>OY970820.1:46692156-48045906 GCA_963853835.1 Calendula officinalis | reverse complement strand
ATAGGAAAATATCACGAAGATCGATATAAAGGAAATACTATAAAGAAGACAAAGAAAAGTCAACCTTAGAATATCCTCAACAAATGCAACCGCCATTAAAATATAAGGAAAATAAATCTGAAATCGCACATTACAAATTGACTTGAGCAATGAAGTAAAATGAAATATTTTCCAATGATTTATTTCCTCTCTGTGATTTCAATTAAAAAAAATATGTACATAGGCTTTAAATTGGACTAAGCTAACATGTATAAATTTAATGAAAAAAGATATAATTTATAGTTTATCAGCTGAAGATAGAAAGATTTGATCAACTGATGTGTAACAAATATCATTTTAGAGAGAGAACAGCATGGTTAGAAAGTTTTTTTTTTAATAAATAAACTTTCTCAACTCAAAGCTCACCAGAATCGAAGGAACATTATAAAGGAGGATTTTACGGGATTTGAAAGCAACAACATTCTTAAATGCATAATGTTTTAAGGTACAATACTAAGATGAGGACAGTACAAGTTTGAATTGCTTACTGACGTCTATATTTCATAATTGACAAAGAGCCTCAAAGTATAAAAGTAGTTTCCTGTTCATGAAAAGAAGTTAATGTTTTATTACCACATGTATTATATGTTGATACGTGTCATGATAGTTGAATCATTAAATAAAAAAACTATACTCATAGAGAAGAAAATGCATTACATTTTGCTACCCCGTTTCTCATAGCAATACTTAAATCATTTATCTATATCTATACTACTCTTAATACATTTAGACCTTCTAATATTAGAAGATCTTAATCTTACATTTCTACTTTGGGAAAGGTCTTAAACAACATAAAGAAAATGCAGCTTAAGGAATTCGAACCCAAGACCATTTGGGAGTTACGAATGAGTGTTAACCACTTCATCTACTTGATACTTTGCTTTATCCTAGCAACTAATACATATAACATTTAACTTCAACAGATCCCAACACCATCAAATCTCTACTAATACGTCCCATATTTGTAAAAAAACTCAATTGCGGACCCTTCCACTTAAAACAAAAGGCCCAATAAAGTCACAAAATATTAAAAACAAAATATATTATATTTTCCATTATTGTTTTACCATCCGATTTTCAAAAGGTAATATTATATTTCGAAGATGATATATTGACTTTTAAAGTAAGTATCAAATACGACATGTTGCTACTACTTATTTACCCGAAATTATATTTTTGGATACCCGCTGCCGCATTTCGCGGATATCCTGCTAGTACTCTCTAATCTCTAGTATCTTGTGCTTCAAGTATTGCTCATCACATTTGAGTTTGTCTTCAACTGATAAAATCGCGAATGCTTGTGAGCTTTATATTCATTCAATACATGGATTTATATGGCAGAGTTAGTGAGAGATCAAATGAGGCTATAATCAAGCTAATTCATTGAGATTTGAGTGAGATTGAAGAATTTGTGTGTGTGTGTTCTTGGTGTTTTGGTAGGTGTAATTGAGAGAGAATGAGAGCTTTCAGAAATGTAATTCAGTTAATGTGTGGGAAAGCTTACATTGTAAGTCAAACAATGAAGTATTTATACCTCCTACCTCTTAACACTATTCTAGTTAACTAACGGACTTAAAGGTCAGAACTATTACAATAACGATCCTAACATTATTACAATAATGGTCCTAACAATCTCCCCCTTTTTGATCTTTAATACGTCATCCCAGTCTTCAGTCTCCAGATTCTTCTCATAATCTGTCTTTGGCAAGAAAATGTTTTTCCGAATTTCAATAACAAAACAATTCAGAAATCTGGAAGTTTGAGATACTCAAAGAGGATATGTTTTTCGTTGATACTGTTTGAGTGAGGAAATCCTATAACTGATTTACTAAAGATTTGAACATTTTAGGAAAAGGAATATCAGTTAAGTAAGGATTTGACTGGGTTTTCAGATAATGGAGAGGTTGTTTTTTTGGATTTTGTGGTAGAGGATGAGGATATAAAGATAATGTTTTTGAATGATTTGTCAGTCAAAGTTTTGGATGTGTGTGTTTGATTTTGTAAGAATGATCTGAAAGTTAAAAGTTTTGGATATGTATGTATGTAAGTTTTGTATGTATGAAAGAATGATATGTACTTTTAGGATTTGGATGAATGTGGATAATTTGTATTTGGTATGAACAAAAGATTTGTACAGTTAAGCTTTTGTATGAATAATGAATGTTATGAAATTTTTGGAAATAATGGTTTAAACGATTAAGCTTTTGAATGTATGTGATCGTAACGGAATTTGAAAAGAAAAGATTAAACGGTTAAGATTCGGATGGAAATGAATGTGGATTTGTGGTTTGGATAGAAAGATTTATACAATTAAGTTTCGGGTTGAAATGGTTGAGATTTTTGAGAGAGATTTCTGTAGATATGTCGATTTCTTCTTCTTCTTCACTTGTCTTTCTTTTTAAAACATTGTTTATCACTTTCTCTTCCTCTGAATTTCTTGATATATACTATATCTGATTTTACCGATAATTTGAGTACATTAGACATGAATTTTCTTCGTTGAAGAGATGTTTGTGGTTCTTCTTAAAGTTGTACATTTCTTGCTCATTTATTTCTTACTCATTTCTCCCCCTCATGAGGATCATGAAAAGGAGCCTCATGTTAATGATGAATATAAGCTTTGAGGAAACGGAGAGAGGAAATTGTATGTCTTTATAATACGAGAGCCAAGATAGGATAGTTGTACGGTGCAGTTCGGAATCGAGAACCAGTAACATGTAGTACTCATGAAGTATCCAGCTAAAATTGACTTACCAGAATCTTTGAGAAAAATATTTGAAAAATAGAGAATAACAGTGTCAAGAATCACCTGAAGTCATAAACAGATGCAATCTTTACTGAAGAACTTCAGTAAAGAGATCGACGAATTTGACAGACAGGATGATTGAAGACATTGTTAAGCAAAGATTTGAGGTTTAAAAGAAATCAATTTGAAGTGGATCAAAGATCAGTGCACAAAGGCGATTTTGTGTGTGAGATCATATGAATAATTCAGAATCTAATCTGAACAATTTGGAGAAAAATTAAAATACATTCTCCATTGATATATGTTTGTAAAAAAAAATTGTTTGAAAAGTGGTAAGAACAATCAATCCAAGAAGTTGTTATAAACAGATGCAATCAGTACTAATCGAAATTAGTAAAGAGATCGACGAATTTAACAACAGCTTGTGTTGAGTGTTACAAACAAATATTTGAAAATTTTAAAAATTGTAACACAACAGAAAAATGATTTGAAAAATTATGTCAGCAACGCAAGAGAAAAAAGTTGGTCATAAACAGATGCAATCTTTACTAATTAGATTAGTGAAGAGATCGACGAATTTGACCAATATTTATATCCTACGTTATGAACACATCATTGTGAGCACAAAGTATGAGTAAAAATTTTGTGAGGAATATACAGATGTTGAGCATAGAGTGTCAACTCTGTATGAGAAAGTGAGGTCAATAACGCAAGAGAAAAGAGTTTGACATAAACAGATGCAATCTTTACTAATAAGATTAGTAAAGAGATCGACGAATTTGTCAAAAACTTATATCCTACGTAACTAACACATGATTTTGAGTAAAAAAAAATTAACAGTTAAGATTGAGTTGTGCTAAAGTTGTAGCAACAACGAAACTCAAAATGTTGAATTTAGTAGAAAAATTTGAGTTTCACAGGAATATGAAAAATCAGAATGTGATGTCAACAATGCAAGAGACAAAAAGGTGTCATAAACAGATGCACTCTTTACTAATGAAAGTAGTAAAGAGATCGACGAATTTGACAACAGTTTGTATCCTACATTGGTAACATATGAGTTTAAATAAAAATTTTGAATATAGTGTGAAGTTGTGCCAACGGTATGACAACAACAAAACTCTAATAGATTGTGAAAGATATTGAGTTTAAGTTTGAAAACAAAACTGAGGAGATGATGTCATCAACGCAAGAGACAAAAGTATGTCATATACAGATGCAATCAATTTTAATCGAAATTAGTAGAAAGATCGACGAATTTGACAAAATTTTGTATCCTACGTAGACAACATATAAGTGAGGAAAACAGTTTAAAAATAATGAAACTCAATTGAACAAATTTTGAAAAAATTGAGATTGAGCTTCTGAAAAATATGAATATTGAATAATAAATGGGTTAACAAGAAGTATGCTCCCCCTTTATCGATGAAGTTTCATAAAAATGCTCCCCCTTGACTAATGAATGTCAATTTTCTCCCCCTTAACAAGTGAATATTGATTTTCTCCCCCTCAACCAATTAAGAGCTATTTGCTCCCCCTCAACCAATGAAATCATTGAGGAACGGGTTTCAAGCTGATTTACTTGAAAGCCATTTCTTTAAAAAAACGGGTCATACACTGAATTGTGTAAGAGCCATTGTATAATGAAGAAGTTCCGGTAAAGAGATTCGTCATTCAAATCAATTGTAAAGAGATTCGCCTCACGAGTTCTGGTAAGAAGTTCTTCACCATCATAGGTACGAACATCACATTTCTTGGTTCGAAAATTAACTTCTAACGTTTTATCACAAAATTGACCAATACTGAAAAGGTTATGTGCAAGATCTTCAACATAAGTCACATTTCGAATGATTAAATTGTGACGAATAATATCTCCAATACCCGTAATAGCCGCTAGATGGTCATTTCCAAACCGAACAGTTCCCAAATATTTGTCTCTAAAATTTGTTAATAATTTCTTGTTTCCGGTCATGTGTCGGGAACAACCAAAATCAAGATACCAAATATTCTACAGAAGACAAATAAAAAATATGGTACCCAATCAGTTATGGGTCCATAACGATTAGTAATATATGTCTTCTGAAGAATTTAAATAAAGAATGTATTTAGAGAACTGGAGAACTGCAAGGAGGCAGTTCATTGTTTGTTAATTTGATAGACCATTTTAGAGATTTATCTGGAGATATTAAAATCCAGTTTGATTGTTCATTTTGAATCCATTTATATTTAATAAATTTGGATGATTTTGGAGATGAAGTCATAGAAATGGATTTTGACGATTTAGTTATAGACACAACTCGATTGACTGATTTTGTCGATTTAGGTGTAGATACCACGCGATAGACTGATTTTGTCGATTTAGGTGTAGATACCACGCGATAGACTGCTTTTGTCGATTTAGGTGTAGAGAACTCGCAATTGACTGATGTTGACAATTTAGGGGTCGAAACTACACGATAAACTGATTTTGAAGAATTAGGCGAAGAACGTGTAGCTATAGGTTTTTGAGATTGAGCAAGCATTGTATTGCAAGGTTCTGGATAACAAATTGTGCATGAATGAATGATTGAACGATTTTTATGAAGTACATCATGACGACGACCACATGGAGCATCTTTTCTTACAAAATATCGTGTATCATATTGAGAAATTGGTTGGTCAGTTTTTCTGTCAAAATAAACTTTATTTCCATTTTTATCTATTTTAACAACCAAATTCACACCATTAACAAAATGATTAACAGGACGATAAATTGCAGAATCATACACAATTCCATAAAGTGTAGTAGGAGAAATAAACTTTGCTGAGTTGTTACATTTATTTGAACTGGAAAAAGAAGAATCTAAAAACAAAGAAGATCTAGACTTCTTAAGCTCCTTGGACTTAAGCATACTAGATTTACTCGAACTAGACTTCTTCGACTGCTCAGCATCTTTTACTCTCCCATGCACTGTCTTCTTAAGCGTGGATTTTAAATTTTTGATCTGAAAAATTTAAAACAGATGAATTAGGATCTCGTCTTAAAAGAACTGGATTTTTTAGAGAAGAAATTTTAGATTTGAGAGACGTAGGCTTTGGAGAAACATCTGAAGTAGAAATGTTTTGATTTGAAGCAAACTTTATTTCAATAATTTTATCTTCTAAATCATGAATTTTAGTTTGTAGGTCAGATTTATCTTTGTCAAATGCCTTATGAGTTTCATCGATTTCATTTTCAAGTTGGCAAATTTTATTTTCAAGAATAAGAGAAGGAACATAAATCTTTGGTGCTATCTTCTGTTGAAGTACAAAATTTCCTTTTATCTCAAATTCGTTAGGTGTTATGATTGGAAAATAGTCATCATTTTCAAATGGAGCCTTTTTAGTTTCATATGACTTATTTAGTTCAGTGTAATTAAAACTAATTTGAGCATTTTCCTTTCTGGCTCGGTTGAAAGTCTCTATTTCTTCTTCCTCGTCAGTCATCCGAATGAAACGTTGTGAGATTCCATTGAGTAGGTATCTTGAATCGTATAATGTAGGAGCCATCTTGCACGCGGTCTTAATATATTCTGGATTGTCAGCTCCTAGCCCTTCTCGAGAGTTGAAATATTTGAAGTCTTTAGGCTTGTTAAGATGAATGGTTTGATCAGTGTGTCCTCTTTTGACAATCAATTCCTCAAGATGTTTGATATGTGAATTCAATTTAATGGTTTCATGCTTGAATGTGTTTATGATATTTTGTTTGTTTAGCATTTCCTTTGATGAAATGATGTTTTGTTCATGAAGATTTTCGGTTAATTCTTTGATTTGTGAATTTAATGATTTAAACTGTTGTTCATTTTCATCAAATTCTTGTTGTTTACGTTCCAAACAATTTTTAGTACTTTGATATTCATACCATGTTTTAGCATATTGTTTGTGATTGTGATCATGCCTTGCCGTCAATTCTGATACTTTTGTTTGTAAATTCATATTCTCTTGTTTCAAAACTTGAGTTTGTTGAATATGATGAACAAGTTGATCACCTAGATGAGCATTTTATTCATTTTGTTTTTCCAAAAAATTTTAAACGCTCTTTAAGTTCAACATTTAAATCTTTTTCGACTAAAATTTGTTGAGTTAATAATTCTATTTGAGATATCTGGTTTTGAACAAAACACGTATCAGAATCAGTGGAAGTACTTTCATTAGAAAGAAAAGAAGTGTGTACCTTGCCATCCTTGTCAAGTTCATTGATACGATCAACAACTTCAGCATTTTCTCTCGCCATAAAACATAAGTTTGCTGAATGCTCCTCATCTTCGGGTTCAGAATCTTCCATCCAGCTTAGATCTTCAGCTAACGACACTTTTCCTGCCTCGATTTGCTTAGCCATAAGCATCTTTCGTTTGAAATAATCAGAATTACGAACTTTGGGTTTCTTGCAATCCCGAGAGTAATGACCAGCAATACCACAATTGTAACATTTTTTCGTTGGATCCAGTGGTGTAAGAGTTTGCTTGTCAGTTGTGTTGTTTGTTGCTGAAGCAGATGGAGCAGATTTAAAGTTTGAAGATGATCTTAAACTGTTGTTTGTAGGTGTTTTGTAGTACTTCTTCTCATAATTTGAAATAAGTGCCATAGCTTTAAGTACATCTTCGAGTTCTTTTTGTAAGTCATCAGTTGTGGATGTCACAGGTGCTTCAACACTTTCTCTGTTTTGATTAACTGTAGTATACTGTCGATGTTGTTTAGCAAGTAGTGCAAGAGTATCATCATTCTCTTGTTTAGTCTTCACTATGTTTTTGACCATAGGTTCATTTTGATGCAAGTATTCATAAAGTTCATGAATATCAATGAGACTGAGATCTTTGTGTTGCATGGCACTATTCCCAAACATTTCCCATTCTGGTAAGAGAATGTGAATGAATTTTATATTCAGCTCCAAGTTTTCTTTTATCAAGTGGTTTTTACGAAGGTCATTCATCAATATACAGTATCGATGATATGTACTTTCTAAATCTTCTCCAACTTTGGCTTTGAATGATTGATAAGAATTTAAGGTAGTAACCATCTTTGCTTTTTTACCTAATGTAGTACCCTCCATTTGCTTCCCGATCTCATCCCACAACTCTTTAGCAGATTCAAGACTATCCAAACTGTTGTAGATGTCATTAGGTAAGCTTTGAAGCATAAATGAGTATGCTTGTAAATCAGCTTTAGCCCTTCGTTTTTGTGGAGCTGAATATTTATCAGGAGTAAGACGACGTTTACCACTGATCACTACAGGAACAGCATCTGGTTCAGCAATAACATCTTCATAAAATACTGCATTTCCCTGTTCGAGGGATTCATGGATTTCCGTAGCCATCTCCTGGTTTCTGATGAAATGAAGAAATCTTTTCTTCCATTGTGTATACTCTCCACGATATAATACTGGCGGTTTGAGATCAGATCCGATCGAGAGAGCGTCTTTTGAAGTCATTTCAAAATGATTTGTAATTTGTACAAAGATTGTTTTGTACAAATATTGTTTGCGATTTTCAGTTTAGAGATTTAAATCTATTTTGGGCTCAAACCTTTGAATTAAAATAGAATAAGATTGAATTTAAATCTTTTTGATTGTGAAATTTAAATTTTTGGTGTGATATATCTCAAGGTCGTGAGACAAATTTTTGGTATGAGATATCTCGGGGTCTTTAGACAAATTTTCGGTGTGAGATATCTCAGGGTTTTGAGACAAATTTTGTGGTGTGAGATATCTCAGGGTCTTGAGACAAATCTTTTGGTGTGAGATATCTCAGGGTGTGGGATATCTCAGACTTTGTGTGTGAGATATCACAGACTTGAGACAAGTTGTGGGCTTGAGATATCTTTTGGTGTGAGATATCTCAGGGTGTGGGATATCTCAGACTTTGTGTGTGAGATATCACAGACTTGAGACAAGTTGTGGGCTTGAGATATCTTTTGGTGTGAGATATCTCGTGGGCTTGAGATTTCACTTGGTGTGAGATATCTCGTGGGCTTGAGATATCACTTGGTTTGAGATATCTCGTGGGCTTGAGATATCACTTGGTGTGAGATATCTCGTGGGCTTGAGATATCACTTGGTGTGAGATATCTCGTGGGCTTGAGATATCACTTAGTTTGAGATATCTTGTGCTTGAGACAAATTGTTCTTCACACCCACGAATCACGAACAGTACCACAATCCACACTTTGAGATATATTGTGGTTTTGAGATATCTCAGGCTTTGTTCTTGAGATATCTATTCTAAAGAACCATGAGATATCTCAAAATGTTCTTCAAAAACCCACGAACACAGTGTTATAAAACCAAGTTGAAAATTTCACTATTTTAATCATATCTCCCTCAATATGTAACCAAATCGAATGATTTTTTTTGCAAATGATTCAAAATATAATTGCTAACACTTTGATCCGATCACTTTCTTCAATCCATAACATAAAAGCTTCAATTCTTCGATTTTCAGTAAGTTTTTCAACTTTTTCACTTTTTCACTAAAATCACGAAATTGAAGTGATCTGTTAACGGAATGGATCGAAACTTGATTCTATATATATAGTGAAGGGCTAGTTACAAAACTCATTTTAAGCTACAGAACTCGTAGAACTCAATATAGGCCATCAGATTTATAATCAATGGTTAAGATTGATTTGTGTTAGTTTCTTAAATAATTCAAAATAATTTTGGTAAGTTTAAAATGTAAAGGACTAATAAGTAATTTTGCAAAAAAAAGATAAGTAACAAAAATTGTCAACCCTCAATATTCGACACCATCTCTCTGTTGATTATATGTTTCTCTCTCTCCTATTAACTCCAAACCCAATTAACCCTCTTAATTTGAATACCCTAATATTCCATATCCCATCGCTTTCTTCCAACCACCATTGACAGAGTCTAGGGTAAGTATTGATGCAATTAACATGTTTATATAATGGAAACCACCGCAAAGAATCAAACGATGGAAACTGGTAAAACTCTTTTTTCCCTTCTTCTTTCTAGTTCATCGAAAATCTGTTTTTGTTTTGTTCTTCATTTTGGGTTTCTTCCCCAAAATCAATGATCATCATCACTTGATTCACAGAATCAGATTGTTACTTCGTTTTGGGGTTCTTCCCGTTTTTGGTTTCTTCGTCGGCGGTTATTGACCGGGTAAAGTCGTCGGAGCCACAGAAACAGCAATGGAAGGCGACATGGGCGGCATCACCCAACCACGAGATTATTTTTTATGTCACCTGGACACTTGTGGATGATTTGGAGATTTTAATCAAGAGGTTGAGATCGAAACAAATGAAAGATTTGAAATCAAAATATGAAAGCTCCGATGTGTTTTCAAATCCCGATTGGTCTAGAATTAGGGGTTTTAAAAGTGGAATGCATACATGTATTTATGTGGGTATGAAAGATTTAATTTTAAATTTTGATTTTGGTATGGTTATGGAAATGAAATTAGGGGTTATCGTCTAATTTTGTGTCGTTTGTGGTTCATTTACATGGTTGACTCGTTCTCGGTATAATTATTTTCCTGTGTAGTTCAATTCATTAATGTTTAACATGGTTTGTGGATTAAGAGTGGGTAAAATCGTTTATTTGAAAGGTGTATGAATGTATGATGAACTGTATGATGATTGAATACATACACGTTATTGATGATGTTCATAAATGTTTTTGATTACCGATTGAGTAACATTAATGTTCAACACAACGTATATGTTTATTACGGAGTATAACAATAAAACATCCATGTTCAACACAATAATAAAATTTTGGTAAACCCTTCAATATAACATGCATGTTTATAGTGAAAAAAAACATACATGTTCGACACAACAATAAAATATTGGTAGATCTTTAAATATAACATACATGTTTAAAGCGTAAAAACACAGATGTTCGACGGTTATTAAATAATTTCCAAAAATCAAGCCTTCATTTTAGGAAATTTCAAAAAAGGATAGAAAATAAAAATGTAAAATGTCGTCAATGCCCTTTTAAAATTACTATAAATTAAATAATTCAAAAATACTTTTCTGAATTTTGATTGATTTAGACGAGTTCTGATGGTTCTGTAGCCTTACTAGGTTCTGTAAATAACTCTACCCTATATATATATATATATCAAATTCAAAAAACAATTATATATCTATTGATTTACACGATTTTCATATGTGAAGTTTATAATAAAAAATATTAAAACTAAATTTATAATTACATCTCATAATTTTTTTCAAATTTTTAAAAAAAAAAATTCAAATTTTAAAAGACTTTTCAAAAAAAAAAACTCGCAATAAGGCGCGCCTTACGCCGCCTTATCGCGTTTTTTTCCCGCCACGCCTTATACTGCTGCCATGAACGGTTCGTAACGGTGGAGTTGCGCCTCACGCATTGGCACCGTCAAGGCGCCGCCATGGCGCTTTTTTAGAACCTTGGTTGTTGGATCGAACAACTAATATATGAACTTCCTTAAGCAGTTTTAATGTCAAGTGTCTTCACTTTACTTCATACACAAGCACTTTCTGTTTACACAACAAGCAAGTATTGGCGAGTACACTCCATAAATAATAAGATCAATACTTGCTTCGAGAGTTAATGCTTGAGTGTTTGTAAATCTGCATTTACTTCGGTTTTTCTCACACCCCGCCAAAAATAAGTTTTACTTCATTTAAAATATTTTGCGGAAGAACGAAGGTGTAACGTTCATGACAACATAGCAAAAATTAAGTAAGCAAACAACCACGCAATAACGAAAATAAAAGTTGTTTTCACTTTCCAAAAATAGAAAGTTCCCAAAAATAGTAAGTTTCCTAAAATAGAAAGTGTTTTGAAATGAAAAGATTGTTCGTAAACTTAATGTTTTATTCATGGCTCACGACAATCCCACTGCTCATATCCTCTAGTTCCATTGCACCTATTCACCTAGAAAAACATAATATGAAATGGGTCAACAATAATGTTGAGTGAATCCACAGGGTTAATGTTGTATGAAAAGTATAAGCGTTTGTTACCCAAAGTGTTTGTTATGAAAATGGTTATGACTGAAAATGTATAAGGTTCAACACTCATATAAGATGAGAAATATATACAAATAGTAAAGTGTAATTGTAGAAGATCTACAATTACTAGTTTTTGTTTATGAAAATGTGTTGAACAAGTTGTTATGTTTGACATCGCATGAACTGGTATCCCCAACAGGTAGCTAGTCTATTGAGTTAATATACCAACCCCTAAGTCTACAATCAACACTTCAACTCCAGTATGTCATCGTTCTTTTATGGATATACACTCCTGAAAGATGTCTTGGATAAACCAAGTAGTGATCAAATAATGTTTGGAGGATGAGTGTCAGCCAATAGTACTATTTGCATATCCATGGTCTAGATCCACTAGTTAATGATTGCTGGCAACCTTAGTCCGGTATAATAATTGTATGTGATGCCAACACGATAATGAAAATGTAAAGATGTTGTACAGTCATAGTAAAACTGTAGCAATTGTGTTTATGTTTTCCACCCAAAGTTTATAAAACAGTAAAAGAGTAAAAGGGGTCTGTGGACTCACATGGGCAAAGCTTAGCGACAATTAGGACAGAGGAATCCTTCAAAGGCTCCTAGCTTCCTAAATGATATAACTTACTAATTAGACTAAGCTAATACAGGCGATTCTATATACAATATAAGATATATGATATACATTTAATGTTATGCTTTATGTTTTGTGACATCAAATGAACTTGGATCATTGGGCCTTAATGGGCCGAAATGAAATGAAATGAAATGGACTTCGAAATGAAATGAAATGAAATGAGCTTGGGTTAGGCTTAATGGGCCTAGATTAGGGCTATTGGGCCTAATGGCCACTAGGTTGGGCCACTTGGGCCTCATATTGGGCTTAGGACCGATTAGATTGGGCCATGGATTGGGCTTGGGCCTAATTGGGTTCGGTTTGGGTATAAGTGGGCCAAAGGTTTGGGCTTTGGTCCAAATGGGCTTGGATACTAATGGGCCAACTAAAGTTTGGGCCCGATGGACTAAGGTAGATCGAATGGGCCAAGTACGGGCCTTGGCCAGATTAAGTATTCGGGTTTGGGTTGATCGGTTGGGTCAAGAACCGGCCTTGACCCGGTTAGACTTATGGGTCAAAATTAGTTGTAACGCCCTGAAATTTTTTTATAATTAAATATTACTTTTAATAAATTTAAATTTGGGTATTTATTTTATATTTTTATATACGTTGTAATAAAAGTGTGACGTTTCGTTTGTACAAGCTAATTAATTATTGTGACGTATCATTTTCGCGATGTTTAAATTTCGAGTCTTTATTAATCTAGAGTTGTCTAGTTTCCGCGTCGGGGTGAGGCCGGCCGTAGGCCAAGGCCGAGACCCGATTATTGTTTCGTTCTTTATTAATCAGAGTGTAAGGAGATATTCGGCCCATGGCATCGTGAAGTTGGGCTTAAGGCCCTGAAGATTTAATCACGACTTTGGAGTTCCAATAGGAAGTATTGGCTTTTATTTTTCCACCCTAATTGCCGACATCCTTCTTCTCCCTCCCAATTTCCGATCGGCAGCCAACATCTCCAATCTCGTTCTTTTTCTTTCTATCATCAGCAACCATATGAATTTTTATTGGCGATTGATATAGACGCTTGGAACAGGCATGCGTTTTTTTAAATTCCATTGAGGCGGTGGTGTGTTCCACGTCAACAAACCCTTTGGGGATTTAATTGTCATGTTTGCAAGAGTTGTAGCAGAGATTGAGAATTAGCAATTTATTTTTAAATCGATGGTACTAGATCAGCAAGGAATTAAATGATGGAGATTTCATAAAGAGAAAGGTGAGAGGCGGTGGATGTATTGCGTGACCGGTGAAGTTAATTGGTGGTCTGTGATGGTGAATTTCTTTGGAATATTGTGTCGTTGGTCGATGATCGATCTGTTATTGATTCGAGCAGCAGCCAAGGAATTCGAGCAAGTGGAAGTTGGTCGCCGAGGTCAAGCCGAACAGGTTGCGGGTCCGAACACGAGAGTATCGGTAGAAATTCTTTTCTGTCCATTCATTTTATATGATTCCTTAGTTATTTTCAATTTTCATATTGATCGGGATTTTTATACGTGTGGTCTGAGTGAAAACCGAGCCCTGTCGGGCTGTAATCTTATTTTTCCTGCAGCCCTCATGATTGTTGAACTCGAACCGTTGAGCAGTAATTGTCTTGATGTTGGTTGGCTTGTTCTGATTTTTCATAGGTAATTTCCTTGCTCGGTTATCGTAACTATTTCAATTCTTGGTTTCCAACCGGGAAAATTGGTAGCATATAGTTTTAATTCAAATCAATTTTTAAACATAGATAACTGTGATGTAGGAAGGGCTGTCGGGTAATGAATTCTAAATGCTCGGGTTTTCGGTGACGAGTCGGGTTGTTAAAATGAGTTTAATAAAGCAACATTTTCTGGCGGAATCTGCCCTACTCTTCTAATCTGTTTTTGAAGTACTTAAAATAAACTTTTGGAATTTTGGACCGTGCTGGGACCTTGGTTTTTGAGTTAGCTTTCCAACACCGCAACCCTCTCGTCAATCCGAATTACGGTTTAAAAGTTATAGCCAATTTAGTAGGATGCTGTTAGAAAAATGACCTGTGCAACATGTCTGTCTTTCAACACTGTTTTGAGACACTTAGATTCTGTTTTGGCCAGTGACCGTCTCACAGTAAAGTGTAGTTCTGATTGTCTTCTAGTCATGGTAAAAAGCTGGGGGAAATCTAATGAACCGTTTAGGAGTTATGGCAGTTTCCGTGAGACTGACGGGTACTGCCAGTTTTCTGAAATAAGCCCTCGGGTAGGATTTTAATTCCGGGTTTCGCTTTTTGGTTTTAGGACCGTCTAGGAGATAACGTGCTGTCCTTCTGATTGTCGGGAACCCTTGGAGCTTACGTTTCTCGAGGTGAGTATTCTCACCGTGTATTCAGTTTTAACGTTATACATGCATGACTTACGTGTTACATTACTTGCACCATATTTGCTATCTGAGTTATCTGTTATCTGAGTTATCTGTGATCTAGCATCTTGTGTTCTGAGTTTCTGAGTTCTGAGTTTCTGAGTTTTGAGTTAAACATTAAACATAATATATCTGACTTGACACCGAAGAGCACTGGTGTCAGACGTTTTGACTTGGCACCGAAGAGTACTGGTGCCAGGCCTTTTTGACTCAACACCGAAGAGTACAGGTGTTGAGGTGGTGTGAGGCGGGTCGAGGTTGATCTCTCGGCCCAAGTTACACTAGCGCGCTTTATAAATTAAAAATCTGAGTAATAAAATCTGAGAAATAAATCTGAGTAATTAATCGAGTAGATTCTGAGTAGGAGTACACCGATGTGCCCTCATGTGTTGTATGTTATAATTGTTTACATTTTGAGACTATTCACTCAGCTTCCCAGCTGACCCAAACTTTCCCCCACATTGTTTCAGGTACCAGCAAAGAAAAGGAGAAGGTGGACTGTATCTTTTCATTATTGATGTGGACATCATTTAATATTTCAAAACACTTTATTTTATTATAACTATTTCCGCAATAAATACGTTTTAAATGTTAAATATTAATATCTGAGATTTATTTATGGGACCTTTTGATTTTAATTTTGTTTTCAAAATTTTTAAAAATCTTGTAAATTTTAGGGTGTTACAAGTTGGTATCAGAGCTCTGACTTGAGGGATTTGGATTCACAAGAGGTGGATTCAATCTCAAGTTTGAGTCTCGAGTTAAAAAACGCGAATTGAGCAAAATATTTTCTGAGTAAAGTTTCCACATCAAGCATACAGCATGTCACGTCGACCTCTCGCTTTTCCCCATCGCTGGTAATATTTAATAGTTTTTATTTATCTGAGATGTATGTTGTATTCTGAGTATGGATGAGTAGAGTAGTCTGAGATTTTTGGGTGTTTATTTTCTAAGTATATTTTTCCGAGTGTTATTTATGATTACATCTGTGAAATAAACCCTAAAAGTTATAATAACATACGGAAGTTACATGTGAAATGTACGACTCAATACTATGTATATATAGATATACGAATGCGAGGTTTGATAATTTTGAGTATAATTTAGAGCATAGTCTGATTAAAATTCTGGTTTTAATTCCCAGTGTTTAATATATATTTATGCATATACAAATACACAAACTAGAGAAATTATAAATTTTAATGAGAATAATAAAAGTTTCCAATTTAGAGGAACACCTAATAGAGTTGAAATGAGATTTTATAATTCTGAGAAATTTTACCCAAAAGTGTGATAAATGAATACCAATTTGTAATATAAAATTCATAAATTATCAAATGAGAAACATGCTTGAGTAAATGAGAAACGGAGAAGTTCCTAAAATTAAAGAGAAGTAATAAATTTTGAAACTCGGAGAAGATTAAAAGTTTTCATTTCGAAGAAAACATTTTATAGAAAGAGTTATTGAAGCTAGTAAATCATAGATTAATAAATATTTAAATGAGGGTTACCAGGTTGTGTAAGGAGAAATTATTAATTCAAGAAAATGAAAAATAATTACATTCGAGCTAAACGAGGAGGTATCGAACTAAATTTTTGAGAAATACGTTTAATGAGATAATAAAATGAGTATTGCATAGTGAGAAGATATTGAATCAAGATTAAGCAACCAAAAGATACATTAATATGGAATTCCAAATTTGTGTAAGAATTTATAGAATGTATTAAAAGAAAAAAAAAGAAAAAAAAAATTATGCGGTGATCTTGATGAAACAAAGAGTAATCATTTGTGTTTTGAATTAACCGAAACATTATTGAGACAAGAGTATAAGAAGTAATGAAGCACGAGTAAAAGAGAAAACTTATAAAGGGTTGTAAGAATTAATCAATTTAAAATTAAAAGGGAAAAGGATTGAGCATAGTTTTAATAAAACGATATATAGGTGTATGTCTAAATAATGAGAAATAGTTACATCAAAATTATTAGAAAATTTAATTTATATTAAAAGTGTATTTATTGAAGCGAGCTATATAAGCTTATTAGAATAATTAACCGAGAATGTTGAACTAGAAAATATTAATTGTCGCTCGAGACGGCAATAAATCGGATAAAATTCTGAGAAAGAGTAAACGTGATTCACGAGAAATGATAATTGAGATAACTAAGAGTAGAAGATAAAACGATATTCGTATTGTGAAAGTAACAAAGTGGAAATATTTCTATGAGTCTGAGTTATCCGAGTATCGCGTATGAGACTAAATATACGCATGATTTTCTGAGTACTGTTTATGAGATTTTGAATACCCACAGCTGAGTGCATATCTGTACTTATCGAATTATCAAATATGGAAAAATAACTTAATTTTTCTTTCTTCGGAATATGATTTATTGGTGGTTTTTATGTGGGAAGTTGTGAACTTTGAGATTGACTCGTGACCAAACAAAAGCATGTGTCGAAAGTAATAGAGGGCCCCTATTACCATACACACAGGACTTTTGGTTGGTTAGGGGGAAATTTTGAAGGGAACGATGGACCAATGCTTGTTATTGTGAATTTAGTATATGTATCCTAGTTGTTTGTGTGACTACATACTTGCTTGTTTATTTTGGCAGACAATACTAGTTCCAAACTCTAGGACGAGTTTTTCTCCAAGTGGAGTTGAGTAGGGGTAAAAAGGAAAATTGTCAAGAAATAATTATCATTAATTATTATTTATAAATAATATGAGCATGATGCTTATGCAGAGAGATTTTGTTGGTATGAATTTAAAGTGCGAAATCTAGATACATATAATTGATCAAATAAATTATAAGAGTAACTATCAAATCAAGCAGTTGAGAATAATTAAATTTATTCTATGGGTAATTATAGAGTTTACAACAAAATGATAGATCGGGTTTACTGGAGAAATTAACAAATCAAGTTAATTGGGTTGAATGAATATCGTGCAAAAGGAAAGTAGTAATACTACAATTATATACAAAATAAGACAGTACACTTATTCTTGGGTGGTTATAAATGTGACAATGAGAAATCACTAAATTAAAGTGATGAGAACTTATTAATGAGTCGAATATGAGAAAACTGCTACAATGAAATTTTGAGGAAAATGAGTTAAAATGAGATCGGTATTTTGCTGGTAATGAGTTATTATTAAAACGAGCTAAATAATAAAATTTTATTTTGATTAATTATGGAGTAATTTTGAGTTATAAGAAATTTACAAATCGAGTTACATAAGCAAATTAATAAAATGAGTCAAAAGAGAAAAGTATTTAATTAACGGGAAGTTTTATTCAAATTTTTGAAGTATTATAAAGTGTTATGAGTTTTGAGGTTTTATAAAATTATATGAGAAAACTCTATTTATGAATAATTATTAAACTTGAGATGAGAACAACTATTCAATCAATTTATACTGAACTTAGGAGAAATTTCGAAAAGACGAGAATGTACTGAATTGATGAACCTTGAGTAAACCGTAAGATTTAGAATAAAGTGTAACTGCGAATTGAGTAAATGAGAACTAAGGAATTAATTCGTAATTTGAGTAACGAGAAATCATTATAAATAAGAGTATGAAATTTAATTGGAATTTTTAGTGGGTAACATGAATTAATGAGTAGATATGGTCAAAATAATTAAGAGACATTTTTAAATTATGTAAAATCAGTGAAACGGTCTATTAAAGAATCGTTAAACTAGATGATGAGAAAACATCTATTAAAATATTATCGAGAAACCACTAAATGTAATAGAATGAGAACATATTAAAGGGAATTAAATGGCAAGATCATTAATTGAGCTATTTAAAGGGTTATCAACATCGGTGATATGCAAACCTAATAGAGTAAGGTAACAATATAATGTTAAAGAAGAGTTATTCTGAGAACCAATAACGCGGTTGAGAAATAATTTATCATTCCAAGTATTATAAGCTAGTAAATTAGAACACGCGAGTAGTCATAAGAATGAGTAAAAATGTGATTTATCTAATGCTATTGCTAGTAAATATTATTAGTTTATGAGTTTATTTCTGAGAAAGATTTCTGTTTTTACTTCTAAGTTAAGATTTCTGAGTTTGCTCCTTAGCTATATTTCCGAGTTTATTTCTGAGACAGATTTCCGAGTTATACTCACGAGATAGGTTTTGAGTTCATTTCTGAACTAGACTTCTGAGTTATGTACCTGAGTATATGTGAATTTTGTGTGATATGCACATTTCTTGTGAATAATTTGCCAGCTTTTGTATTAGTAGATAGCGGTGTAAACCACTAAGTTGTTTTTATACCGTTAAGCAAACTATTGTCCTATAATATAGAGGATCCTTTTCTGATAAAGAATTGTCAATAATGAGATTTTACCTATTATAAAAATGTTTAATGATCATTTGGTTGAACCGTGCGGAGAGAAATTCCCCATAAAATTTATCCCTAACGCCATGAGAGAGCCGTGAGAGGTAGTGAGTATGGATTGGATGACCGAGTACCATGCCGGGATCATTTGTCGCCAACACAAATATGTAGCAAAGCTCCAAGTGGAGTTGAATCAAAGATTCAACGCGACATTAATCGTTTAGTGCTAGTACTGCGTTCGACTGCGAAGGCAAGAAGACACCTTCAGCATGGAGTCGGGAGTTATTTTGCGTATGTTTCAACACCATTTACGACGATAAACCTAGAACCGTAGAGAACGTTCCGATTTTTAGCCCTTATCGTCATGTACCGCTACAGATGGAAGATTTGTATGAGCAGTTGCGAGAACTGGAGTTCATTTTACCAAGCAAATCACCCGAGGAGTTTTCATCCTATTCTTAACCCTTTTCATGTTTCCTGATTGAGGGGGTATATCGTCGAGCAATGACTTCGGGGACGAAGTCTATTTCAAGTGGAATTGAGTTGTAACGCCCTGAAATTTTTTAATAATTAAATATTTCTTTTAATAAATTTAAATATGGGTATTTATTTTATATTTTTATATACGTTGTAATAAAAGTGTGACGTTTCGTTTGTACAAGCTAATTAATTATTGTGACGTATCATTATCGCGATGTTTAAATTTCGAGTCTTTAGTAATCTAGAGTTGTCTAGTTTCCGCGTCGGGGTGAGGCCGGCCGTAGGCCAAGGCCGAGACCCGATTAGTGTTTCGTTCTTTATTAATCAGAGTGTAAGGAGATATTCGGCCCATGGCATCGTGAAGTTGGGCTTAAGGCCCTGAAGATTTAATCACGACTTTGGAGTTCCAATAGGAAGTATTGGCTTTTATTTTTCCACCCTAATTGCCGACATCCTTCTTTTCCCTCCCAATTTCCGATCGGCAGCCAACATCTCCAATCTCGTTCTTTTTCTTTCTATCATCAGCAACCATATGAATTTTTATTGGCGATTGATATAGACGCTTGGAGCAGGCATGCATTTTTTTAAATTCCATTGAGGCGGTGGTGTGTTCCACGTCAACAAACCCTTTGGGGATTTAATTGTCATGTTTGCAAGAGTTGTAGCAGAGATTGAGAATTAGCAATTTATTTTTAAATCGATGGTACTAGATCAGCAAGGAATTAAATGATGGAGATTTCATAAAGAGAAAGGTGAGAGGCGGTGGATGTATTGCGTGACCGGTGAAGTTTAATTGGTGGTCTGTGATGGTGAATTTCTTTGGAATATTGTGTCGTTGGTCGATGATCGATCTGTTATTGATTCGAGCAGCAGCCAAGGAATTCGAGCAAGTGGAAGTTGGTCGCCGAGGTCAAGCCGAACAGGTTGCGGGTCCGAACACGAGAGTATCGGTAGAAATTCTTTTCTGTCCATTCGTTTTATTTGATTCCTTAGTTATTTTCAATTTTCATATTGATCGGGATTTTTATACGTGTGGTCTGAGAGAAAACCGAGCCCTGTCGGGCTGTAATCTTATTTTTCCTGCAGCCCTCATGATTGTTGAACTCGAACCGTTGAGCAGTAATTGTCTTGATGTTGGTTGGCTTGTTCTGATTTTTCATAGGTAATTTCCTTGCTCGGTTATCGTAACTATTTCAATTCTTGGTTTCCAACCAGGAAAATTGGTAGCATATAGTTTTAATTCAAATCAATTTTTAAACCTAGATAACTGTGATGTAGGAAGGGCTGTCGGGTAATGAATTCTAAATGCTCGGGTTTTCGGTGACGAGTCGGGTTGTTAAAACGAGTTTAATAAAGCAACATTTTCTGGCGGAATCTTCCCTACTGTTCTAATCTGTTTTTGAAGTACTTAAAATAAACTTTTGGAATTTTGGCCCGTGTTGGGACCTTGGTTTTTGAGTTAGCTTTCCAACACCGCAACCCTCTCGTCAATCCGAATTTTGGTTTAAAAGTTATAGCCAATTTAGTAGGATGCTGTTAGAAAAATGACCTGTGCAACATGTCTGTCTTGCAACACTGTTTTGAGACACTTAGAATCTGTTTTGGCCAGTGACCGTCTCACAGTAAATTGTAGTTCTGATTGTCTTCTAGTCATGGTAAAAAGATGGGGGAAATCTAATGAACCGTTTAGGAGTTATGGCAGTTTCCGTGAGACTGACGGGTACTGCCAGTTTTCTGAAATAAGCCCTCGGGTAGGATTTTAATTCCGGGTTTCGCTTTTTGGTTTTAGGACCGTCTAGGAGATAACGTGCTGTCCTTCTGATTGTCGGGAACCCTTGGAGCTTACGTTTCTCGAGGTGAGTATTCTCACCGTGTATTCAGTTTTAACGTTATACATGCATGACTTACGTGTTACATTACTTGCACCATATTTGCTATCTGAGTTATCTGTTATCTGAGTTATCTGTGATCTAGCATCTTGTGTTCTGAGTTTCTGAGTTCTGAGTTTCTGAGTTTTGAGTTAAACATTAAACATAATATATCTGACTTGACACCGAAGAGCACTGGTGTCAGACGTTTTGACTTGGCACCGAAGAGTACTGGTGCCAGGCCTTTTTGACTCAACACCGAAGAGTACAGGTGTTGAGGTGGTGTGAGGCGGGTCGAGGTTGATCTCTCGGCCCAAGTTACACTAGCGCGCTTTATAAATTAAAAATCTGAGTAATAAAATCTGAGAAATAAATCTGAGTAATTAATCGAGTAGATTCTGAGTAGGAGTACACCGATGTGCCCTCATGTGTTGTATGTTATAATTGTTTACATTTTGAGACTATTCACTCAGCTTCCCAGCTGACCCAAACTTTCCCCCACATTGTTTCAGGTACCAGCAAAGAAAAGGAGAAGGTGGACGGTTGACCGCTGTATCTGTTCATTATTGATGTGGACATCATTTAATATTTCAAAACACTTTATTTTATTATAACTATTTCCGCAATAAATACGTTTTAAATGTTAAATATTAATATCTGAGATTTATTTATGGGACCTTTTGATTTTAATTTTGTTTTCAAAATTTTTAAAAATCTTGTAAATTTTAGGGTGTTACATTAGTCCATTCTAAAGTCAACATTGGTCAAATAGTCAACAAAAGTCAACATTGGTCCACTAGATTTCGACTAGGGTTTGGGTTCCGATTTAGGGTTTAGTCTAGCATAGGATTTGGTCAACAAAAGTCAAATCTAGTTACTCTAGGTCAAGAAGTCAAACATGCAAGTCAACTAGGGTTAGGGTTCAGCTAGGGTTCGGTCTAGGGTTGGCCGAAGGCCAAAACCCTTCAGGTTTGGAGCTAGACCGGTTTTAGAGGTCGAGATTTGTAACTAGTTGGGTTAGACCTAGGGTTTAACAATACAATGGTTCTAGATCTAGGGTATTCGGTTAAATCTAGGATAGATCTAGGGTTCGAACCTAGGGTTTGGGCAATAGATCGAGAGAATAACGAAACAATTAAGCAAAACTCATGCACACATCACTAGTAGAAAAATAGCTTTTAGCCACGGTTTTTTTTGACAACCTCGACACATGTTGACATGTTTGTGTGGCTAAATGTCACAAATAATGTTCTAACGTTGTTTTAGCCACATTTTAACTAAATTATTGTGGTAATTGCAACATAGATTTGAACACTTTAGCCACGATTTAACATGATAAACGTGTCCACTGCTAGCCACGGTCATGTAGCGTGGCAATATGTCACACTTTTCGCAACCAACTGTCACGTTAATTTGTTTAAATGTAGCTGAATGTTATCCCACATTGTTATTTGTATGAAATTTGGGGAATTAGTTTCACTATAAAAAGATGTGTGAACCAACTATGTTGAAGCAATTAAAGCTTGAGTCCCTTATGATTCACGCTGTGTGGCCATTTGACTTAAGGCTCGGTGCAGTGCAATTCTTTGGCCGACAGTTTAACGGTTTAACTCGGTTTTTTACTAGGGTTTGACTATTACCAATCGGGTTTGACAGGTCAAAAAAGAAATAATAACCATGTTCATATTTTTTTAGTGTGGCCAAATGATATCAAAAGTCACGGATTAAAAAAATTATTGTGGCTATAGGTTTAACTATAGCCACAATTACAAAAACCTTATGTGTCCATAAGAACTCTACGGTCACCCTCAACATAACTACACATGACAATACATAATCGATTAGTCACATTGTATATAAAACTATGTGTATAAAATTGGGCTTGTAGTCACAACCAACATAACGATATGTGGCTATATGGTAACCATTAGCCACAATTTACAATAAATTGTGACTCTAAAAGTAGGTTTACGACTATTGTCGTTTTAATTACATATTGCTATATGGTAACCATTTGCCACGGTTGTATCCTATCGCTACACTTTTTCATATGATATGGCCACTAATATTTAGTGTAGCCATATATGCACTTTAAAACGCGGGAGAATACGCTTATGATGTAAAATAAAACCATGGCTAATGATTTTTTGCTACAGTTTATTGTAGTGGCGATTGATGTTTTTTTGTACTAGTGCATGCACGCGATCGACATATACATGCAAGCATGCTTCGGTTTGGGTTCTAGTATGGTGATACCGAGACCATATGGCTCTTAGCCATGGTCTCGGGTTCGAGACACAATCAACCAAAAAAGAAAACAAGGGAATCGGGTATTACCTCAAACGATCGAACAAGAAATCAAAAGGAGGATCGGGTTGCTTGCTTGCTTGAACACGAATGGACGAAGGGGAGATGATGGTGCTTGCGGCCGAATGGGAGAAACAAAAGAGCAATAGAATTCGGTATTGGGGTATTTATATGGTAGGTGTTAGGGTTTAATTGGAAGAGTTGTATTCTAACTATGATTCCTTTGAATGAGATGAGGATAACATCAATTGGGAAGATAAGATCAAAAGGAAAAGTCACTCATCCTCACCCATAATGGGTTCGGCCGAACTAGGGAGGGCACAAGCAAGGGCATGGCCGGCCACTTAGGTAGTCGGTCATGGCTAGGTGTTATTCGAGTCACGTTTATTTAATTTGTACGTTTATTGTTTTACCGAAAAAGTTATCATTATAGAAATGTTTTTAGCTCAAATGTGTCACCATAAGAAAATAGTAATGTTGTGTTGACTAAGATGGTCAAACACTAATGTATGGTGTAAAAATATATAATTTGTTGTGTGTTAGGATGCCAGAAATAGAAATGTCTAAAAAATACAAACTTTCTAAATAAGGAAAGTTTTAGAAATGCAATGAGATTACATACCAGAAATATCGAGTTGTCACATTCTCCCCTGGTTGAAGAAATTTCATCCCGAAATTTAAGACGAATATCGAACAGGAGAGACAACGAGAAATAAATGAGGATATTTCTTTCGAATTTGGTCCTCACGTTCCCACGTGAATTTAGGTCCTCTTTTGGAGTTCCATCTGACTTTGACGATTTTGATTTTGCTTCTTCTTAGCTTTTGCTCTTTCCAGTCAGAGATTTTGATTGGTTCTTCAGTGAAATGGAGTTTGTCGTCGATAATAATTTCCTTAGCAGGAACGATGAGCGAGGGATCATGAATAAATTTCTTCAAATTCGACACATGAAAAGTGTTATGAACATTGCTGAGCTCTTTAGGAAAGCGAAGACGATAAGCAACAACACCGATTCTTTCAAGCATTTCAAATGGTCCAACATAACGAGGACTGAGCTTTCCCTTCTTGCCAAAGCGTACCACACCTTTCCAAGGTGCTACCTTTAGCAACACATGGTCGCCAACAGCGAACTCTAGAGGCTTTCGACGATTATCAGCATAACTCTTTTGTCGATCTCTCGCAGCCTTGATACGATCTTTGATCTTGAAGATCTTATCAGTCGTTTCTTGTAGAATCTCAGGACCAGTAATCTGACGATCACCAACTTCGATCCAACAAAGTGGCGAACGACACTTTCTTCCATACATGGATTCGAATGGTGCAGCTTTAATAGTTGTAAGATAACTATTGTTGTACGAGAACTCAGCTAGAGGGAGATGAGAATCCCAACTTTCACCAAAATCAATAACACAAGCTGTCAACATATCTTCCAAGGTTTGGATTGTTCTTTCAGTCTGACCATCGGTTTGGGGATGATAAGCAGTACTCATATCGAGGCGAGTACCGATAGATTATTGCAACGATTGCCAAAAACGAGATGTAAAGCGACTATCATGATCAGATATGATCGCGACTGGCACACCATGCCTAGATACGACTTCTTTTAGATAGATTCTCGTTAGCTTCTCCATTTGGTCAGTTTCTTTAATAGGAATGAAATGAGCTGATTTGGTCAATCGATCAACAATTACCCAAATTGTATCATGACCACTAGACGTTCGAGGCAACTTGGTTATGATATCCATAGAGATTTCTTCTCATTTCCATTCAGGGATCTCTGGTTGTTGCAAAAGACCGGAAGGCTTCTGATTCTCTACTTTCACTCTGGCACAATTTAAACATTTGGTGACATAAATTGCGATCTCTTTCTTCATATTTGGCCACCAGTATAACTCTTTGACATCTTTATTCATCTTGTCAGCACCAGGATGAATAGAATATTTAGATCGATGAGCTTCATTCAAAATGACGTCGCGAACACTTCCATGATTAGGAACCCATAAGCGGTCCATGAAATAAAGGGTTCCATCCACCTTTGCTTCTAACTGCTTTTCCATACCACGCAAAGCTTCACTTTTGATGTTCTCTACCTTCAAGGCTTCAATTTGGAATTCATGAACTTGGGAAGATAGATTAGAACGAACAGAGATTGGAAGGGCTCGAACACGACGAGGTTTAGGCTGCTCTTTTCGACTTAAAGCATCAGCTACCACATTAGCTTTACCCGGATGATACTTGATCTCACAGTCGTAATCATTCATCAACTCTACCCATCTGCGCTGTCTCAGATTGAGCTCTTTCTAATTGAAGATATGTTGCAAGCTCTTGTGATCGGTGAATATTGTGCACTTGGTACCGTAGAGATAATGTCTCCAAATCTTCAACGCGAACACAACGGCACCCAACTCAAGATCATGAGTTGTATAATTCTTCTCGTGGTTCTTCACTTGTCGAGAGGCAGAGGCGACCACTTTGTCATGCTGCATCAATACACAACCTAGCCCTTGGTGCGAAGCATCACAGTACACCACGAAATTGTCAATTCCTTCAGGAAGAGATAGAATAGGAGCAGAACATAATTTAGATTTAAAAGATTGGAAGGCTGATTCTTGCTTTTCACCCTAGACAAATTTCTCATCCTTACGTGTTAACACCGTTAAATCCTTTGTGATCTTAGAGAAATTTTCTATGAACCTTCTGTAGTAACCAGCAAGACCAAAGAATTGTCTTACTTCAGTTGGGGTCTTTGGAGCTTCCCAATTCTTTATGGCTTCTATCTTTGCAGGATCAACGTGGATACCTTCTTCGTTGATAATATGACCCAGAAATTGGACTTCACGCAACCAGAATTCACACTTAGACAACTTGGCGCACAACCTCTCTTTCTCCAACAACTCAAGAATAATTCTTAAGTGCTCTTCATGCTCTTCTTTCGAGTGCGAATAGATGAGAATATCGTCTATGAAGACGATAACGACCTTATCGAGATATTGCTTGCACACTCTGTTCATGAGATCCATAAACACAGCAGGTGCATTGGTCAAACCAAATGGAATTACCAAAAATTTGTAATGACCATAGCGAGTTCTGAAAGCAATTTTGGGCATATCTTCATCACAAACTTTTAACTGATGGTAGCCTAAACGAAGATCAATTTTGGAATAGAAACTCGATCCTCGGAGTTGATCGAACAGATCATTAATACGAGGAAGAGGATATCGATTTTTAGTAGTTACTTTGTTCAATTCACGATAGTCAATGCACATTCTCATTGAACCATCTTTCTTTTTAACGAAGAGGACCGGAGCTCCCCAGGGCGAGAAACTCGGTCGAATGAAACCAAGATCAAGAAGTTCTTGCAATTGCGATGAAAGTTCTTGCAATTGCGATGAAAGTTCTTGCATTTCAGACGGTGCAAGACAATAAGGAGAACGCGCAATAGGTGCGGCTCCTGGAATCAGATCAATACGAAATTCAACTTGTATCTGAGGTGGCAGTCCAGGCAATTCGCCAAGAAAAACGCCAGGAAATTCACGAACGATAGGAATGTCCTCAATCTTATGATCTTTGGACTTTGTGTCAACGACATGAGCAAGAAAGGCTTGGCATCCTTTACGAACATATTTTTGAGCTTTCATAGAGTTTATGATTTTTATATTTTTGTTTCGTTGTTCACCTTGAATTATTAAAGTTTCTGTTTTGGATATAGGGATTCGAATTTGTTTGTTGTAGCATATAATTTCAACACGGTTTTTAGATAACCAATCCATCCCTATGACGATATCAAAACTACCTAGTTCTACAAGCACAAGGTCTATATCGAAAATGTGATCATCTAGGTCAAGCTTACAACCTTTAAAAACTTCACTAGACCAAACAACTTTACCATTCGCTAGCTCGATTTCATATTTAACATTCAAACATTTAGGATTTAAATTTAAGAAACTTTAAAAGTCGGTCGATACGAAACTCAAGTCGGCTCCCGAATCAAATAAAATAGAAGCAAAATGATTGTTGACGATAAACGTACCAGTAACGGTATCAGTATTTTCGCGAGCTTCCTGAGCATTCATAACAAATGCACGACCACAACTATTCTGACGATCATTGTTGTTGTTGGCATTGCGGTTGTTGTTGCAATTGTTGTTACGATTGCCATTGTTGTTGTTGTTACCGTTCTGATTGTTGTTGTTCTGAAGCTTAGGGCAACGATTACGATAATGGTTAGGATTACCACACTCGTAACAAACAGGATTCCTAGGAGGATTGTTGGATGAACATTTTCTGAAATTGTGACCCCAGCGGTCACACTTGTAGCACTTCTCACACTGACCATCATGATGCCAATTACATTTGTTGCACTTGGGCTTGCTTCCCGCATAAGACTTAGAATCAGAATTAGACTGATTGTTATTCTGATTAGAGGCAGCATAATTCTTAGTCTTCTGATACTTGTGAAGGGTTTCATAATATACTGATCGATCACTTGGGTCAACCTCCTAGTATACTTGGTTCGACCATACTGAGCAAGAACATGAACTTGTTCTTGACCGGTTAAAACCAACTAGCTGATTTTATCCCTAAATGCGGAACTGGGATTAAACCTAATCCTTAAACCCTACAGGATTGGGATGTTGGAGAACTATATTAGGTTAACAAGAAAGAAACCTTGTACGAAGAACTCGAACACACACATACTTGTGTGTTCGTCGACCATCAACCAAAGAACCCTAGGGTTCTTTGGCCGAAATTCGTCCAAGAGGGAGAAGGGAGAAAAGCGTTTCCCAAAACATACCTTGTTGATTGCTTAAGATAGATCCACTGATGATGAACAAGTCGAGCGATCTTCTAGTTGATCTAAGCAATGAACTTGGATCTTCAAGACTTGAAGAATACGAAGAACACGAAGAACGAAGAACACCAAACTTGGTGTTCTAGGGTGTTCGGCCGAAATCTCCCAAGAGAGGGAGGAGAGATTTCGTCTAGGGTTTTGAGAAGTGAATGATTGATTAGGTTTAAATGAAACCTTAAGCCTTCTATTTATAATAGAATAAGTTTCATTTAAGTCCTCCTAGTTTAATTAAGATTAATCTCTTAATTAAACTTATCTCTTACACTTTAAACCCTTATAGTTTAACTAGTTTATTATTGTTGCACTTAACTACTAAATGTCTAGTATTAATACACTAATAATTCGGTACCCATATACACGAATTATATACTTGTATTTATACTTTTAATAGTTAATTATATAATAACCTTTATATAATTTATACAACAATATTATCCAATTACTATATGATTTAATAGCTTTAAATCATATCATGGATAATCTTTAATTAACACATTGTATATTTACTCTACTAGTAAACGTACAACTACTTGTATTAATTAGTTAGTTAAACTAATCTAGTAATAAGTTAAACTTAACTTAATACTTAACTGATTCATAATGACTATTATGAATCATTCCTCTTCGTAGTATCATTGCTTATCTTGCTCGTATTACATGTACTCACCGGTGTGACCCTTAAGTGTTTCGTAGGCATGGATATATCATTATAGGTTGACTGACTGTGCACATAATTCCTTCAGACTCCCACTTGTGCAAGTCTGTAACCTTTGTCTTAATGAAACGAGCTACAGTGGCCTTCTAGATGGGCATGTAGGTAACCAACCCCATAAAAACAGCTTACGTAACCCAGGTATAGATTATGAAAAACTCTTTAATAGCGTCTCCTAGTAAATAACACTCTGTCTCTACTTCTTGGGAAAACTATGTTAGGCTTATCCCTTGCCGCACGATATTTGTGATAACGAATACGAGCATGGTAGAAATTATCAACTCCTGTATTCGAAATCATTTTATGACTTCTTGATTCAAACTGTTGTGATAAACGACAAAGAACAAATCAGTTCGTTTGGGCACGGCCGTGCACTTGCCAGTTTCTTATCAAGTCAAAGGACCTATAAATATCTCTCCTAAAGAGGAGGTGCAATTACCATCTTGTATATTTCGATTTAAAATACAACTTCCTTTGTACCCAGTATCTTCCTCGTATGACAAAACATACAAAGTATGAATAAAACCATCTTGTATATTTCAAATTTTGTGTCTTCTTGAATAAATAGACTTTTATTCATGGATCTTGTAAAACATACAAAGTATGAATAAAAATGATACTAACTCAAGTATTATTCCTCACTGGACATAGATACTGAATTATTACTGGATCATTACTTATTTCTTTCGTTTGTGTTGATTACTTAATGATTCTTACAAACTTAATTGTAACTTTATCACTGAACCAATCATTTCTATTAAACTAAAGACATAAGACGAGTATTTAGGAATACTATTACTTTTGCCTTTGCTAGATATTGTTCTTGCAACAATTTAGAACATATTCTAGTCTTGACTTTTATGTATTTCGGTAAACATAGGAGGATTGGAAATTAACTCCTTAGTTTTTGAATTCATAAAACCATCCTTGTAACTAAAGCTTCTTTTAGTTACTTGATTTGTAGATATTCTTTCTAGTTAAAGAAATTTCCTTAAATGACTATGTTATCCACTGAAGGGTTAACAACCTATTAGATATGCAATAATTAATCACAAGACTTGTGATCACGCTATTAGGTTTGCAATAATCTAATCAACGATCATTTATTATTTCTCTTAACTCTTTGGCTAATGACTTGGTAAAACCTTGTTGTTAATGTCTTACTAACTTACTGAATTCACTAACATATTTAATGAATTACGTTAGTCTTAGATCCCACTTTCTTTTATGGAACTTAAGCATCTCTTGAACTACTTTCACATAGTCAATAACTTGTAGTTTAATCTTTTAAGAATTCTATCAATAATTAAGATCATCCTTTGGATTTGCGAATATACAACATTCCTGTTTAGGGAATTACGATCTTTATTGATTAATGTATCTAACAAGTATAAAACACTTGAAATGATACTATCAATTCTTAAACACATTAGTATGCTTTTAAGGATTTCATTTAATGCCAAAGTCATTACTTGGATTTGTCAAATATCCATTATTCCTATTAGGGAATTATGACTTGATTAAATATCGTATTTATTACAAGTATAAAAGACTTGCAATAATACCTTTTAATTCTTAAATACTTTAATATAGTTTGTCCCTTTTTAAGAGTCGTTTAATGTGTAAGTCATTTTACTTGGATTATACGAATATCCAATTATTCCTACTAGGGAATTATGACTTCATTAAAACCTTTACTACAAGTGTAAAAGACTTGTAATAATACTCTTTAAAGTCTATCTTGATTATATCCAATATAATCATAGTATATTAATACTAATACTTTAAAACTTTCTATCATAAGTAATAACTATTACTTAAGATGTTTTAACTAAGTTCAATAACCTTTGAACCTTATGCTTCCATAAAACTCTTAAACACTTTCATTAGAAAAACTTTCTAATTACTAGCATCTAAATACCTTGAGCTATCAAGACATTATTTATACCACAATCAAACAAATATATAAATATAAACATGAAACATAAGTAAATCAAAACTTGACTTACAATCTAGTCATAAACCTTGACTAGTGTAATTATCACACGTGCACACAATATAATTCAACTATGGATTCGATAATTGATTAAAACCAAAAATAAAACTTGTTTTAACAAAAATAAAATTATCCAAACAATAAAGTAAAATTGTTTAAAACGAATCCACAAAAAATATTGAATTATAAAAAACTTGGTGCTCGTGGGATCATCACCATCTCATGCCGGTCACCATCACTTTCCATCTCCTCCTGCAATAAACGATTGCAAAAGTTAGATTACTCGTAATGTACTTTACAAGTATCATATCTTAAAGTGATTAAGAAGTGTGGTTGTGTTACCTGAGGAACTTGCGTTTCCTCCACTACCACTTGCACCCTTTGGACAATTTCTTTTCCAATGCCCAGCCTCACCACACTTGAAGCACCGGTTCTCGGTCCTCGCAGTGTCAGGCTTAACTCCTTAGTTAGGATAGGTTTTACCCTTTCCTTTACCACCATGCCCCTTTCTCTTCTTCCCACCGCCTCCGCCATTACCAATCAAGAGAACGTCCTTAGATTTGGTCCCCAAACTCAACTCAGCTGTCTTCAGCATGGAATGTAGCTCAGCAATGGATTTCTCCATATTATGCATATTGTAGTTGACCACAAAAGACTTGTAGTCCTCACACAACGAGTTGAGTATAGTATCTGTTGCCATTTGCAACGGTATGGGGTGACCAAGTCTAGAGAGGTGATCCATGTGTCCCTTCATTTTCATGATGTGGGCACTCACCAGCGTTCCTTTTCCATCTTGCAAGAGTTGAAGGCTCGATTGATGTCAAACCTCTCAGAGCGAGCTTGCTCTTGAAATGAATCCCTAAGTTGCTGGATCATTTCAAATGCAGGCACATCCATAAGTCCCGCTTGTAACTCAGGACTCATAGTGGCTAGCATCAGACAGCTCACATCGAGTGCATCATTGACATGCTTATCATAAGCTTGCCTCGTTTCAGCTCTGGCATTAACAGCAGGGGTGTTTGGTACTGCTCTCTCCAAGACATACCACTTTCTCTCATGCCTGAGCACAATACGAAGATTGCGCTCCCAGTTGAGAAAGTTTGACCCAGTCAACTTGTCTTTTTCGAGGATTGAGCGAAGTGAGAGATTGTTGGTACTTGTTGTCGCAATCACGTTTGTTACTGCCATCTACAAATCAAATCCAGTTTAATTAGTAATAATCAATAAACATTCTCTAAAATATATTATAAACCCATAATTAATATTCTAGGCCTAGGATCCATATATCACATTCTCGCCGCAAGGTTTGGGCACTTCCCGACGAGACATGCTATTTCTGGTAGGTAACTTCCTTACCGATCGTATCAAGACTTGACACGATTCCTAGGGGTCGTAGAATCTTTAGACTTATAACTTATTACAACTTTGTACAATCTAATTGTACATTTCTAAGTTAGTAATAAAGTCTAGTATGTTTATTCTACTCAAGTACCTTTTGGGCCGAGATTCCCGATTATCACCAAAATACATCAGACCATCTAAGACAGTGCGATGCTCTGCGCCGGGACTCCCGATTATCACAAAACCTTATGCACCCTAACACTCGCAATGATTTGAATCCATATCTAAGGTTCTTTATCCTTACAATATGAATATCGTTTAACAAGTGAGGTGTTCCATTAGGTGGATAATACTTAGATCTAAGATTTTCTTGGGTTTGTTTAAGTCTTAAACTAAACTTAAACTTTTATTCCAATCTTAATCCTTGTTTAAAATGTGTGACTTGTGAATTGAAGCGTTCTACAAGACACCTTTTTAAAACATAAGAACTATTCTTTGAAACTTATAATTTCAAGAATTTGCACGATTTTACATGTATTCCTAAAACGAGGTGTACAAAACGTTTTGTTAGGTTTTGTGAAAAACCTTATCTAGAATAAAACTTACTTTTTTTATCTTACTTGAAAAACTTATAAACTTATGTTAAACTTTTAAAACTTTTATGATTCATAAACTTGAATCATAAACCTAGTTTAACACATCTAGTTTTCCATATGTCTAATAATGAAATCAAACATTTGTTATGACTTATTAGATTCGACCAAAACTTGTGTCTTAATGACACACTTACAAACTTTGTGATTTTCTTGTGTAGCTCCCACTAGCTTCAACAACCATGATGAAACTTAAGCTAACACAATCACCGGTTTATACTTGGTGAAACTAATAAACTCACTATATAAAGACTATATATAATAATTCTTAGTTTGTTTAAACCTTTCTTATATTTAACTTGAACTAGTTAAATATAGGTTCTTGTTATTTTTACTTGATCATTAATCAAGTATATTACATGACTTGTAAAATACTTACTTGTATAATTATCTAGTTATAATAACTTATAACTTTATACATCTTAATATATAACTTTGTATATTTCTAGTTAATCATATAATTTCAACTTGTACAATTTCTAGTTATAATTAAATCATAACTTTATACTTCCTAGTTTTAATTATATTATAACTTATACAATAACTAATTATAATATTATCTTTTTAAAGATCAAAATAACATTACCCTTTTTAATTGTTCCATTTTATCTTGTATTTTAATGTATTCGTATATATGTATATTTTATAATAAACTCGTAACATTCTAATAAGAATATTACATCTAGCTTAAACATGTGTATTTTAACTTAATCTAATTAAAATACGTATAAACTTATTATATCCTTTAAAATTCAATTTTACCTAATTATTAAAAATCCGAAAAATTAAATACATATATATAAATAATTAAATACATCTTGTTAATTTTAGAACTTACAAAATTAACATCTTCTTTATCAATTCCCTAAATTAATTAGATGAACCCTAATATTGTTTTTGATCAATCAAAACTAGGGTTTTGACTTTCTTGATCAAAGACATTATTTAATTAAAAGACTAATTTTAATCAATCCTTTTAAACAATAAACTTTGTTTAAATTCTAAGATATATTATAACTTTTGTTAAGGCAAATAGCCTTGCCCCTTTGGATCTTAAGATAACAAAACAACCTAGACTAGCTTTGATTTATATGTAGAATAATATAGCTAAGTTTAGGTCTGATACTGAGTGATCAGTATTGGAACTCAGTATCAGTACTCAGTATCAGATAGTGATACTGAGTACAAGGACTGAGTAGAAGGACTGAGTGATACTCAGTATAGTAACGGACTAAGATCAAATCCCTTGATCTTAGTCATTTTTCTTACTTAGTCCTTCGGTTACTCCTTTGCTCATCATGTAAGATCTCTATAACATTATAAATAGAGATCATCTTGCAAAGGAGTACTCACCAATTCACTTTACACTTTCATATCTTTGTAATTGATTAGTGGTCTTGTTATTCCGCAACAAGCCACACTTAGTGGATTTGTACACCGACTCTAATACTGTGTTTTACACTTTAATTGTCTTTTGTATAATTAACCAATCAATTAATCAACTAAACCAGGGGTGTTGCTACTTAAATTTTCACACTCACTTTTACTAACATCTTCTTACACATGCTATGCACAAGTCCACAATATTTCATCATAAACCAGATGAAATACAGACTTCACAAACTCTGTTTATATGATTATAGAATTAAACAACACCACAATTCTATTTGATAAACCTTTCTTTCTAACCAGTTTTATTTTTCTTGTTTCTTTAGCACCATCTGTGCAGGGCATTCAGGCATCACAGGCTGCAGGAGATCAAGTGACTCTGCAAGCAATCATGCAGCACATTCTGGCCATCCAACAAACTCAAAATACAATACTAGCCAGAATGGACAAGATGAGTGGTGATATTGACTCAATAAAACAGTTAGTCTCACTACTTCAACAACCACAGCTGCCTCCACAGACTCCACCAAGTTCACATGGTGACCACAATGAAGAAGGAGAAGGAGAAGGAGGTGCTGGTGATACTGATGCTGCAACTGAGCCCATGCCCTCCCCTACTCTTGAACAACCTGAGGGGGACATGGGTGGTGATACTGATCCTCTTCCCTCCTCTTCAAATGATAACAAAAAGGGGGAGAAGAGACAAAGAGATACTGAGGTTGAACAAACTGAGCCATCTGCTCAGGGGGAGAAAAGAAGAAGATTGAATGAAGATCAACCTCCACAACAAGAACAACAACATCAGCAAAGCCCTCATACTGAGCCAATTCGGATTCAGTATGAGAGAAGAAGACAAAGAACTAGGTCAGCATTACAAATTCAAGACCCACTTGAGCCATCTGCTCAGGGGGAGACTCACACTGACCAACCACAGCAAGCTTATACTGAGCCACCTGCTCTAGAAGAAAATAACTTGCAAATTGTGGTCTATAGGCCTTTTGTGTGGCCCATTGCTGATGATGAAGATGAAGAACATCCAGTGGCATCAGAAGAATTTTTAAACTTTGCACTGGATGAAGCAAATAAAGAAACCTCTTCATCATCATTCTCAGATGATGAAGAGCATACAAGAAAATCTATCTCATCTCAAGCTGAAGGACCTTCTAGAATTCCTAGAAGACCAATAACCAGAAGAATGACAAATGTAGTTATGTCCTCAGAATCTAGTGAAGAACAAGATCCAGCTCCTCTGATCTCAAGACCTAGAAGATCTGCTCAGTTTACTGAGGAAAAGAGTGAAGCTGAGGATGAGATTGAGGCCCAAAAGTTCTTTCCTGTTAAGGAAGAACCTGAATCTGAGTCTGAAGATGTTCCAAGAAGATCTCATACTGTAAGAAGAACTGGAGATGAATTACTTGAACAGTATTGGAACATTATGGCACAAAGAACAAGATATAGGGAAACAAGGATGAGTATGCTGAGGAAGAAAGCATTTCTAACTGTAAGAGACATATACTGGCTAAATGAATTTGTCAACCAAATAAAGGTCAAAACTGTTGATAAATCAATTGTTGCAACTTGTACTGGGCCAGTCAGTCCTCCAATGAAGTTTCTCCTCCATGACATCCAAAATATGGGACTTCATGATTGGATAAAAATTGCTAGACTGATAAAGGAAATGCCCTCAAGATCTTCTGAAGCCCAAGTGATGATGGATGAAATCTGGGCTGTATCTGCTATATGCTATGAAAAAGGCATTCTTTATGCAGCAGAATACAGGGCACTCAGTGTGATGACTGAAGCTATGAAGAACAACAAACCTGAGTGCCTTAATACTTTCAGAATAATTCCCACATATACTGTTCCCCCTAATCTCATTTTTCAGGATCAAAAGAGTACCATATATCCAACATCTGGATACATGTATACTGACTCAGATGACAGGGAATGCTTCATTACTGAAGCAGATTTGGCAAAAGCTCCTATCAGCCATTTGGTGGGCCTTAAATGGATGATAACCAAGAAAGAAGATGCTTGGTTTAGAAAGAAGATAGTTGCTGTACTAAACAACAGGCAAGATGAACTGAAAAAAAGAGAAGAGTTCATCCATGTGAAGAAAGAAGTCTTCTACGAGTTTGAATCGATCAACAAAGACTAAAGAAGAAGACTTTGCAGCCTGTAGCTTATTTTGTTTAGTTTTTCTTTGTAACTGTTTTGTTATCATTAGATAGGGGGAGATTGTTAAGGCAAAAAGCCTTGCCCCTTTGGATCTTAAGATAACAAAACAACCTAGACTAGCTTTGATTTATATGTAGAATAATATAGCTAAGTTTAGGTCTGATACTGAGTGATCAGTACTGGAACTCAGTATCAGTACTCAGTATCAGATAGTGATACTGAGTACAAGGACTGAGTAGAAGGACTGAGTGATACTCAGTATAGTAACGGACTAAGATCAAATCCCTTGATCTTAGTCATTTTCCTTACTTAGTCCTTCGGTTACTCCTTTGCTCATCATGTAAGATCTCTATAACATTATAAATAGAGATCATCTTGCAAAGGAGTACTCACCAATTCACTTTACACTTTCATATCTTTGTAATTGATTAGTGGTCTTGTTATTCCGCAACAAGCCACACTTAGTGGATTTGTACACCGACTCTAATACTGTGTTTTACACTTTAATTGTCTTTTGTATAATTAACCAATCAATTAATCAACTAAACCAGGGGTGTTGTGACCTAACTACTTTTAATAAATTTATTTAAACCTTTTAATTTAAACCTTATAGACAATAAAACTTTGTCTAAATTACTAGGTTTAAAGAACTAGCTTTAATAAATCTATCAAAATAATAATTAAACCTATTAGACATAAACTTGTCTAATTAACTAGGTTTTAGATTATTATCCTAATTAATACTTTTAAACTATTAAACTTAAACTAGTTTAATGTTCTAGGGTTCTTTAGGGTTTCTAAATTCTTAAGCCTAGGAACTTTTCCACCAATTAAACTAGGCTAGTTTAATAAACTTGGTGTCCAAGTAACCTCTAGATTTTCGAAAATCCTAAGGGTTTAGGAAAGAATCCTTTTGATCAATTAAACAAATCTTGTTTAATATACTTGATCCTAGGGTTTTCCTTGGTCACGAAATCTCTAAGGGATTATGGAAAGAATCCTTTTGATCAATTAAACATATCTTGTTTAATATACTTGATCCGAGGGTTCTTTCTAGGGTTTTCGAAAATTGCTAGGGTTTTCTAGAAACCTTCTTGACCAATTAAACTTAGACTAGTTTAATGTTCTTGGTCCTAGGGTTTCTTCCCTCTTTTCGAAAATTATGAAGAAGAAAGAATACTTGAAAACAAAAAAAAACTTAAAATTAAAGTAAACAAACAATCTTTGTTAATCTAGTCTAGATCTCTAAACCAACGCTCTGATACCACTGAAGGGTTTCATAATATACTGATCGACCACTTGGGTCAACCTCCTAGTATACTTGGTTCGACCATACTGAGCAAGAACATGAACTTGTTCTTGACCGGTTAAAACCAACTAGCTGATTTTATCCCTAAATGCGGAACTGGGATTAAACCTAATCCTTAAACCCTAAAGGATTGGGATGTTGGAGAACTATATTAGGTTAACAAGAAAGAAACCTTGTACGAAGAACTCGAACACACACATACTTGTGTGTTCGTCGACCATCAACCAAAGAACCCTAGGGTTCTTTGGCCGAAATTCGTCCAAGAGGGAGAAGGGAGAAAAAAGGGTTTCCCAAAACATACCTTGTTGATTGCTTAAGATAGATTCACTGATGATGAACAAGTCGAGCGATCTTCTAGTTGATCTAAGCAATGAACTTGGATCTTCAAGACTTCAAGAACACGAAGAACACGAAGAACGAAGAACACCAAACTTGGTGTTCTTGGGTGTTCGGCCGAAATCTCCCAAGAGAGGGAGGAGAGATTTCGTCTAGGGTTTTGAGAAGTGAATGATTGATTAGGTTTAAATGAAACCTTAAGCCTTCTATTTATAATAGAATAAGTTTCATTTAAGTCCTCCTAGTTTAATTAAGATTAATCTCTTAATTAAACTTATCTCTTACAATTTAAACCCTTATAGTTTAACTAGTTTATTATTGTTGCACTTAACTACTAAATGTCTAGTATTAATACACTAATAATTCGGTACCCATATACACGAATTATATACTTGTATTTATACTTTTAATAGTTAATTATATAATAACCTTTATATAATTTATACAACAATATTATCCAATTACTATATGATTTAATAGCTTTAAATCATATCATGGATAATCTTTAATTAACACATTGTATATTTACTCAACTAGTAAACGTACAACTACTTGTATTAATTAGTTAGTTAAACTAATCTAGTAATAAGTTAAACTTAACTTAATATTTAACTGATTCATAATGACTATTATGAATCATTCCTCTTCGTAGTATCATTGCTTATCTTGCTCGTATTACATGTACTCACCGGTGTGACCCTTAAGTGTTTCGTAGGCATGGATGTATCATCATAGGTTGACTGACTGTGCACATAATTCCTTCAACTTGTTCCCTTTGTAATCACGCTTGTTGTCGTAGGAACGCTTCCCATTTTCGTTGTTCAAAGTCTCAGAGGATTTGCTAGACACCACTAGCTTATCTTTGAACGATCCACTTCTCATAGCATCATCAGTCAACCTCGTTGCACGATTCACAACATCTTCAAATGTTGTCGGTTCGGAAGCAATAACATTAGTACGATTAAGATAATGAAGACCTTGAAGATACCTCTCAATACGCTTAAATTCAGGGGATACCATATGAGGAACGAGACGAGCGTGTTCTTGGAACTTAGTCGTGTAGGTAACAATATCAGATCCAACCATGGACAGATTCCATAGTTCCACTTCAACTTTTTGTAGCTCTCTCATTAGACAAAACTTCTGAGTTAACTAATCTTTAAACGCATCCCAAGTCATAGCATCAGCATTAGCACAACCTAAGACTTGCAATTGGGAATTCCACCAGGACAACGCTTCCTTGGACAATGTGCTACCAGCAAACTTCGCCATATTCTCAGGGGCACATTGGATGATACTGAAAATAGATTCCACCATCTCAATCCAGTGGATGATAGCAATGGCACCTTCAGATCCATTGTGTGTTGTAAATGATTAACCTAAAGCCCTTAACATAAGCCTCTTATTTATAAGGTTGTATGTTACGTTTAGGTCCTTGGAGTTTAATTGTGATTAATCTCATAATTAAACTTTCTATTAACACTTTAAACCCTTGGACTTTTACTAGTTAATTAATTAACTATTAATTAACTGTCCGTTAAATACTTAACCTAATATTTAACCATCCTCACAAATAATAATTAAGTTATTAGTATTTATTCTCTTCTTTATAATTAACTTAACTAGTTAATTATTCCACACAACTTACTTTATTCGGTTGTCCATTATTGGGTGTGTAGTGGTGTGACCCTTTAGTGTCTTATAACATTGGACACGGTGACACGTGTACTTATCTGTGCACATAAATCCTTCAGACTCCCACTTGTGCAAGTTAAGAGAACACTTTCTGATCATCGTTGGCCTAAAGCGGTCCCTAGCCAGACATTTAGGATAACCAGGTCATAAGAACTCTTACATCCAGAGATAATATTCATAAAATGAATAACACTAACAGATTTTCCTTTTGCATCACGATATTTCTTAATTTGAGTAATAGACATGGAGCGGTGATCTTGTTCTATATACTCGAATTTTCTCGACTCTGATTTCGACTTTCTGCAGTAACGGATTACCGAATGATCTAATCATTCTCCGAGCACGGCCACGCATTTCAGTAGTCTTAATCGTCGAGCGGCCATGAAATATCTCTTCTAGTTAAAGAAGGTGCAAATTCCATCTTGACATTTGCGTTATCTTGCCCACGACTTCCGCTGTCTTAGTCAAGTTCCTTATGATCACCCTTTTACGGTGTGACGGTAGATAAATGCTAAAGATCAGAAGTCATCGTGTCTCAAACCAAAACGTCTCAGGTCAGAGGACATCTACTCGAAATTACTCATGCTTGGGCTCCATGAAGTAATATCGATCCTTTGGTCACGTCTAATGTTTAGCAAACTCTGTAAACATCTATGAATATTTATTTTAACAACCCTTGTTTCCCTATTCAATAACTATGAAATAGATAAATATTCATAATGGTATTAACTCTTGAATCTAGCTCCCACTAAATTCAAGCAACCACAGACAATTTAGATACTCAAAAACTTTGTGTATCAAGGATAGGTTTAAAACATGTTAAGAATAGACAATGTGAAAATGTTACGTAAAACTTTCTATTTTAATCCCACGAAATGTTATTACATAATGTATCGATTTCAAACATGTCTATGAATCTAATCAAAAATACTAGCTACCAATATTTAGGTACTGCATGCCTATAGTGTGCGCATGTTTCTCATGCTTTGGTCCAACTAGTGGTTTTGTCAACGGGTCAGCGACGTTGTCATCCGTTGGTATATTCTTAATTATAATATCACCCTCTCTAACATACTCGCGTATGAGGTGATATTTCCTGCGTACATGCCTGGTCTTTTGATGCTCTCTTGGTTCAACAGCTTGCGCTATTGCCCCACTATTATCACAGAATATTTTGATGGGTCTAGAGATACTGGCAATAACTCTAAGATCCTCGATAAAATTCTTAAGCCACATGGCTTCTTTCCCAGCATCATTTGCGGCAATGTACTCAGCCTCTGTAGTCGAATCTGCTATCGTATCTTGTTTCTGACTCTTCCAAGATATAGCTCCTCCGTTTAGCGTGAAGACAAATCCCGATTGAGATTTGTAATCGTCTCTGTCGGTTTGGAAGCTTGCATCTGTGTAACCAGTTACACGCAATTCCTCCATCGAACCTCCAAAGACCAAGAACATTTCTTTCGTCCTTCTCAAATACTTGAGAATGTTCTTGACAGCCACCCAATGGGGTTCACCAGGATTCTTTTGATATTAGCTCGTGAGACTTATGGAGTAAGCAATATCGGGCCTAATACATAACATGGCATACATGATTGATCCAATTGCCGAAGCATATGGTACCAAACTCATCCTAGCTATTTCCTTGCTAGATGTGGGACTCTGAGCTTTGCTCAGTGTAATGCCATATGACATCGGAATGATTCCTCTCTTGGAATCACTCATACTGAATCTCTTCAGTACTTTGTCAATGTATGTACTTTGACAAAGTCCAATAAGCCGCCCAGATCTATCCCTATAGATCTTTATACCTAGTATAAATGTGGCTTCTCCCAAGTCTTTCATTTGGAAACATTTACCTAACCAGGATTTTACTCCTTGTAATGCTGGTATATCGTTTCCTATAAGCAGTATGTCATCGACATACAAGACTAGGAAGATTACTACGCTCCCACTGAATTTTGTATGGACACACGCCTCGAACTCACTCTTGACAAAACCAAATTCTTTGATTCTTTTGTCAAAGTGTAAGTTCCAACTTCTAGATGCTTGCTTCAATCCATAAATGGATTTTAGCAATTTACATACTTCATTAGGATTCTTTGGATCAGTAAAACCATCCGGTTGTATCATGAGTACGTCCTCATTCAACTCCCCGTTAAGGAAGGCGGTTTTAACATCCATCTGCCCATATCTCATAGTCGTAATATGCTGATATGGCCATAAGAATTCTAATAGACTTAAGCATGGCGACTGGCGAGTAGGTTTCAGAATAATCAACACCATGTGTCTGCGTGAAACCCTTCGCGACGAGTCGTGCTTTGTAAGTATGCACCTTTCCATCCATGTCGGTTTTCTTCTTGAAAACCCACTTGCATCCAACAGCACCAGACTGTGGAGGCAAGTCTGATAACACCCAAACTTGGTTGTCATACATGGATTGCATCTCTGCTTACATAGCCTCGAGCCATCTTTCAGCAGCTTCGCTGTAGGTTAATGGTTCTAGTAGATTTCCATCATCTTCATCGATCATGAATCCAAGATACCTATCTGGTTCTTGGCGTGGTCTACTGGACCTACGCGGATTGCGTGTCTCTTCTTCCTCAACCGTTGGATCTGGTTGGGGATCAACAATTCTTTGTTGAACTACTGGTTCGACTGAAGTCGTCGGTGGATCTTCGTTATCTTCAATTTCTTGAAGCTCTATTTCTTTTCTTGGAGTTTCAGTTCCTAGAAACTTCTCCTCCAAGAAGACACCTTTCCGAGCAACAAAAACTTTGTTATCTTCTTGATGATAGAAATAGTATCCTAAGGTTTCCCTTGGATATCCAACGAAGATACACTTGTCTGACTTAGGGTTTAGTTTGTCTGTGAAGTAACGTCTAACGTATGCTTCACAACCCCAAATCTTGAGAAAAGATAATTTAGGTTTTCTCCCCGCCCAGTGCTCGAACGGAGTCTTTTCTACTGACTTGGTCGGAACCCTATTCAGTGTAAATGCTGCAGTTTCGAGTGCATGTCCCCAAAATGATAGTGGTAGTGGGGCGCGACACATCATTGAACGTACCATGTCTAACAAGGTGCGATTCCTCCTTTCTGATACGCCATTCATCTGAGGCGTATACGGAGGTGTGAGTTGTGAAACAATCCCACATTCCTTCAAATGATCGTCGAACACTTGGCTCAAATATTCGCCTCCTCGGTCAGACCGAAGTGACTTAATTTTCTTGCCTAGTTGATTTTCTACTTCCCTCTGATATTCTTTGAACTTGTCAAAGCTCTCGGAATTTAGTCTCATAAGAAAGACATAACCATACCTACTGAAGTCGTCAGTAAAGGTAATGAAGTAGCGGTATCCTCCTCTAGCTTCTGGAGTGAAGGGGCCACACACATCTGTGTGTATAATCCCTAACAACTCGCCTGCCCTTTCATTGTAATGATTGAAAGGGTCTTTTGTCATCTTGCCAGATAAACAAGCTTCGCATATTGCATATGATTCCAAATCAAATGGCTCTAGAATTCCATCATCGTGGAGCTTCTTAATGCGAGTCTCGTTTATATGACCTAAACGACAATGCCAAAGATAAGTTTGATTCAAGTTACTCTTGGATCTTTTACTTATATGATAAACGTCTCGTTCTATGTTATTTAGATTTAACGTGTATAGACCATTATGAGAATTTGCGTTCAAATATAAAATGTCATCTTTTAAACACGAAATTGTTTTTCCATAAAACTCATAATAAAAACCACTGTCTATAAGTAAATCAAAAGAAATAACATTCTTAATAAGTCTAGGAACATAATAACAATCTTTAAGTTCCAAGACTCTTCCTGAAGGCAACTTGAGAAGATATGTCCCTACGGCTTCAGCTCCAACCTTGGAACCTTCGCCTACTCGTAGTTCAACATCCCCTCGTCCCAGCCTCCTGTTCTTCTTAAATCCCTGCAAATGATTGCAAATGTGATGACCACATCCGGTATCCAATACCCAGGATTCACTAGAAGTAACGAGACAATCAATCATAAAGATACCTGAATCGCTGACAAAGTCAGCGTCCAACAGCCCCACGTCCGACGTGTGCTCGCAAATATCCTTGCTGCCACAAGTTGGGCAACACAAATCAGCAAAGTCATTCAACCAATCATAGAACTCATCCTGCTGAATCTCGGGGAGAGATTCTTTCTCCAGCCTTTGAACATCGCGTATACACAAGAGATTCTCGTGTAGACCTGCGACGCTCAAATCAAAATTCTCGATCATACGTACTACCTTGTCCTGATAGTACTGAGTGACAGATCCAAACAAGAACAAGACTTGTTCATGCTCGTTTGATGTGCCAGTAACTAGGGTGAGACAATCTAGTAACCTCCTTATGTTCATAAGGTGGTCACTCAGTGGTTGATCATCTGTCATTTTCGACGAAATGATTTCTTGCAAAATGAACTGCTTGCTATCTTCAGTATTATCTTTAAACGTCTCCTCAAGATACTGGACAAACTCATAGCATGGTTTCTTACGTAGATTATCAGTAAGCTCTGATAATGAAGTAAGAATAAGAATCGACATAACTTGTGATTCATCTGCCAGATACTGATAATAAGCGTCAAGCTCATCATCCTGGGCATCTTGCCCTGGTTGTCCCTTGCGCACCTCGTCTATCACGTACAGTAGATTCTATGCTTTTAGGTAACTCCTAAAATGCACCTTCCAAACTTTGTAGTTTGGACCAGTAAGCTTCCATTTTCCAGTGATGAACTTTCGCGATTCGATCGGTGAATAAAACGGAATTTCTGACAGTACAGACATCTATAAGAAAAACAAACAAACGGTTAGTAAGATTAGATAAAATAAATAACTTCTAACATTATTACCTTTTAATAATAATAGTTAGACTAGGACCCATATTTCACGCCCTCTAATACAAGGTTTGGGCACTTCCCATTAGAGCCACGCTATTTCTGGTAGGTATAGCCATACCGATCGCCTCTAGACTAGAAACGATTCCTAGATCCTCGGGATATCAAGTTGAACAACAAACTTGTACATGTTTTAATCCCTCTAGTGCATTTTGGGCCGGGACTCCCGAATATCACCAAAATAGATTGTACCATCTAAGACAGTGCGATGCCTTGCGCCGGGACTCCCGATTATCACAAGACCCTACGCACCCAAACACTCGCAATGATTTGAATCCACATCTAAGGTTCTTTCTCTTTACAATGTGAATATCGTTGAACAAGTGAGGTGTTCCATTAGATGGGTTGCACTCTGATCTAAGATTTTCTAAAAAGGATTTTCCTTTGTTCGAAAAGTTAGCCAGTTTTTAATTACTTGGTTTTATAAACTAAGTGTTTATAAATTCCACATTTTAATTTGTTTCATAAAACTTGGTTTATAAACAAACTGTTTACTTTACCATTATTAATTTTAAAACTTGATTTTCTAAACAAACTGTTTATAATTACCATTATATTAATTTATACCTTGGCTTTCTAAACAAACTGTTTATAATTACCAACTTATAATTAAATCTTGGTTTTCTAAATAAACTGTTTATAATCACCACCTTATTATTTTATGTTATGATAAATAAACGAAAAATAAATAATACTTGCAATTTCGAAAAATTGACATGCCATAACCCCAAAGACTTGGTTTTGTGTTTTATGTATTTAAAAAAACTTTTATAAAATTTCCGAAAAATAAATAAAATTCCGAAAAATTTGAAATACACACAATATCAATTCTTTTGGGTTATGTCATTCTAATTAAATAAATAAACTGATAATTATTAAATTACCAAACTGATAATTTTTAAATTACCAAAAACTGATTTCTTATTAATTCCTCCTTAATTTCGAAATTATCTAGGTTTTTATAATCTATTATTATTTATTATTATATAAAACAAAAATAAACTAGTCAAGATTTATGTAAATCTATTCTTTTGATTTGTTCTTGATAGTTAGTCAAAAAAAAAAATCAAAAGATTTACATAGATTTGACTTACCAACTAAAAGAATATACATAGATCTTGTAGATTCTTTATTCCCGATTTAGGTTACATAAAATCTTGTACCCTAAATGCAATAACTTGGTCACCAAGAAACCATCATCCAACCGAAACTCGGTGGACTTGGTTTCGGTCGACCACTCGGTCGTTTAACCAAGCCCTACCGAATCTCGGTTGGTTTGGTTTCGACTTCCGCTTTTATTTTAATGATAATATTAATAATTATTATAACCCTTTCCCTTTTTATCTAAAAATCCTATTTAATCCAATTATTCATAAACTTGAATAACTTTCTTGGATCAAACTTTCTAGGGTTTTCTTACTAAATAAAAAGAAACCTAATTTCTTTTATCTTGAAACCCATTCAATCCAATTGTTCATAAACTTGAACAATGTTCTTGGATCAAACTTACTAGGTTTCTTTCTAAGACAAAAAAAAAACTTAATATAGTATATATACGTATACGAAAAATCGAAAATTACAATGAGGAAAAAGAAGCCTAATTTCTTTTTATCTAGAACCCTATTCAAACCAATTGTTCATAAACTTGAACAATGTTCTTGGCCGAAAATTCTAGGGTTCTTTTCTAGATGAAAAGAAACTCAATCGAATCTCATTGAGATTAGTAGATCGCTCTGATACCACTGTAAAAAAACCTTGTAGTATTCACATGGCGGAACTTGAATACCACATTACCGGATCTCTACTAATCAATGAGATCACGAGAAAGAGAAGAAGATGAACATTACCTTTAGATTGCTAAAGAAGTGATCCACCTCTACTGCACCACCTGAACACGCTGCAAGACTGCGTTGTACCAACAAAGCAATACACAAAACTTGTGTATGTGTGTGTGTGTTACGAACGAACAAAACACCGAAACCCTTTGGGGTTTCGGTCGACTATCGATCGGCCGAGAGGGAGGGAAGGGGGTTTGGGGGTTTGAGTGTGTTGTAAGTGATTAACCTAAAACCCTTAACATAAGCCTCTTATTTATAAGGTTGTATGTTACGTTTAGGTCCTTGGAGTTTAATTGTGATTAATCTCATAATTAAACTTCCTATTAACACTTTAAAGCCTTGGACTTTTACTAGTTAATTAATTAACTATTAATTAACTGTCCGTTAAATACTTAACCTAATATTTAACCATCCTCACACATAATAATTAACTTATTATTATGTATTCTCTTCTTCATAATTAACTTAACTAGTTAATTATTCCACGCAACTTACTTTATTCGGTTGTCCATTATTGGGTGTGTAGTGGTGTGACCCTTTAGTGTCTTATAACATTGGACACGGTGACACGTGTACTTATCTGTGCACATAAATCCTTCACAATAGACGTAGTAGTAGTAGTAGACGTATCGTAAATAGACGTAAATATAGTAGTAGTAGGGACGTATAGAAAATACAACTTATAGAAACAATAAGATTTTACTAAAATATCACTTTTAGTAAACACATTCCTAATACATAATAGTTTTTAAAAGTATGGCACATACGCCAATAAAGAAAATACTAATTTTAAAAATAGCTAAACATAAAACCTAATAATAGTAACAGAAAACAAATATAGACGAAATGTAGATGACTAATCATCTTCCTCTGGCTCAGAGTCTTCCTCAGGCTCTGACTCTTCTTCTGGTTCTTCCTCTGGTTCTGATTCTTCTTCTGGCTCAGAGTCTTCTTCGGGCTCTGATTCTGATATCACATCTGGTTCTGGTTCTCGACGTCGTGGAGTTCTTGGAGCAACATCACGCTTTGGTTTCGCAGGCGAACATAACCATATCATGCTACCCTCACGTCGACGATAGATAATAGGACGCTGACCACGAGCTGGAGTAGGAGGACCGTTAGGAATAATGGGAATAGGACGTCTTCTTGGGTGACGATGCCATGGGACAACAGGAGGTTGTACCACTACTGGCACTGGAGCAACGGGCACTGGGACTACTGGAACAACAGCACCATGATCACTATCGGAATAAGATGAAAAACCGAGGACACTCGTAGGCGACATTCTGCTTATCACGACGCATAAAATTAATATTAGATTATAAAAATTTTGGGCTCTCTGACGAATGCTAACTATTACACTAAGGCAATACTAACTAGGGCAAATGTTCTAAGCTAAGAACATTGAAACTTCAGGATATGAGACTCAGCGTGCCATGAATATTTTTGTTTTGTAAAAGTTTTTATTTCTCCCAAAAATCTTTTGTAGTTATAGACTAGGCTTGCTAATTCACTATAACTTAAGCTTTGATACCACTCTGTCACACCCCGCCAAAAATGAATTTTACTTCATTTAAAATACTTTGCGAAAGAACGAAGGTGTAATGTTCATGACAACATAGCAAAAATGAAGTAAACAAACAACCACGCAATAACGAAAATAAAAGTTGTTTTCACTTTCCAAAAATAGAAAGTTCCCAAAAATAGTAAGTTTCCTAAAATAGAAATTGTTTTGAAATGAAATGATTGTTCATAAACTTAATGTTTTACTCATGACTCACGACAATCCCACTGCTCATATCCTCCAGTTCCACTGCACCTAATCACCTGGAAAAACATAATATAAAAAGGGTCAACAATAATGTTGAGTGAATCCACAGGGTTAATGTTGTATGAAAAGTAAAAGCGTTTGTACCCAAAGTGTTTGTTATGAAAATGGTTTATGACTGAAAATGTATAAGGTTCAACACTCATATAAGATGAGAAATAGATATAAATAGTAAAGTGTAATTGTAAAAGATCTACAATTACTAGTTTTTGTTTATGAAAATATGTTGAACAAGTAGTTATGTTTGACATCGCATGAACTGTTATCCCCAACAGGTAGCTAGTCTATTGAGTTAATATACCAACCCCTAAGTCCACAATCAACACTTCAACTCCAGTATGTTATCATTCTTTTATGGATATACACTCCTGAAAGATGTCTTGGATAAACCAAGTAGTGATCAAATAATGTTGAGAGGATGAGTGTCAGCCAATAGTACTATCTGCATATCCATGGTCTAGATCCACTAGTTAATGATTGCTGGCAACCTTTTTCTGGTATAATAATTTTTTTTCATGCCAACACGATAATGAAAATGTAAAGATGTTGTACAGCCATAGTAAAACAGTAGCAATTGTGTTTATGTTTTCCACCCCAAAGTTTATAAAACTGTAAAAGAGTAAAAGGGGTCTGTGGACTCAACTGAGCAAAGCTTAGCGACAATTAGGACAGAGGAATCTTTCAAAGGCTCCTAGCTTCCTAAAGGATATAACTTACTAATTAGACTAAGCTAATACAGGCGATTCTAGATACAGTACAAGATATATGATATACATTTAATGTTATGCTTTATGTTTTGGGACATCGAATGAACTTGGATCATTGGCCTTAATGGGCCGAAATGAAATGAAATGGAATGAAATGGGCTTCGAAATCAAATGAAATGAAATGGGCTTGGGTTAGGCTTAATGGGCCTAGATTGGGCCTATTAGGCCTAATGGGCTTAATGGGCCACTAGGTTGGGCCACTTGGGCCTCATATTGGGCTTAGGTCCGATTAGATTGGGCCATAGATTGGCTTGGGCCCAATTGGGTTCGATTTGGGTATAAGTGGGCCAAAGGTTTGGGCTTTGGTCCATATGCGCTTGGATACTAATGGGCCAACTAAAGTTTGGGCCCGATGGACTAAGGTAGATCGAATGGGCCAAGTACGGGCCTTGGCCCGATTAAGTATTCGGGTTTGGGTTGATCGGTTGGGTCAAGAACCGGCCTTGACCCGGTTTGACTTATGGGTTAAAATTAGTCCATTCTAAAGTCAACATTGGTCAAATAGTCAACAAAAGTCATCATTGGTCCACTAGATTTCGACCAGGGTTTGGGTTCCGATTTAGGGTTTAGTCTAGCATAGGATTTGGTCAACAAAAGTCAAATCTAGTTACTCTAGGTCAAGAAGTCAAACATGCAAGTCAACTAGGGTTAGGGTTCGGCTAGGGTTCGGTCTAGGGTTGGCTGAAGGCCAAAACCCTTCGGGTTTGGAGCTAGACCTGTTCTTGAGGTCGAGATTTGTAACTATTTGGGTTAGACCTAAGGTTTAACGATACAATGGTTCTAGATCTAGGGTATTCGATCAAATCTAGGATAGATCTAGGGTTCGAACCTAGGGTTTGGGCAATAGATCGAGAGAATAACGAAACAATTAAGCAAAACTCATACACACATGCACACGATCGACATATACATGCAAGCATGCTTCGGTTTGGGTTCTAGTATGGTGATACCGAGACCATATGGCTCTTAGCCATGGTCTCTGGTTCGAGACACAATCAACCAAGAAAGAAAACAAGGGAATCGGGTATTACCTCAAACGATTGAACAAGCAATCGAAAGGAGGATCGGGTTGCTTGCTTGCTTGAACACGAACGGACGAAGGGGAGATGATGGTGCTTGCGGCCGAATGGGAGAAACAAAAGAGCAATAGAATTCGGTATTGGGGTATTTATATGGTAGGTTTTAGGGTTTACTTGGAAGAGTAGTAGTCTAACTATGATTCCTTTGAATGAGATGAGGATAACATCAATTGGGAAGATAAGATAAAAAGGAAAAGTCACTCATCCTCACCCATCATAGGTTCGGCCGAACTAGGGAGGGCACGAGCAAGGGCATGGCCGGCCACTTAGGTGGGCGGTCATGGCTAGGTGTTATTCGAGTCACGTTTATTTAATTTGTACGTTTATTGTTTTACCGAAAAAGTTATCATTTTAGAAATGTTTTTAGCTCAAATGTGTCACCATAAGAAAATATTAATGTTGTGTTGACTAAGATGGTCAAACACTAATGTATGGTGTAAAGATATATAATTTGTTGTGTGTTAGGATGCCATAAATAGAAATGTCTAAAATACAAACTTTCTAAATAAGGAAAGTTCTAGAAATGAAATAAGATTACATACCGGAAATATCGAGTTGTCACAGTTTTGAAGGGGGTATATATACCCGAACGTTGACGGGAAAGGTCCTCATATGAGGACAGCGTGTCAACTTCTGCTTCGCCAACAGTAAATACGCATGTCATAGACACATGAGCCCAACCTTTTCCTCTTTTTTTGGAAAAGTAACCAAGATGAGTACTATTGAGTGTTACATCGGTTAATATAACATGCATACATTAAATTTCTTTTAATGCTCTCAACCATAAAAAAATATTTCGATATATTATACTCGAGCAAATAAATGATTATGAGGGAAGACATTACATAGAGGGTAATGCGACAAATCCTGGTAGGGTACTCGACAAGTCTACAAAAACGATTAAGTATCATGCTCGCTGATGACCATTAACGCAACAACGAGTTCGTTCGATGCTGCATTCTCTTTTCAATTTTAGCTTCGATTCTTTTGATTGTTTCTTATAAGCATTTGATTAGCGAGAGTACACTTCTAAGTATATGGACACAACTATACAAATGTCACACAACCTATACTAAGTGAAGTCTATACACAACGAGTGATTTAACTTTGTTATAACTATACAGTTTATATTAATTGTTCATAAACTATTGTTACCATCAAAACTCTATACAATATGACTAACAACCTCCTATAACATTCAAAACCCTTAGGTTCTTTCCCAATATGGAAAACTAGCATGATGCCTCACATGGTTTCATATCATCCCAACCTTAGAAAACACTCAATCCTAGGTCCTCAAATTCCTAAACTAGCCATTCCAACCCAAGTGTTTTTTTAACGACAAGCTAGTAAGTTAGTATTTGACATATGGAGTGACATCCAAGCGGGCAATATGCATTACTCGAACATATCTCCTTTTTTGGGGAATAAACCCCACCACTTTTTTTCTCTCCTAAGGCTGAACGGAATGGGCCAAATGGCGTTTCCGTGGGGCTGAGGTGGCCACTGGCCACGGCGTGGGGGGGAGAACGAACACCGCCCCCCTACACGGCGTGGGGGCGGGTGGTGGAAGGGCGTGAGCACGGGAACGGCTTGCAACGACGTGGCGAGGGCTTTTTTGACCGTTGGGAGCGTACGGAACGAGGGGGTGAACGGTCATATGACCGTTGTAGAGGCTGCACCGGAGAAGAAAAGAAGAAAAAACCCACCTGCCGGAGAAAACGGTCGCCGGAGAAGTAGAAAACGCTGACGGCTGAAGAAAAATAAAACCCTAAATTTTTTAATTAGCCTTTTTAATAAATGACTTTTTGCTTCATGGGCCAGGCTTTAAATAAAATTTTGGGAAGGCTTTTTAATAAATGTTGATCTGTTTAAACCCACGAGCCAGACTTTTTAATAAATGTTGATCTGTTTAAAAATTGTGTAGTAGATATTAAATTTAAATAAAAATAATAGAAAAGAAATGATGAGATGGAAAAAATGATGTGGTGTGGTGGGTATTTCCTGGATAAAGTAGTGTGGTGTGGTGTGATGTGATTGCTGAGGTAGCAGATGATGTGGCAGAAAAAATGTGGTGGTGGTGGTACCCATACCCCATAGCCTAAAGAATACCTCCAACAAGTCTTGAACATGAGACCTTTTAAAGATAAACTCCCTAAAACAACCATTGACGGCCAATTGCTCAAGACCAATTGGTTAATTCCAACCCAAATGCTTTTGTTAGGTATATAGACAAACATGAAGTCCAATGGAGACACATGAATTGTACTATAAAATGGTCCACCACATTTCCCATCATTTCCTTTTTGGGTTTCAGTTTTTTGTTAATAAATAAGAAAAAAGAATATATATACTTTTTTTATATTATTACAAATATAATTGTTAAAAAAATTTAAAATGAAAAAAATTAAACCTGAAAACTTTTATATATATTAAAGTTTTTAAATAAAATTGATTCTTATAATTAAATCCAACCTCATTCCCTACCTTTCTCTTTTCTCCTCACCCAACTGCACCTTGCCATCCTTCCTTTCATACATGTTTTCCGCCAGTTCACCAACGGCTCCAACTGACTAGACCGTTCCAGGTGTGTCAGTTTGTCGATACAACCAATGAGTGAAGTTACAAGGCCATTGGATATTAGGATAGCATTTTGCTCGTTCTCTTTCCTATTTAGATTGTTCGTTGCATGAATGCATGAACATGGCCGACTCAATGGGTTGGGTAAGCTGGGCGACCGCCCCGGGCCCCAAACGCCAAAGGGCTCCCCAGTTTAGTAGTTCTCTATATATTTAGCTCAAAAAATCATACCTTGCTAGAAAGGCCCAAAATTAGTCCAAAAGGCCAAAAATGCAAGTTTATATAGAGTTTTATTTAGTTGTTATTTTTTATGTATTATGGTTCGGAGCATGGCTCTGAGTATGTTAGGGGCCTCATTTAATATTTAGTCCCGGGTCCCAAATCGGCTTGAGACGACCATGTGCGTGGAAAATTGTTGCAAATTAAAATCTTTTTTTATTATTATTATTAGGAGATCGTGAATTAATCGGACTCTAGTCACTTATGAATGATTAGACGTGCTTTACACATATTACTAAACCGTTAATTTCTAACTATTTTAATATTAACATTCTTGACACCAATTAGATATAACATGTATTTATTTAATCCTCACGCCAAAGTCGACGTTTAAATCATTGGGATTTCATTGAAATTCCACCACCACGAAGTCAAAAAGGTGGTCAACCACGTAATTGTCCATCAACTTGCACCATCATTGTTTTTTCAAACTATTGTAATGTACTGTTTTTTCCAATTTTTCTCTGCTCTATAATTCTTTTCACACTTATTGATCAATTTAGTCGTCGACCCCAATGGGTGTCTACTAGTCTGATCACTTCTAGGTAAGTAACATATTTTAACCCGGGTCTAGAAGGATGAAATTGAAGTAAAGTGGTTTGCCTGTGGTTCTGGTTGCAAATAATAGATCGAATCAATTCTGTAATAAGAATTAATTCTTGTAATATATAAGGTTCTAAATATTATGTGATTCAAGTGTTAATTGAGGCGTTTTATTAGTAACCTTTTATTTTTATTTTCTAAAATTCAGTTAATATTCTAATAATACATGTTATATGATGAGATTTGATTTGATTTGTTCAACGCATATATTAGACTGGTGCCAACAGTGACGTAACCGACGCCATTAATTTTTTTTAAATCAGCGTCATGTCAGCTCATACTCTAACGGACATTCGCACCATTCTTTTCAGTTTTTTTGGGATCACCATTATAAAATATACACACACAAAATACTAAATATCATATTATATTGATATGGGCCACACCATCCAACCTTTCTCCTCTTCCCCTAACAGATGAATCTCACCGACGGGATTGAAGAGATGGGGCGTGCCAATGGATGATGGCATCCGTTGGCTAACTGATGGCATCCACCTACCCGTTGACACAAGTCTTACTTCATTCAAAGCAAATTAATGTTATTAATTCTACCGTCACCGTCTTTTTACTATTATTCTTAGACTACTCCCATTGGCACATTTAAGGGTTGAGTCACCACAATATGATAATGAAAAAAATTATTTGGAGTCACCAAAAGAGGTGACCTAGGTTGGTGGGGGAGAGTCGAGACTAAAGTCACATGAGGGTCACCAATTATTTTATTCTTTTTTTTTTGTTTTTAATGTGATGTGGAATTTTGTGATTGGTTGTTTTGATTTTAATAAGTAATAAAAACTTAAATTGGGTTGGATTGTTAATGTGTATGAAAAATAAGAATGGGTTGGGTTGTGTACATGTAAGAGAGATATTATTTTTTAATAGAAAAGTTAGGTTGAGTTGTACCAAAACACTAGAAGTACATAATTATCCTTCATTTCATCTCGGCTTCTCTACTCACTTAAGTTAAATGTTGTAAAAGGGTAGAAGTTACAGAATAATTTAATTTGCCTGAAATAGAATGTGACTTTTATGTCCGTTGATCGAAGCCCACCCACATGACTGTCGACGTATCTCTGTTAATCGAAGCCACCCATCTTGAAAGTATTTTTATTCACTCTTTGAAAATAGTGTGAAAACAGAATTATATAATTGAACTCTACAACTCTATTATTCATGCCCATCTTCAATTCATGGCTGCATTATCTCATGTTCTTGTTTTTACACTAATATCCCACATAACAATAACATCATCATCATCTTCTTCTTCACCGGACCATGGTTTAACTCGAGGCTCGTCTTTGTTTGTTGAAAACAAAGACGAGCTTTTAGTTTCACCCAACCGGCTTTTCGAAGCCGGTTTTCATCAAGTGGGAGAAAACGCTTACACGTTTGCAGTCTGGTTCTCAGAGAACGCCACACCCAGAATGGCTCGAACCGTGGTCTGGATGGCTAACCGAGACGCACCCGTAAACGGTAAACTTTCAAAGCTGTCCTTATGGGAAGATGGAAATCTTGTTTTGATAGATGCTGGTCAATACGTAATCTGGTCAACGCAGACTGAGTCAACCTCTACATCGGTGCAATTACAGCTCCTTAACACAGGTAACCTTGTGCTCCAAGAAAGAGGTGAATCTACACCGATTTGGCAAAGCTTTGATTATCCAACAGATACACTTCTTCCAAATCAATTATTAACTAAAAACACACAACTTATATCGTCAAGAAGTAGTACTAATTACTCTTCGGGTTATTTTAAGCTCTTTTTCGACAACGATAGCATTCTTCGAATTGTTTATAACGGGCGAGAAACAACTTCAATCTACTGGCCCGATCCTAGATTAATGACATACGAGGCTGGCAGATTTCAGTATATAAATACTCGAAAAGCTAGCCTCGATTCATATGGTCAATTCAACTCATCAGACGGTTTAAGTTTTGTAACCGCTGACTATGGGGCGGGCCCACATAGAATAATGAAGATGGATACAGACGGTAACGTACGCGTTTACAGTCTCGTAGAGCACGAAAAACGGATGAAATGGCAAGTTCAATGGCAAGCGATTTGTCATTCGTGTAGGATTGATGGTGCATGTGGACCGAATAGTTTATGCACTTATACTCGAGATTCGGGACGGAATTGCGTTTGTTTACATGGGTACAAAATGGCAAATTCCCGAGATTGGATTTATGGTTGTGAGCCCGAATTTGAATTCCCGAGATGCACCGAAAGTAATTGTGATTTCATCGAGCTTCGTTACACGGAATTCTACGGGTATGATATCCGGATGATTAACAACGCCACTATCGATATTTGCAAGAAGGAATGCTTGCAAGATGCCAATTGCGTCGGGTTTAATTTCGGAAGGAGAAAAGCCCTAATAACGTATTATTGTTTCATCAAGTCTTCTTTGCATAACGGGTATCAAAATGGGGTTTATGGTTGGATGTTTATCAAACTACCCAAAAAGTTAGTATCATCGTATAATCAACCAATCATCTACCACCCAAACTTCACTTGTCCGTCACCTGTTCTGGTACCGATTACAAGGTCGTACGAGAAAATACACAATACACAACAACTTCAATTCATGCTAATTCTAGGGTGCACGATCGGGGTTATTGAGGTCATCTGCATCGCGTTTTTCTTGATTTGTACCAGAAATTATTCATCTACAACCGATCAAACCTATTTTCCGGCTGCAACTGGGTTCCGGAAGTTCACATATCACGAGTTGAAAAAGGCGTCACGCAATTTCAGTGAAGAAATCGGAAGAGGTGGTGGTTCGGTTGTTTATAAAGGACGGTTGATCGACAACCGGATTGCCGCAATCAAGAAGCTCAAGAACACTAATGATCAAGGGGAAGCCGAATTTGAAGCTGAAATAAGCCTCATCGGGCGGGTGAATCACATGAATCTAATAGAAACATGGGGATATTGTTCCCAAGGAAAGCACAGGCTTATTGTTTACGAGTATATGGAGAACGGGTCGTTGGCTGGATCCACGGGCCTTGATTGGGCCACAAGATTCGATATTGCGATAGGTACCGCAAAAGGACTAGCTTATTTACACGAAGAGTGTTTAGAGTGGGTCCTACATTGCGATGTCAAACCGCATAACATATTATTGGATGCTAATTACAACCCTAAAGTGGCCGATTTGGGTTTGTCGAAATTGTTTGATAGATGTGGTCATATCGACCACTGGAATTTCTCCATGATGCGAGGGACTCGGGGTTACATGGCTCCCGAGTGGGTGTTTAATCTTCCGATTACCTCAAAAGTTGATGTGTTTAGTTATGGTGTGGTGATATTGGAATTGATAACAGGAAGGAGTCCCGCGCACAGGAGTAATATGATCGATGAAAATGGTGAGACCGAGCTCGGGTTGATTCATTGGGTGAGAGATTGTGTTCGAGAGTTCAAAGGGGTTGAAACAGAATCGTGGGTTGAAGAAATCATAGATCATTCGGTTAGAGGTGAATATGATCGGGTGATTATGGAGAATTTGGTTCGAATTGCACTTCAATGTGTCGAGGAAGATCAGGAGGCAAGACCGTTAATGAGCCAGGTGGTTAATATGCTAATCCATTTGTAATTGTGAACTATTATACTTTTTTTTATCTAATCTTGTAGGATTCTTCGCCTTTATTGTTTATTATGTACACGATGTTATCAATAAATAAAACAATCGCACGCGAACCTCTTTTAACCACTAATCGTATGCAGTTCTTAATCACAAAACACTTCTAATCAACAATGGTTCCTAATAGTGTCCCGTTGTGGCCACTGAGGTTCACTTGTGCCATTTCCAAACTACCCGTAAAACAGATAGTCATCTTATGATTAGTCAGCTCGCAAACTTGAACCTAAATTATAATTTTTTTTTACTTGGCTCCTCTTATCGTCACAATATTATTAACAGAATTGTTGTTTGAAAAAGAGAAAAATTCATAGAACTAATATACATCAAAGTGGTCAAACCATCTAGACAGTAGAATAAAATTATTGAAGAGATATCACACAAACATAACCAAAACCCATAATTTTCACAATTAACCAAACTCCAAGTAATGTTTGTAATTAAGCTACGCATGAGTTCCAGCAACATGGGAATTTTTTCTAATATGAGTTCGGATAATATTAAAATTCAGCACATATATGATAATTATTACAACCAAACAAATGTCGTGTTACATTACATCGCATTACATCAGTTACGGTTATTGTATCCTACTTTCATATTTTCAGATGGTATTGGGTAAACAGTTTGCGCACACAACAGTTAAAAGTTTAGACTTTAATATCAACCAAAAATAATATTTCATAAGAATACTATACAAAATTCAAGTGCAAAACCATATTATAGATGGATAAAAAGGCTTATTACGGAAACCACTACCGGCTCATGCCAGACTGTCCCAAACCCACAACATGTAAGGTAATTGAGTTGACCAATAAGTAACGCTGCGCTTAGGGGTGCCCAAAGGGTTGACCCGACTCGACTTAAATCCGACCCTGATTATGCTAATCAGGTCGGGTCAATTCGGGCCTCATGTTATTATCGTGTTTTTTAAACCCGACCCGACCAACCCGATTCGTTATCAGTTCGGGTTTCGGGTTAAAATTTCTTACCTTTGTCGGGTTCAGGTTGACCTGATTAGATGAGATTAAAGTTTAAATGTTTTATTTCCTATAAAAATTAAGATTTTTACTGTTAAATCAATTAACTAGCAAATTATATGATGAATCATTCAATAAAAATAAATTAACAATTACAAGTGTTAGATAAAAACTCATAAAATATAATATATTAGATAATATCTTTAATTTTTACCAAAAATTCCTAACTCAAGTGTAACCCGATCAACCCGATCGGGTCAACCCGACAAACCCGACCCCGACAAACCAAATCCTTATCGGGTCGGGTTTCGGATTAGGATATTTTTACCTCAAACGCGACGGACCCGACCCCGATAAGAGCTCTAACCCGACCCGATAACCGGATGGGCACCCCTAGTTGAAAGCATCCAGATTAGAAATGTGGTCCTGATTGGCACGTGACATGGCAAAATACATGGACTGAGAGCATCCCCAACGCATAGGTCTTTGTAATGACCTATTGAAAGTGTCATATAGATTTTCCACTAAATATTGACAAAAAACTTTCAAAAAAGATTTTCCTCCAATGGATATTAATGTTGATAAAACTTTATATGTGCTGGGAAAGACTTATGAAAGGATAAACTTTTGAAGCAAAATCTTTTTGCTAGGAGGTATAAAACATTTAAATGACTAAGCTTCCTTCCATTGGAGATGCTCTGAGAGCACAAGACGCCTTTAACCAACCATGAACCATCCGACATTACCTTGTCCATTAGACCACTGCCAATGGTACCGCCGGTTGGCACCGCCGGTTTTCCGCCGGTATCGCCACCGTTGGCACGGCCCGCCGGTTGGTCCGCCGGTTTGAACCACGCCAGTTTGGAGACGGGGTGGAGGGGTGTCGACGGGATAATTAAACAGGGCACATGTGCCCCCTTGCGCCGCGCGGCAAATTTGCCGGGCCGTGAGCCCCAAATCCACCCAAATCAATGGTTGAGATATATTCTCACATTCTCACCCAATATATTAATTCTCAAAGGAACTCATTCCTATATATATACATAATTGGTTCTGATTTTAATTCTACATCTTATCGGGTCGGGTCCATTGTGAATGCTCTTTCATCTGATACAAAGGACGATGATCCGGCAAACATGCTGCAACGCTCGTGGAATGAGAGAGTTGCAACACACGCTCGAATGGCCAAAAAACTACGGGATCAAGCAGCGCATCACAGACTTCGCAATGCACTAGGAGACCACATTTCGCAACTCCCACCAAATTTCCGCCAACGTTAATTAAAGTTTTTTAATTATTGTAATTTTTTTTTCGTATTTTCTTTTTAAGTTTTTAAATTATTGTAATGTTTTTTTATTTATTAAAAGTATTACTCCCTCCGTCCCACAAAAAAGTTCCCATTTCATCTTGGCACAAGTTTTTAGGTGGTAGTTAGTGGTGAGGTCATTGATATTAATTTTGATTAAAATATAAGATTTGATTGGAGAGAGAATGATAGTTAGTGAATGTTAGTAGTGGGGTCCTTAAGAATAATAATATTTTATTATGTGGAGCCCATCAAATGTGAGAAATGGGAACTTTTTTGTGGGACAAATTTTGTTAGAAATGGGAACTTTTTTGTGGGACGGAGGGAGTATGTTTTTAGTTATATTTTTGTTTTAATTAAAAAGAAAGTAAATTAATTATATTTGGTGAAGTGCCGGAATGCTGTTGGCATCTACGTCAGTTGCTGCCACCATTGGGAGTGGTCTTAAGACTATCCACATTAGCAACCCAACCCAACCCTATCTTTTTTATAAAAAATAGTTTCTCTCACTTCCACCTACACAACCCAATCCAACTTAATTTTTCACACACATTAACAATCCAACCCACCTTAAACCAAACTACCAATAAGAAAAGTATATACAATATTAAAAAAAAACAAAAAAGTACACAATTTGAGTGACCCAAGATAGTGACCCAACCCAAACCTTGGTCCTCTCTTACAACCTAGGTCACCACTTTTTGGTGACCCTCTTCCTTTTTTATTATTATTTTATTAAGTGACCCAACCCTCCCCATGGGAAATGGGAGTAGTCTAAATTCCCACTTCCTAAAAACCCTAGCTTGCTTTTCCTCTCCCCATTTAACCTGACTGCAACGGCGGCGTGATCGATCGGAGCTGCAAACACCGCTCTGGTGAAAGATCGTAAGCTTCAGTTGAAAAGTTTGATTGGATTGAAGAGCAGTACCTGCTACTCACCTACTTATTCGCTTCTGTTGGACAAACACATACATCCATTCTCATCCGTCTCTTCCTCCACTTCTCCGTCCGTCATCATAGCTGTTTCAACGGTAATCATCATATTCTACAATATTCCAGAATTTAGTGGATTGTTTCTTTGTTTTATAGCATGATGCTTTTTGAAATTTCGCCTAAAATGTAAATCGTACCTTAATTAGATGTAGCGCTCAATTAAGTCTGAAATTTGATCAAGCTTTCATGTATTTTTTATGAGATTTAGCCGTATGATTTAGATTGATATAAAAGGGGGAAATGAGCTCTTTTTGCATTACGATTTGGATCCAAATTGGCACACTCGCATGAATTCAGACACTTTTTGCAAATCTCACTTTGCCTCATGGGTTTTTCACTTGATAGAAATGCTTATCTCTTATTGTTTAAGTTCAAAATCAAATATATTTTTTTCCAATTGCAAGTTCAACCTGATTATTATATCTTATAAAGATATCCGTCTCTGTTATGTGTTGAAACAAAAGGAAGTAAGGTTGAGATATTCAAGGAACAAAGCAATGATACCCTCTCAATGAAGAATTGTTAACTGATGCACCTAATATAAATGAGGCTGCTAATCAAGTTCATGGAAGCTATCAACAGAGATGAACGTGGTGCAAAATCATATTCATTTATGCTTAGAACAAAAAACCCCTTGCAATGGCTGACCAATTTGGAAGAGGAATTCTTGGGTTAACCACCAGACAAACATTCCAACTTCATCAAAAAGGACCTGAAAACAGTTATATTATCAGAAACATGGGGTGGAATAGAAATGTTGTTGCTCCTGCTGCCCCTTTTGAGAGGAAAGATTATCTTTTTGCACAACAAACAAACAGCAGACAACATTATTAACTCCACAATCTGGATTTTGATATGTTGATGGAGAGCAATTTTCCTGACTCGGCTGAACCTATTTTATGGAAATCAGAAGAAAGTTTAAAGTTGCAGTTACTGTTCCTACTGATAATTCAGTTGATCTTTTCACAAATGATATTGGGGTTGTGGTTGTTTCTAGGCGAACCTCAATATATACGTATGCCACCTAGTCATTTTTTTCTGGCTTTTACACATGATAATTTAGGGGTGGCAATTCACTTCGGGTTCGGGGATTAGCGGGTTAGAAATGTTCAACCTGAAACCGACACCGACCTGCTTATATAAACGAGTCTAATAACTCAACCCTAACTTGTTTAATTTCAACCCGAACCTGACCTATATAACCAGTTTAATTAAACGGGTCAAACAGGTGGTTATTCCAAACATTCATAACAAAATACCAAAACAACAAAATTACCAAGTAGTCATTTTAGTTTATATCTAACTATTAGTTATGTTTGAACTAATAAAGTATAAATATATATATATATATATATATATATATATATATATATATATATATATATATATATATATATATATATATATATATATATGTATATATACATACATACATATATATATATATATATATATATATATATGTATGTATACATACATACATACATATATATATATATATATATATATATATGTATGTATACATACATACATACATATATATATACATATATATATATATATGTATATATATATATATATATGTATATATATATATATATATATATATATATATATATATGTATGTATACATACATACATACATATATATATATATATATATATATATATATGTATATATATATATATATATATATATATGTATGTATGTATGTATACATACATATATATATATATATATATATATATATATATATGTATGTATTTTTAAATATATTTTAATAATTAAACTGGTTGACTGATCGACTTATTTAAATTATGAGCGACCCGAACCTAACCTGTTTAATAAACAGCCCAAATTTCTTTTACCTCAACACAAACCTGTTTATTTTCGTGAAATTGCCACCCCTAGATAATTAGTTAAATTATAGTCATTTTTTTAGGTTGGTGGTGGAATTCACGTTTGGCTGACCCTTTCCTAAAGAGGGGATATAGTGAAAGCTATAGTTGAGAAAATGGTAGGAGAGATGAACGCTGGAATGAAATACTTGATAGATTCATGGGGTATTGAAATCCAATATTATGTAAAGAAGCTTAAACCGACCCGAGATTTGGGAATTTAAAAGCCATTTAAATAAGAGCATGCTCGCGCCGTTTGTTCTTTCTTTTAGACTAGTATTTGTTTTGAAATGGCCAGTCAGTCAAGTAGTGTGATCTTCTGAAAGTTTGTTTCAATTTGATAGCTGCAATTGGATCCATTTACCATACTTTCTGGATAAGACATTCAACCTTAATGTTGGCTTTAGAATATGAACCCTACTTATCTCATTTTCCTACCAATTCATACATTTTCAAATATAATCTTGTCCTTTTTACACTCAAATATAACCAAGAGATCCAAACGACCTCATTTAAACAAGAGCGGGTCACCCCAATATGCTACTTACCTTTTCTCGAGCATTTATTGTTTTTAAGTCATGATTCGATTCCCAATCAATAAAATACAACCCAAACAACTGAAAGTATTAGTTTGAAATGTGGGGAAGCTGACAAGGGTAGATTGGGCATTTGAAGGCCTGAGTTTTAAATGGCGTTTCCAAAAAACAAGTTGCCCCATACTTTTTCAAAACAAGGGGAGATATAATCAATTATTTGTTTTTCTTACCCAAACACTACAAAGTAGATTATGTCGTCTTGAGAACGCAATAAGCTATTTGAAAACACAATCCTAAATACCCTCTTAATAGTGTCATGTTACATTAGGACGAAAAAATCAATTTATCAGTGTTGAGATAACGATAAATCATAAAATAATAATAATTAAGTGTTCGTTTGGTCGGGGATTTTTGAAAATTTTAATTTCAACTCCTATGTGCGTTTGTGCGTCATTTTAATAGAAGGAATTAGAATTCATATTTATTAAAAAAATATATCAGATAAGTAACATGAATTTCATCACTATATGGAAGAATTTTAAGATCATTTGAATTAATAATGTAAAATTGGAATAGACTATGTGCCATTCAAAAAAAAATTTGAATGAATAATGTGAAAGATTACTTTATTACACACCACTACCACATCCTCTATCACCACAACCTCCTCCACCAGGCACCATCACTATTACCATCACCACTATCACTATTTACCATTGTCACCATCGCTACTTACCGCCACTACTACCATATAAGTTTCTAAACAAAGTAAAATTAAGCGGAAAAGTAGAAAGCCTATATTGTCATTTTACATTAATTGCAATATCATTTTCAGTTAACCAAACACAATACATAATTGGTTTTAATTCCATTAGAGCGAGGGGTGGCGTGATGCCACCCTTGCCGGGTGCCACATAGGTTCAAACCAGCGCGCCACCACACCGTAAGTGGTGTGAGTGAGCGCATGCGTCGGACTATCGGCGGAAGCAGCGCACCAATAGGAAGAGCGAGAGTGTGTTTAAGGTGTTTTTATTGGGCAAGAGGTATTTTAGTGGGTCCCAAAAAAATATTTTTAGGTTAAGTTACGGTAGAGGGGGTATTTGGGTTTTTGAATGTGAAATGTGAAATAATGATGTTGCGCATAGGTGGCGCGGAGGAGATACTCTGACTTAAGCCACCACACCTAATACTCTTAGTGCCAATAAAAGAACTTTTGAATTTCAATTCAAATTCTTGGATTCCAATTCACTTGACAGAGAAACCAACAAACACCACCTAAATATCTTAATCTTATGTTAGATAGAGTAATGGGTATTGTATTCACTCCGATTCTAGGGTGTGTTTGGTACAGAGAATTGATGGGGGAGAAACGGAATTATCAAATAAGTCTCTTATTTGGTTGCACTGAGAAAGGAAAGTGGAGAGAAATAAGGTTTCCTATTCTCTGGTTTTAATTCTCTATTATACAAAGGGAATTGGTGAGAATCAAAAGTTGGGAAAAGAAAAAAGAACACGGAGACTTCAAATCTCCATTCGTTCCTCGTTTTAAGTTGTGGTCCTTATCAAGTATTAAAATATAATTCATAAAATCCTATTTTACACTTTTTTATCGAAAAATAATGTATTGGTTTTGTGATTATTTTCCATTGCAGTTTTCCACATTGGGATTTGTTGTGAAACGATATTGGGAAATACAAGCACATGAACTTGAAGAATTTTGGAAAATTATTTGTTCACATTTTTTTTATTTTTAACGACAAACAACTTTATTAAAAACGCAAGGAAAATTATGTGTTCAAATACAACTACGAATGCACTGCTAATTCAAAACCCTAATTTAGTTTTGTTACAGAAACTGTATGAGTTGGTCGTTCTTCATTATATTATTTAAATATATTGACTTTTGTAATATTGAATTGATTTTTTTGAAAATGAATATAATGTTTTTTATATGTTATTATTGATTTTATTAATACAATATTATTATTAATTTATTCATAATATTTGTATATTTTATGTTTTAGTAATGTTTGCTAATTATAAAGTTTGAACAATTCTCTATTGATTTTTTTGTTGTATCAAATAAGAGAACTGATTATTTGTTGCAATTCTGTGTTGAAGTCTCTGTGCTACCAAACAGAATAGTCAATTTTCATTCTCCAGACTAATTCCCTTTCTCTGCAATCATATCTCTGCAATTCCATTCTTTGTACCAAACACACCCCTAAAGTAAAAGCCTTTGAATTTGTGAAAAAAAACATTATACTAAAACTTAATTAGACAAGTGTACAAAGAATTTAGTGGTTTGTTTGATTATAAATATGAAATGCAAAGTAATCGCTTCCCGTTTTGGGTTTGATGAAAGTTAATCCAACTGATTAGTAGAATCTGGATACGGATTATGGCCTACTACACCAACTGTCTTATCCTAAGTCCATTGCGGGGTTTTGGGTGGAAGTTGTAAACTTGTAATATGAACCTGTTGGGTGATGGGTCAGAACTAATTACGGTCAAAGTGGGCCGAGTTAAAACCATAATTTATCATACAGTGTTACAAATTATTATCTTTTCTAGCAATAGTTATGCAGGGTCAAAGCCTAGTAGCCATCCAAAATTTATTAACCTTCCATAGAGCAGGTTCTAAAAGTGGCCAAAAAAAATGAAAAAGCTATATAAAACAGCCTTGCAAAGTTGATTTTGAAAAAAGGAGGAGTTGCATAAATATATAAATTTATTAAATCTTTTCGTATACTCCATCCGTCCTATAAAAAAGTTCTCATTTCACCTTAAAATTTTGTCTCGCAAAAAAAGTTCACATTTCTCAAATTTTAGGGGACCACTTAATAAAATCATATTATCACTAATGATTCCACCAACAAAACACTTTCTCTCTCCAATCTAACCTTATATTTTAATCAAAAGTATTACAAAGACCCCACCACTAACTGTCCCTAGAAGATTGTGCCCCAGATAAATGATAACTATTTTGTAGGATGCAAGGAGTAGTAAACAACTATTTAATCATATTTAAAATGTTCATGCAAAATAGATTTCATAAACGATTTTGACAAATAGGGCACTTTGGAACAGAGCTGACCTTGAATTTGTCGGAACCCTAGGCGAGAACCGATTTTGGGACTCCTATCATAATGGCAAAAATAAATATCAACTTGTTCATCCAATCGCCTTCACATTCGCAGAGCACTAGAGCAGAGTTGTTAAGAAAAGGAAGATAAAAAAAAAACTTTTGACTTACTTTAAAAATAAAGGGTTTAAAATTATGGACCTCCAATTTAATATTTTGCTATAGTCTCTGGCCTACAATCTATAGACTCAAGGCCGGCACTGCTTTGGAATTATAATGATGGTTGAATTTGATTTTTATAAGGATGAAATTCTCCATTAGATCTCATATTCAATCCAGTAGATTAGGTGTTGTTAAAAATATCAATATGAAAACGATTATACTCCTTGTGTCCATGAGGTTTCACTTGCACCTACTCCTAGCTACCCGGACAACGGATGATCACTCTGTGATTAATTGGATCGCAAAGCGAGTTAAAACTCTGGTTAAAAAAAAGTATTTTCACTTTAGTAATTCATTATTAAAAAAAAAAAAAACTTAGATAGGTGGGAACACTGTAATCTTGATTGTTTCTTGTATATGTCATTATTCATCTCACAAACAATAACTTTGACAACTTCCTTAGCTCATTATCAAATCGGAAATCAAATCCCGAGCTATTTATTTACATGTTAGTTATTCATAAAACTTAAAATGATAAAAATAGAATATAAGAGGTCAACCATATCTATCATATACCAGTATCAATTGCTAGAAGTGGCGAACTTTGACTTCCTACCAGAACCAAAGTAGACTATCATAAATTCATAATAGTCTTGTGGACGAGATAAAACGCAACCGAGATGCCATGTCGATCTTTCTTTAAAGATACAACTCAATTATTCAAAAAACTTTATAATGTTTTTGTGAACAAACTGAATTAAAAAATTAAGCTTATTGAATGATGCGACTACAAATTAAGCCTTTGTTGAACAATGAAATTTCCCCGTCTAGAGAGGTCCACTAATTTTACAAAGTGCCGGGGAATAAATCTCAATCATTGATCAATAAGATCTAATGGTCAAGATTAATCACATATTTTATACATGAATGAGTATTGTGGTTATTTGACACTTAAAAAAATTTAATTTTTTTTTTATTTTTTATTTAATTTTTTTATTATATTTTCGTTAAATAATATTTATTTGATAATTACGTGTAGTACTTAATCACATGTGATTTTTGTGTAAAATCACATGTGATTCAGTATGCAATCACATTATGTGTTATTATGAATTTTTTTTTTTTAAATAATAGTAAAAAACTTTTTAAAATCTTTTTTTTTAAAATAAAAAGTAAAAAATTAAAAAAAATAAATTTTTTTATACTTTTTATAAATGACCAAAATACCCCTCAAGGTATATAATATGTGATTAATCTTGACCATTAGATCTTATTGGTCAATGGTTGGGATTTTTTCCTCAGGACTTCGTAAAAATGATGGACCTCCTTGAACGCAACTCGTCCCTAATAATAGAAACATAAAATTAAGGTGAAATGAGAAGTTTTTTTGTGGGACGGGGGGGGGGGGGGGGGGGGGGTAATAATAGAAACATAATAAACCTTATTTAATCGTAAGCCACAAACAAGCTTGACCAACTAACCTGATCAATTTTTTAAGGGATGTGACTTCTACATCATATAAATTACTCTACATATTACAATTATTGCTTTATAGTGGTTATATACTTAATTTTAGAAGTTGCTTTCAATAATAATAAAAAATGACTAATTTTAGGGAATAAATTAATAAGAAAGAGTTTTTCTAACATGTGCACCCAAGACACATGTTTAGGTGCATTTATTCACTAGAAATTTCCTAATAGAGTAAATTACACGAAAGGTCCCTGTGGTTTGCCACTTATAACACCTACAGTCCCTGAACTTCGTTTATTACACCAGAAGTCCCTGAGGTATCCAATTCGTTTCACCCGTGGTCCTTCTGTCAACTGGACGTCTAGTTGCTCCGTTAAGAGACACATGTGCAGGTCACATGATGGGTAAAATGGTCATTTGGCTTGCCCTTTTAAATTTCTATCCCTTTTATATTAGAATCCCTCTTCAGACGTTATAAACCCCAACCCAAAGCCTTTTCTTCTTCGTCTTCTTCAAAGCTAGGGCACAATGGTGATTTGTTGGTGTGGTAGAATTGCAACGGTGAAGACAGCATGGACTGCAAGGAATCCAGGTAGGCGGTTCTACTGTTTTCCAGAAAGGAGCTCTAATTGAAGCTTCATTGGATGGATTGACCCTCCCATGTGCGATCGTTCAAGGGATATAATCCCAGGTCTGTTGAGTTCAAGGAACAAGCTTGAAGAAGCCATCAGAGAGAAGGACGCAACAATTTCAAAGATGAAGATGTGTCTTATTTTAACTTGGGTTATGTTTGTTGTCTATGTAATTTTCTAAAAAATGTTGAATTGGTGCCCTAGTTAGTAATCTGTTTTTTTGGGAAGGTTGTACTATCTTTCATCATCTGTAATCTTTTGTAATGAAGGTAGTAGTGTGTTTCATCTTTTGTAATCCTTTGTAATGAATGTTTGGCAACCAATTAAGAAAGTGTTAATCAATTTCTAGGTTTTGGAATTTGAACTTCCTGTTACAGTTTTTACCTTTTGTAACTTCCTGTGCAGTTTTTACCATTTGTAATGAATGTGCAGTGCAGTGCAGGCAATACCGAATGTGAGTGTAATGAATGTGCAGTGCACTTTTTACCTTTTGTAATGAATGTGCAGTTTTTACTAAACGTGCAGTGTAATGAATGTGCAGTGCAGTTTTTACCAAATGTGCAGGCAATACCAAATGTGCAGTGCAGTTTTTACCTTTTTTAATGTGCAGTTTTTACCTTCTGTAAAACAGTGTACAGAATGTGTAGTTTTTACCAAATGTGCAGCTTTTACCTTGTGTAAAACAGTTCACAGAATTTGCAGGCAACACCAAATAGCAAATGTGCAGGCAATACCAAACATAAAACAGTTTACAGAATTTGCAGGCAATACCAAATAGCAATTTGCAGGGTGCAGCATTACAAATATCAAAAATAAAACCGAATGGCAACCAAACAAAACAGAATGTGCAGCTTGCACCATTACAAATAGCATAATATCACTTGCAACCAAACAAAACAGAAAATTTGTGCATAAAGCACTACATAAGAGTTTGCCCCTAAACACTTCAACATAACAGAAAATTAAGGTTGCTGGTTTGTGCATAAAGCACTACAAAAGATCAACATATTCCCAATAAAGGTTGCTAATTTGTGCTACTTTGCCTGATGCCCGTGCAAGTCCTCCTATTATGTCCTTCCCCCTTGCATTTGCTGCACATAATAGGCTTGTAGATCTTGAAATCTTCCCCTTTTTCACTTCTTCAGTTGCACTCCTTCTTCTCTTCTTTTTTGGCCTTCCAATTGGATTGTGATGCTTAGGTGCTGTGTGTGTAGTAGGGACAGTGGATTTAGGCCACATGTTCTTTCCATTGATTGGTCCTACCTTAAAGCTATACACCTTTTGCCATGTCTCAACCCAGTAAGCTTTATCAACCCATAATTCTGGAATTTGTACATTTTGATTATTCATTGACATGTTCCAAATGGCTGCCACAGCATGCTTACATGGAATTCCCGTTAGTTCCCATTTCCTGCAGCTGCAATTCCTATCTGCAGTATCAACCACACATTGGTCCATCCATGGCCCACTGACTTGAAACTTTGACCCTCCATTCCAAATAGCTCTATAATCAGCAGCATCTTTTTTGATTTTCTCTAGAATTTTGGTTGTTGTTGGAGTAAGGTGAGTATTACATTTTCTGATTACTTTTTGAACATTTACAATTCTTTTCATGAGATACTTCCTAACATACTCTAAGGCAACAATTATAGGTTTCTCCCTACCTTCTACCAGTTGCCTATTAAAAACCTCACATATGTTGTTCAACAATATATCAGAATGAGACCAATCTAAGAAATATGACCTGGCCCAATGTATTGGTGGTATCTTTCCTAGCCAAGCAGCACATTCTGGACTTAACTCTTTCAATTTTTCCATTGAATTGTCAAATTCTGCCCTTGTTGTACATGTTGCACACTTCCACAACAAATCTTTGTAAGCCTCCCCCCTCCAATTCTATTTCATGTTCTCATGAATGTGTCTGAGACAGAATCTGTGCTCAGCATAAGGAAATACTTTTGTAATTGCAGGAATAAGGCCCTGTACAACAGTTAACATAATTTAATGTTTACAAAATTTAAGAATTTATAGTTAACATAATTTAAAGGAACATACCTTTTGTCTGTCGGTTATGAAAGTGAAGTGTGAGCTTACTGTTAGGTCAAGATCATCCCCAAGGAGTTCAAGAAACCAAGTCCAGGAGTCTAAGCTTTCAGATTCAACAATTGCATATGCAACAGGATAGATAGAATTATTACCATATAATCCAACTGCTGTTAAGATCTGCCCAGGAAAAGGACCTTTCATGAAGCCCCCATCTAAACCAATTAAGCTTCTCAACCCAGATTTGAACCCCTGTTTCAAAGGCCCCAAACATACATAAATCCTTTTAAACTGCCTTCTAGGGGAATTAGGTTTTGCTGGAGGTTCAACCTCAAACTTGATAGTAGTTCCTGGATTCGTCCTCATCACCTCCAAAGAGTAGTCCCTCAACATCCCATACTGTTTAAAATAATCCCCCCTCAATATTTTCTCAGCCTTTGACTTTGCCCTAAAAGCCTTCATCCTTGAAATCCCGAGTTTCAACTTTCTCTGTATCTGTTCTTGGAGTGCTTTAATTGGTATGGTAGGATTGTCTTGGATTAAATCAAGAATCTCGTGAGAATGAAACACAGAAGTACAACTTTTTAAAGTCCTTGAGTTAATGCAATGGTGCTCTTTAAAGTAGGTCTTCACTTGCCAGGTTTCTTCATTTGGTAGCTTAGAAATGTGTAAAGTCCAAGGGCATTTAAGTACTTCTTCTTTGTTTTTATTCTCAGTGGGGGGACACTGTTCTTGTTCTTGGGGTCCACTCTCACTGTTTTTGGGGGGACACTGTTTTTGTTCTTGGGGTCCACTCTCATTGTTTTTGGGGGGACAATACCCCATACATACGGTTCTGACCCTACACTTGTCATTTTTTTTTATCATTTTCAATTCTCTTCTTGTTTCAACAGAGTGTTTAAGTATCAAATCTTTAGCTTCCTTTGAGCTGCTAAATGTTTGACCAAGATAAAATAAATTCTTAACAACTTCTTCATCATCATTAGGAGCAACATTATTTGTGTTTTTCTGTTTGTTCCTAACAGTACCAAACCATTCTTCATCTTCATCTTCACTTTCATACTCCTCTGTTTCCGCTACCTCAATGTCTTCCTCATCTACACTATTGTTATCATCTTCAACATTTGTTTGTGGTGCCACATATTCTAGTGTACTATCAACATAATTGTCAAAATCCCTCATATCAACCTCTACATCATGCATCTCACTGTTTTCATCATCCATATTAAAGTCACTATCATCACTATCATCACCAGCAGTATGGACTACATCATTATCTAAAAAGTCTTCTTCAACAGCAGGCTCATCAATAAGAATTGATTTGCCTTTGGCCTTGCTTCTAATTTGTAACTTCTCGACTTGGGTAAGTTGGCTAGCTTGACTACCAGACCCCTCATGCCATTCAAGCATTAATCTAGATTTGTCTTTTTGGATTTACCCCTGTTCTGGATCTTTTTGGATTTGCCCCTCTTCTGGATCAACAATTTCCTCAATAACCACCTTAGGCTTGTATGGAGAGCAATCATACGTGTTTACCTTAGATACCCCATGTTCAATATACACATTAATCATCTTATGCTTAGCAACAAATTTACTAAGGTTAAGAACATCTAAATCACCGGCTAGGGCATTAAGACCGAAATCCAAATCACTACCTGGCTGCATATAGTTGTAATACAATTCCTGACCATCATCCATTCCCATCTGTTTAACAATATCATCCAACACATTCACAGAGAACTTATCAATGTCCAAGCAATCAACATACTTTATCCTCCCATTAACATATTTTCTTCCGGGTATTGAATTAGTAAATACTCCACCATACTGTAAACGCATAGAGAATAAGTTTGGGTATTGCTCTGTAAATCAATAATCATCCAGTTCGGTAAGTTAAAAATTCGAAAAAATCAAAATTACACAAACACACATACCATATAGGTCATTGCACTCGTATTCTTCATCATCCGCACCTATTCCTTTGCTGGATTCTCCCACCATTGTCGAAAAACAAGGGATTCTTCAAGAACAGAGGGTTTGGGTTTGTGTGTGTGGGTTTGTCTGAGAGAAAGAGAGAAGACGAGTGAAGAATGAAGGGGCGTGTACTTTAATTTCGGTGGGACAGCCAAAGGGCAAGCCAAATGACCATTTTACCCATCATGTGACAAGCACATGTGTCTCTTAACGGAGCAATTAGACGTCCAGTTGACAGAAGGACCACGGGTGAAACGAATTGGATACCTCAGGGACTTCTGGTGTAATAAACGAAGTACAGGGACTGTAGGTGTTATAAGTGGCAAACCACAAGGACCTTCCGTGTAATTTACTCTTCCTAATAGAATATTATTAAACATAATTGAAGTCCATAGGTTACATTTTCAAGAGATGTATTAAATGAATTTTTTAGTTTTAATGGAAAGTTGAGGTTATTTAATGCTCCTAAACATGTGTTTGTTGTTTTTTTGGAACCGGCAAATGATATATAAAAATAACATCTGGCATGGAGCTAGAGGACAAAAACAAGGGAAACGAAATTAGATACATCGAAGAGGGTTAATACATCACTCCGCCCAACCAAGGCTTAAAAAACGACCCTATACTTCTTCCAACTAAACACAAGGGATTTATTGGAGTCCATAACTGCAACCGCATGAAGAGCAACACCTCTAAAAATCCGACTGTTCCGCGCTTTCCAAAGACACCAAAAAGAACCGTAAATAATGCTCATCAAAAGATCCCTCGTTTTTTTTACTCCCGCTCCAGTTTCTGACGAAGCTAAAGATATCTCTAACTGAGATGAAGTGCACCGGGACTGGATCGATCCCACACCACTGAAAAACCAACTCCAAAGTGTTGCGGGCTAACAGACAAGAAACAAAAATGTGATATGAACTTTCCTCAATATTAGAACAGAACGAGCACATGGGGGAGCCAATGGGGACATTCCGACGAGACAATTCAATACCCGACAGAATTCTGCACTGAACCGCTTTCCAGTTAAAAAATGCCACGTTCTTTGGGACTATGTTACACCACAAAAAATCTAGATCACATACAGGGTGAAATGCACAGTCTAATCTATGTCTAAATTTGGCAGTACTAAACATACCGTCCTCCAAGAGCTCCGATTGCCTACTAACCCCGTTATCACCAGAATATATCACATCCTTAACATCAATGTTAATTTTTCAGAGAGTATTTTTTATCTTGACCATAGACGACCACACGCCGCTCACATAAGGATTTGCAAGATAATAAATTGGTTTGTTATCAAGGTTGTGAAGACCCCTAATAACCGTTGACAATAGGGAGGACGGATGAGCTTTAAGACTCCACCACCATTTAAAGAGTAAAGCAAGATTTAAATTTTGTATGGAGCCCAAACCTGCACCACCCACCTCTTTTGGGCAGTTAATTTATTCCAAGCAACCCAATGAATAGATTTTTTCCCCGCCGCCCCGCTCCAAAAAAAACTGTCTTTGTATATTTTCTAACTCATCAATGATACCCATTGGCGCCACAAATAAAGACAAGTAGTACGAAGGAAGATTTCCCAATACCGACTTAGCCAACGTCATAAGCCCACCAAAAGATAAGGTACTAGCCTTCCAACTGGAAAGCTTTGAGCGGAATTTATAGATGATAGGCTTCCATGCCGATTTACGTTTCATGTTATCACCAACCGGCACCCCTAGGTAAGTGAAGGGAAAAGAAGCTGGCTCACAACCCAAAGGACTATCCCATGCAGCAACTTCCTCCAAATCAGCTCCAATACCAAAGACACGTGATTTTGAAAAGTTTACTTTTAAACCAGAAGCTACATGAAAACAGCGGAGAATTCGTGCAATGTTTCCGATATTTTTATTTGACCAATCTCCAATAAACAAAGCGTCATCTGCATAAAATAAGTGTGAAATTATATTGTTAGTGTTTGGAATACATACCCCATCATACACCCCATTCTCAACCGCCAACAACATCATACCGTTTAGACCTTCCATTACAATGTCGAAAAGAAAGGGTGATAGCGGGTCACCCTGTCTAACACCTTTAGACATCATGAATTCCTTGGTAGGGCTTCCATTAACTAACACCGAAGCTTTGGCCGAACCGAGGCATGCTTTATTTTCAATTTCTCCATTTTAGACCAAAGTTCATTTGGGCCATTATTGAATCGAGGAAATTCCAATTTACTGAATCAAACGCCTAATCAAAATCTACTTTAGATAGTAACATCTTTCTACCACTTTTACGACAAGAACAAAGCTCATTTACAATTAACGGACCCTCCAATATGTTACGACCCTTGACAAAACCCGACTGTACATTGTCAATACAAGAACCTATATAGTTTTTAAGACGAAGAGCAAGAGTTTTGGAGATAATCTTGTATGTTGCACTAATGAGGCTAATTGGTCTAAAATCGTTCAAAGAAAGAGGGTCCTTGATTTTTGCAATCAGAGAAATAAAAGATGAATTACATCCATCTAGAAAAATGCCCCCAATATTCAAAGTGTTTTACAACATTGAAAACATTATTTTTTATGATTTCCCAATGAGATTTAAAAAACTTAAATGTGAAACCATCCGGCCCCGGTGCTTTCTCTGAACCACAACTCCAAACCGCATGTTTAATTTCATCAATGGAGAACGTAGATTAAAGAAGAGAGTTAGCCACTGGTGAGATACACTTGAATTTATCGTTGACGATCAAGGGACGAACCGGCCTTTTATCTTTAAATTTGTTTTCAAAGAAATTTAAAACCTCCGCTTTAATTAATATCGGATTAGTCACCCATTGACCATTAATCAACAGACCATTCATTTGCGAAGAGTTGTTCCTGGAATTGACGGAGCCATTAAAAAAACTTGTGTTTTCATCTCCATCAACGATCCATTTTATTCTTGCTTTTTGTTTCAAATCAGAGGTGGCGATTTTCTCAAGCTCGACAATACGCGAAACACAATTAGAACGAGACCCAAGCTCATGGAGATGTAACATTCTAGACTCGGCAATTTTGTCTAGTTCTTCCACTCTTCTTCTACAAGACAAAAGGTCTCCGTTTTCTTTTACATACTTGAGCTCTCTCCATTTCTTGATTTCTTTCTTTAAAAACCTGAATTTAGCCGATAGAAAGGCGTCGGGGCAGCCATAACCACGAGATTGGTCCAAGACGAATTTGACCAGTTTAGTGAAACCTGTTCTCAAGAGCCACGAATTAAATAACTTGAAAGGCCTAGCGCCAAAATCCACCAAGGTTGTCTTAAGAGTGATGGGCTTGTGGTCAGATAAATCCATTTGAAGAGCGCTGAACGCAGAACCAGGGAAAGCATTAAGGAAATTCCTGCACCCAAGAAGGCGTCGGGGCAGCCATAACCACGAGATTGGTCCAAGACGAATTTGACCAGTTTAGTGAAACCTGTTCTCAAGAGCCACGAATTAAATAACTTGAAAGGCCTAGGGCCGAAATCCACCAAGGTTGTCTTAAGAGTGATGGGCTTGTGGTCAGATAAATCCATTGGAAGAGCGCTGACCGCAGAACCAGGGAAAGCATTAAGGATATTCCTGCACACAAGGAAGTGATCAAGCTTGCTCAATTTAGCGCCACCTTCCTGTCTAAAATAAGTAAATTTAGATCCATCCATCTGGATATCATGAACCCCATTTGAGAGAATAAACTGATTGAAATCGTCTGCCGAAACACCGCAAAATATGGAATTCATACGTTCGTTGCTATCGTGAACAACATTAAAATCACCCATAATTAGCCGCATCGACACTTTAGATGCCATTAGGGCAGAAATTTCACCCCAAATCCGTCGTTTATCTGAGACCGATTGCGGGGCATAAACATTGATCACCGAGAGTTCCATGCTTCTGCCCATCCAATTACCAAAAGTTACTAAAAAATTCTTATTTTTTTATAGAGCTCGAAACTACAAAATTATTTCTATCCCAGATTGTATGTAAGCCTCCCGATCTTCCCGTGGAATCCACAATATCAAATCAAAATTGTTGTTGTACCAACAATTCCGCATATCAAATTGAGTTGAAGAATTGCGACACAGTTTGGTTTCTTGAAAACAAGCGATTGTAATACAATGAGAAGAGCACAAACCTTTAACCAATCTATGTTTATGCACCTCACATAGACCCCTAACATTCAGAGATATGCAATTTATTGGGGAACATTGCATACTCCAGCGATCTCCATTGCCTCGGTAAGAATAGGGTTACCAGATTCAATATCCACATTCACCAGCTTACCAATTTCAATTGTTTTAGCCATCTCATCAAAAATCGGGATGTGATTGGAGATGTGGGAAGGCGTAGTCGTCTGGGGAAGGGGGGAACCGACCCTTTTTTTCTTCGGATCATTCACCACTATTTGGGAAGTGTGGGCTTGAACATCTTCAGAATTAAACAGAGGACCAAAGGAACTTGGGAGTTTGCGACCATAAAAATTAATAGGCCCATTAGAGAATGACCCAAAACAACCGGAACCCACTAAGCCCGAGAAGGCATTCTAGAGACCCGTAGAATCCGTGCAGGAAGGCGGTGCGTGGGAAATGGGAACTGCATTAATTATCGGCCTTTTCTCAAAGCACGGACCATTAAAAACAAACGTCGGTTGAATTTCCACATGGGAAGGAATGTCAAGCGGCTCATGATTGGGGGTTGGTCTTCCCCGATCAAACTCCGGTGAGGTGGGGTTCGGCGAGTCTTGGTGGGCCAACAGGGTGTCAATAACATGAGCATCATTCGATTTATTTCTGCCACCATCGTTTCCGACCCAAGTGTCAGAAACCTCCGCTGAATCATTGCTACTGCAAGAGCCATTTTCACCATTTGACAAGGGATGATCCAAACCGACCTTGCCGACCTCATCATTAAACTGAAATAAAAATTCTTCCACTTCCAAAATTTTGATGGAATATTTTTTCCCATTCCCATGATCAATAACGATAGACTCACCAATTTTGGATTTCGATTTGGTGAGCGTAGTAATATTGACGTAAGAGATATCCTCAAATTTCCAAACATTATCATCTTCTCTCTATTCCAAGATTTTACCTGTGTCGGCCATGATTATTTTAAAGTTAACACGAGATCGAAATTGTAAGGGAAGCCCAATAATTTTTAACATGGTAATTCTTTTGAATTCCCACTACGATATGGAGTCTCCCTGTTTCAGCCATCTAAACCAGTTCTTCCATACACCAGTATTTCAAGGAAGCATTTAGCTTTACTGTTATTTTCAAATCCAATTAATGTGCATATACCGCCATAATAGTATATACTCTGGAAGGAAATGCCAGCTTCACGAAGTGAAATCGGAATGTTTTTTAGGGTAATCATATTCATAGCTTCACCAAACAGGAAAGAACTATAAAGCGATTCCTCAATCTCAACAAATGGACTTAGAGAAACACGCAATCTACTATCCTCTTCTTTCTGTACTTTAGGAGTTTTAACGATATTATCATACGACCTGTCACCAACGTGATTCTAGGCACCGGTAGGTGGTGGCGGAGGTGGAATAGGGTCCCGCTTTGCCAAGGGGTCCACAAATCGATTTACCTGGCCAAAGTTGTTGTATCTAGCAATATTGACAGAAATGATATTATTCTTCAGACGTACATTCCCGAGTGACTCTACAAATCTCGCCACATCCTTGACACCCGAGAATCTAATGAAGCCAAAGGACAAGAATCTGATGAAGCCAAAGGACAGACAATTATTATCCTTTTTACGGGGGATGAAGACATCAACAATCTTTCCAAACTTTATGAACACGTTCTTCAAATCATCAACAGTGGATTCCACCGGAATATTACCCACGAAGAAGGAGGTAGCGTCCATGGAATTGTTTGATTTCTGGCGGTTTAGCATTTCCCATCCACCAGATTTAAAAGATCGATTCATAGTTACAAACGAGGCAATAGCCTTGACAAACCCAACGCCGGCGGTTGGCCAGACGTCGGAGCCAAAGGCCGATTTGTGGCGTGAGGCCGGAAGGGGAGGGGAAGGGTTTTTAGGGGAAGGTTTTTTTCATGTTATTATTTGTAATACTGACAAATAAAAAAAAAACCTAAACATGTGTTTAGGGGGAGATATGTTAGAAAAATCCAATAAAAAAAAAAAAAACCTAAACATGTGTTTAGGGGGACATATGTTAGAAAAACCCAATAAGAAAATATCACGAAGACATAAAGGAAATATAAAGAAGACAAAAGGAAAAGTCAGCCATTGAATATCCTCAACAAATGAACGGCCATTGAAATATAAGAAAATTTTCTTGAAATCGACATTACAAATTGACATAAGCAATGAAGTGAAATGAAATATTTTCCAATGAATTATTTCCTCTCACTGATTTCAATTAAAATAATACTTTGTATGTACATAGGTTTTAAATTGGACTAAGGTAACATGAAATTCATCATAATGGACTAAAGTTAATGTTATTCTCATTGCTAAACATGTATATATTTAATGAAACAAGATATAACTATAGTTTATCCGCTGGCGTTAGAAAGACTTGGTCAATTCATGTTGAATTAGCTGAACAATATTATGGTTGGAAAAAGAACAACATAGTTAGAATTTTTTTGACAAATAAAGTGTCTCAACTCCAAGCTCACTAGAACCAAATGACCATTATAAAGGAGGATTTTACAGGATCTGAAAGTAACATTTTTAAATTCAATATGCTTTAAGATACAATACCAAGACGATAAAAGTACAAGCCTGAATTGCTCACTGACATTTGTATCTTATGCATAGTACTTAAGAAAGAGCTTTAAAGTACGAAAGCAGTTTCTCGCCTATGAAAAGAAGTTAATGTACTATTACCACACGTATTGTATGTTGATACGTCTCCTGTTAGTTGAAGCATTAAATGTAGAAACTATACTATATATAGAGAAGAAAATGCATTGCATTTACTACCCCAGTTCCCATAGCAATAGTTAACTATTTATACTAGCTAGTATCTTGCGGCAACCACTCCTAGTGCTATGTGAGTGATGCTCGCGGCCACCATTCCGAGTGCTATGTGAATGATGCTCGTCGCTAGTTGAATGGCTAGGGTAATAAACGAATGAGTAAGGAGAGATGTGAGAAAAGGTGTTTTTTAAGTATTTTATAATTATAAATGATATTTTAATAGGTTCTAAATAGATATTTGGGTTGAGTGATAAAGAGAATGCGTATTTAAGAGATTGGATGTGAAATGCTACGTTTCTTTAATGGGTGAAACACCTAACCCTTTTGGGAGACCGTACATCTTAAATTAATTGGAATCTTGTCACTTGTTAATGATTAGACGTGCTTTACACATATTAACCTTTTTAACTCATTTAACTTGTTTAACTCGTTAACCTGTTTTATTAAATGAGTTTTATGAGTCGGTTTTGAATTGAAGATAAACATGTTAGGGTTTTAAGTTCTTTGATCCGTTTATATAAATATGTTGATTTTAGGTTGAACATTTATGCCCCATCAATCTACGAACCCGAACCCAAACCTGTGAACCCAAAGTCCCAAACCTGACCTGAATCTCATCCATATTTAATGCGTTAAATTCTACCTATTTGAATATTAACATTCTTGACACCAATTAGTAGGGGTGTTCACTATTTGGATATAACCGGATTGTCCAATTGGACATTTTGGATCGGACTATATGGATTGGTTATTTGGTTTTTTGGATCGGTTTGGACTTGAACCAAATTAATATTTTGGTTTTCGGATTGGATTTGGTTTCCGTTGTGAAAACCGGATTGTCCAAAAAAAACCAAATAGTAATATATATACCAATCTTTTTGGAGTTTTTGATGAAGTTGATGTCAAGATTTTTGGTTTTTTGCATATATGATTATAAATGTCACAAGTTGTGAATTAGACTTATTTTTATGTACAAAGTAGTTTATCATTTTGGAATCGTACATATCGAACTTAATATTATTTATGTTATATACTTTTGTAGTATTTTGAAATTTTTTTAGAAAAACCAAATGGATAAAACCAAACCAACCAAATTTTTATTTGGTTCGGATTGGTTTGGTTTTCGAATTTGTTTGGACGGTTCGGTTTGAACTTTTAAAAACCGGACTTTATTTGGTTTCACCTATTTGGTTCGGATAAAACCAAACCGTCCAAACGAACACCCCTATCAATTAGATATAACATATATCTATTTGATCCTCACGGCAAAGTCGACGTTTAAATCATTGGGATTTCAATGAAATTCCAACACCACAAAGTCAAAAAGGTGGTCACCCACGTAATTGTCCATCAACTTGCACCATCATTGTTCTTTCAAACTATATTGTACTATACTGTTTTTTTTCAACTTTTCTCTACTCTAGAATTCTTTTCACACTTATTGTCAGGGGCGTCTTCGACATTATGAAGGTCTTGTGCAAAAACATGAAAACAGACTCCATAAATACATGATATTTATAAAAAATTAGACTTTTTAATATTTTTTCTATTAAATTATTAAGTTGACATATATTTTAACATTATATATATAGGATATATATAAAAATTGGGCCCCTATAAAATATGGGTCATGTGCGGCTACACTTCCTGTACCTCCTCATAGACACCCCTGCTTATTGTAGTCATCGACCACAATCGTTTCTACGAGTCCGATCACTTCTAGGTAATTAACATATTTTAACCTGAGGATGAAGTTGAAGTAAACTGATTTACCCGTGGTTCTAGTCGCAAATAATAGATCGAATCAATTATGTAATAAGATTATTAGTAGAATTAATTCTTGTAATAAGGTTTCCAAATATTATGTAATTCAAGAGTTAATTTAGGCGTTTTATTAGTAACCCTTTGAATTTATTTTTTTTAATTCTGCTAATATTCAACTAATACATATTAGGGTTTTTCTAAGAGGAATTAATATATATATACCATATTTTTTTAATGCATATATCACACCGTACAAGTGTGTGGCTTATTTGACAAAAATTAGTGGGACCCACACTCACAAACTATGTACTTTAACAAAGTAAAATGACTCATTTACCCTTACTTTTACTATTAAATATTATGAACCTCACTTTATTCAAAAAGTGTGGGATCCATTCCCCACTAACCATCCAATTAATCTAATCTAACCATAATTATAATCTTTTTTCTCCAAAATCATAAAATCCAAAATTTATCACTTATTTTGAATTGAAGATAGTATTAAATGAGAACTGATGTGTTCAAAAGCGCATATTACTTCATTCATAGCAATTGACGTTATTATATTCCTACCGTCGTCGTCTATTTAATATTATTATACCCATAATACAATAGTGATAGTGAAATTACTATTCACTTTATTTTGATTGGTTGAAGCTTTTCATAATTATTAAATATACGAGGCAGCATGGCCCGTGCGATGCACGGGCTTTAATCTTGAAAATGAGTTATTTAAATCACATGTAAAGTATGAACAAAGCAAAGCATGTCGGAGAAAAATATTAATTAACAAAGCAAAGTGCTTATATTAGCATAACAGAAAACATGATATTCATGAAATATAAACGCAACTACGTATATCGATGTGCTTTGTCTATTATAAGCTCAATTATGGATACAGGATGATATATTTTCAAGCGACACCGGTAAATTAACATTATGTCCAACCCTACGTACCAAATATTTTTTTCACTTGAATATATATTTGGTAATATTTGGTAATGTAAATATTATAATTAGGGCACACACTCTCCCTCTATCATGTCAAAAATTATAATTTTCTTACCAAATACCATTTCAAACATGATCCAAAAGCTAGCTAGAAAGTTACCCTATAAATTATATGTGTTGATTTGAATAATATGGTACATTATGGATGACTTTGGATCAGATTAAAACTTACATAACATCTTGCAGTTGTTTTGGATATTGTGGATTTTAAAGCATTTTTGTTTTTTTTCAAAAAAAAAAAAAAAATAAAAATGCAAAAAAACAAAAAAACAAAAATGTAACATATTAGCAAGGTGGTGACTTTCAAGTTTTAAGTCTTAACTTCGATTAAAAGGGGAAAGTATTTGTATAAAGTCAATCAAATTACAGTAATTTTTTTAAATAAAAACTCACATTCGAAGGAGATAGGGTTCCTCATCTCTTTCGGAAGATACCTAAAAAAATACAACAAAATATACTAAATCAAGTGGTACAAAATATCAAAGTAATTCCATACTAAATTAATAAAATATCAAAGTAATTCTATACATTAAAATAATTAAGTTAGAGGTAAAAAAATGTACTACTATTATTTGATTGAAATAAAAATAAAAATGCAACATATTAGCAAGGTCACTTTGAAGTTTTAAGTCTTTAACTTCGATTAAAAGGGTAAAGTATTTGTATAAAGTCAATTAAATTATAGTAATGTTTTTAAAATAAAAACTCACATTTTAAGGAGATAGGGTTCCTCATCTCTTTCGGAAGATATCTAAGATGAAAAAAATACAACAAAATATATTAAATCAAGTTGTAAATATAAAAGTAATTCCATACATTAAAGTAATTAAGTTGAGGTAAAAAATTTACCTCGATTATATGATTGAAATAACAATAAATATGCAAAAGGTGGTGACTTTTAAGTTATAAGTCTTAACTTCGATTAAAAGGGTAAAGTATTTGTATAAAGTCAACCAAATTATAGTAATTTTTTTAAATAAAAACTCACATTTGAAGGAGATAGGGTTCCTCGTCTCTTTCGGAAGTTACCTTTTTTTTGGAAACGACAAATAATATCAACGGAAGATACCTAAGAAGAAAAAAATACAACAAAATATACTAAATCAAGTGGTACAAAATTTCAAAGTAATTCCATACTAAATTAACAAAATATCAAAGTAATTCCATACATTAAAATTATTAAGTTGAGGTAAAAAAATGTACCTCGATTATTTGATTGAAATTGAAGTTTGTATTAAAATAATCAAGTGGTACAAAATCACAGATTGATTATAGGTTTAATTGTTAGGCTATCCGGTATGGGTACCACCACATGTGGTACCCAATTTTTCTGCCACATCATCGCCACCTCAGCAACCAGACCACCACCACACCACATCATCTCTAGGAAATACCCACCACACCACACCACACCATTTTATTCTATTTAATTTTAAATAAAAAAGAAAATAAAATAAAAAGAATACTATCCTAACCAATCAGAAGCAGCCACCTAACCCACCACACACGTTTCTCCCCGTTGCCCTGCCCCTCCACGTCCACCCCCCACGCCGTTGGGAGGGGGGGTGTTCCTCCAAAAAACCACGCCGTTGCCATTGCCAAATCACCCCCATGCCTTATCATCCTCCCACGCCGTTCGCCCATACCGGATAGCCTTAGGGACTTAAGGATCCATTGGAAGTATGCTAAATATGTTACTAAATCACCATCAAAAGCTTAAAATTTAAGATGTCAGTAACAATATACCCTTAAGACGTAATTGAGCTAAATTAGATTTTAAATTCACAAAGAAACCCTTCTTCTCAACGCATTCATCATGAATTTCACAGCAAGCTTCAAGAACTCAAGATCATCGCACGGCTTTTCTCCTGGACATGCGGTTGATTCAACACCGAAATACTTCCGGTATATAATTCCAGTGGCTGCATATAACAATGGATAAAACCAAACCAATTAAATAAATGAACAACAACTTTAATAAACTGCATGTGCAATTGAGGCGCCCACACCAATCGAATCCGTTTCGATGACCTGCAGAAAGAATTAAACCAATTAATCTTAATGGAAGAAAGAATCGATAGTAAGCAAGAAAATCAACCGATAAATAAAGGGTTAATCATTGATATAACTGCCCAATCTATAAATCATTGATGGATGGTTTGATTCGGTTCAATATGCCACCATTTCAATATGCCACCGTTTTGAAGTTTTAAACTATTAATCCATGTGAATTAAATTTTTTGAATAGATGGTAGTAAATGCTTCAAACTATTAACACATGGAACTTAATAAGGGCCTTATTATAAGGCTTCAAAGTTTTAACGCATGGAACTCGTATATAACTGTTAATTGGAATTAATAGTTGGAACTCTATAAGACTTCAAACTTTTAAGGTATGGAACTCTTTAAACTCTTAATTGAAATTAATTGTTAAATTTAATAGATGGTAATAAAGGCTACATCAACATGGAACTCAATTTTTATATGTATAAGATATAGATATGTGTCTATATGGAATTACAACAAAAGGTCGTACGTGCCAAAGTGGTAAAGGCACATGCTTTCTTTATAAGTATCCCAGGTTTGAATCTCATCCATTGCCCTATTTTAGTTTCTTTATGTTTTATTTTTTCAATTTTACCTGTTTAAAATTTAAGATAAATAATATTAAAGTTATATGTCAAATACGTCAGTAGCAAAATTAAAAAACCAACAAACTGAAAATGTTAATATAATATTTTGAAGAAAAATAATACAGTTGCGAAACAATATACTGACATATAGATGGACTAAAATGTCAATATAAGAAATCCATCTATCTATCTACTTACATATAAATTGATAATTAAAAGTAACTAAATTTTAAATTAAATTAAATTTTTAAGAAACTAATTAAATCTATATTTTTTGGAAAAATAGAAGCTACAGTGCGAGCACATTACTACCCTTGTTCTTATAAGTTAAACGTAACACTACAAGTAATTATTTTTTCATTCCATCTCCGTCTATATCCTGTTAAATGTTGCAAGGGTATAAATGGCCTTAAATAGAATGTGACTTTTATGTCCGTTGATGGAAGCCATATATGCCTGTCGACGATCGAATTTCTGTTGATCGAGGCCCACCCATCTTGAAAGTCATTTTATTCACACTCTGCCAAAATACTGTGAATCAAACTTATATAATTGAAGGCTACAACTTTATTATTCATTCCTATCTTCACTTCAGTTCATGGATGCATTATCATTATCTCATGTTCTTGTTTTCACAATAATATTATCCCATATAACAATATCAATATCATCATCATCTTCTTCTTCTTCTTATTCACATGGTTTAACTCAAGGCTCGTCTTTGTTTGTTGAAAACAAAGACGAGCTTTTAGTTTCACCCAACAGCCTCTTCACGGCCGGTTTTCATCAAGTGGGAGAAAATGCTTACGCGTTTGCAGTCTGGTTCTCAGATAGAACCACACCCAGAATGGCTCGAACCGTGGTCTGGATGGCTAACCGAGATGCACCCGTAAATGGTGAACTTTCAAAGCTGTCCTTATGGGAAGATGGGAATCTTGTTCTGATAGATGCTGGTCAGTACGTAATCTGGTCAACGCAGACTGAGTCAACCTCTTCATCGGTGGAATTACGGCTTCTTAACACAGGTAACCTTGTGCTCCAAGAAAGAGGTCAAACTCAACCGATTTGGCAAAGCTTTGAATATCCAACAGATATACTTCTTCCAAATCAATTATTAACTAAAAACACACAACTTATATCTTCAACAAGTTCTACTAATTACTCTTCGGGTTATTATAAGCTCTTTTTCGACTACGATAGCATTCTTCGGCTTGTTTATAACGGTCCCGAAACCACTTCTATTTACTGGCCCGACCCTAGGTTAATGACATACGATGCTGGCAGATTTCAGTATATAGATACTCGAAAAGCTAGCCTCGATTCATATGGTCAATTCAACTCATCAGATGGTTTAAGTTTTGTAACCGCTGATTATGGGGCGGGCCCACATAGAATAATGAAGATGGATACAGACGGTAACGTACGCGTTTACAGTCTCGTAGAGCACGAAAAACGGATGAAATGGCAAGTTCAATGGCAAGCGATTTCTCATTCGTGTAGGATTGATGGTGCATGTGGACCGAATAGTTTATGCACTTATACTCGAGATTCGGGACGGAATTGCGTTTGTTTACATGGGTACAAAATGGCAAATTCCCGAGATTGGATTTATGGTTGTGAGCCCGAATTTGAATTCCCGAGATGCACCGAAAGTAATTGTGATTTCATCGAGCTTCGTTACACGGAATTCTACGGGTATGATATCCGGATGATTAACAACGCCACTATCGATATTTGCAAGAAGGAATGCTTGCAAGATGCCAATTGCGTCGGGTTTAATTTCGGAAGGAGAAAAGCCCTAATAACGTATTATTGTTTCATCAAGTCTTCTTTGCATAACGGATATCAAAATGGGGTTTATGGTTGGATGTTTATCAAACTACCCAAAAAGTTAGTATCATCTTATAATCAGAAAACCATCTACGGTACGAACTTAAGTTGTCCACCACCAGTTTTGATACCGATTACACGGTCCTACGAGAAAATACACGATACCGAACCAATTAAATTCATGCTAGTGCTCGGGTGCACGATCGGGGTTATCGAGATCATCTGCATCGCGGTTTTCTGGATTTGTAGCCGAAACTACTCATCGACAACCGATCTAACCTATTTTCCGGCTGCAACCGGCTTCCGGAAGTTCACTTATAACGAGTTGAAAAAGGCGTCACGCAATTTCAGCGAAGAAATCGGGAGAGGTGGTGGTTCGGTTGTTTATAAAGGACGGTTGATCGACAACCGGATCGCCGCAATCAAGAAGCTCAAGAATGCTAATGAGCAAGGGGAAGCCGAATTTGAAGCCGAAATAAGCTTAATCGGACGGGTGAATCACATGAATCTAATAGAGACATGGGGATATTGTTCCGAAGGAAAGCATAGGCTTATTGTTTACGAGTATATGGAGAACGGGTCGTTGGCTGGATCCACAGGCCTTGATTGGGTCACAAGATTCGATATCGCGATAGGTACCGCAAAAGGACTAGCTTATTTACACGAAGAGTGTTTAGAGTGGGTCCTACATTGCGATGTCAAACCGCATAACATATTGTTGGATGCTAATTACAACCCTAAAGTGGCCGATTTCGGTTTGTCGAAATTGTTTGATAGATGTGGTCATATCGACCAATGGAATTTCTCCATGATGCGAGGGACTCGGGGTTACATGGCTCCCGAGTGGGTGTTTAATCTTCCGATTACCTCAAAAGTTGATGTGTTTAGTTATGGTGTGGTGATATTGGAATTGATAACAGGAAGGAGTCCAGCAAACAGGAGTAATACAATCAATGAAAACGGTGAGCCCGAGCCCGAGCCCGGGTTGATTAACTGGGTGAGAGATTGTGTTCGAGAGTTCAAAGGGGATGAAACAGAATCTTGGGTTGAAGAAATCATAGATTATTCGGTTAGAGGTGAATATGATCGGGTGGTTATGGAAAATTTGGTTCGAATTGCACTTCAATGTGTCGAGGAAGATCAGGAGGCGAGACCGTTAATGAGCCAGGTGGTTAATATGCTAATGCATTTGTAATTGTGTTCTTTTATCTAATTTTTTAGGATTCTTCCTTTTTCTTGTTTATCATGTACACGATGTTATCGATAATAAATAAAACAACCGAACGTGAAACTTTTTTAACTACGAGGCAGCATGGCCCGTGCGATGCACGAGCTTCGTTCACTATAATGAGTTATTTTGAGTGTATATCGTGTATAATTTACTGGTATCACCTGGAAAGTACGAAAAGCGTGATCGGTTACATGTTTAACTTTGATTGCGAGTGTTCTACTAAATGAGCAAAGTTGATCTTAATGTATATTGATCTTTAGGGTTTGTTGTTATTTATCGAGTCACATGGATTGTGTATGTTAATTGCAATTATTTCTTTATCTTGAAATATATTTTGTATACGTAGGTAGGCCTGTGTAAATTGGACAGAGAACCGACCGGGATTGCAGAACCGCACCGGACCGATTCGGTCCAAAAACCGAAAAAAATCAGTTCTCTGTTCCAACCGGTTCGGTTCCGAGCGGTCCGATTCGGTCCAAAATCGAAAAAAATCAGTTCTCGGCTCTAATTTTTATGAAAAAAATCAGTTCTCGGTTCCAACCGGTTCGGTTCCGAGCGGTCCGATTCGGTCCAAAACCGAAAAAAATCGAAGAAATTGTCTCGGTTCTCGGTTCGGTTCCAACTGGTTCTCGATCCGTTTCGGTGAGATTATTATAATAAAGATAATTATACAAAACATTATAAACATTTCCTATATTATTTCAAGACTCTTGATATGACAATTTGATGAAGTTATTAGTTTTTAATATATTGTTTATTACATTATTTCTTATTCACATTTAATGATTGTAATAAAATATTACTTTATGTCATGTTATTTTATGTCATGTTATTTGATGGAGTTATATGCAAGATTATTAGATGTCAATTTCAATTTAGAACTCAACTTTTTATTATGTCTATCTATATATAAACATTATAAAAATGAATATTATAAAATTATTAAATTGATACACGATTTCGTAAAATTATAGAAGTATACAAAACATTATTAAATGCAAGGTTATATAATTTGTAGGGAATTTTATTTTTTGTTAAATGCAAGGTTATTTACTTTGTATTAAATGCAAGGCTATTAAATGCAACTTCAAATTGGAACTCAATTCTTTTATTATATATAGATTAATCCTATTCATTTTTAGCTCGGGTGGATTGATGCATGAGTTTTACTCTTATACGAGGCATGAAGTTTGAAGTTTGAAGTTCGAATCCTGTAAACACCTCTTTATGGTGCCAAATATGGTGGATTTTTCCTTGGAAATCCCTGTGTTTGCCCTGTAAAGGAGCTTGAACACGAGGTGCTCGCTTGAATAATGCGAGTAGGCTTCCGTTGTATCATTTGCAGTTTCCAAAAAATAAACAATAGTTCCTAAAAGTGGGTGAAATTCTCCTTGTGCCGCACTTGCGCCGACTCCGGACTACCAACAATACTGGTGGTCATCCTAAGATTAATCGACTCGTAGAGTCGTAGACCAAGTCACAAACGAATTACCAAGAAAAAGAAAAAAATTACTTAGCTCCCCTTATCATCACAATAAGAATATTGTTGTTCGATAAAGAGAAAACTTTATAGAATACTAGTATACGTTGGAAAGTGGTGAAAACATCTAAAGAGATTAGAATCCATAAATAAAGTCGTATTTACTCCGTCCCATAAAAAATTTATATTTCTCACTAAAATTTTATCTCACTAAAATCTTTTCATTTCTCAAATTTGAAGGACACACTTAATAAAATAATATTATTAATTCCATGGACTTCAAACTAACTATCTAATAAAAATATTTTTTCTCTCCAAAATAACATTATTATATTAATATAAAGGGTTTTTCTAACATGTGCCCCCCAAGGCACATGTTTAGGAGAATTAATTCATTCAAAATTTCCTAATAAAATCTTATTATACATTAATGAAGTTCATGAGTTACATTTTCAAGAGTTGTATTAAATGATTTTTTTAGTTTTAAAGGAAACTTGATGTTATTAATGCTTCTAAACATATGCCTCGGGGGCATATGTTAGAAAAACCATAATATAAATTATTACCAAGAATCTCACCACCATCTATCTTCTAAACACTTGTGCCGAAAAAAATGAGAATTTTTTTATTGGACGGAATGAGTATACATTAAGAGTGAGGGTGTAATAACGAGGGGGAGGGGCGCCGCAAGCCACCTCATCCCGCCGGCCTCGCCACCACACTGGCCGCTACGTGAGCGAAGCCCGGCGTGGGAATGTCGACGAGAGCAGGGAACGAATGTGAGGCTGACGCGTGTACTAGCCGTTGCAAACGGCTAGTTGCCCGAAATTTAATTAAATTTTTTTTAATAAAAGCAATTATAAATACCCCTTTCAAAGACAACTTTTTTTTTCACACAACTTTCTACACATTATCTACAATTTCATACACTTTCACATCCACATACCCACAAAAATGTCTTAACAACATCCCGATTGGATGAACGGTGTGTTCGGATGGGGAAGTGTCGGCTCATCCGCGTCCAATCCGTCAACACATTCGTCCCAACAATCGGTATCATCCACCTAAAATACGGAAATGTCGGCGTCCAATCCGTATGGTACCCAATTTGTCATGCCGACCCCAAGAGCAATTTCAACAATTTGTGTTGAACCAACAATTTCAAAACCTTCAACAAAATCCCCCTGAAGTTTGGTCACAACCACAATCATCACAACCACAACCATCATAACCACAACCATCACAAGACGCGACGACCGTTGAAAAAGCTAAAAAAGGGGGAAAAATTGCAACAACCTAAGTCGGGAGGTCATGCGGTGGGACCATAATCACAAGAAGTGTAATTGGCCGAGTGTTGGGTTAGCGTTTCAAAGGATGCCGAAAAGGGCGCCGGCCAATCCGATGATTGTTTTTGGAACAAAATCCTTGTTGAGTTCAACAAGGATATTAATACGCCGCGCACCAAAGACATGTTGACGGGGAAGTGGACGACTTTAAACGGTAATTGTCAACGTTTCAACGGTATCTACAAATGTTTACAACTTACAAGTAGAAGCGGAGAAAATGAGGTTGATTTTTTGTCCCATGTCCGACAAGCGTTCTGTGACTAGTCGGCGTCAAAAAAATAGTTTAATAAACGAAGGTGCGTGGGAAGTTTTGCGAAAATGTCTGAAATGGGTCGCCCCCGAGCCCATTTCTCTCTTAGATAACGAAGAGCTTTTCAGGGAAGATACGAGACTGCGTCCAGCGGGAAAGTCTCGTAAGGCAAAAAAAAGTAGGTCGGAAAGTTCATCCGGCACCGGCGGAAGTGCGGTGCCGGACCTTGGCGAGATCATGATGGCCGAGTTTAATCGGAAAAGTGAAGCTGCTCAATCCGCATATGAAATGTCAAAGACGCGGGACGATTTATTGATTAGGTTGGAAGAATTGAGATCCCTCGGCACTAGCACCGACAGGATGGGGCGCGTGGATAAGGTGAGAATCATCAAGTAAAAAAGGCAATCCGCGAAAATACCCCGTAGAGGAAGATGAACTTGAACTTAAAGATGACGATCAATAGTCCTTTTTTATTTATTTTCGGTATTTTTATTTTTATTTTTTTGGGAATTCTTTTTTTAATTTTTTCGGTATTTTATTTTAGTTTGTAATGTTTATTTTAATGAAGTATTAAGTTTTTAAGAAAAAAGAAAAAGAAAAGAAAGGGGGTGGGGCCCAAATGGCTTAAGTAATGGTAGAGGGGGTATGTGGTGGTTTTGAATGTGAAATGTGAAATAGTGATGTGTCGCATAGGTGGCGCGTACGTGGCACTCCGACTTGAGTTACCACACCTAATGCTCTAAGGTGGGTCTATATTCACTAATTTAGTCAATAACTAATGTATTGGGATTACAAACTACTTTTACATATCATCTTTACCTAATGTCATGATTACCAATGACAAAAATTTTAACTATGGTTAAGTTCTCATCTTCTACTGTCGATCAACATTACTACTTCTCTTTGCTGCTGCCCACAATTCTTCTACTGCCGATCAAAACCCCCGCCTTTCTTTTAAAAATAATTCCGCCGATCCCATACCGTTATTTTCATTCAAAATCCCGTTTCATAACAAAATGTCGAGATTACCATTTGCCCATACTCATAATATGGTCGCATATCTCTCGAAAGATGAAGACTCCGATGTATTTCACGAAATCATCAGCTTCCTCAATGCTTCCCACATAAAATTCGCTCTTAGTTTTAACCCCAAAATCTTCATTAGCCAAGTGGAAGCATTCTGGAATAATGCAGAAACTATCAAATCAGGGAAAGATGACCACATAAAATCTTCCATTGAAGGGCAAGAAATTATTATTTCAGAAGGTTCAATACGAAAGCATATGCAGTTAGATGATGCAAACGGTATAAACTCCCTTTCTAAATATATATTGTTTGATAAAATACAAGAAATGGGATATGCAGGATCCTTAGAAAAGGTTACTTTCTATAAAGCATTGTTATCTCCCAGTGGAAATTCTTAATTCACGTTTTACAGTAATGTTTATCTAAAAAGAAAACTGGCTGGAATGAGGTTAGTTCTTGTTTAGCAACCACATTAGTATGCTTAGCTACTTTCCACAAAGTTTAATTTTTCACAAATGATATTTAATAACATGGTATCAAATCTGGATGGCAATAAGAGTAAATTTGCAATGTACCCTAGGTTTATGCAAACAATTTTAAACAACGAATTAATTGGGTTACCTCGAAAAAATTATATTTTTGTAGCTCCGTGTCATACTAAAAAGGTGTTTTCATACATGAAAATAGCCAACAAAGGAGCTCCAGAAATTGTAACTCCATTATTTTCAACAATGTTGCTAGTGAGCCAGTCACAAACAGGTGAAGGATTAGGGTCACAACCCACATCAAAGACGAATCCTACTGATCCCAAACCCCAGTCACTCAAAATGAACCAAATCAAGAAATTGTCATGTATGTGTCCCATGAACATGAGATAGATACTTCCACTACGGCTATTATACCACAAGGTGGTGTACATACGGCTATTACACCACATGGTGGTGTACATACTTCCAATGAAGCTTCACACCGTGGAAGTGGATTGACGGATCATTTGCAAGCCCTACAAGATGAAATGACATATCACGATGCAGAGATACATACAATGGAAAACGGTTAAGGAAGTTGTCTCTAATAGTGAAAATCCAGAGCTTCGTGATAAAAATCAATCGAAGAAAGCCAATATATCTTAAAAGACTCAAGAAGGTTGGTACTGCCCAAGTCATATTCAAGTCATATCCTCTGGTTACTAGAAGGGTACTAGAAGCTCTATCTAAATCAAAGACTCCTGCAAAAAGAAAAAAATGGATGAAGCCAAGCTTCGAACCAAACGTGCCACTCAAAGACATATGAAAGAACCAACTCATCATCAACTGATGAAATTAATACTTGTTGACAAAAAGTGGAGTACAGATTTTGCAGTCCAGTTGCTGATGACCTCCATAATCCAATTGTAGACTAGAGATATGAAGTTGTCAACAAAAACAGTGGATCTGGAGTCTATAAGATTAAAAGGGCAGATAATGTTGAGGAAGCATATACTAAGATAGTAACTTTGTTAAAACAGTGGAACAGAAAAGATATTCAAGCCACGTACGACATTGGTAAACCAAGATTGGGCAGTGATGGCTGTGGAATAAAAGATAGGGCATGTGTAATGGTTGAACGTCTGGATGCAATGTTCTATCCAGAAAACCATCCAAATTTAGTACAAAACACTGATGAAAAATCCCACTGGTTCCTGTATGAACCATGCGGAATTTATTTTATATTCAGAGTTAATAAAATAGGTGAATTATATCTGGTGGAGAAGATATACAATCACGGTAGAAGAACTCTGGTCAAGCTAAGCACTCTTCAGATCCGTTCAAGCTCGAATACAAGAGTGGCTGAAGAACTTAGAATAAAGATCCATCCTCAACTCACCAATCAAATTAATCAGTCAATTGAATAAAGTTAAGAAATCACATAGAGAATTATCAAGTTTATGGGAGATTGATGTGATTAGTACTGATATGAAAACTTAATACGGGTGTGAAGATCTCTGCTGGTATTGAAGTTACCCTTGAAGTTAATACTGATCAATTTGTTAGTACTGCTCGTTGATGAGAACTGATATCAAGAGTTATTAGGGCGTGACGCGTGACTACTGATGTACTGTATTGAAGTTAATATTGATCAACCTTGTTACTGCTGCTCTTCAATTAGTACTGATATCAATACTTAATACGGGTGTGAAGATTAATTACTGATGTATTCAAGTTAATACTGATGAACCCTGTAACTACTGGTCATCAATTAATACTAATATCAAGACTTAATACGGGTGTGAAGATTACTGATGGTCTGATGTAGCGATGTATTGAAGTTAATACTGATGAACCCTGTTACTACTGCTCATCAATTAGTACTCATATTAAGACTTAATACAGGTGTGAATATTACTACTCGTCAAGTTTCTACAGGTCATGTACATATATGGTAGTTATCATTCAACTAGTAGTATGCCAAAAATGTTATTTACGTCTAAATATTTCAGCCGTACAACGTTTAATAGATTTACTAGATTTTATCCATTGATACTACATTTTGAGATCATAAGAAGACTACATTCATTATCCATTAACATGACATTGAGATTACAATAAAACGTAAAATTGGTTACTACATTTTTTAGTTATTCATCGAACGCTTAACGTAGTACATAAACTATTTTACTACATTCTATTACATAAATCATGTGAAACTTCTTTTCTGTACTAATGGAGTTCATCTTTGAGCCTCAAACTTATCAGGAGAATCTGAATAATCATGAAGATCATATCGTAGAAGAAAATACAAAATCAGGTGCCGAAAGACTAGGGTTATACTCACACATATCACCCGTAAACAAACGACTTGCAGTCAAAGACAGTTGACACATCAATTGACTTTTCATCTTCATCCGCAATCAATAGTAGCACCAACAGTCTAGTAACCGCGAAAAGATCTAGAGGCACATCAACATATGAAGATATAGAGAAAGCGCAAAGTTATCATTTCCCCTTTTGTGCATGTTCAGCGTCTGAGATTCTGATATCAGGTTACCGGCATTGCTAATTCTACAGACGGTGGTTTATAAAATGGTAACTTTTGCAGCATCAATAACCAATAATCGAGTACCAACGCGTTACGATAAGGTCCAGGATATGGGTTATGGATGCTAAGATACCATGTTTTACTTACGATAAGGTCTACGATATGTTGCTTTCACCAAAGGAGGGAATGAACATCAAATGGATCGTCTTCGATGGATGCACCAGAGGTTGTAAAAAAATCCCTACAAAAAGAACTTCCTTGTAAGCCCCATGACCTACACCATACACTCTTTTCAAACAAACAGTTGTTCATATATTCTTCCATCGTGCCAAGAAGAGATTGAAGTAAAGCAAGATACAGGTGATCAAAGGAAAATGTATAATTTAGAAGTAAGTTGAATTTCTGATGAACTAAAAGGAGACGTTTAAATGTACTTTTATAGGCCAAAATCACATTAAACGCTAATTAATTGGATGCTGTCGTATTAAATGTTATTTTATAATTATATAATTTTATTTTAAACATCGGTTAGTGAGAAAAAAATTTAAACTTTTGCCTTTTCGAAAAAGTAAATACTCCGTAAATCGGATAAAACTTTATGGGCCTGATAAAACTTTCTTTTTTCTTTTTATCTTAAATTCTTAAAATAATTTTCAAACATTTTTCTTATGAATATCTATTAATTATAAACAAAAGATATATAATAATGCAATATTAACACGAAAGTCATTCTATTAATTATAAACAAAAGATATACTATAAGAAAGTGAAAAAGAAAATGAAAAAGAGAAAAAAGAAAAGGTCATGTCACCCAAGTAGATACTGCATTAAACAAGGGCGGCAAGGAAATGTTTAAAAGATTTTGACAGCGACCACTCGGATGATAATCTCTGGATTTTCTGAGGAAAATCTCTGACGAAGATCTTTCTATTATGGCAACTAGTTTAAATATTAGTAAACGTTTTGGCTTAGTTATAATTTTTCAATCCGTTTTTTTAAAGGGCAATAGATGGGGTCACCATACGGGATGACCAGATATTTAAAATATTTAGGGATTTAGTACATCACATGTAATTTTTTTTTAATGATAGCTAGTTTGAATTGGTTTGGAAACTATTTCTTATTAAAATTAGAGTTAATTACACAAATGGTCCTTTAAGATGATACCACGTTGCAAGTGTGGTCCTAATCTTTTAATTTCGACAATCTTAGTCCTTTAAGATTATCGATTTTGCACGTTTGGTCCTTTAGGCCAAACGGTGTTAAATATTCCCGTTAAGTGACCTCATATGCAATGCACATGAGGGTATTTTCGTCTTTGACCATTTACTATTAAAAACAAAATATATGTACAATCATCCATGCATTAGGTACATACTCACTTAAACATACACACTTCATCTTCATCCTATTTGGGAATGTGTTTGAAAAAATAGTTTAAAAAAGCACCAAAATCATCTAACCCGTCACCCCCACCCCCGAAGACACATTTTCCGGCAAGCCTGTCACTTTCCGGCGAGACCAGCTACCCCTCCGGCGAAGCTCCTTCTCCGGCGAAGCTCCTTCTCCGGCGAAGCTCCTTCGCCGCCACCTCCTTCTCTAGCGAAACTCCTTCTCCGCCACCTCCTTCTCCGGTGAAAACCCACAAATGTGCGTCTCCCTCTTCTCTTTGCCACCTCCTTCTCCGGCGAAACCCACAAATCTGCGTCTCCGTCTTCTCTTCGTCATCTCCCTCTTCTCTCTGCCGCCTCCTTCTCCGGTCTAAACCCACAGGTCTGCATCTCCCTCTTCTCTCTGCCGCATCCTTCTCCGGCGAAACCCACAGATCTGCGTCTCCGTCTTCTCACCGTCGTCTCCCTCTTCTCTCCGCCTCCTCCTTCTCCTTCGTAAACCCACAGATCTGCGTCTCCCTCTTCTCTCCGACGTCTCCCTCTCTGCCTGTATATCTCTCTCCTCAATGATCCCTCTCTGTAGAACTCTCTCTCTCTCTGCCTCTCTCTAATTCTCTCTCTCTCCTCAAGTTTGCCTAATTTTGCCCTAATTTTGACATAATTGTATTCTTCTCCGGTGAAAACCCACAAATCTGCGTCTCCCTCTTCTCTTTGCCACCTCCTTCTCCGGCGAAACCCACAAATTTGCGTCTCCGTCTTCTCTTCGTCATCTCCCTCTTCTCTCCGCCACCTCCTTCTCCGGTGTAAACCCACAGGTCTGCATCTCCCTCTTCTCTCTGCCGCATCCTTCTCCGGCGAAACCGACAAATCTGCGTCTCCGTCTTCTCACCGTCGTCTCCCTCTTCTCTCCGCCTCCTCCTTCTCCTTCGTAAACCCACAGATCTGCGTCTCCCTCTTCTCTCCGACGTCTCCCTCTCTGCCTGTATATTTCTCTCCTCAACGATCCCTCTCTGTAGAACTCTCTCTCTCTCTGCCTCTCTCTAGTTCTCTCTCTCTCCTCAAGTTTGCCTAATTTTGCCCTAATTTTGACATAATTGTATTCCCTAAATCTGGTCTTCAAATTTTAAACTATTTTTTCAAACACATTCCCAAATAGGATGAAGATGAAGTGTGTATGTTTAAGTGAGTATGTACCTAATGCATGGATGATTGTACATATATTTTGTTTTTAATATTTTTTAATAGTAAATGGTCAAAGAAGAAAATACCCTCATGTGCATTGCATATGAGGTCACTTAACATGAAAATTTAACACCGTTTGGCCTAAAGGACCAAACGTGCAAAATCGGTAATCTTAAAGGACTAAGATTGCCGTAATGAAAAGATTAGGACCACACTTGCAACGTGATATCATCTTAAAGGACCATTTGTGTAATTAACTCTTAAAAATATTACTGTAGTAACTAATGTATTAATATGATTTGGAAAACAACTATTTATCATACTATTTTATCCATTATTTATTATATCTAATGGTTAATACTGTCCAACAACATAAACGACGTGGAGAGCAGTACTTATGCTAGATCAATATTATCTTTGATAGCCGTAATAAGTCATCAGTCTGTTCCACTAGTAGGTAAGCTTAGTACTGCAATCGTTATTACTATGGATAAATCAATTAGCACTGGAATGACTTATTTATAAATTTTGGAAACGTTATTTATAAATTTTGAGTGGAAAGTGTAGGTGTTTATTACAATAACTCATTGAAATGACTGAACCATTGGGGATGTTCCATAACCCAAATTTCGAGAGAGAAGATCTTGAGTAGATAATTTGACAGATTTAACATTGAGTTAAAATAAAACGTTTATATTTTAATACATATAAACATTAACATTACATAAATGAGAAAATTAACAAAATACTAATGTTATCATCAGGACAATCCTTACATCAAAGGGAAATAAACTAATATACAAAAACCAAATATTTCCTACATCAGATATTCTATTTACTTAATTTCTTCAAAGATAAGAATGAGAATCGATCTGTGAAAACCTAGCAAATATTGACATCATCAAAATAAATGCATATTGTCTTCAGTTAATATCTTCACTGGTAAAGAACAGACTTCCAACAGAGTAGCCAAATTTATAGCATCATGTGTTCCTCAGGACATATTTCAAAAAAACAACATCTACATATAATCAAACCAGCGATCTATTGTTTCTTTCTGTTTTATGATTCATTGAACCAAGCTAACCTGCTTTTGAAGACTGGCTAGGGTTTCTGAATCATAAAAAAGAAACCAATGTCAAACCTTCAGACACCATTAGCATACTGCCATTAGTTAATTTCTTCACAGATAACCAACATCTGTTAGGCATATCTGTAGATTTAAGGGTGCCAAAAGGCAGATGAAAATACTAGAAAACCTCAAATTCAACAAAACCAAAATACCGCATATGGGTGATTTCGTTGAAGATCAGCACCTGCTGAAGATTAGTTACGATAAGATCTAGGATATGGTCATATGGTATAGAAAGAAATATAACTGCCATTGAAAGAGAACATCGCTGACATTCACTAGATGGAAAAATGGTAAAAGTATTCATTTAAGAGAGTAAATTTGAAGAGAGGTGAATGATGTGAACCAACTAACATGGTTATGCTTTATATATTCAACGTAGCTTGCAGTACCACGATATTTCTTTATACGCTTGTACAGTTTGTAGGAATACTTGTACAGTGTGGTGGACGCATTAAAAATGTGGTGTGAAAATTAATTCCCTTTTTTATTAAACAAATACAATTCCTAGTTTTCTAACCAGGCACCGTCCGCACAGGTCGCGAACTATCATGATTCGTGACACATGAACCACTAACCCTCGACCATCATGAGTCAGGACACATGAACCACAATAACTACCTATAGACCATGAACCATCAAAACTCATGAATCAGTAAACCCTAAACCCTAGTTTGTGACCTTAGTAACCCACGAACCATCATGACCCATGAACCATTAAGTAAGCATCATCACTGATGAACCAATAACTTAATTGACCGATATCGCAATAACCCGTAATAAATGATCTTAGTAACCCTAAACCCTAAACAAAAAGATTCCATGAAGCATCATTACCTAATTTCCCGATGGTACCATAACCCATAAGGTATTAGTGACCTTATTAACCCTACACAACTAACCCTAAACCCTAAACAACTAACGTACTAGCTAGGGGTGATAGTCGTGGTTCGGGTCAATGATAATTTAAATAGGATGACCTACCAACCGAACCCGACATGAATTGCCACCCATACTAATGAAGCATCATCACTGATGGGCCAATAACCTAATTGACCGATGGCACCAAAAGAACTAACGACGAAGCTTCATCACCAATGCACCAATCACCTAATTGGCCGATGGCACCATATCCCGTAATATGTGATCTTAGTAACCCACCAACCAGGTAACCATCATGACCCATGAACCATTCAGCATCATCACCGATGAACCAATAACCCAATTGACCGATTGCACAATATCCCGTAATATGTGACCTTAGTAACCCACCAACCAGGTAACCATCATGACCCATGAGCCATTCAGCATCATCATCCTAAACCCTAAACAACTAACCATGAAGCGTCATTACCTAATTGCCCGATGGCACCATAACCCGTAAGGTAGTGACCTTACTAACCCTAAAAAACTAACCCTAAACCCTAAACAACTAACGTACTAGCTAGGGGTTACAATTTCAGGCACAACATGAAACCCGACCTAAAAGCGAAAATAAAAAAATGCAAGTTTGAGTTGAGATAAAAAAGTTTTGGGACAGTCGTGGTTCGGGTCAATGATAATTTAAATGAGATGAACCACCAACCAGAACCCGACATGAATTGCCACTCATACTAATGAAGCAGCATCACTGATGGGCCAATGACCTAATTGACCGATGGCACCAAAATAACTAACCACGAAGCTTCATCACCAATGCACCAACCACCTAATTGGCCGATGGCACCATATCCCGTAATATGTGACCTTATTAACCCACGAACCTTCATGATCCATGAACCATTAATTAAGCATCATGACCGATGAACCAATAACCTAATTGACCGATGGTGCAATAACCTGTAATAAGTGATCTTAGTAACCCCTAAACAACAAATCCAAAATCCTAAGCAACTAAACATGAAGCATCATCGCCGATGAACTAATCAGCTTATTTACCGATGGCACCATAAGCCGTGATGGGTTTAGTAACCCTAAACCCTAAACAATTAACCATGAGCATCATCGCTGATGTATTTTGTGTCTTTCTTGAAAAGTACACGTCCATGTACTTAATTAGTAAATAAAGCCTAAACAATTAACCTAAAAGCTTATTACTTTTGCCACATCAGATTAAAAACTAACTAAAAACCTTTTCATAAAAAACATATCCAATGATCAATCTTTCCAAAACCTTTTTCTTTTACAACATTTCTAATTTACCTTTATCTATATTATAAGTTTTATAAACCCCTTATATAACTTGACAATTATTTTGACACCTTACCGAATATTAATGTTATTTAAAATGTCTCATACAAAAGTATTATAGTAACTGACATTATATAATTTATTTATTAACTAATAAATATATAACAAACAATCTATATTGGCCGAGGTGTAAAATGAAAAGTTATTATACATAGGGGACTAAAAAAGACGATCATTGAAAGTTAATTAAGAGAATATACTTTTCAAAAAACTTTTCAAAAAACATAGGGGTAAAAAGTTATTCAAACTAATTACAAATTAAATAATACGAAGTATATTTCAAAGACGAAAAGCAAATGATGATTAGACTAAAATACGTCTGAGGTGCACAATATATTACTATGCCGAAAGCAAAGGAGTATTAGATTAATTGTTACCCATATATTTCCTCTACGAGAACCGAGATATTTACTGCGTATACGACGAGTCCTTTCTTATCCTGACAACTATCGCTAGGCGGTAGATATATTATGGTTTTTCTAACATGTGCCCCAAGTCACATGTTAGAGTGCATTAAATACCTCAAACTTTCTATTAAAACTTAAAACTATATTTACATCTAATAAAAATGTAAACTTATGAACGGTTAATAACATTCTATTAACTTTGAGTGAGTTAGTGCACTCTAACATGTGCCTTGGGGACACATGATAGAAAAACTCATGCTTTGTAATGTATAGGGTTTAACAACAAAACCCTAAAACCAGTTGGTCTAGATCAAGAGATCTTGGGTTCAAGACTTGTTGGCACTTGGTGGGGCCCCCATGTACAAAAAAATATGATTTTTTTTTTATTTTAATAGAATTTTTTTTATTGGCGCCACTTGTTAATTGGTTAACTATTAGTGGACCCCGATTGATTTTAATCCTAGATTCACCATTGCTTGTTGGGGCCATTCTTTAGGAGAATAAAAATTGATGGGGTTTATTCCCCACAAAAGGAGATGTTCGAGGAATACATATTGCCCGCTTGGATGTCACTGCACCAGTCGAACCAGTAACTTACTAACTTGCCATTCAAAAAAAAAAAAAAAAAAAAAAAAAACAAAACAAAACCCTGAGAAAGAAATATGCATTAAAAGCTAATGTAAATTTTAGATATACGAGTCGATATTGCTAAAAATTGTTACAAAGTAATATTTAAATTTGAATTACAATTACTAAATATATTACAAATTAATTAATATATTTCAAAGATAAAAAGCAAATGATGATTAGATAAAATACGTCCGGGGTAATAATTACTACGCCGAAAGCAAAGCTGTTGGTGTACTCAATTTGTATCTACACATATCTTTGATTAACGAAACCCAAGATGAAGGAATTATGTGTAGAGTTAGTCAACCTATGATGATACATCTATGCCTACGAAACACTTAAGGGTCACACCGGTGAGTGCATGTAATACGAGCAAGATATGCAATGATACAACGCAGAGGAATGATTCATAATAGTCATTATGAATCAGGTAAGTATTAAGTTAAGTTTAACTTATTACTAGATTAGTTTAACGAACTAACTAATACAAGTATTTGTACATTTACTAGTTGAGTAAATATACAATGTGTTAATTATAGATTATCCATGATATGATTTAAAGCTATTAAATCATATAGTGATTGGATAATATTATTGTCTAATTAATTGTTAATGGTATAAAATACAAGGATATATATTTCGTGTATATGGGTATCGAAATATATAAGTGTATAATACTAAGACATTTGATAATTAAGTGTGACAATAATAACTAGTAAAACTATAAGGGTTTAAAGTGTAATAGATAAGTTTAATTAAGAGATTAATCTTAATTAAACTAGAAGGGCCCTAAGTGAAAGTCCTTCTAGTATAAATAGAAGGCTTAGGGATCCCTTATTAGGTTACACCACATCACACGAAATCCCTTGCCCCTCCTCCCCTTCGATCGGCCGAAACCAAGAACACAACTCTTTGTGTTATTCGTGTTTGTGACAACTCGATATTTCTGGTATGTAACTTCATTTCATTTCTAGAACTTTCCTTATTTAGAAAGTTTCTATTTTTAGACATTTCCATTTCTGGCATCCTAATACACAACAAACATACATATTTTTACACCATACATTAGTGTTTGACTATTTTAGTCAACACAACATTTTTATTTACTTATGGTGACACTTATGAGCTTAAATCATTTCTAAAACAATAAGTTTCTCGATAAAACAATAAACGTAACGAATTTAATTTAAACGTGACTCGAATTGAACGAACTGTCTAAACCGAATCTAGCCTAGACTGACCACCAATGTGGCCGGCCTCCTCACTTACTCGTGACCATAATCTCGGCCAAAACACCCCTTGGGGTGTTGGCCTTATCTTCTCATTTGATTGTTATCCATTCGATTTCAAAACGAGTCCTTGTCCATCTATGATTCTCCTTCCTCAAGCCCTAAACCTATCATATAAATACCCCCTTAATGTTCAACTTTTGAACCCATTTGTTCCCCTTGAAGCCGTCGGCCACACAACACAACTCACTTCGTCCGTTTTCGATCCCAAACAAACCCGCAACCCTTTTGCCGATTTCTCGTCATTCCGATCAAGGTATGATGTTTTAACCATTGTTATACATGTTTTCTTCCTTGCTCGTTTACTGTTTCGAACCCGAGACCATGGTCCTAGGCCATATGGTCTTGGTTAGCCATGAAAACCGAACACACATGCATGTCCTCAACCAATCGAGTTCATGTGTGTGTGTGGTGTTCTTGATTTGTTGTTTGCTTGCTAGATCCGTTTGTTTGAACCTTAGATCTCGAACTTGACATGCTAAACCCTAGAACTAGCCTTTAGATCCGAACCTATGCCTAATCTAACACACTAAACCGGACCTAGACTCGATCAAGACCAAACTAGAACCAAACCCGAAGGGTTTCGGTTTAGCCGGCCAACCCTAGCATAAATCGAACCCTAGTTGACCTAGATTGACCATGTTTGACTTTGGTTGACCGAATAATATCATAACCTAAACCCTAGCCGAAATCTAGAGCTTTTAAGTTGACTTTGTTGACTAATTTTGACCAATATTGACCCATAAGTCAAACCGGGTCAAGGCCGGTACTTGACCCAAACCGTGGACCCAAACTCGAATACCCAATCGGGCCAAGGCCCGTACTTGGACCATATCTATCTACCTTAGTCCATCGGGCCCAAATGTTAGTCGGCCCATTAGTATCCAAGCCCATTTGGACCAAAGCCCAAACCTTTGGCCCACTTATACCCAAACCGAACCCAATTGGGCCAAGCCCAATCCATGGCCCAATCTAATTGGATCTAAGCCCAATAAGAGGCCTAACTGGCCCAACCTAGTGGCCCATTAAGCCCATTAGGTCCAATAGGCCCAATCTAGGCCCACTAAGTCTAACCCAAGCCCATTTCATTTCATTTCGAAGCCCATTTCATTTCATTTCATTTCATTTCGGCCCATTAAGGTCCAATAACCCAAGTTCATTCGATGTCACAAAACATAAAACATAACATAAACCGCATATCATTTAACTTATATCGTTTATAGAGTCGCATGTATTAGCTTAGTTTGATTAGTAATTAAATCATTTAGGAAGCTAGGAGTCTCTGAAGGATTCCTCTGTCCTAAGTACTGTGTCGCTAAGCTTTTCCAGGAGAGTCCACAGACCCCTTTACTTTTTTTACTGTTTTATAAACTTTGGGGTGGAAAACATAAACAATTGCTACTGTTTTACTATGACTGTACAACAACATCTATACATTTTCATTATCGCGTTGGCATGACAAACAATTATTATACCAGACTAAGGTTTGCCAGCAATCATTAACTAGTGGATCTAGTCCATGGATATGCAGATAGTACTATTGGCTGACACTCATCCTCCCAACATTATTTGATCACTACTTGGTATATCCAAGACATCTTTCGGGAGTGTATATCCATAAAAGAACGATAACATACTGGAGTTGAAGTGTTGATTGTGGACTTAGGGGTTGGTATATTAACTCAATAGACTAGCTACCTGTTGGGGATAACAGTTCATGCGATGTCAAACATAACAATTTGTTCAACACTTTTTCATAAACATAACTAGTAGTTGTAGATATTCTACAACTATACTACACATTTCATACTTATTACTCATATCATATGAGTGTTGAACTTTATACTTTTCAGTCATAAACCATTTTCTTAATAAACATTTTGGGTAGCAAAACACTTTACTTTAGCTTTTACTTTAACCCTGTGGATTCACTCAACATTATTGTTGACCCTTTTATTATTTATGTTTTTTCCAGGAAATTAGGTGCAGTAGAACTGGAGGATATGAGCAGTGGGATTGTCGTGAGCCATGATTAAAACATTAAGTTTACGAACAATCATTTCATTTCAAAACAATTTCTATTTTAGGAAACCTACTATTTTCGGAAACTTTCTACTTTTGGAAAGTGAAACATCTTTCATTTTTCGTTATTGCGTGGTTGTTTGTTTACTTAATTTTTTCTATGTTGTCATGAAAGTTACACCCTCGTGGACTCATTTAAATGAAGTAAAACTCATTTTAAATGAAGTAAACTCATTTTTGGCGGGGTGTGACAGTGTTCTTCGTTCCTTCTTCGTGTTCTTCGAGGTTCGAAGATCAAGATCGTTGCAAGTGATCATCTAGAGGATCGCTCATCGTGTTGATCATCAGTGGACTATCTTAAGCTAAATTAAGGTATGATTCATGGAACACTCTTTCTCCTCTCCCCTCTTGTTCGAATTCGACCAGGGTTCTTGGTTGACGGTCGACGAACACATACAAGCTATGTGTGTGTTCGAGTTCTTCGTACAGGGTTTCTTTCTTGTTAATCTAATCTAGATTTCCAACATCCCATTCCTTTAGAGTTTAAGGATTAGGTTTAATCCCAGTTCCGCTTTTAGGGATTAAAGCAGCTAGTTGGTTTTAACCGGCCAAGAACACCTTCATGTTCTTGGTCAGTATGGCGAAACCAAGCATACTAGGTGGTTGACCAAATGGGTTTATCAAGTTCAGATAAACCCTTCACAAGATATTGACTGTATATGCTACAAGACCTTTCATGTCCTGACAACTATCGCGAGGCGGTAAATAAATTTGAAAATTGTACTCTAATAATAATGAATACAATATCTAATAAATATCTCTGACGAACGAACCCGGAGAAATTTCATGTATGGTTGACAAGATCTTTCATTGAGCCGTCTCTTTCTTTGTCCTCATCCAAACTAGTTAAAATAATTTATGGAATCGATCAGTACTAAACGGACTATGTCTATGAGAAGTATTATATTCTTGAAACAGTAGAAAGTTGGTCTATCAGTAGATAGTTGGTTTATCATACTAACCATGTGCGCTATTAAGGTGTTTCTACCGCTATACATGTTTCTGCTGCTAGAGGTGTTTCTACTGCTATAAGGAACGTGAATCACGTGATAGAGTTTCTTAAAACCCACTCTATATTTGAATTGAGAGAGTGTCTTCATTTTTAACCCTAATTTAATATAGTGCTTTAGTTTACCAGTAGTATCTTCATTTTCCAGGATTATTAGTTGACCAGTAGCAATTTGCTTTTTAGTACTAACTTCGTCTCAACATTAACATGGGGAGCAGCACTTATAGTTGATCAATATTATCTTTAATAGCCCTAGTAATATATCCGAACAATATTGCTAAGCATTAAATGTAAAATACGTCAGAAGTAATAGTTACCTTTAGCTTTAGGCCGAAAGCAAGGTTCTAGTTGTATGACAATATCTACACATATTATTCCAGTACGAAAACTAAGATATTGTGTTGCATAGATGACAAGACCTTGCTTAATTGTTTATTTGCTAAATATGATTAATAATGTAAACGGTTTAACAACTATGTTTATATATCGAGTATATATGTTTAATAAAGTACCATCATAATGAGCTATAAATAGATTACTTTTGAAATCATAATGAGATTAATAATGTAAATGTACAACATTTATCGTAGAAAGTTTTTACACTTTGAGATTACATTTGACACATGTAACAAATCCCAATATCTATCATTACATCAATATAGTACATTTGAGATTACATTTGACACATGTAACACATCCCAATATCCAATGTCCAATAGCTTTTTGCCTTTATCGTACAAAGTTTTTACACTTTGAATGAACGATTCATCACTCCAGCATTCAAAGCTTTCAAATGTGCATCTTTGAGATGCTGTTTGTTTTTTCAGAGCCAAAAGATCTGCTGTCTGCGGACCACATCTGCCAGCTGCTGCAGCTACTGAGATTGACCAAAGGTCTGCGGTCTGCAAGAAAATTGTTGTTTGTTTTTTAACATCTGCAGACTGCTTAAAAAAACTAAAATTTAAAATATTATTCATCTTACAAAATCGAGATAATCCATACAACAAAGCTTTGCAATAACATTATACTCTAAAATAATAAATACAAGATTTGTTTAATTGGTCAAAAGGATTCTTTCCTTTTCCCCCAAGGAGTTCGAAATCAAGGAAGAACCCTAGGACCAAGTATGTTAAACAAGATTTGTTTAATTGGTCAAAAGGATTCTTTCCTATTACCTTTAAGATTTCGAAATCTAGGAGGAAACTTGGACACCAAGTATGTTAAACTAGTCTAGTTTAATTGGTGGAAAATTTCTTAGTGTTATGATTTTCGAAACCCTAAAGAACCCTAGGACCAAGAACATTAAACTAGTATAGTTTAATTAATTAAAAGAATTCACTAAGATAATAATCTAAAACCTAGATAATTAAGCAAGTTCATGTTTAATAAGGTTTAATTATAATTTTAGTAAATTTATTGAAACTAGTTCTTTAAACCTACAAACTTAGACAAAGTTTTATTGTTTATAAGGTTTGAATTAAAAAGTTTAAATAATTTAATTAAGGTTATAATCTATCCTAGAATTTAAACAAAGTTTTTTGTTTAGATAGGATTGATTAGGATTAATCTTTTAATAAATAATGTTTTTGATCAAGAAAGTCAAAACCCTAGTATTGATTGATCAAGAACAAGATTAGGGTTTGACTAATTAATAAAAGGGAATTAATAAGGATTAAAAGAAGTGTTAATTTTTAAGTTCTAAAATTAACAAGATGCATTTATATAAATATTTTGGAATTTTTAAAATATTTAAAAGAAAAATGTTTTAATTAGATCAAGTTAAAATACATATGTATAAATTAGATGTAATATTCTTATTAGAATGTTACAAGTTTATTTTAAAGTAATGAAATATATACGTATATACTAAATACAAGATTAAATGGAACATTAAAAAGGGTAATGTTATTTTGATCTTAAGGGGTAATAATATAACTAGTTATTGTATAAGTTATTATATAATTAAGATTAGAAAGTACAAAGTTATGATTTTATTGTAACTAGAAATTTTACAAGTTGAAATTATATGATAACTAGAAATGTACAAGGTTATCTATTATTATTATTATTATTATTATTATTACTATTATTATTATTATTATTATTATTATTATTATTATTATTATTATTATAAGGTGAATAAAGTTATAAATTATTATAACTAGATAATTATACAAGTATAATATAAGTATTTTACAAGTCATGTAGGATTCTAGATTAATGATCAAGGGATAAATAACAAGATATCTATATAACCTATATTTAACTAGTTCAAGTTAAATGTAAGAAAGGTTTAAACCAACTAAGAATTATTATATAATAAATTTATTAGTTTCATCAATTATAGACCGGTGATTGTGTTTGCTTAAGTTCCATCGTGGTTGTTGAAGCTAGTGGGAGCTACACAAGAAAATCACAAAGTTTATAAATGTGTCGTTAAGACATAAGTTTTGGTCAAATCTAATAAGTCAAAACAAATGTTTAAATCTATTATTAAACAGGTGAAAAACAAGGTGTGTTAAACTAGATTTATGATTCAAGTTTATGAATCATAAAAGAATTAAAAGTTTAACATAAGTTTTAAATTTTTTCAAGTAAGATAAAACAAGTAAGTTTTAGATAAGGTTTTCCACAAAACCTAGTAAAACGTTTTGTACATCTCGTTTTAGGAATACATATAAATCGCACAACTTTTGAAACTATAAGTTTTAAAGAAAAAGTTCTTAAGATTTAAAAAGGTGTCTTGTAGAATTCTTGAATTCACAAGTCACACATTTTAAACAAGGATTAAGATTGGAATAAGATTTAAGTTTAGTTTAAGACTTAAAAAAACCCAAGAAAATCTTAGATCTAAGTACTATCCACCTAATGGAACACCTCACTTGTTCAACGATATTCATATTGTAAGTATAAAGAACCTTAGATATGGATTCAAATCATTGCGAGTGTTAGGGTGCGTAAGGTTCTGTGATAATCGGGAGTCCCGGCGCAGAACATCGCACTGTCTTATATGGTCTGATCTACTTTGGTGATAATTGGGAGTCCCGGCCCAAAAAGTACTTGAGTAGAATAAACATACTAGACTTTATTACTAACATAGAAATGTACAATTAGATTGTACAAATTTGTAATAAGTTATAATTCTAAAGATTCTACGACCCCTAGGAATCATGTCAAGTCTTGATACGACCGGTAAGGATGTTACCTACCAGAAACAACATGTCTCGTCGGGAAGCGCCCAAACCTTGCGGCGAGAATGTGATATATGGATCCTAGGCCTAAAATATTAATTATGGGTATATAATGTATTTTAGAGAATGTTTATTGATGATTACTAATTAAACTGGGTTTGATTTGTAGATGGCAGCAACAACAACGACGACAAATACCAACAATCTCTCACTTTGCTCAATCCTCGAAAAAGACAAGTTGACTGGGTCAAACTTTCTCAATTGGGAGCGCAATCTTCGCATTGTGCTCAGGCATGAGAGAAAGTGGTATGTCTTGGAAAGAGCAGTACCAAATGTCCCAGCCGCTAATGCTAGAGCTGAAACGAGGAAAGCTTATGATAAGCATGTCAGTGATGCACTCGATGTGAGCTGTCTAATGCTCGCCACTATGAGTCCCGAGTTACAAGCGGGACTTATGGATGTGCCTGCATTTGAGATGATCCAGCAACTAAGGGATTCATTTCAAGAGCAAGCTCGCACTGAGAGGTTTGACATCAATCGAGCCTTCAACTCTTGCAAGATGGTTAAAGGAACACCGGTGAGTGCTCATATCATGAAAATGAAAGGGCACATGGATAACCTCGCTAGACTTGGTGACCCCATTCCGTTGCAGATGGCAACGGACACTATACTCAGTTCATTTTCTGATGACTACAAGCCTTTTTGGTCAACTACAACATGCATAATATGGAGAAATCCAAGGATGTGTGTGTTCGAGTTCTTCGTACAAGGTTTCTTTCTTGTTAATCTAAACTAGATTTCCAACATCCCAATCCTTTAGGGTTTAAGGATTAGGTTTAATCCCATTTTTGCTTTTAGGGATTAAATCAGCTAGTTGGTTTTAACCGGCCAAGAACACTTTCATGTTTTTGGTCAGTATGGTCGAACCAAGCATACTAGGTGGTAGACCCAATGGGTTGATCAAGTTCAATGAAACCCTTCACAAGATATTGACTGTATATGCGACAAGACCTTTCTTGTCCTGACAACTATCGCGAGGCGGTAAATACATTTGAAAATTGTACTCTAATAATAATGAATACAATATCTACTAAATATCTCTGACGAACGGACCCGGAGAAATTTCATGTATGGTTGACAAGATCTTTCATTGAGCCATCTCTTTCTTTGTCCTCATCTAAACTAGTTAAAATAATTTATGGAATCGATCAGTACTAAACGGACTACGTCTATGAGAAGTACTATATTCTTGAAACAGTAGAAAGTTGGTCTATCAGTAGATAGTTGGTTTATCAGTACTAACCATTTGCGCTATTAAGGTGTTTCTACCGCTATACATGTTTCTGCTGCTAGAGGTGTTTCTACTGCTATAAGGAACGTGAATCACGTGATAGAGTTTCTTAAAACTCACTCTATATTTGAATTGAGAGAGTGTCTTCATTTTTAACCCTAATTTAATATTGTGCTTTAGTTTACCAGTAGTATCTTTATTTTCCAGGATTATTAGTTGACCAGTAGCAATTTGCTTTTTAGTACTAACTTCGTCTCAACATTAACATGGGGAGCATCACTTATGGTTGATCAATATTATCTTTAATAGCCCTAGTAATATATCCCAACAATATTGCTAAGCATTAAATGTAAAATACGTCAGAAGTAATAGTTACCTTTAGCTTTAGGCCGAAAGCAAGGTTCTAGTTGTATGACAATATCTACACATATTATTCCAGTACGAAAACCAAGATATTGTGTTGCATAGATGACAAGATCTTGCTTATATGTTTATTTGCTAAATATGATTAATAATGTAAACGGTTTAACAACTATGTTTATATATCGGGTATATATGTTTAATAAAGTACCATCATAATGAGCTATAAATACATTACTTTTGAAATCACAATCAGATTAATAATGTAAATGTACAACATTTATCGTAGAAAGTTTTTACATTTTGAGATTACATTTGACACATGTAAGAAATCCCAATATCTATGTTTACATCAGTATATTACATTTGAGATTACATTTGACACATGTAACACATCCCAATATCCAATGTCCAATAGCTTTTTGCCTTTATCATACAAAGTTTTTACACTTTGAATGAACGATTCATCACTCCAGCATTCAAAGCTTTCAAATTTGCATCTTTCAGATGCTGTTTGTTTTTTCAGAGCAAAAAGATCTGCTGTCTGCGGACCACATCTGCCAGCTGCTGTAGCTACTGAGATGGACCAAAGGTCTACGGTCTGCAAGAAAACTGTTGGTTGTTTTTTAACATCTGCAGACTGTTTAAAAAACTAAAATTTAAAATATTAAGATCTACTGTCTGCGGACCACATCTGCCAGCTGCTGCAGCTACTGAGATGGACCAAAGGTCTACGGTCTGCAAGAAAACTGTTGTTTGTTTTTTAACATCTGCAGACTGCTTAAAAAACTAAAATTTAAAATATTATCCTTCTTACAAAATTGAGATAATTCATACAACAAAGTCTTGCAATAACATTACACTCTAAAATAATAAATACAACAAAGTGATTACAATGTAGTGAAACGAATATAAATATAATTACCATATTTTACATAAAAATACCGTAAACTTTAATTAGTCCAAGATCACCAAAAGAAAGGTGATTACATACAAATAGTGAAGGATTTATGTGCACAATTAGTCAACCAATGATGATACATCCATGCCTACGAAACACTTAAGGGTCACATCGGTGAGTGCATGTAATACGAGCAAGATATGCAATGATTCTACGAAGAGGAATGATTCATAATAGTCATTATGAATCAGTTAAGTATTAAGTTAAGTTTAACTTATTACTAGATTAGTTTAACTAACTAATTAATACAAATGTTTGTACATTTACTAGTTGAGTAAATATGCAATGTGTTAATTAAAGGTTATCCATGATATGATTTAAATCTATTAAATCATATAGTAATTGGATAATGTTGTTGTTTAAATTATATAAAGGTTATTATATAATTAATTATTAAAAGTATAAATACAAGTATAATTCGTGTATACGGGTACCGAATTATTAGTGTATTAATACCAGACATTTAATAGTTAAGTGCAACAATAATAAACTAGTTAAACTATAAGGGATGGAAGTGTAAAAGGATAAGTTTAATTAAGAGATTAATATTAATTAAACTTATGGGGTTACACCACAAAAGCCGAAACCCTAGTCCCCTTTGCTCCATTCGGCGGAACCCTAAGACACCACCACTTGGTGTTCTTCGTTCTTCGTGTTCTTCGTGTTCTTCAAGTCTTGAAGATCCAAGTTCATTGCTTAGATCAACTAGAAGATCGCTCGATTTGTTCATCATCAGTGGATCTATCTTAAGCAATCAACAAGGTATGTTTTGGGAAACACTTTTCTCCCTTCTCCTCTCTTGGACGAATTCGGCCAAAGAACCCTAGGGTTCTTTGGTTGATGGTTGAACGAACCACACAAGCAATGTGTGTGTTCGAGTTCTTCGTACAAGGTTTCTTTCTTGTTAACCTAATCTAGAACTCCAACATCCCAATCGTTTAGGGTTAAAGGATTAGGTTTAATCCCAGTTCCGCATTTAGGGATTAAATCAGCTAGTTGGTTTTAACCGGTCAAGAACAAGTTCATGTTCTTGGTCAGTATGGTTCAAACCAAGTAAACTAGGAGGTCGGTCCTATGGATCGATCAGTCTTGCAAGATGCGAGTGAAACCTTTGCAGTGGTATCAGAGCGTAGGTTTAGAGATCTAAACTAGATTTACAAAGTTTGTTTGTTTAATTTTTAATTAAAGTCTTTCTTTTTGTTCCAATTTTTTTCTTCTTCTTCTTAAGTTTTTGAAAAAGGGTAAGAACCCTAGGGCCAAGAATATTAAACTAGTTTAGTTTAATTGGTCAAAAGGTTTCTAATACCCTAGTAATTTTCGAAAATAGTAAAAGAACCCTAGGATCAAGAACATTAAACTAGTTTAGTTTAATTGATCAAAAGGCTTCTTTTCTTAACCCTAGTAATTTTCGAAATAGTAAAAGAACCCTAGGATCAAGTATGTTAAACAAGATTTGTTTAATTGATTAAAAGGATTCTTTCCTTTTTCCCCATGGAATTCGAAATATAGGAAGACCCTAGGAACAAGTATGTTAAACAATATTTGTTTAATTGGTCAAAAGGATTCGTTCCTAATCCCTTAGAGATTTCGAAATCTAGAGGCTACTTGGACACCAAGTTTGATTAAACTAGCCTAAGTTTAATTGGTGAAAAAGTTCCCTAGGCTTAAGATTTTTGAAACCCTAAAGAACCCTAGAACATTAAACTAGTTTGAGTTTAATTGTTTAAAAGAATTAATTAGGATAATAATCTAAAACCTAGATAATTAAACAAGTTTATATTTAATAGGTTTAATTATTATTTTGATAGATTTATTAAGACTAGTTCTTTAAACCTACAAATTTAGATAAAGTTTTTATTGTCTATAAGGTTTAAATTAAAAAGTTCAAATAAATTTATTAAGGTTATAATCTATCTTAGAATTTAAACAAAGTTTATTGTTTAAATAGGATTGATTAAAATTAATCTTATAATAAAATAATGTCTTTGATCAAGAAAGTCAAAACCCTAGATTTGATTGATCAAGAACAAAAATAGGGTTTAAGTAATTATTAATAGGGAATAAATAAGATTAAAAGAAGTGTTAATTTTTAAGTTCTAAAATTAACAAGGTGTACACACACACACACACACACACACACATATATATATATATATATATATATATATATATATATATATATATATATATATATATATATATATATATATATATATATATATATATATATATAGGGTGCGATTCAGCGCAGAACCATTTTTGGCGACAGAACCACAGAACCATGTATCGACCAATCACGTTGCAGCAAACATTAATTATTAATTATTTATTATTATTAGTCTAAAAGGGTAGTTTAGTCAAATAACAAAAACAAAAAATATATGGAAAGTAATAAATCGTGGGATCCCTAAAAACATGGCAAGTGGGTTTTGTTTTCCTTTATCCCATAATCAATTTAAGATCATAAAACCGATTATACAGTTATTGTTTCTAATCAACGTAGTTTTCCAGACTAAAGATGAATAACGAGCAAGTAAATTCAATAAATGCAGCAGAAAACATGGATGAAGATTATAATCAGGAACACACTCCAGAAAAATAAACATTCATTGTATATTCGGTAAATCTGTAATTTCCAAGTTCAAAACATTGGATGTTCACGACCTGTAAGTAGAGTTATTCATTATACATTGAATGATCGTGATATTGAATGACAAAGTTAATAAAATATGTGTTCTATATTGGGTAAACATCCAATGGCAAAAACATCAAATGCAGTAGTGACAGAATCATCAAATGTAATATCAAATTTAATATCAAATACGAAAACATCAAATTTAATAATGACAAAAACATCAAATGCAGTAATGACAGAAACATCAAATGTAATATCAAAAACATCAAATGTAATATCAAAAACATCAAATGTATAACCCGATATTGATTAAGAATTTTTAAGATTCAGCACGATGTCGTTGCACGAATAACATTACCTTCATCTCGGTTAGATGATTCACAAACCTTGCGCTTCCCTTTCCGTTTATGATCAAGTCGATCTTTTTCTTCATCATCTAAATCTGAACAAATAACATACATTAGATTAAGTACATACAATAATAAATCAAACCAACATACCGACTATGACAACCGATTTAGGCCTCCGACAACCGGTTTAGGCCTCCGACTTTCTTCATCATCTAATTTGATGTGCACACATAACATAAAACCAAATACAGCAAATCAAAAAATACACACTGATATCGTATTATACAATAAATCAAAAAATGGCAAAATCAAATACAAAATGTTTTTGCTGAAGTACAGGTTAATATGTCGCAATAATAGAAAATTTGAGCAACAAAACAACACAATAAGGGTTTCGGAAAAAAAAGAACCCTAACAATATGAACATATTCGAAAAATAGAAGAACAAAATATTAATAGATTACTAACCTGTCATCGTTATTGAAGCTTGAATTTCAGTATTCTTCCCTCGTCTGACACCGATAAAAACCCCAATTCGAACCAAGAAATGTAGCATAGAAGAACAACTGCTGTGATTTCACTTTTGATGTGCACACATAACATAAAATCAGGAAAAAAACAAATACTAGCAATAAACTAACCGGACTTCCTTATTGAAGCTTCAATTTCAGATTATCGTCGCATATAAAAACCCTAATTCGAAAAATCCAATACGCTAGAAATTGATAGCCGAGATTTCATCTTTGTTCCTTCGGAATCTCTGTTGCATCTCTGTTCCTTCGTAATCTCTTTCAGGGAGAATGTTGACGAGAAGGTGATCTACTTTCTGTACAACGTTTCCCATTTCAATGCGATTATGCTGCAAATTGAGAAATCATAAACGAACTTTAGCGGTTTGAGATCGAGATGAAGACGATGAGAACATAGATGATGAACCAAAGGGGTGGGCGGCGGATATCGGAGCGTTTCTGTGTGTGTTTGAAAGATGGAGTATTATTAGGTTTAAGGGAAGTAAACTTCTTCTTTTTTTGTTACATTTCCCATTTTACCCTTTTTATTGATTTAATACTTAAAATATAATTAATTTATTTATGAAATATCTCTACTAATCTTGACCATTAATTTTATAATCTAATGGTTTAGATTGGGTTCTGTGGTTCTGTAGCTTAAATCGGTCATGCGCTGAATCGGACACTATATATATATATATATATATATATATATATATATATATATATATATATATATATATATATATATATATATATATATACTTCCTCCGATTCAAAATAAGTGATACACTTTCCTTTTTGGGGTGATTCAAAATAAGTGATACACTTTGAAAAGTTTCCTTATTTGGCAAAAAAAATGGGACGCACACTCACTAACTATCTACTTTAACAAAGTGAAATGACCCCTTTACCCTTACTTTTTACTTTTAAACATCATTAACCTTACTTTATTCAAAAAGTGTGGGACCCATTCCCCACTAACCATCAAATTAATCTAATTTAACCATCATTATAATCTTTTGCCTCAAAACCCGTGAAACCCCAAGTGTATCACTTATTTTATCACTTATTTTGAATCGGAGGAAGTATATATATATATATATATATATATATATATATATATATATATATATATATATATATATATATATATATATATATATATATATATATATATATAGTGACGGATTCCATATAGAACGCATATTATTTACAGAACCCGTAGAACTATTTTGGGCCAATCATAATTAAGATAAATCAATTTTATTAATTTATTATATTTAATCATCTAAGGGCATTTTTGGTATATTGCGATTTCCGTTTTTTGGCAACTGACGAATTAAATTGGTTTCCTAATTTACAGGTAGGTGGTTTAGAAAGTATTATCTCTTTCCATTTAATTAAATTTAATTGCACATAGTAATCAACCTTCATCGTCAAATTCAATATCACAATTCAAAATTTGCAGAGAACTTCATCCAAAATCATAAATCAAAATTTGAATCCGTTCAAGCATGTATCGACTGATAATTGAATTGTTGAAGATCATACAACGAATTTTATCACCTAAAATTCATAATTGTTTTCAAAAAAGAGCATATTATCTTCTTCTTCTTCTTCTTCTTCTTCTTCTACATCGTTCTTGAGTAAATATGTTAATTTGTTCATCCGCTTGACAAGTTAGATACTTCAACCCCGTAACAGAAAATGTCGAGTGAAGAAGACATTGAAAGTAATCAAGATCATTCATCATGTACCGACATTATTGACGTATCAGGGCATAGTTTTTGATTATCATACATGCCATATGTATGATTTAAATTGTAATATTATTTTGTATATATGTTGTATATTCATCTATTTGAATAATTTTACTCGATGGTGTAAAAAATTATACAGTATCATCATTCTGATCTCTTCTAAAAATATTCAGTAATTAGCTCAGATCATACATTTGTCCATACATCCATGCATTGATAAACCATCGAGTATATATAACATCTATGTATATTACCATACATTCATGTATTTATTAGGGTACTATTTTATACATTAATGTATAAAACCATATTGATGTATATATAACATCTATGTATTTAGATCTATTTTACATATATATATTTAACCATTACATTGATGTATATATAACATCTACATTCTTAAAATGTAACACCCTTCAATTTACAAGATTTTTAAAATTTTTGAAAACAAAATTATAATCAAAAGGTCCCATAAATAAATCTCATATATTAATATTTAACATTTAAAACGTATTTATTGCGGAAATAGTTAAGATAAAGTAAAGTGTTTTAAAATATTAAATGATGTCCACATCAGTAATGAAAAGATACAGCGGTCAACCGTCCACCTTCTCCTTTCCTTTGCTGGTACCTGAAACAATGTGGGGAAAAGTTTGGGTCAGCTGGGGAAGCTGAGTGAATAATTCTCAAAATGCAAACAATCATAACATACAACACATGAGGGCACATCGGTGTACTCCTACTCAGAATCTACTCGATTAATTACTCAGATTTATTTCTCAGATTTTATTACTCAGATTTTAATTTATATAGCGCGCTAGTGTGATTTGGGGCGAGAGATCAACCTCGACCCGCCTCACACCACCTCAACACCTGTACTCTTCGGTGTTGAGTCAAAAGGCCTGGCACCAGTACTCTTCGGTGCCAAGTCAAAACGTCTGACACCAGTGCTCTTCGGTGTCAAGTCAGATATATTATGTTTAATGTTTAACTCAAATCTCAGAAACTCAGAACTCAGAAACTCAGAACACAAGATGCTAGATCACAGATAACTCAGATAACAGATAACTCAGATAGCAAATATGGTGCAAGTAATGTAACACGTAAGTCATGCATGTATAACGTTAAAACTGAATACACGGTGAGAATACTCACCTCGAGAAAACGTAAGCTCCAAAGGATCCTCAATACTCTAAGGCGCTGCTCGGTTATTCCTAGATGATCCTAAAAGAATAAAAATGAAACCCGAATTACAATCCGTTCTAAGGACTCAATTTAGAAAACTGGCAGCACCCGTCGGTCTCACGGAAACTGCTATAACTCTTAAACTGTGCAGTAGATTTATCCCATATTTTTACCAGGAAAAGTAGACAACCAGAACTACATATCTCTGAGAGACGGTCACTGGCTAAAACAGAATCTAAGTGTCTCAAACTAGTGTTGCAAGACAGGCATGTCGCACAGGTCATTTTCCTAACAGCAGCATACTAAATTAGCTATAACTTTTAAACCGTAATTCGGATTGACGAGAGGGTTGCGGCATTGAAAAGCAACTCAAAAATCAAGGTCCCATCACTCCAAAAACGTATTTTAAGTGAGGTAAAAACAGACCCAAAGTCAGCAAACAGATTTTGTTAAAATTCAGCATATTAGAATAGGACCCGTTTTAAAACCCGACATCAACCCGTCTATTTCCGAAACACCCGACATTCCCGAAATTCACATTTAGCCTCAGAAACATGTTTACCATTAATCTAGTCTTTTATTTAAGAAAACTATTCGGTTTTAGGAAAACAAGAACTCTAAGGTTCGGTTTCCGTTTCTCGGTTAAATAAAACGTCTAGCTATAATCAAGATGGTTTTGACCCAACCCGATACTTACAAATGCAGTCCTTAAACCCGAAACACAGCTCTATAAACCCACGAAAATAAAGACTCATAAATTGATAAAACTAGAATTTCAAAAACCCGAATTTCAACATAACCCAAAACACCATTTGAAGTAAAATCAGACGACCGTAACTTTCCACTCGGTACACCAAATGAGACCAAATGTTTACAGCATAAAGTATACCTAAGACCCTACAAACCGTCTATATAAAGTTCGGCCCGGTTCTTCCCTGAAGGGTCCCGAAACAGGCCCGCAACAGGCAATTTCGTGCAGTATTTCAGCATTGCAGTCAGTTACAAAAAGGGTCGTATCTCACAAACCGTTAACTCAATTAACGAACGGTCGGCAGAGACGGAAAGCTATCTCAGATAACTAAAACATTAGAGAAGGACGGGAATTCAAATTCCGGCTCTAACCTATCCAAAAACAGGTACGAACCTGCCAGACAGAATCTGCTCGGCGAACTTTCTGCTCGATCAACCTTCTGCTCGGTTTACTTTCTGCTCGGGGAATTGCACAGGTATGGGGCTCGGTAATTGCTCCTGCTCAGTCCCGAAACCATCAAAAGACAACAGAGGGCGCTGGTTAACAATCGGTCCGGTCAGAAAAACAGAAAATGAAAGGAGAAAACCTTACCGATGACAAAACCCACTAGAACTCGCACTCTGATTAGAAGATTCCGCCAGCTTAAGTTTCATTCCTCCTTGGCAGCCATAGAACACGAGAGAGAGAGAGGAGAAAGAGGGCTGCAGGTCGGCCAAGTGGGGATTACGGTTAGAGGATTAAATACCTTCTAATCTAGGCCTTAAGCCCTTATAAAAATCGGGCTAAGCTTAATCTATCTTGGGCTCAGGAAAAATCGAACAAGGGATCAAGTTAGGCTGAACCGGATGCAAGTTTAGAACGGTTTTGGGCCTCTCTTTTGGGTCGAGTAAGTATCTAGTCGGGTTGGCCTTGGCCTCCGGCCGGCCTGGCTATCCGCTAAACTCGGGATTTAAAACGTCACGCAATCGAATTGTCAACTAAGGATTTGTAATTAAATCAGATCTTGATAATTAATAATATTACTGATATTTACATAATACATCTAGAAGAAGCATCACACATTTATTGCAATTAAATAAATAAAAATGATTAATACCCAATTTAAATTTATTAAAAAAATATTATTTAATTATTAAAAATTTCGGGGCGTTACAACTCAACTCCACTTGAAATCGACTTCGTCCCCGAAGTCATTGCTCGGAAGAAACTCAAGGTAGTAATCTCGCGTCTCAATTCCTACTCGCCAACGACACACGTCCTCAAATGGGGAAAGAAAAACAAAATGATAAGGTTAAGGATGAAAAGGAGGATGAAAAGGAAATTCATCAGGATGACCTACGACATGCATACTCAAATGGAAAAGAAGAATAAAAACGATAAGGTTATGAATAGAAAGAAGCTCTTCATGGTGAATTTACTTAATAGGAAATGAACTCCAGATCACGTAAGTGCTCATACAATTATCCGTCTCTAGTGGCGCAAAACGATAAGGCTAAAAGAAATAAGGTCAGGATGCTCACTATGGGTCTCAGTATGCAAAGAAAATGTTGATAATGAGCATAAAATACACCACGATACTCTACTGAAGGCGTCTTCTTACTCTCGCATTCGGATACAGTTGTTGCACGCAGCGATTAACGTCGCGTTGAATCACCGATTCAACTCCACTTGGAAATTTACTATTGATTTGTTGACGATACCAGATGCTCAGCGTAGTACCAGGTCATCCAAACCATTTGCACAATCACACTCGGATCTCTCATGACGATAACAAGTTTTTTTTTTTTTTTAGAAAATTTTCTTCCCGCACAACTCCATCAAATGACCACTTACACATTTTAGCAACAGGTAAAAAATTTCATTATCGACAATTTTCTACCAAAATGACTCGGAAGGTCCTCTACTCTATGGGTCAACAGTTTGTTAACAGCATAATAAATAATTTAGCGGTTTACACCATTATCAATTAATATACAAACCATGCAAATAAATCACAAGGAATATACATATCACACAGAATTCTCATATACTCAGGTATATAACTCCAAAATATGATCTGGAAATATAACTTAGAAGTCCAACTCAGAAATAAACTCAAAACATATCTCAGGAGTATAACTCGAAACTGAATAACTCAGGAGCAAACTCATAAATCTTAACTCAGAAGCAAACCCAAAACTCTAACTCAGTAACCACTCATAAGGTAATAATATTTACAAGTAATAGCATTAGGTATAAATCACATTTTTACTCATTCTTATTACTACTCGCGTGTTCCAATTTACCAGCTTATAATACTTGGAATGATATACTCTCTCTCAACCGTGTTATTGGTTCTCAAAATAACTCTTCTTTAACATTATATTGTTACCTTACTCTATTAGGTTTGCATATTACCGATGTTGATAACCCTTTAAATAGCTCAAATTAACGATCTTGTCATTTAATTCCCTTTAATAGGTTCTCATTCTATTACATTTAGTGGTTTCTCGATAATATTTTAATAGATGTTTTCTCATTCATCTAGTTTAACGATCCTTTAATAGACCGTTTCACTGATTTTACACAATTTAAAATGTCTCTTAATTATTTTGACCATATCTACTCATTAATTTCATGTTACCCACTAAAAATTCCAATTAAATTTCATACTCTTATTTATAATGATTTCTCGTTACTCAAATTACGAATTAATTCTTTAGTTCTCATTTACTCAATTCACAGTTACACTTATTCTAAATTTTACGGTTTACTCATGGTTCATCAATTCAGTACATTCTCGTCTTTTCGAAATTTCTCCTAAGTTCAATATAAATTTATTGAATAGTTGTACTCATCTCAAGTTTAATAATTATGCATAGATAGAGTTTTCTCATATAATTTTATAATACCTCAAAACTCATAACACTTTATAATACTTCAAAAATTTGAATAAAACTTCCCGTTAATTTAATACTTTTCTCTTTTGACTCATTTTATTAATTTGCTTATGTAACTCGGTTTGTAAATTTCTTATAACTCAAAGTTATTCCATAATTAATCAAAATAAAATTTTATCATTTAGCTCGTTTTAATAATAACTCATTACCAGCAAATTACCTATCTCATTTTAACTCATTTTCCTCAAAATTTCATTGTAGCAGTTTTCTCATATTCGACTCATTAATAAGTTCTCATCACTTTAATTTAATGATTTCTCATTATCACATTTATAACCACCCAAGAATAAGTATACTGTCTTATTTTGTATATAATGGTAGTATTACTACTTCCCTTTTGCACGATATTCATTCAACCCAATTAACCTGATTTGTTAATTTCTCCAGTAAACCCGATCTATCATTTTGTTGTAAACTCTATAATTACCAATAGAATAAATTTAATTATTCTCAACTGCTTGATTTGATAGTTATTCTTATATTTTATTTGATCAATTATATGTATCTAGATTTCGCACTTTAAATTCATACCAACAAAATCTCTCTGCATAAGCATCATGCTCATAATATTTATAAATAATAATTAATGATAATTATTTCTTGACAATTTTCCTTTTTACCCTACTCAACTCCACTTGGAGAAAAACTCGTCCTCGAGTTTGGAACTAATATTGTTTACCAAAATAAACAAGCAAGTATGTAGTCACACAAACAATTAGGATACACATACTAAATTCACCATAACAAGCATTGGTCCATCGTTCCCTTCAAAATTTCTCCCTAACCAACCAAAAGTTCGGTGTGTACGATAATAGGGGCCCTTCTATTACTTTCGACACCTACCTTTGTTTGGTCACGGGTCAATCCCAAAGTTCACAACTTTCCACATATAAAAATAATCCACAAACAAATCACACTCAGAAGAAAGAAAAGTTTACTTTCAATATCTGATAAATACAGATATGCACTCAGCTGTGGTTATTCAAAACCTCATAAACATTACTCAGAAATCATGCGTATATTTAGTCTCCTACGCGATACTCGGATAACTCAGATTCATAGAAATATTTCCACTTTGTTACTTTCACAATACGAATATCGTTTTATCTTCTACTCTTAGTTATCTTATTTCTCATTTCCCATGAATAACATTTACTATTTCTCAAAATTTTATCCGATTTATTGCCGTCTCGAGCGACAATTAATATTTTCTAGTTCAACATTCTCGGTTAATTATTCTAATAAGCTTATATAGCTCGTTTATTAGCTCTGCGTTAACTTAACAATCTCTCACTGAACTCGTTATTCACATGACGTCTTGCACTCCACTATTTAAACCACTTACTCATAATGTTTTCTCATTTTATTTCAATTTAATGATTCTTAAATAAATATTAATTTGTTGACTTTTCAACCTGAAATTTTCTCGGTTATTACAACTCATGGTATTCACGAATTTTTAATTTCTCATTTAATAAGTTTAATATAGTCACTTCTCTTTTAACACTATTTAATAATTCTCTTTAATACATTCTATAGATTCTTACACAAATTGAAATTCCATATTTTTTGCTGCTTAATCTTGATTCAATATCTTCTCATTATGCAATACTCATTTTATTATCTCATTAAACGTATTTCTCAAAAATTTAGTTCGATATCTCCTCGATTAATATTAATAACTTCTCCGTTTCTTAATTACTCAAGCATGATTCTCATTTGATAATTTATGAATTTTATTCTACAAATTGGTATTCATTTATCACACTTTTGTTTAAAATTTCTCAGAATTATAAAATCTCATTTCAACTCTATTAAGTGTTCCTCTAAATTGGAAACTTTTATTATTCTCATTAAAATTTATAATTCCTCTAGTATGCGTATTGGTATATGCATAAATATATTAAACACTGGGAATTAAAACCAGAATTTTTACTCAGAATTTTGCTCTAAATTATACTCAGAATTATCAAACCTCGCATTCGTATATCTATATATACATAGTATTGAGTCGTACGCTTCACATGTAATTTTCGTACGTTATTATAACCTTTAGGGTTTATTTCACAGATGTAATCAGAAACAACACTCGGAAAAATATACTTAGAAAACAAACACCCAAAAATCTCAAACTACTCTATTCATCCATACTCAGAATACACATACATCTCCGATAAATAAAAATATTAATTATTACCAGCAATGGGGAAAAGCGAGAGGTCGACGTGACATGCTGTATGCTTGATGTGGAAACTTTACTCAGAAAATATTTTGCTCAATTCGCGTTTTAAAACTCGAGACTCAAACTTGAGATTGAATCCACCCCTTGTGAATCCAAATCCCTCAAGTCAGAGCTCTGATACCAACTTGTAACACACTTCAATTTACAAGATTTTTAAAATTTTTTAAAACAAAATTATAATCAAAAGGTCCCATAAATAAATCTCAGATATTAATATTTAACATTTAAAATGTATTTATTGCGGAAATAGTTAAGATAAAGTAAAGTGTTTTAAAATATTAAATGATGTCCACATCAGTAATGAAAAGATACAGCGGTCAACTGTCCACCTTCTCCTTTCCTTTGCTGGTACCTGAAACAATGTGGGGGAAAGTTTGGGTCAGCTGGGGAAGCTGAGTGAATAATTCTCAAAATGCAAACAATCATAACATACAACACATGAGGGCACATCGGTGTACTCCTACTCAGAATCAACTCGATTAATTACTCAGATTTATTTTTCAGATTTTATTACTCAGATTTTAATTTATATAGCGCGCTAGTGTGACTTGGGGCGAGAGATCAACCTCGACCCGCCTCACACCACCTCAACACCTGTACTCTTCGGTGTTGAGTCAAAAGGCCTGGCACCAGTACTCTTCGGTGCCAAGTCAAAATGTCTGACACCAGTGCTCTTCGGTGTCAAGTCAGATATATTATGTTTAATGTTTAACTCAAAACTCAGAAACTCAGAACTTAGAAACTCAGAACACAAGATGCTAGATCACAGATAACTCAGATAACAGATAACTCAGATAGAAAATATGGTGCAAGTAATGTAACACGTAAGTCATGCATGTATAACGTTAAAACTGAATACACGGTGAGAATACTCACCTCGAGAAAACGTAAGCTCCAAAGGATCCTCAATACTCTAAGGCGCTGCTCGGTTATTCCTAGATGATCCTAAAAGCATAAAAATGAAACCCGAATTACAATCCGTTCTAAGGACTCAATTTAGAAAACTGGCAGCACCCGTCGGTCTCACGGAAACTGCTATAACTCTTAAACTGTGCAGTAGATTTATCCCATATTTTTACCAGGAAAAGTAGACAACCAGAACTACATATCTCTGTGAGACGGTCACTGGCTAAAACAGATTCTAAGTGTCTCAAAACAGTGTTGCAAGACAGACATGTCGCACAGGTCATTTTCCTAACAGCAGCATACTAAATTAGCTATAACTTTTAAACCGTAATTCGGATTGACGAGAGGGTTGCGGCATTGAAAAGCTAACTCAAAAATCAAGGTCCCATCACGGGCCAAAAATCCAAAAACGTATTTTAAGTGAGGTAAAAACAGACCCAAAGTCAGCAAACAGATTTTGTTAAAATTCAGCATATTAGAATAGGACCCGTTTTAAAACCCGACATCAACCCGTCTATTTCCGAAACACCCGACATTCCCGAAATTCACATTTAGCCTCAGAAACATGTTTACCATTAATCTAGTCTTTTATTTAAGAAAACTATTCGGTTTTAGATAAACAAGAACCCTAAGGTTCGGTTTCCGTTTCTCGGTTAAATAAAACGTCTAGCTATAATCAAGATGGTTTTGACCCAACCCGATACTTACAAATGCAGTCCTTAAACCCGAAACACAGCTCTATAAACCCACGAAAATAAAGACTCATAAATTGATAAAACTAGAATTTCAAAAACCCGAATTTCAACATAACCCAAAACACCATTTGAAGTAAAATCAGACGACCGTAACTTTCCACTCGGTACACCAAATGAGACCAAATTTTTACAGCATAAAGTATACCTAAGACCCTACAAACGTCTATATAAAGTTCGGCCCGGTTCTGCCCCGAAGGGTCCCGAAACAGGCCCGCAACAGGCAATTTCGTGCAGTATTTCAGCACTGCAGTCAGTTACAAAAAGGGTCGTATCTCACAAACCGTTAACTCAATTAACGAACGGTCGGCGGAGACGGAAAGCTATCTCAGAGAACTAAAACATTAGAGAAGGACGGGAATTCAAATTCTGGCTCTAACCTATCCAAAAACAGGCACGAACCTGCCAGACAGAATCTGCTCGGCGAACTTTCTGCTCGATCAACCTTCTGCTCGGTTTACTTTCTGCTCGGGGAATTGCACAGGTATGGGGCTCGGTAATTGCTCCTGCTCAGTCCCGAAACCACCAAAAGACAACAGAGGTCGCTGGTTAACAATCGGTCCGGTCAGAAAAACAGAAAATGAAAGGAGAAAACCTTACCGATGACAAAACCCACTAGAACTCGCACTCTGATTAGAAGATTCCGCCAGCTTAAGTTTCATTCCTCCTTGGCAGCCATTGAACACGAGAGAGAGAGGAGAAAGAGGGCTGCAGGTCGGCCAAGTGGGGATTAGAGTTAGAGGATTAATTACCTTCTAATCTAGGCCTTAAGCCCTTATAAAAATCGGGCTAAGCTTAATCTATCTTGGGCTCAGGAAAAATCGAACAAGGGATCAAGTTAGGCTGAACCGGATGCAAGTTTAGAACGGTTTTGGGCCTCTCTTTTGGGTCGAGTAACTATCTAGTCGGGTTGGCCTTGGCCTCCGGCCGGCCTGGCTATCCGCTAAACTCGGGATTTAAAACGTCACGCAATCGAATTGTCAACTAACGATTTGTAATTAAATCAGATCTTGATAATTAATAATATTACTGATATTTACATAATACATCTAGAAGAAGCGTCACACATTTATTGCAATTAAATAAATAAAAATGATTAATACCCAATTTAAATTTATTAAAAAAATATTATTTAATTATTAAAAATTTCGGGGCGTTGCATAAAACTTAAATCTGTTTTATACTTCTAAATATTAAATCCTATTATAACAAAAGTAGATACAACATGCATGTTTTAAAGAAAGTTGGACGATATATATATATGTTATCAATGGTTTCTTTATCAATTTCAAAAGACTGGGAAGAAATTTGAACAAAATTTTTTAAATATTTATTCAGGTTTGGAAGTTCCTATTTTGAGGGGGGCTATGATTACGTCGGTTTACAACACCCAACGTTTCCTTATTTTTCTCTCTTTTAAATTACATGTTAACATTACATTCCGATTTTACCCTTTTCCTTTAAAAATATCTGTTTTAAACATCCAAAATACTACAATTTTGCCACCCGCATTTTAGGCCTTTGATTTAAAATTTTAATGGTCAAGATCACTAATAAGATAGTTCTACCGGTTCTGTAAATAATATGAGTTCTGTATGGAATTCGACCATATATATATATATATATATATATATATATATATATATATATATATATATATATATATATATATATATATATATATATATATAATATTCGGAATTTTAAATATTTAAAGAAAATGAATTTTAAAAGATATAATAAGTTTATACGTATTTTAATTAGATTAAGTTAAAATACATACGTATAAATTAGATGTAATATTCTTATTAGAATGTTGCAAGTTTATTACAAATAATATATATATATATATATATATATATATATATATATATATATATATATATATACACGAATATATTAAATACAAGATAAAATTGAACAATTAAAAATGTAATGTTATTTTGATCTTAAAAGATAATAGTATAACTAGTTATTGTATAAAGTTATTGTATAATTAAAACTAGAAAGTACAAAGTTATATTTTCATTATAACTAGAAATTGTACAAGTTGAAATTATATGATTAACTAGAAATATACAAAGTTATATATATTAAGATGTATAAAGTTATAAGTTATTATAACTAGATAATTATACAAGTATAATATAAGTATTTTACGAGTTATGTAATATATTAGATTAATGATAAAGTAATAAATAACAAGAAAACTTTATAACCTATATTTGACTAGTTCAAGTTGAATGTAAGAAGGGTTTAAAACAAACAAAGTATTATTATATATAGTCTTTATATAATAAGTTTATTAGTTTCACCAAGTATAAACCGGTGATTGTGTTTGCTCGAGTTCCATCATGGTTGTTGGAGCTAGTGGGAGCTACGCAAGAAAATCACAAAGTTTGTAGGGGTGTCGTTAAGACATAAGTTTTGGTCAAATCTAATAAGTCAAAACAAATGTTTAATTTCATTATTAGACATATGAAAAACTAGGTGTGTTAAACTAGATTTATGTTTCAAGTTTATGAATCATAAAAGGTTTAACATAAGTTTTAAAGTTTTTAAAGTATGATAAAACAAGTAAGTTTTTATTATAATTAAGGTTTTTCACAAAACTTAGTAAAACTTTTTGTACACCTCGTTTTAGGTATACATATAAATCGCGCAATTCTTGAAACTATAAGTTTTTAAATAATAGTTCTTAAGTTTTATAAAAGGTGTCTTGTAGAATTCTTAAATTCACAAGTCACATATTTTAAACAAGGATTAAGATTGGAATAAATGTTTAAGTTTAGTTTAAGACTTAAACAAACCCAAGAAAATCTTAGATCGAAGTACTATCCACCTAATGGAACATCTCACTTGTTCAACGATATCCATATTGTAAGGATAAAGAACCTTAGATATGGATTCAAATCATTGCGAGTGACATGGTGCGTAAGAGTCCCGGCGCAGAGCATCGCACTGTCTTAGATGGTCTGATCTATTTTGGTGATAATCGGGAGTCCCGGCCCAAAAAGTACTTGATTAGAATAAACATACTAGACTTTATTACTAACTTAGAAATGTACAATTAGATTGTACAAAGTTGCAATAAGTTATAAGTCTAAAGATTCTACACCCCTAGGAATCGTGTCAAGTCTTGATACGACCGGTAAGTGTGTTACCTGCCAGAAACAACATGTCTCGTCGGGAAGTGCGCAAACCTTGCGACGATAATGTGATATATGGATCCTAGGCCTAAAATATTAATTATGGGTTTATAATATATTTTAGAGAATGTTTATTGATGATTACTAGTTAAACTGGGTTTGATTTGTAGATGGCAGCAACAAACACAACGATAACCTACAACAAACTCTCGCGACGTTTCTTTCTAGGAAAGAAAGAAAAGACATGGTCAAATTTCCTCGATTAGACGCGTGATTTTAAGATCATGCTCAGACAAGAGAGGGATAGGATTGACCGAGAAAGAAACGTGTTGAAAACCCCTGCCAAGGATGAAGAATACGAACCAGGACAAGCTTTTTACGCTTGTAAGGTGTTCGCTTCTTTCAAGATGGCTGAGGGAGCATCAGTAGGCGCACACGTCATGAGAATGAAAGTGCACGTTGATCACCTTACTAGACTTGATCACCACATGCCATTGCAGTTAGCAATTGACGTGATACGCAACTCATTGTCCGATGACTACAAGTTATTTGTAGCCAACTACAACAAACATGATAAGGATAATACCATTCCTGAGCTACAATCCATGCTCGAGGCTATTGAGTTGAATATTGAGACCAATTCTAAAAGGGGTCGCACAACTGATGATAGCGATGAAGAAGGGCATGGTGGTAAAGGAAAGGGTAAAACCTATCCTAGCCAAGGAGTGGCAAATGGTAAAGGTGTCAAACAAAAGGTCTAGAAGGTAAAGCCTAACACAGCGATGACCGAGAATCGGTGCTTCAAGTGTGGAGAGGCTGAGCATTGGAAAAGGAATTGTCTAAAGGGTGCAAGTGGTGGTGGAGGAAACGCAAGTTCCTCAGGTAACACAACCACACTTCTTAATCACTTTAAGATACTTGTAAAGTACATTACGAGTAATCTAACTTTTGCAATCGTTTATTGCAGGAGGAGATGGAAAGTGATGATGATCGGCATGAGATGGTGATGATCCCACGACCACCAAGTTTTTTATAATTCAGTGTTTTTATGATTCAGTAAAACAATTTTATTTTATTGTTTGGATAATTTTTTATTTTATGTGAAAACAAGGTTTTTTTGTTTTAATAAATTTCGAATCCATGGTTGAATTATATTGTGTGCATGTGTGATAATTACACTAGTCAAGTTTTATGACTAGATTGTAAGTCAAGTTTTTGATTTACTTATATTTCATGTTTTATACTTGTTTGATTGTTGTATGAATGAATAATGTCTTGATAGCTCAAGGTACTTAGATACTAGTAATTAGAAAGTTTTTCTAATGAAAGTATTTAAGAGTTTTATGGAAGTATACGAAGGATTTATGTGCACAGATAAGTACACGTGTCACCGTGACCAATGTTATAAGACACTAAAGCGTCATACCACTACACACCCAATAATGGACAACTGAATAAAGTAAGTTGTGTGGAATAATTAACTAGTTAAGTTAGTTATAAAGAAGAGGATAAATAATAATAAGTTAATTATTATTTGTGAGGATGGTTAAATACTAGGTTAAGTATTTAACGGACAGTTAATTAGTTGTTTATTAATTAACTAGTATAAGTCCAAGGGTTAAAAGTAACAAAAGAAGTTTAAGTTTCATTAAACTTCTAATTAAACTCTAAGGGCCTAAGTGCAAGGCCTTAACCTATACATAGGAAGGCATGTCTAAGGCTTAGAGGTTACTCACAATCACAAGCAAAACCCTAATACTACCTCCTCTCCCTTCGGCCGAAACCAACCCTAAGGGGTTTTCGGTTTCTTCGAGTTCGACGAACAACACACCCGAAGGTGTGTTTCGATTTCGGGTTCGACACACACAAACACACACGAGTTCGTGTGTTACTTTGTTGGTACAACGCGGTCTTGCAGCGTGTCCAGGTGGTGCACTAGAGGTGGATCACTTCTTTAGCAATCTAAAGGTAATGTTCATCTTCTTCTTTTTCTCGTGATCTCATTGATTAGTAGAGATCCAGTAATGTGGTATTCAAGTTCCTCCATGTGAATATTACAAGGTTTTCCTACAGTGGTATCAGAGCGATCTACTAATCTCAATGAGATTCGATGGAGTTTCTTTTCATCTAGAAAAGAACCCTAGAATTTTCGGCCAAGAACATTGTTCAAGTTTATGAACAATTGGTTTGAATAGGGTTCTAGATAAAAAGAAATTAGGCTTCTTTTTCCTTCCTTGTATTTCCGAATTCGTGTACATATATATACATATATTTAAGTTTTTTTTAATCTTAGAAAGAACCCTAGTAAATTTAATCCAAGAACATTGTTCAAGTTTATGAACAATTGGATTGAATAGGTTTCAAGATAAAAAGAATTATGTTTCTTTTTTGTTTAGTAAATAAAACCTAGTATGTTTAATCCAAGCAAATTGTTCAAAGTTTTTGAATAATTGGAATAAATGGGTTTTAAGACAAAATTAAGAAAATGGTTATGTTAAATATTTCGTTTAAAAGTTTAACAAGTTTATTTGTTTATTATTATTATTAACGAAAAATATTATATATATATATATATATATATATATATATATATATATATATATATATATATATATATATATATATATATATATATATATATATATATATATATATATATATATATATATATATAAAACGGTAGTCAAAACCGAACCAACCAAGACACGGTTGGAGCTCGGTTCGACGACCGAGTGGTCGACCAAAGCCGAGTCCACCGAGTTTCGGTTGGATGGTGTTTCTTGGAGACCAAGATATCCTTTTGATTTTAGTCCAAGATATGGTCTAAATCAAGGAATAAAATCTACAAGTTATTATGTAAGATTTTATGTTTAAAAGTCAATCTATAAGTATTTTAGATTGACTAGTTTATTTATTTATTTTATTTTTCGTCTAAATAATGATAATTAATATTAACATTTAAATTATACCTAATGATTTTAATAGTCATTAATATCAAGATAATTATGAAATTAAGGAGGAAATAAGAAACCGGTTAATGGGTAATTTAATAATTATCAGTTTGGTAATTTAAATTATCAGTTTATTTATTTATTTAGTATGACATAACCCAAAAGTCGTGACATTGTGTTTAATGTTAAAAGCTCCGAATTTTTCAAATTATTTTCGGAAATTATTAAACTTTTATTTTTAAAATACACAAAACACAAAACCAAGTCTTTGGGGTTATGGCATGGCAATATTCTCAAAATTGCAAGTATTATTTATTTTTCGTTTATTTTAACATAAAATAATAAGGTGGTGATTATAAACAGTTTGTTTAGAAAACCAAGATTTAATTATAAGATGGTAATTATAAACAGTTTGTTTCGAAAACCAAGGTATAAATTAATAAGATGGTGATTATAAACAGTATGTTTAGAAAACCAAGTTTTAAAATTAATAATGGTAAAGTAAACAGTTTGTTTATAAACCAAGTTTTATGAAATAAATTAAAAGGTGGAATTTATAAACAGTTGGTTTGGTTTATAAAACCAAGTAATTAAAACCTGGCTAACTTTTCGAACAAAGGAAAATCCTCTTTAGAAAATCTTAGATCAGAGTGCAACCCATCTAATGGAACACCTCACTTGTTCAACGATATTCACATTGTAAGGAGAAAGAGCCTTAGATGTGAATTCAAATCATTGCGAGTGTTAGGGTGCGTAGGGTCTTGTGATAATCGGGAGTCCCGGCGCAAGGCATCGCACTGTCTTAGGTGGTGCGATCTATTTTTGTGATAATCGGGAGTCCCGGCCCAAAATGCACTAGAGGGATTAAAACATGTACAAGTTTGTTGTTCAACTTGATATCCCGAGGATCTAGGAATCGTTTCTAGTCTAGAGGCGATCGGTATGGCTATACCTACCAGAAATAGCGTGGCTCTAATGGGAAGTGCCCAAACCTTGCATTAGAGGGCGTGAAATATGGGTCCTAGTCTAACTATTATTATTAAAAGGAAATAATGTTAGAAGTTATTTATTTTATCTAATCTTACTAACCGTTTGTTTATTTTTCTTATAGATGTCTGTACTATCAGAAATTCCGTTTTATTCACCGATCGAATCGCGAAAGTTCATCACTGGAAAATGGAAGCTTACTGGTCCAAACTACAAAGTTTGGAAGGTGCATTTTAGGAGTTACCTAAAAGCACAGAATCTACTGTACGTGATAGACGAGTTACCCAAGGGAAATCCACGGCAAGATGCCCAGGATGATGAGCTTGACGCTTATTATCTGTATCTGGCTGATGAATAACAAGTTATGTCGATTCTTATACTTACTTCATTATCAGAGCTCACTGATAGTCTACGTAAGAAACCATGCTATGAGTTTGTCCAGTATCTTGAGGAGACGTTTAAAGATAGAACTGAAGATAGCAAGCAGTTCATTTTGCAAGAAATCATTTCGTTAAAAATGACAGATAAACAACCACTGAGTGACCACCTTATCAACATAAGGAGGTTACTAGATTGTCTCACCCTAGTTACTGGCACATCAAATGAGCATGAACAAGTCTTGTTCTTGTTTGGATCTCTCACTCAGTACTATCAGGACAAGGTAGTACGTATGATCGGGAATTTTGATTTGAGTGTCGCAGGTCTACACGAGAATCTCTTGTGTATACGCGATGTTCAAAGGCTCGAGGAAGAATCTCTTCCTGAGATTCAGCAGGATGAGTTCTATGATTGGTTGAATGACTTTGCTGATTTGTGTTGCCCATCTTGTGGCAGCAAGGATATTTGCGAGCACACGTCGGACGTGGGGCTGTTGGACGCTGACTTTGTCAGCGATTCAGGTATCTATATGATTGATTGTCTTGTTACTTCTAGTGATTCCTGGGTATTGGATACCGGATGTGGTCATCACATTCGCAATATTTGCAGGGATTTAATAAGAACAGGAGGCTGGGACGAGGGGATGTTGAACTACGAGTAGGCGAAGGTTCCAAGGTTGGAGCTGAAGCCGTAGGGACATATCTTCTCAGGTTGCCTTCAGGAAGAGTTTTGGAACTTAAAGATTGTTATTATGTTCCTAGACTTATTAAAAATGTTATTTCTTTTGATCTACTTATAGACAGTGGTTTTTATTATGAGTTTTATGGAAAAACAATTTCGTGTTTAAAAGATGACATTTTATATTTTAACGCAAATTCTCATAATGGTCTATACACGTTAAATCTAAATAACATAGAACGAGACGTTTATCATATAAGTAAAAGATCCAAGAGTAACGTGAATCAAACTTATCTCTGGCATTGTCGTTTAGGTCATATAAATGAGACTCGCATTAAGAAGCTCCACGATGATGGAATTCTAGAGCCATTTGATTTGGAATCATATGCTATATGTGAAGCTTGTTTATCTGGCAAGATGACAAAAGACCCTTTCAACCACTACAATGAAAGGGCAGGTGAGTTGTTAGGGATTATACACACAGATGTGTGTGGACCCTTTACTCCAGAAGCTAGAGGAGGATGCCGCTACTTTATCACCTTTACTGACGACTTCAGTAGGTATGGTTTTGTCTTTCTTATGAGACTAAAGTCTGAGAGCTTTGACAAGTTCAAAGAATATCAGAGGGAAGTAGAAAACCAACTAGGCAAGAAAATTAAGTCACTTCGGTCTGACCGAGGAGGCGAATATTTGAGCCAAGAGTTCGACGATCATTTGAAGGAATGTGGGATTGTTTCACAACTCACACCTCCATATACGCCTCAGATGAATGGCATATCAGAAAGGAGGAATCGCACCTTGTTAGACATGGTACGTTCAATGATGTGTCGCACCCCACTACCACTATCATTTTGGGGACATGCACTCGAGACTACAGCATTCACACTGAATAGGATTCCGACCAGGTCAGTAGAAAAGACTCCGTTCGAGCACTGGGCGGGGAGAAAACCTAAGTTATCTTTTCTCAAGATTTGGGGGTGTGAAGCATACGTTAGACGTAACTTCACAGACAAACTAAACCCCAAGTCAGACAAGTGTATCTTCGTTGGATATCCAAGGGAAACCTTAGGATACTATTTCTATCATCAAGAAGACAACAAAGTCTTTGTTGCCCGGAAAGGTGTCTTCTTGGAGGAGAAGTTTCTAGGAACTGAAACTCCAAGAAAAGAAATAGAGCTTCAAGAAATTGAAGAGAACGAAGATCCACCGACGACTTCAGTCGAACCAGTAGTTCAACAAAGAATTGTTGATCCCCAACCAGACCCACCGGTTGAGGAAGAAGAGACACGCAATCCGCGTAGGTCCAGTAGACCACGCATAGAACCAGATAGGTATCTTGGATTCATGATCGATGAAGATGATGGAAGTCTACTAGAACCATTAACCTACAGCGAAGCTGCTAACGGCATAGAGTCTGAAAGATGGCTCGAGGCTATGCAAGCAGAGATGCAATCCATGTATGACAACCAAGTTTGGGTGTTATTAGACTTGCCACCACAGTCTCGTGCTGTTGGATGCAAGTGGGTTTTCAAGAAGAAAACCGACATGGATGGAAAAGTACATACTTACAAAGCACGACTCGTTGCGAAGGGTTTCACGCAGACACATGGTGTTGATTATTCTGAAACCTACTCGCCAGTCGCCATGCTTAAGTCTATTAGAATTCTTATGGCCATATCAGCATATTACGACTATGAGATATGGCAGATGGATGTTAAAACCTCCTTCCTTAACGGGGAGTTGAATGAGGACGTATTCATGATACCAGAAATAGCGTGGCTCTAATGGGATGTGCCCAAACCTTGCATTAGAGGGCGTGAAATATGGGTCCTAGTCTAACTATTATTATTAAAAGGAAATAATGTTAGAAGTTATTTATTTTATCTAATCTTACTAACCGTTTGTTTATTTTTCTTATAGATGTCTGTACTGTCAGAAATTCCGTTTTATTCACCGATCGAATCGCGAAAGTTCATCACTGGAAAATGGAAGCTTACTGGTCCAAACTACAAAGTTTGGAAGGTGCATTTTAGGAGTTACCTAAAAGCACAGAATCTACTGTACGTGATAGACGAGTTACCCAAGGGAAAACCAGGGCAAGATGCCCAGGATGATGAGCTTGACGCTTATTATCTGTATCTGGCTGATGAATCACAAGTTATGTCGATTCTTATACTTACTTCATTATCAGAGCTCACTGATAATCTATGTAAGAAACCATGCTATGAGTTTGTCCAGTATCTTGAGGAGACGTTTAAAGATAGTATTGAAGATAACAAGCAGTTCATTTTGCAAGAAATCATTTCGTTAAAAATGACAGATGAACAACCACTGAGTGACCACCTTATCAACATAAGGAGGTTACTAGATTGTCTCACCCTAGTTACTGGCACATCAAATGAGCATGAACAAGTCTTGTTCTTGTTTGGATCTCTCACTCAGTACTATCAGGACAAGGTAGTACGTATGATCGGGAATTTTGATTTGAGTGTCGCAGGTCTACACGAGAATCTCTTGTGTATATGCGATGTTCAAAGGCTGGAGGAAGAATCTCTTCCTGAGATTCAGCAGGATGAGTTCTATGATTGGTTGAATGACTTTGCTGATTTGTGTTGCCCAACTTGTGGCAGCAAGGATATTTGCGAGCACACGTCGGACGTGGGGCTGTTGGACGCTGACTTTGTCAGTGATTCAGGTATCTATATGATTGATTGTCTCGTTACTTCTAGTGATTCCTGGGTATTGGATACCGGATGTGGTCATCACATTCGCAATATTTGCAGGGATTTAAGAAGAACAGGAGGCTGGGACGAGTGGATGTTGAACTACGAGTAGGCGAAGGTTCCAAGGTTGGAGCTGAAGCCGTAGGGACATATCTTCTCAGGTTGCCTTCAGGAAGAGTTTTGGAACTTAAAGATTGTTATTATGTTCCTAGACTTATTAAAAATGTTATTTCTTTTGATCTACTTATAGACAGTGGTTTTTATTATGAGTTTTATGGAAAAACAATTTCGTGTTTAAAAGATGACATTTTATATTTTAACGCAAATTCTCATAATGGTCTATACACGTTAAATCTAAATAACATAGAACGAGACGTTTATCATATAAGTAAAAGATCCAAGAGTAACGTGAATCAAACTTATCTCTGGCATTGTCGTTTAGGTCATATAAACGAGACTCGCATTAAGAAGCTCCACGATGATGGAATTCTAGAGCCATTTGATTTGGAATCATATGATATATGCGAAGCTTGTTTATCTGGCAAGATGACAAAAGACCCTTTCAACCACTACAATGAAAGGGCAGGCGAGTTGTTAGGGATTATACACACAGATGTGTGTGGACCCTTTACTCCAGAAGCTAGAGGAGGATACCGCTACTTTATCACCTTTACTGACGACTTCAGTAGGTATGGTTTTGTCTTTCTTATGAGACTAAAGTCTGAGAGCTTTGACAAGTTCAAAGAATATCAGAGGGAAGTAGAAAACCAACTAGGCAAGAAAATTAAGTCACTTCGGTCTGACCGAGGAGGCGAATATTTGAGCCAGGAGTTCGACGATCATTTGAAGGAATGTGGGATTGTTTCACAACTCACACCTCCATATACGCCTCAGATGAATGGCGTATCAGAAAGGAGGAATCGCACCTTGTTAGACATGGTACGTTCAATGATGTGTCGCACCCCACTACCACTATCATTTTGGGGACATGCACTCGAGACTACATCATTCACACTGAATAGGGTTCCGACCAGGTCAGTAGAAAAGACTCCGTTCGAGCACTGGGCGGGGAGAAAACCTAAGTTATCTTTTCTCAAGATTTGGGGGTGTGAAGCATACGTTAGACGTAACTTCACAGACAAACTAAACCCCAAGTCAGACAAGTGTATCTTCGTTGGATATCCAAGGGAAACCTTAGGATACTATTTCTATCATCATGAAGACAACAAAGTCTTTGTTGCTCGGAAATGTGTCTTCTTGGAGGAGAAGTTTCTAGGAACTGAAACTCCAAGAAAAGAAATAGAGCTTCAAGAAATTGAAGAGAACGAAGATCCACCGACGACTTCAGTCGAACCAGTAGTTCAACAAAGAATTTTTGATCCCCAACCAGACCCACCGGTTGAGGAAGAAGAGACACGCAATCCGCGTAGGTCCAGTAGACCACGCATAGAACCAGATAGGTATCTTGGATTCATGATCGATGAAGATGATGGAAGTCTACTAGAACCATTAACCTACAGTGAAGCTGCTAACGGCATAAAGTCTGAAAGATGGCTCGAGGCTATGCAAGCAGAGATGCAATCCATGTATGACAACCAAGTTTGGGTGTTATTAGACTTGCCACCACAGTCTCGTGCTGTTGGATGCAAGTGGGTTTTCAAGAAGAAAACCGACATGGATGGAAAAGTACATACTTACAAAGCACGACTCATTGCGAAGGGTTTCACACAGACACATGGTGTTGATTATTCTGAAACCTACTCGCCAGTCGCCATGCTTAAGTCTATTAGAATTCTTATGGCCATATCAGCATATTACGACTATGAGATATGGCAGATGGATGTTAAAACCTCCTTCCTTAACGGGGAGTTGAATGAGGACGTATTCATGATACAACCGGATGGTTTTACTGATCCAAAGAATCCTAATAAGGATGTAAATTGCTAAAATCCATTTATGGATTGAAGCAAGCATCTAGAAGTTGGAACTTACACTTTGACAAAAAGATCAAAGAATTTGGTTTTGTCAAGAGTGAGTTCGAGGCGTGTGTCTCTACAAAATTCAGTGGGAGCGTAGTAATCTTCCTAGTCTTGTATGTTGATGACATACTGCTCATAGGAAATGATATACCAGCATTACAAGGAGTAAAATCCTGGTTAGGTAAATGTTTCCAGATGAAAGACTTGGGAGAAGCCGCATTTATACTAGGTATAAAGATCTATAGGGATAGATCTAGGTGGCTTATTGGACTTAGTCAAAGTACATATATTGACAAAGTACTGAAGATATTCAATATGAGTGATTCCAAGAGAGGAATCATTCTGATGTCACATGGCATTACACTGAGCAAAGCTCAGAGTCCCACATCTAGCAAGGAAATAGCTAGAATGAGTTTGGTACCATATGCTTCGGCAATTGGATCAATCATGTATGCCATGTTGTGTACTAGGCCCGATATTGCTTACTCCATAAGTCTCACGAGCAGATATCAAAAGAATCCTGGTGAACCCCATTTGGTGGCTGTCAAGAACATTCTCAAGTATTTGAGAAGGACAAAAGAAATGTTCTTGGTCTTTGGAGGTGCGATGGAGGAGTTGCGCGTAACTGGTTACACAGATGCAAGCTTCCAAACCGACAGAGATGATTACAAATCTCAATCGGGATTTGTCTTCACGCAAAACAGAGGAGCTATATCTTTGAAGAGTCAGAAACAAGATACGATAGCAGATTTGACTACAGAGGCTGAGTACATTGCCGCAAATGATGCTGGGAAAGAAGCCATGTGGCTTAAGAATTTTATCGAGGATCTTAGAGTTATTGCCAGTATCTCTAGACCCATCAAAATATTCTGTGATAATAGTGGGACAATAGCGCAAGCTATTGAACCAAGAGAGCATCAAAAGACCAGTCATGTACGCAGGAAATATCACCGCATACGTGAGTATGTAAGAGAAGGTGATATTGTAATTAAGAAAATACCAACGCATGACAACGTCGCTGACCCGTTGACAAAACCACTAGCTGGACCAAAGCATGAGAAACATGCGCACGCTATAGGCATGCAGTACCTAAATATTGGTAGCTAGTAATTTTGATTAGAATCATAGATGTGCAAGAAATCGATACATTATGTAATAACATTTCGTGGGATTGAAATAGAAAGTTTTACGTAATATTTTCACATTGTCTATTCTTAACATGTTTTAAACCTATCCTTGATACACAAAGTTTTTGAGTATCTAAATTTTCTGTGGTAGCTTGAATTTAGTGGGAGCTAGATTCAAGAGTTAATACCATTATGAATATTTATCTATTTCATAGTTATTGAAATAGAGAAACAAGAGTTGTTAAAATAAATATTCATAGATGTTTACAGAGTTTGCTAAACATTAGACGTGACCAAAAGATCGAGATTACTTCATGGAGCCCAAGCATGAGTAATTTCGAGTAGATGTCCTCTGACCTGAGATGTTTTGGTTTGAGACACGATGACTTCTGATCTTTAGCATTTATCTACCGTCACACCGTAAAAGGGTGATCATAAGGAACTTGACTAAGACAGCGGAAGTCGTGGGCAAGATAACGCAAATGTCAAGATGGAATTTGCACCTTCTTTAACTAGAAGAGATATTTCATGGCCGCTCGAAGATTAAGACTACTGAAATGCGTGGCCGCGCTCGGAGAATAATTAGATCATTTGGTAATCCGTTACTGCAGAAAGTCGAAATCAGAGTCGAGAAAATTCGAGTATATAGAACAAGATCCCTGCTCCATGTCTCTTACTCAAATTAAGAAATATCATGATGCGAAAGGAAAATCTGTTAGTGTTATTCATTTTATGAATATTATCTCTGGATGTAAGAGTTCTTTTGACGTGGTTATCCTAAATGTCTGGCTAGGGACCGCTTTAGGCCAACGATGATCAGAAAGTGTTTCTTAACTTGCATAAGTGGGAGTCTGAAGGATTTATGTGCACAGATAAGTACACGTGTCACCGTGTCCAATGTTATAAGACACTAAAGGGTTACACCACTACACACCCAATAATGGACAACCAAATAAAGTAAGTTGTGTGGAATAATTTACTAGTTAAGTTAATTATAAAGAAGAGGATAAATAATAATAAGTTAATTATTATTTGTGAGGATGGTTAAATACTAGGTTAAGTATTTAACGGACATTTAATTAGTTGTTTATTAATTAACTAGTATATGTCCAAGGGTTAAAAGTAACAAAAGAAGTTTAAGTTTCATTAAACTTCTAATTAAACTCTAAGGGCCTAAGTGCAACGCCTAAACCTATAAATAGGAGGGCATGTCTAAGGCTTAGAGGTTACTCACTAATCACAAGCAAAACCCTAATACTACCTCCTCTCCCTTCGGCCAAAACCAACCCTAAGGGGTTTTCGGTTTCTTCGAGTTCGACGAACAACACACCCGAAGGTGTGTTTCGGTTTCGGGTTCGACACACACAAACACACACGAGTTCGTGTGTTACTATGTTGGTACAACGCGGTCTTGCAGCGTGTCCAGGTGGTGCAGTGGAGGTGGATCACTTCTTTAGCAATCTAAAGGTAATGTTCATCTTCTTCTTTTTCTCGTGATCTCATTGATTAGTAGAGATCCAGTAATGTGGTATTCAAGTTCCGCCATGTGAATATTACAAGGTTTTCCTACAGTATAAGGTTCAAAAGTTATTGAACTTAGTTAAAACATCTTAAGTAATAGTCGCTACTTATGATAGTACGTTTTAAATTAATAGTATTAATATAGTGTGATTATATTGGATATAATCAAAATAGACTTTAAGAGTATTATTACAAGTCTTTCATACTTGTAATAAAGAATTTGATAAAGTCACAAGTCCCTAATAGGAATAATTGGATATTCGTACAATCCAAGTAAAATGACTTAGACATTAAATGAACTCTTAAAAAGGGACAAACTATATTAAAGTATTTAAGAATTAAAAAGTATTATTGCAAGTCTTTTATACTTGTAATAAATATATTATTTAATCAAGTCATAATTCCCTTATAGGAATAATGGATATTTGAGAAATCCAAGAAATGTCTTTGGCATTAAATAAAGTTCTTAAAGAATACTAATATGTTTAAGAATTAGAAGTATCGTCTCAAGTTTTTTATACTTGTTAGATACAGTAATCAATAAAGGTCATGATTCCCTAAACAGGAATGTTCGATATTCGCAAATCCAAATGATGATCTTAATTATTGATAGAATTCTTGAAAGATTAAACTACAAGTTATTGACTAGGTCAAAGTAGTTTAAGAGATGCTTAAATTCAATAAAAGTAAATGGGAGCTAAGACTAACATAATTCATTAAAGAAGTTAATGAATTCAGTAAGTTAGTAAGACATTAACAACAAGGTTTTACCAAGTCGTTAGCCAAAGAGTTAAGAGAAATAAATGATCATTAATTAGACTATTGCACTTTGTATTTTTACAATATCCATGAATAAAAGTCATTTTACTCAAAAAGATAAAAATCCGTGACTACTCGTCTTGGTGGGAACCTTGATGGGACGTTAACGTCATCGCGATATTTGGTGGTAGATTCGAAGTTCTTCGAAGATAGCTACGCAAGTTTTGTGTAAACCAAATATCGGTGATATTCTGTTGGAGCTCAATGAATATTGGATTGAGCATCGTGACAGTACTTCGTGGTTGAAAAGTTCAAAAGTATTGTACACTAGGATTGTCCTTAAGCCTGAGGTATTTGGTTTAGGATACAATGACTAATGTGCTTTGGTTTGTCTTAGACAATTCTGAAAAATGTTTGTCATACGAGGCGATACTGGGTACAAAGAAAGTTGTATTTTAAATCAAAATATAACAAGATGGTAATTGCACCTCCTTTTTAGGAGAGATATTTATAGGTCCTTTGACGTGATGAGATAACTGGAAAGTGCATGGCCATGCCGAAACGAACTGATTTGTTCTTTGACGTTTATCACAACAGTTTGAATCAAGAAGTCATGAAATGATTTTGAATAAATGAGTTGATAATTTCTACCATGCTCGTATTCGTTATCACAAATATCGTGCTGCAAGGGATATGCCTAACATAGTTGCCCAAGAAGTAGAGACAGAGTGTTCTTTACTAGGAGACGCTATCAAAGAGTTTTTCATAAACTATACCTGGGTTACGTAAGCTGTTTTTATGGGGTTGGTTACCTACATGCCCATCTAGAAGGCCATTGTAGCTCGTATCATTAAGACAAAGGTTACAAACTTGCACAAGTGGGAGTCTGAAGGATTTATGTGCACAGTTAGTCAACCTATGATGATACATCCATGCCTACGAAACACTTAAGGGTCACACCGGTGAGTGCATGTAATACGAGCAAGATAAGCAATGATACTACGAAGAGGAATGATTCATAATAGTCATTATGAATCAGTTAAGTATTAAGTTAAGTTTAACTTATTACTAGATTAGTTTAACTAACTAATTAATACAAGTGTTTGTACATTTACTAGTTGAGTAAATATACAATGTGTTAATTAAAGGTATTCCATGATATGATTTAAAGCTATTAAATCATATAGTAATTGGATAATGTTGTTGAATTGGTACACAAAGAGAACAAAGAGAAACTAAACATCCTTAAGGTTGACGGATGCATTGAGACTCTAATTCCGACGTCACCACCCGAGCTTTCAAAGATTCGTTCTCTTTTTCTAGTTCCAAAACTCTGTTGGTACTAGTTTGTTCAAATTCTTCCTCCACTCGTGCATCGTCTAATCATCCTTAAAACCTCTGGTTCACGATTAAAGGATGCGATCAAGATATATGGGTTAGACGGAAACGAGTTCGGAGACAGATCAGGTTACGGTAAGGTCCACGATATGTCCAATGAACATCAAGTAACCATGATTTGTTTGCATTAAGATAATGCGACAGTTATAATAAGGTTTAGGATATGGTCCAAGATATAACTAGTACATATTTGAACTTTTTGAAAAAAAAAAGAGAAGCTTTCTAAGCTCCAAAACTTACACACTTTAAACGTTGACAAAAAGAAACATGCTTCGTACCTTCTTCAATTGTGAGGAAGAGATAGAAGAACAAAAAGACACTCATGGACAACGGGTATGTGGAGATATAGAGCTGTTTTATAGGCCAAAAGTATAGTGTATCGAAAAATAAATTATTTTAAATTTAAAATACACATAATTATAAGTGTGATTTATTCCAGAAACATGTATTTTAAATTTTATTAGTACTAAATAAATTATACTTATACTTATATTTTAAATTATATCTACTGATCAGTATTATTCATGTGACTATTATTCATGTAACTATTATTCATGTAACTATTTACCGATTACAGATTACAGTGTTTGAGCAGTATAAACTTGCTGGTAAATTCGTCTCGACATTAGCATGGGGAGCAGCGCTAGGGAATAGGGATCCATAATTCTATGTCTATTTATATACACAATATCTTTCCAGTATGAAAAGCAAGATATTATCTACCTATATGGCTAGGCGGTAGACATATATTTTTTTAAATTTGGGTTTAACAACTACGTTTATTTAATATATGGAAATATATAAAAGGGTGTTGTAGTTAATAAATGGCAATATCTACTGATCAGTACTATCTTCATTAACACTGAGACCAGTACTTATGGTTGATCTGTAATATATAGTGTTTAATACGAAGTATAATAAATGTAGTCTACTACTCACAAATAATAGGAACATGCATAAATAAGTCAATATGCAAGAATTACAACGATAAATAAGTCACTAACTAATTAAAACAACATGCATTTACACGATAAGATGAACTTTCAACCAAAATCGGCCTGGAGAAGTGTTCATTTTCTGGAGATTAATTGTGAAACAAACCCATTGGTTGTATCTGATGCCCTACCTCAGTCTGAACTGTTCAAAATCCCCATGAATGGTAATCGGGCCATAGGGTCTTTCATCAATTGGCCTCTTTCCATCACGAAAGGTATCAACCATCACATATCTTTCATTGAAACTTTCTCCTCTCTCCATGACACATATAACATTGTTGTAGAGTTTGTGATCTCTCACCAGATTTGCTGGTATAGTCTGAAAGACATCAGAAACAAATAAATCATCATTATAAACAAAAAATAGAAAGAAAATATAACCAAAATTTCTGCTTTATAGGTATTATCTTTGCTAGCCGTAGTAAGTCTTATGGTTGATCAGTATTATCTTTGATAGTCGTAGACCGTAGTATGTCTTATGAACCATCGGTATTATCTTTGATAGCCGTAGTATGTCTTATGGTTGATCAGTATTGATTAGTACATTAAAACAAGTGTTTCTGCTGCTTGAGTTGTTTCTGCCGTTCATACTGCTAGAGGTGTTTCTACTGCTAGAGTAGAAATTTGTTTATTTTATTCCACTTCACTTCAAATATTATTAAGTAATCGTAAGGGACAGTAGAAACCATAAGACAAGTGGCAAATTGGTTTATCGGTACTAATGATGAGCATTAGTGATGTTGGGTTTAACAGTTACGTTTACATATTTCCTCCGTTTCAAAATAAGTGATACACTTTCTGTTTTGGGGTGTTTCAAAATAAGTGATACACTTTGAAAACTTACCATATATGGTAAAAGGTAGTGGAGACCGCACCCACTAACTATCTCCTTTAATAAAGTGAAAAGACACATGTACCCTTACTTTTACTTTAAAACATCATTAAATTCACTTTAATCAATATATGTTGGACCCATCCTCCACTAACTATCAAATTTAATCTAATTAATCTTCATTATCATCTTTTGCCTTAAAAACTGTGAACTCTTATTTGTATCACTTGTTTTGAAACGGGGGAAGTATAATTAATAGTATATATATATATATATATATATATATATATATATATATATATATATATATATATATATATATATATATATATATATATAGAGTCGAGTTATATTGAGAACCCTTATTAACCAATCACAATTTAGTAAATTAATTTTGATTTATTTAATTCATATTAATTATTGAGGGGTATTTAGGACATTTTACAGAAATATAATTGTTTCCTTTTTTGAAAAAAAATCTAAAATTTAGGAACTTTTTTCGATTTTTTGTTGTTGTTATTTTGTCATTTTTATCGAGCCGATTGTGCATATATGTTTTTTAATTAGTGTTACATATAGGTCGTGCATATATGTCGAGACGGTTTTGCATATTTGTTATTTTCTGGTAATTAATTTACATATGTGTTATAAACCAGTTGAGAATATGCGTTTGAGACAACATTGATGTATAAATCCCTAAAGTCGTGTTAAGGCAAAAAGCCTTACCCCTTTGAAATCTTAAGATAACAAAACAACCTAGACTAGCTTAGAATAAATAGTAGATTTAATATGCTAAGTTTAGGAGTGATACTGAGTTTGGCCAATATTGGCCACTCAGTATCAGCACTCAGTATTGGAAATTCAATACTGAGTAGAAGGACTGAGTTACAATCAGTTTTGTAATGGACTAAGATCAAATCCCTTGATCTTGAAGGAATTATGTGCACAGTTAGTCAACCTACGATGATACATCAATGCCTACGAAACACTTAAGGGTCACACCGGTGAGTGCATGTAATACGAGCAAGATAAGCAATGATACTACGAAAGGGAATGATTCATAATAGTCATTATGAATCAGTTAAGTATAAAGTTAAGTTTAACTTATTACTAGATTAGTTTAACTAACTAATTAATACAAGTATTTGTACATTTACTAGTTGAGAAAATATACAATGTGTTAATTATAGATTATCCATGATATGATTTAAAGCTATTAAATCATATAGTAATTGGATAATATTGTTGTATAAATTATTATATAATTAATTATTGAAAGTATAAATACAAGTATATAATTCGTGTATATGGGTACCGAATTATTAGTATATTAATACTAGACATTTAATAGTTAAGTGCAACAATAATAAAATAGTTAAACTATAAGGGATGGAAATGTTAAAAGGAAGTTTAATTAAAGATCTAATATTAATTAAACTAGAAGGGTTCTAAGCGTAACTTATTTGTATATAAATAAGAGGCTTAGGGTAACCCTTATTCCCTGGATACACTTACACGAAATCTCTCTTCCTCTCTTGGGAGATTTCGGCCGAACCCTAAGACACCACCACTTGGTGTTCTTCGTTCTTCGTGTTCTTCGTGTTCTTCAAGTCTTGAAGATCCAAGTTCATTGCTTAGATCAACTAGAAGATCGCTCGATTTGTTCATCATCAGTGGATATATCTTAAGCAATCAACAAGGTATATTTTGGGAAACGCTTTTCTCCCTTCTCCTCTCTTGGACGAATTCGGCCAAAGAACCCTAGGGTTCTTTGGTTGATGGTCGAACGAACCACACAAGCAATGTGTGTGTTCGAGTTCTTCGTACAAGGTTTCTTTCTTGTTAACCTAATCTAGAACTCCAACATCCCAATCGTTTAGGGTTAAAGGATTAGGTTTAATCCCAGTTCCGCATTTAGGGATTAAATCAGCTAGTTGGTTTTAACCGGTCAAGAACAAGTTCATGTTCTTGGTCAGTCATGGTTCGAACCAAGTTCACTAGGAGGTCGACCCAAGTGGTTGATCAGTGTTATGAAACCCTTAAGTGGTATCAGAGCGTTGGTTTAGAGATCTAGACTAGATTAACAAAGATTGTTTGTTTACTTTACTTTAAGTTTTTTTTTTTTGTTTCAAGTATTCTTTCTTCTTCTTCATAATTTTCGAAAAAGGGAAGAACCCTAGGACCAAGAGTATTAAACTAGTCTAAGTTTAATTGGTCAAGAAGGTTTCTAGAAACCCTAGCAATTTTTTAAAATACTAGGAAGAACCCTAGGATCAAGTATGTTAAACAAGATATGTTTAATTGATCAAAATGATTCTTTCATTACTTCCTTGAATTTTTCGTGACCAAGAAAGATCCCTAGGATCAAGTATGTTAAACAAGATTTGTTTAATTGATCAAAAGGATTCTTTCCTAATCCCTTAGAAATTTCGAAAATTTAGAGGATACTTGGACACCAAGTTTATTAAACTAGCCTAGTTTAATTGGTGGAAATCCTAGGCTTAATAATTTCGAAATCCTAAAGAACCCTTGAATATTAAACTAGTTTAAGTTTAATAGTTTAAAAGTATTAATTAGGATAATAATCTATAACCTAGTTAATTAGACAAGTTTATGTCTTATAGGTTTAATTATTATTTTGATAGATTTATTAAAGCTAAGTTCTTTAAACCTAGTAATTTAGACAAAGTTTTATTGTCTATAAGGTTTAATTTAAAAAGGTTTAAATGAATTTATTAAAAGTTATAATCTATCTTAGAATTTAAACAAAGTTTATTGTTTAATAGGATTGATTAAAATTAGGCTTTTAATTAAAAATAATGTCTTTGATCAAGAAAGTCAAAACCCTAGTTTTGATTGGTCAAAAACAAGATTAGGGTTCATCTAATTAATTTAGGGAATTAATGAGGATTAATAGAAAAAGGATGTTAATTTTTAAGTTCTAAAATTAACAAGGTGTATTTAATTATTTATATATATATGTATTAAAATTTTTGGAATTTTTAATATTATGTAAAATTGAATTTTAAAGATATAATAAGTTTATACGTATTTTAAGTAGTTTAAGTTAAAATACATATGTATAAATTAGATGTAATATTCTTATTAGAATGTTACAAGTTTATTATAAAATATACATATATACGAATACATTAAAATACAAGATAAAATGGAAAAATTAAAAAGGGTAATGCTATTTTGATCTTTAAAGGATAATATTATAGCTAGTTATTTAATAAGTTATAATATAATTAAAACTAGAAAGTACAAAGTTATGATTTCATTATAACTAGAAATTGTACAAGTTGAAATTATATGATTAACTAGAAATATACAAAGTTGTATATATATATATATATATATATATATATATATATTAAGGTGTATAAATTTATAAGTTATTATAACTAGTTAATTATACAAGTATAATATAAGTATTTTACAAGTTATGTAATATACTAGATTAATGATCAAGTAAAAATAACAAGAACCTATATTTAACTAGTTCAAGTTAAATATAAGGTTTAAACAAACTAAAAATTATTATATATAGGTTTTATATAATAAGTTTATTAGTTTCACCAAATATAAACCGGTGATTGTGTTAGCTTAAGTTTCATCATGGTTGTTGAAGCTAGTGGGAGCTACACAAGAAAATCACAAAGTTTATAAGTGTGTAGTTAAGACATAAGTTTTGGTCGAATCTAATAAGTCAAAACAAATGTTTAATTTCATTATTAGACATATGAAGAACTAGGTGTGTTAAACTAGGTTTATGTTTCAAGTTCATGAATCATAAAAGAATTTAAAAGGTTTAACATAAGTTTATAAGTTTTTCAAGTAAGATAAAACAAGTAAGTCTTATTCTAGATAAGGTTTTCCACAAAAATCTAGTAAAACGTTTTGTACACCTCATTTTAGGTATACATGTAAAATCGTGTAAATTCTTGAAACTATAAGTTTTGAAGAATAGTTCTTATGTTTTAAAAAGGTGTCTTGTAGAATCTTTCAATTCACAAGTCACACATTTTAAACAAGGATTAAGATTGGAATAAAGGTTTAAGTTTAGTTTTGAGACTTAAACAAAACCCAAGAAAATCTTAGATCGAAGTACTATCCACCTAATGGAACACCTCACTTGTTAAACGATATTCATATTGTAAGGATAAAGAACCTTAGATATGGTTTCAAATCATTGCGAGTGTTAGGGTGCGTAAGGTTCTGTGATAATCAGGAGTCCCGGCGCAGAGCATCGCACTATCTTAGATGGTCTGATCTACTTTGGTGATAATCGGGAGTCCCGACCCAAAAAGTACTTGATTAGAATAAACATACTAGACTTTATTACTAACTTAGAAATGTACAATTAGATTGTACAAGGTTGTAATAAGTTATAAGTCTAAAGATTCTACGACCCCTAGGAATCGTGTCAAGTCTTGATACGATCGGTAAGGAAGTTACCTACCAGAAATAGCATGTCTCGTCGGGAAGTGCCCAAACCTTGTGGCGAGAATGTGACATATGGATCCTAGGCCTAAAATATTAATTATGGGTTTATAATATATTTTAGAGAATGTTTATTGATTATTACTAATTAAACTGGGTTTGATTTGTAGATGGCAGCAACAAACACAACGATAACCTACAACAAACTCCCGCAACGTTTCTTCCTAGGAAAGAAAGAAAAGACTGGGTCAAATTTCCTCAATTGGAAGCGTTAGTTTAAGATCATGCTCAGACAAGAAAGGGAAAGGATTGACCGAGAAAGAAACGTATTGAGAACCCCTGCCAAGGATGAAGAAAACGAACCAGGACAAGCAATTTACGCTTGTAAGGCGTTCGCTTCTTGCAAAATGGCTAAGGGAGCATCAGTAGGTGCACACGTCATGAGAATGAAAGTGCATGTTGATCACCTTACTAGATTTGGTCACCACATGCCATTGCAGTTTGTAATTGACATGATACTCAACTCATTGTCCGATGACTACAAATTCTTTGTAGCCAAGTACAACAAACGTGATGTGGATAATTCCATTCCCGAGCTACAATCTATGCTCGAGGCTGTTGAGTTGAATATTGAGACCAATTCTAAAAGGGGTCGCACAACTGATGGCATCGATGAGAATGGGCATGGTGGTAAAGGAAAGGGTAAAACCTATCCTAACCAAGGAATGCCAAATGGTAAAGGTGTCAAACAAAAGGTCATGAAGGTTAACCCTAACACTGCGAGGACCGAGAACCGGTGCTTCAAGTGTGGTGAGGTTGGGCACTGGAAAAGGAATTGTCCAAAGGGTGCAAGTGGTAGTGGAGGTAACGCAAGTTCCTCAGGTAACACAACCACACTTCTTAATCACACTAAGATACTTGTGAATTACGTTACGAGTAATCTAACTTTTGCAATCGTTTATTGCAGGAGGAGATGAAAAGTGATAGTGACCGGCATGAGATGGTGATGATCCCACGAGCACCATGTTTTTTATAATTCAGTATTTTTGTGGATTCGTTTTAAACAATTTTACTTTATTGTTTGGATAATTTTATTTTGTTAAAACAAGTTTTATTTTTGGTTTTAATTAATCTCGAATCCATGGTTGAATTATATTGTGTGCATGTGTGATAATTACACTAGTCAAGGTTTATGACTAGATTGTAAGTCAAGTTTTGATTTACTTATATTTCATGTTTTATATATTTGTTTGATTGTTGTATAAATAATATCTTGATAGCTCAAGGTATTTAGATACTAGTAATTAGAAAGTTTTTCTAATGAAAGTATTTAAGAGTTTTATGGAAGCATAAGGTTCAAGAGTTATTGAACTTAGTTAAAACATCTTAAGTAATAGTCATTACTTATGATGAAAGTTTTAAAGTATTAGTATTAATATAGTATGATTATATTGGATATAATCAAGATAGACTTTAAGAGTATTATTACAAGTCTTTTATACTTGTAGTAAAGGATTTAATGAAGTCATAATTCCCTAATAGGAATAATTGGATATTCGAATAATCCAAGTAAAATGACTTAGACATTAAATGATCTTAAAAGGGACAAACTATATTAAAGCATTTAAGAATTAAAAGGTATTATTGCAAGTCTTTTATACTTGTAATAAATACAATATTTAATCAAGTCGTAATTCCCTAATAGGAATAATGGATATTTGATAAATCCAAGTAATGATTTTGGCATTAAATAAAGTTCTTAAAGAATACTAATCTATTTAAGAATTGGAAGTATTGTTTCAAGTGTTTATACTTGTTAGATACAGTAATCAATAAAGATCATAATTCCCTAAACAGGAATGTTGGATATTCGCAAATCCAAAGGATGATCTTAATTATTGATAGAATTCTTAAAAGATTAAAGTACAAGTTATTGACTAGGTCAAAGTAGTAGTTTAAGAGATGCTTAAGTTCCATAAAAGTAAGTGTGAACTAAGACTAACGTAATTCATTAAAGATGTTAGTGAATTCAGTAAGTTAGTAAGACATTAACAACAAGGTTTTACCAAGTCGTTAGCCAAAGAGTTAAGAGAAATAATAAATGATCGTTAATTAGATTATTGCAAACCTAATAGCGCGGTCACAAGTCTTGTGATTAATTATTGCATATCTAATAGGTTGTTAAACACTTCAGTGGATAACACAATCATTTAAGGAAATTTCTTTAACTAGTAAGAATATATCTACAAATCAAGAATATCTAAGGAGTTAATTTCCAATCCCCCTATGTTTACCGAATTGCATAAAAGGCAAGACTAGAATATGTTCTAGATTGTTGCAAGAACAAAATCTAGCAAAGACAAAAGTAAAAGTATTCCTAAATACTCGTCTTATGTCTTTAGTTTAATAGAAATGATTGGTTTAGTGATAAAGTTACAATTAAGTTTGTAAAAATCATTAAGTAATCAACACGAACAAAAGAAATAAGTAATGATCCAGTAGTAATTCAGTCTCTATGTCCAGTGAGGAATAGTACATGAGTTAGTATCATTTTTATTCAGACTTTGTATGTTTTACATCATCCATGATTAAAAGTCTATTTATTCAAAAAGATACAAAATATGTGACTACTCGTCTAGGTGGGAACCTTGATGGGACGTTAACGTCATCGCGGTATTTGGTTGTAGATTCGAAAGTTCTTCGAAGATAGCTACACAAGTTTTGTGTAAACCAAATGTCGGTGATATTCTGTTGGAGGCTCAACGAATATTGGATTGACCACCGTGACAATACTTCGTGGTTGAAAAGTTCAAAAGTATTGTTCACTAGGATTGTCCTTAAGCCTGAGGTATTTGGTTTAGGATACAATGACTAATGTGCTTTGTTTCAACTCAGATAATTCTGAAATATGTTTGTCATACGAGGCGATATTAGGTACAAAGGAAGTTGTATCTTAAATCGAAATATAACAAGATGGTAATTGCACCTCCTCTTTAGGAGAGATATTTATAGGTCCTTTGACATGATGAGAAACTGACAAGTGCACGGCCGTGCCCAAACGACCTGATCTGTTCTTTGTCGTTTATCACAGCAGTTTGAATCAAGAAGTCATAAAATGATTTCGAATACAGGAGTTGATAATTTCTACCATGCTCGTATTCGTTATCACAAATATCGTGCTGCAAGGGATAAGCCTAACATATTCGCCCAAGAAGTAGAGACAAAGTGTTCATTACTAGGAGACGCTATTAAAGAGTTTTTCATAAACTATACCTGGGTTACGTAAGCTATTTTTATGGGTTGGTTACCTACATGCCCATCTAGAAGGCCACTGTAGCTCGTATCATTAAGACAAAGGTTACAAACTTGCACAAGTGGGAGTCTGAAGGAATTATGTGCACTGTTAGTCAACCTATGATGATACATCCATGCCTACAAAACACTTAAGGGTCACACCGGTGTGTGCATGTAATACGAGCAAGATAAGCAATGATACTACGAAGAGGAATGATTCATAATAGTCATTATGAATCAGTTAAGTATTAAGTTAAGTTTAGCTTATTACTAGATTAGTTTAACTAACTAATTAATACAAGTATTTGTACTTTTACTAGTTGAGTAAATATACAATGTGTTAATTATAGATTATCCGTGATATGATTTAAAGCTATTAAATCATATAGTAATTGGATAATATTGTTGTATAAATGATTATATAATTAATTATTAAAAGTATAAATACAAGTATATAATTCGTGTATATGGGTACCGAATTATTAGTGTATTAATACTAGACATTTAATAGTTAAGTGCAACAATAATAAACTAGTTAAACTATAAGGGATGGAAATGTTAAAAGGAAGTTTAATTAAAGATCTAATATTAATTAAACTAGAAGGGTTCTAAGCGTAACTTATTTGTATATAAATAAGAGGCTTAGGGTAACCCTTATTCCCTGGATACACTTACACGAAATCTCTCCTCCTCTCTTGGGAGATTTCGGCCGAACCCTAAGACACCACCACTTGGTGTTCTTCGTTCTTCGTGTTCTTCGTGTTCTTCAAGTCTTGAAGATTCAAGTTCATTGCTTAGATCAACTAGAAGATCGCTTGATTTGTTCATCATCAGTGGATATATCTTAAGCAATCAACAAGGTATGTTTTGGGAAACGCTTTTCTCCCTTCTCCTCTCTAGGACGAATTCGGCCAAAGAACCCTAGGGTTCTTTGGTTGATGGTCGAACGAACCACACAAGCAATGTGTGTGTTCGAGTTCTTCGTACAAGGTTTCTTTCTTGTTAACCTAATCTAGAACTCCAACATCCCAATCCTTTAGGGTTTAAGGATTAGGTTTAATCCCAGTTCCGCATTTAGGGATTAAATCAGCTAGTTGGTTTTAACCGGTCAAGAACAAGTTCATGTTCTTGGTCAGTCATGGTTCGAACCAAGTTCACTAGGAGGTCGACCCAAGTGGTTGATCAGTGTTATGAAACCCTTCAGATCTTAGTCATTTCCCTAGTTTAGTCCTTCGGTTACTCCTTTTCCCATTATGTAAGATCTCTATATAATTATAAATAGAGATCATCTTGCAAAGGAGAACTTACCAATTCACGTACTTACTTTCATATCTTTGTAATTGATCAGTGGTCTTGCTATTCTTCAACAAGCCACACTTAGTGGATTTATGCATTGACTCTAATACTGTGTTATACACTTTAATTGTCCTAAGTATATTAATCTAATCAATTAACCTATAAAACCAGGGTGTTGTGTCCTAACAACTCGTATCAGAGCAAGCTAAATAAATCCTTATTTAGTCGATCTATTACCCTGGAAGACATTCCCTATATCTATCCCTCCCAAATTCAAAAATCCAAAATGTCTACAATTGTTGCACCAGTTATGTCTGGAAAGGGAGTGCCCATCTTTGATGGCAAAGACTTCCATCAATGGAAGCTAAAAGCTCAGTGGTATCTTGAATCTATTTATCATGAGATGCTCATTGTGCTGAACGATGGTCCCATCATTCCACAAACTGTGGAACCAGTTGCTGCTACTGATGATACTCCTGAGAGCACAAGAATAGTTCCTAAACTGAAGCACACATGGACTGATACTGACCGTCAGTTATACAGTTTAGACTCCAGAGCAAAGGGGGTGATTGGTAATGCTGTTACCAAAGAAATACTTAATGCAATTATGAAACCGCCAACAGCAAAGGCTATGTGGGATAGCCTATCAGTCACCTATGAAGGCACACCTAAGGTGAAGTTACAGAGGAAAAGCAACATGAGGAGGAAGTATGAAAACTTCATCTCAAGTCTAAATGAAGACATCATCACTCTGTATAACAGGTTCAATACTGTTATCCATGATTTAATCAGTGTAGGCATTGTGAAGGAGGAAGGAGAGCTTGTTCAAAAGTTCCTGGATAGTCTTCCTCAACAGTTTCTTGATATGACAAATTCTGTCAATGCTGCTAACAACATTGAGTCATACACTCTACAAACTTTGTATGGTGTAATGTTGAATCATGAGGATAATAATGTTGCAAGACTGATCAACTTGAAGAAAACTGACAAATCTTCCACTGGTATGGCCCTAGTTGTGCAACAGGCATATACTGTGACTGAGCCTGAAGAACCAGAAGTTGATCTTGCTGATGCTGAGGCAGAAGAGCATGAAACCCGAATGACTCTTATGTCTATGAAGCTGGATTAGTTGAAAAATAAGAGGCTTGGTGTTAGCTCTTCCAATACTGACCCTAGATCATGTCTTTGCTATAGGTGTGGAAAGCCTGAACACATTGCTGCTAATTGTCATACTAAGCCAACAGAAACTGATCAGAATGACAAGATTGCATACTGAGCTAAACGGTATAGAGACAAGTATGTCAAGCTAAAGAACTGGAGCAAGGGCAAGAATGCAGCAGGGAATGGAGCACCTCATCAAGCACTTTACTCTGAAGCTTAGATGGATGAAGAGCTTAGTGATGATGAGGAAGAAGTTGAAAACAAAGCCTTTATGGCTTTCACTAAAGAAGATTTGAAGAGCTCCTTTGAGAAGGACATCAAAGAAGCTGAGAGGATGAGTGTTCATACTGATTGGGATTCCACTCAGTTGTACAAGGTGAGTTCCTTTCAAACTTATTCAGTGAATGAAAAGGAAAAGATTTTTGAGTATATGATTGTTGATCTTAAAACATTAGTACAAAGAGAAAAAGCTTTAAAATTAACAATTCTTGAACTTGAAAGGGTAAATAATGAACATTTAGATAAATTAGCAAAATTTAAAGATTTAGAATAAAATTTTTTAAACTTACAAGACATTAACCAAAGATTAGCTGATAAAGCTCATTTACACAAATTAGAAAAAGAAAATTTTGAAAATCAGTGTAAATCTTGGGGAAATGCATCTATTAAAGTAAATAAATGTCTAAATCAATAATTTCCAGAAAATGTGAGGGCTGCACTTGGTGTTGATCCTCAGTTAAAAAATAGAAATAATAATGCAGATTTATTTGAAGAATTTTCTGATATGAACCCTATTCAGTTTGTAAAAGCAAAAACTTTTTGAGTCATTTGCATAAATAATGCCAAATGTACCCTGAAATTACAAATAATGCTTTTTTTGAGCCTTTTGCAAAAATAATGCTATCCCACCTTTGGAATCCCGGATCCCCTAGTATCCCCTCCTTGAAAACCCGGATCCTACACTTTTCTGCCTTTTGTACTGGTGTTTGGTACTTCCTGTACTTGTCTGACGCATGTACATTCCCACACCCCAAAACCCGGATCCCCAAGGGGTATCCCAGACCCCAAAACCCGGATCCCCTAGGGGCATCCCACACTTGAAATCCCGGATCCCGTAAGGGTATCCCACACCCTTAGATTAATAAGTGTTACATTGTTGTATTTGCCGATTTTGAAGCAAATTATAATAAATATTAGAATAAATTAAATTAGATATTTAATTGGTGCGAGTTCCTCAACTCTTTTAATAAAATGTCAATAATGTTTAAAAGTAAAATCAATGGTGAATAAGACATTTTTTAGATTAAAAGAGATAATTAGTGAGTATAAACAGTATCACCTTTTACAAATGAAGTAAATTATCAAAGTGTATCGTTTATTATGAAATTATCAAAAATGAAAAGTGTATTATTCAAAAAGAAAAAATCGGAGGTAGTAGTTATTTTCAAGATGAGACTTTCTAAGTCTCAAATTCTTGATGTTCTGTGAAAATTCTTCAATGGCTATTTTGTGTAGGTGTCTAATATTATATATCTTACTTTCACAAGACTACATGAAATGTTATCGTTTAATGCATGGTAAATGAAAAGCATTTCCACATTTTAATTATTACTTATCTTTCATGTTATATTCACAACAATTAGGAACTACACGAATTGATATACCTAAAGAACATCTAACATAAAAAAATGTACACGCTTACATGCTGAAATTAATAAAAAAAATACAATTATGCAACTGGTTCGAAGGGGATCCGGGTTTCTGGGTGTGGGATACCCTTAGGGGATCCGGGATTTCAAGTGTGGGATACCCCTAGGGGATCCGGGTTTTGGGGTGTGGGATACCCCTTGGGGATCCGGGTTTTGGGGTGTGGGAATGTACCTGCGTCAGACAAGTACAGGAAGTACCAAAAACCAGTACAAAAAAGCAAAAAAGTGTAGGATCCGGGTTTTCAAAGAGGGGATACTAGGGGATCCGGGATTCCAAAGGTGGGATAGCATTATTTTTGCAAAGGCTAAAAAAAGAGCATTATTTGTGATTTCAGGGTACATTTGGCATTATTTATGCAAATGACTCAAACTTTTTGTGAAGTTGGATGTCAAACTGAGTCAGATGATGAGGATAAAATTATTTTTGAAAAACCAATTGGTCCTTCCATCTGTTCAAAGTGTTATACTGAACTACAAGAGCTCAGTATTGAATTTCCTGAAAAGGAAATTCCTGATACTGACCTCGAAGTTGTGCAGTATGATACATCGGCTGTTCCTCCATTTGAATTATTATTTAATACAACTACTTTTGAAATATACAATGAAAATAGAACCACTTCTACTCAAAATGTTCTATCTAATACTGAGGTTGCAGGAACAGAAAAGTCAACTACTCAAGAATCTAAAGACCTTGTTAAGGTTGTCATTCTAAAACATGATAACCAGAAATTTACTTCAACAGGATCTTCAAGTGGCAAAAACACGAAGTTTAATATATTAAAAAGACTTCTATGCGAAATAAAAAAGACACCAGATCCATCTCCTTCTAAACCAGTCAAAAATAACATTAAAACACCATTAAAAAATGACAAAAATAACATTTTAAAATTTATTGGTGATCAGATCAAAGTTTTAAGTCAAAAGTTTACAAAACTTACTCATACTAATCTACCAAAAGTCAAACAATTTTCGAAAATCCATTATGAAAATATGTTCAGAAACAGACCTAGAAAATGTTATAGATGTCATCATATTGGACATAAAGGAGATGAATACTGGACTGATCTCTCAAGTCCTAGGTACTCAGTAGAAAAGGAGAGAAACCAAGTCAGTATCACCAAAGAAAACCTCCAAGGTTTCCCCTAAAGTGATACTGACCTCTCCAACAAAAGAGATCAAGTGTACTCCTATTTCTCCTAGCAAAGGTCCCATTCAAAAATGGGTTCCTAAAAAGAACTAATCCTTATTTTGTGTCTTGTGCAGGGTGACAGAAAATGGCACTTAGATAGTGTCTGCTCAAGAGACATGACTGGCAGTATGGAGTATCTTCTAAATTATACACCAGAGAAGGGTCCTTCTGTCAAGTTTGGAGATGATTCGATTGGAAAAACTAGAGGGTATGGAGTAATCAAGGCAGGCAACATCACTTTTAAAAGAGTTGCCTATGTAGAGGGTCTTAAACACAATCTGCTCAGTATCAGCCAGATGTGTGATGAAGACAATGAAGCTCGTTTCTTGAAAGTTGCAGGAATCATCTACAATGATAAAGGGCAACATGTACTCATTGCTAGAAGAGAAAAGGATGTCTACGTGGTCAACCTGTCTGAAATAGACCCTACTATTCGAATTTTCCTGCTTTCTAAAGTCAAGCCAGAACTGAACTGGTTGTGGCACAAGAAACTTTCTCACATTAATTTCAGAAATATCAATGAGCTCAGTATGAAGAAATTGGTGAGAGGGTTGCCCACTATTACTTATACAAAAGATAAGTTATGCTCGGCATGTGAAATGGGCAAGCAGAAGAAGAGTTCATTCAAGTCAAAGGTCAATCATTCCATTAAAGTACCTCTTACAATGATCCATATGGATCTTTTTGGCCCCATCAGCACACCATCATTGGCCAAAAAGATCTATACCTTAGTCTTGGTTGATGAATTCTCAAGATATACTTGGGTCATCTTTCTCAAGACCAAATCAGATGCAACAACAGAAATCATTGCCTTTATCAAAAGAGAAGAACTTCAGAAAGGCAACAAGGTCAAGCAACCGAAGTAACCATGGTACTGAGTTTAAGAACTCAGTATTAGCAGATTTCTGTGAAGAAAAAGGAATTGTTCAAAACTTCTCTGCAACCTACACACCACAACAAAATGGTGTTGTAGAAAGAAAGAATAGAACATTAATTGAAGCTGCGAGAACTTTGTTATGCCATGCTGGACTGGAACTGAGCTTCTGGTCAGAAGCTGTAAACTGTGCAAATTTCACTCAGAACAGAGCTACAATAGTCCAGAGACATCAAAAGACTCCTTATGAGTTATACAATGGCAAGGTTCCTAATGTGGAATACTTCCAAATCTTTGGGAGTAAATGTTTTGTACTCAGTACTAAACAAAATCTCAACAAATTAGCTCCCAAAGCAAATGAAGGTGTGTTCATGGGCTACTCTCCACACTCTAAAACTTTCAGAGTGTATGTCATCTCAACTAAGATGATTGTTGAATCCATTCATGTCACTTTTGATGAAGATCAGAATGAGCATTCTACATCAGCAAAGGAAGACATTAGTGGCATAGACATTCTATTTAATCCAGAAAACTCAATTGCTGAACAGCCCAAGTCTCACCCATACTATGTTGATCATGTATGAGTGATACTGATCAAGAAAGAACTCAGCATAACTTGAATGCATCAAATTCTGAGGTTCCCATCTCTGAGAACCCTAATACTGAGTTCCCAATCATTGATCTGAACAACTCCACCTATGAAGAAGGTGAATATTCCAGTACTTTTCAAGAATCCACTTCAGATCTGCCAAATCAAGAAGTACAGCAACCTGAACTGTCTAATACTGACCAGAATTCAAATCAGTATAAGGCAGACAACACATTAGTACAACAAGATATTGTTGACCTTGTTTGAAATGCTCCCTTAGGGAACAATCTAAGGGAACACAGAGATCATCCTCATTCAAATATTATTGGTCCTATTGAACAAGGTGTCCAAGCAAGAAGAAAGTTAGATTTTGAACCCCAAGCAACTACAAATTTTTGCTTCTTCTCAAGCTTCCTATCTACCATGGAACCAAAGAAAGCTGATGAAGCTTTATTAGATGAAGACTGGGTAGAAGCTATGCAAGAAGAACTGACAGAGTTTGAAAGGAACAAAGTTTGGAACTTAGTACCACCTCCTGCTGGCAAAACTATTATTGGTACTAAGTGGGTGTTCAGAAACGAGATGGACAAGGATGGTGTTGTCATTAGAAATAAAGCAAGACTGGTTGCTCAAGGTTACAGGCAAGAAGAAGGCATTGACTATGATGAAACTTTTGCACCAGTTGCAAGAATTGAAGCTATTAGGCTGTATCTTGCATATGCAGCCTTCAAGAACTTCAAAGTTTATCAGATGGATGTCAAGAGAGATTTTCTCAATGGAAAACTACAAGAGGAAGTGTATGTCAAACAACCTCAAGGTTTTGTTGATCCTAAATTTCCTAATTATGTTTTCAAGCTTGATAATGCTCTATATGGGCTCAAACAAGCTCCAAGAGCCTGGTATGATACCCTGTCTGAGTACTTAATTGAAAATAAATTTATAAGAGGTAAAATTGACAAAACATTATTTTCAAAAAGGAAAGGTTCTGACATCTTACTTATTCAGATATATGTAGATGATATTATCTTTGGCTCCACTGACAAGTCAATGTGTGACTGGTTTTCTAAGATAATGTCATCTCAGTATCAGATGAGTATGATGGGTGAACTTACTTTCTTGGTTTACAAGTTGATCAAAAGCCTGACGACACTTTTATAAATCAAAGTAAGTATGTGCATGACATGCTAAAGAAATACAAATTTGAAAATTTATCTTCCATGCACACTCCTATGGGTACTCAGGATAAAATAAGTAAAGATGAAACTGGTAAACCAGTATGTCAATCCACATACCGAGGTATGATTGGTTCTTTACTTTACTTAACAGCTAGCAGGCCTGATATCATGTTTGCAACTTGTTTGTGTGCTCGGTATCAGGCTGATCCTAAAGAATCACATATGAAAGCTGTTAAGCGCATTTTTAGATATCTTTCAGGTACTCCTAACATGGGTCTTTGGTATCCCAAGGACTCAAACTTTGACCTTGAAGGGTATACAGATGCAGATTTTGCAGGTTGTAGGTTGGACAGGAAAAGCACAAGTGGAGGATGTCAATTCCTCGGTGGTAGACTAGTTGGTTGGTCATCCAAGAAGCAAAACTCAGTAGCAACTTCTACTGCAGAAGCAGAATATGTTGCTGCAGGAAGTTGTTGTGCTCAACTCTTACGGATGCAGTATCAACTAATGGACTATGGGTTTAACTTTCAAAAGACGCCCATTCATTGTGATAATAAGAGTGCTATTGCTATCACAGAGAACCCAGTCCATCACTCAAGGACAAAGCACATTGATATCAGACACCACTTTATTCGAGATAATGTCGAAAAGGATAAGGTTGAGGTAGATTTCGTTCCTACAGATGACCAATTGGCCGATGTGTTTACTAAACCTCTCTCTGAGGAAAGGTTTATGTACTTACTAGGGCAATTGGGTATGCTGAATCCTTAATTTTCCTTAAAATTTTCTGATCCTGACTGCTCAGTATAAGATCTAATACTAACCAGATCAGTATCACTCGTTTGACTTATCAAATTTTAATAATTTTTTTAATTTTTGTAATTTATAGATTAAATTAAATGTTTTTATAATTTATAAATTTTTTTATTATTTAAATTTTTTTTAATATCGGTATTGAAGTCCTGGAGTGGTAAAACTGACTTTTAATCGTAACCTTTCTTAATAAGAAACTTACCGTTGGAACAGCATAAGGCTGTCAAATCAGTCGTTTTTACTTCCCAATACCGTAATTATCTCTAATTAAGTATAAATAACCGTTTATTTTCTTTTTTTAAAATTTTCTAACAGTTATTTCATATTTTCTCTTTCAATTCTCTCTGCGATTAACGATTCTACTCTTTCTTTTCAAGCAATTACTTAATCAAAAATCGCAGATGGCAAATTACAGATTCTTCGCACCGGAGGCTGCACCGGTGACTCAATTTCAAAAGGATGAATTACCCAAATTTGCGAGGAACAACATAACAGCAAATTTCAACATTCCTCAAGCGTGGGCGTGTCCTGAATTCACTCACATCGCAACATACTTGAAGCACTGTCCTATCACTCAAGCGTTGATTCTATCTCCTCGAGCGATATATCCGGAGATGCTGTGTGAATTTTGGTACTCTGCAAAACTCGATTCTCCAGACATGATTACTGGTTGGATTATCCGGGAAACACTGAGGCTTCCCGCTCACGCTCAGTATGAGCCCTTTGTTGATCGAACAGAGGCTCGCTCGGTGTTACCTTTTATTGGTCGAAGAGGAACCACGAGCATAATTAAAAGGAACGAATATGGTCCAATGTGGGGTGTTTTAATTTCCACACTCATTCGGTGTATGACCCACAAGACAGGAGCCTTGGACCAAATCAATGATTTTGGGATGCAGATTGTTCATGCCATGTATCATGGCAGGGACATTGATTATGCCAGATTGATATTTAATGAACTTGCTTCTCTGGTTCAGGCTCAAATCAGAGAATCAATGTTCCTTCTTGTAGATTTCTATCTCTCATTTTCCAGAATTCAATGCCTGCTCATGTTTATGATGAGTTCAATAGTCCAAGAGCAGATCTTCCTCCCTTACATGAGAAGATATATTTTTACAGGCCAAGGGAAGGAGAGCCTGTACTGAGTCACTCTATGTGGGCTATTGTACAGGCACACATTAATGATGAAGATAATTTTGATACTGGATCAGAAAATGATGATGATGATAATAATGATGATGATAGTGGTGATGGAGGTAATGCTGACCAAGATGTTGAAATGGTGGATGCTCAACCAGAACAAGAACAATCACACTCACATTTACCTCAACCGGAATAAGATCCTGATGCTCCTCATACTGCATCAGACTTTGATACTGAGTCCACAGAAGAAACACCACTTGTCCTACGAAGACGAAGAAGAAACTTATCTCCAGTGATAATGGGTGCTTTATCATCAGAAGAGGTGCAACCCACTAATGTTCCATCTTTGACTGCATCTCTTCAAGCACAGAGTCTAGTTGCAGCCACCGCCGACCTTCCAGGTCCTGAACCTGAACATATTGCTCAAGAAATTGAGGAACCTCATGTTCCTCTTGATGTGGAGATTCAGTTTGAGCAACATATACTGGAAGGTGCTCATGATAGCAGACAAGAGGCTCCTGAAGGTGTTGGTGCCTCAAATCAAAATCTAGATGATCCAGCACCGACCTCTGCAGATGCTCGAAGGGAATCTGACAAAGTCTCAGGTATGAATTTCTAAAATGCTCACAAACTTTTATATATATATAATATATATATATATATATATATATATATATATATCTTTCCCAAATAGAGACTAAGTATTGGCCGATACCAACTCAATACTGAACAAAGTTTCAAACGAACTTTCAAATATATATCCAATTATGGCCAACATAGTTAGCCCACCGCTGCTATGCAAAATTCATACACTGAGCACTCATATGATCATTGTCAGTCTACAGTTCTCTCAACATTTAAAGAGACAATGGTGGTTGATGTCATACTGACACCCACAGGTGCTGCTTGAATGATGTCCAACTTATTTTTGAGTAGGGTAACATCATTCAAGAAATGATCACAAACCTTTTAAGCCACATTAGCCAAAATGTTCCATGGGTCTTAGCCACATTTCTATTATCACTCTGATACCGAGTGATAAACATTGAAAATAACAAGAAGCACATCCCAGGCTTCGAATTCCCAAACCAAAACCTTTTAGTAAATGTGACATATCCTATACTGAGCCACTCAAATATTCGCACTCCCTTTTACTAAACATTTCTTACACATGCTATGCACAAGTTCATAATATTTCATCATGAACCAGATGAAATACATGTTAGAATTCGTGACTTAATCACCGATGATTAAACTATCAGAATCGTATCCTTAATCATTGGTGACTAAAGTGTTAGATTTGTAATAGCTTAATCATCGATGATTAAACTGTCAGAATCGTAACCTTAATCATTGGTGATTAAAGTGTTAGATTTGTAATAGCTTAATCATTGATGATTGAACTGTCAGATTCGTGGCAACTTAATCATTGGTGATTAAACTGCCGGACTCGTGACAGCTTAATCATAAGTGATTAAATTGTCAGAATTTAGTGCCCACCGACACACATGTACGGGTATCATGGCCGATGATGCACGAGCCTATCGGGTCACACGCCGGGGGAATTCCTTTCCGATAACACTTAAATTAAGAGAGATAAATAAAGATGTTGGGAGAAATAAAAGTGGCTTTTATTTCATTGGACCATTTAATGGTCCAATGCATGTGAAGGAAAGCCACTACTTTTCTCCACATGCTTGCTTTAATTCTATTGGGCCACTCTTTGGTCCAATGCATGTAGAGCTTTTCCACCCACCTCCACATGCTCTCTTATCTATATAAGAGAGATGTGGGAGGTTGATTAGGGGTTAATGCAATTCGTTTTTCTCTCTAAAAATACAAGTGTTTGGTTACCGAAAATCTAAGAAGATTTCTTGAGCTTTTTCGGTGTCGGGTTAGCAACTTGGAAGGAATCGCTCACTCGGTGTGGATCAACGGTAGAGGGGAACGACTTCGTGACCTTCATCCATTTAAGAGTTCATCACTATTCTTGCGGGTGTCTTCGAGGGTATGATGTTCTCTTTCTCTTCTTTGTTGCACGATTTGGATTTAGAGATTCGGTCATTGGTGGATCTTGGTGGTTAAATTAAAATTTTAAATTTACATTTCTGCTGCGTTTTAGAACCCACCAAAATCCAACAGTGGTATCAGAGCCTACTCTAACCGAATCGTGCACATTTTCGGGCTTGAAAAACGATTTGAGGATCGGTTTTGCCATTTTTTAGATTTCGGGTTTTAACCTTGCTAAACCCATAATATTTTGACTCACACACTTATATGCTTGTCATGATTTTGGCATGAAATGCATGCATGCATAAATTTGTGTTGATGTATGTAATTTATTACATGCAAAGATTCTTAGTGCCTTGAGTGTTTGATTTCGAATCTTTGTCAAAATATTTTTATGAATGGTTGTTGGCACACCATTTTAGCTTTCATGTTTGTAGTAGCTAGTAGATTGGTAACCATTATGCCCTTGACCTTTTGTCGTGTGTTTGGTTGTTATTCATTTGGTGACTTTGTCACAATGGTTTGTAATTAATAATTTATTAATTTTGGTATGTAATATATATTAATTATGGCTTGCATGCCATTGATTTTCATTTGTAATTGTACTAGTTAGTAGGATTTCGTGGCTTGTTAGCCATTTCTATATTTTCTATGTACTTGTAAAACGAAGATCAAAAGACAACCAAATGGAATCATGAAGTGATGTCTAGGCAACCTTGGATTCGATGAAGTCTAATGGAGACGGCGGATTTAGTGGGAGCTCACATGGAAGGTCATTATTTGTCCATAGTTGACCATGTTTTTCCCGGGTTGGCTCACGGGAAAAACGCATAGGCTTTGGGCATGGTAACCAATTTTGTTGTATGCGTGTGATGTTTATTTATTTGCTTGGTTGTTAGATTTTAGCAAGGTTAAATAAATAAATAGATTAATTAAAAATGGTTTAATTAAATCACTCGCAATAGATTAATTAAAAGGTGAAAAATGGTTTTGTCACAAAGGTAATTAATCAAAATTTTAAAAGGGATTAATTAAAAGGTGAAAAATGTTTTTGTCACAAAAGTAATTAATCAAAGTTTAAAAGAAACAAAAACCCGTTTTTAGAGAATATCATTTTTATTATCCTAATGATGATGCCACCCAAATCTTGCTAGCAAAGTTGGTTGTCGTGCATTAGCCGAGCCGATTTTGAATAGACAGTGTGGAAGGTGAGTGTGATTCATTTTGTATGATTGGTCGTCGTGCATTAGCCAAACCATTATAGTCAAAATGTTTCACCGCGTATCATGTTGGATGATTTATTTGATTTCTCACAAAATGTAAGTCTTGCACTATCCATTGGAGTGTCACCACTTAAGTCTTGTGGAGCAAGGTCGGTTGTCGAGCGAAACCGAGCCGTGCCTTGTGAAGCAAGATAAGGGTGTGTATAAGTTCCTTAATTAAGTTGGTTGTCGAGCGAAACCGAGCCAATTTAGTTATGGGCTTATCGTGAATCTTGATGGTCGATTTACAAACTTCAAACTAGGTTTTAAATTATTGTCGAGCGAAACCGAGTCATTTAAAATTTGGTTTGAGGTTAGTGCATGTAGGGATCAAACATGCCAATTGACACAATGGTTGTCAAGTGATCCCGCAAGAAGCTAAGAGTTGTAAGTCACAATTGGTACAAAATAAATGCAATTGGTACAATTGGTACAATATGATTATTGGTACAATTGGTACAATATGGCATTAGTACAATATGGTGATTACAATGGTACAATGGATACCACCGGAAATAGCTTTGCATTATGATCCGCGGCATACCCGTCATAATGTATTGTGAAATACGGATTCTTAGCCCTTGTTAAATATAAAAGTTTTGGGTAATATATTTACAAGGACCCATCAAACTAACTAAAACTACTTTGCTATTTTAATAGATGGCATCTTCGAACCCCACCACCACCACCAATGTTTCTTTAAGAGTTTTCCTTGAAAAGGAGAAACTCAATGGTGCAAATTTCCTTGATTAGGAGAGACAATTAAAACTTGTTCTCCGCCATGAAGGAAAGATGCACGTGATTGAAGGACCTCTTCCCGATGAACCAGGGGATGATGCAATTCAAGCAGCACACGATGCTCATGAACGTCTCATGAAAGAAAATGAGGACATTTCATGTCTTATGTTGAGCACTATGACTCCTGATTTGCAAAAGCAAATGGATCATTTGTACGCTTATGAGCTTATTGTATAGTTGCGGGACATGTTCCAACAGCAAGCAAAGCTAGAGCGGTACAAGTGCCTCAAGAATGTGCTTGATTGTAAACTCCTCGAAAGCGGGGATGTGAGCGCTCACGTGTTGCGGATGAAAGCAAACGTGGAACGCTTGGAGAAGTTAGGCTTCTCCATTGGGAAGGAATTGGCCATGGATTTTATCCTTAGGTCTCTTCCTACATCATATGAACAGTTTGTTATGAACTATCATATGCATGGTATGGACAAGTCCGTAATGGAGCTTCATGGTATGTTGAAGACCGCCGAGTCGACCATGACCAAAAGAAAGCCCAACCCAACACATCCCGTCCTTGCAATTCGAGAAGGAAAGGTCTCCAAGAAGAAGAAGTCCACCCCTACCCCTCAAGGTAAGGGTAAAGGCAAGGTTGGTGCGCCCAAGCCTAAGCCTACTTCGGTCAAGATGGCAAAAGGAAAAGTTCCTCAAGCCATGACACCGGAAGATGCGGACTGCTTCTATTGCGGGAAAAAGGGGCATTTCCGCCGTAGTTGCCCAACATACCTTGAGGAACTCAACAAGCTAAAAGATAAAGGAGTTGGAGGTACCTCAAAGCAAGGTATGTACATGATTGAACTCTATCAAACTTCTACTTCGCAAAACTGGGTCTTAGACACCGGTTGTGGCACTCATATTTGTAACAAATTTCAGGTGCTATTGGAAAGTGAGAAGTTGATGAGAGGGGAACAGGATCTTGTCATGGGAAACAAGCATGTTGTCCCGGTTGAAGCTCAAGGAAACGTGAAGTTGTCCTTTGAATCCGGTTCCTTTATTTTGTTGAAAAATGTACGTTATTCGCCTCATGTGGCAAGAAACATTATTTCTTTTCATGCTTTGTATGACGATGGTTTTGCATTTACCTTTAATGACAATGGTTCTATTTCTTGTTTCAAAGATAGTACTTGTTATTTTAATGCTTTACCATATCATGGCATTTATGAGGTGATAGCACATGTTAGCAACAAAAGATCAATCATGCAAGTTGGTTCTACATCCAAAGATACTTTGGATAAATTATCCTTATGGCATAGTCGTCTTGGCCACATAAACAAGACTCGCATTTCCAAGCTCCAAGCAATTGGGTACTTGGAATCATTTGAAAATGGTTCAAATGATGTATGTGAATCTTGCTTATTAGGCAAGATGACTAAAGCTCCCTTCACCGGTGTTAGTGAGAGGGCTAAGGGTTTATTAGACATTATACACACTGATGTGTGTGGTCCATTTAAACACCTTACAAGGAATAATTGTAGATACTTCGTAACCTTTATAGATGATTATAGTAGGTTTGGATATGTTTACTTGATTAAACATAAGTCAGAAACCATTGAGGTGTTCAAGACATTCCAAAACGAAGTTGAGAACCAATTGGGAAAGTCAATCAAGATACTTCGATCTGATAGAGGCGGAGAGTATCTTAATCTAGAGTTTATTGACCATCTTAAGAATTGTGGGATTGTCTCACAATTAACACCTCCTAGGACTCCACAATTGAATGGAGTCGCCGAGAGGAGAAATCGAACATTACTTGACATGGTTCGATCAATGATGGCAAGAACCCAATACCCATAAGTTTTTGGGGATATGCTCTAGAAACTGCGTGTAAGCTTCTTAATCTCGTACCAACAAAGAAGGTAGAAAAGACACCTTTCGAGATATGGCATGGGAGTAAACCTCCACTATCCTATCTTAGATTTTGGGGTTGTCAAGCCTACGTAAAGCGGGAGGCCGATGACAAATTAGAACCCCGTTCAGAAAAGTGTTATTTCATTGGATATCCTAAAGCGGGACTTGGATATTTCTTTTACAAACCTACCGAGAACAAGGTATTTGTTGCTCGAAGGGAAGTATTTCTTGAAAGAGAACTTTTATCCAATGAACCTAGTGGAAAGCATATAGATCTTGAGGAAACTCAAGATATATCCAATGAACTACCTAATGTTGGCACTAGCACACATCCTCACCAACCGATCAAGAGGATGCGGTAGAAACTGACGTTCCACCATTGTCTCTTCGTAGATCTGGTAGAACTCGCACTGAGCCAGAGAGATATGGGTTTCTCATATCTAAGGGCAGCGAGTTACTAGGGGATCATGATGAACCCTCTACCTACCAGGAAGCGATGGCAGGCCCATAGTCTGACAAATGGAGAGATGCAATGGAAGTCGAAATGCAATCCATGAAGGACAACCAATTATGGGAATTGGTTGATCCTACACCCAGCTGTAAGCTTGTGGGGTGTAAATGGGTCTATAAAGTAAAGACTGGCATGGAAGGACAGATTGATACTTTCAAAGCACGACTGGTTGCTAAAGGCTTCACTCAAACCCATGGTGTTGACTATGATGAAACTTTTTCCCCAATGGCTATGTTGAAATCTATCAGGATACTTATGGCAATTGCCGCCTTTCATGATTATGAAATTTGGCAAATGGATGTAAAAACCGCCTTCCTTAACGGGAAACTTACTGAAGAGGTATATATGAGACAACCTGAGGGTTTTGTACATCCAAAGTATCCTAATAAAGTCTGTCAGCTTAAGAAGTCCATTTATGGACTTAAGCAAGCATCTCGAAGTTGGAATCTTTGCTTTGATGAGAAAATCAAGGAATTTGGATTTTCTAAAAGCATAGATGAACCTTGTGTATACGTCAGGGCTAGTGGGAGCGCGATTGTATTCCTAGTCCTATATGTTGATGACATCTTACTCATTGGGAATGACATTCCAATTTTGAGCGATGTCAAGACATTTCTTGGAAAATGTTTTTCCATGAAGGACTTAGGAAATGCATCGTACATATTGGGAATCAAGATCTATCGAGATAGATCTAAAAGGCTTCTCGGTTTGATTCAAAGTGCATATATTGACAAAGTTCTAAAGCGGTTTAGAATGGAGGATTCCAAGAAAGGGAATCTTCCTATGTTGCGTGGAGTGACTTTGAGCAAGGCTCAATGTCCAAGTTCCGATAAGGAACGTGACGTAATGAAGAAGATCCCTTATGCCTCGGCAGTTGGATCTATCATGTACGCCATGCTATGCACCAGACCTGATGTATCATGTGCACTGAGCGTGGCAAGTAGATATCAATCAAACCCTGGAGAAGCTCATTGGATAGCCGTCAAGAACATCTTGAAATATCTTCGAAGAACGAAGGATATGTTCTTGGTCTATGGTGGTATGGAAGAGTTGCGTGTAGTTGGATACACAGACGCAAGCTTCCAAACTGATAGGGATGATTTCCGATCGCAATCGGGTTATGTATTCCTATTGAATGGTGGTGCTGTGAGCTGGAGGAGCTCCAAGCAAGACACAGTTGCTGATTCGACGACAGAATCAGAATACATTGCAGCAAGCGAAGCTGCAAAAGAAGTTGTGTGGATGAGGAAATTCATCAATGACTTGGTAGTTGTCCCTAGCATTGCCGACCCCATTGAAATATTTTGTGACAATGAGGGTGTGGTAGCATTGGCTAAGGAAGCTAGAGCTCACAAAAGAACGAGGCATATTGCTCGTAAATACCACGTTATCCGAGATAAGGTTGAAAGTGGTGATGTTGTCATAAGCAGAGTAGTATCGAAAGAGAACCTTGCCGATCCGTTTACTAAGCCGTTGTCACAGGCTATACATGATTCTCACACTAGAGGAATAGGTGTGAGATTAGCAGTGATTTAGCTTGAGTACCGTTTTAGTTTGAATTTGATGTTTATTTTGGGAACATGAAGCAGTATTGTAATTTTGATTGTATTGATGTATAAATATGTCTATACATATGCGTGTTGCAGTTACTTTCAAAATCTTTATTGTGTTCCATCTTTGCATGTTTAAACACTTCCTAGATTTTTATCTAAACATCCACAGTCAGTCATACTTAAATGGAAGTAAGTAATGAATGAAGGCTGAGGCAATGTGTTGGTTATGAGATATAGACGCAACAATTGCCTGTGCTTGAAATTGTCACAAGTATCTCGGGGTGATAATATCATTTCATCCTTAGACCAGAGATTCATGAGATTCCAAAGCATAAGTTTACTTTACTTAGATTAATGCTCTAACATGGTTCGTAAATGGCTGTTATAAGGGGCTTAGTTGGGTAAGGATAACTTATGTGTAGGGACTATGTAGTCAAAAGGATTTGTACCTCAATGAAGAGAGATATCCATGGGCCCCTCGATGATTTAGCGCTGAAACCAAAACGCATGGCCATGCACGAGTTATATTGAAAATGGTTCAATTATAACTCATTTTGGTCACCACTAAATAAAAGATCGAGAAACATAATCGTGAACGATCTGGAGAATGACGACATTAATCCATGTCTCGTGTTCACAAGGATATCGTGTACAAAGGGATGATACGATCACTTATCTAAAGGAACCATCATTTATATGATTGGTAGTTGTCGACGATGACGTAACTCATGCTGACTTGGGGACAAAGATGCCTAGCTAGGGCCGCTCTTTGTTTGTGATACCAATAACACGTTGTGTCGTGTGCAAGTGGGAGTTTGTTAGAATTCGTGACTTAATCACCGATGATTAAACTATCAGAATCGTAACCTTAATCATTGGTGATTAAAGTGTTAGATTTGTAGTAGCTTAATCATCGATGATTAAACTATCAGAATCGTAACCATAATCATTGGTGATTAAAGTGTTAGATTTGTAATAGCTTAATCATTGATGATTGAACTGTCAGATTCGTGGCAACTTAATCATTGGTGATCAAACTGCCGGACTCGTGACAGCTTAATCATAAGTGATAAAATTGTCAGAATTTAGTGCCCACCGACACACATGTACGGGTATCATGGCCGATGATGCACGAGCCTATCGGGTCACACGCCGGGGGAATTCCTTTCCGATAACACTTAAATTAAGAGAGATAAATAAAGATGTTGGGAGAAATAAAAGTGGCTTTTATTTCATTGGACCATTTAATGGTCCAATGCATGTGAAGGAAAGCCACTACTTTTCTCCACATGCTTGCTTTAATTCTATTGGGCCACTCTTTGGTCCAATGCATGTAGAGCTTTTCCACCCACCACCACATGCTCTCTTATCTATATAAGAGAGATGTGGGAGGTTGATTAGGGGTTAATGCAATTCGTTTTTCTCTCTAAAAATACAAGTGTTTGGTTACCGAAAATCTAAGAAGATTTCTTGAGCTTTTTCGGTGTCGGGTTAGCAACTTGGAAGGAATCGCTCACTCGGTGTGGATCAACGGTAGAGGGGAACGACTTCGTGACCTTCATCCATTTAAGAGTTCATCACTATTCTTGCGGGTGTCTTCGAGGGTATGATGTTCTCTTTCTCTTCTTTGTTGCACGATTTGGGTTTAGAGATTCGGTCATTGGTGGATCTTGGTGGTTAAATTAAAATTTTAAATTTACATTTCCGCTGCGTTTTAGAACCCACCAAAATCCAACAATACAGACTTCAAAATTCTGTTTAAATGATTATAGAATTTAACAACACCACAATTCTATTTGATAAACCTTTCATTCTAACCAGTTGATTTTTTTTTTCTTTAGCACCATCTGTGCAGGCTCATAGAGCTCAAGCTACTCAGTCTCAGAAAGTGCAAGGGGCACTACAAACAATCCTTAATCAAATCCTGGCCATGCAGACCACTCAGAATTCTATTATGGCCAGGATGGATGAAATGAGTAATGAGTAATGAGATTGACTCATTAAAACAGTCGGTGGCACTACTTCAACAACAACAACAGCCTCCACCACCTCCACAGTCTCCACTTGGTGGAAATAATGATGAAGAAGGCCCTGATACTGAGCCTAGAAGATCACCCTCCCATGCAAATACTGAGGGTGAACATGATGCTGCCACTGAACATATGCCCTCCCCAACTCCTGATGATCAACAGGGGGACATAGGTGGTGCACCTGAACCTCTTCCCTCCCCATCAAATGATAACAATAAGGGGGAGAAGAGACAAAGAGAAGAAGAGGTTGATCAACCTGAGCCATCTGCTCAGGGGGAGAAAAGAAGGAAATTGAATGAAGATCAACCTCCACAGCAACAACAACAACAACATCAGCAAACTTCTCATACTGATCAACCACTTAGGTTTCAGTATGAGAGAAGAAGACAAAGAGGAAGGTCAGTTCTGGAACAACTTGAAAAGTTATCTGAGCCAACTGCTCAGGGGGAGATTACAACTAACCAACCACAACAAGTTGATACTGAGCCTCCTGCTCAAGAACCAAATAACTTGCAGATTATAGTTTATAGGCCTTTTGTCTGGCCTATTGCTGATAATGATGAAGAACATCCAGTGCCATCTCAAACTTCTTAAACTTTGCACTGGATGTGGCAAATAAAGAAAGCTCTTCATCATCATCCTCAGATGATGAAGAGCCTCCAAGAAAACCAATCTCTCCTCAAGCTGAAGGACCTTCTAGAGTTCCTAGAAGACCAATAACCAGAAGAATGTCAAAACTGGTTATGTCCTCAGAATCAAGTGAGGAACCAGATCCAGCTCCTCTGATTTCTAGACCAAGAAGATTTGTTCAGTATACTGAGGAAAAGAGTGACGCTGAGGATGAGATTGAGGCCCAAAGATTCTTTCCTGTGAAGGAAGAAGATCCTGATACTGACACTGATTCTGATGCAGATGTTCCATGGAAACCTCACACTATAAGAAGAAAAGGAGATGAAGTTCTTCAACAATACTGGAACATTGTTGCTCAAAGAACAAGATATAGGGAGAACAGAATGAGTATGCTGAGGAATAGATTATTCCCAAATATTAAGGAGATATGCTGGCTGAACATGTATGTCAACAAAATAAAAGTCAAAACCGTTGCCAAGTCCATAGTTGCAGTCTGCACCGGACCAGTCAGTCCTCCTATGAAGATTTTCCTTCATGACATTCAGAACATGGGACTCCAAGACTGGGTGAAGATTGCCAGATTAATTAAGGAGTTACCATCAAGATCCTCAGAAGCCCAAGTAATGATGGATGAAATCTGGGTTGTTTCTGATGTATGCTTTGAACAAGGCATTTTGTACCAAGCAGACTATAGGGCACTCAGTGTAATGACTGAGGCAATAAAGAACAACAAGCCTGAGTGCCTTAATAATTTCAGGATCTTGAAATCATACTCTGTTCCCCCAAATTTAATCTTTCAGGATCAAAAGAGCACCATATATCCAACCTCTGACTCAGAAGATAGGGAATGCTTCATTACTGAAGCAGATCTGCCAAAGGCCCCTATTAGTCATCTGGTGGGCTTGAAATGGATGATAACCAAGAGGGAGGACTCTTGGTTCAGAAAGAAGATAGTTGTTGTGCTGAATAACAGGTAGGATGAACTGAAGAAAAGAGAAGAGTTCATCCACATAAAGAAAGAAGTCTTCTATGAGTTTGAATCAATCAACAAACAGTGAAAAAGAAGACTATGCTGCCTGATTTTTTGTTTTTATAATATTTTCTTTGTAATTGTTTTGTTATCATTAGATAGGGGGAGATTGTTAAGGCAAAAAGCCTTACCCCTTTGAAATCTTAAGATAACAAAACAACCTAGCCTAGCTTAGAATAAATAGTAGAATTAATATGCTAAGTTTAGGAGTGATACTGAGTTTGTCCAGTATTGGCCACTCAGTATCAGCACTCAGTATTGGAAATCCAATACTGAGTAGAAGGACTGAGTTACAATCAGTTTTGTAACGGACTAAGATCAAATCCCTTGATCTTAGTCATTTCCCTAGTTTAGTCCTTCGGTTACTCCTTTGCCCATTATGTAAGATCTCTATATCATTATAAATAGAGATCATCTTGCAAAGGAGAACTTACCAATTCACGTACTTACTTTCATATCTTTGTAATTGATCAGTGATCTTGTTATTCCGCAACAAGCCACACTTAGTGGATTTATACATTGACTCTAATACTATGTTATACACTTTAATTGTCCTAAGTATATTAATCTAATCAATTAACCTATAAAACCAGGGTGTTGTGACCTAACAAGTCGAAACGGGTTTACCGATAACATATATGTAACAAAAAACATCAATGTATAAAAATTGTACAAACAATATCTACATATCCAAACAATAACAAAATATATATGCAAAGTAAAAAAAATGAATAAATATATGTCCCAAAGCTAATTGCATCTTCAAGTTTTCCTTTATTAGTACGAGAGCTGAAATATAACACTTGATTTCATCATCTGCAATTTCAATAAAAAATAGTCAACACCAAAAAATATAATGAAAAGAAACATTATTAATAACTAACAGCTTTATCTCTTTCTTGTTAAGTATTCCTCTTAATAGCAGCCACATTAAGGATTTGTATCAAAGTTGAGGCAACCCACCCAAAGACATATAAAAAATGAAACTTTACTTTTGAAAACAATCTAAAAGTCTAGTACTATAACGATTCAGTTAACAAATATAATTTGTCTATAGTCCAAATCAGTTCTAAATTCAAGTCTCGCACAAAGTGATTATCTGTATGAATATTTTAAATAAAAGAATAATAAAAAAAACCAAAGAAAATAATTGACCTTTTAAATATTAGTACTCTACGTATGACTATTTTAAAATAACATAAACACAAATTAAAACAAGTAAAAAGTGATTGATTACATGGAGCGTAAGCAAGTTCATCTCAATTTTTATAAATCTGAAACTCGAATTATAGATACATACCTCTTTCATTAGGCGCCGACGATGGCATCGGAAGATCTCAACTCAGTAGAATAACAAGAAAAACCAACTTCGAGTTTCAGAGATCGTAATAACACTGAAACTCGTCGTCGTCTGAAATTAGGTGGTGTGTGGCGGGATCCGGTGGTGGTGCGGCGGGATCTGGTTCATCATCACCGTCATCTTCTTCTTCGTCTCTGTAACATCATCAGTGTCACCTTCTTCGTCTCCGTCGCAGTTTGATGCAAAAGAGTCAAATCGGTTGTGAAGAATGAAGAACGTGAGAGAGAAAGTTGCTTTTATGGTTTTCAAGTATTAAGGGAATAGATATGATAAAGTCTTGCATAAATGTAGGGATTAATTGTAACTTCCAAATATACAAAAACCGCTCTAAATAGATACTGACTATAATACCCTTGTAATTTTTTTAATTAAATAAATGCAAAAGAAATTACTAATTCGTGATTGGTCAATTAAGAGTTCTCAGGGTTCTTTTTGAAATCAGAGTTCTCAATATAACTCTTGACTATTAAAATCAGAACCAATTAAGGCTACAGAACCAGCATAACTCAATCTAAACCATTGATTTTTGAAATGAAATGATCATCGAAGACACATTAATGTATTTGATGAGGGACCCTCAAATATTGGTTTGCATGAATGTCATTCATGCATGTATACGTACATGTATAGATAACACTTATGTATACATACATGAAAACATATACATATATGTATACATGCATGAATGACATTCATGCAAACCAATATTTGGGGGTCCCTCATCAAATACATTAATGTGTCTTCCATGATCATTTCATTTTAAAAATTAATGGTTTAGATTGAGTTTTGCTGGTTCTATGGCCTTAATTGGTTCTGAAAATAATTCAACCCTATATATATATATATATATATATATATATATATATATATATATATATATATATATAGAAGTGGGATCCTGTGAGGACTCTTTTTTCGGTGAGGACTCGCGAGGACACCTCATAAAAATTTCAAAAAATTCCGAAAAAAATATATATAACCCACCATGATTATTACTACATTTGAAAAAAAACATTTCAAAAAAAAAATTATGATCCACTTTTTTTAGCGAATCATAACAATGATCCATATTTTTTTTGTGGATCATTATTATGATCCATATTTTTTTTTTTTGGATCATTTTTGGAAAAAAAAAATTTTGATCTTATACATAGCGATTTAGATATATATAAAAAAGGAATTTTTTGAAAAAAGTTTGTTTTGGATCATTTTTAGAGTTTTTTTTTGGAGTCCTCACAGCCCTTGCGAGGAAAAGAGTCCTCACCGGATCCGGACCCTATATATATATATATATATATATATATATATATATATATATATATATATATATGTCTAATAAAGCACCATTATACTGAGCTTGAGAAAGTAACAACCTTTTATAAAGAGATTACAACTAGATTACTTTTGAAATTACAATGAGATTACAATTGAGATCACATTGAAAATTGTACTCTTTGCATATCTCTGGCGAACGAAACCCAAGATATTGCATGCATTGTTGACAAGATCTTTCTTTTGTCATCATGCAAACTACGTCTTTCTGCTGCTTGAGTTGTTTCTACTGTTCTTTCTACTGCTATAGTAGATATGTGTTTATTAAGGAAAAAGTTATTTCAATATAAGATGGAAAAAGTTATTTCAATATAAGAGGGAAAAAGTTATGGGATATTGACATTAGATATTGGGCCCCTAGTAAAATATTAACGTTAGTAAACTACTGTTTTCTTTTTTATTAAATTATGTGGTATATAAAACATAACTTTTAAAATGTAACACTTAAAATATACAAAACATCTATCTTTAAATCATCACTTTATTACAACACCGCCACTCGAGCTTTCAAAGCTTGAGGCTCTAATTCTTCAGACTCTATTTCCGACACCACCACTCTTGCTTTTAAAGCTTCATTCTATTTCTTTAGTTACGGTTGAAAGATGCGCAAAAGTTTTTTCGGTAAGTCGGAAAACGAGTTAGGAAATAGATCAGGTAACTTGATATGACCACTGATAAAATCGAAGTATCAAACCAACACATATTTGAGCATACACAAACACAGCAGGTTACGATAAGGTCCACGATATGTATAGTGAAGGTCAAGTAACCACGATCTATTAGTGTTAAATAATGCTAGAGTTACGATAAGGTTTAGGATATGGTCCACGATATAACAAGTACATATTTGAACTTGGTGAAATAAAAGAGAAGTTTTCTAAAATCCAAAACTTAAACACTTTGAACGTTGACAAAAAATCACACTTCTTACCTTCTTCCATTGTGAGGAAGAGATAGAAGAAGAACAAATAGACGTTCAAGCACAATGGATATATGGAGAAATCGAGCTCTTTTATAGGCCAGAAGTATAGAAATAAATTATATTACTTCGTATATTATTACATTATTCCAAATACATGTATTTATTATACTAGTAACATTTAAAATTATATTAGTAGTAAAATAAAATATTCTACTTATAGAAATGGGTGTTGTAGTTAATAAATGACAATATCTACTGATCAGTATTATCTTCATTCACCATTAGTAGTTGTGGGCAGTGGAAAGTTCCTGATAAGTATTGACTTCATCTCAGCATTAAGCCAAAAGCAAAGATATTGCCTGCAAATATGACAAGACATTTCTTATCCAAGATAGCTTAAAACCTTTCCAAAAGCTATCTTGGATAAGATAAGTCTTGTCATATTTGCAGGCAATATCACTAAAACCTTTCCAAAAACTTTTTCTTTTACAATATTTCTAATTTACCTTTATCTATCTCAAATATTTTATAAATATCCCTTATATATAATTTGACAAAAATTTAACATCTTATTAAATATAATACTTTTTAAAATGTCTAACACAAAATATAATATTTTAAATTTGTTAAATATGATTATTAATGTAAAGTGTATAAATGTGTAATAAAGTACCATTAGATACAAAGCATGATAAATCTTTCAATAACAGCCTCCCTCTTAGAATTAAGAGAACCTCATGGTAGAAAGATCCATGAAGAACAGGAACGGGGAGAAATGGATGTAGATGTGGATACTTCTGAACCCAGAGCAGCAGAAATTCAAAGAGAAATTCCAGCAGAAACAACAGTCTTAGATACGGAGAGTAATATTATCTTTGATTGTCGTAGCAAGTATTATTATGGTTGATCCGTATTATCTTTGATAGTTGTAGTAAGTATTATGCTTGATCAGTATTATCTTTCATACCCATAGTAAGTCTTATGGTTGATCAGTACTATCTTTGATAGCCGTGGTAAGTCTTATGGTTGATCGGTATTATCTTTGATACCTGTAGTAAGTCTTATGGTTGATCGGTATTATATTCGATACCCGTAGTAAGTCTTATGGTTGATCACTATTATCTTTGATAGCCGTAGTAAGTCTTATGCTTAATCATTATTATCTTTGCTTGATTAGTATTATCTTTGATAGCCGTATTAAGTCTTCGGATTATCCCAACAATATTGCTAACCCACAGTTTTAAATGCTAGCCAAAATCTAATATACAAACAAAATACATGTAACATCAAGACTTCTGAAACATTTAATGACATTTATTGCTTAAGAAACGTTGGGAATTACAAATTTTGCGATATTCTCTCGGTGAAGGGGGGGAAATAACAATCGTTTGGGTTATCACCTCTCATTGAAGGGGGAGAAACGACAATTGTTTGGGGTATCACCTCTCGGTGAAAGGGGGAGAAATGACAATCACTTGGAGTGTCACCTCTCAGTGAAGCAACCAATATGTTAAAACATGATTCTTGAAGCAGCCAAGATGTTAAATCATGATTCTTGAAGAAGCCAAAATATTAAATCAATGATTACAAACCAAAGATGAAGCTCAAATATGATATGATTCTCTACCAACAACCTCTTCGACAAAAACAAAATAAACTACTAAATCTAATGCTAAATATTTATGTACGATTAGTAATTAGTACTAACCACCCATACCTATTGGATTTACACATATAATTACTCACCATTCGTTTCTTCCTTTTACGGATCCCACCATTTCTCAATCCCGAATCACCACTTTCAGGTGAGTCTTCCACAATCGTTTGTTCTTGTGTAACCAACCCACGGTTTCTTGAAAATTTCTAATTGGTGTTGTGGGCATGGGTTCATGTTGAAAACAAGTGGTGTTGGGTTGACTGGACTCCTATGTGGCATTAGCTCGTCTCCTTCAGTAGTCGAGTCTAGCATTAGCTCGATATTTACGATAAGATCTACGATACGATAAGAGAAAGAACATGTTGATATCATAGTCTTTTTTATGCATTTCGTTAAGAAGAGAAAGAATATGCAGAAGGAAAATGGTGTGAAGAACATATACAGAAGGAAAATGATGTGAAGAAAAGATGATAGTTTGTAATGAAGGTTAACCATGGTTAAATAATGTAGGGAAAAGGTACAACAGTCAATCGCATCACCTTTCTTCTCCTAACATGTCTTCCTAGTATTCAAGGGACACTTGGGAAGATTTGAATGGAGTCGACAAGTCGACTATATGTGCTTTAAGTCGCACGGAGTATTTTGGGAAGATTAAAGTCTATCAGTTTTAGATGAGAGTCTCTCACTTAAATTGGTCTATTCTGGTAATCATTTCTACGTATTAGATATTATGAGAGACTAATCTTTATGGAGATAATAATTAGAGATGTAAATTGTAGTTTAATTATAGTACTAGACATTGAGACATTGAGTAAATAAACTTATAGATAATGGATTAATTATTAAGAGTTAGTATTTAGACGAATTCAAATGTGAATTTAAGAATTATATGTTATCTATAAATAGGGATTAGGGAACAACTAGAATTGATTGATACTCCAAATTACCAAATTCGTCCCTCCACTCCCTCATTTGTTTTTGACAAATGAAAGCGAGTTTCGATTTCGGTTTCAATATCCCGGTGCAACATGTGTGGACACCGAAAGCAGTTCCCCGTGATCTTCACGTCCACCGACTTCAAATTTTACGTGAGGTGTAAAATTTGAATCTCCCTATGGTTGTATGATTATGTTTTACGATTTTTACCGGTAGATCCACTTTGTGGTTCACTGCGATTTTTTTGTTTTCTATTGCGTATGCATTGAACTCCTAGAAATCTTACACTAGACGATGCCATATCGGCTATTCTTTAATTTTGGACTAATATTATACAAATTATAATACTCCCTCCGTCCCATAAAAAACTTCCCATTTGATATGGGCACAAGTTTTAAGGTGATAGTTAGTGGTGGGGTCATTGGTAATAATCTTGATTAAAATATAAGATTGGTTTGGAGAGAGAATGATAGTTAGTGGATAGTTAGTGGTGGGGTCCTTAGTAATAATAGTATTTTATTGAAATGGGAAGTTTTTTGTGGGACAAAAAATTAAGGTCAAATGGGAAGTTTTTTGTGGGACGGAGGGAGTACTTAATTAGTTGAACAATTTGATGTTTACCAACCAAACAGATTAACATTGATCATACTTGACACCAATTAGATTAACAAATTGAAAATGTTTCTGTCACCCGTTTATTTTAACTATTGTTTTATTAACATTCGACACGAATCATATATAAAATATAATTTAATCCTCACGGCAAGCATCATGAAACAAAACAAACACAATTAAAATCGCAAAGTCAGTCAACGACGTAATTGCCCATCAACTCACCTTCTTTAAAAAAGAAAACAATTGCACGATAACCTTAGTTTTTTCTGACTTTCTTGACACTGTGATTCTGTTAAATTAATTTATCCATTTAGTCATTAAACCAAGAACACGATATTAACATAGTCAATACTGTAAACTTAATTTTTCCTATATAATAATAACAATTTTAGGAGCAACATAATTTATTTTCCGTGTAAGTATAGGGCTATCACAATTTTTTTTCCTACACAAATAAGATTAAAAATTAAAAAATGTAGTTTCATAAAATATTATAAATGACAAATTAAACTAAAAAACTAGAGAATGTAATTTAAATTTGTGCTACTCGTTGACCCAATTACCTAAAACGAGTCACTATATATTCATTTGTAACTGGAATAAATGCTTCTTTTTTTATACAACAAATCAAAATCCATTTAATAAATCTTCACTTATTCTATTACGTAAATTCGTTTTTAATAACTTCAATTCGTTGCAGAATACCATTGTTGATGGTTGCAATTACTGATACCAATTGAAAAATGGACTTGTTTATTAAATGAAATTGATATTCGAGTTCTTAATAATCTAAATAGTTTTCAGTTTGTACTATTATTATTTTTTTCTAAATGATTTTTACTAAAATATTTATATTTATAGCATCTATATTCCAAGGCTCAATTAATAGTGTTAACCACTTGGTAATAAGCTTTCTAACTTTAATGTTTTTCAAGAATAAGTGAGATATTTTTTATGAAAAATTATTAAACTTTTTATTTAAAGTAAAAAACTACTCTACCATCACATATTATATTCACATAGAATTCTATATCTCAAATAGTCTTAAAGTCAGAATCTCTTAATAAATAACGGTTCGTATGTAAACCATTTTACTCCTCTTTTCTGAAGTTCTGTATCCAGTGATGTAACAATTGGCTTACAAGTCAACTATTTGTACTCTGCAACACTATTACTAGTATTTGTTCAAACTTATATAATTACAGTCTGTTATTCATATTTATCTGCAAATCATGGTTACATCATTCCATGTTGTTCTTCTTTTCCTTACAATAATAATATTATCCCATATAACATCATCCTCATCTTCAGCAGGTCATGGTTTAAGTCAAGGCTCATCTTTATCCGTTGAAAACACGGATGATGTTTTAGTTTCACCAAACGGGCTTTTCGCAGCCGGTTTTCACAAAATTGGAGAAAATGCTTACACCTTCGCAGTTTGGTTCTCAGAAAACGCCACACCCGGGTTGACTCGCACCGTGGTCTGGATGGCTAACCGAGATGCACCCGTGAACGGAAAACGATCAAAGCTATCCTTATGGGAAGATGGAAATCTTGTGTTAGTAGATGCTGGTCAATACGTTATTTGGTCAACGCAAACTGAGTCAACTTCCTCATCAGCAGAGCTACAGCTCCTTAACACAGGTAATCTTGTGCTCCAAGAAAAAGGTCAAAGTCAACCGATTTGGCAAAGCTTTGATTATCCAACAGATACACTTCTTCCAAATCAAGAGTTGACTAAAAACACGCAACTTGTTTCGTCAAGAAGTAGTACTAATTATTCTTCGGGTTATTATAAGCTCTTTTTCGACAACGATAGCATTCTTCGGCTTGTTTATAACGGTCCAAAAACAACTTCGATTTACTGGCCCGATCCGAGGTTACAAACATGGGAATCCGGGAGATTTCAGTATATAGATGGCCGAAGAGCGAGCCTTGATTCTAACGGTCAATTCAACTCATCAGATGGTTTAAGTTTTGTAACTGCTGATTATGGAACGGGCCCGCAAAGAATTATGAAGATCGATATAGACGGTAACGTACGCGTTTACAGCCTCGTAGAGCACGAAAACCGAATGAAATGGGAAGTTCAATGGCAAGCGATTTCTCATTCTTGTAGGATTGATGGTGCATGTGGACCAAATAGTTTATGTACTTATACTCAAGATTTGGGACGGAATTGCATTTGCGTACACGGGTATAAAATGGAAAATTCTCAAGATTGGAGTTACGGATGTGAACCCGAATTTGAGTTCCCGAGATGCACGGAGAATAATTGTGATTTCATCGAGCTTTTTTACACGGAATTCTACGGGTATGATATCCGGATGGTTAACAACGCCACTATCGATAAATGCAAGAAGAATTGCTTGCAAGATGCCAATTGCGTCGGGTTCAATTTCGGGAGGAAACTTAACACGGGATCGTATTATTGTTTCATCAAGACTTCTTTGCATAACGGGTATCAAAACGGGGTTTATGGTTGGATGTTTGTCAAACTACCTAACAACTTAGTATCATCTTTTAATCAGAAAACCATCTACCATGCGAACTTAAGTTGTCCGTCACCAGTGTTGACCCCAATTATAAGATCGTACCAGAAAACACACGATAATCACCAACTTGAATTCTTGCTAGTGCTAGCATTTGTAATCGGGTTTATCGAGATCATCTGCGTCACATTTTTCTGGATTTTTATCACCAAAAGCTCGTCTAAATCCGAGCAAAGTTATTTTCAAGCTGCAACGGGCTTCCGTAGATACTCGTATAACGAGCTTAAAAAGGCGTCATGCAATTTCAGTGAAGAAATCGGGAGAGGTGGCAGTTCGGTTGTTTATAAAGGACGGTTATCCGACAACAGGATTGCCGCAATCAAGAAGCTCAAGAACACCAATTATCACCAAGGGGAAGCCGAATTTCAAGCCGAAATTAGCACAATTGGGAGGGTGAATCACATGAATCTAATAGAAACATGGGGATACTGTTCTGAAGGCAAGCATAGATTAGTTGTGTACGAATATTTGGAAAACGGATCGTTGGCCGAAAACATGGGCCTTAATAAACTTGATTGGGCCACAAGATTCGATATTGCTATTGGTACTGCAAAAGGGCTAGCTTATTTACACGAAGAGTGCTTAGAGTGGGTCCTACATTGTGATGTTAAACCGCATAACATATTGTTGGATGCTAATTACAATCCTAAAGTGGCCGATTTCGGTTTGTCGAAATTGGTCGATAGAGGTGATCATATCGACCAATGGAATTTCTCCATGATGCGAGGGACTCGGGGTTACATGGCTCCCGAGTGGGTGTTTAATCTTCCGATTACCTCAAAAGTTGATGTGTTTAGTTATGGTGTGGTGATATTGGAATTGATAACGGGAAAGAGTCCAACGAATAAGAATAATACAATTAATGAAAATGGTGAGACCGAGCCGAGGTTAATTGATTGGGTGAGAGATTGTGTTCGAGAGTTCAAAGGGGTTGAAACAGATTCTTGGGTTGAAGAAATCGTAGATCATTCGGTTAGAGGTGAATATGATCGGTTATTTGTGGAAAATATGGTTCGAATTGCGCTGCAATGTATCGAGGAAGATCGGGATGCAAGACCCTCAATGAGCCAAGTGGTTAATATGCTCCTTCGTTTGTAATTAAATGAACTATAATGATCTTTATGTAATTTTTAGGATTCTTCTTTTAGTGTGTTTATCTTGTACATCCTATTGTTAATAAATAAAGAATCCTGAAAATCAATTGAACGAAAAACTCTTTAGCTACTAATCATACAGTCTTAATCACAAGATACTATCTAATTATTAAAAGTTACACTGCTTACTAACTATCAAATTTAATATTATGTACAATATTTTGCCTCAATTAACATAAAATTCAAAGTATATCACTTATTTTGACATGGGAGGTAAAATAGCTACCTATTTTTTTAAAGATGGATACATAAATATTACTTACGATTTTTCTATCAATGTTATTTTTATTTTGAATTTAAATGATAAAAAATTATTACTAGCACAATTTGCTATAGAATAAATAAAGATGTACAGTAAAGCATACTATTTTTTTATAAAGAGAAAAAAGAAGAAATAAAATATATCTTCAACAATCAAACGTGAATGATGATGACATTGTTAATTATAAACTAAAAATCATTTATGATAAGCCAGCTTACATATTCTCAAGGATCCCCTAAAAGTCTAAACCATATACTCTTGGCGATTCATCACTAGAGAAATATTTCCCTCATCTTACAAAAAAATTCACATTTCTCTTAGATACAAGATTTTATAAGATAGTTAATAATAGAGTCCTTCATAATACCTTTGATTAAAATATAATGTTATATTGAAGAGAGAAAATGTTTTACTAGTGATATTATTATTGTTGGATCGCTGAAAAGCATCTCCCACTGAAGAGATTTAATGAAGACAAAACGGCAAATAGTTAGAAGACAATCTGAGGATTAGTTCCTCAGATTGTGGGTAATTGAATCTGATCAGTCGGATTTCTATTACCCAGTTACAATATATGATCACTATCTGAAGCAACGACCAGTTCCCCGTGCGGAATCAGATACTGGTTAACAGATCAGATAGTGTAACTTGTTCAGCGCATTGGACAGAACGATGAACCATTGAACAGATACTTCTCTAAGCAAAACTCTTAGTGAAGGTCACTGAAGCTGAAGGCCATCTGAAGAAGTATGAGTATCCGAAAACTCATGGCTGCCAAAAGTGTACATAGGCCTAAAGTTTCAGCGTCACAGAAAGACACAAGTAAAGCACAAGTTTGTGCATCGCTGATTATGAAAATATCTTGCAAATCTTCTAGAAGATATCGGCGATTACAAGACGACAGAAAGTACTGTCAGAATTCCGTTAGTCGTGCTCGTCCCATAAAATATCCTCTGCACCAACGGAATTCTCACACGTGGAATCGATCGATCGATCATTCCCTTGGCTCTACGTTTCCCAATGCTATAAATTGAGGACTTAAGCGATCGATTTCTGTGTGCACCCAACAAGGTTACACGTTGCTGAAATTACTCCAGATTTTTATTCCTTCAAGCAGAGTGTAAACCACCAGTTAACTCTAGTTATCTGATTCAAGAATTGAATCTGTATAACGAAAGTATCTGGTCTTGTGCTTGATCATTTGTTGATCATAAACTTGTCTTAGATAATATATGTTGTTGTCTATCACATGCAAGCAGTTTAGTTAGTATTTGTTCTTCGCTATTCCACAAACTGCTTGCATCTTTATTGTATCATTATTGATTAATAAAGAAAAGTTTAAAAAGTGTTGAGTGTCTCCATTAATTTTAAATTGTTCAATGAAAGCGTATAGGTGTTGTATTTCACTTATTACGGGACTAACAATTGGTATCAGAGCAGGACAATTAATTCATAATTGTTGATATGCTTACTTACTGATCAAAAATGGGTGAAAAGCTATCTCAAATGAATCTTGGTTCGAAGACAAATGCCCCTGTGTTTACTGATGATGATTTTGGAATGCGGAAAATCCGTTTTCTGGGATTGATGACGATTTTGGAATGTCGAACATCAAAATGACATGGGACCAGATATTCTTATCAATGGTCCATACATTCCAAAAATGTTCGTTCCAAGTACAACTATTTCCAAGAAGTAGAAGAAGGAAGGTGACGATAAAGACGAAGAAGTAGAAGAAGACCTATCCGATGTTGAAGAACCCAAACCCAGAGATCAATGGTCAGAAGCAGATAAAAAGCTAGCGGGCTTAGATACGGTTCCTCCTTCAAACATCCCTCCCAAATCACATTTTTATTGCAGTAAAAGAATGTAAAACTGCCAAAGAGATATGGGATATCTTGATAACATCTTATGAAGGAACCGATGAAGTTAAGGCTAGCTGAAAAGCAATGTTAAATCGAAAGTATGAAGCATTCAAGGTCATCAAAGGTGAAACACTCAACATGTCCTACAGAAGATTAACCATCCTCATAAATGAATTAAAGGAGTTCGGCATTCACAAAGATGTTCTAGAGCTAATGTACAAATTTTTGGAAATTCTTCCAAAAGATTGGGCTGTCATGTCCACGGTGCTAAGAACCTCTGGTCAGATGAGAGACATGAATATGAGCAGTCTTTACAGCACACTGATGAATTTTGAAAATGAGAACAAGATGTACGATGATCTGAATGATACCTCTTCCTCATCTGCTCTTGTCGCAAGCTCTTCCAAATCATCTCGAAAAACACAAAAAACAAAAGTTGAAAGTGTTATCGACCCAAATGATGTCGATAATAAAAGATTTGAAGATATGGAATATGGTGATTTCGAAGAACAAGAGTCTAACTCAGAAAAATGTAATAATGGTGACATAAATGAACTTTCTGAAAGTATGGCTCTATTAGCCACAAGATATAAAAGGTTTCTAAATCGAAACAGATCACGAGGCCAAAATGATAGAGAAGAGATGGTATGTTTTACTTGTGGAAGAACGCGTCACAATAAAGCTGATTGCAGAGTTAAAGAGAATTTTGGGTCTGAAAAATCAAGCTCAAGCTCTTCCTCAAACTATAAAAAGAAGTATGAAGATACTGAGAAGAAGTAACAGGAACTGAAAGCACAAGTTGCAAAGGCTGAGAAAGATGCAAAGGCTTTTAAAGCTACTATTGAATCCTGGGTAAGCTACTCAGAATCAAGTGATGAAGAAATATTCAACGATAAAGTAGTCCTTTCTTCATCAAAAGAAGAATCTGAAGTTGAGCCAGAGAATCACAAAATCGTAAAGTGCCTAATGACCATAACTGAAGAATAAGAGATACAACAGTCATCCAATGTTTCCCAAGAATCTAACCTGGCAGAAAATTCCTCTTCTAAGAAATGGGACGTCGAGACGTTAAAAAGAGTGAGAAAATTTCATAAAGCGTCTGATGAAGAAAAAGTATCTCTATTTCAAGTACTCATTCGAAATCCGGTTTGTGCTCACAATCGATATGCTGAATCAGAAATTACTTTGAAGAATCTAACTGATGAAGTAGAAAAGCTCAAGCAAGAATCCTCTCAATTAAAAGATTCGAACCTCAAGATTGCCGAACTTCAGACGATAAACCAAACACTAAGAAAGCATAACGTTGAGCTGATAAAGAAAAGTGAAACTCTCCAAAAAATTTGTGACTCTCGGTCAAAATCCTCAAACTTGTCTAAGCAAATTTTAGAAGAACAAATTCCAGCTCAAGTTCAAGCAATTCTCGGGGGGAATTACAAAACCGCCGCAGCTCTCCCTGAGGTATTCAAACCGAACTCAAGTCACAAATCACATGCTTCAAACACCAAAGAAGACTACTTCGTCAAAGAATCTGAATTAATTCCAAACACCCATAGTACTGGATCAGGAGAAAAGTTTGAAAATATCCAAAGCTTAGAATCAGAAGAAGTAAATTCATCAGAATCCCAAAAACATGATACATATTAAGGGGCATAAACTGAAGCTAAGCCCGAAATTTCAGTAATTGAAAAATCTTCAGCAATAAAGACAACTGAGCCAAAAATGAAGAACAAAGGAGTCAAGGTCACCAAGCCAATCAAAACAATAACTCAGACCTCAAAAGAAAAGACTCAAAATGTAAAGGCTAAATCAGATCCAAAAATCACCCTTTCACCATCTTCGGTTCACAAGAGGAAATGTTATCATTGTAACTAGGGGTGCCCAAAGGGTTGACCCGACCCGACCCTAACCCGAACCCGATTACGCTTATTGGGTCGGGTCTATTCGAGTTCCATGTTATTATCGGGTTTTTTAAACCCGAGCCGACCAACCCGATTCGTTATCGGGTCGGGTTTTGGGTTAGAATTTCTTACCTTTGTCGGGTTCGGGTTGACCCGATTAGACCCGATTGAAGTTTAAGTATTTTATTTCCTATAAAAATTAACATATTTTTACTATTAAATCAATTAATTAGAAAATTATATGATAAAGTATTCAATAAAAATCAATTAATAATTAAAAGTGTTAAATAATACTCATAAAATTCAATATATTAGATAATTTCTATAGTTTTTACCAAAAATTCCTAACTCAAGTGTAACCCGACCAACCCGATCGGGTAAACCCGACAAACCCGAAACCCGAACAACCCGAACCCGACAAACCCGAATCTTTATCGGGTCGGCTTTCGGGTTTGAATTTTTTAACCTCAAACCCGACGGACCCGACCCGATAAGAGCCGGGTCGAGTCGGGTTAACCCGTTGGACACCCCTAATTGTAACGATAAAAATCATGAAGCTAAAGATTGTCCAAATCAAGCTCACAAGAAAATCTCACCTACAGAGTATGAAAACCCACCAGACACATCAAAGCAAGACAAGATTCAGGTGGAAGACACCAAGAATTCTTCAGTACCCGTTCCTCAATGGGTGCCTAAATGCACCTAATAGCTCCAAGCAGCTGAGCAGGGCAGACATCTCTACAAATTTGTCTCTCTATCTGTTGTAAGTCCATGTGCTCATATATATATATATATATATATATATATATATATATATATATATATATATATATATATATATATATATATATATATATATATATATATATAATCAGCGAGGAGTTTCAGCGCAATATGCCTATTACTCAGCGATATTGAATGTCATCCGATAGCTAGATTCCTCCGCTTTTACCTCGTCAGATAGAGACACTTGTCGTATCCCTCAAACAGGCATCTGATGATGTGGAACAGTTTTATTGGACCTATTGTCCTTCTGCTACGCTTTCAGTGTACGCACTTAATGCGGACACCTTCATTTTCTTTTGATTTAATTGGACAACTTCATCGTGAGCTAGCAACTCAACTGTCTATCTGGGGTAAACCGTTAGATCAAATTGATCAAATCTCATCCGTTGATCTGTCTCATACTGTACACCTCATTCCATATAAGAACCCTAAATCCTCTGCTGATTTTCACTTCTCAAATTCACTGCTCTCATTCATATTCAATCTCATACATATCTTTCTCTCCAACTCAAAATTCAAATGGCTCGAAAGAAAGAGACAATTGACCCTCATGGCGTTGAACTCTCAGCAAATGTTAAAAGAGCTCCACACATTCAAACCGATTTCACCGCTTCTTCAATCAAGCTAACAAAGAACAATCGTCGGAGTAATATGAATCCACGAGTATTACATCCTGATTTCCAGCCCATTTTACGACTCTTCAATGAACATCCGCTAAAGACGGCTCTTCATCAGGATGCCCCTCTCTCAAAATTCCTACTCGTTGAATTCCGGTACTCATGTACACACTTTACAACAGATGACGGTGATGATCTTCTATCAGGCACCATCTTAGGCGGAGAACGAACCACCTCTTTCAATCTTGAATCCTTCAGACGTATCACAAGCATGAACTTCTATGGAGATGAGGAATCAAATTATGACTCTCCGCCACCTCTAGTGGAAGCAAAGAAATCCATCTTAGCCCTAATTTCATACGACAAAGAGCATTCCCAAAATGTGAAAAGACAGGGCATGTCCAGCACTAGGTCCGCCTTCTTCATGACGATATCTCAATGTCTAACGACCAAAACACGGGGTATGGAATGTGTCTCTGCACATGATCTAATCTTGGGTGAATCTCTCATCTACACTCGAAGAGTTGATTTTGGAAAAATAATTTTTGACAAACTGGTGTCAAAAGTAAAATCAGTCAAGAGAGACTTCATTTTTCCTTTTCCAAGATTCTTATCTCTGAGCTTTGAACATTTCTTTGGAAACGAGGAATACGAGATTATAAGCCAGCGTGGACTATACTTTTCCGGCATGGTGGGTGACGCAAACTTCTCAATCGTTTCTGTCAATGAGACCAAGCCTCTTCCCCAAAGTATGTTGAACTTTACTTCCTTAATCCCTGAACCCGGTCCCTCTAACGACGATCAGAACGGGACTGAAAATGTGGCTTCGCACGCACATCCTTCAGAATCTCCGGATACCGACTCTTCCTCAAAAGAGACCATGAATCTGAAAAACACATCAGATTCTGACCAAGTCTCCCCACCACACAAATCTCCAACTTGCACTATGCAAAAACCTCCAACTGGAGTGTCCCTCACAAAAGGGTACGCCAGGACCAAACGGGCCAGACTTGTAACTAAGAAAAACCTTATGCCCAAGGATAATCAACCCCCACAATCCCCATCAGATACCGAGATGGTATCTGACGAGAAAATGGGATCTCCACCTCATTCTATCCCAGTCTCTCAAAAGACTGCTGATATAGTTCAGGGTCAGTCCCAAACCCATCAGGAGTCTAGTATGCACACACTGACCAAAACACTTGCACTAGAGTCTGCTCCAGTTCTTAACCAGTTTTTACAGTTATCTGATGAAGAGTTATTAAAAGTTCCACCAGAAATCATATATGAAACAGTTAATAAAGAACCAAAGGAGAGCTATGGTGAAGTTCCAATTGATGGTGATTTTAACTTCTCTGTAAATAATCGAATCATAAATCGGTCGGTTCAAAACTTAAACAAGGATACCGCTCAATTCGAAAGACCCTCAGATTGCTCTGATGATGATGAAGATGTTGAACGTTCTCCAACTCATGTGCATCGAAATTACTTCATTGACGAGTAATCAGATCCACTCGTTCTGCTTACAGATAACACTATCCGTACAAACAAAACTGAGCAAGAAACTATTCCTACGTTGCCTCCGAAGGATCCCATTGCTGACGTTGAGCCTGCTACAATGTATTTTTCAGAAGGGCCAAAACCCAAAGATGAAGAAGTTGATCTGGCGATTAAACAAACTGAACGAGCAGTCTCTGCCATTTGTAGTCAGATGGATACAGTCCAGCATCAGCAAAACTTTCACTAGATGAAAATCCGACAATCCTTTGGTTGTAGGGAACAACGTGTTGAAACTCTTTCAACTGTTCCCGATCTCCTCTCAGGAAGTCTGCAAGTGTTGGGTGACCTAAATCAAGAAGTGGTGAGCATTCAACAATCCATTGAAGAACAAAATGTGTCAATCATGAATGACATCAAAGCCATAAATGACTATCAGCATGTGATGATGGCCTGTCAGGATGCGTTGGGTAAAAATCAATATGAGGTTCATGATGTAATTACCAAACAATCAAAATGTATTGATACCTTAAGTGCTTCTCACGATGAGCTTTGTCCCACTCAACATACATTGATTGAACAAGTCAGCAATCTTACCACTGCAGTATCTGATATGAAGGCTGAGATTGCAAAAATGTCCTCTGACATTCGGGCAGATATGAATGCTGGTTTCGATAGAATCAATGAGCAAATACAAGCCTTTCTTGGGCCCCTTCAAAACCTCGCATTTTTAATTCAACCGGTACAGCAACCTGAACTTGCACCCAAGTTGTCGAAATTGTGGAGGTGCCTCCCCTAGTTCGTTAGGGGGAGATAGACGGGCATGTTGATCAGGGTGCTGATATGGAAGTCATTAATTTTCAAGAAATTTTTCAAAGATATCGGCCTAGTGAAATACTCAGAATTACTTATCCACCCATGGAGGATCCTATTGTCGAACAAATTGCTGAGTTTCAACCAATTCAACAAACACCAGTCGAAGATCTTCTAAGACTCCTTGAGGCCAGAAGGCGAATTGTTCATGAAGAAGCTGAAGAAATAGAAATTAAAGACGTGGTGGTATCTGAGGTCAAAGAAATTGGGGAAATGGAAACTGATGAAAATAAGAACATGTCAACTGAAGAAGAAAAATAAGCTGAAAAGAAATCTGAACAGATCGAATCAGTTGAGATATCTGAAACTGATAATACAGTCATATCTGAAACCACAGCTGCAGTTGATCCTATTAGACCAAGATTAATCCCAAAAAATGTCATTTAACTTGGTGGAAATAGAGAACCTGCTCCAACAAGCTTCTTCTCAATAGAAAAGAACCCCTCCTTAGCTCCTGGTGATAAAGGAAAGGGGATAAAGTATGAGCCTGGAAAGGATGAACCAAAAGAACATATGCGTGCAGCCCAAGCAGCAGGTATCTCGCTTGAAGAATACGGGGCTATACAAACGAAGGAAAAGAATTTGTTTGGTTATGGGAGTAGCAACAATACAGCAGCTTCTGCTCCCAAACCTCCAGTAAGACCACCGAGAATCTCCTCCTTACAACCTGACGTAATAAGCCCAGTTTTAGCTGAGAAAAGAAGAACTCATAAGGTCTTCAGAATTCAAGAAGAAGAAGCAGAGAAGGCATCACGTTCAAAAACTCCTCAACATGAAAAAGAAGGGATCTCAAAAGCTCTAGAAACAAGCAACGTGATGAAAGTACTAGAAAGGCTACCAAAATCCTCAGATGAACTCAAGCATATCAAAAATATTGCTCAACGCGTACAAATGTCTTTGGAAAACTATATAAAGTACTATGGGATATCATATGGGAGGCTGCTTACTTGGTACACTGCCATAGGGAATGTAGAAATAGAAAGAAATGCTGAAACTGTAGTCGTAGAAGGCAATCTTAAAGCTTATGTTGTTAATGCACAAAAGTTGTCTGAAAGAAGAATTGCTCAGCAGTTAGTTGAAAAGAAAAAAGGAGGTTCTTGAATGGCTAAAACTAAAAGAAATCAGGATTAGGAATGAACCGATCCTAAAGCTCAAAACTCGTCACTCCAAAGCTCAATGTACTCGTGTGGAAGTAGTCAGAGATCCCCAGAAAAAGTGGACTATATACCATTCAGCAAACTCAATCGGCTCAGCATAAGTGAACTCAAAGAAATTCTAGCACGACACAAATTCACTGAATCTGAAGTAGCTCAAAGAGTTTTAAAAGAAATCCACAAACTTATCGAAGAATACAACGAAGTTAAAGAAAACTGCACCAAAAAGAGAGAATCGGATGCAACTGAAACTGACCTCCTTCCAAGAAAAAGAGCCAAAAGAACCTATGCGTCAAAAGAAATTCAGATGTTAATTGATAGAGGGGAGCTGCCAAAATGCGAAGGATTAAATACTGCACTACCTCTTTATGATGTTCCAGTTGAGGGGGAATGTATTAAGCTACCAGAGGAAGGATTCTTTTTTAGTGGTGCTTATCAGGAAATGAGGTTCCAAAGAATAGCATAACTGAAAAGAGCAAACTTCAATCATTTGATGTCAATCAGGTTCACTCCTTCACTTGAAGCTATCAGACAGCTGATCAAGGATCTCATGAAGGAAAAAGAAAAGGATGTGAACGATTTGCATCCATTTGCCCCAAAGGAAGAAGAATGATGAAGAACAGCTATTTGTATTTTCTTTCATCTTGTAACTGAAATTCTATATGTATTTTTCTACTACCTTCTGATGCATGAATATCATCAGCTAATGATGATGATTTTGACATACCTGAGTTTATTTGCTTGCTAGATACTTACAAAAACTCAACAAGAATATATGAGCTATGAACTGTAGTGTGATCACATTCTATCAGATCACCATATATTGTAATGTTTTCTAGGTATGTCGAAGACCCTCTGAATTGTGAAAAATACTCAAGGTTAAATATAAAACTTTCACATATTCAGGGGGAGTTGCCTAACTATTTGTCTACATCAAATAGGGGGAGATTGTTGGGTCGCTGAAAAGCATCCCCCACTGAAGAGATTTAATGAAGACAAAAAGGCAAATAGTTAGAAGACAATCTGAGGATTAGTTCCTCAGATTGTGGGTAATTGAATCTGATCAGTTCGGATTTCAGTTACCAGTTACACTATCTGATCACTATCTGAAACAACGATCAGTTCCCCGTACGGAATCAGATACTAGTTAACAGATCAGATAGTGTAACAGGTTCAACACATTGGACAAAACACTGAACCATCAAACAGATACTTCTCTAAGAAAAACTCTTAGTGAAGGTCGCTGAAGCTGAAGGCCAACTGAAGAAGCATGAGTATCCGAAGACTCATGGCCACCAGAAGTGTACATAGGCTGGAAGTTTCAGTATCACAGAAAGACACAAGTAAAGCACAAGTTTGTGCATCGCTGATTATGAGAATATCTTGCAAATCTTCTAGAAGATATCGGCGATCATAAGACGACAGGAAGTACTGTCAGAATTCAGTTAGTTGTGCGCGTCCCATGATATATCCTTTGCACCAACGGAATTCTCACACTTGGAATCGATCGACCATTCCTTTGGCTCTACGTTTCCCAATGATATAAATTGAGGACTTAGATGATCGATTCCGGTGTGCACCCAACAAGGTTACACGCTTCTGAATTTACCCCAGAACTTTATTCCCTTGAGCAGAGTGTAAACCACCAGTTAACTCTAGTTATCTAATTTAAGAATTGAATATGTATAACGAAAGTGTCTGGTCTTGTGCTTGATCATTTGTTGATCATAAACTTGTCTTAGATAATATATGTTGTTGTCTATCACATGCAAGCAGTTTAGTTAGGATTTGTTTTTAGCTATTCCGCAAACTGCTTGCATCTTTATTGTATCAATTATTGATTAATAAAGAAAAGTTTAAAAAGTGTTGAGTGTCTCCATAAATTTAAATTGGTCAATGAAAGCGTATAAGTGTCATATTTCACTTATTACGGGACTAACAATTGGTATCAGAGCATGGATAGTTAATTCATAATTGTTGATCTGCTTACTTACTGATCAAAAATTGGTGAAAAGCTATCTTAAATGAATCTTGGTTCGAAGACAAATGCCCCTGTGTTTACTGATGACGATTATGGTATGTGGAAAATCCGTTTTCTGGGATTTGTCGAACATCAAAATGACATGGGACCAGATATTCTTATCAATGGTCCATACATTCCAAAAATGTTCGTTCCTAGTATAACCATTTCCAAGAAGAAGAAGAAGGAGGAGGGTGATGATAAAGACGAAGATGTAGAAGAAGAAGACCTTTCCGATGTTGAAGAACCCAAACCAAAAGATCAATGGTCAGAGGCAGACAAAAAGCTAGCGGGCTTAGATGCTGAAATCCGGTTCCTCCTTCAAACATCCCTCCCAAACCACATTCTTATCACTGTAAAAAGAGTGTAAAAGTGCCAAAGAGATTGGGGATATCCTGATAACATTGTATGAAGCAACCGATGAAGTTAAAGCTAGCAGAAAAGAAATGTTGAATCGAAAGTACGAAGCATTCAAGGTCATCAAAGGTGAAACTCTCAACATGTCCTACAGAAGATTCACCATCCTTATAAATGAGTTAAGGCAGTTTGGTATTCACAAGGATGTTCAAGAATTAATGTACAAATTCTTGGAAATTCTTCCAAAAGACTGGGCTGTCATGTCCACGGTACTAAGAACCTCAGGTCAAATGAGAGATATGAACATGAGCAGTCTTTATAGTACACTGATGAACTTTGAAAATGAAAACAAGATGTATGATGATCTGAATGAAACTCATGCCTCCTCCGCTCTCATTGCAAGCTCTTCTAAGTCCTCTCGCAGAGCACTAAAAGCAAAGATGGAAAACACTGTCGATCCAAACGATGCTGATGACGAAAGATATGAAGATGCTGAAGACGGTGATTTCGAAGAATGAGAATCTAATCCAGGAGAAGGTGATAATGATGATATAAAATAATTCTCTGAAAGTATGGCTCTATTAGCCACAAGGTATAAAAGATTCTTAAACAAAAACAGATCAGGTGTTCAAAATGACAGAGGAGAGATTGTACGCTTTAAATGTGGAAGAACGGGTCACATCAAAGCTGATTGCAGAGTTAAGGAGAACTATGGTTCTGAAAAATCAAGCTCAAGCTCCTCGTGAAACTATAAAAAGAAATATGAAGATACTGAGAAGAAATACTAGGAGCTGAAAGCTCAGCTAGCCAAGGCTGAGAAAGATGCAAAAGCATTAAAGGCAACTGCTGAAGCTTGGTTAAGTGACTCAGAGACAAGTGAAGAAGAAGTAATTACTTGCAACACAAAAGGTCTATTTGCAAAAATAGAAGAAGAATATGAGCCAAACTCTGAAGATCAACAGAAAGTTATATGTCTGATGGCAAGGTGTGAAGAAACTGAATATCATCAGGAAGAAAAAGGGTCTCTTGAATCTGATACTCAAATGATCCCTGGATCAAGGGAACGGGAAGACGAACTTCCAAATGAAGGAAAGGTGCCTAACACAGTTTCTCCAGAATCCACCGCTAGTCAGATCACTTGCTAAAGATCTGATGATCACTCACGAGAGAAATGCTCAGTTAGAAACCGCTCTTTCCACGATGACAAAAAGGTTAGAAGAACTCACTCAAGCATCCTCAGAAGCTGAAAATTCAAAACTTGAAGTAATCAGGCTTCAGTGCTTCAACAATATCCTGAGAGAAGATAATTTGTTATTAGCTCAGAAAAATGAAGCTCTTCAGAAATCGTGCAACTCATGGAATAAATCATCCAATTTCAACAAGAAAGCTATAGAAGAACGGAATTTCATTCAAGGTTTTTCTAGGAAGTATGAGCAATATCCAATCTGCAGAACTCGTACATCTGGAACATCAAACGTTAAAAACCAAACATCCAGACTGTCCAAATCTCAGGAAGTTAGCTATGAAAGAGAAGTTTTTCAGACGGCAAGCGGAAATCTGATCATCACCAGAGATTATGCTTCAGATGAGTCCATGTTCCAGGATAAAGAGATGTCTCAGGCTACTACCTCACATGAAGAAGTAGAATCTACGAGTCATCAGAGACAAGCAAGAACCACTGACGTTGATTGCACTAACAACCAAACACTAGTAAATCTCACCACTCACATCAGCCTGCTAACATCATCAATAGCTGACAGTAAAGATGATCTTGCACAACTCTCAATCGAAATCAAGGCTGAGACGAACGAAGGGTTCACACAAATTAACAATCAACTGCAAATAGTCTTTAACCTACTCAAAAACAATGCCATTCCACCAGTCACTCTGAAAGACTTTGCAAGCTATCCTTTTCAACATCTCTCATTTCATCAAGAGAAAATATCAGACGAATCAATCAATGGTGACTGTCTGATGACATTCTTTGATCAGATGAATGACCTCAACCAATCCCAAAATATCTCAATAGAAAACAACATCAATCAAAATGTTATCTTTGAAGAAGTTGAGGAAATGGAGGTTGATGAAACTCAAGCTGATCCACGTATTCAAAATCTATCAATGGAACAATATGTAAGACAGAACATCATCGTGGAAGTTACTGAAGAGATGGAAACAAATCAAACAATAAGCTCGAAAGTGGTAAAAAGAAATGTAGTTACCACAAGAACAAAGACTGTTACAATCTCATTCATGAAGTAGCCATAGCCTCGAGCTCAAAAAGATCATCAGAAACGGGAAGGTATGCTTCAAAAGAGTCGGTTACCTTAAATGACAACCAGTATCCATTCTTCAGCGATGGATACTCAGAAATCCAACACTGAACTGAAAAACAGTGCAGGGCAGACAACATGATGACATCTAATATATGATCTATTGTAAGCCCCTGACACTCCACCACATCATCAATAAGGCAACGTGAAAATGTCTTTTCATATACTACCTATCGCCAACCACTGTTGCAGCTATTTTTTCTCGTATGAAGCTGTCTCTTTTAGTATCAACCACGGTTACTTCAAATTTCTATTAGGTAAAAGTTATTTCAATTTTCATTAAATGATCAGCTTAATGCTGTAGTTTTATGATTGCTTGAGTCTGTTTTTATTGACATACAAACATATTACCTGATTTATCAGCAATATCTTTGTATCTCATTACATTCAGATATAAGACATTTAAAAATATAAAAAAAAAATTAAAAAAAAAATAACTTCTTTAGTTTTCACATACTTCAGAAATATCCTCATTGTTCGGTGATTCAAATAGTCAAACTCTGTTTTGGACTATCTGCTGATAATGACCATCTGCTGAAGCATCAGTTGCTAGACTTCATCAGATAGTCACTAGGTGGAGCAATCTCATTGGACCTATCTTCATTACTGACACTCAAGTGCCATTGGACACGTCTGTCTCGCTGACATTTAATGCGACGGCACGATGTCTTTTGCCGCCACACTACCCTGTCATTTGATTGACTTCCTCCATCATTCCCAGACTACCTACAAATAACTTCTCATCTCCACCACACGATCAATCTTAACGGTTCAAATTCTAACCGTCGATCAAAACCGTCTCCCACGATCTTCCCTAAATTACTCTATACTTCACCATTTCGAAAATATTCACCAACACTTTTTCTATCACAACTCTCAAAACCCTTTCATCCTCCTCGCAAAATCTCTCACTACCTGCAATCAATGGAAAATCCTACAAGGAACTTATCTCAGGGTTTCTCTCCCCACCTCCATTCGACCATCTCCAAACGTCCCTTACCCGTCTAGCAGCATTTACTACACGAAGAACAACTCAAGAAGCTTTATCAACTATCATCTCAGGAATCTGAGACCGGAGTTCAAGGAGTTGTTGATATTCTTCGATCAACACCCAATCAGAGACATGCTAAACTATGATATCCCTCTGTCGAAACCAATGCTGCTCGAATACTGGTATACATGCACCATCTCCAAAGAATCCGGAGAAGACGTTATAACAAGAACAATTCTACAAGGTAAACACATTGTATCCTTCAGCCTCACTACATTTAGGGAAGCAGTAAAACTCGATTACGTGAGACCCCCCACAAGGTCATGAACCAACCCCGTCGCTAGAAGAAGCAAAATCAGTCGTCCTACCGTACATTCAATATCAGGGAGACCACACCAGGGGCATCTCAAAGACGAAAATGGGCTCGGTGTGGTCAGCATTCTTTATGACCATCTCTCAATGCCTGTCTTGCAAAACCAGAGGGTGCCATTCCGTATCTGGGTACGACATGATCATAGGAGCTGCCCTATTTTCTGACGTAAGGATTCATTTTGGGTCGCTGATTTTTGAACAATTAGTAAAAAAGGTTGGTGCTAAAAGAAAAGATGAGCTAATTCTTTTCCTCATTTCCTGTATATGGTGTTTCTTCATTCCTTGGGTGAACAGGAGTTTTATGATGATGTTGGCTCCTCTCTCAAAACTGGTATGGTGGGTAGCTCAAACTTTACAAGGCAAAAATAGAAATATTCTCCCGAGCTTCCAGAAGGTATGCTGACATTTACTAGATTCGCTCTGTCTGCCTCTTCTCAAGAGGATGATGTCGAGTCTGATAATGATGACAATCAATCATCTTCTGATCACTCACCACCACGGCCGCCATCAAATCCATCAAACAAATCCCGCAGATATAGAAATAGAAGCTCCAACCCAAGAGTTGTCCCAATCCAACCCCAATTGAGACAAGGCAAATCTCATCCTCTCCTTCATCAGTCCCAGAAAATGTTGATATGGACCATTCTCCGATCCATCAGGAATCCAGATTAGAAGCTGAACTCGATGATGTTAACAAACTCGTTGATGAGTTTGTAGAAGAGGATGTTTCTGATGTGAATCAATCACTGGAGCACACAAATGTCCCCACTCAAACAAATGTTGGTACCAAACCTGAACAGGAGTACAAGCTACCAGTCAGCTGGACTGATAGCTCCGATGAAGAACCCGCCCCCACAACCGAGCAAGTTCCATTACCCAGGAAAGCTGCTACACCAGAGGGTCCGAGGGACCGGGGTGTGCCAGTTGCGAGAGATCTCCCTGGCATGACGGAAAACTTTAATGAAACATTAAAACAACTTGCTCTGATTAAAAGTCTTTGTGGGGTTATGAATACCAACATTAGGAACGTCACCAATCACCAGGCTATGTCAGACAGCGTTCAAGATTTCCTGGCTAACAATCAGGAGAATCTCCAAAGAAACGTTAATGCACACAACGGGCAGATCGATAATCTTATCTCTTCAATTGAAAATCTCACATCAAGTAACGCTGATCTGACATCAAACACATCCATTAGTGAAAGGATTGATAATTTGTTATCTCGCATCTCTAGCCTTGTCGAGCCACCGATGAAAAGAGAAAATGCTCAAGGTGTCACCCCCACCCCTCATTTTCAGGGGGAGAAATCTGTGTCCCATCAACGCACATCGGAGAGGGTCGTTAGACCGGCCGGAAAGGGAGGTGAAGACCGGAGCAACCAGAGCAAATAGAAGGGAATCGCTGGAGATAGCAGAACTCTTAATGTTGGTATCAGGTTCGAGGTATCAGGTTCGAGGAATTCCCAGAGATCACAACCACTCATGCTGGTGGTACAACAGAATCCCAATCGTCCCGTCCTCAGATCCCCTTGTCAGGGTCACTGCAGAAGTTCCCGCGGGCAAAATCCAAAACCTTCCCCTCGATAAAGGTAAGGGTCCTGAAACTTCTCCTCCAAAAATGAAAAAGCGGAAGAGTCAGATGACTCCTGATGTAGAAGAACTCAGGAGGACTGCCAGACGTCTTGGGATACCAGTTGAAGAGGTTGCTGAAGCTATGGAGGAAGAACTAAAGAGGAGGGGCTTGGGAATCCACAAGGGAAGAAAGGAGGGATTCGCTGGAGAACGATGGGAGGTACCGGTGAAAGAAGACCGGTGGTTTAAAAACTTTATTTTGTTTATGTTATAAAAACAATGGTCTGTAATCCTTAAAACAATTTACTTTTCTGCATGCACCCCAAAACAATTTACTTTTATGTCTTTATTTTGATACTCTTTTGGTGATTTTGACATACCTGAGTTTATTTGCTTGCTAGATGCTTAGTAAAACTCAAAAAGAAAATATGAGTTATAAGTTGTAGTGTGATCAGAATCAGATCACTATATATTGTAATGTTTTCTAGGTACGTCGAAGACCCTTTGAATTGTGAAAAATATTCAAGGTTAAATATATAAAACCTTCACATATTCAGGGGGAGTTGCCTAACTATTTGTCTACATCAAATAGGGGGAGATTGTTGGGTCGCTGAAAAGCATCCCCACTAAAGAGATTTAATGAAGACAAAAAGGCAAATAGTTGGAAGACAATCTGAGGATTAGTTCCTCAGATTGTGGGTAACTGTATCTTATCTGATCGGATCACAGTTACCCAGTTACACTATCTGATCAATATCTGAAACAACGATCAGTTCCCCGTGCGGAATCAGATACTAGTAAATAGATCAGATAGTGTAACAGGTTCAGCGCAATGGACAAAACGCTGAACCATCGAACAGATACTTCTCTTAGCAAAACTCTTAGTGAAGGTCACTTAAGCTGAAGGCCATCTGAAGAAGCATGAGTATCCGAAGACTCATGGCCACCAGAAGTGTACATAGGCTAGAAGTTTTAGTGTCACACAAAGACACAAGTAAAGCACAAGTTTGTACATCGCTGATTATGGGAATATCTTGCAAATCTTCTAGAAGATATCAGCGATCACAAGACGACAGGAAGTACTGTCAGAATTCAGTTAGTTGTGCGCGTCCCATGATATATCCTCTGCACCAACGGAATTCTCACATGTGGAATCGATCGATCATTCCTTTGGCTCTACGTTTCCCAATTATATAAATTGAGGACTTAGACGATCGATTCCGGTGTGCAACCAACAAGGTTACACGCTGCTGAATTTACCCCAGAACTTTATTCCCTTAAGCAGAGTGTAAGCCACCAGTTAACTCTAGTTATCTGATTCGAGAATTGAATCTGTATAACGAAAGTGTCTGGTCTTATGCTTGATCATTTGTTGATCATAAACTTGTCTTAGATAATATATGTTGTTGTCTATCACATGCAAGCAGTTTAGTTAGGATTTGTTCTTAAATATTCCGCAAACTGCTTGCATCTTTATTGTATCAATTATTGAATAAAAAAGAAAAGTTTAAATAGTGTTGAGTGTCTCCATAAATTTAAATTGGTCAGTGAAAGCATATAAGTGTCATATTTCACTTATTACCGGACTAAATCTGTATAACGAAAGTATCTGGTCTTTTGCTTGATCATTTGTTGATCATAAACGTGTCTTAGATAATATTTGTTGTTGTCTATCACATGCAAGCAGTTTAGTTAGGATTTGTTCTTAGCTATTCGGCAAACTGCTTGCATCTTTATTGTATCATTATTGATTAATAAAGAAAAGTTTAAAAGTGTTGAGTGTCTCTGTTAATTTTAAATTGGTCAGTGAAAGTGTATAGGTGTTGTACTTCACTTATATTATTTTATCATATGGGTCCCTCAAATTTGGGAAATGACAACCTTTTTTGTGGGACAAAATTTGAAGAAGAATTGAGTTTTTTTTTGTGGGTCGGAGGGAGTAGCTTGTATTAACATCATATATAAGGAGGGTTACATTGAGTTTTGCCAAAACCTTAAGATAAGAAGTTTTGAGTTTATTGATATATAAACAAATATTATTAACGCATGACTATATAAGATAATATTATTTTATTCATATATGGTTATTCTGAATGATTGTTAGGATAAGTGGCTGAGATTTATTCTCGCAATCTCTACATTTGTTTTCATATCAATATGTAGTTACATACTCCATTTGTCCAACAAAAATGTTCTAATTTCTCCATGAAATAAGTTTTTAGGAAATAGTTAGTGGTAGAGTCATTGATAATAATTTTGATTGGAATATATGGTTATTTTGGAGAGAGAAAATTGTTTTTCGAAAATAGTTAGTGGTAAAGTGTATGATAATAATATTAGTTTATTAATTGTACCCTCATATGTAAGAAAGTAAAACTTTTTTGTGAGATAAAATTTTAAAGGTAGATGAGATATTTTTTGGATTACGGGCGTCAATTTTAATCACATGTTATTATGTAAAGAAAGTTATATTCAAGGTAACCCTTAATTTTTATGTAGTCCTAATGGACAAATGTCAACCATGTTAATTATAAGTAGTGGTTAAGATTAATCATATACGAAGTATATTATACATGGAGGGGTATTTTGGAAATTTTTACAAAAAAAATTAATTTTTTTTATGTTTTATTATTTATTTCTAGAATAAATTCTTATTATTTTTTAATTATTATTATCATTTTAAAAATAATTATTTATTTTTCGTAAATTACACATAATGTGATAATCGCATTTGATTGTATACTGAATCACATGTGATTGTATATTAACGAAAAACATAAAAAAAAATGATTTTTTTATAGATGTCAAATGACCAAAATATTTTTTCATATATAAAATATATGATTAATAGTGACCATTAATTATTATTTATCAATGGTTGAAATTTTTGCATTAAAACTACACAAAATTGCCAATGATGGCCAGCCTAGCTGGTCTGAGGCACTGGGTTTATACTCATATGGGCTGCAGGTCGTGAGTTCGAATAGCGTAATTTAACTCATACCTCACACGGGCACATATGGGGAATTTTCCTTGGAAATCCCTTTGGGGCTGGGTTTGCCCGCTTATGCAGAGCTCGAACTCGGGGTGCTCGCTGAAAAATTGCGAGTAGGCTTCCGTTATTTCATTGCCGTTTCCAAAAAAACTACACAAAATTAATGACTACCTTGAATAGTTATATATGGAAAGGTAAAACATATGAACATTTTCGTAGTCGATTATTTACTTTTAGCGATTTTATCGACTTTTAGCGCCATGTTATCCGAACTAAAACACCGTTATGCAGTGATGTGTGAATCTAAAACATATTATCGGACACATAATTGGATAGGATTTAAGTTTCACATGCCAGGCCACCTCGTCATAGGTATCCGTCAATTACGTACCAACTAACTCCTCAAACACCTAAATAAACTAATGCTTTACTCCCCGCATGTTTCTTCCACTCAAAACTACAAATAAAACTTAAGACATTCAAGAACCACTGCATTTTAATCGTGAAAACTTTCTGATATCCCTCCCAGTAGTCGATGATCAAAGTTTCATCTCTAAAAAGGGCTGAGCAACGACGGCTCTACCTGAGCCGCCGTGCCAGATTCCATGTCTTCTCCGCCCTCTCAATAGCAGCCATCTTCTTGACTTACATATTCGCTACACATACATTCACTTCCAATCTTTCAATTCAATCAATTACGACAACTAGAAGTTTATTTCATCCTCATGTTTTAAACATGAATAAAAGCATCATCGTACGGCAACATATGAAGTTGACTTCATATTCGATCCATAAACGAATCCACATGGTTAAAGAAGTTGCTCAAGAAACTTTGTTGGAGAATGATCACAACTCTTTACTTCAACCCATCAATCAGACAATGAAAGAAACAACAAAAGAGTTCAACGAAAATAACCCTCTGGAATTCGATATTCTCAAGTCAACAGCGTTGACCCGAAGATTCGACAAACGGGCTCAAGAATTCTTAAAAGACGGATGCAAAGTTCGGTTATTTATGACATGGATATCATCCTCTATGAGGGTTTTTGGAGATAGAGAATTTCTTGCAATAGAAGCTTTGTTCAACTCAAACCCTAATAGTTGTTTGATGATATTGTCCAACACGATGGACACAGTCTACGGGTTTCAGATCTTGAAACCCTTAGTTGATCGTGGGTTTCGCGTTCAAGCCATCACACCGGACTTGAACTTCTTGCTAAAGAACACCCCGGGCCAATCTTGGCTCGATCATATCAAGAACGGGAAAAGCGATCCCGGGAAAATCCCATTAGCACAAAATCTCTCTAATTTGATCCGACTCGCCATTCTTTATAAGTTTGGAGGTATTTATTTAGATACGGATTTCATTATCTTGAAAGATTTAAGTAGTCTAAGTAACTCGATCGGTGCACAAAGTGCGACACTGACCGGGAATTGGACTAGGTTGAATAATGCGGTGTTAATTTTTGACAAAAGCCATCCTTTGTTATACAAATTCATTGAGGAATTTGCATCCACTTTTAATGGGAACAAATGGGGTTACAATGGTCCTTACCTTGTATCAAGAGTGGTGGAAAGAGAAGCTACAATACTAGAGTTGAATTTTACGGTTTTACCTCAAAAGGCGTTTTATCCGGTAGATTGGACACGTATAGGAGGCTTCTTTACATCTCCGGTGAGCCCAGCTCACCAGAGATGGATTGATGTAAAGGTCGGTCAACTAAGAAAGTCAACTTATGGAGTCCACCTATGGAACAAGCAAAGTAGCAGATTGAAGATAGAAGAAGGAAGCATCATGGCTAGACTGATTCCTGGTCATTGTGTCATATGCAAAATAAAATAATAACCTGATTGGTTTGTGTAAATGGTTATAATTTTTTATGTGATATGTACATGATCGAGCCGTAAATTATTAAAAAGTATGCAATAACCAATCGGTAAAGAATTCATCATTTAATTCATATAAAGGTTTATGAATAAATATGTATGTATTACATGTATATATTCATTCAGATGTATGTATGAATTTGTATAAAAAATTAAAAATGAGGAGCATGTATTCACGTTTTGAGGCGAGTTTATAAATATACACAACATATTTACAAACTAATATATCCATATATTTTATTAAAAAAATTACTCACAAAAAAAATTAAAAATATATTCTTTATAAAATGAATAGTGGAAAAATATTATTATAGTAACTCGAACAATATGTTTGTATAAATGTTTGATCTTAAACAAGTATTTTAAGAGAATAATTTGTTGTCAGTGTAATGCTTGAGAATTAACAAGGCGAGGAATATGACATCTCAACATTCAATTAATAATATACTCCGAAAGTATATTGTATACATGAAAGTCATACAGCCAAGTCTTCAAGCAAAAATCAATAAAATGAATAATTTATTACTAGTGTTCCACGTTATATACACGAGTTTGTGATTTTTTCAACCTTTTAATTACTGATTCGTTTTTAATTTTTTGTAGGATTGTACGAGAACAATTATGCAGTCTTTAATTTGTGCATACATACATAGTTTACCACCCCCGCAACTTTTTATGGTTTGGCCATTTTATAGTCTATCACGTTTTTATACATAACTTAATAATTGTGAACTAAAAATAATTAGTAAATTAACCAGATCTGACGTAAACACGTTGAAATCTAGTCAAAGAATCTCATGTGGAACGCCAGCAGTTAAGCATCGATCCCAGTGTCCAACAAGAACAACAATAACTAATGATGCACCATTTGATTAGGCTGAACGGTATGGGCTAAGTGGGGTGGCCCTGGTGCTGAGGTGGAGCTGGGCAACGGCGTGGAGGCAAGGGGAAATACTGCCCCCTACACGGCGGCGGGGTGCGGTGGTGGAGAGGCGTGGCCACGGGCACTGGTGTTAACGAGCGTGGAGATGGCCATCTTCGATGATTTTGATGGTATTAGATGAGAATTTTAGAAGAGAATTGTACAAAAAAAAACTTACCTGAATATTTGGAGGCTGAAGAAAACGGAAAGTTGAAGAAGACGATGTGTGGTAGGGTTAAAACTCACCCGCATATTTGGGCTTCTCATATTTTAAACAAATTCGTTTGGGCTTCATTTTTAAAAAAAATCTTTTGGGCTTAAGTACTAGTTCACAATTCAAAAAATGTTTATAACAATTTATTATTAAAATAAATGTTATTTGTATTTTTTATTAAAATAGTATTGTATTTATTTATTAAAATGTTATTTGTATTTTTATTAAAATAAATGGAAAATAAAATGATGAGATGGAAAATATGATGTGGTGTGGTGTGTTGGGTATTTCCAAGATAAAATGGTGTGGTGTGATGTGGTTGCTGGGGTGACAAATGATGTGACAGAAATTTTGGTGCGGTGACAGTCCTATAGCATTAGGGTACGCAGTTTCTAACATATAGCTAGATATTTTAATTAACTAGAGAATTTATTGCACAATATTTCTAGGAGTAATGGTTATCTACTTATCTTTCTACTGTGTATCAAAACAAACATTATGACGTAGTTTGATAGCTTACAGTTCCAGTTTCTACATAAGTTATAACACAAGCAAATTTGATAGTTTTAATAATCAATAACATTGTTTTTTTAAAACGGCAAATCTAATCTTCTCTAAATTATCACGTATGTCCACGACGGAATTTGAACTCATGACCTCAAGATTGAGAGGCAAACACTATAATGTTAGGCCAAAGACCCTTTGGTATCAATAACATTTGATATATACACACAGAAAATCAAGTTTTTGGAACGCCGAATATGTTGAGGAGTTTCTGATACGGTTGTATCGTATGGAAGCTAAACTCTAGCTTGAGGGGTGTTCGGCCAACCGAATCACAAGAATAAGAGTTTTTGTTTCAAAAGAAACGTTTTTTATTAATCAATACTTGTCATCCAATCTTACAATAGGATAGTTTAAATACTAGAAAACTAAAACAAATCCTAAACCAACTCGAAAAAGAAACAAACTAAAAAGATAAGAGCTAAAACAAACTTTAAAAGATAAATCTTAAATTTCGGTTGGATGGTGGAGATAAATCGGAAGCTTCTAAATCCGTATCATCCTCCCCCTCTAAAAAAGTGACTCGTCCTCGAGTCATCATCTTCATCGGGCTCGTACAGGGACATATCAGCAACCTTAAAGGTGGCGGAGACTTTGTAAACGGGTTGATTAAGCTCAAGATTCTGGATCCTTTGCCGCAATCGTTCGATTTCGATGTCACGTGGGTCACGTTGTTCAAACCCGTTACCTCCGGCGGCAAATCTACGGTTTTGACGGCGATCTTCCTCACGGCCGGACATCTCAATGAACTTTTTGGCCGAATCGCCTTGATCAAACTGATTTAATTCGAGCTCGCGAATCCGTAGTTGTAGGCGTTCGATCTCAGCGACGTCTCGTGGGTCACGTTGTTCATGGCCGTTGCCTCTGGCGGCGAATCTACGGTGTTGACTGTTGACGACGATCTTCCTCACGGCCTGACATCCTGATACCCTGATGCTCTGATACGACTTGATACGATTGTATCGTATGGAAGCTAAACCCTAGCTTGAGGGGTGTTCGGCCAACCGAATCACAAGAACAAGAGTTCTTTGTTTCAAAAGAAACATTTTCTATGAATCAATACTTGTCATCCAACCTTACAATACGATAGTTTAAATACTAGAAAACTAAAACAAATCCTAAACCAACTCGAAAAAGAAACAAACTAAAAGACAAGAGCTAAAACAAACTTTAAAAGATAAATCCTAAATTTCGATTGGATGGTGGAGATAAACCGGATCCGTATCAGTTTCTGCATAATGTTGTTGCCCCATTAATTTTTGTTAAGAAATAAACTTTCCATTTCTTGATGTTCATCTTCACAAGAATCAAGAACCAGAAGACGGCATCTCAAATCTTGATTTACAGTAAACATGTCGATCATTCCAAGCTTTCAAAGTGCATGACAATGGTAAGTTCCAATTTTGTGAATATTTTTTAATTTTTCGAAAATCTTGAAAGATGATGGTTGAATGAAACGCGAGAGGGATGTTTAATTTTTTTGAAAATCTTGAAAGATGACGATGGTGTTTATTCACTTGGTTGCATTAGTATCAGCAAACATATTGTGATGGTGGTGGTTGATTTCTAACAGGGATGTTTGATGGGTTTATTAGGGAATAAATTACAGTTTTTATCCATGACCTATACCTGATTCGGGGTTTTTGTCCCTAAACTTTTTTTCTTCCGTTTTTTTGTCCTTTAAGTTTTTAAAATTCTGCTTATTTGTCCTTCCGTCCAAAATCTTCCGTTAAGTGACTAAAAATGCAAAAAAATTAAGGGTATTTTCATCCTTTTCCCTCATTCTTCATGTTCTTCATCTTCTTCCCCAACACCCACAAACCCTAAACCCCCAATCTCCTTCTCCGATCACTTCTCCCCCACTCTGTCACCGACGAAGTGCAGCCGCCGGCGCAGCTCCTCCGCCGTCTCCTCCACCGTTTCATCTTTTCCTCCACCCTCCTCCTCCGCTGTTTCATCATCTCCGGCGAAGCTCCAAAAAGAGGAGAGAGAGATGGTTGAGTTTCTCTCTCGATTTCGAGCCAGATCCGCAGTTTCATCGTCTATCTCTCTCTCTCTATTCTATATCTTGTAGCGTGTTACGGTGGTGATTCGAAATCGACGGCAGGGTGGAGCTGCTACCACCAAAACAATCACCAGCGAAGCCAATCGATCTCCTTCTCTGGCGGAGCCAACATCCTTCTCCGAAATTCTGAAGATTCAAACTCTAAATTTGTGTTCTTCAAGATCTATGAAGATTCAACCCCTATTTTTTGAGCTTCAAAATTCTGGGAATAGAGAGAAAATCGAAAGGGTGTTTTTGATGATGATGATAGGGGTAATTTGGGGAAATCACCAAAAATATCGTCAGTTAACGGAAGATTTTGGACGGATGGACAAATAATCAGAATTTTAAAAACTTAAAGGACAAAAAAACGGAAGAAAAAAGTTTAGGGACAAAAACCCCGAATCGGGTATAGGTCAGGGACAAAAACTGTAATTTACCCGTTTATTAGGGGATTAGGGTTCTTGTTTTCTGATGATGAAGAAGAAAGGTGCAGAAAAAACCAAAATACCCTCACATGTTTAGCATGTGAGGTTAAGTAACAGCTAAATTTGGATGGAAGGACATAAAAACAGAATTTTAAAGAGTATGGGGACAAAAATCCCGAAAAAAAAAGTGTAGGAAAAAAAAAGCAGAAAATGCAAGATCACGGGGATAATTTCTGACATTTACCCTTTAATTTAACGTAACTAGACACTATGACCCCTAGTATTACATGTAAGGGCAATGTTGTCCAATTACATCGCTCGTTTTAGAAATCGCAAATAAATGTGAAACCTTCGTTCGCTTTATAGCGAAAGAATGCAACAAGTTTCCTGGATTAGCTATTCAAGAATCATATGTTTAGCGAGCTTCGAGATTGTAGATTTCCAAAAATGCCCTTTCATTCGTACCCTTGATCAAAACAAATCATAGGTACTAATCTAACACAAATATAAAATGATTATTCCACAAGTAAACTTCAAGATTAAATCGATCCGCTAAGGATATGAATATAAACTATCGAACAATATAAGCATAAAACTCAAACGATATTATTGATATCAAGAAACAAAACCAAAACAAAAAGAAAAGAAAATAATAAAAACTAAATAACTGTATCTATTTTCTTATTTAACTCTATCTGAAAAAAAAAGCATTTAAGCATTTACCTCAGGCAATTTGAGGTCATTAGCCATCTCAGCTCCATTAACGGGCTCGGGTTCAGGTCTGTTGACCGAACCATCTTGCTATTGACTCAAACCAGATACTAAAACAGGAACCACTTCATCTGATACCAACATCTTTTTCATATTAATTGCATAATCATTTGCTTCTTTAGTCCCATTAATGCTAACCAATGGTTCCATTGGTATTTCTTCATCAGTTGCAACCATTTGGATTTCTTGATCCAATGTAGGGTACTCTGTTTCGATTATTTGGCGTAATTCAGGGTTTCCCCAATCTTCGTATAAATTAATAATCTTTTCGGTTTTGAAGCATTCAAGAACCCGATCAGGACCAGGTTGCCACGTGAATTTCCTGTCGTTTTCTTGCATTATAAACTTGAATTTGATGCATTTTCCTATTGGCATGTCCTAAATAAACAATTGTCCTGATTATAGTTTTAATAAAATTCTACAAACAATGGTTAATTAATAAGCTAAAAATGAATTGAACTTACAAGATCTACAGTCCATAAATGACCATCTGACCATGTTAATGGAGTCGCATTTTTTGGATCCCAAAAACCGAGTATTTGATTATCTCCCGCGATTAAAAAATTCTGTCCAAACAAGCATTCTCTTTGTAACATGAATTTTACACAAACGGTTTCTATCTCGGTTTCGGGTTCTGCTTCTGGTTCTGCTTCAACTGAAACAATAATAAAAATTGAATCTTTTAAAAAAATGGAGACGTTTGAATTTTTAATTATGGTAAAAACGTGATTTGGCATACTTGTGTGTCCGTTTGTCGATTCTTCTATCAGCAATTCGTGGTTCTCGAACACTGCCTGCATTTTCAAAGACTATAAATTATCGAAAACATGATCAATTTATTAAAAAAACACTTGACAGAACGAACTTAAAGTTTTCGACTTTCTGCAAATTCACTTATTTTCCTCCCAAAAAAGTTGATTTTTTATGGGAATTTACAGCCCCATTATGCAAAAATTATATTAATCACTACTCTAGAGAGAGAGAGAGACAGAGAGAGAGAGAGAGAGAGAGAGAGAGAGAGAGAGAATGTGACCTGGGTGTGAGATGGTGAGAGAGAAACAGGATGAACACTTGTACGTGTTGAAGAACTGAAAGTGAGAGCTTGGAATCGACGTTTTTATAGTTATTGCTGTTAATTTTGTGGTTACAAGGAGAATGATGAAGGGGTGATTCCGAAAACAGGAACCCTATTTTGTTATCTCTGCAAGAAACCAGTTTCAGAAATGGAGAAGATGAAGATGAACCAACCAGGGCTTCCATTACTGTACTCGTAACTTGGGTCTGTAGCTCAAGCTATAGAGACAAATGGGTGTACGTACATCTTTATTTGATGGTGAAATTGTATGTATGTGTGTGTGCGTATATAATGGTGAAAGTGTGTGTGTGTGTAGGGACGGATCAAGTACCAGGTGGGTGGCTCCCAATGGCGAACAAGAGTTAGGATCCCAAAGTCAACAAAAAGTTGAGTTTTTGTAGCTTGAGTGTAGAGTTATTTTTGGCAAGGTTTTAATGCCCAATTAACTTTCATGTGCTCTGGTTTCGGAAATTGCGAATTTAGTAGCTTAAAGTTTAATCATAAATCCTAACCTGAAATGCATTGATCAGGGTGACTAAACACATCAGATTTTTCCCCATGCTAAATATATGACAAAAACTCATCTTTCTCTTTTGAAATCAACTACTTCCTTATAAAAATCAGCGACCACAAACGGTCGCCACAACGACCGAATGGGCCTCTGTGACACATCAGGCTAGACATGTGTAAGGTGTGAAATGTGTCTTTAAAGGGGCAACTGCCAAAAAATGAGAGGGGAGACCTCCCTTTTACGCCCGGCCTAAAGCATTGTTTCGGACACACTAAAAATGATACTTTCTTCATTTCAAAATAAATGATACAAATGAGCTTACATGTTTTTTGAGGAAAAATATGATAATGAAGATTAATTAGATTAAATTGGATAGTTAGTAAAAGATGAGACCCACATATTTGAATTAAAGTGAATTTAATGATGTTTAAAAGTAAAAGTAAGACCGCTCCCAAGGGTAAAACAAACTGATACCGTCAGTTGTTTCCAAATCAACGTCACGTCAGCTCACCTCCAACCGACACTAAACTGACGTACTCATGCCAACAATACCACTTCCCTTTAATTTTTTGGAACCCACCATTACAAAACACACACAAAATACCCCTTTGGACCCACACACTATACTGGCGCAACCCTTCCCTCTCGTCTCCAAACTGGCGGAAACCAAACTGGCGGAAAAACAGACGCATTGTGCCAACGGTGCTTAAAACGTTCGTTGGCAGTGGTCTAAGGGTAAATAAGTCATTTCACTTTATTAAATGAGAAAGTTAGTGGATGTGGGTCCTACTCTTTTTTTACTAAATAAAAAAAGTTTTCAAAGTGTATCACTTATTTTGAAACACCCCAAAAGGGAAAGTGTATAACTTATTTTGAAACGGATGAAGTATATATTGTTAATTTTCAGAGCTGTATTCTAGGAAGTCCAAAGGTTATGCATAGTCCCAAGAGACAAATCCTAGCCATTGGATCAAGATGGTCAAGATCAAATCCCCTACCTACAGCTGTAACACCCGTATTTTTTTAAAACATCGTTTAAATCATTTAAAATACATTTTCCCAATATTTGACATATTGTCCAAAATACAGTTTAACAAAAACTTTAAAACCTATATCAGATTTTACAAAAATACGGTGTCACCAAGTATATCAAAACCATAGGCAACGGGATCTATCTATTAGCTCCCGAGCTAAACATCTCTAGGCCACTTCTAGTGCAACCTTCTATCACTTCAAACCTGTACCTGAGTACACAGCCACAAACAAACGTAGTACGTGAGACAAAATAGTCTCGTGAGATGCATGGGTTTTAGGCCCAAATAACAATAATAGTCGTTTCAGAAATAGATGTATATGAACATATATATATACATATACTACATCATTATAAGCTAGCCACCCTATAGTGACCCTATCGTTCCAATGCTTTCCTAGCAATCATATCTAGTTATCGGGTTGCCCCCGAACGAACTAGAAATCTCAACGTGTCTAACTATCGGGTTGCCCCCGAACTAGCTAGAACTCAATATATATCTAGTTATCGGGTTGCCCCCGAACTAACTAGAATCACAAACATATCTAACTATCGGGATGCCCTCGAACTAGCTAGAAGCACTATCCTGTCTAACTATCGGGTTGCCCCCGAACTAGCTAGAAGCACTATCCTGTCTAACTATCGGGTTGCCCCCGAACTAGCTAGAAGCACTATCCTGTCTAACTATCAGGTTGCCCCCGAACTAGCTAGAAGCACTATCCTGTCTAACTATCGGGTTGCCCCCGAACTAGCTAGAAGCACTATCTTGTCTAACTATTGGGTTGCCCCCGAACTAGCTAGAAACATCACCATGTCTAGTTATCGGGTTGCCCCCGAACTAACTAGCATCACATCATCTCGTTCTTACCATAACTCATCAGTTATTCCAATCAAAGCCTTCGGCTATCACATCAATCATCAAACAAGTTAGTTATCTAATAATAACAACATATAATTAGTTCAACACAGTGTGAACGTGCCTGTATGGTCCCATGGACCCGATCGTAAGCAACCACATTTACTTCTACATCTATGAACCCTATGAGGTCCATACTTACTTTATACATAAGATACATTTCTTATTTTATCGGTATCATAATACCTTTATCTCTTCCTTGACTACAATACACAATTATTACTAGTCACATCATATTCTTTTTCACATATATTCGTTCTTTACTTTTATTAGTATATCTTACCAATAGGTACTCATTACTATGAAATCATTCTCAATTGCTTTACTAATACGTATTTATTAGTAAAGGCTCCGTATACATTCTTTTAATCAATTACTTCTTTATTATGGTTCATTAACATAGATTCCATAATTACTTTAATTTATCATATTTTACTTCAAATTCACCATTCATACTAGACATATTCTAGTATCACATTCTACATACTTTCATACATTTTCAGTCACTATCTTTATCAACATATTTATTAATAAAGACCCATAAAATATCATATGTATTTTCAAAACTATTTACTATGTACTCAGTTTAAAAGTCTCATGTACTCACCTTAGCAAATAAGTGCTCCAACCGTATTCTTTACGTCAGTTTCCTTGCTCCCCAATTCGGTCAACCTTCCAAGACCTCACCAAATGCCTAATACAATAATCATAAGATTATCAACATCACATTCTACTACCAATGTGTCCATCTATCTCTAGATAACACTTATTAACTCATTTCCCCAATTATGGTGATTTACCGAACCCTAGGTTTAACCAACCCTTAAGATTCTTACAAATCATAATCATACACTTGTTTCCTTTGTTACTATACCATCTATCAAGTGTATACAACGTTTATTCACCATAAACCATAACCCTCAATAGCTAGGGTTTCAAACCCAACCATCAAAATACATAGATCTAAAGCTACAAAGATCAAGGAGTGAAGATATACCATTAATCTTCAACTAGGAGTGAAGTCTACCAAGCTTTAATGGATAAATCGACCTCAACCAGCCTTTGCACTCGAAAATCGCCCAAGATAGAAACTAGGGTTTGCCAATGACGTAAATGAGCCAAAACCCGATTTTAATGCTGGTCGTCCGGAGTTCGCGTCGCAAACCCACTTCGCGTCGCTAACTTTGCATGTTCGTGAACTCTTCACGATCGTTACCTAGGCGTGAACCTCAATTGCCAGAAACCCCCAAATCCCTGGTCGGAGTTCCCGATCGGGAACCCCAAGTTCACGGCGCGAACTTTACATGTGCAGCAGGGCTGCACTTTTCGGTTGTTGTCTCGACCCGGTTTCGTCCATAACTTTCTCATACGGTCTCCAAACGACGCGAAACCAATTCCTACGTTCTTAAAAGGATTCCGTCCTCGGAATCACTTAGAATTTCAACCCACATACAACCGAGCATTTCGCTCTCATTCCCTTGTGGTAACTACCATCAAGCTTTCCTCATTCCTATTCCGTTATCATTACATCCAAACGTTCACTTAACTCCGTTAAGTCCGAACGGTCAAGACCCAAATTTTTTTAAACTCATAATACCCAAACGGGTCAAAATTTCACAATTTGACCACAACACTTTTAATCCTTCAATCAAACCCGATCATTTTATACACATAAAAATGACATGACCCGCTCATTAAAATCAACTAATTGACCAACACGAATGTCAAAGTCTAGCTTCGACCAAGTTGCCACATTCCAACATCGTCTAACCTTTGACTTAAGAACAAAGTCAACTATGCTTTAACAATTTCCCTTCTCGTTAAGGAACCCATAAACCCTTCTTTCCTTTTCATTTGGCCTTTAATTTGTGATCCATCTACAATCATATACTCGATTCCCACATTCAATCTTGACAACACCCTAACGGGTCAAAGTTGTATAATCTGACTACAACTATTTCAACTATTCCATTAATCTTTTCACATACATACAATCGGCACATTATGCCCTCGACATTCACTAACCGTTCATAACGTGAGTCAAAGCCCATCTTTGACCGAGTCAACCATTCACAATTTGACTAATCTTGACTTTTGCATAAAGTCAACCATACTTTTCCCAACTAACAAATTTCATACTCACGGGGCACCATTACTAACTTATCACCTTCGGGTCTACTCATTATTGTTCCCTTAACAATTATCCCCGATTTTCCACACCTTCAATTTCTCCCCCATTATCTGAGGGTCGTACATTTCACATATGGTCACATCGACCTTTACCGATCCCTGACCATCATTTGGTCACTCACACCATCACTTAGTTTTCTTTCAACCATCTTTGCATCACATCGATCAATTTCATAACTCTTATTCTCAATTACCGGAATTAGTTCTCCTATTACAACAAATTCCACTATTTCATACAAGTTTACCATACATTGGTTATCAACTGATAATTTGCTCACTAGGAGTTTCTCTTTCCTCCTATTCTATAAACCGTAGGCATCCCCTACACTTACATGGCCTAAATGCAACCCGCATTTCAAAGCAAATTCTCATTTACCATAACATAATAGCAATACTCATTAACCACATGGTTCTACATTCATCATATAAACACATAAACATATACACACACACATATATATATATATATATATATATATATATATATATATATATATATATATATATATATATATATATATATATATATATATATATATATATATATATATATATATATATATATATATACATACATATATATATCACGCCAATTCAATATAAACACCTCTATTGTGCACATATACAAACATATGTATATGTCACCAATACCATCTATACATCTCTATTGTGCACATATACAAACATATGTATATGTCACACCATTACCATCTGGTATCCATCTTTTTACAACACGTAGCTTTGCTACTTTCTCACTCATTCAATCGCCCAATTATTCATCATGCATTCTAGCAACATTCTCATAATATCACATTATCGTTGTCTTTCATATCCAACATGTCTCCCATTGGACATACTACTTAACACATTTCATATAATGTTATCTTTCCATTATCATATGCCTTCCAAGGCCATCACATAATGCACATGCATTGTACCCTACGGTTAACTAATATCATTCTCTAATTGCTATTTATTGTTTCACTTACACATTAACCGTCCTTAACCGGTTTATTTCCTTAACAATTTCCAAGACTTTTGTCACCGCCGGAGTAGCTACCACTACATTCCATTAGCCAAAAATCACCGACCAATCCAATCATCCTTGAGTCAAACAGTCGACTCCGGTCCACACTCGCAACCAAAAGCCCAATACTCGGTGTTCTACTTTTACACTTCGTGGGACTCAGAAATATTCCTTTTCAAATCGTAGTCTTACAATACGCTACGACATACATTGTCACACTTATTACTATGGCATTTTACCAATAATTGTCTTTTCACCCTTGACATCGAATTTATCAATATTATCGCGAAACTTGCTATGGCTATGCGCCAACTTTTACTCAACCATTTTCAACAATCAAAATTCGTCATCCCCGACACTTATTCTTTTCCACATATTTTCCATTTATAATTTCTAGGTATCACTATACCTTAGTCATTCTTTCCTTTACTGTTCACGTATAATAACATTACATTGCGTATCCGGATTCCTGCCGAATATCAAGGTCCCATTTCCAAAGCTTCTATTTCTATAATTCTCATCCAACTAACAATCCTTACCAAGACTTAGTACTTCATTACACTATCATTCTTTTGTTGACAACATCTACCATTCTCATGGTTCCCCCTTTGACACTACATAGTAGCATTAACCCATATATCTTTACTATATGCGACACACCGGCCCATAATCATTTCCAATGTATGATTCTATACCCATACTAACCGGGAAGACTATTCCCGAATTTAACCCCCACGTCATACAACTTATCTACAATTTCTATAGGCACCAATTCGTGCAACAAGAACAACAACTACGTCATAATCTCAAATCATTCTTTTTACCCAAGATCTCCGAGGTGGCCCTTCCGGGTCAACTCCCCTTTCCAACTCCCTCGAGAGTCCATTTCACAACCTCTTGTATCGTGCTCTCCTTCACAAAGTTTCATACAACACATTCCACCGTGTCAACACCTCATCCTTCAATAATGTTGACGTCAAAGTCGCCATATTGTTCTTCCTTCATTTGCTACTCCCTAGCACTTGCCAACTCTATCGAATCCACCACATCGTGACCTTCGGTTCAAAACTTCCGAATTACACAACAGTTTTACACACTATGAAAGTCTTACACAACTTCCTTCCATTTCTTCCAACTATGTTTTGCTACCTTTTATGTAGACACTTCTCACTACGGGACTCACCATTCGATTATTCTTCCTTCATATGGGTATCGGAATCATTCCACCCACCCTCATTCGTAACTCTTTCCAATTTAGTGGAGTCCGTCCACTTTTGACATTTATTCTTTCGCCATACTAACATATCCAACCAGCAGGATTCAAACAGTCAACTCAACAGTTGAAAACAACACAGTTAGATCAAATTATGGCATTTCTCATAGGGGTCGACCGTATCTTACCAATGCCCTACGGCCTCAAAGGACTTCACATTGCACATTTCATAACAACTTCTATAGGTCCCCTAGGTTTAACCCTAAACTTAACATAAAGTCTCAAGGTCAACCTATCAATCTCAAGGAATCTTACATTCCTATTGCTACAGTCTAAGATTAGGATGGACATCCAACCTAATTCACTTAAACTATAGCTCTGATACCAAGTTGTAACACCCGTATTTTTTTTAAACATCGTTTAAATCATTTAAAATACATTTTCCCAATATTTGACATATTGTCCAAAATACAGTTTAACAAAAACTTTAAAACCTATATCAGAGTTTACAAAAATACGGTGTCACCAAGTATATCAAAACCATAGGCAACGGGATCTACCTATTAGCTCCCGAGCTAAACATCTCTAGGCCACTTCTAGTGCAACCTTCTATCACTTCAAACTTGTACCTGAGTACACAGCCACAAACAAACGTAGTACGTGAGACAAAATAGTCTCGTGAGATGCATGGGTTTTAGGCCCAAATAACAATAATAGTCGTTTCAGAAATAGATGTATATGAACATATATATATACATATACTACATCATTATAAGCTAGCCACCCTATAGTGACCCTATCGTTCCAATGCTTTCCTAGCAATCATATCTAGTTATCGGGTTGCCCCCGAACGAACTAGAAATCTCAACGTGTCTAACTATCGGGTTGCCCCCGAACTAGCTAGAACTCAATATATATCTAGTTATCGGGTTGCCCCCGAACTAACTAGAATCACAAACATATCTAACTATCGGGTTGCCCCCGAACTAGCTAGAAGCACTATCCTGTCTAACTATCGGGTTGCCCCCGAACTAGCTAGAAGCACTATCCTGTCTAACTATCGGGTTGCCCCCGAACTAGCTAGAAGCACTATCCTGTCTAACTATCAGGTTGCCCCCGAACTAGCTAGAAGCACTATCCTGTCTAACTATCGGGTTGCCCCCGAACTAGCTAGAAGCACTATCTTGTCTAACTATCGGGTTGCCCCCGAACTAGCTAGAAACATCACCATGTCTAGTTATCGGGTTGCCCCCGAACTAACTAGCATCACATCATCTCGTTCTTACCATAACTCATCAGTTATTCCAATCAAAGCCTTCGGCTATCACATCAATCATCAAACAAGTTAGTTATCTAATAATAACAACATATAATTAGTTCAACACAGTGTGAACGTGCCTGTATGGTCCCATGGACCCGATCGTAAGCAACCACATTTACTTCTACATCTATGAACCCTATGAGGTCCATACTTACTTTATACATAAGATACATTTCTTATTTTATCGGTATCATAATACCTTTATCTCTTCCTTGACTACAATACACAATTATTACTAGTCACATCATATTCTTTTTCACATATATTCGTTCTTTACTTTTATTAGTATATCTTACCAATAGGTACTCATTACTATGAAATCATTCTCAATTGCTTTACTAATACGTATTTATTAGTAAAGGCTCCGTATACATTCTTTTAATCAATTACTTCTTTATTATGGTTCATTAACATAGATTCCATAATTACTTTAATTTATCATATTTTACTTCAAATTCACCATTCATACTAGACATATTCTAGTATCACATTCTACATACTTTCATACATTTTCAGTCACTATCTTTATCAACATATTTATTAATAAAGACCCATAAAATATCATATGTATTTTCAAAACTATTTACTATGTACTCAGTTTAAAAGTCTCATGTACTCACCTTAGCAAATAAGTGCTCCAACCGTATTCTTTACGTCAGTTTCCTTACTCCCCAATTCGGTCAACCTTCCAAGACCTCACCAAATGCCTAATACAATAATCATAAGATTATCAACATCACATTCTACTACCAATGTGTCCATCTATCTCTAGATAACACTTATTAACTCATTTCCCCAATTATGGTTATTTACCGAACCCTAGGTTTAACCAACCCTTAAGATTCTTACAAATCATAATCATACACTTGTTTCCTTTGTTACTATACCATCTATCAAGTGTATACAACGTTTATTCACCATAAACCATAACCCTCAATAGCTAGGGTTTCAAACCCAACCATCAAAATACATAGATCTAAAGCTACAAAGATCAAGGAGTGAAGATATACCTTTAATCTTCAACTAGGAGTGAAGTCTACCAAGCTTTGATGGATAAATCGACCTCAACCAGCCTTTGCACTCGAAAATCGCCCAAGATAGAAACTAGGGTTTGCCAATGACGTAAATGAGCCAAAACCCGATTTTAATGCTGGTCGTCCGGAGTTCGCGTCGCAAACCCACTTCGCGTCGCTAACTTTGCATGTTCGTGAACTCTTCACGATCGTTACCTAGGCGTGAACCTCAATTGCCAGAAACCCCCAAATCCCTGGTCGGAGTTCCCGATCGGGAACCCCAAGTTCACGGCGCGAACTTTACATGTGCAGCAGGGCTGCACTTTTCGGTTGTTGTCTCGACCCGGTTTCGTCCATAACTTTCTCATACGGTCTCCAAACGACGCGAAACCAATTCCTACGTTCTTTAAACGATTTATCCTTATTTATCATATTTTTATTTAATTTATTATTTACAAATTTCGGGTCGTTACAATAGCCACCGCCGGCCGCCGCCGACCACCTCTGATCGTCGCTCGCCGCCGTCGGTGGTCGGAGGCGGCCAACGGCGGTGGTGATGGATGACAATGAAAGTGCTGGTGGTAATGGCGGCGGCGGTGGTATTGATGTATTGAAACACATGTGCTTCACTAAAACACAGCATATTACTTCGAAGCACATGTGCTTAAGGTCACGAAACACATGTGTTTCAAGTCACTAAATACATGAGTTTCTAAACACACAGGGGAGCATACGAAGCACATGTGCTTCATGAAGGATTTATGTGCACAGATAAGTACACGTGTCACCGTGTCCAATGTTATAAGACACTAAAAGGTCACACCGCTACACACCCCATAATGGACAACCGAATAAAGTAAGTTGTGTGGAATAATTAACTAGTTAAGTTAATTATAAAGAAGAAAATAAATAATAATAAGTTAATTATTATTTATGAGGATGGTTAAATATTAGGTTAAGTATTTAACGGACAATTAATTAATAGTTAATTAATTAACTAGTAAAAGTCCAAGGGTTTAAAGTGATAATAGGAAGTTTAATTATGAGATTAATCATAATTAAACTCCAAGGACTTAACTGTAACTTAAGCCCTTATAAATAAAGGCTTAAGGTTAAGGTTTAAGGGTTACACATTACAACACCACAAAACCCTACACCCTTCCTCCCTCTCTCGAACGATCGAACGAAAGAACCCCCAAGGGGTTTTCGGTTTGCTTATTCGACGAACATCAAACACACCCGAAGGTGTGTTTCGGTTTCGAATTCGACACACACACACACACACACACACACGAGTTCTAGTGTGTTGCTTTGTTGGTACAACGCGGTCTTGCAGCGTGTCCAGGTGGTGCAGTAGAGGTGGATCACTTCTTTAGCAATCTAAAGGTAATGTTCATCATCTCCTTCTTCTCGTGATCTCATTGACTAGTAGAGATCCAGTAATGTTGTATTAAAGTTCCGCCATGTGAATACTACAAGGTTTTCCTACAGTGGTATCAGAGCTCCCTACTAATCTCAATGAGATTCGGTTGAGTTTCTTTTCATCTAAAAAAGAACCCTAGAATTTTCGACCAAGCATGTGTTCTTCAAGTTTTGAATGAACATTGGTTTGAATAGGGTTCTAGATAAAAAGAAAATAGGCTTCTTTTTCTTCCTTGTTTTTTTTCCGAAATTTCGTATATATTATATTAAGTTTTTTTTCATCTTAGAAAGAACCCTAGAAAATTTAATCAAAGAAAATTGTTCAAGTTTTGAATAATTGGGTTGAATAGGTTTCAAGATAAAAAGAACTAGGGTTTCTTTCTTTTGTTTAGTAAATAAAACCTAGTATGTTTAATCCAAGCAAATTGTTCAAAGTTTTTGAATAATTGGAATAAATGGGTTTTAAGACAAAATTAAGAAAAGGTTATGTTAAATTTTTCGTTTAAAAGTTTAACGATTTATTTGTTTATTAACGAAAATATTATATATATATATATATATATATATATATATATATATATATATATATATATATATATATATATATATATATATATATATATATATATATATATATATATATATATATAAACGGTAGTCAAAACCGAACCAACCGAGACACGGTTGGAACTCGGTTCGACGACCGAGTGGTCGACCAATACCGAATCCACCGAGTTTCGGTTGGATGGTGTTTCTTGGAGACGAAGATATCTTTTTTGATTTTAGTCCAAGATATGGTCTAAGTCAAGGAATAAAATCTACAAGTTATTATGTAAGATTTTATGTTTAAAAGTCAATCTATAAGTATTTTAGTTGACTAGATTATTTAATTTTTCGTCTAAATAATAATAATTAGTATTAAACATTTAAATCAAACCTAATGATTTTAATAGTTATTAAAATCAAGATAATTATGAAATTAAGGAGGAAATAAGAAACCGGTCTATGGGTAATTTAATAATTATCAGTTTGGTAATTTAAATTATCAGTTTATTTATTTAATTAGATTGACATAACCCAAAAGAAGTGATATTGTGTTTATTTTATATTTTTCGAATTTTTTTTTTATTTTTCGGAAATTTTATAAAGTTTTATTTTAAATACATAAAACACAAAACCAAGTCTTTGGGGTTATGGCATGGCAATTTTTCGAAAACTGCAAGCATTATTTATTTTTCGTCTATTTATTATAATATGAAATAATAAGGTGGTGATTATAAACAGTTTGTTTAGAAAATCAAGATTTAATTATAAGATGGTAATTATAAACAGTTTGTTTAGAAAACCAATGTATAAATTAATAAGATGATGATTATAAACAGTTTGTTTAGAAAACCAAGTTTTAAATTAATAATGGTAAAGTAAACAGTTTGTTTATAAACCAAGTTTAATAAAGACAAATTAAAAGTGGAATTTATAAACAGTTAGTTTATAAAAACCAAGTAATTAAAAACTGGCTAACTTTTTCGAACAAAGGAAAATCCTTTTTAGAAAATCTTAGATCAGAGTACAACCCACCTAATGGAACACCTCACTTGTTCAACGATATTCACATTGTAAGGAGAAATAACCTTAGATGTGGATTCAAATCATTGCGAGTGTTAGGGTGCGTAGGGTCTTGTGATAATCGGGAGTCCCGGCGCAAGACATCGCACTGTCTTAGGTGGTACGATCTATTTTGGTGATAATCGGGAGTCCCGGCTCAAAATGCACTAGAGGGATTAAAACATGTACAAGTTTGTTGTTCAACTTGATATCCCGAGGATCTAGGAATCGTTTCTAGTCTAAGAGGCGATCGGTATGGCTATACCTACCAAAAATAGCGTGGCTCTAGTGGGAAGTGCCCAAACCTTGCATTAGAGGGCGTGAAATATGGGTCCTAGGCTAACTATTATTATTAAAAGGTAATAATATTATAAGTTATTTATTTATCTAATCTTACTAACCGTTTGTTTGTTTTTCTTATAGATGTCTGTACCGTTAGAATTTCCGTTTGACTCACCAAACGAATCGCGAAAGTTCAATACTGGAAAATGGAAGCTTACTGGTCCAAACTACAAAGTTTGGAGGGTGCATTTTAGGAGTTACCTAAAAGCACAGAATCTACTGTACGTGATAGACGAGGTGCCTAAGGGACAACCAGGGCAAGATGCCCAGGATGATGAGCTTGACGCTTATTATCAGTATCTGGCAGATGAATCACAAGTTATGTCGATGCTTATTCTTACTTCATTATCAGAGCTTACTGATAATCTACGTAAGAAACCATGCTATGAGTTTGTCCAGTATCTTGAGGAGACGTTTAAAGATAGTACTGAAGAGAGCAAGCAATTCTTTTTACAAGAAATCATTTCGTCGAAAATGAAAGATGATCAACCATTGAGTGATCACCTTATCAACATAAGGAGGTTACTAGATTATCTCACCCTAGTTACTGGCACATCAAACGAGCATGAACAAGTCATGTTCTTGTTTGGATCTCTCACTCACTACTATCAGGACAGGGTAGTACGTATAGTCGGGAATTTTGATTTGAGTGTCGCAGGTCTACACGAGAATCTCTTGTGTATACGCGATGTTCAAAGGCTGGAGGAAGAATCTCTCCCTGAGATTCAGCAGGATGAGTTCTATGATTGGTTGAATGACTTTGCTGATTTGTGTTGCCCAACTTGTGGCAGCAAGGATATTTGCGAGCACGCTTCTGACGTGGGGATGTTGGACGCTGACTTTGTCAGCGATTCAGGTATCTTTATGATTGATTGTCTCGTTACTTCTAGTGAATCCTGGGTATTGGATACCGGATGTGGTCATCACATTTGCAATCATTTGCAAGGATTTAAGAAGAACAGGAGGCTGGGACGAGGGGATGTTGAACTACGAGTAGGCGAAGGTTCCAAGGTTGGAGCTGAAGCCGTAGGAACATATCTTCTCAAGTTGCCTTCAGGAAGAGTCTTGGAACTTAAAGATTGTTATTATGTTCCTAGACTTATTAAAAATGTTATTTCTTTTGATTTACTTATAGACAGTGGTTTTTATTATGAGTTTTATGGAAAAACAATTTCGTGTTTAAAAGATGACATTTTATATTTTAACGCAAATTCTCATAATGGTCTATACACGTTAAATCTAAATAACATAGAACGAGACGTTTATCATATAAGTAAAAGATCCAAGAGTAACTTGAATCAAACTTATCTTTGGCATTGTCATTTAGGTCATATAAACGAGACTCGCATTAAGAAGCTCCACGATGATGGAATTCTAGAGCCATTTGATTTGGAATCATATGCAATATGCGAAGCTTGTTTATCTGGCAAGATGACAAAAGACCCTTTGAATCACTACAATGAAAGGGCAGGCGAGTTGTTAGGGATTATACACACAGATGTGTGTGGACCCTTTACTCCAGAAGCCAGAGGAGGATACCGCTACTTCATTACCTTTACTGACGACTTCAGTAGGTATGGTTATGTCTTTCTTATGAGACTAAAATCTGAGAGCTTTGACAAGTTCAAAGAATATTAGAGGGAAGTAGAGAAGCAACTAGGCAAGAAAATTAAGTCACTTCGGTCTGACCGATGAGGTGAATATTTGAGCCAAGAGTTCGACGATCATTTGAAGGAATGTGGGATTGTTTCACAACTCACACCTCCGAATACGCCTCAGATGAATGGCGTATCAGAAAGGAGGAATCGCACCTTGTTAGACATGGTACGTTCAATGATGTGTCGCGCCCCACTACCACTATCATTTTGGGGATATGCACTTGAGACTGCAGCATTCACACTGAATAGGGTTCCAACCAAGTCAGTAGAAAAGACTCCGTTCGAGCACTGGACGGGGAGAAATCCTAAATTATCTTTTTTCAAGATTTGGGGTTGTGAAGCGTACGTTAGACGTAACTTCACATACAAACTAAACCCCAAGTCAGATAAGTGTATCTTCATTGGATATCCAAGGGAAACCGTAGGATACTATTTCTATCATCAAGAAGACAACAAAGTCTTTGTTGCTCGGAAAGGTGTCTTCTTGGAGGAGAAGTTTCTAGGAACTGAAACTCCAAGAAAAGAAATAGAGCTTCAAGAAATTGAAGAGAACGAAGATCCACCGACGACTTCAGTCGAACCAGTAGTTCAACAAAGAATTGTTGATTCCCAACCAGACCCACCGGTTGAGGAAGAAGAGACACGCAATCCGCGTAGGTCCAGTAGACCACGCCAAGAACCAGATAGGTATCTTGGATTCATGATCGATGAAGATTATGGAAGTCTACTAGAACCATTAACCTACAGCGAGGCTGCTGACAGCATAGAGTCTGAAAGATGGCTCGAGGCTATGCAAGCAGAGATGCAATCCATGTATGAAAACCAAGTTTGGGTGTTATCAGACTTGCCACCACAGTCATGTGCTGTTGGATGCAGGTCGGTTTTCAAGAAGAAAACCGACATGGATGGGAAGTGCATACTTACAAAGCACGACTTGTTGCAAAGGGTTTCACGCAAACACATGGTGTGAATTATTCTGAAACCTACTCGCCAGTCACTATGCTTAAGTCTATTAGAATTCTTATGGCCATATCAGCATATTACGACTATGAGATATGGCAAATGGATGTTAAAACCGCCATCCTTAACGGGGAGTTGAATGAGGACGTATTCATGATACAACCGGATTGTTTTACTGATCCAAAGAATCCTGATAAAGTATGTAAATTTCTAAAATCCATTTATGGATTGAAGCAAGCATCTAGAAGTTGAAACTTACATTTTGACAAAAGAATCAAAGAATTTGGTTTTGTCAAGAGTGAGTTTGAGGCGTGTGTCTACACAAAATTCAGTGGGAGCATAGTACTCTTCCTATTCTTGTATGTCGATGACATATTGCTTATAGGAAACGATATACCAGCATTACAAGGAGTAAAATCCTGGTTAGGTAAATGTTTCCAGATGAAGGACTTAGGAGAAGCCGTGTTTATACTAGGTATAAAGATCTATAGGGATAGATCTAGGCGGCTTATTGGACTTAGTCAAAGTACATACATTGATAAAGTACTGAAGAGATTCAGTATGAGTGATTCCAAGAGAGGTCTCATTCCAATGACACATGGCGTTACACTGAGCAAAGCTCAGAGTCCCACATCTAGCAAGGAAATTACTAGAATGAGTTTGGTACCATATGCTTCGGCAATTGGATCAATCATGTATGCCATGTTTTGTACTAGGCCCGATATTGCTTACTCCATAAGTCTCACAAGCAGATATCAAAAGAATCCTGGTGAACCCCATTGGGTGGCTGTCAAGAACATTCTCAAGTATTTGAGAAGGACGAAAGAAATGTTCTTGGTCTTTGGAGGTTCGTTGGAAGAATTGCGTGTAACTGGTTACACAAATGCAAGCTTCCAAACTGACAGAGACGATTACAAATCTCAATCGGGATTTGTCTTCACACTAAACGGAGGAGCTATATCTTGGAAGAGTCAGAAACAAAATACAATAGCAGATTCGACTACAGAGGCTGAGTACATTGCCGCAAATGATGCTGGGAAAGAAGCCATGTGGCTTAAGAATTTTATCGAGGATCTTAGAGTTATTGCCAGTATCTCTAGACCCATCAAAATATTCTGTGATAATAGTGGAACAATAGCGAAAGCTGTTGAACCAAGAGAGCATCAAAAGACCAAGCATGTACGCAGGAAATATCACCACATACGAGAGTATGTAAGAGAAGGTGATATTGTAATTAAGAAAATATCAACGAATGACAACGTCGCTGACCCGTTGACAAAACCACTAGCTGGACCAAAGCATGAGAAACATGCGCACGCTATAGGCATGCAGTGCCTAAATATTGGTAGCTAGTAATTTTGATTAGATTCATAGACATGTTTGAAAATGATACATTATGTAATAACTTTTCGTGGGATTGAAATAGGTAGTTTTACGTAATATTTTCACATTGTCTATTCTTAACATGTTATAAACCTATCCTTGATACGCAAAGTTTTTTAGTATCTAAATTGTCTGTGGTTGCTTGAATTTAGTGGGAGCTAGATTCAAGAGTTAATAGCATTATGAATATTTATCTATTTCATAGTTATTGAATAGAGAAACAAGGGTTGTTAAAATACATATTCATAGATGTTTACAAAGTTTGCTAAACATTAGACGTGACCAAAAGATCGAGATTACTTCATGGAGCCCAAGCATGAGTAATTTCGTGTAGATGTCCTCTGACCTGAGATTTTTTGGTTTGAGACACGATGATTTCTGATCTTTAGCATTTATCTACCGTCACACCGTAAGAGGGTGATCATAATGAACTTGACTAAGACAGCGGAAGTCGTGGGCAAGATAACACAAATGTCAAGATGGGATTTGCACCTTCTTTAACTAGAAGAGATATTTCATGGCCGCTCGACGATTAAGACTACTGAAATGTGTGGCCGCGCTCGGAGAATGATTAGATCATTTGGCAATCCGACACTGCAGAAAGTCGAAATCAGAGTCGAGAAAATTCGAGTATATAGAACTAGATCCCTACTCCATGTCTATTACCCAAATTAACAAATATCATGATGCGAAAGGAAAATCTGTTAGTGTTATTCATTTTATGAATATTATCTCTGGATGTAAGAGTTCTTATAACCTTGTTATCCTAAATGTCTGGCTAGGGACCGCTTTAGGCCAACGATGATCAGAAAGTGTTTCTTAACTTGCACAAGTGGGAGTCTGAAGGATTTATGTGCACAGATAAGTACACGTGTCACTGTGTCCAATGTTATAAGACACTAAAGGGTCACACTACTACACACACAATAATGGACAACGAAATAAAGTAAGTTGTGTGGAATAAATTAACTAGTTAAGTTAATTATAAAGAAGAGAATAAATAATAATAAGTTAATTATTATTTGTGAGGATGGTTAAATATTAGGTTAAGTATTTAACGGACAGTTAATTAATAGTCTATTAATTAACTAGTAAAAGTCCAAGGGTTTAAAGTGACAATAGGAAGTTTAATTATGAGATTAATTATAATTAAACTCCAAGGACTTAGCTGTAACTTAAGCCCTTATAAATAAAGGCTTATGGTTAAGGTTTAAGGGTTACACATTACAACACCACAAAACCCAACACCCTTCCTCCCTCTCTCGGCTAATCGAACGAAAGAACCCCCAAGGGGTTTTCCGTTTGCTTATTCGACGAACATCAAACACACCCGAAGGTGTGTTTCGGTTTCGACTTCGACACACACACACACACACGAGTTCTAGTGTGTTGCTTCGTTGGTACAACGCGGTCTTGCAGCGTGTCCAGGTGGTGCAGTAGAGGTGGATCACTTCTTTAGCAATCTAAAGGTAATGTTCATCATTTCCTTCTTCTCGTGATCTCATTGACTAGTAGAGATCCAATAATGTGGTATTCAAGTTCCGCCATGTGAATACTACAAGGTTTTCCTACACTTCATTACTTGAAACACATGTGCTTGGCTGTACATATACACTCCTTTATTTTCAAAAGACCTGCTATTAGTGAAGCACATGTGCTTCTATCTTACAAACACATGTGCGTCACTACTTGAAACACATGTGCTTGGTCGTACATATACACTCATTTATTTTCAAAAAGACATGTTATTAGTGAAGCACATGTGCTTCTAGCTTACAAACACATGTTGTAACGCCCTGAAATTTTAATAATATAATAATATTAATTTTATCATCATATTTAAGTTTAAAATAAATAATTAGTAAATTAATTATAATGAAATTAGACGGTTCGTTAATAGTTGGACGGTTCGTATGAATTAGATGTCAATTTGAGTTAGACGTTCTAATTATTTGGACACTTTATAATTTAATAGACATTATCAATTATTAGTTCGTCAGTTATAATATGAGTGTGAACGCATCCCGGTTTATGACACTAGATTAAATGAGTCGTTATTTAGTCGCGTGGGCGCGTCGTGTTTTAACCCGGTTCAATGATCAAGATATGGGTTGTGCTTTATTTAGTTGGGCCTTGGCCTGGGCTTTCGTCGGGCTTGGGAGAGTTGGCATATAACTGCTTCAAACCTAATTACTTTTTAATTCCTTTCTAAAGTGAGTCGTATCCCAACCTAATATGTCGACATTTTCTCAAGTTAAGAATGACGATGGGAACTAGTTTGTGGGAGGTCCACTGGCGGCGGAAGAGATTAAGCTAGTTGGTGACCAATTGGCAAATCAATAGTATTTCCATGAATTGTTAAAACTGATCGACATAATCGTTTAAACCAACAACTCAATTCTTGCTGCTTTGTTTTGTGCCTACGCATTAATTAGAAACATTGACAGCAAGCACGTCTAATTTATTTAACGTGCTTGCTTGCCTCACTTGTCCAGATCAAAGAAAAAGGCATGGTGTTCGATGGTGTTTGCTCGTTTGACCGTTCGTAATTCCGGCATCGAGTTCGAGTGAACCATTTCCCGTTTCTGTTTTCTTTTAATATTTTGATTCCCCATTTTTTTTAACCAAGTGTTGTGTCGAGGCTGTCAAAGACCCGAGCAGGAGAGGAGATACACGAAGTGTTGAGCTGCGAGTGTTGTGGTTTTGATTTTTTCATCGTGATCAAGACGGTTGATGATTCGGTAGTTCTCTATCAATGTTTTGTTATTTCCGTATCGATTAAGTATTTCGATTCTTTAAATCGTGACTAATTGATTCAGTGATGGCACCATGGCTCACGCAAACAGGTTTTCATTGTGACTGAGTTAATTTAGTAGATCCTATGGACGTCGGGACCGAACCGTAGCTGTGATCGAGTGTAATTGGTTTGGGCTGTCGCGGTTGTCTTTTGGGATTATCGGGCTGAGCTCAGTGAACTCGGGGTGTAGTGATAGCTTTGGCATTTCTCGTTTCGGTATAATTCAATTCCTTATTTCATCGTTCGTTTAATTTGAGTTTTATTTGTTACTTAACTCTTGACAGATTCTGTCTCACCTGTTCGGGTCAGTTTTTGACCTGCTTCGTGTCAGAATATCGACCCCGTGTCTTCTGGACTTTTGTAGCTCGTTGTTTTACCTTTCCGTGGCCGCATACGACTCGTTAATCGAGATTACAGCCTATGAGATATGGTTACTTCCGTAACAGACTGCAGTGCTGAAATACAGCACCGAGCAACCCTGTTGCAGGCCTGTTTCATGACCCTTCGGGGCAGAACGGGGCCAAACGTTATAAAGACGAATTGTAGGATTATATGACTATTATATTCTGTAAAAATTTGGGAACTTTTAACCATACGGTTTAGGAGTTATGGCTGTTCCCGTAAGACCGACGGGTGCTGTCAGATTTTGTAAAAACAAGCTTTCGGGTCAAGTTTTAATTCGGGCTTTATTTACATGTTTTAGGACCGTCTAAGAGATAGATTGCTGTGCTTTTGATTATTAAAGATCAACGGAGCTTGCGTATTCGAAGTGAGTATTCTCACCGTGTATTCAGTTTTAACGTTATACATGCATGACTTATGTGTTTCATTACTTGCACCATATTTGCTATCTGAGTTATCTGTGATCTGAGTTATCTGTGATCTGAGTTATCTGGGTTATCTGAGTTGATTATGTTAAAGAGAATAAAATATAATAATACACATCTGGGTTTTTGGCTATATGCCTACTTGGGATCACCTCCCGTCTGAGTTTTTGGGATCACTCCCGTCTGGGTTTTTGGCTTACGCCTATCTGGGGTGTGAGGAGGGGCGATCGACCCGAATCATACAAGCGCGCTATACAAATTAAAATCTGAGTAATAAAATTTGAGAAATAAATCTGGGTAAATAATTGAGTAGAATCTGAGTAGGAGTACACTGATGTGCCTTCATGTGTTATATGTTATGATTGTTTACATTTTGAGATTATTCACTCAGCTTCCCAGCTGACCCAAATCTCCCCCCATTGTTTCAGGTACCAGCAAAGGAAAAGAGTAGGTGGACGGTTGACCACTGTATCTCCCAGAGCTGATGTGGACAACTCTTAACATTTTAAAATAATTTATTTTATTTAAACTATTTCCGCATTAAATACATTTTAAAATGACAATATTATTATTGGGTTTTAATTATTCAAGTTATTGGCACCTTTTTCTTTAAAATCTTGTACTAATTTTCATTTAAATTTTTGTGAATTTTAGGATGTTACAAGTTGGTATGAGAGCTCTGACTTGAGGGATTTGGGTTCGCAAGGGGCGAATTCAAACTCAAGTTTGAGTATCGAGTTTTTAAAACGAGAAAAGGGTAAAATGTTTTTTTTTCTCAGAAAAGTTTCCACATCAAACATACAGCATGTCACGTCGACCTCTCGCTTCCTACTGCCGGTAATATTTAAGAGTATTATTTTTTTAAGATTTTGCTATATTCTGGGTATAGACGAGTAGCGTATTCTGAGAATTTTCGGTTTATTTCCTGAGAAAATTACATGTGAATTGTATGGCTAAACATATATGTATAGAGGTATACTAATACGAGATTCTATAATTCCGAGTATAATTTAGAGCTTAATTTGAGCTAAATTTTCATTTTAATTCTTAGAGTTTTAGATATTTATATATACAAAAACATATACTGAGAAATGTGAAATTATAAATTTTAGTGAGAAAATAATAAAAGTTTCCAATTTAAAGGAACACCTAATAGGGTTAATGTGAGATTTTACAAATCTGAGAAATTGTAGCGAAAGTGTAATTAATGGATATAATTTATGGTATAAAATCAATAAATTTTTAATGAGAAACATACTTTGAGTAAATGAGAACGTGGAAGTTATTAATATTAAAGAGGCGTAATAAATTTTTATAATGGAAAAATATTAATAGACTAAGTTATTGAAACGAGTAAACCAGATATTATTAAATCAAATTGATTAAGAATATTTTTATGAGAGTTTATCAAGTTGAGTAAGGAGAAATTATTAATTGAAAGAAAATGAGAAATAATTACATTAGAGCTAAAGGAGAAAATATCGAATCAATAATTGAGAAGTGCGAATTTAAGATAATAATACGAGTAAACATAATGAGAAGTTATTAAATCGAGTTAAATAAGTGAATACCCAATCAAATTAACAATAAATGTATCGATTGAGATTGACGAGAAATCTTATTAGAATTAACGATGAATCTTTATATAGGTAAAAGAAAAATGTTTTCATGAAGAGATAAGGAATCTTTAATACGTAAAATTAAAGAATTTAATTAATGTGAAATAATTAAAATTGGTGTATGACTGCTAAAATTAAAGAATGAGAAATAGTTACGTCAAAAATATATTAGAAAATTTAATTTATTTTAAAAAGGGTATTTATTGAAGCGAGCTTAACAATAATTAATAAAGTAGGTTAATGAGAAACAATCAAGGCGAGTTAAACGAGAAGTATAAACACGAGCTAAAATAGAATTATTGAACAAGATTAAAAGAGAAGTTATTAAATTCAACTTACTAAAGGAGAAATTAAAAAAATTCATGAATACTATGAGTCATGAGTTATAATAATTGAGAAGATTTCAGGTTGAAAAGTCAACAAATTAATAGTTATTTAGAAATCATTAAATTGAAATAAAATGAAAAAAAACATTTCGAGTAAGTGGTTAAAATAGCTGAGTGCAAAACTTCATGTGAATAACTAGTTCAGTGAGAGATTATTGAGTTAACGCAGAGATAATAAACGAGCTATATAATCTTATTAGACTAATTAACCGAAAATTTGCCGAGTCAAATTAATCAGATTTTTTTAGTTTAGCTGATAGAGTATTTATTTAAAGTAAAATAACGAGAAATTAAGATCATGAGTTTTGTTGAAAGAGATGTAACCAAATCAAGTTAAATGAGAAACTTATTAACCGAGAATATTGAGCTAGAAAGTATTAAATGTCGCCCGAGACGGCAATAAATCGGATAGAATTTTGAAAAAGTATAAATGTGATTCATGAGAAATGATGAATGAGATAACTAATAGTACAAGACAAAACGAGATTCGTATTGTGAAAGTAACAAAGTGGCAATATTTCTATGAATTTGAGTTATCCGAGTATCGCGTATGAGACTAAATATACGCATGATTTTCTGAGTATTGTTGGTGAGATTTTGAGTACCCTCAGCTGAGTGCATATTTGTATTTATTACATATTGAAAATAAACTTTTCTTTCTTCTGAGTGTAATTTCTTGGTGAATTTTTATGTGGGAAGTTGTAAACTTTGGGATCGACTAGTGACCAAACAAAAGTAGGTGTCGAAAGTAATAGAGGGCCCCTATTACCGTACGCACCGGACTTTTGGTTGGTTATGAGGAGATTTTGAGGTGAACGATGGACCAATGCCTGCTCTTGTGAATTTATTTTACGCATATTATTTGCTTGAGTGAGTGTATGTTGTTTGTGTTATCATGTTAGCGAATTCTAGTGCCAAACTCGATGACGAGTTTTCTCCAAGTGGAGTTGAGTAGGGGTAAAGAGAAAAAAAAATCAAAAAAAAATAATTATTATCATTATGTATTATTTATAATTATTATGAGCTTGATGCTTATGCAAAAAGATTTTTCTAGATGAGGATTTTACAAGTATGAAATCTAGATATATATACTAAATAGAAAATCTATAAGAGTACTACTAAATAGAGCACAAATTGAGAATAATTGAATTAATTTTATGATGTAACTATCAAGTTTATAAAATTGATAATCGGAATTAATTTAGAAATTAATGAACCAAGATTTATCAGGTTAAATGCAGTTGTGAAAAAGATAAATGGTAAGTACTACAATTATAATTATATAATTATAATGAGATAATAGGAAATTATCAAAAGAATTTAATTAATGAGGATTTACTCATGAGTTAAAGGAGAAAAGTTTTAATTAAACGGGAAGTTAATAGATCGGAGCAATGAGAAGAGTTTATTTACGAGTAATATATTTCAAGTTATCAAATAATATACTTTATTATTATTAAATCATTAAGTGATAATAGATATGGAATCGATACAATTTATATTGAATTAATGAGAATTTCTAAAAGATGAATAAGAAAAAAAAATTATATTGATGAGCAATGAGAAAACCTTTAAATTGGGAATAATGGGTAACTGAGTATTGAATAAATGAGAGGTCATTAAAATAAGAGTATGAAATTTAGTTGAAATTTTTAGTGGGCAACTTGAATTTAATGAGTAGATATATGGTAACAATAATCAAGAGACATTTTAAGTTGTGTAAAATCAGTGAAACAGACCATTAAGAATGGTTAAACTGGAGGGATGAGAAAATATATATTAAAATGTTATCGATGATCCACTAAATGTACTAGAATAAGAACGTATTAGAGAGAATTGAATGACAAGATTGTTAATTTGAACTAATTAGAGGGTTATCAAAATGAGTAAAAATGTTATTTATATCTAATGGTATTGCAAGTAAATATTATTACTTTATAAGTTTATTTCTGAGATAGATTTCTGGTTTGCTTCTGAGTTGAGATTTCTGAGTTATACTCCTGATATATGTTTTGAGTTCATTTATGAGTTAGACATCTGAGTTATATACCTGAGTATATGAGAATTCTTTGTGATATGTATATTCCTTGTGAATAACTTGCCTGTTTTTGTATTAGTTGATAGCGATGTAAACCACTAAATTGTTTTTATACCTTAAGCAAACTTGTATTGTTCCATAGAGTAGAAGACCCTTCTAAGCCATTCTGATAGAGAATTGCCAAAAATGGGATTTATCTGTACTAAAATGTTTAATGATCATTTGATTGAACTGTGCGGGGAGAAATTCCCCATAAACTTTATCCCTAACGCCATGAGAGAGCCGAGTGTAATCAAGAAGATGGATTGAATGACCGAGTACCACGTCGAGATCATCTGTTGCCACAAACAAACCCGTAACAAATCTCCAAATGGAGTTGAGTCGGAGATTCAACACAATGTTTACCGTTTGGTGCAGCCGCTGTGTTCAACTGCGGGAGCAAGAATACATCTTCAGCATGGTTCCGTGGATATTCCGACGTATATATCGACACCATCTTCGACGTACAATCGAGATCCTTTGAGAGCGTTCCGATTTCTTTAGCCTTATCGTCTTGCGTCGCCAAAGATGTGAGATTTTAAGGAGCAGTTGCGAAAGCCGAAGTTCATCCTGGTCGAGTAGGTCACCCTGAAAGAGCTTCATTTTGTTCATAATTATATACATATATATATATATATATATATATATATATATATATATATATATATATATATATATATATATATATACTAGCTTCAAAGCCCGCCCGATTGGGCGGGCATGCTTCAAGAAAGATATTAAAGAAAAATAACAAAAATACTAATACAGTTTAAATGACGTACCAATCCATAGTTGTAATGATAAGTTTGTACATATATAAATGTTACAGAAAATTCGTGTGTGGGAGCAAGAATGGCTCGATCTTGAAAAAAGTTGGGGTTCCACAGATTTTGTAGCAACTCAGGGTATGTTTCTTGAATAATGAAACCAACATTATCATCAGACTCTGGAATCAACATGTTATCCGGGAATTGTATTGACGATTCACCATCATTTTCAGCACCCGTGTTTAAATCATTATGAAATTTATATTAATGAAAAATACATGGAATAGTTTAATGATATATATAGAATCATGGGTGGCTTATAAATTTTTTCAAAAGATATTCATAATTTTGATAATGTTTTTTGAAATAAATGGTATTTAACACAAATGTTACATAACTGCTATAATGAATAAAGGCAATATACCCAAACACACCAAATGCAAGCTAAGAAGCAATTTTAATTTATTTCGATAATAATTGAAAGAAACTATTGGTTTAATTAATTTCAAGTACTATTTTAAGCAAAAGCACATTTAATTGCTTAGGTCTGTTCAATATGATGCTTCTTACATTTGACTTATCTTTAACTAAAACCTGTCATATGAAGAAAATTCATGTAAAATTTTTATCTTTCGGTCAAATATTAAATCCAAACAGAAAGGACCAGTTTGTAATTTGTGAAGCATTACCTCCCTAAGTTGTAACATCTTGTCTCTTTTGTAACGAACACACTCACAAAGCGATGTTGCATATTACTTGTTCGTATGTGGTTGATGAATATGGGTAGAATTTTTGGTCCTGGTGAGATCAACAATATTATATATAGAACATTGAGAAAAAGGAATATAAGACATTATTTGGTACACATTTTCCTTCAGGAATAAAAATAAAATAGTTGGGAGTCATTAGGTACCAGAACAATCTACCACAAATCAAGATACATATTGTTCTTTTTATCAAAGTGTATAAGATGCTTTTGTAGCTATTTGGGATTGCTTATTGTTGAGTACACAACACATACACAGTTTTTAAATGAGCTAAATCTCCTAAATGATTTTTATCAAAAAAATAGATTATTATTGATAATATATATTTAGCCAATCATAGTTGAACAGTGTCCATAAACAATTTGGGCCATGTTTATCTTTAAAAGGTCAAGCATGTAAAAATTAAAATTGCCCTAAAATGGGATGGGTCGAAAGTCACCGAGACTCTGAGAGTGTATTTTTAATGGATAAAACCTCCTAAACAGTTTTTAATTATAAAAATGAGTTTATCACAGTAGTATGTTTTTGTGATCATATAAAACACTTATTATTCTATACAATTTATAGTTTTGGACAAAAAGTGTTCATAGTCAAATCGGCTAGACCACACCCTCTAAATTCCTGAAATTTGTAAATGTTTTTTAATCTAGAAAACGTCTGATTAATGAAATATAATTTTGAGTTAATAAATCAAAAACTTTTAAGCCAGATTCTTGGCACATTTGGACCTACTAATGACAAAAACTTTGAGCTGCAGTATTTCAAATGCAAAATTTTAGAAAGCTGGGATAACTTTAATGTCATTTATTTAACAAAAGATTAGATATCTAGAAAGACGGAATTAGAAAAGAGGATATAGTAACTATACCTGTAGGGATTCAAATCGGAAGTATCTTTATCTTGTGATTGCATATGATGATCTGTTGCTGCAATTCTTTGTAAAATAGAATCAGCATTTTTGTCTACCAAACAAATCAATATTCCAGGATTAGAATCGGTAAGTTCTGATCCATATTAATTACTTGTTTGAATTGTGAGCCTGTATAAGCATTCATGTTTGTCTTCTTTGAAAGATGTGATCAATTTCTCTAATGAAGAATCTGTTGTTGGTTTCACTTTTTTATACTTATAAAAGACGTGTAGGTTTTGCATAAGTCATAACCCTAAAGATCTATAGTTACAGATACTATAAGACTATCTAAATACAAACCTGAAATTACGAATCATCAATTGTATGAACTTTGACATGAAATTCGAAGTTCACAATATGTAATAATCATCAACATATTTGTCAATTTATCAATGAACAAAATTAGGGTAACTCTAAATCGAATTTTATAAGTATAAATCCAGCTATAGAACTTGAATTAATTGACAAATAAACTAAAAAAGGTTACCAATTTCCCTTTCACGGCTTGAAGACGAATCAGCTACAAAAGCTCCTTCAATCAACGATTAATCACAACCGAATTACGTAAACAATCAGCGATTTGAGAGAGAGGAATTACCGAGAGGATTTGAGGTGCTTTTGGCGCAAGGAAGGCCGGCGTAAGGAATTGTAGAAGAATAATTAGGGCAGAAGTTGAAGGAGAGAGACATGGCCAATCCTAGAATTACACGTGGCATTGTTGGCGAATGGGATAGCTCCAAACTGTTTAGTTGGCAAATGTAAATCAAATGTAGCCTCATATATAGGAGAAGATATATATATATATATATATATATATATATATATATATATATATATATATATATATATATATATATACATATATATATATATCCCCATTTGAAGATGTGTCTCATTGGCGGGCCTGAGTCGAAGATGCGAGATCGCTACCCTGAGCTTCTTCCGATCGATGACTTCGGGGAAGAAGTTTATTTCAAGTGGAGTTGAGTTGTAACGCCCTGAAATTTTAATAATATAATAATATTAATTTTATCATCATATATAAGTTTAAAATAAATAATTAGTAAATTAATTATAATGAAATTAGACGGTTCGTTAATAGTTAGACGGTTCGTAAGAATTAGATGTCAATTTGAGTTAGACGTTCTAATTATTTGGACACTTTATAATTTAATAGACATTATCAATTATTAGTTCGTCAGTTATAATATGAGTGTGAACGCATCCCCATTTATGACACTAGATTAAATGAGTCGTTATTTAGTCGCGTGGGCGTGTCGTGTTTTAACCCGGTTCAATGATCAAGATATGGGTTGTGCTTTATTTAGTTGGGCCTTGGCCTGGGCTTTCGTCGGGCTTGGGAGAGTTGGCATATAACTGCTTCAAACCTAATTGCTTTTTAATTCCTTTCTAAAGTGAGTCGTATCCCAACCTAATATGTCGACATTTTCTCAAGTTAAGAATGACAATGGAAACAAGTCTGTTGGAGGTCCACTGGCGGCGAAAGAGATTAAACTAGTTGGTGACCAATTGGCAAATCAATAGTATTTCCATGAATTGTTAAAACTGATCGACATAATCGTTTAAACCAACAACTCAATTCTTGCTGCTTTGTTTTGTGCCTACGCATTAATTAGAAACATTGACAGCAAGCACGTCTAATTTATTTAACGTGCTTGCTTGCCTCACTTGTCCAGATCAAAGAAAAAGGCATGGTGTTCGATGGTGTTTGCTCGTTTGACCGTTCGTAATTCCGGCATCGAGTTCGAGTGATCGGATTCAAGTTTATTCGGTAAAACCATTTCCCGTTTCTGTTTTCCTTTAATATTTTGATTCCCGATTTTTTTTAACCAAGTGTTGTGTCGAGGCTGTCAAAGACCCGAGCAGGAGAGGAGATACACGAAGTGTTGAGCTGCGAGTGTTGTGGTTTTGATTTTTTCATCGTGATCAAGACGGTTGATGATTCGGTAGTTCTCTATCAATGTTTTGTTATTTCCGTATCGATTAAGTATTTCGATTCTTTAAATCGTGACTAATTGATTCAGTGATGGCACCATGGCTCACGCAAACAGGTTTTCATTGTGACTGAGTTAATTTAGTAGATCCTATGGACGTCGGGACCGAACCGTAGCTGTGATCGAGTGTAATTGGTTTGGGCTGTCGCGGTTGTCTTTTGGGATTATCGGGCTGAGCTCAGTGAACTCGGGGTGTAGTGATAGCTTTGGCATTTCTCGTTTCGGTATAATTCAATTCCTTATTTCATCGTTCGTTTAATTTGAGTTTTGTTTGTTACTTAACTGCTGACAGATTCTGTCTCACCTGTTCGGGTCAGTTTTTGACCTGCTCCGTGTCAGAATATCGACCCCGTGTCTTCTGGACTTTTGTAGCTCGTTGTTTTACCTTTCCGTGGCCGCATACGACTCGTTAATCGAGATTACAGCCTATGAGATATGGTTACTTCCGTAACAGACTGGAGTGCTGAAATACAGCACCGAGCAACCCTGTTGCAGGCCTGTTTCATGTCCCTTCGGGGCAGAACCGGGCCAAACGTTATAAAGACGAATTGTAGGATTATATGACTATTATATTCTGTAAAAATTTGGGAACTTTTAACCATACGGTTTAGGAGTTATGGCTGTTCCCGTAAGACCGACGGGTGCTGTCAGATTTTGTAAAAACAAGCTTTCGGGTCAAGTTTTAATTCGGGCTTTATTTACATGTTTTAGGACCGTCTAAGAGATAGATTGCTGTGCTTTTGATTATTAAAGATCTACGGAGCTTGCGTATTCGAAGTGAGTATTCTCACCGTGTATTCAGTTTTAACGTTATACATGCATGACTTATGTGTTTCATTACTTGCACCATATTTGCTATCTGAGTTATTTGCGATCTGAGTTATCTGTGATCTGAGTTATCTGGGTTATCTGAGTTGATTATGTTAAAGAGAATAAAACATAATAATACACATCTGGGTTTTTGGCTATATGCCTTCTTGGGATCACCTCCCGTCTGAGTTTTTGGGATCACTCCCGTCTGGGTTTTTGGCTTACGCCTATCTGGGGTGAGAGGAGGGGCGATCGACCCGAATCACACAAGCGCGCTATATAAATTAAAATCTGAGTAATAAAATTTGAGAAATAAATCTGGGTAAATAATTGAGTAGAATCTGAGTAGGAGTACACCGATGTGCCCTCATGTGTTGTATGTTATGATTGTTTACATTTTGAGATTATTCACTCAGCTTCCCAGCTGACCCAAATCTCCCCCCATTGTTTCAGGTACCAGCAAAGGAAAATAGAAGGTGGACGGTTGACCGCTGTATCTCCCAGAGCTGATGTGGACAGCTCTTAACATTTTAAAATAATTTATTTTATTTTAACTATTTCCGCATTAAATACATTTTAAAATGACAATATTATTATTGGGTTTTAATTATTCAAGTTATTGGGACCTTTTTCTTTAAAATCTTGTACTAAATTTTTTTAAAATTTTTGTGAATTTTAGGGTGTTACACATGTGCTTCATTACTTGAAACACAAGTGCTTGGCTGTACATATATACTCCTTTATTTTGAAAACAATTGTTATTAGTGAAACACATGTGCTTCTAATAACGAAACACATGTGTTTCAAGTCATGAAACATGTGTGCTTGGCTGTACATATACACTCATTTATTTTCAAAACACATGTGTTTCAAAAGGTGAAACACATGTGCTTCCAGTCACGACCACCACCACCGCCGGCGGCCACCTCTGGCCGCCGCCGTCCCCCGCCGCCGTCCGCCGTCTCCGGCCGCCGGAGGTGGGTGGGGTACTGATGTATTGAAACACATGTGTTTGTAGTGGTGGTGGTGGTTTGAATCTTGATCTTAACCATTGACTTTTTCTTGATCCAAGGGCTAATAATTGTCCCTTGTGACTAGATAAAATTAATAGACTACTTGAACAAACCACTTAATTTTCATAGTTGCAAAGGAGACGGAGTTTTGTTTTAATTATATATCGGCAAAAAACTGATAAACAGAAAAGTCACACCCTTTCATTTTGACGAAAAATATGTTAGGTAATTTTGTGGGAAAATTATTTTCTATCTTTAGGCTCTCGGCCATAAGAAATCCATAAATTATCTAGAATACATTTTTCTTCTTTACTAAGTGATATATGGGGTAAAGCTTTAAATGAAATGTTACTATTTGGAAAATCTGTAAATTCTGATTACCATATCTAATATTTTCTTGATAATATCTAGATGAATTCTGGATAGGCCTTGCAGCAAAAGAATTTCCTTGTGGAATTCCTCCTGACCTCATACTCCTTGGAGAAGGACCTCTTGGGCTTGGTCTAGACATCTGTGGAAAAAACATGATTAAACATTTTTATTTTCTAGTAATCTACTTAAAATATCTGCTGCTTTATTATCTTTTCCTTTAATATGTTCTATATTTATTGTTAAACATGTATCATATATCCAATCTAAAAAATTTAACCATCTTCTTCTACTACTCCTTTTGCTATCTCCAGTCATTTTATTATAAAATGAAACAATAGCTTCACAATATTCTGTTCTAAGAGTTATTTCTTTCCTTGAAATAATAAATAATTCAAAACTATCTAAAGCATAACTTATTGCAAGTAATTCTGCATCAATACTACTAATATTGCCTTTTTCTTTATATTTTCCACTATTATACCTACAAATTCTCTCTGAAATTTTATCACTGAATTTATTTGCTTTGCAACAAAGTATTGCTCCCCATCCCTGGCTACATCCATATGTTTCTATGATATATTAAATAGTCTGTATCCAGAGGAAGACCTAATTCTGGTAGATCTTTAATTTTTTGTTTTAATGTCTGGACTCGTTTTATGTCTTCTTGATTAAAGTATTTCTGCCCTGTGGCAGACGTCTTAGAATATAGAGGACCTGCTATTTTTCCTAAGTCTTTAATAAATGGCCTAGCGTAGTTTACTAATCCTAAAAATTTTTGTAGTGTTTTTAGGTCTTCTAATTTGTATGGGAAATCTAATGCTTTTTGAGCTATGTGAGGTTGAAGTTTTGCTTTTCCTTCCCCTATGTTAGCCCCTAAAAAATCAATATATGTTTTAAAAAGATTCATTTTACTTTCACTTATTATTAAACCATGTCTACTAAATTCTGAAAATATAATTTGTAAATGACCTCTATGTTCTTGTCTATTTTTGCTAAAAACTAATATATCATCTATATATACTATTACAAAAAAATTATGTTTATTAAATATATCCTCCATCTTTCTTTGAGATATACTAGGAGCATTTTTTAGTCCAAAAGGCATCACCAACCATTCAAAATGCCCTTCTGGACTTGTGAATGCAGTCCATTTTATATTGTCCGGGTGCATTTTTATTTGCCAAAATCCTGAGTTAAGATCAAATTTGCTAAGTACTTTGCAATTTTGAATCCTACTGATTACTACATTTTTATCAGGTATATTATAGGAATCATCAATAGTGTTATCATTTAATCTTTTTGTAATTAATTGCCAATCTGCTCTTTCCTCTAACTATTTCTCAATGTTTTCTTACTATGAATGTTGCTGATCTATGAGGACTATCTGATTTTCTAATTACTCCTAATTTTAATAATTCTAATATATGAGTTTTTAAAGTCATTTATATCATCATTTGTTGATTCTATATTTTTCGTTCTAATTATGTACTCTGGGTTTTTTATTTTTAGCTCACATATTACTTTATCATTTTCCCAATATTTTAAAACATTTTCTCCTATTATTTCCATTTTTTCTGATTTTGAAATTAGGCTTTCAATATCAGCATCTGTTACTAAGTTAAAGCATCTCCAACCAACCTCTATCACCCCCTCTATCTCCATATTTGAAGGCTTTTCTCCTCCAACCCACCTCTATCTCTCACTCTAAATATAGAGTGAGAGAAAAGCTCACTCTATATTTAGAGTGAGAGAAATCCACTCTATCCATGGACCCCACATTTTGTTTGTGAGTGTAATTGTAGATGTAATATGGGTCCCACTAATTATAAAGAGTTTTGAAGAGGTGGATAGAGTTTATGGTTGGAGTTGAGAGGATGTTTAGAGTGAATGGGCCCACCAATTTATAGAGATAGAGTGATTTTATAGAGTTTATGGTTGGAGATGCTCTTAATATAAACTTGCTCCATATTCACAAAATCATAATCATACTCTATATCTTCCTTTAAATCTACCTCATAAGCTCTTTCTTCATAAAGATTATTTTCTTCTATTAATTGACACTCATTTTCTTGTTTACAATCACATTCTTTTGAGTTTATTGAGCTCTTACCAACTCTCTCAATTAGGGTGGGAAAAGGAGAAGTTGAAGAAGGGGCTATTATGTAACACCTCAATTTTTAAAACACTTTTTAAATCATATTTTTGAACAAAAATATTACAAGTCCAATATTCCCAAAATACGGTTTAACAAAACCAATGAAAGTTTATCAGAGTATTAAAACCGGTGTTACAAAAACAATATCATAACCATAGGATAAACGGGATCTACCTACGAGCTCCCGAGCTAATCAACACTAGGCCACTTCTATCGCGACCCACTAATCCATCGATCTCGAACCTGAGTACATAGCCAAAAACAAAGTAGTACGTGAGACAAAATAGTCTCGTGAGATACATGGGTTTTCGACTCATTCTCAAATATAATAAAAGTCATTACTATTCATTTCTTTTTTAAATCACTTATTAATTATTATCTTATATTCTTACCGCTTATTCGTATTTACTAGTAAGCTAACCGTAAGCTTACCCATCACGTAGTCACATACTTGTAAGCTATTCATAGCTTACTAAATCTTTATCACATACGCTACGGACCTCTGCATAGCAAACTCCCCCGATGTGGGTTGACTAGGTAAACTCCCCCGTTTCCGGGTTAACTGAAACTCCCCCGATTTCCGGGTTAACTATTTCTCCCCCGATTTCCGGGTTGACTATTTCTCGAAAGTCTACTTTTGCGCAGGGTGGTACCTCCCCAAGTAGGTGTCACTAACTCCCCCAACTTGTGTGGGTTAACTATGATCCGTATCCTTTCTCAACACATATTGAAATCATCAAATACGGGTCTATGTCCAAATAATACATACTCAAACATAAATTAGAATACATCTATTCTAATTCTCATATTATTCTCATTTCTTATTCAATTTCAATATTGACTTTACCAAGTCCTTTATTAAATAAAACATGTTTATCATTTATATAAAAAAAATCATATACTTTAACTTCTCTTTGACTAGAATACAAATCTATTTCTAGTCACTTTATATTTATTTATCCTAGCAATTCAATCACTACTTTTATTAGTATAATATACTAATCAATACTTGATACTTAAAATCATTGTTATGAGCTTTATTAATACATATTATTAATAAGCCAAATATCATACTTTCTTAATCACTACTCTTAGTCAAACATCATATTAATAAAGAATTATTAATTACTTTTCATTATCATAATCTCTTTCAAAAATCATTAGTCATCTAGACATACTTAAATGGTCTATTACTTGCATTCTCTTATCCTTTTAACCATATCTTTATTAAAAACATTTATTAATAAAGACTCATAAAACATCATAGTTTTCAAAATCATTTGCTATGTACTCAGTAAAAGTCTCATGTACTCACCTTAGCCAAGCTAACTCCAAATCGTGTCTAACAACACGAATCCTTGCTTTCCAACTTGGGAAATGTCACCATACTTTAGGTCTTCTTGACCTACCATTAATATCATCACGATAACTAGTTATAGTCCATAACTAATCACTAATCAATCCATATCTACAACCCTAACCACCAAGTTCATTCAACTTGGTGGAATCTCAAACCCTAGTTCAAGATTTCCATCAATAAACCCAAATCCAACTTGTACACATCGATTACAAGCTTACAATGAGTGTTCTACACCAATGTTTAGTCATCTTCCCCAAAGATGACATGGTTGGTTCCCCAAACCACCATTTTTACCCATACAAAGCTCACAATCAAGGTAGATAAGCAAGGCAATCAAGAATACTTACCCTTGATGTTTAAATCCTTCAAGATGGTGAAGATCTGAGCTCTTGAGCTCCAAAAATTACCAAAAACTCTCCAAAAACGGCTGCACAAGATCTAGGGTTCGTAGGTGTTATGAGCCCTAGCTTCTACACAACTTTATATACTCCAGACAGCCCTCGCGCCCTGCTCGCGTTTGCCTCGCGCCGCGAGGTGACGCGGGATGTCTTCTTGGTCGCCGCAGAAAAACAGATCTCGTGTTTCGCTCGCGCCTGCCTCGTGCCGCGATGGCTGTTTCAGCCAGATTCTTGGCCTTTAAACTTGTTTCCATCCAAGTTTTAACCCATACTTGGTTATACCAAGTCCCAAACATTCAAACATTCGATAAAACACAAACCGAAATGTAAACTAACATAATTAACGAAATTCACATAAATCCCGAATAAATACACGAAATGAAAAAAACGTAAAATTACGGTCGTTACATATTAGGTTATGTCTATACCTAATATGTATATACCTAAATATTCTAGTCTCGTGGGTAAAGTAATTTGTGTGGTATTAAAATAACTACCCATATCCAATCTCTTGATCTTTATGAAACTACACGATAGGGGTGAGCATGGGGCGGTTTGGGGAGGTTTTTAACTAAAACCAAACCCCGCCCCAAAAGTTCGGGTTTTAAGAATTACACCCCGTTTGGTTTCGGGTTTTTCGGTTTCGGTTTTTCGGTTTTCCGGTTTTCCGGTTTTTCGGTTTTTCCGGGTTTTCGGTTCGGTTTCGAGTTTTTCGTTTTTTTTTGTTTTCCTTTAAATTTACCAATTTGTTACCTTAAAAATTAATATTATGATTCAAACTCTTAAACATTGACACATTTCATTACGAATAAAAAACAACTAGTAAATTTAATACTATAATGTAATAATAATGGAGCAACTATTAATTATTTATAGTTAATAATTAACTATAATAGTTGCTCCATTTATAGTTAATAAGATTAATTAATATTTTTATAATATTTTTATAATAGTAACTTTGGAGAATTAATATTATGGAGCAACTTGAATAATAGTAATAGTAGAATATTTTTATTCAAAAGATAATTAAATGTCAAACCTTTTATAAAAAAACAAATATTTTTATAAAATTTGAAAGGTATGGCGGGGTGGGGTTTTCGGTCGGGTTTTTCATATGCCCCCGAAAACCGCCCCAAATATTCGGGTTTTCCAAAAATTAAAACCGTTGACATCGGTTTTTTAAATGGTTCGGTTTTTTTGGGGCGGTTTTTTCAGGTTTTTCGGTTTCGGTTCGGTTTTTCGATTTTTATGCTCACCCCTACTACACGAACCCCTGCCAGGAAAGAAGCGCGCATTCGCGCTACAAGAAATCTCAAGACTCTTCCAGGTGGTGGACCCAAAGAAATCCTCATCCATATAACCTTAAGCAGGATAGGTGGGAGTAGAGACAGTGGATCGAATTGACCTAGCATTATCCTACCGATCCATAGGCCCATACCATTCTCGACCGAAGCCATAAGCAGTAGTTTAACGCTTGATCGAAGCGACAGTTACCAGGAAAGAAGATCAGAATCGGGGCTCGGAGTCACGTATAATATGATCCAAAATCTCTACCAGTTGTTTCGACCCAATTCTATCGTCCGATCGGGCATGAGTCGGAGTCTCGCTAGAGATTCACGGATGGAAAGTACCTTAAACGGGGGTACTAATCCTTAAGCAGTGTATTCAGCGTGGAATAAAGTCGTTATATCAGAGTACATTACGCCTCTTGGGGGGGCTTCACTCCGGGCTTGGAACCGTGACCCCAGAGAAACTCAATCGCTCGCTTGCTTCCGCTTCCCACCGTTCGTTCTCCTCTCCCGAGGGTCACTCACTCTAGATCATAGACTGGGATCACTCGAGATCGATGGCTATGCACTCGCCTGAATGCAAACATTGGCTTGTTAGATTTTCCTTTGAGCGAGTAGTTGACTACTACAACTAAAAGAGAGCTTCTAAGCAGGAGAGGAGCGAAAAGCCATAAACATAAAAAAAATGTGTAACGTGAAGAGCTAAACATTTAAACGCTTATATATCAAAAGGAAACAACATAAATATCTGCTATTCTGTGCGGTTATGCAACTAGCTTTAAATAATATATCCTCTAATTCAAAATAAGTGATACATTTTAAGTTTCACGGTTTTTTAGGCAAAAGATTATAATGATGATTAAATTAGATTAATTTGATGGTTAGTGGGGTATGGTTCCCACACTTTTTGAATAAAGTGAGATTAGTGATGTTAAAAGTAAAAGTAAGGGTAACGAGGTCATTTTACTTTGTTAAAGTAGATAGTTAGTGCGTGTAGGTCCCACTATTTTTTACCAAATAAAGTAATTTTAATTTTCAAAGTGTATCACTTATTTTGATTCAAACCATGAAGAAAAGTGTATCACTTATTTTGAATCGTAAGAAATACTATTTTTTGTTATACTTAAATCTAAATATGATTATTTTTACCATAAAGTTTTAGTATAATTAAAAGGAAACAAAACAAAGAAAAGAACAATAAAATATGGATGGTGGTTTGTACGTCAAAAGTTATAGATGTATACCACCAATTAGACCGGTGCCAACCATTGACACCGGTTACCCCTTCTCCAAAACTGACGCCATTCCTCATTGGCAAGGTCCGTCAGTTTCAAAAATTCAGTTGATTCCATCAGTTGTAGGAAAACCTTGTAGTATTCACATGGCGGAACTTGAATACCACATAACTGGATCTCTACTAGTCAATGAGATCACGAGAAAGAGAAGATGATGAACATTACCTTTAGATAGCTAAAGAAGTGATCCACTTCTACTGCACCACCTGGACATGCTGCAAGACCGCGTTGTACCAACAAAGTATCACACAAGAACTTGTGTGTGTGTGTGTGTTGTGTTCGACGAACACCAAAACCGAAAAACCCCTTGGGGGTTCTTTGCGCTCGGCCGAAGAGAGAAAGAGGGAGAGAGCCTAGGGTTTTTAGTGTATTGTAATGTCTAACCTAAAACCCTCACATAAGCCTTATATTTATAAGGCTAGATGTTACGGTTTAGTCCTTGGAGTTTAATTATGATTAATCTCATAATTAAACTTCCTATGAACACTTTAAACCCTTGGACTTTTACTAGTTAATTAATTAACTATTAATTAACTGTTCGTTAAATACTTAACCTAATATTTAATCATCCTCATAAATAATAATTAACTTATTATCATTTATTCTCTTCTCTATAATTAACTTAACTAGTTAATTATTCCATACAACTTACTTTATTCGGTTGTCTATTATTGGGTGTGTAGTGGTGTGACCCTTTAGTGTCTTATAACATTGGACACGGTGACACGTGTACTTATCTGTGCACATAAATCCTTCAGACTCCCACTTGTGCAAGTTAAGAAACACTTTCTGATCATCGTTGGCCTAAAGCGGTCCCTAGCAAGACATTTAGGATAACCACGTCATAAGAACTCTTACATCCAGAGATAATATTCATAAAATGAATAACACTAATATATTTTCCTTTCGCATCACGATATTTGTTAATTTGAGTAATAGACATGGAGCAGGGATCTTGTTCTATATACTCGAATTTTCTCGACTCTGATTTCGACTTTCTGCAGTAACGGATTACCAAATGATCTAATCATTCTCCGAGCGAGGCCACGCATTTTAGTAGTCTTAATCGTCGAGCGGCCATGAAATATCTCTTCTAGTTAAAGAAGGTGCAAATTCCATCTTGACATTTGCGTTATCTTGCCCACGACTTCCGCTGTCTTAGTCAAGTTCCTTATGATCACCCTTTTACGGTGTGACGGTAGATAAATGCTAAAGATCAGAAGTCATCGTGTCTCAAACCAAAAAATCTCAGGTCAGAGGACATCAACTCGAAATTACTCATGCTTGGGCTCCATGAAGTAATCTCGATCTTTTGGTCACGTCTAATGTTTAGCAAACTCTGTAAACATCTATGAATATTTATTTTAACAACCCTTGTTTCTCTATTTCAATAACTATGAAATAGATAAATATTCATAATGGTATTAACTCTTGAATCTAGCTCCCACTAAATTCAAGAAACCATAGACAATTTAGATACTCAAAAACTTTGTGTATCAAGGATAGGTTTAAAACATGTTAAGAACAGACAATGTGAAAATATTACGTAAAACTTTCTATTTCAATCCCACGAAATGTTATTACATAATGTATCGATTTCAAGCATGTCTATGATTCTAATCAAAATTACTAGCTACCAATATTTAGGTACTGCATGCCTATAGCGTGCGCATGTTTCTCATGCTTTGGTCCAGCTAGTGGTTTTGTCAACGGGTCAGCGACGTTGTCATCCGTTGGTATTTTCTTAATTACAAGATCACCTTCTCTTACATACTCACGCATGCGGTGATATTTCCTGCGTACATGCCTGTCTTTTGATGCTCTCTTGGTTCAACAGCCTGTGCTATTGTTCCACTATTATCACAAAATATTTCGATGGGATTAGAGATACAGGCAATAACTCTAAGATCCTCGATAAAATTCTTAAGCCACATGGCTTCTTTCCCAGCATCATTTGCAGCAATGTACTCAGCCTCTGTAGTCGAATCTGCTATCGTATCTTGTTTCTGACACTTCCAAGATATAGCTCCTCCGTTTAGTGTGAAGACAAATCCCGATTGAGATTTGTAATCGTCTCTGTCGGTTTGCAAGCTTGCATCTGTGTAACCTGTTACACGCAATTCTTCCAACGAACCTCCAAAGACCAAGAATATTTCTTTCGTCCTTCTCAAATACTTGAGAATGTTCTTGACAGCCACCCAATGGGGTTCACCAGGATTCTTTTGATATCTGCTTGTTGAGACTTATGGAGTAAGCAATATCGGGCCTAGTACATAACATGGCATACATGATTGATCCAATTGCCGAAGCATATGGTACCAAACTCATCCTAGCGATTTCCTTGCTAGATGTGGGACTCTGAGCTTTGCTCAGTGTAATGCCATGTGTCATTGGAATGAGACCTCTCTTGGAATCACTCATACTGAATCTCTTCATACTTTGTCAATGTATGTACTTTGACTAAGTCCAATAAGCCGCCTAGATCTATCCCTATAGATCTTTATACCTAGTATAAATGCGGCTTCTCTCAAGTCCTTCATCTGGAAACATTTACCTAACCAGGATTTTACTCCTTGTAATGCTGGTATATCGTTTCCTATAAGCAGTATGTCATCGACATACAAGACTAGGAAGATTACTATGCTCCCACTGAATTTTGTATAGGCACACGCCTCGAACTCACTCTTGACAAAACCAAATTCTTTGATTCTTTTGTCAAAGTGTAAGTTCCAACTTCTAGATGCTTGCTTCAATCCATAAATGGATTTTAGCAATTTACATACTTTATTAGGATACTTTGGATCAGTCAAACCATCCGGTTGTATCATGAATACGTCCTCATTCAACTTCCCGTTAAGGAAGGCGGTTTTAACATCCATCTGCCATATTTCATAGTCGTAATATGCTGATATGGCCATAAAAATTCTAATAGACTTAAGCATGGCGACTGGCGAGTAGGTTTCAGAATAATCCACACCATGTGTTTGCGTGAAACCCTTCGCAACGAGTCGTGCTTTGTAAGTATGTACTTTCCCATCCATGTCGGTTTTCTTCTTGAAAACCCACTTGCATCCAACAGCATGAGACTGTGGTGGCAAGTCTGATAACACCCAAACTTGGTTGTCATACATGGATTGCATCTCTGCTTGCATAGCCTCGAGCCATCTTTCAGACTCAATGCCGTTAGCAGCTTCGCTGTAGGTTAATGGTTCTAGTAGACTTCCATCATCTTCATCGATCATGAATCCAAGATACCTATTTGGTTCTTGGCGTGGTCTACTGGACCTACACGGATTGCGTGTCTCTTCTTCCTCAACCGGTGGGTCTGGTTGGGAATCAACAATTCTTTGTTGAACTACTGGTTCGACTGAAGTCGTCGGTGGATCTTCGTTCTCTTCAATGTCTTGAAGCTCTATTTCTTTTCTTGGAGTTTCAGTTCCTAGAAACTTCTCCTCCAAGAAGACACCTTTCCGAGCAACAAAAACTCTGTTGTCTTCTTGATGATAGAAATAGTATCCTAAGGTTTCCCATGGATATCCAACGAAGATACACTTATCTGACTTGGGGTTTAATTTGTCTCTGAAGTTACGTCTAACGTACGCTTCACAACCCCAAATCTTGAGAAAAGATAATTTAGGTTTTCTCCCCGCCCAGTGCTCGAACAGAGTCTTTTCTACTGACTTGGTCGGAACCCTATTCAGTGTAAATGCTGCAGTCTCGAGTGCATGTCCCAAAAATGATAGTGGTAGTGGGGCGCGACACATCATTGAACGTACCATGTCTAACAAGGTGCGATTCCTCCTTTCTGATACGCCATTCATCTGAGGTGTATACGGAGGTGTGAGTTGTGAAACAATCTCACATTCCTTCAAATGATCGTCGAACTCTTGGCTCAAATATTCGCCTCCTCGGTCAGACCGAAGTGACTTAATTTTCTTGCCTAGTTGGTTTTCTACTTCCCTCTGATATTCTTTGAACTTGTCAAAGCTCTCAGACTTTAGTCTCATAAGAAAGACATAACCATACCTACTGAAGTCGTCAGTAAAGGTAATGAAGTAGCGGTATCCTCCTCTAGCTTCTGAAGTAAAGGGTCCACACACATCTGTGTGTATAATCCCTAACAACTCGTCTGCCCATTCATTGTAGTGGTTGAAAGGGTCTTTTGTCATCTTGCCAGATAAACAAGCTTCGCATATTATTCCAAATCAAATGGCTCTAGAATTCCATCATCGTGGAGCTTCTTAATGTGAGTCTCGTTTATATGACCTAAACGACAATGCCAAAGATAAGTTTGATTCAAGTTACTCTTGGATCTTTTACTTATATGATAAATGTCTCGTTCTATGTTATTTAGATTTAACGTGTATAGACCATTATGAGAATTTGCGTTAAAATATAAAATGTCATATTTTAAAAAAACTCATAATAAAAACCACTGTCTATAAGTAAATCTACAGAAACAACATTTTTAATAAGTCTAGGAACATAATAACAATCTTTAAGTTCCACGACTCTTCCTGAAGGCAACTTGAGAAGATATGTTCCTACGGCTTAGCTCCAACCTTGGAACCTTCGCCTACTCGTAGTTCAACATCCCCTCGTCCCAGCCTCCTGTTCTTCTTAAATCCATGCAAATGATTGCAAATGTGATGACCACATCCGGTATCCAATACCCAGGATTCACTAGAAGTAACAAGACAATCAATCATAAAGATACCTGAATCGCTGACAAAGTCAGCGTCCAACAGCCCACGTCCGACGTGTGCTCGCAAATATCCTTGCTGCCACAAGTTGGGCAACACAAATCAGCAAAGTCATTCAACCAATCATAGAACTCATCCTGCTGAATCTCGGGGAGAGATTCTTCCTCCAGCCTTTGAACATCGCGTATACACAAGAGATTCTCGGGTAGACCTGCGACACTCAAATCAAAATTCCCTATCATAGGTACTACCTTGTCCTGATAGTACTGAGTGAGAGATCCAAACAAGAACAAGACTTGTTCATGCTCGTTTGATGTGCCAGTAACTAGGGTGAGACAATCTAGTAACCTCCTTATGTTGATAAGGTGGTCACTCAGTGGTTGATCATCTTTCATTTTCGACGAAATGATTTCTTGCAAAATGAACTGCTTGCTATCTTCAGTACTATCTTTAAACGTCTCCTCAAGATACTGGACAAACTCATAGCATGGTTTCTTACATAGATTATCAGTAAGCTCTGATAATGAAGTAAGAATAAGAATCGACATAACTTGTGATTCATCTGCCAGATGCTTATAATAAGCGTCAAGCTCATCATCCTGGGCATCTTGCCCTGGTTGTCCCTTGGGCACCTCGTCTATCACGTACAGTAGATTCTGTGCTTTTAGGTAACTCCTAAAGTGCACTTTCCAAACTTTGTAGTTCGGACCAGTAAGCTTCCATTTTCCAGTGATGAACTTTCGCGATTCGTTTGGTGAGTAAAACGGAATTTCTGACGGTACAGACATCTATAAGAAAAAACAATAAACGGTTAGTAAGATTAGATAAAATAAATAACTTCTAACATTATTACCTTTTAATAATAATAGTTAGACTAGGACCCATATTTCACGTCCTCTAATGCAAGGTTTGGGCACTTCCCATTAGAGCCACGCTATTTCTGGTAGGTATAGCCATATCGATCGCCTCTAGACTAGAAACGATTCCTAGATCCTCAGGATATCAAGTTGAACAACAAACTTGTACATGTTTTAATCCCTCTAGTGCATTTTGGGCCGGGACTCCCGATTATCACCAAAATAGATCGTACCACCTAAGACAGTGCGATGCCTTGCGTCGGGACTCCCGATTATCACAAGACCTTACGCACCCTAACACTCGCAATGATTTGAATCCACATCTAAGGTTCTTTCTCCTTACAATGTGAATATCGTTTAACAAGTGAGGTGTTCCATTAGGTGGGTTGCACTCTGATCTAAAATTTTCTAAAAAGGATTTTCCTTTGTTCGAAAACGTTAGCCAGTTTTTAATTACTTGGTTTTATAAACTAGCTGTTTATAAATTCCACTTTTAATTTGTCTTTCATAAAACTTGGTTTATAAACAAACTGTTTACTTTACCATTATTAATTTAAAACTTGGTTTTCTAAACAAACTGTTTATAATTACCATTATATTAATTTATACCTTGGTTTTCTAAACAAATTGTTTATAATTACCATTTTATAATTGAATCTTGGTTTTCTAAACAAACTGTTTATAATCACCACCTTATTATTTCATATTATAATAAATAAACGAAAAATAAATAATACTTGCAATTTCGAAAATTGCCATGCCATAACCCCAAAGACTTGTTTTTGTGTTTTGTGTATTTAAAAAATAAAACTTTATAAACATTTCCGAAAAATAAAAAGTAATTCGGAAAAAATTAAAGTAAACACAATATCACTTCTTTTGAGTTATGTCATTCTAATTAATTAAATAAACTGATAATTTAAATTACCAAACTGATAATTATTAAATTACCCATAAACTGGTTTCTTATTTCCTCCTTAATTTCATAATTATCTTGATTTTAATAACTATTAAAATCATTAGGTTTAATTTAAATGTTAATACTTATTATTATAATAAACGAATAAACAATGAAACTTGTCAAAAAGTAAACCCTTTTAACATCCGATTTGATCTCGTGTACCCTATGTGCCCGAAACTGAGCCTTAGGTTAACGAAACTGGATCAAATACACAACGAGGGAAAAACTGGATCGATTAAACGAAGACCGAACCGTGGCTCGGTTCGGTTCGCCCGTTCGGCCCATTCGTCCGAACCATGCTCGACCGGAACTCGGTCTTGCTTGGTTCGACCGAAACCTATCCCTTTTATTTTAATAATACCGAAAATTATAATAATAATACTAGTAATAACAAATAAATAAATGTGTTATTCTAATACTAAGAATAACACAACTTTCCTTAATTTGTCTAAAGCCTAATTTGTCCAATAATCTACCATGATCTTGGTTGATTATATTCTTGGACTAATTTTTGTAGGGTTTTTACTAGACAAGAAAAAGAAACCTAATTCTTTTCATCTTGAAACCTATTCAATCCAATTATTCAAAACTTGAACAATTTTCTTGGATTAAATTTTCTAGGGTTCTTTCTAAGATAAAAAAAAAACTTAATATAATATATATATATATATATATATATATATATATATATATATATATATATATATATATATATATATATATATATATATATATATATTTACGAAAATCAGAAAATACAAGAAGGAAAAAGAAGCCTAATTTCTTTTTATCTAGAACCCTATTCAAACCAATTGTTCATAAACTTGAACAATGTTCTTGGCCGAAAATTCTAGGGTTCTTTTCTAGACGAAAAGAAACTCAATCGAATCTCATTGAGATTAGTAGAAAGCTCTGATACCACTGTAGGAAAACCTTGTAGTATTCACATGGCGAAACTTGAATACCACATTACTGGATCTCTAATAGTCAATGAGATCACGAGAAAGAGAAGATGATGAACATTACCTTTAGATAGCTAAAGAAGTGATCCACCTCTACTGCACCACCTGGACACGCTGCAAGACCGCGTTGTACCAATAAAGTATCACACAAGAACTTGTGTGTGTGTGTGTGTTGTGTTCGACGAACACCAAAATCGAAAAACCCCTTGGGGGTTCTTTGCGCTCGGCCGAAGAGAGAAAGAGGGAGAGAGACTAGGGTTTTTAGTGTATTGTAATGTCTAACCTAAAACACTCACATAAGCCTTTTATTTATAAGGCTAGATGTTACGGTTTAGTTCTTGGAGTTTAATTATGATTAATCTCATAATTAAACTTCCTATGAACACTTTAAACCCTTGGACTTTTACTAGTTAATTAATTAACTATTAATTAACTGTCCGTTAAATACTTAACCTAATATTTAATCATCCTCATAAATAATAATTAACTTATTATCATTTATTCTCTTCTCTATAATTAACTTAACTAGTTAATTATTCCACACAACTTACTTTATTCGGTTGTCCACTATTGGGTGTGTAGTGGTGTGACCCTTTAGTGTCTTATAACATTGGACACGGTGACACGTGTACTTATCTGTGCACATAAATCCTTCAAAAATATGATAGGGATATTATTTATAGTATTTATATATTTTTGAAAAAAAATAATTTATAAATCTAAACGCGTTGGTGGTTCAACTCGTTTATACATATATCAACCGAGACCCGACCTGATTTATAAATGAGTTGAACGAGTTGACCTATTTTTGAGCCAAACCTATTTATGGTTAACCCAAACCGATTTTACTTGTGACGGGTTCGTGTTGAATAAAGGGTCGTGTCGAGAATTAACCCTAGTAAAGGGTCGTGTTGAATAAGAGAGGCACGAAGAGGAGGCAGTTGGTAGGTATAAAAATCTGAGGTTCCAAACAGTTTTACTCTCCAGATCAGTCAGACCTCCTGATTCAGCATCACTATTTTCGATCTCAAGTTCTCAACTAACCAAACGCTTTTCATGTTTTTGTGTAAAATCTTTCTTTTTTCCCCTTTTTATCTTGACTAAAAGAAGTCAACCCCACACATATTCCTATTGAATCGCTAACAAAAAAAAACGAAATTCTAGGGATTTTCGAAAGATTTCCGATCTGGGTTTTTGATCTAGTTTCATAAAAACCATGAAATTCAGGAGCATGGAGGAATTCTGGCTTTTTTACATGAACCAACACTCAAAACCAGCAACAAGAAGATTGCATTTTGCTGGCACACTTTCAAGTATTTTATGTTTGATTTATGCAGTTTTGTTTAATTGGTGGTTGTTGTTCTTCGTCCCTTTGCTTGGTTATGGTATGGCTTGGTATAGCCATTTTTATGTTGAAGGAAACATACCTGCAACTTTTGGTCATCCAATTTGGTCACTTTTGTGTGATTACAAGATGTTTGGTCTGATGATCACTGGCCAAATGGATAGAGAAATCAAAAGGTTAGGTAAAAGACCTGTTTTGCATCCTTATTGATTCCTATTTCAATTTCGATTTGGTTCAATCACTATGTATACATGTACTAATAACATGTTTGATGTTTGGTTTGCACTTATATATTTGAAATACTATTCGGAGGTGATTTGTACAAAGCAATTTCATTTCAAATGACAATTATGTAATTGTCATTTGATATGAAATTGTTCAGTATGGATAAAAATTGCTCTGTACGAATCAGCTCTCATACTATTTACTTTGCTTTTTGTTGTGTATTTTGTGTATATATCATGAATATGGATCAAGAAAAAAGCATCCTTATTTGAAGAAGCTAGAAAAGGGTTGCATTTTCGTAAAATATACATATAAACACACATATACATACATGTATGTACATATACATAAACTAGCTACAAAATGCTGTAAATTTTAGTATGTAGAAAAATGTCCAAAAACTTTATATAAAATGACATAATAATCGATAGATGTGATGATGATTTTGTACAAAAAAAGGTAAATGAAGAAATGTTACATGTAAATGTTACATATAGTTATTTGTTTCCTTCGCTGATTGATCTTTTAAATATTTATTTGTTTCCTTGTATGTAGGATCTTTTAAATAGTTATTTGTATGTACGATCTTTTAAATAGTTATTTGTTTCCTTGTATGTAGGAAACCGTATATGGAGCATATGAATGTAGACCGTAAGCCGTACCAGATTCATTTGCCGTATATGGAGCATATGAATGTAGACCGTAAGCCGTACCAGATTCGTTTGCCGTATATGGAGCATATGAATATGAATGTAGACCGTAAGCCGTACCAGATTCGTTTGTATTAGTGCAAATGACGTGGACCAATCAGGGAATTCCAAGTGGCATTATGGACGAATAGGAATGCTTGGAATTGCCATGGTGTCAAACCCTCTTCAAATTTAGGCCTCATATATAGGGTAGGATATTTAGACCATAGATATATATATTTTCACATGTATACCCTCGATATGTATATATATACACACATATATATGGTATGTATATGCATTTTCGTAAACGAAAATGCAAGTTCCGATATGAAAATGCAAATGCAAGTTATGTAAAATGCATGTGTATATATATGTGTATATATACATATATATAGGGCATGAATATGCATATATATAATATATATGGTCTAATTATATATGTATATATACATACATGTATGTATATGTATACATATATGTATATTTTACGAAAATGCATTGCTTCTTCAACTTTTTCAAATAAGGACCCTTTTCTATAGATTCATACCCTATATATCATATATGTACATAAAAAAATCTAGTGTTTGAAGTGAAATTTGCAGTTGGATTGAGGATAAATTAATTGCAAATTTGCAATTTAGATCATTTGTTTGTAGTACATAGGTTTTTTTCCACTAAAGTGTATTCCTGTTTATAAGGGGATTGCTAAGGTGGCCGTCGTCATGACCTAACGATTATGTTTTCACGAATAAAAGTTATGTTTTATGATTCCGCTGCAACACCCGGGTTAAAAAAACTCATAGTTTCATACAAAATCAATAATTAAACGTTGCGATCACAAATTTCATGAGCGAAACATTGCAAATATAATTACTTCTTTTTTTTTAACATAAGAACGTGAGATTATTTTTTGTAAGGCCAAGCCAATTCCTCTTTAGGAAGCGTTTTAGTTGGTTGACTGGTTCGCATTTGTATAACAGTAGACTCGAACCTCAAACATTTAGTCACTAACCACGGCCACATGGCTACAAATATAAAATAAATAAATAAAGGGTTTTGACAATGATTAACATGCATTTGATATTAGTATTTCCATTAGTAGATAAGTCATGCTTACAATGCAGGGGTGAATTTTTAATGTACAAAACCCTATTTATAAAATTATGAACCTAATATATAGAAAAACAACACAAATAACTCTATGTAGGTAATATTTTATTTCCTCGATCAATACCAACTGAAAGTTTTAGTAGAGAACGAGATCCCAATAATCACAATAACAAAATTTCCACGTAAAACATTGTAAAGCCAAATGTTTTAAAACCTAGATTTTGAATCGGACCTCTAGAGTGTCAAGCCGAGTACAGTCAGAAACCTAGTTACTTGGTTTGAGTCGGATACCGAGTCAGAACTAATTTCGGTCTGAGGCATTTCTGAATCAGTCTGAGCCGATTTTTGAGTCGAGTCACAAGGTGAGTCGGTCAGTCCGAGCACTTGGTTTACACATCTTTTGTTCGAGGAAGGAAACAAGTGCAAAAAAGAGACCTGTATGAGCCCGAGAATTTCAGAGTTGCATTCGTGTCCGCAGGTCGCCCGAGCGCACATGAGTTCAAGCCTTTTCGGAACTGTAGTCTTATGTATTTCATACTTTATATGCATCTATACACTCATGATACAATCTATTTGTATTTGTATTTACCTGAGGTTTTCGAGAACAAGTATCTCTACCCCTGAATATATTATATGTAGGTTGGTCTACATCTTTTAGTTCCTCGTATATGGTGAGATTGACATTGTATCAAGGTTACTTTTTTATGTATTCCCTAAATTAATAACTTAATTTTATCTCTAGAAAAAAATTATTATGAAGGAAGTATTTTAGTTTAAGATCCCCCCAACTCTCTCTCCGTGCGTCGTGTCCGAGTAGCAAAATTCATCATCTCTATTCTCCGGTGTCACCCTTTTGCCGGTAAGCCTCCTTCCCCTCTTTATTTGTCGCATTATTTTTCATTCAATCACACGCATTCATAACCTCCTACCAATCTACTAGGGTTTTACGATTCTGTTACTTCCCCAAATCTCTCAGTTTTACGACGCCTTTGTCGCTTAATTAGGTCAGCTTTTGATAATTATCTTCTCACATCAACTAGTGATTGCTAGGTTTCTGTTTTTCCTCCTTGAACAATATAATGATTAATGAAGCTTAAGTACATTGGTATAAGGTATAGTTCAATCAGATTAGAACACAGATTATACTCTCCCCCAATTTTATATTGTCTGACCATACAGGCACCATTGATGCGACTTCTGTTCCTGATTTACTACCAGTTAACTAATTTATTACATTCTTCCTATTAACTTTTTAATGTTAGCAACTTACTCTGAAAAGGTTGAATTTTACTTTGATGTTGATTTGCATTTAGAAACTGATTATTGTCACTCGAGAATTGGCTAATTGCAGCAGTTACTTTTTACTTTTTTTTTATAAACAAAATCTACTTTTGATTATTATCTGATTAATTAGGGGATAATGAGTTTCTTACAAGCTCAACTTGGTAGATAAAAATTGCCTGTTTACCCCTTAATTACAACTACTTATTTGATTAATCCTCTTTTTGCAGTGGATAAACATTCAACCACCAATTCTGTTAGTTAGTAAGTTATTTCTTAAACTGAATTCAGTTAAAAAAAAATGCTTCAAATTCGACTTAGCAACAAGGCTACAGCATCAGAAAGTGGCGGTGGTGCAAAACTGCCATCTGGAGAAACAGTGACAGTTGCATGTCCTGATCATCTTGTTCTGGCTGAACTTCCGGTGGCCAAAAGCCTCGGTTCCGCTGGCGGCGTTACTCTCGTTAAGACGGTTGGTCGTCGGTCCCGCCGCCCGCTTGGTGAACGTGTTCATATTTGTGTTCAATGTGATTTCCCCATTGCTATTTATGGACGTTTGGTATGCAGTTACTCATTTATAGTCTTTCTTATGTTTTTTTCTGTTAGATAATCATGTTTTAATCCTTAAACTTTCATCGATTTAACCCTTTATACTTATATATCTGTTTGTATGTATGTTTACTCTGACATGTTGCTGATTTGTCAATCATACAACCTTTTCTGGTTTTTGCAGATTCCTTGTGAGCATGCTTTTTGCCTCGACTGTGCTAGGAGTGACTCTATATGCTATTTGTAAGACTAAAATAATTACTATATTATTTTAATACAATTAGTTCTCTAAAATTACTTATCATAAGTCACTCATTTTGCCCTTCTATATATAATACGTCATTGCAAACTTTTAATATTACGTATATATCATTGCAAACTTCATTATTACGTATATATCCTTCAAAATTCTCACATATATCCTTTTACCTAATTTAATAATATTTAAATCTTCTAAAATTTTAGAAACGTAAATACTAATCTAAATTAATGGTAAAATACCCTAAATAACCTTGACAAAAGAAAATGCAGTTGTCGAGTTTTGCAAGAAAATACCTTTGACGAAAGAAAAAACCATTGACCTTTAAAGGTATTTAGGGCACTTTACCATTAGTTTCGATTAGGATTTATGTTTTTTAAATATTAAAATATAATTAAATTAGGTAAAAGGATATATGTGAGAATTTTGAGGTTTTTGAAGGATATATACGTAATAATGAAGTTTGCAAGGATATATATGTAATATTGAAAGTTTGAAAGGACGTATATGAAATTATCCCTAATTATTATTACAAATTAGTATATTTTTTTGTTTTTGTTACACAGGTGTGATGATCGTATTCAGAAAATCCAGACAATTAAAATGATGGAAGGCATTTTCATATGTGCAGCACCACATTGCCTAAAATCATTCCTTAAAAAAGCCGACTTTGAGGCACACGTATACACAGTTCATGCAGATCTTGTTAATCCAAACCCTAAAATAGAAATAAACGAGTCTGAAGCTGCAAGCACCAAGAAACCAACAACTTCTGACTCAACGGTTCAAGCCCCAACACCAAGACCGCTCCAAGACGGTCAACTCCAACCCATGGTTAGACCACCACTCATGCCACCTAACCCTAACCCGAACCATGGTTATGACGGGTCAACCCAAATGCATGTTCAACAACCGAGTTTTGACTACCCGATGAACCCGCTCCAGCAGCCGCAGCAGCCGAATTTTGTGGTGCCGGTTAACCCGAATATGATGGGTCCCGGTTCGTTTGGTCAACCGGTTTACGTTGGTCAAGAAGGGGGTGTTGACCAAGGGTCGTTGTTGGGTTATCCTCAACCTTGGAATGTTGGACCACCTTTTGATCCTTCTATGATGATGAACCAACAACACCAAGGTGGTTACTTTCAAGGTGGTCCACCACAAGCCGGAAACCCGCCGCCACTGCCGCCATTTGCTCAGATGCCGGGAAGTTTCTTTGGCGGCGGCGGTGGTGGCGGCGATCCTAGTCACCATGGACCGGGGTATGGGTAGCAACGAGATAAACGTGAGGTTTTTGGAAATTGTCAAGAGTAATATTAGCTACAACTCTTGTTGTGATGGTTTATAACTTTGTGTTTTTAATGTCATATGAAACGTTCCTCTTTTGTTATGATTTGGGGTTGTTCTTGCATCTTGGTTATGTACTCTTTGTGGTCATACGTTCTCCTATATTCACACATGCTTTATTTCATTTTCAAGATTATGCACAATCGATGTGCATATACACAATGTTTAGGCGATACTAGTGAATAATATGATCCATGTTCTAAACCTGTATTGTACTTATAAATATCGACTCCCTCGGTGCTAGATGTGCAGTTTTTAGTAATAGATTAAATGATTGCTAGTATTTTAAGGATTCATGCATCGCAAATTTCTCTGTCTCATTTAGTTCAATACAATCCTCAACTATGTAGACATTGTCAAAACAAAAAAGATCATATCTAAATATATACATCAATACAAATTTCGATCATTTGTACGCATCATCATATTAGCTCACATCAATGAAACGTCAGTCATCACGATGAATCTGTCCTGTGACTCTGTGTAAAGGGCTGAGAAGCAATCTTTTGACAAAAAAACAAAACTACTAAGGCATTTCATCAAACAGTTGCTATGCATTGTGCACTTTTTCAGTACAGCTCCAAAAGCTTTCATATGCATCTACAACACAGAGATCTTCATCACTAATTTAAAAAAAAGAACTTGTTTCATCGAACACTTCAATTGAGAAAAGAATTAAAAAAAAAGAGAGTTGTCTGTCAGACAACCATGTAGCCATGCCAAGACCCATCAGATGGGCTGGCAACGATCCTCTACAGAGCCATCGGTCAAGAACATAGACTCAGTTAATCACGCTCAGGCTACATGGTGATGGTTCATCAACCAGACATAGGTTTCTGTCTTGATAGAAATCAAGAATACAGAGGTATGAGCCTATAGAACAGATCCTGTTCAAGTAAGGTCGTGCTTTCCGTTCTTTCTTTTCTGTTTATATACGAAGTCTTTTCTACTCAATCTTGCGATGTGGGAAGATGATGCTTCTGTCGTTTTGGCTGCAACCGTTATAAACTAAAATCACCGTAGTATATATTCCAACAATTACTAAAACATATATTCCAACAATTTAATATAGGGTAATTTGCTTTAATGTATGAAGTTTCATTTTTTGTTTATTATAAACTTTGATTTCTTAACTTGTATTTCACAACACTTGCCTCCATCTCTCCGTACAAAATCACTATTAAAAACGGAAGAACACGAAAAAGAATGAATTGGCTCAACTCAACTCAATTTATTTCGTCCAAAATCCACTTTTTTACACATTTCTCATCAAATCTTGTATACAATTTCTTCAACTTCATATTTCCCTTTGAGGATAACTAAGCTGACACGCCGGAGTTGGCTGCTGGCACAACAGGGTGGTGCCAAAAACAGGGAAAAAAAAAAAGACCTGATCTCTGATCTGTTGTCTGGTTAGGAGAGGGGAAACATAGCATGTCACAAGAGCGAGGCGAGGTTTGGAACTCTACTGCGAGAGGGACGCCTCGCATAAAATTTAAATCAACATTTTCTTTGTATCTCTCATATGCTAATGGAACCGTTAGAACTACAAAAATGCCTGTAAAAAAAATAGAAATACCAAGTCAACTTAACACTCAGGTGATCTACGCATTCAAGTGTATATGTAGAAATATGGGTGGGTCGGTTGGGTTGGGTTGGGTAATGGGTCAAAATGGCTAATTTTGTATGGGCGGGTCGTGCCATTATCTGTCAAATAAAGTGGTTCAAGTGGTGCTCTAAATTGAAAAAACACTTTAGACGATATTTAACCCATTCAACACATTTGGCCCGTTTCCTTGTTAGCTTGATTTTTTTAATTCACCTACACATGGCATGATGGGTGCGTTGAATTACGGGTTAAAATGGGTTCAGGGTGTAAGTGATCGGTTGGGTTGGGTTGGGTTGGGCTGGATTGGATTGACCCGCCAACATATTTTTGTCCGTTTTCAATAATGTTGTATATATATATGATTAATGCATTATCTTTTATTTCAAAAACATTATTATTACAAAAGTAATTTGAAGTTCTAAATAAAAGCATTTTGGAAAAATGTATCATGAACGCGTTAAAAATAAAGTTTGGGCAAGTTTCAACCCATTCTTTTAGCTTCTTCTTTTGACCCATAAAAGACCCAAATCTACCCAGTTATAATCAAATAGGTCAAAACAAGTTACTTGTGTAGGATAATGTACGGAAATCAGTTAAGCTTCCAATAACAGAAATCACAACCAAATATGCAGCCACTTTAAAAAACATTTTGGGGTGTTTAGCAAGTGCAGTCTCATGAGATAACGATATTCTTTCCCGAATTATAACTGCAGCCTCATTTACGGTTTCTTCTGAAAGCTGCAAATGTGGTATTCGTGGTGTGGGTCTGTGTGTTCATAATAGTTATATTAATCAAATACCCACACAAGAAAGTCAAAGTCAAATGGACATATGAATTATATATATATTTTTTCCATTTAGATTTTGTTAGGGGTGAGAATGAAAACAGATTAAGCGACCCATAACCGATTTAACCACCTCAAGTGAACTAAACCGTTTCGATAACCAATGGTTCAGTTTTTAAAATTTGGTTAAAAGAAACATCGGTTCTATTACGGGTTTAGGAAAATAACATATCCGTAATAACCGAACCGCCCCGTAATTTTATATTAATTTCATTTTTATGATTATTTTTTAGATATTATTATTTATTCTATGTAGAAATGCACAATAATGAACATGTAGAAAAGAAGACTCTATAAGATGGGCTGAAAAATGCATAACTTGGCTGAAAATTGGACAAAAATTGAATTGGCATAAAATTAAGAGTAAACATGAGTATATTTTTGTTTTTAGTTTGCTTTTACTTCTTTATATCTTGTTAATTATAAGTTTTGCAATGAATGATTTTGGTAATTAAAAGTATCAATTGAGCCAGGTAACTAAAGTTTCTGTGCTGGTTATTATTTTATTACGCTACAAAGTACAAAGTAAAAATTAGACAGTGTCAAAACTTATAATATCCAAAACAGGGCAGAAAATATAATTTTACGGAACGTGTTGCATTAATCACAAAGAGATCCAACTTTATAATCATATTCTTCCCCACTATCTCTAAATATTTCTGTTAGTGTCACAATAATTTTATTTGTTGCACTACTAAACATTACAATTGCCTAGTCAGAAATACGCAACAATCTGAATTTACGTCAACTTCTCGACTATCAATTTAATGTCAAAAATACCCTTAATGACAAACACAAGTCCTTAAACTCACCAAAAGTTGATAGCTAAGTTTAGACAGAGTATAATTATACAAGGAGATCATAATGATTTCTTCCACTATACAAAAGCCTCACGGCTTTCTTGCCTTTTCCTTTACCAAAATCAGCTCCATATTCAGCTATCGGTATGAAACCATATCCATTAACACCTCTTGTATGCTGCAATATAATATTACTAGGGTTATAAATATTATACAGCAAATCAGATTGTCTAAAAGAAAAAATTAAAATGGTTAATAAAGTACCTCATGCTCAGGTATATACACCACAATTGGTTGGCGACATAACTTGGACAGTACCTGTGGATGGTGTGTAAACTAATTATATTTTTTGAAGTCTTTTAGGTCAAAAGTCAGCCTAAAAAGTTACATGCCCATTTTGCCACCTTAAATTACATTACATGTATGATTACATTAAAATAGTAATACTAACCAGTAATTCTGACTCCACCCCAAAAATCTGGTCGTCCAATACGTTGACTGTCAGGATCGATTAACTATAGACAAGTTAATAAACACCTCAGATCTAATTGAATATAGAAGTTGCAGCGGATCAACACTATATCAATGTAATTAAGAACAATGAACTGTAAATAACATGCAAAGTATTACGAACACAGTTTCACAAAAAGCTTCAATGTATATTATCAAGTTAACAATACACACGTACGTTTACAATTCGTAAGGAACTATTTATAATAGTCCTTGAAGCTAAACTATTTACCCTAGTTATTCTAGGATTTGATTTACATCGAATAATAAAAGATATACATTTAATTACATTCTATAACTATCTCTGCGAAGATCTCGGACTTGATATTCTTCAATAACGCGTATCAGTAGTAAAACTCATCACCAGTAGTAAATATGTAACATCAGTAGTAAACTTGGTGATCAGTAGTAAGTCCAGAAACCATCGTCAGTAGTAACTACTAAGATCAGTAGTATCTTCAGTCTTTGCATGATCAGTAGTAACTAAGTTATAGTATACACCAGCATCAACTTCATCAGTAGTAATATGTTCTGCCCCATCAGTACTAATTATTGTCAGTACTAACTGCAGCATCAGTATCAAGTTGATCTGTGTTTTACTCCAACAATCTCCCCCTAAACTTATTGATTATCTTTTTAATCAATTAAGTTTCTTTTGTTCTTCCTCTTCTTTTCTTCTCCTCTCTAGGGTTCTTTGATTTTGAGCATGTCTTTGAGCTATGATGTACTTGCTGTTTCTTTTTGTAAAATAATTCAATTTGTTCTGAAACATTACTTCATCATATGGCTTCATCATAGTATTTGTGAATATCTGATACATTGTCTTCTCAGAGTGTGGATATTCTTTTTCATACAAGTACAGCTCACATACTTTGTTAGATATTTTAAAGAAGTACATTTGAGCAGTTGGAATAACATTCCAATGATAAACATTTCCTTCACTTGTAAATTGTTCTGGATAGTTGTCTGGATAGAATGCAGCATCTATCATAGTTGTTAAGTATCCAGCTCCAGATTCTTTCCATGATTTCTTTCTCATTCTTGGTTTTCCAATGATCAGTAGTTTAATAACATCACTTCTTGAACAGGACATGATCAATGGTAACCATCCAGTGAATCTCTGTACAACTTTGTCTTCCCTTATGATCTCTATCACATTATTATTCAAAATTCTCCAGTTTATGATAGGATTATTTTGTAAGGGAGCAACTGGTAGATCAAGAACTGGAATTACTTGCTCTGTTTTTGACTTCTTTTGAGCACTTTGTTCTTGAGAGACCATCTTTCTTTTCTTTGTTGATGGCTCACCAGTAGTTGAGATACTATCCTTCTTGAATAAACTTGGACTAATTGGGATTAAAGTTTTGATTGGACTTAAGGCTTTGGATTTCTTTTCTTCTTCTGCTTCTTGTTCAGCCAAGTCTTTCTTCTTTGCAGTACAATATTTGTCTATAATAGTAATCATCTTCATTCTTCCAAAAGATTTTGCACTATGCCCTTTTGTCTTTAGAAAGTCTATCATAAGAGTCTTCTGTTCAAAGATATCATCTGGGAGATCACCTTTTGTTCTTTTACATTCTGCTACAAGATCTTCAAGACAGTTTAGATGTTCTTCTTCTACTTTTCTAAGCCTTTTGAATTCTGCTTCTTGGGCTTCTATCTGAACATCTTTAATTTGAACAGGTGCTTGAACATAAATTTCTCTTTTATCCTTCTTCTGTTCAAGAGCTTGATACTTAGCTACCTTCTCCAAATATCTCTTTTGCTTCACCTTCCATTTAGACTGTTTATCAGCTCTAACAAGATTTATCTTGTTTACCATGTAATGACCAAGAGCTCTGTTGGGGTAATCTTCATCATATATTTCTTTACCCTTTCTAATATGTGCTGAAGGTGGAGGTGGAATATATTTCATATCAGGCACACCACTGATTATTATAGAAGGAGAAAATAACCTAAGTTCATTTTGTTGAAGTATTTTTGGATGTGGAGGAAGTGAGCACTCATCAACCTCAAACCAATTCACATTATCATCAATGTCAGGTATGATAAGTGGTTGAGCAGGTGTAGGTGGTTTGGTGATGATTTCAAATCTTTCTCTTTCAATTAGTTCTGGTAGTTGTAGTTCTTCCTCTTCAGTAGTAACTAGAGTAGTTACTACTGGTGTAACTTCAGGAGTTACTACTGATAGGGCATCAGTAGTATTTGCTGCTTTTACTTCCTCTTCTTTACTTACTACTGCTATCACATCAGTAGTGGGAGATACTACTGGTGTTTCTTTTTCAACTTGTTCTTCCATTGTAGCAGTAGTAAATGGTTCATCTTCAGTTATCATCATTTATGGGCCTTCATCAACTTCTGTTTCTTTTAAATTCAAGAGGGAGGATGCTGCTGCTGCTGCAATAGATTCATCAATCATGGTCTGTATGTTATCCTTCTCCCCCTTAGTGAGCTCAACTGGTGGAGCCTCACTATCAGCAAGTTTCTTCTTCAATTTTCTGATGATTTTGGTTTGTTGATGAAGCCTTTGCTCATAGAACCTCATTCTCTTGTTGATGGTATTGACATGCCTTTTCATGGCAGCCATTGTTTTCCCTTGGTTTGTTAAATACTTGAGACAATCTTGTACAGTGGATTCAAGAGAATCCACTTTATCCGTCAATTGGTTGATTTTAATACTGCCCTCACTCCATCTAGCATGATCATCGGGCTCACTAACAGGTACATTGGCTTTGAGGTTTTCCATCCTTTCCATCAATTCAGAAGATCTGCCCTCATCACTTCTTGGTGATTCATTGGGTCTTTTAGACATCCTCTTCTTCCTAGAAGAAGCAGAGATGCCCCCCCTTGTGGTTTCTTGGCACCGGGGTCCTTTGAGTAACTCCTCAAATGAGTCATCACTCAAAGTTGCCGAGGTCTGGGTCCTAATTATGTTTTCACTGTCCTGTGCACCCACCTTTGGGGCATCAGTAGTGAAAGCCCTCGCCTCATGTCCTCTCTCCTCCTTGGAGGACAACTCTTGGAGCCTGGGGTTTGACTCAATGTGTCCCCTGGTGTCCTTTAAAGATTTCTTTCTTTTATAAGGTGTGGAAATGTTTTTGGTTTTATCTGGTAGGTCTTCCACAGAGTGAAGAGTAGCACTCTGCAGATTTAAATCAAGTTCCTGGGACACATTCAGGACTTCTGTGTGGGCTGGTGATTGAGTGGCTAGATGGGGTGGTGTTTGGGCTGTTTTTGGGGGTGATGGAGTGGGTTGAGGTTCAACTTGGGTTGTAGCAATGGTTGAACCTTCTCCAGTAAGGGGATGATCTTTGATCATATTAGGAAACAGAGGGGTTTTCTTACCCGAAAATTTAAATTGTTTTCTCATATTTGAGAAAACTTTCTTGTTCAACTCTGGTAGTATGAAAATATTTTTAGGAGTTGACAAGTTTTGTAATTCACAATTTATGATATGTTGTATAAATCTGGGATACATTAAAAATTTGGTAGAACTTAGATTTCCCAACATACCTTCAAAAATCATTTGAGAAAAATTAAAGACTTGGTATGTGCATAAGCAGACAACAGCAGATGCTATTGCCTTATTAAACTCATTCCAAGTACTTCTTTTTGGAGAAATACAATGCTGAATAGTATGAACTAAGAATTTCCATTGTGGGGAGAGAAGACCCTTTTGAAAGGTTACTATATTGAGTCTTCCCTCATAACCCATTTTTTGTAAAATTTCAGCAATGTATTCCTTAGGAAGAGTAGACATACCTGAATCATCGTGAAGTTGTAGATGGTGTCTGATTGATTGTTCTGTTACTGTGATATGCTTTCCATCTACTTGTGATTTGATTATTGATACAGTTGTTCCTTCCGTTTGCTCAGCATTGGTCCAGAAATCCACCAAGTGCTGTTGATATGATTTTGGTTTTACCGTTAATGCAAACTGTATATAGGAATTTCTCAAGAATTTTACGATCGGTCGAAAATCTTTTGTGCCGTCGGGATTCTTCAGGAAGGCACACATGTTGTGAAATTCTGAGTATTTAAGATCGGTTTGCACATCCAGAGATTGTAGAGTTGCCATTTGATGTTGATTTTGAGAAAAAGATGAATGAATTTTGTTACTGACGAAGGGTTTTTGATCGTAAACTAGGGTTTATCGAGAGAATTTAGAGAATCGAAGTGAAGATAATGCTAAACTAATCGACTACCGCCTTTTATATCTTTCGATTTATCCTGCAAAACTACTAAAATGTCCTTCGAATCATAACGTAACGGTTATTTTCATGGGGTTAGTTTGGTAATTTTGTTTCTGAAAGACCAGTAGTAAATAAGATATCAGTAGTAAAACGTCAGTAGTATCTACTAACATCAGTAGTGACTAAGGATGTTGACATCAGTAGTAACTATAGACATCAGTAATAACCATTAACACACAAGACCAATAGTATATGTGAACATCAGTAGTACTGACTTACCAGTAGTATTTGTGTAGACCTAATACACACCAGTAGTATTTAACTACCAGTAGTATTTTGTGCACATGCCTACATACCAGTAATACAGATATACCAGTAGTAAAACACTTAAGTAAATAATATTTTACAACAATAACTTTACACATGATTTTAAGTGAGATTTTAAGTTATCAAAATCATTCCAATACTGCTAACCAAGAAGTTGAATCTTCCTACATCAAATGCTTTTGTAAAAAGATCTGCTAATTGATCATCAGTATGGATTTTAACTACTTTGATTAATTTCTTTTCATTACAATCTCTTATAAAATGAAATCTTATTTCAATGTGTTTAGTTTTTGAGTGTTTTACTGGATTATTCACAATACTAATAGCACTTTGATTATCAATAAAAATAGGAGTTTTAAGGATAGAGATACCAAAGTCTAGAAGCTGATTTTGAATCCATAGTACTTGAGCACAGCAAGCAGATGCAGCTACATATTCTGCTTCAGCAGTTGATGTTGATACATTTGTTTGCTTCTTACATTGCCATGACACCAGTCTTGATCCAAAGAATTGACATCCACCAGTAGTGGACTTTCTATCTTGACATTCACCTCCATAGTCACTATCTGTGTAGGCTATGAGTTCAAAGGGTGAATCATGTGGATACCATAGACCTAGTGATGGTTTGCCTTTCAAGTATCTGAATATTCTTTTGACAGCCTGCAAGTGTAGTTCTTTGGGTCTTGCTTGATATCTTGCACACACACAAACACTATACATAATGTCAGGTCTTGATGCAGTTAAGTACATCAAAGAGCCTATCATTGATCTATATAAGTGTTCATCTACATCCTCCCCCTCAACATCAGGATGTAGGTGTTTGTGTGTTTCCATTGGTGTACTAGCACTTTTACTGTCTTTCAAATCAAACTTTTCCAAGATGTCTTTGACATATTTTGATTGATTTATCAAAATGCCATCTGTTCTTTGATTGACTTGGAGTCCAAGGAAGAAGTTCATTGGACCCATAGAGCTCATCTTGAATTTAATTTGCATCAGTTCTTCAAATTCTTTGCATAGTAAATCATTGGTTGAACCAAAGATGATATCATCTACATAGATTTGTACCAGTAGAATATCATCTTTGACTTTCTTTGTAAACAAAGTTTTATCAATGGCTCCTCTTTTAAAGTTGTTCTTCAATAGGTATGATGATAATGTGTCATACCATACTCTTGGTGCCTGATGTAGGCCATATAGAGCTTTATCCAATTTGAACACATAATCACCATGTTTTGGATCTTCAAAACCTGGAGGTTGGCATACATAGACCTCTTCTTCAATCTTCCCATACAGAAATGCACTCTTCACATCCATTTGATAGACTTTGAATTTCTTGAATGAAGCATATGCTAGAAATATCCTTATGGCTTCAATTCTAGCAACAGGAGCATATACTTCATCATAGTCTATTCCTTCTTCTTGAGTGTATCCTTGGGCTACAAGTCTGGCTTTGTTCTTGATCACTATACCTCTTTCATCTTTCTTGTTTCTGAAGATCCATCTTGTTCCAATGGCTCTTTTTCCTTTGGGTAGAGGTACAAGTGTCCAAACAGCTTGTAACTTAAATTGAAGGAGTTCTTCTTGCATTGCCTCAATCCAGTTTGAGTCCTTCATTGCTTGTTGGATCTTCTTTGGTTCATCCTGAGACAGAAAGCATTCAAACATACATTCATTAGCAATTAAACTTATATTACACATATTTGCAGTTAAGCTTTTGTTTAATTTGCTTCTTGTTTGTAGTGGTGAGTTAACATCACTTAGAACAAGGTCTAATGGATGGTTCTTTTGAGTCCTTGTAGTTGTAGCTTTATCAACCACTAGTTGATTTTCAAGATTGGACTCATTTGTCTCAGGTAGTTGTTCTTCTAGAGATCCTTCATTGTCATTGATATTTGGTTCATCATCATCTTGGTCAGAGTTACTACTGTTGCTGTTGTTACTGGTATCAGTAGTATCTTGAGAATCTGGGTTAATGTTGGGACCAGTAGTATTTTGAGTACTATTACTGGTATCAGTAGTATTTGAATTACTACTGTCCTCATTCTCAGAGTTACTACTGGTTCCAGAACTTGAGTTATTACTGACATCAGTATTAACTTTTGGAGCAGTATTAACTACAATGTATCTCATTTCCTCTTGACCAGTATTAACTGATGATGTTCCTTCCTTTTGATTGGGACAATTTGGATTACCTGCATTGAAATTCATGTTAGAATTAAAGGATTTGGTTAGATTGTCTATGTCAAATAGCCAATCTGGACCATTTCCTTGTTCATTAGGTACATTTTCATTAAAGGATACATTGATGCTTTCTTCAATTATCCTTAGTCTTTTGTTGAATACTCTGTATGATTTGCTTTGAGTAGAGTATCCCACAAAGATTCCATCATCAGATTTGCAGTCAAACTTACCAATTTGTTCTCTTGTAATTAAAATAGTACAAGGACAACCAAATGATTTTAGGAAACTTATGGAAGGTTTTCTTTTATTAAAAAGTTCATATGGTGTTTTAAAATGTGGCTTCACTATTAATACTCTGTTTTGAACATAACAAGCAGTATTAACAGCTTCTGCCCAAAAAGTAATTGGTAATTTTGAGTCTGCAAGCATTGATCTTGCTACTTCAATGATGGTTCTATTTCTTCTTTCAGCTACGCCATTTTGTTGTGGAGTTCTAGGTGAGCTGTATTGCCTGTCAATACCTTTAAGATCACAAAAGTTAATTGAGTTAGCATTTTTAAATTCTGTGCCATTATCACATCTTATGGCTTTAACTTTTTGATCAGATGTGTTCTCCAGTTTGACAATTAAATTCTTTATGAGTTCACTTGTTTCATCCTTTGTCCTGAGAAAGAAAACCCATGTATATCTGGAAAAGTCATCAGTAATAACAAGACAATATTGTTTCTTTCCAATACTCATTACATTTGTAGGTCCAAAAAGGTCCATATGTAAGAGCTGTAAAGGAACACAAATAGAGTTCACAGTTTTGGACTTATGAGAAGTCTTGTGTTGTTTACCTTTTAGGCATGCAACACAATGATGATCACACATGAATTGTTTTTGAGGTAGTCCAATGACCAGATTTCTTTTTACCAAATTATTCATGTTTTTAAAATTTGTGTGACACATCCTTCTATGCCATAGTTCTGATTCAGTGGTGTTTGCCTTGGATATAAAACAGTTGATCTCATTTGAAGAAATGAGTTCTCCCCCTATATCTAGGCAATACACATTGTTTCTCCTTGGAGTTCTTAAAACAACATATTTTTCATCTAAGATAAAAATCAGGAGAAAGAATGATGCACTCAATGTCTGTGAAAAGAATTTTGTTCTTTTTATCACAAACTTGAGACACACTGACAAGATTGTATTTTAGTTCAGCTACATAAAATACATCATCAAAGGTAATTTTGCCATTTGTAACAGTACCTTTACCTGTAATCTTACCTCCTTGGGGATTCTCACCAAAAGCCACATATCCTCCATCAAATGACTTGAAATCTTTAAGAATTTGCAGATTTCCAGTCATGTGCCTTGAGCATCCACTATCAATATGCCATGTTCTTCCTTCTTCTGGGATCTGAATGCTCTGCACAAGAGAGTAAAGGATTAGTTAAGTTTGGGAACCCAAGCTTTATATGTCTTGGGTTCATCCTTTGAGAAATAAGCTTTGGGAGTTTTATCATTAAACCTTTTTGGTACCCATACTTGTTTAGTACTGGTGTTTTGTTTTACTACTGCTCTTTTGAATGTATTACTGGTAGGGGAATTTCCTACTGATCTTGGTTTATACCCGTGATTTTTTGCTTTTGAATACTTTACTACTGATGGATCAGTAGTATTTGGGTACTTACCATGTTTGGAATGACCAGTAGTGTTTTTAGGGTTAACACCAGTAGTATCTTTGAAAGTTGTTTTGGGAGCAGTAGTATCTTTGTAATTAGGGTTTTTACCAGTAGTATTCTTGTATTGGTACCATACAGCATTATAATGAGGGTTAACACCAGTAGTAAAGTTGTTAAAGTTTCTACTGGTGTTGGAAAATTTAAAATATTGTTTATTTTGAGTGGATTTTCCATTGTTCTTGAAGTAATTGCTGTTCTTTGGGCTTCCAACTCTTCTGTTTTGCACAAATCTTGGTGCACTGCTTCCAAATTTTGGAGTTTCAGCAATTGGAGTTTTGATTTTATTTACTACTGAAGGACCAGTAGTATCTTTTAACTTTTGATTTTTTGCTTTTTCTTTAAAAATTTTAAATTCTTTTAATTCTTTGCAGTTTATTGGATTGAAGTGACAATCCTTTGCTAAATGGTTTACTTTGTTGCAAATAATACATTTTAATTTATTATCTTTAGCCTTGATAGTTTTTCTTTGTTCTAAAAATTGATTTCTGTTTCTTTGATTTCCCCTTTTTAGAATTTTAGGTATATTTTCTGCATCATATTTGGGAGAGTCATTTGGACTTTGGGCTGTGTGAAAACTTGTATCAATTGATTTTGGTGATTCAGTTTGAGATATTGTAAATTCAATTGATTGCTCATCATCAGAAGAATCATTTGATTCAGATGTTTCAGTATTAGATTCAGTTTGATTGTCAGTTTTTAATTCATTAATGATTCTTTCTTAACTGTTTTTCAGTGGAGGAATGAACTTATGTGGAGGTGGTACAGCATGATATCCCACCCCATGAACAACCTTTTCTGTAGTTTGATTATTAGTTAATTCATCAAGAATTTTAGTGCTTCTTTCAAACTTTTTAATTGTTAGTTTATTTTGTTCAATTTCAAGCTGACATTCTTCTAATTTACTTGTTAGTTCTTTATTTTTTGTTTCATAAAACTCTTTCTCATCCACAGCCTGAAGCAATTCTTCCTTGATCCGTTGATCAATCATCTTGTACACCTTTATTTGATGTTCTTGATCAGCAATCACACTATCAAACTCATGATTTCTTCTGACTGCTTTTGCTAAATCTTCATTTAATTTAGTGTTTTCTTTTTCTAAGTTTTTAACAATTTTAGCACATTCAGAAGTACAAGGTTTAGGTTTTACCTCAGTTTTGTTGTCAGTAAAGGCCATGAGAGCTTGATTTTGAGCATGCTCTTCTGCTTGGAAGCTCCAGTCATAGCCTTGTCCTTGTTGTGAAACAAGGGCAGTTGATTTTGATCTTTTGTCTGGCTGAGGACATTCTTTTGCAAAGTGACCAAGGTTGTTACAGTTGTAACATTTGACTTTAGTTTTGTCAAATCCAGCTTTGTCACCTTTGTTGAAGTTGAGGCTTGTCCTACCAGTTCTTTTTAAGAATCTTTTTGTCCTTAGGCTCAGCATAGCCATCTGCCATTTAAGATCCATCTCCTCAAGATCATCTGGATTCAATTGTTCCAAGTCATCACTAATCAATGCAGTATGCACATGACTAGTGAAGAAAGATTCTCTTGCAGCATCCTCAGAATCTGCAGCCTTTCCTGTGAAGGTTTCCTGACCTTGACCTGTACTAGAGACAAATGCAGCATTATTAGAAGAAATAGAAGGGTTCTTTTGATTTACCTCAGTTTCAAAGACTCTGAGATCATTGTAGAGTTCATCCAACTCTTTTTCTTCTAGTGCATCTCTTTGTCTATATACCACTGTATACATGGCCCATTCTTCACTAAGAGATCTTAGGAACTTCATGTTGACATCTTCTTGATCCATCTTAACACCAACCTGGTTAAGTTCACCAATTAACTTGTTGAATCTGTCAAACACTTGAGTGAGTGTTTCATTAGGTTTTCCTTTGAAGTTTTCAAAGTCTTGTTTGAGAACAGACTTCATGTTCCTCTTGGTGCTTTTGGTTCCAACGAATCTCTTCTCCAGTGCTTCCCATAGTATCTTTGCATCATCATACTCAACAAAGAGATGTTGATAGTCATTAGGAATGGCCAGTAGGAGAGTGCTTAGAGTTTTGAGTTCGATGCCCTTGTCCTTCTTTTCCTTCTCACACTTGAGTTTGTCTGCCTCAGTTGCAGAGCTGCTTGCTTGACCAGGACCAGTTTTGTTTCCTTCAAGGACAACTTCCCACATAGAATAATATGTAATAAGCATGTATTGCTTAATACGATTCTTCCACATCCCAAAGTTATTGGGAGTGAGAATAGGGATTTTGTTGGCCTGAGTGCTTTCATTGTTATCCGACATGATTAACAATGTGTGTGTTTTTAAAGATTAAAACTTTTTGTTGTTCTTAACAAATAGTAGATCTAGAACCAATATGCTCTGATACCACTTGTCAGGATCGATTAACTATAGACAAGTTAATAAACACCTCAGATCTAATTGAATATAGAAGTTGCAGCGGATCAACACTATATCAATGTAATTAAGAACAATGAACTGTAAATAACATGCAAAGTATTACGAACACAGTTTCACAAAAAGCTTCAATGTATATTATCAAGTTAACAATACACACGTACGTTTACAATTCGTAAGGAACTATTTATAATAGTCCTTGAAGCTAAACTATTTACCCTAGTTATTCTAGGATTTGATTTACATCGAATAATAAAAGATATACATTTAATTACATTCTATAACTATCTCTGCGAAGATCTCGGACTTGATATTCTTCAATAACGCGTATCAGTAGTAAAACTCATCACCAGTAGTAAATATGTAACATCAGTAGTAAACTTGGTGATCAGTAGTAAGTCCAGAAACCATCGTCAGTAGTAACTACTAAGATCAGTAGTATCTTCAGTCTTTGCATGATCAGTAGTAACTAAGTTATAGTATACACCAGCATCAACTTCATCAGTAGTAATATGTTCTGCCCCATCAGTACTAATTATTATCAGTACTAACTGCAGCATCAGTATCAAGTTGATCTGTGTTTTACTCCAACATTGACAGTAACTACAAGCATTTATTCAATTAAAAAATATTTATATTAAATCATACATCTCAAATAATTCTCAAAATCTAAAAATCTAACCGTTTTAAGGACTCTTCAACAGTAATTGCAATTAATGCCTCTTCATACTTATGTCTTTCATTTTTATTGTCACATAATACCTCTTTTATTGCCATCCGTAGTTCATCTATGATCCATCACAAAACAATTGCCAAAAGTTGCAAGGTTTGAAAATTAAAAAAAAAAAATGCAAAATAACAGACTTATAATGGATCTTTTAACTCTAAAACTTAAAAATTCAAGAAAGCACAATAGGAACCTGCATTTTCTCTTTCTTCTCGAGGGTTAAGTGTGACGCTCTTATTCATAGCCATTCCTTTTACCTGCAACACAATTCAATTTTCTTTTTATTAAACTCATTTTCTCAGATTTCCATTACTTCATGTTTCTTTTTTTCTTTTTTTCTGTATAAACATATTGTAAGCCAATCACAATTAGGCCATAGAAATCATACCAAAGCACGGAACATACAACGTCCAGCACCTGTAACTTTGTGCACCCTAAAACTCTCCACTTTGCTCAATGCTGGTGAAACTTCCCTAATTTAAAAATTAAAAAAATTGGACTGAATTTAAATGGAAATTAGGAAACTGAAGAGCCTATCAAATTCAGTTGGAGCTGACTGCACTTGAAATCGACAATAAAAACCTAATTGTTTAAAACAGCAGTGCACTTACAAATTTGTTCCGATTCGCGCGAAGAATCGGTGACTGTTATCAGTGAAGGAAACAGAGTGCACAGCATTGCGATGAACATTAGTAGCAATTGAAGTAACCGGAGACGAAACGATTTCGAACTCCGCCAGACCATTTCTCAGCTCTTCAAGGATAGTTCCTGCCGTTAACTGAAGTTTTTTAGGTTCTAAGTCAACTATAAAAGAGATTATTGATGTTACCACTTGAGGGTTTGGCCGCCATGAATTCTTCCGTCGCAGATATCACGGATGTGATAAATCAGAATCAGAATAGGACCCGGATAAGCAATATTAACTTCTCATGCGTCAAACTGGTCGGATATAAGCGGATTATTCAAATGAAAAATTTGAATTAGATTGTTTGGATTGGTTTTCTGGATCGGTTTGAAATTGAGCCAAATTAATAGTTTAGTTTTCGGATTAAATTTGGTTTTCATTGTAAAATCTAAATTGTCCAAAAAAATCCAAATAGTAATATAAATATATTTAAATCTGGATTGGACTTTTGCATATATTATTGTAAACGTCACAAATTATGAATTAGATTTTTTTTATGTACTCCTTCCATCCCACAAAAAATGTCTCATTTCTTTTGGACACAAGTATTTAGGAGATAGTTGATAGTGAGTCCTTGATACTATTTTTAATTAAAATATAAGGTTAATTGGAGAGAAATAGTGTTTTTAAGAGATAGTTGGTGGTGAGGTCCATAATAATAATATTATTTAATAGAAATGAGAACTTTTTTGTGGGACAAAATTTATGATAGAAATGGGAACTTTTTTGGGGGACGAGGGGAGTATAAAGTAGTTTGTCGTTTAAAAATGTACATATTAAACTTAATATTAGTTATGTTATATACTTTTGTAGTCTTGTAAAGTATATTAAGAAAAAAAATGGTTTGGTTCGGACAAAACTAAACCAACCAAATTATAATTTGGTTCTGATTGGTTTGATTTTAAATTAGTTTGGATCGGTTCGGTTTGAACATTTAAAATCCAAAAACTATTTGGATTCACCTATTTAGTTTGGATAAATCCAAATTATCCAAACGAACACCCTACTCAAAGGTATGTTTGAGATTGTTTATCCAAAATAAATTATACTCGGTATTTTGTAAAGAGAAATGATATCTTGCCTACTATTTAGGTGAAAAAAATTAGAAAAATAATTAATGACAAGTTATCAGTCTTTGTATTTATTTTTTTTGAACGGCCGAACGGTAAGTTATTCGTTAGTGGTTCAAGTCAGATATTGACATCAGCAAAGGTTAGTATGTTCATCCTCAAACTCTCAACACATGGGGAATAAACCTCACCAAATTATTCACATGAGGAAAAGCCTTCAATAAGGCTCGAACTCGAGACCTTGTGAAGGAAAATCCCCAAGGAATCCCTTTTGTGGCTAGTTGATCTACACCAACTGGGTAACTGTTTAAAAATATTCAACTTGAACTCGATATGTTTATATAAACAAATTAGATATCTCAACTCTAACATGTTTACTTTCAACTTAAACATCTTTGCGATTTGAATGAGTTAAATGTGTCAAACATGTCGAATTTTAAATGTGTATGCATAACCTAGTAAAATTATAAAGTATATATTTTTTAAATGATATCTTGTAATATGCGCCCATGGGCATACCATGGTAATTTATAGTCTTTTATAGCCCCTGCATTTAATTTATCAAAACTTTCATTTTTAGTAGTAATGGTAAAATTGGTGTAACACAAAAGTATTAATGACTCATAAATATCATTTTACTCTAATTAAGAAAATTATAGTTTATTAAACATTCGTTATATGCTTATGGGGTCCATATTAATAAAACCCTTTCTAGATTTATATATTTTTCAAATATATCTGAAAAATATAAACTACTAAACAATAATAAATCTTTTTTTAAATATTTATATAATAATTAATAAGTTGGCAAATCAATCATTTAAGTTAACATCAACTCAAATCTAGAGAAATTGACCCAAAATTAATTTAGCTTAACCTTTAGCATACTTCCTCCGATTCAAAATAAGTGCTACACTTTTACTTTTACGGTTTTTGAAGCAAAATAGTGTAATGATGGTTAAATTAGATTAATTGAATGATTAGTAGATAATGGGTCCCACACCTTTTGAATAAAGTGGAGTTAATGATGTTTAAAAGTAAAAAGTAAGAGTAGATGAGTCATTTCACTTTGTTAAAGTAGACTAGCAGGTACCCGCGCAATGCGGCGGCGGGTACCATGTATCTAAATGTTGCGGTGAACAAATATTGTTTCGGTTACACATTTTTATTCTAACAATAACTATAGAAATTCATAATAATTTAGATTAGGGTAAACAGAATGCAGCAGAGTAGTGAAAAAAATATCGACGCTCAAAATGTCTGATCACAAACACATGAAAATGAGCAGGCTAGATGAGATGTAAATGTATGGTTTATTTCAAATACGAGGTGTAATAATAAGAGCAAAAAGGTTATTAACTTAAGTCATATAGATGTTTTATTAAATTGCATCGATATCCTTAATAACAATAATTTCAATCAAGTAATCAACATCTACTTTAGTAGCGTTGTTGGTCGGAGCTCATTGTCAATATCATAAAGATGATAGTCTTATTCTTGTACAAATGTGGAAAGAAACACCTATGTTCACACTAAAATACATACATACAACCATTTCTAATTCAATCCTCTAAAGTCTGATCTACACCTTAATCATCATCCCATTCACCATCATTCAATCATCGGCCAAAGTTTGGTGGTTTTGAAATTGGAGTTGCATTTACATAAAACTCTTCCAAGTTGTGCACCAATATACCACCAGAGTAAAATTAATTCATTATTAAAAAAATACCCTCCCTTCTCTTTTTACCACACGCTTTAGATAAATGAAATGCTAGAAAAGATACCAAACTCTAACAAGGTACATGAATTGTCTTTTGTATCTACAATTGGAACTTTTTCATACTATTTTTCTGCTAAATAATTTATTATACTCCTGCGCTAAATTACTTTTCAATAATATCCTCATAATAATGATACACATTAATACAGCAACAAGTCAAAAATCTAACACAAATATGGAAAAAAAAACTTAAAATAAACTTAATTCAAGACAAAAAAGTTCACCACCCACTCAACTTTTTACATGTTCGGCCCATTTGACTCGGTAACTTCTACCCAAAGTTTATAATTGGACACAACGATGATAAACCATAATCCAGCAAATAACCCCATTTTATAGGTGTAGGGAAAGGGATTCTATAATATTTTACAAAAACATTAAGAAAAATATAGTATCTCTAAATTGCTTACCAATGACAAGTACAAAAGAATAGACAAGAATATAAGATCCTAAAAGGCTCCAATGCGTATCAGGAGAAGAACATAGACGACTTGTAGTCGTACCAATTTAATCAACAGAGTTCACGCCTTTAAACCTCCATATCAATCAACCTACAATTCTTGACAAAAAGAACTTGAACTTTGTATTTAAGTTACATAAGCATGTCTTCCAGGTGACCGAAAACCCACCTCATCTCCTAAAACAGCAGTTAGTTACAAAATACACCATAAAAAGATTGTTAATATACATATATAACCCAAATTATCCATTCATTCATTCTTGTGTTATTAAATACTGCCATTGAAATGGAATTACAAAATGAATATTTAAATAAAACCTGAGAAATACCATTTATTACAACCCTCCGGTTACGAGACTCTACGAAGAACAAAATTAGGTACAGTTACATTAGACAAAAAGTGAAAAACATATATGTTGAGCATTAGATCGAACATATGGTAGGCATGCCATAAAAACTTGTAAGAAATTTTCTTACTCACATTAGTTGGTGGTATCTGAGTAGCAGTAGCTTTAAATGAAATGATGCATCGTGGTGTAATTTCCTACCTGATACAATAAACAAATGAATCATTACTTTATTAACGAAAAGATTACAAAATGAAAGAATTGATTGAATTATGATCGTATACAACAAGTTCAAACCTCAATGATGATTCTACAGAAATTACAGCAACAAACAGTCACTACTCACTATAAAAATGCAAATGTGTGAGAGAAATACTGAATTGTCATTAGAACTGAAGGAACGCGTCTAGACATTATATCCCAAATCAAAACATGTGTATTTATAGGGTTTAGAAAATCAAAACGGGAATTGCAAACATGTTCTGAGTTTTCCTACAATATCTTGAATCCGCAAGTTTTCTTGAAGCTATAAGTGTGTAAAACGGGAATTTTATATTTATAGGGTTTAGAAATTAGTACCCTGAAGAGCCTAATTTCTTGAATTGAGGTGGGCATTTGAAAGGGCTATTGCAAATCGAGGTAATTGACGTGTTCGAGGAGAGGATTGAAAGGGGCGATTGCAACATTGGAGGTGAGCAGATGAACATTGAGTGCGAGTGCGACCGAATTGCGTAAGAGGCTGAGTGAAAGGTGGGTATTTGAAAGGTCATGTAGAGTCTGTTTTAAATACGCAAAGTGTTTAATAAGTATGTGTTTTGAATTTTAGTCACAAATATTTGATAGACCAGTTGGCTGGGTGCCTGGCCTTTAACCAAGAGGTCACGGGTTCGAGGCATGGTTGTCACTTTTTTTTAATTGATTTTCTTAAATTCTAAAAGTAGAAAGAAATTGGCTGAATTTTCTAAAGGCTATTTAAGGAAATGTGTAAATGCTTTATAAGTAGTAAAGATAGTTAGTGAGTGTGAGTCCTACTATCTTTTGCTATTTATGAAAAATGTAGCACTTATTTTGAATCACTCATTTATGAAAAGTGTAGCACTTATTTTGAATCGGAAGAAGTATTACTTTCATACCAGTCACGAATGAGTCTCATATTGGGTTAGAAATTGTGGCCCATAGGTTTGAACACCCGTATTGAAATTTGATTCTTGTACCCTACTAGTACCAATATATATATTTAATTCTGTTAAAAATTATAATTCAAATCAGATAAATATGGCTCCCGATCAAGTTTTCTTTCACAACGCCGTTATCTTCATCTTCCTAATCGCACCACTCACCTACATCTCCTGCCGCTACATCACCGCTCCATACGGAAAACACCACCGGAAAGGTTGGGGTCCCACCGTACCGCCGTCGATAGCGTGGTTCCTCATGGAATCCCCTACTCTCTGGTTCACTCTGATCCTCTTTCCCATCGGTCAACACCGGTCAAATCCGAAATCAATTATCCTCATTTCACCTTTCATCTTCCATTACATCCACCGGACCATCATCTACCCCCTCCGCCTTCGCCGCAAAAACTCTACCAGCTATCCGATCACCATCGCGTTAATCGCATTCTCGTACAATATCTTCAATTCTTACTTGCAGGCTAGATGGGTGTCTGAATATGCAGATTACCGGAACGACGAGTGGTTTTGGTGGCGGTTTTCCGGTGGGTTGCTGGTTTTTGTGTTTGGTATGGTGGTGAATGTGAAATCAGATATGGAATTGGTTAAATTGAAGGATGCCGGCGGTGGGTATAAGATTCCGAGAGGTGGTTTGTTTGAATTTGTGAGCTGTGCGAATTACTTTGGGGAGATCTTTGAGTGGTTGGGCTGGGCATTGATGACCGGGTCATGGGTCCGGTTAGGGTTTTTGTTGTACACGTGTGCAAACTTGGTACCAAGGGCACGGGCCAATCACATGTGGTACTTGCAGAAGTTTGAAGTGATTAATATGGCTTTTTATTTAAAAAAAGGTTATTTATACTTTTATAACTCATTTGATTGATACAAATATTTAAATTAGAGGATAAGATTGGTTAAATTAATTAATTGATTACAAATGTCAATTATTTTACAAGTATTTATAACAATGAAATATGAATATTAGTAAGAAGAAATACATATTTTCTTGGGTTTTATGGTGTATTTGTATTCTCTCCAAATGATGAATTACTAGTTTTAAGATTTTGCTTAATTAGTTTATTTACCTTTGGATTATTTGTTTATTATTGATTAATCTTAAACAAACAAATAACTTTGTTAAACAATGTCTGATTTATCAAGGTTAATCTAATTTGTCATTATCAAGTGTTGTTTTCGGCATTTGATGTGATAAGTACTGAAAAGCAAATAGATTAGGTGATGGACTGGTACCTTTTTTATGATTAAACATGGAGAAATGATATTTAGTCCTACAATTGGTCCTATTCGTAGTCCTATTAACTTGATAGGTTGACATGTGTACTCCATTAATTCTCTCTCTTAATATCATCCCTTGATTTTGACACGTATCTTCATCTAATGAGTATAACTATGGGTGAGAACCAAATGCTAGGACTAAATATCATTACTCTTAAGCACGTCACTCAACTAGGAAGGGGTTGGTTTGGCCAAGCCTGAAAACCCAAAACTAAGTATTTTAATTTTTAAAAATGTCAATATTCGTGTTCGATTTTTAGAGGGTCTGTTTTTTAATTTATATAATCGGTTTTTATTACAACATTACCGATTTATTCGATTAAAAATTTAGTATTATTTAGTTAAATCGACAAATTATTAATAGTTTAAACTAAACTATCTTTTAACATTTAATTCAAAAATGACAAAATATGTCCATCAAAATATGAAATGTGACGAGAAGTTGTTTTTTCTCTTCTGATTTCGTGCTAGTTTTTAGGTTTTATATTGAGGTTTTGGTTCAGTTTTGTGTTAAAAGTTGATGAAATAAAATGAGGTCTCGCAAACAATGGTATAACTGTAAGTTCATAATCACGTGAAAAATATGGTTGAGTTAAAAAAAGAATAAAAATACATAAAGGTAACTAATGAAAGAGGTTTATTTGGTCCTCTTTTTGGCTTCACTATACAAAATGACCCCGAGCACGGTGAGTAAATAACCGAGCAACCCGGTTGCAGATACCGGATTCTTAAAAATTAAAATTGAGATTACAACCGCTACTGCTCCTTTTGCATTTCCAAGCACCTGTAAAACAATAATTAAAAACATTAAACTTTAATTAATTATATTTCGGAAAACACGGAAAATAAATGTATAACGAGTGAAGGAATACCTGGAGAGTTAAAGCACTTGTGTGTTTGGTAACCAAGAAATTAGTCAAGTTGACCAGATATGCCACAACAGAATTGAAGAGCAGATACCAAACAATTTTGACATCTTTTCTGGCAAGAGAAATTGTAATCCCAACAACATTATTTTCCATTATTAATGTTGCAGGAAGCAATATCAAAACAGCTATTGGAGCCATATACAGCAACAAATTCATTGAATTCACCTTTTCTCTGTTTATTACATAAATTGTTAATCATAGGCTGGTTAGAAAAAGAAAATGTTCATTTAATATTAAAGTTTGGATGTAGGTTGATGTTGTAATAATTAGATAATTAAATATTTAGCAAATTATGACTGTTAATAAATATAAATGACAAAAAACATACGACTTTTGTCATAGAAAAAAGAGAGTGAAATTACCCTTCTGAGGAAAGCAGAATTCCTTGAAGAACAGACTTTAATGCTCTTGCAGCTGTTGCAGCAAGACACATAATAAAACCAAATAGATGAAAACTCGGTTCACCCTGCACAAAAAAGAAACAATATCCAAATTATTGTTTCAGCAAATACTAACAAGCCATTTTCTAACTGATCCTGCTTAAGAATTCTAATTATTCTTGTTAAAGATAAAGCACAACTAAACACCGAAATCAAATTCCAATTACACAAAATAATTGATAAATCGGAACTCAGCTTTCAAAATACCAAACTTCAAAGGTTGACTAAAATGTGATATTACAGTATACATCTTATCCTTGTTCAAAAATCCTAAAAGTTCAATGCATACATAGTCATTGTAACTCTTACTAATTTCATAATTAACTTAAAAAGATCAAGAATTCAAGATATATAACTAATTTTTACAGCTCAAGTGTCTATGAATACTAAATTACTAATATACCCTCATATCCCAAAACAATCGATAGGAATCATAAGTGATTGATTACTTGAGCTTCATACTTTCAAATATAATACTATCTCAAATATAAGCTAATCATTTGATTCTCATTATTCAATTTCACAAAATAATTTTCAAAAAAGCAGAAAGAAATGATGAAATTAGAGATCTTACCCCACTAGCAATGACAACACCAAGGACCACAGGAACGAGAGTTGCATAGGTCAACCATGCCTCTTTCTTCCTAGTCATAATATAAGCAAAAACCGCAGTGAAAAACGGCGTCGTAGCACCAACCGCCTGCGTGAACGAAACCGGCAAATACCTCAACGATACATTACCACTAACTACCGATGCACAAAACACCAAACTCAGAGCTGAGATTTTGAAAAACTGAACCCTAGACCTAACGGTCTGTAACGGCACCATCTTCAGCCACACGATCCCAACGTAGCTGAGCAACGAACACGCGGTCATATGACACATGGTGAGGAAGATCGGGTACTTGAATCCATAATTGGTTAGCAGGTATTTGTTGAGCAGAAGTACTCCAATGTTGGATGTGTACCATGATGAAACGAGGCCGATCGTAACCCACTGGGAGGCAGTGGCTATGGCTCCCTTCATTAAATTTGAAATGATTGAAGAAATTGATTGGGGGTTTTACATGAGGATTTAAGGAATTGAGAAAAAAAAGTGGGAGATCTGGGGGGATTTGTTGAGGGTTTTAGAATTAGATGGATGGATCTAAATTAGGGAATTTTGCAATGTGAATTCAAAGTCAATGACCAACTCCTTACATTACGAGGCAACTATGGAGAGTCGGCAGCTTAATGGAATATATAACCTTATTCGGCTTATTAAATACTACTTTCATTTACACCAACATATCATTTAGAAAAAAAGAAATAATATTATTATTTTTTCTACGTAGTCTAAGAATTTTATCAAGTCTCAAGTATTAGCTTTTGAATCAATAAAAAGTCAAAGGTTAATATCAATATTCAAACCACCACCACCACTACCAACACATGTGATTCAATACATCAATACCCGCCCACTGCCGGCGGTGGCAACCGGCGGCGGCAGACAGTGGCGGCCGGCGGCGATCGGCGGTGGTCTTTGGCGGCCGGCGGCGGCGGACGGCGGCGGCCGGTGGTGGTCCGGCGGTGGTGGTCGTGACTTGAAACACATATGATTCGAAGTAATATGCTCGTCTGCATTTTAGAACCCCTGTTTTTAGTGAATTACATGTGTTCGAAACACATGTGATTCTTAGTTCGTACACTCATCTGTTTTTAGAAACTCATGTTTTTAGTGAATCACATGTATTACATGTGTTTCGTGACTTGAAACACATGTGATTCGAAATAATATGATAGTTTGTATTTTGGAACTCTTGTTTTTAGTGAATCACATGTGTTTAAAACACATGTGATTCGTAATTCGTATGCTCCTCTATTTTTAGAACTCCTGTTTTTAGTGAATCACATGTGTTTCGTGACTTGAAACACATGTGATTCGAAGTAATATGCTCGTCTGTATTTTGGAACCACTATTTTTAGTGAATCACATGTGTTTCAACTATTAAAACACATGTGATTCGTAGTTCGTATGCTCCCCTGTTTTTATAAATTCATGTTTTTTGTGAATCACATGTGTTTCGTGACTTGAAACACATGTAATTCGAAGTAATATGGTTTTCTGTATTTTGGAACAATTTTTTTAATGAATTACATGTGTTTCAGAATATCAATACCACCACCAACCCCACCACCAATGTGAGTCACCACCACCACCGCTAGCGGTCGGAGGCGGCGGCTGACGGTGGTCGGATGTGGCCGGAGGTGGCTGTAGCTAAGGAATTTAATCTTGATCATTTTAATCGAATGACTACGAATTATCCCTTTGAACTATACAAAACTCTTGTACTACCTAGAACCCAACTCATTTATATTCCTAGTTTCCTACTTTTTTTTTCTTTTTAAATTTGACATGTCTTTAACTTTTATTCACATTTTCTTTTGTGCATGTAGTCTTCATTTTGGGTTCTGCATTATAGAAATTGTGTATGTAATATTTTGGCTTCTGCATTTTTATCCTTAAATCTTTATTCACATTTTTTTGTCCATGTGGTCTTCATTTTTTAATATATATTTTTTAATTTCCACATAAAATGACTAAAATACTCTTATAATTAATTTTTCTGATTTTTTTAGTTTATTTTTCTTTTCCAGCCATCTTCTCCAACGAACTTCCGACAAGTTCCATATTTGGTTATCATATATGATTGAATCTCGTCGTCCATAGGCTCCTTCCATTTGGTAGTCTTAAGACTTGCCATCTCTTCTTTAAACTTGAATGGCTTATCTAACCAATGGGTTAGTGTGTGTCATCTTTAGTTATACGTTATACGGTAACCATAAAACTCAAGAGGTCACTAACTCTAGTGAGGAATGACCGGGGCTACGTCAGTTTGCTTAAAAAGACTTTAATCCTCTGGTTGAATTCTAGTTTAAGCTATAAGTGAAGTTCTTCTTCATTGGTTGACTCTTAAAACTTTGAAGATCTATTTTACTCGATCTATTTTACTCACACTAGCTCATTTGAAAATAAGATATCTCTCAAGAAATAATCATCTTCGAGCGATGAATATTTTGTTCTCCAACAGTTTTTAAAACCGGTATCCAAATGACTTCTCGGGAAAAACAATGAAGTGACATCTCTTTGATATATGTTCTAGCTTGTCATGACTTTCACATCCAACGTAAACGTCACCACATCATGCTTTAAGATGTCAGAGTGAGGGAGGAACCCCACACTACATTTCAGATGATGTTTTTGCAACATTCTTAGTTGGTACAAGCTTCAAGCAGCGGTTTCTATGCCATAACCATAAAAACTTATTGAAAGTGTAGCGCGACTCATAATCAATCTAACCATGTTCATGTTAGCATACCACAAATATAAATTCATGAGAAATATCGAAATAAAAACTAGAAAATAATCAGGAATGCAGAAATGAGATGGAGGAAACAATAAGTTTATTGACATTCTAAGGTTATGTATAGTATACAACAGTATAACTGTGAGTCCGTAATCACATGACGTAGAGGTATACAACAAATGGAGGTTTGTTCCTCAATTAAAAATATATAGAAATCATAAAAAGAATAAAATACAAAAGGAAGAAAAGAGGGTTGGGTTTATTTGGCCCTCTTTTTGGCTTCACTATACAGAATCACCCCGAGCACCGTGAGCAAGTAACCAAGCATTCCCGTTACAGAAACCGGATTCTTAAAAATCAAAATTGAAATCACAACCGCAACTGCTCCTTTCGCATTTCCCAGAACCTATTTATTATGCACAAATATATTAAATAAGGGGTAAGTTGGTCATTTCAAGTTCTTAATGAGGATCTAAATGCTTTATACATTAGTAAACTAACCTTAATAGTTTTCTAAATATTTTATCTCTTAGATTTGTGAATTGTTAGCATTTTAATATTTCTTCTGTTGCAGTCTTTATTTCAGTTTGTTCATTTACTCTATATTTAGCTGCTTCACATCTGTCAAAGTTCAAAAATCCTCTATTTTAGTTCCAAAATACTAACTTAATTTTTATTTATTTCACATTTCGTCCTTTAGTGTCAAAAGTTTCAAAAATAAGGACTACCAGTGTAATTTTGAAACTAAAGGACGAAATGTGAAATTTGGTGGTACAAACCATAAGGACGATTTGTGTAATTTACTCTTTACAGGAAAAAAATGTTGACATCGTATGCTTAAAAATATGGGTAAATGTAAATTGTCCCTGTGGTCTAGGGTTTTCTGGCTTTTTGTCCCTAAACTTTTTTTTTTCGGGTTTTTTGTCCCTGTACTCTTTAAAATTCTGGTTTATCGTCCTTCCGTCCAAAATCCTCCGTTAACTGACGATACTTTTGTCCTTTTTCCCAAATTACCCCTAATTCTAACTTTTTTCTTTTCCCTTTTCTCCATTCTCTCCCTCTTCCTTCAAACACTTGAAGAACAGATGCCATGTTCTTCATTCAATTAAAATCAAACACAATCGAACACTTGAAGAACAGATGCTCAAAGGCCTTTGTATAAACCATTTTGTGGGTTTTTCTCCTAAGTAAGCAAGAACACAAGAAAAAGATCCAGATCTGCAAAAACAAAAATTGGGGCTACCCTCTTCTTCTTCTTCCCCGCCGGTTCACGATTTTGTAGGTTTTACAGATCCAGATCTGCATAAACCATTTAGTAGGTTTTAAAGATCGAAGCTTTTAAGGCGGATCTGAAACTTTGAAGGTAATTCATGGCAGATCTGAAACTTTGAAGGTTCTATTCGTATGGTTAGATCTGTGAAATCGACCGGAGCAGTATAGATCTGTGAAATCGATGAACACCATCACGAGATCGATCGGATCAGGTTAGATCTGTGAAATCGATGAACACCATCGCGAGATCGACCGGAGCAGGTTAGAGCTGTGAAATCGAGTTCGACGGGAGCAGTTGATTTGGTTCATGGCGATTTCGATTTTGGTTTCATGTTTGTATTGTGTTCATGGTGATTTGGGACATAATTTCTTAAAAATATTGCTTGACATGATTCTGTTACTTCGATTTTTAGATGGTATAACAACAAATTGAAATAAAGAAAAAGAGAAATGAAAAAGAAAGAGGGAAAGAGTTTATTTGATTTGAAGGTTTTGATTTCTGACGGTGGTGGCTGATTTCTAACGGGGTGTTTGCTGGGTTTATTGGGGATTAGGGTTCTTGTTTTATGATGATGAAGAAGAAAGGTACGAAAAGACCAAAATACCCTCACATGTTTAGCACGTGGGGTTAATTAACCACCAAATTTGGACGGAAGGACGATAAACCAGAATTTTAAAGAGTACAGGGACAAAAAACCCGAAGAAAAGAGTTCAGGGACAAAAAGCCAGAAAACCCAAGACCACAGGGACAATTTCTGACATTTACCCTAAAAATATTAAAAGGGCATTACTGTCTTTTCGTCTACTTCATGCTCAACATGTATCACACTCGTTGCTAAAATGATTCATTCATGAGCCTAGACACACTATACATGATTATATATGTATATACAAGTAACTAAGCATAAAGTACAAGTAACATGTAGAAGAACCATAGTTTAGTTTTGAATATGAAAAATTGAGAAAAAAATAATGAGTGAAAAATACCTGGAGAGTTAAAGCACTTGTGTGTTTGGTAACCAAGAAATTAGTCAAGTTGACCAAATATGCCACAACAGAATTAAAGAGCAGATACCAAACAATTTTAACATCTTTTCTGGCAAGAGAAATTGTAATTCCAATCACATTTTCTTCCATTATTAATGTTGCAGGAAGCAATATCACAACTGCTACTGGAGCCATATACAGCAATAGATTCATTGAATTCAATTTTTCTCTGTTCATAATATAAATTCAGGCACATCAGATGCTGGTAAGAATTTGAAATTGATCATGTAATGATCACATATTTGATTTTTTGGCAAATTAATTAATTAAATGACAAAAAAAAGAGTGAAATTACCCTTCTGATGAAAGCAAAATCCCTTGAAGCACAGACTTTAATGCTCTTGCAGCTGTTGCTCCAAGACACATAATGAAACCAAATAAATGGAAACTCGGTTCACCCTGCACAAAAAATATAAATAAAAATAAATAAATGGCAACACATATATGTATTGTGAAAATCAACTTATAGCTGATCCATAAAATAAAGCTATTAGAACTAAACATGCAATGATGTGTGTTAATACTCGGGAATATAAATATATTTTTATAACTAACACTTGAAATCAAATTCCAATTTCACAAAATAATGGATTGATTTTGACATCTGGAAGTTAAATTCAGTTACCTAAGTTCAAGACTGACAAAGATGTAAAACTAAAGAATTTAATGAATCCCTTTACTTCAAATATTAAGATATATTACTAATTTTCTACTACTCAAATGTCAATGAGCCTTTATGTTATTCCGGGTTACAAAATAGCAATCCTTCATGAAACAATTGATAATTATGTGAAAACTATCATTTGCAACAAAACTGCTACGCCTACAAACAAGTAAGTTGAATGTGCATGATTATTAACAGATTCTAGCTTTGAGTAACCTAGGTCTGCATACTAATATTCGATTCTTTAGGGGTCAAAAAACCTTAAGTTCAAATTTTAATTTAATACTAGCTGCAATAAAACATTATCATACGGTAAAGTAAAATCACTAATATAGACTCAGTTGCCAAATCAATCAACACAAATCGTAAGTATTTGATACTTTGAGCATCATACCACCAAATAAGCTTTCATAAAACGCAGAATCAAATGATGAAATTAGAGATCTTACCCCACTAGCAATCACAACACCAGTGACCACAGGAATGAGAGTTACGTAAGTCAACCATGCCTCCTTTTTCATAGTCATAACATAAGCAAAAACTGCAGTGAAAAACGGTGTCGTAGCACCAACTGCCTGCGTAAACGAAACCGGCAAATACCTCAACGATACATTGCCACTAACCACCGATGCACAAAACACCAAACTCAGAGTTGCGATTTTGAAAAACTGAACCCTAGATCTAACGGTCTGTAATGGAACCATCTTCATCCACACGATCGCAATGTAACTGAGCAACGAGCACGCAGTCATATGACACATGGTGAGGAAGATCGGGTACTTGAATCCATAGTTGCTTAGCAAGTATTTGTTGAGCAGAAGTACTCCAATGTTGGATGTGTACCATGATGAAACTAGACCGATCGTAAACCACTGGCCGGCGGTGGCTCCTTTCATGAAATTGAAGTAATTGAAGAAATTGATTAGGGTTTTTACATGAGGATTTGGGGGATTTTAGGAATTGAGTAAAATATGGGAGATCTGGAGGGTGTTTGGTGAGGGTTTTAGCTGGATCTGAGTTGTGCAATAGGGGATTAAAGTCAATTTTGTTACAGATTTATTGATGATTGATGAGAGAGGAGGAGGATGAAGAAGGGGTGAGGATGACGTGGCAACGGTAAGAAAGAGGGAGATTTTGCAGAGGGAGATTTTGCAGAGGGAGATAGATGCCTTCTCTTCCACTGTAAACTTACCAAAGAAGTGGGTAGACGGATTGGTATGGGCCAACGCCTCAAATGGCGTGGGGGTGTGACTAGGCGGCCACGGCATGGCGAAGAAGAGGAACATCGCCCCCCACAACGGCGTGGGGGTCGGCGTGGCGGATCCGGCATGAAAGCAACGGCGGAGCACGAGCGTGGGAAGCGAAAACTAGCCGTTGAACGGCTATTTTTTGAGCCGTTGGAAATTTAAAAAATAAAATAAAATAATTAATTAATTTAATTTATTTATTTCCTATATAAACACACTCAAAACACACTCAAAATACTACCAAAACACACCACAACTCTACCAAAATACCCCAACTCACAAATAATGAATTATCTTGGTTCATCATCTGACGACGATGACGCGTTTATGCTAACAATATACTCAGAACTCCTCGATGATATATCATCCGATGAAAGTGAAGAAGTCTTTGACACTAGAACCGCGAAGCTAAATAGAAATCGAGAAGCTGGACACGACATGCTATACCGAGATTATTTTGCGGATGATCATGTTTATGACGACAACAATTTCCAACGAAGGTTTCGTCTGTCCAGAAATTTATTTATGCGCATATGTACCGCGTTAGAAAACAGGTATCCTTTTTTTCAATTGAGATATGATGCTAGAGGTAGGCGGGGATTCACTGCTTTGCAAAAATGTACTGCAGCAATTCGATCTATGGCTTACGGGTCATCCCCTGATTCTCTTGACGAGTACCTACACATGTCTGAAAGAACTGCTAGGAAAAGTATGTATAGATTTTCACAAGGGGTTTTGGAAATATTCGGACCTATTTATTCGCGAAACCAACAGTAACCGATATTCAAAAATTATATGAGGCACACGAAGAGAGACATGGTTTTCCTGGAATGCGGACCATCTCTACAACAACGCACATGCCAACGATGAAGACGATGAAGAGTAATAATTTATTTTAATTATTGTAATTTTTAATTTCTAGTATTTTAATTTTTAATTTCTAGTATTTTCATTTTAATTTAAAGTATTGTCATTTTAATTTTATTTAATGTAATGTAATTTTAAATTATATAAAATATTATTTGTGTGAAAAATAAATGGAAATGAAATGATGAGTTGGAAAATAAAATGGTGTGGTGTGGTGGGTATTTCCACCAAATGATGTGGTGTGGTGGTGGTGTGATGTATGAGGTGGCGATGATGTGGCAGAAAAGGGCACCACCACATGTGGTGCCCATACCCACTAGCCTTAGTGAAGATAAACGAAATTAGGGGGCGTTTCGCTTATTTCTATTCTTTAATTAGAAAGCTACTAGCTGGTACCCGCACAATGCGGCGGCATATACCCCGTGATTATACTATGCAATGACGATAGTGATGGTGGTGGTGCGTAGTGATAGTGGGTAATTATGGTTGCTTGTTAGTGATGGTGCAGAGTGACAATAATGGTAGTTTGTTTGTGATGGAGGTGGTCCAGAGTATAAAATGTGTTTACGCACTAATAAAAAAAAATATCATACAAGTAATTGAAGCCAAATAATCAACATCTCAAATACATATATTTCAAAAATAGCAAATAACTTGGCTAAATATTGTCTTATTAATTTGAGAATACCCATTATGCATCACATGTTAAGATATGATCTAGTTTGCATTTTCGAAGCTCGTCGAGCTACTCCAAAAGGTACAAACTGGACAATTAACCGAAAAATAATCGAACTTAATAAACAATTAAGCTCATTTTTTATGATGTACACACATAAAAATTATACAACAATTTAAGATTAACAATCGAACTTGTGTAAGTATCCATGTACCAATCCAATTACATGGAGTTTATGCTACAAATTATTGTCTTTTTCATGCAATTAGCCACAAGCATTTCTTCAAATATTATGAATGATTGATCGTTTAAAAAAATATGAATGATTGATCCACTAAACCTACTCTTGCAAATGAGTTTACTAATGATAATTATGTTACTGTGTTTGAAGTAACACCAGATTCAAGAATTGTGTTTTATTCCTAGTGCCATTTGCCACATTCTTGCATCTGCAAATACTTGATATTTGGTGTCAACCCATTTGACGCGTTAGAGATAAAAAAAAATATAACTCTATTCGACCCATTTGTATGTAAAAGATGAATACGGTACCTTAATCATTGAGCTATATGTGAAAACATCTAACTTTAATGATCCTTTTGACTCCAAATATTCAAACTCCCTGTATAATTCATGGGCCATTACAAGTCTGGTAGCACAAAATGATTTCAGAAGGAAATTATATGTTGCAATATCTGGACCAACACCTAGATTCTGAAAAAGTCAGCAAAATTAATCAAAATAATTATAATGATGGATATGTCAAGTTCGGATTCTGACCTAGGGTTTGTCAAGTTCATGGTAAACACTTGCACTAACCCTAAGTGCGAAATCGCGTACGTTAATGGAGTAAGGGGAATGAGTGATAAGGTGATTGAGTTATGTGTAGACGATCGAAGGCATACTACCAACAACCATAGCCTCGAGATTGTGTCTCAACTGCGAACTTCATCCGTCAATTTTAGATGTGATACGTAGCGAGACCGACGGGCTTCAACACTTTGGTCAAATATAAACTACAAATTCTTTCCAGTGAATTCCAAATCGATTATTAGAAGATGAATAATAGTTGTGAATTCCAAAGCTGTTGGTTGCACTTCCCGATTTGTGATTTCCAAAGCGATTTCATATCCCAATATCCCAATTGCCGTTCAAAATTCAAATCCTCAGAAAACTCTTTTTGATTTAAGTTAAGTAGAATTTATATAATTAAGTATTTTGAAACTTAACACTTGTTTGTGTAGCTCGGATGGCAATCACTATCACTGGATACCTCTAGGTCGTGCGTTTGATTCCGGTTTCTTTGAAATTCTAAAATGGTAAGTGTGTTGGCTGAATTTTCAGCCTTGCTAAAAAAGGAAGGGGTAAATACTTTATAATATACTAGTAGGTACCCGCGCAATGCGGCGGCGGGTACATGTGGCAATAATAGTGGTGACGTAGGCAGTAGTCACGATACATTATAAAAAAAACCGTACGGTCCTTCGGCCCGTGATAAGTTAAATAATAAGATCCGGAAACTTCATACATCACTTTTGTAACATAATAGGTTTGGTAAACTTTAGTTACAACTGGTGGTGTTTTATCTTTTTATTTGGGGTCTATGTCTAACCAAATATATGCAAGCAGATGAAAGAGGATTTAAACTTAGTGCTATTGACACGTGGTCTACCCCGTCTGACTGGCCGAGCCTGAAATCTGATAACTTAACTGCAGCATCACTTTATAACATTTATTTTTGGGGGAAAATATCAATGTTTTAAAACCCGGATATTGAATCGGACCGGTCAATAGCTAAAAAACGGTCGGACCGGTTGAACCGGGCGGTTAAACCGGCTAACAATATCGTTGAATAATTATGATGCAACAATCATATAAATGATATATATTGAATAATATAAAGGCAATGTATAATATAATAGTCAAAATTACCTTTAAAGACTTAAAAATCTCAAAAGAAAAAGAAAATAAGGTTGTTACGTAACATAGTTGGACTATATTTTTTTAATCTTGTTATTAATATAGTTTAAATTATAAGTGAAAAGAAAAAAATATAGAAAAGGAAAGGAAAAAAGTACACTTTTCCATATCCCACATCGGTGTGAGATGCGTAAGTTTACTACAAAGGAGGAGTATATATTTACATGCCTGCAAAGATAAACAAGCACCTCAATTAAAGTCTTCCCTCTTTGGGCTTTGACTTATTTAAGGTTAAATCTGGCCCAACATTGGCTTTTTTAGGCCGGTTCAACCCGATTTTGTAAAAAAACCGCCGGTTCAATACGGCTCAGTTTTTGCTTGTTGACCCGTCTTATCTGGCCGGCCTCATGTGTTTTTTCCGGTCTGACCGGTCCGACCGGCCGGTCGAACCCGGTCACGAAAACACTGGAAAATATCATGACAAAATTACCTATTAACCTCAAGACCCAAGGCTTCTAGCCTAGTGGTATAAGGTGTTGCCCATGACCCATTGGTCATGGGTTCAAGTCCCGACGTGGACTTTGGTGGTGGGATTTATTCCCCATAGGTGAAAGGTTTGAGGGAAGGCATACTGCCCCTTGTGGATGTCACTGTCTATGCTCGAACTCCTAACTTACTAACTTTGCCATTCAAAAAAAAAAAAAACCTATTAACCTCAAGACAGCCGCAAGAACCTGAAAATCCATTCATTCATAAGCTAAACCTCAAGCAGCATCTTGTTCAATTTCGAGTCTATTTTATATATAATTCATACACAAAAAGACGTTGAATTCCCCTTTCATCATCCATATAGCTTTATCCCACAAGTTTGACCAAGTTTAGATGGTAAGCAAACCCGAAACCAATCACCATTGTCACCCATTCTTTGTGCCCCATAGAAAAAAGTCAAAACAGAACTTAAAGTTTTAGTCAAAACAGCACTTAAATGAATTTATTAACTTGATACATAATTGAATCTAAAGTTACATAACCAAATTCTAAAACATCTAAGTGTTTCCAACAACATACAAATATCATACTAAAATGAACACTTCTTGCAAACATAACTAAATTCTGATACATCAAATTATATAAGTCATGTTTGAGTCCTTAGCAGCCTTTCCCTTTGGTGCAAATTTCTTCACAGTCAACCTAAAATCAAAATACAAAATAAACACTTCATGCATACATAACCAAATTCTAGAGCTTGATTATGATGAATATCTTCAGCTCAATGAGATGGTTCTGCAACACAATGAAGTAAAAATTCAAACAAATTTAAGGAAATGCAAAATAGCATTCAGTTCCTAAAACATCACTTATTGTTGCTAAAAGTAACACCAGTTGTAAATTCCATGATATGTCAAGAATCATTTTCTTGAAATAAGCTTTACGATCTTGCAAGAGCTACATAAGCTTTATGTCAATAAGTCATAAATTCAAACTTATTATTGTGAGTACTCAAAAAGGCTTATTGAAATTTGAAAGTATGTACGCCAGAAAATAACGAAGGAGAGAAACATTGTAACTTGCAAATATATCACATAAATGATGATTTCAACAGTTTCAAAACTTTCTTTTCTTGCAATCATATTTCAAAACAATAAACCAGAAAAAAAAACTAAACTTAAATTTAATAAATAATAAGACACCATTTTTGCAGATTCTACTTCATCTCAATATCATTTATCCATGACTTATTTTTTACCGAACTCAGCACTATCAATAAGTGTATTGCTACTTCAATCCCTGTGAAATTTGATCAAAAAAGTCAATTAACAATCTACAAGTTTGACAAAAAAAAGTTAACAAAATCTTACAGTTACTATTTTTAAATAATCTCATTCTTGGTTCTTCTTCATCTTGTATTCTTTTTCTTTCTAAAGCACCAAAAAAAGTGAACTACTTTGTGATAATAAAATTTGAGGGTACAAATCACATATGGAATTGTAACCTCTGGGAAGTTCAGGTTCACGGTACTGCCACAAATTTGCTGCAATGTGTTAATTAAAAGAATATTTGCTTCGACTTTTTAGTCAAAATTCAGAAACTCTTACACATGTTACTACTAATTTAACATCGATATTAACCAAATTTGCTTTGATATATATGTTTCTGAATTTAATCAAATACTGAGTATAATTGACAGTCAAACTAATTTAACATCATATATGTAAGTACTTACTGATCCACTAAATACTCAAATGATTCCTTAGCTTCTTCAACAATTGCAAATCCCCTGCTCCTATCCACAACCCTAATTTATTCAAACACAAAATTAGGGGGTTAACAGAAACTTAAACAATCTCAAAATAATACGAAATTGCTGTGTAATCAAATGATGGTGAAGATGATCGAAGCAGCGTATAGAAATTGTTTTTAAAATTGATAGAAAAGTTGGGGTTTTGGACACTGAAATAGATCCAATAGTTATGGAAGTGTAATCGATTATTTGTGTCCGTCGTATTTGTAGGGTGAAGTTAGTATGGCAGACGCAAGTTTGAGGGAACCAAGGAGTTATTTGCAGACACATGCTTAAGATTGAAGGAAGGCGATGGAATCGAGGAGGCGTCTAAGGGAGAACCGAGGAGGCGTCTGTTGGGTTATTGTCCCAGTGATGAGACATCTCTTAGGGTAAAGATGAACCGATGAGGTGTCTCTCAGTTTATACATGTTAAGAGTATTAGGTGTGATCACTTGGGGTGAGATGCCACATCGCGCCACATTTGCGCAACGTCACTATTTCACATTTCACATTCAAAACCCCCAAATACTCCCTCTACCATCACTAAAATATCTCCCACTCACCAAATACATTAAAAAAAATACATTGGAAAACTCACCCTCTCACGCCGGACTCGCCAGCCATCCGACGCGCACCCTCACTCACCCAACGCGCGGTGTGGTGGCGAGGGTCAAGCAAGCCGGCGAGCATGCCATGTAAGCAAAAGTGGAGATGACGGAGGGATGCTTTGTGATGATACCCCTTTCTCTAATTAGTAACCCACGAAAGTGCCACCCTGTAGTTCAGTTGGTTGGCAATGTTGTGCGTTTCCTCTTGGTCCAGTGTTCGAATCCTGCTGACTTAATTGATTTTTAAATCCAACTGAAAACAAAAAAGGAAAGTGTGTTGGCTGAATTTTCAGCCTTGCCAATTTTAGAAAGGGTAAACTCTTTATAATATAGTAGAGATTAGAGATATTCTCTTTGAAATATGGTAAAGGGATATTTGAGATTACGATTAATTAATTAATTACTTATTTGTTTATTTCCTTCTAAAAATATAAATAATTAAAAATAGGTATTCGACAAAAAGTTTGAAAAAATTATTTATTTATATATGGACATTTAAAACAGAGTTTTGGAAAATCAGGTGATGAGATAATTACTGCGTATTGAAAAAGTGATTATTTATATTTTACCTATTAATTAAACAAAATAATCAAGTTGTCAAACACTAAAATACAGTTGTATAATTATTGTGATTCCAAACCACATAATTAAATCCAGACATTTTTTTTATAATGGTTGATTTTCTCAATGTTTTAAAACCCGGATTTTGATTTGAACCGGCCGTTTGTCTAAATACGGTCGAACCGGTCGGACTGGTTGAACCGGACGGTTGAACCGGATTACAATATTAATTATATTTATAAAAATAGTAAATTACACGGATAGTACCTGTGGTTTGACTTGAGTTTTGGATTTGGTCCCTAAGTTCTAGAAATTACATCGATGATCACTAAGTATCAGACTTCGTATCAGTTTCGGTCCCTATGGTGGATGTCTGTTAAAAAAAAATTGTTAACTTATATTAAATGCCTAAAATACCCTTTTAACATTTTATTTATTATTAGAGCGAATTACATCTAAGGTCCCTGTGGTTTACCACTTATTGCAGCCATAGTCCCTAAACTTCATTAAGTACACTGGGAGTCCCTGATGTTGCCACTTTGTTGCACCCGTAGTCCCTGAAACAAACGGACGTTAATTAATGCCGTTAAGTCCCCCATGTGCACACCACATGATGGGTAGTATGGTAATTGTCCACACCTTCCTCATATTTAAACCTGAGTAAATTATATGGAAGGTCCCTGTGGTATACTACTTATTACAGTCTCAGTCCCTGATCTTCATTTATTACATCGGAAGTCCCTGGTGTATACACTTTGTTACACGCATGTAGGCCTGTAAACGAATCGAACGTTCAACGAATCGCTTGCGAACCGTTCGGCGGGAGTTCATTTATGTTCGTTCGTTTAGCTAAACAAACGAACACAAACAAGATTTTGTGTTCGTTTAGTTAAACAAACGAACACGAACAAATGCCCGTTCGTTCGTTCACGTTCGTGAACATCCGTTCGTGTTTGTTTGTTTACGTTTGTTTGTTAGTGTTCGTTTGAGTTTGTTTATGTTCGTTTGTGTTTGTTTGTGTTTGTTTCGTGTTCGTTTGTGTTTGTTTCGTGTACTTTTGTGTTTCTTTATGTTCGTTTGTGTTTGTTTATGTTAAGAAAATTCAGTGTTCACGAACGGTTCGTGAACTAGGGTAACAAACATAAACGAACGGGCATTTGTTCGTGTTCGTTTGTTTAACTAAACGAACACAAAATCTTGTTTGTGTTCGTTTGTTTAGCTAAACGAACGAACATAAATGAACTCTCGCCGAACGGTTCGCAAACGATTCGTTGAAAGTTCGGTTCGTTTACAGGCCTACATGTGTGTAACAAAGTGTATACACCAGGGACTTTCGGTGTAATAAATGAAGATCAGGGACTAAGACTGTAATAAGTAGTATACCACATGGACCTTCCATGTAATTTACTCAGGTTTAAATATGAGGAAGGGGTGAACAATTACTATACTACTCATCATGTGGTGTGCACATGGGGGACTTAACGGCATTAATTAACGTCCGTTTGCTTCAGGGACTACGGGTGCAACAAAGTGGCAACACCAGGGACTCCCAGTGTACTTAATGAAGTTTAGGGACTATAGCTGCAATAAGTGGTAAACCACATGGACCTTACATTGTCGTTGTCCTCATCTGCAAAGTCGATGTTAGCTGAATCATAGCAATTACAAAATTATGACCTAAATTAGCTTGTATTAAAATTGCGAATCAACTAGAATTAACTGATTTGAGTTAAAGAGGATGCTAACATTGGCCATACGGATGAAGATGACGAATCTAGGGTTTCCGTCATCTTCAATTTTGGGCATAGCAGACATTGGGCGTTGAAATTGACGATATTGCATTCCTCTTTTTCCTTTAGCTTCAATCAACATTAATCTCTTTCCTTGATTCTTCTGATGCTGTTGTTGATTCCTTTGAATTTGAGATGAATTTGACGATCTTACATACAAACCTCCATTGTTGTGTTTGATTTTGTTGGTTAGAGGTGTCATCTTGAGTATGAAATTTTATGAAGGATTCTTGTTATCCACAATCATGGAAATTTGATAAAGAAACAAAAAGGGATATGCATCTTCCTCACCTTCTTCCACTGGTATGTTCCACTGCTATGTTCCTCACCTTCTTCCACTGGTATGAGATGACAGATTAAGGCATTTCACATCAACATCGCCATCCTTAAAATTTTCAGTGTTAGCCCCTCATTTGTTGAACTATTTAATCGCAGTAAACTCACTTCAAGTATAGACCTAGATTAAGCGCAGTAAACTCAGTTCAATTTTAGACCTAGATTCCAATTTATATGGTAAATTAGATGGATATGAAATGAGTGCGAGATGGGTTTTATGTTTTTATTCCTTAATTTTTGTGTTTTGTCAATGATTACCATTTGTATTTCATCAAGTCGATTATACTCAAGTGATACCTGCAAGGTTTTGGTTTTTATAAAGGGTAAAATTGTCATTTGTAAAAATTTAACATCAAATTTTGACGGATGTTAGGCTTAGGGACCAAAAGCGATATGAAGTCCGATACTTAATGACCATCGGTGTAATTTCTGAAACTTAGGGACCAAATCCAAAACTCAGGTCAAATCACAAAGACTATCCGTGTAATTTACTCTTATAAAAACATTGCTGATATTGGACATATCTTCTCCTATATATGAGGCTACATTTGTTTTTGATTTGACAACTCAGTTTAGAGCTCTTTTATTGGTCCAATATGCCACGTGTAATTACACCATTGGTCAGCCAATTCCCTCTCCCATTTTATCAGGTCGGCTTTCTCCCGCTTCATTCTCCACTCTCCTTCCCCCAATTTCAACCCTAACCACCGTACGATACTCCTCCCAGCCCATCTCGATACTCCTCCGTTTATATATGCTCCGTTCAGATAACCAATTCGCTAGGGTTAGGGTTATTTGCAATCAAAGTGATTTGAATTTCGATGAGAGAAAATTAGGGGTTTTGTTTAAGGTAAATCACGGTGTTTCAATTAAACTTGCGGGATCGATTAATGTATTCACGATGTACTCCGTTTCCGACCGGAGAGTTTGGGTTTTCGCGGTGAAGATTTCCGGTGGCGGAGATGAGGTGAAATTCATTGCCGCAATCAACTGACCCGATGCGCGTCGACGCAGAGGATATTTGTTTCCCGATACGAAATCGCCAATCGCTTCTCCAAATCGAAATCGCCAGTTGCCAATCTCCATGGTCTCTTCTCTTTGACGAAATCCACGCGGTAAATTTACAACTTTTTTATTCAAACTCTCCAATAAAATAAAATTGTTTTCATATGCAATTTGTTGATTAGATTTGATTTTAATGGACGATTGTTTAAATCTGTGGTTATGTTTATTTGGTTTCCTTTTCACGTACTTATTGTTTATGTCAATGCCATGTCCAATTTACAATTTGAATGTTATAGATTATACATTGTAGCACGAGACATTTAGCATTAGACATTTAGCATTAGTTGTTTATTGGTCATTTTTGACGTAGTAGGTTTGAAATACGAATGCTTTTGTTAAATTGTCTACAAAATGTCAAAATCCAAAGTTTCTATATCTTTATCACTGTAATAATTCGTCAAGGATACCAAAAGCTTATTAAAATTGGGTATTATGTGGTGACCAAATGGCCTTCGTAGACAACTAAGGTGAAGCATATGATTTTGATTGTTATTTTTAGTTTGTAGATCTGTGATGCAAACTGATATAATAATACTAACTTGAATCTTATAATTGGGCCCTCAACAGCACCTAGAGAAACTTGATGATTGATTATATCTGTATGTTTATAGATGAATGTGTACCTATTTTCTATGTTTTTTGAAGAATGACGTTATCTTTTTTAGTATTCATTTATTTTTTGTTAAAATGATTTTCTTTTTTGCAGTATGTTTTCAATATGGATAAGCGTATTCCAAGGAGGAAATCGATTTTTGTGGATAATCAAGACATTCTAGATCTCACTGAAAATGTTTTGTCTATTTATTGAAAGTTTAACTTGTGCAACTTAGGACCATTTTTTTATGTCATTTACAAATGAGTTTTTTTACCCACCCATGTACAAAATAGAATCTAGACTGAGCGAGAATATGTCTTGTAGATTACAGGTTTCATGATCACACAATGTTCTGGCCTGTTCCAGGAACTCTCATGATTAAAGCCTCTGAAAGTGAAAGAAAGGATGCTTCTCAATTAAAATGGGCCAGTTGGGTTAGGCAGTTGGACAATTTTGTGATGCTTTAATCTCGGTTAGAAAAGAAATAGTATAGATTGAGAAAGGAAAGGTTGATATCAACAACAATGTATTGTAAAATTTAGTTTATTAACTCTTTTATTCCTCTCCGGCGAGGTTTGAACTTCGCAAAGGCCTTCACGATTCGCATCTTCACGTCCAGCAAAGAAATTTTTAAGGTATTAATAATATAATAATTGGTGTTTTATTGCAGTCTCCTGTCTATCTACAAACTTTCCTTTCATGTTAAGATTTTTTATTAAAATTTATTTTTGCCTATAGTTGTAATTTTTTTTGATAAATTATCTTTGTTTCTTTAAGTATTCTGCAACAATTGTGCAAACTAAAATTTGTATTTCTTTTACGTCAAAAAGCCATTTTTTTTGCTGACTAGATGTATAATAGGTTCTTTTAGAAAAACTTAATTGCAATGTGAATTCCATTCCATTATAAGTTATGACATTTTATGGATGAATTCAGTTATTAGCTTTAGGCAACTGATTGTATTATCTTTTTTCTTCTTATTATTGTTGCACAAGACTCGATAGGATGAATTAACAATTTGGTTTCACAGTTATACCAAGGAATGTATGAGGACCAGTGTTGAAGCAATTTACCGGTTAGTCTTCAACTCTTTATCCTCCTTTTTAATTGCTTATTACCCCTAACTTTTACAATCTTAATTACTGCGATTATTTTGTAGCTCTTTTACTTCATCTGACCGTGTCAGTGGATATTGTTTGGTGGTTGACTGTTAAGGTATGCAACATACTCTATGTTAACAATTACTATTTGTTAGGTGGTAGGGCTGGTCGGGGTTGGGTCAAAATGGGTTTGGGATAAAAACAAGTTTTTTGTTGTAGGTTGAAATGGGTCGGGTTTACTCATATACATCGTTTTTCTCATTTTGCTCATTCTTAATGCTTACAACTTCTTATATTGTATTTTTTAATGTTTTATTGCAATCCCATTCTTAGGGGTTAACTGAAAAGTTCAAGGAAAAAGACACATCATAGTCGGGCAATGCTACGTTTAAGTATAAAGCTTTCATGTTGACCGTTTTGCCCTTCCTCAGTTTGACTATCAAAACCACCCTGAATATTTTGTGTTTATACTCCAACATGGCCAACTATATGTCGTTGTCTCAAGAGTGAAGAATAAGAACCACTTGAAGGTTATTTATTACCCACGATGGCAACTATACCAACTCAACGACAAACGTCGTATATAAAGAAGTTTTATTTCGTTTTTTAGTTTTTTATCGGATTATTCATGTATAACAAAATGTTTATTCATCATTTCAATAATAACTGATTATACGATTTCCTACGTTATTATTATCGTTATGCATTCTATATTTCGAAGCATGCCCGCCCAAACGGGCGGGCTTTGAAACTAGTTAAGGATATTATACAATCATTCTAAAATAAAATTACATAAGTAAGTACGTGAGATGGATAACACCTTCTTTCACCAGCTAAGTTCGTATCTCTTTTACGTATGTAATTCTTTTGCTTATTTTTTTGTAGAGTGGTTTATCCCACATCGTTGGAGGAGTCTCTCCCTCTCTCTACTTTCACCAGCTAAGAAGTTCATATCTCTTAACTTTTGTCATTAATCAAATCAAAACATTCAACAAAAGCTCTCACCCTCTCTCTACCTTATCTCACTAAAACCCTAAACATTTGTAACTCCATAAAATTTACAAGATTTTTAAAATTGAGTACAAAATTATAATAAAAAAGGTCCCATAAATAATTCCCAAAATAATTATTTGATATAAAAATGTATTTAATGCGGAAAAGTCTTAAATATATTCGGAGTCTTAAAAATAATAAAAACGTTCCACATCAGCACTCAGAAATAGTACAGCAGTCAACCGTCCACCTTCTCTTTTCCTTTGCTAGTACCTGAAAGTGGGAGGGAGATTTTGGGTCAGCGGGGAAGCTGAGTGAATAATCTCAAAATGTAAACAACTACAACATACAATACATGAGGGCACACAAGTGAACTCCTACTCATTTACTACTCAGTTAATTTCTCAGTTTTCATTTCTTTTAATTTATATAGCGTGCTTGTGTAAATCGAGTCGAGAGATCAACCTCGCCTCTCCTTACACTAAAATGCCACTCAGGCTACCACACAGAATTTCCACACAGAATTACCACACAGAATTTCCACTCAGATTTATTAATTGTTTTTATGTTTTCAATTCATAACATAAACCATACAGATAGCCCTGTCACATAGTAGCACAAAATGACTCGGTACCGGCTCAGATACTCGGCACGTCGGTCTCAGATCAGTGGTATGTAAAATCAGTCACTCAGTTACTTAGATAACAGATCAACACACAGAAAGTAAAAACAGATCAAAACAGTTAACCACATAAGTCATGCACGTATCATTATAACTGAATACACGGTGAGAATACTCACCTCGAAAACGTAAGCTCCGAAGAATCCTCGATACTCTAAAACGCTGCCCGGACACTCCTAGATGGTCCTAAAACACGCAAGATAACCCGAATTAAAACTTGACCCAAAAACTCGTTTTTATAAAATTTGGCAGCACCCGTCAGTCTCACGGGAACATCCATAACTCCTAACCCGTAAGGTCGAAAAACTTCAAATTTTCACAGTACGTAAATAAGACCTATATATACATTTGATCAGAAGGACTCTGAACCTGAATCAGATCCGAAGGGTCCCGAAACAGTCCCGCAACACAGCCGAAATGTGCAGCGTTTCTGCACTGCGACACCAAACTACAACTGCTATAATTTTCAAAACGTAACTCCAATTGACTCAAGGTCAGCGGCCACGGAAGCTAACATGTAGGACTACAAATCTCTGTGAGACGGTCCTATGCCAATTTTTCCTCTAAGGTACTTCAAAACAGGTCGCAAGACAACAAATCAAATCTGTCAGAATAATAAAACGATTTCTAAATAATAATAACGGTAGAACCAGTCATCCGAAAGCCTACCGAGGCATACCAAGATCAAGGTTTTCTGGGTTCTTCGAGAATGGCTCGAGATTGACTCAAGGACACGGAAAATAATACAAGAAGAGATGGAGATTATACCCTACAATTTATGCCGCGGGAATTTTGACGATAACATGAATTGCCGAGCACAATTCCAGTGATTATTAAAGCATCCATAGTTGCTCGACACTTGAAGGAAACAATTGAAAGAAGTCCAAGGATTCTGAGCTAGCTGCCACGATTCCTACATTGGCTAGCCAAATAAACAAAATAAAGGCAAGAAAGCATTGTGCCAATTTTCGACAAGTATTGAATTAGATTCGATTCACATGTCATCTACTCATTCTCACCGACATACATCAAATGCATAACTTCTTGGCTGGCCACCTAACTTCTCGCATACCACCCCCATAGCACCGACATCCATATGCAAAGATTTATCACTTTGCCAAGATCTTGTTAGTTTCCGTCACTTTAACTAGTGCCGCCGAAGGAAGAAAAAAAAAAGAAGAGGAAATGATGGTTTAGATTTGTGCGTCGGCCAAAAAGAACATAAGAGAAGAGAATTAGGTTTAAAGCCTAACCTATGCTAATACTCCTAGCCCACAACATAAAAGCCCGATATAAAATATATATGACTCCTTTAAAATAGTAAACCAATTTTCACTAACTTCTCGACATAAAATTATTTATTCAATTAAATGACGACCCACTCCATAAATACAAAAAATTATAACATGTCTAAATATTTAAAAGTCTAATAAATCATTTCTAGTTTAACACGCTAGTCACGCGCCAACGACTAATATAAACTACCTCGGGACACACTCATGCTCAATAAATAATGAACCGACTAACTCAACGACGTCTACATAATACTAACCATTTTATATATTGTCGTCTAAATAATACGAACCATCTAACTACAGGTCGCCTAAATAATATAAAATTATTTATAATTAATTAAAACGTGATTATAATAATATTATTTAATTATTAAAATTTTAGGGCGTTACAACATTCTTCACCAAGTTATCTTAGAAATCATCATCAAAGCTTGAGTAATGAATTAGATGCTTGTTTGATTATCATCAATTGGTATCAGAGCATAATCATTCACGGAATTGGATCCAAATCCGTTGCTTAAGGTCCAGAACAGAAGATCATTTGGGGTTTTTGAAGTTTTTGAAGAAAAAAGGTCAAGAAATCAAAATCCGAATTTAAGGTATTAATGTTAGTTTTTAAGGGTTAAATCTGTTCATTTTTTCATTATATTAAGCTTAGAATCAGATTTCGTTCAATTCCAATCCATATTGACAATGAAATCTTGATTTTAAGAAAACTCCATTAAAGCTTGAAAAACCTTGAAAATTCAAATTTTAGATTAGATCTAGGTTGTTTTTAGCCAATATTATTGAAATGGATTGAAGGAAAACGTTTTTAGGTCAGTTTGCAAAAAGAATCACCCATTTTGGTTAAGAAATGAGCAATCTAGGATCATTTTAGTGCAATTTTCGGGCTGTTCGGAAGTGTTCTGCTCAAAACGACGCTACTGTTCTCAGCTCGAAGCTCAAGAACATTCCCGGCTCGAGAACAGTGAACATCTCGGCCCGAGAACTTTTAACACCTCGGCCCGAACTCTTTCCACAGTTCGGCTCGAACTCTTTCTGAACTTCTCGGCCCGAGAACTTTCAACGCCTCGGCCCGAACTCTTTCCACAGTTGGCTCAAACTCTTTCTGAACTTCTTGGCCCGCGAGCTTTCAACACCTCGGCCCGAACTCTTTCCACAGTTCGGCTCGAACTCTTTCTGAACTTCTCGGCCCGAGAACTTTCAACATCTCGGCCCGAGATATTTCTACATCTCGGCTCGAGAACTTTCAAGTATTCGACTCGAGATCTTCCACTTCTCGACTCAAGATCGCGTGACAAAAGGGGCTGTACTGAAACAGTCATAACTTTCAGCTCGGGTGTCCATTTCAAGCCCACGAGTAACCAACTCGAAGCTCGAAACGCAGGCTACGACGTGATAAACGCCGTAGGCAGTTTACCCGACTTCCCGGCCCAAAAATCCTTGTTTTAGTCACTTTATTTACTGTGATTTTTCGGTAACTTTCCAAACTTTGTTTAGGGCCAGTTTTTGGCTCGTTTTCGTTTGCCTAATTCGAAAATCTGAGGCACATTTAAAGTGTACTTTATTATCTGGAATAATCAGTTTATGATTTCGTTAACTTTGAATTTTTGAAGACCAATTCACGTTCTACATCACTTATTCTATTCTAGAACCTTTTCAATCTTAAATTTTTTTTACCTCGTTTCAATCAAAATTCCCGTGAAGTGTTCTTAACATGATTTCCAAAGAAAAATTGTCTGCCGGGTCGAATGCCCATGAGGAAGAACAATGCACAACCAATCAACTCTCATGGCTAGATCAAACGAATTAAGGGCAGAGCTGGGTATCCCTGAGAACGATGAAAATGAGGTATATTCTTCTTCTTTTGATTCTTTTCTATCTGACTCAGACACTGATGAATTAGAAAATTCCTTGTTTAATGAAAAACGTTTACTTAAAATTGATGAGAAATCTCAGTTGACGAAACAAATTACTGTTTTAGAATCTGAAAAAACAAAACTTTTAAATGATTTAAGTGATTTAAGTCAATGTTCTCTTCAATTAACACAAGTAAACAAGGAATTACAAAATCAGCTGTCTACGTCAAAATCTGCTTTTCAATTTTAGATTTCTGAATTACAAGAAAGTTTACGAAATCAAGTAAACACAACTAATGAATCAAATGCACAAATCACCAACTTAAAGGCAGAAAATTTGACATTTCGTCGTCAACTTGAAACACTTGTTCCTCAAGTTAATCAAAATAACACTTCAAAACAAAAAAACACAAGAGTTACAACAACAGTTGTCATCTTTTCATGTTGCTCACACCAGTGAGGTTAATCGATTTAATCATATAATCAATGAAAAAAAATCTTGAAATATCAAACCTCAAAAACATGAAAACGGTGTCAAGTGAGAACGACGACTCCAAGAAGCTGATCAATGACTTGACGATTCAACTACATAGAGAGCAAACATGGATAAAGGTCGCAGACATCAAGATGAATGAAGGATTTATGTGCACAATTAGTCAACCTATGATGATACATCCATGCCTACGAAACACTTAAGGGTCACACCGGTGAGTGCATGTAATACGAGCAAGATATGCAATGATACTACGAAGAGGAATGATTCATAATAGTCATTATGAATCAGTTAAAGTATTAAGTTAAGTTTAACTTATTACTAGATTAGTTTAACTAACTAATTAATACAAGTACTTGTACATTTACTAGCTGAGTAAATATACAATGTGTTAATTATATATTATCCATAATGTGATTTAAAGCTATTAAATCATATAGTAATTGGATAATATTGTTGTATAAATTATATAAAGGTTATTATATAATTAATTATTAAAAGTTTAAATACAAGTATATAATTCGTGTATATGGGTACCGAATTATTAGTGTATTAATACTAGACATTTAATAGTTAAGTGCAACAATAATAAACTAGTTATACTATAAGGGATGGAAGTATTAAAAGGAAGTTTAATTAAAGATCTAATATTAATTAAACTATAGGGTTCTAAGCATAACTTATTTGTATATAAATAAGAGGCTTAGGGTAACCCTAAAACCCCTTGTAGCACCTCACGAAAACTTCCCCCCTCCTCCCTCTTGGCTTCAGCCAAAAACAACCCCAAGACACAAGCTTTGTGTTCTCCGTGTTCTTCAAGTATTGAAGAACAAGTTCATTGCTTAGATCAACTAGAAGATCGCTCGTCGTGTTCATCATCAGTGGATCTATCTTAAGCATTAACTAAGGTATGTTTCATGGAACACCCTTTCTTCCTCTCCTCTTGTTCGATCGAACGAGAACACCAAGAACCCTAGGGTTCTGGGTGAGTGTTCGACGAACACACACACGTATATGTGTGTGTTCGAGTTTTTCGTAAAAGGTTTCTTTCTTGTTAATCTAATTTAGATTTCCAACATCCCAATCCTTTAGGGTTTAAGGATTAGGTTTAATCCCACTTCCGCTTTAAGGGATTAAATCAGCTAGTTGGTTTTAACCGGTCAAGAACAAGTTCATGTTCTTGGTCAGCAAGGTTTCGAACCAAGCATACTAGGTGGTCGGTCCTATGGGTCGATCAGTGTTATGAAACCATTCAGTGGTATCATAGCGTTGGTTTAGAAATCTAAACTAGATTAACAAAGTTTGTTTGTTTATTTTAATTAAAGTTTTTTTTTTGTTCTAATTTCTTTTCTTCTTCTTCTTAGTTTTCGAAAAGGGTAAGAACCCTAGGACCAAGAATATTAAATTAGTCTAGTTTAATTGGTCAAAAGGTTTCTAATACCCTAGAATTTTTGAAAATTGTAAAGAACCCTAGGATCAAGTAGGTTAAACAAGATTTGTTTAATTGATCAAAAAGGCTTCTTTCCCTAACCCTAGTATTTCGAAAATTAGGAAGAACACTAGGATCAAGAATATCAAAGTTCTTGATCAAGAGGATTCTTTCCTTATTATTTGTTCTTCAAAATCTAGGATCAAATATGTTAAACCAAGTTTTGGTTTAATTGATAAAAAATGATCTTTTCCTTTTCTCAAAGATTTCGAAATCAAGGAGGTTACTTGGACACCAAGTTTGTTAAACTAGCTTAGTTTAATTGGTAGAAAAGTTTCCTAGGCTTTAAGAAAATTCCGAAATACCCTAGTAATAACCTAGGACCAAAAACATTAAACTAGTATAGTTTAATTGTTTAAAAGAATTAATTAGGATGATAATCTAAAACCTAGATAATTAAACAAGTTCATGTTTAATAGGTTTAATTATTGTTTTAGTAGATTTATTAAGACTAGTTCTTTAAACCTAGAAATTTAGACAAAGTTTTATTGTCTATAAGGTTTAAATTAAAAAGTTTAAATAAATTTATTAAGATTATAATCTATCTTAGAATTTAAACAAAGTTTATTGTTTAGATAGGATTGATTAAAATTAATCTTTTAATAAATAATGTTTTTGATCAAGAAAGTCAAAACCCTAGTTTTGATTGATCAAGAACAAGATTAGGGTTTAACTAATTAATAAGATTAAAACAAGTGTTAATTTTTAAGTTTTAAAATTAACAAGGTGTATTTATATATAAATATATATATATATATATATATATATATATATATATATATATATATATATATATATATATATATATAGTGTAGAATTAAAATAAGAACCAATTAAGGCTACAGAACCAGCAGAACTCAATCTAAACCATTGATTTTTGAAATGAAATAATCATGGAAGACACATTAATGTATTTGATGAGGGACCCCCAAGTATTGGTTTGCATGGATGTCATTCATGCATGTATACATACATGTATAGATAACACTTATGTATACATACATGAAAACATATATATATATATATATATATATATATATATATATATATATATATATATATATATATATATATATATATATATATATATATACACACACACACACATGCATGAATGACATCCATGCAAACCAATATTTGGGGGTCCCTCATCAAATACATTAATGTGTCTTCCATGATCATTTCATTACAAAAATCAATGGTTTAGATTGAGTTCTGCTGGTTCTGTAGCCTTAATTGGTTCCGATTTTAATTCAACCATATATATATATATATATATATATATATATATATATATATATATATATATATTCAGAATTTTTAATATTTAAAAGAAATTGAATTTTAAAAGATATAATAAGTTTATACGTATTTTAATTAGATTAAGTTAAAATACATACGTACAAATTAGATGTAATATTCTTATTAGAATGTTACAAGTTTATTATAAATAATATATATATACGAATATATTAAATAGAAGATAAAATGAGACAATTAAAAAGATAATGTTATTTTGATCTTAAAGAATAAAAGTGTAACTAGTTATTGTATAAAGTTATTATATAATTAAGACTAGAAAGGTGTCTTGTAGATTTCCTAAATTCACAAGTCACACATTTTAAACAAGGATTAAGATTGGAATAAAGGTTTAAGTTTAGTCTAAGACTTAAACAAACCCAAGAAAATCTTAGATCGAAGTACTATCCACCTAATGGAACACCTCACTTGTTCAACGATATTCATATTGTAAGGATAAAGAACCTTAGATATGGATTCAAATCATTGCGAGTGTCAGGGTGCGTAAGGTTCTGTGATAATCGGGAGTCCCGGCGCAGAGCATCGCACTGTCTTAGATGGTCTGATCTATTTTGGTGATAATCGGGAGTCCCGGCCCAAAAAGTAATTGAGTAGAATAAACGTACTAAGCTTTATTACTAACTTAGAAATGTACAATTAGATTGTACAAGGTTGTAATAAGTTATAAGTCTAAAGATTTTACGACCCCTAGGAATCGTGTCAAGTCTTGATACGATCGGTAAGGATGTTACCTACCGGAAACAACATGTCTCGTCGGGAAGTGCCCAAACCTTGCGGCGAAAATGTGATATATGGATCCTAGGCCTAAAATATCAATTATGGGTTTATAATATATTTTAGAGAATGTTTATTGATGATTACTAATTAAACTGGGTTTGATTTGTAGATGGCAGCAACAACCACGACGACAAGTACCAACAATCTCTCACTTCGCTCAATCCTCGAAAAAGACAAGTTGACTAGGTCAAACTTTCTCAATTGGGAGCGCAATCTTCGTATTGTGCTCAGGCATGAGAGAAAGTGGTGTGTATTGGAAAGAGCAGTACCAAATGTCCCTGCTGTTAATGCTAGAGCTGAAATGAGGCAAGCTTATGATAAGCATGTCAGTGATGCATTCGATGTGAGCTGTCTAATGCTCGCCACTATGAGTCCTGAGTTACAAGCAGGACTTATGGATGTGCCTGTATTTGAGATGATCCAGCAACTTAGGGATTCATTTCAAGAGCAAGCTTGCACTGAGAGGTTCGACATCAATCGAGCCTTCAACTCTTGCAAGATGGTCAAAGGAACGCTGGTGAGTGCCCACGTCATGAAAATGAAAGGGCACATGGATCACCTCGCTAGACTTGGTCACCCCATTCCGTTGCAGATGGCAACTGATACTATACTCAATTCGTTGTCTGATGACTACAAGTCTTTTGTGGTCAACTACAACATGCATAATATGGAGAAATACATTGCTGAGCTACATTCCATGCGCAAGACAGCTGATTTGAGTTTGGGGACCAAATCTAAGGATGTTCTGATGATCGGTGATGGCAGTGGCGGTGGGAAGAAGAGAAAATGGCATGGTGGTAAAGGAAAGGGTTAAACTTATCCTAGCCAAGGAGTGCGAAATGGTAAAGGAGTAAAAAAAAAGGTCAAGAAGGTAAAGCCTAACACAGCGAGGACCGAGAATCGGTGCTTCAAGTGTGGTGAGGCTGGTCATTGGAAAAGAAATTGCCCAAAGGATGCAAGTGGTGGTGGAGGAAATGCAAGTTCCTCAGGTAACACAACCACACTTCTTAATCACTTTAAGATACTTGTAAAGTACATTACAAGTAATCTAACTTTTGCAATCGTTTATTGCAGGAGGAGATGGAAAGTGATGATGAGCGGCATGAGATGGTGATGATCCCACGAGCACCAAGATTTTATAATTCAGTATTTTTTATGGATTCAGTAAAAACAATTTTATTTTATTGTTTGGATAATTTTCTATTTCAAGTTAAAACAAGCTTTTTGGTTTTAATCAATTCGAATCCATGGTTGAATTATATTGTGTGCATGTGTGATAATTACACTAGTCAAGGTTTATGACTAGATTGTAAGTCAAGTTTTTGATTTACTTATATTTCATGTTTTATACTTGTTTGATTGTTGTATGAATGAATAATGTCTTGATAGCTCAAGGTACTTACATACTAGTAATTAGAAAGTTTTTCTAATGAAAGTATTTAAGAGTTTTATGGACGCATAAGGTTCAAAAGTTATTGAACTTAGTTGAAACATCTTAAGTAATAGTGATTACTTATGATAGTACGTTTTAAAGTATTAGTATTAATATAGTATGAGTATATTGGATATAATCAAGATAAACTTTAAAGAGTATTATTACAAGTCTTTTATACTTGTAATAAAGAATTTGATGAAGTCATAATTCCTTAATAGGAATAATTGGATATTCGTAAAATCCAAGTGAAATGACTTAGACATTAAATGAACTCTTAAAAGGGACAAACTATATTAAAGTATTTAAGAATTAAAAGGTATTATTGCAAGTCTTTTATACTTGTAATAAATAGATTATTTAATCAAGTCATAATTCCCTTATAGGAATAATGGATATTTGAGAATTCCAATAATGACTTTGGCACTAAATAAAGTTCTTAAAGATTACTAATATGTTTAAGAATTGAAAGTATTGTTTCAAGTGTTTTATACTTGTTAGATACAGTAATCAATAAAGGTCATGATTCCTAAACAGGAATAGTGGATATTCGCAAATCCAAAGGATGATCTTAATTATTGATAATATTCTTAAAAGATTAAACTACAAGTTATTGACTAGGTCAAAGTAGTAGTTTATGTGATGCTTAAATTTCATAAAAGATAGTGGGAGCTATGACTAACATAATTCATTAAAGATGTTAATGAATTTAGTGAGTTAGTAAGACATTAACAACTAAGTTTTACCAAGTCGTTAGCCAAAGAGTTAAGAGAAATAATAAATGATCGTTAATAAGACTATTGCAAACCTAATAACGTGATCACGAGTCTTGTGATTAATTATTGCATATCTAATAGGTTGTTCACACTCCATTGGATAACATAATCATTTAAGGAAATTTCTTTAACTAGTAATGTTATATCTACAAATCAAGTAACTAAAAGAGGATTTAGTTACAAGGAGAATTTTATGAATTCAAGGAACTAAGGAGTTAATTTCCAATCCTCCTATGTTTATCGAATTGTATAAAAGGCAAGACTGGAATATGTTCTAGATTGTTGCAAGAACAAAATCTAGCAAAGGCATAAGAGATAGTATTTTTCAAATACTTGTCTTATGTCTTTAGTTTAATAAAAATGACTGGTTTAGTGATAAAGTTACAATTAAGGTTGTAAAAGTTATTAAGTTATCAACACGAACAAAAGGAATAAGTAATGGTCCAGTAATAATTCGGTATCTATGTCCAGTGAGGAATAATACATGAGTTAGTATCATTGTTATTCAGAATTTGTATGTTTTACAATATCCATGAATAAAAGTCTCTTTATTCAAAAAGATACAATTCCGTGACTACTCGTCTTGGTGGGAACCTTGATGGGACGTTAACGTCATTGCGGTATTTGGTGGTAGATTCAAAGTTCTTCGAAGATAGCTACCCAAGTTTTGTGTAAACCAAATATCGGTGATATTCTGTTGGAGATCAACGATTATTGGATTGACCACCGTGACAATACTTCGTGGTTGAAAAGTTCAAAAGTATTGTTCACTAGGATTGTCCTTAAACCTGAGGTATTTGGTTTAGGATACAATGACTAATGTACTTTGGTTCGTCTTAGACAATTCTGAAGTATGGTTGTCATACGAGGCCTTACTGGGTACAAAGGAAGTTGTATTTTAAATCGAAATATAACAAGATGGTAATTGCACCTCCTTTTTAGGAGAGATATTTATGGTTCCTTTGATATGATGAGATAACTGGAAAGTGCATGGCCATGCCCAAACGAACTGATTTGTTCTTTGTCGTTTATCACAACAGTTTGAATCAAGAAGTCATGAAATGATTTCGAATACAGTAGTTGATATTTTCTACCATGCTCATATTCGTTATCACAAATATCGTGCTGCAAGGGATAAGCCTAACATAGTTACCCAAGAAGTAGAGACAAAGTGTTCTTTAATAGGAGACGCTATTAAAGAGTTTTTCATAAACTATACCTGGGTTACATAAGCTATTTTTATGGGGTTGGTTACCTACATGCCCATCTAGAAGGCCACTGTAGCTCTATCATTAAGACAAAAGGTTACGAACTTGCACAAGTGGGAGTCTGAAGGATTTATGTGCACAGTTAGTCAACCTATGATAATACATCCATGCCTACGAAACACTTAAGGGTCACACCGGTGAGTGCATGTAATACGAGCAAGATATGCACTGATACTACGAAGAGAAATGATTCATAATAGTCATTATGAATCAGTTAAAGTATTAAGTTAAGTTTAACTTATTACTGGATTAGTTTAACTAACTAATTAATACAAGTACTTGTACATTTAATAGCTGAGTAAATATAAAATGTGTTAATTATAGATTATCCATAATGTGATTTAAAGCTATTAAATCATATAGTAATTGGATAATATTGTTGTATAAATTATATAAAGGTTATTATATAATTAATTATTAAAAGTATAAATACAAGTATATAATTCGTGTATATGGGTACCGAATTATTAGTGTGTTAATACTAGACATTTAATAGTTAAGTGCAACGATAATAAACTAGTTAAACTATAAGGGATGGAAGTATTAAAAGGATGTTTAATTAAAGATCTAATATTAATTAAACTAGACGGTACTAGTCGTAGCTTATTTGTATAAAAATAAGAGGCTTAGGGTAACCCTAAAACCCCTTGTAGCACCTCACGAAAACTTACCCCCTCCTCCCTCTTGTCTTCGGCCGAAAACAACCCCAAGACACAAGCTTTGTGTTCTTCGTGTTCTTCAAGTATTGAAGAACAAGTTCATTGCTTAGATCAACTAGAAGATCGCTCGTCATGTTCATAATCAGTGGATCTATCTTATGCATTAACTAAGGTATGTTTCATGGAACACCCTTTCTTCCTCTCCTCTTGTTCGATCGAACGAGAACACCAAGAACCCTAGGGTTCTTGGTGAGTGTTCGACGAACACACACAAGTATATGTGTGTGTTCGAGTTTTTCGTACGAGGTTTCTTTCTTGTCAATCTAATATAGATTTCCAACATCCCAATCCTTTAGGGTTTAAGGATTAGGTTTAATCCCACTTCCGCTTTAAGGGATTAAATCAGCTAGTTGGTTTTAACCGGTCAAGAACAAGTTCATGTTCTTGGTCAGCAAGGTATCGAACCAAGCATACTAGGTGGTCGGTTCTATGGGTCGATCAGTGTTCTGAAACCCTTCAATGAAAGACTACCAAGATCAGTTGAAGAAGGCTGACATCGAAATTCAAAAATTAGATGAACAAATTAAAGAAGTTACCAAAACATTTAAAAAGGAAATCGATGACCAATCATCCATAATACACAGCCTGGCATTCAAAAAGGAAAATGCCGAAGAACACATCAGAAAACTGGAGCAGACGATTGTGAAAGCCGGTCATACATAACAAACTATCAAGTTCAATGAACCAAAAGTGTTCAGATCCTACAAATCAAAAGCGGGTCTCGGAGCAGAGAATCCTCGTTATCTGGAAAAAGCTGTCGATGTTCTTCCTACATTGTACAACTACGACTACATGAACTTGGGAATCTGGCAAAGCTTCCTTCATATGCCAGATGAAGAAGCAAAAATTGAAAAGTTCAACAGAGAAAAGGAAGAATATGCTCAAATTAGCTTCAATTATGATGCCATAAACTCAACATATGACAAGAAGAAAGCGAAATTTGAACACAATGAATATTTCCCATGAAGGGTTTCACAGTAACCTGATCGACCACTTGGGTCAACCACCTAGCATGCTTGGTTCGACCATACTGACCAAGAACATGAACTTGTTCTTGACCGGTTAAAACCAACTAGCTGATTTAATCCCTAAAAGCGGAAGTGGGATTAAACCTAATCCTTAAACCCTAAAGGATTGGGATGTTGGAAATCTAGATTAGATTAACAAGAAAGAAACCTTGTATGAAAAACTCGAACACTCACCAAGAACCATAGGGTTCTTGGTGTTCTCGTTCGATCGAACAAGAGGAGAGGAAGAAAGAGTGTTCCATGAATCATACCTTAGTTAATGCTTAAGATAAGTCCACTGATGATGAACACGACGAGCGATCCTCTAGATGATCACTTGCAACGATCCTTGATCTTCGAAACCCGAAGAACACGAAGAACGCACGAAGAACACGAAGAACACAAACTTGTGTTCTTGTGTGTTCGGCCGAAATTGAGAGAGAGGGGGCAAGGAATTTCGTGAGGTGGTGTAAGGTGTTTTAGGGTTACCCTAAGCCTCTTATTTATATAAAAATAAGTTACGCTTAGAACCCTCTAGTTTAATTTATATTAGATCTTTAATTAAACTTCCTTTTAACACTTCCATCCATTATAGTTTAACTAGTTTATTATTGTTGCACTTAACTATTAAATGTCTAGTATTAATACACTAATATTTCGGTACCCATATACACAAAATATATACTTGTATTTATACTTTTAATAATTAATTATATAATAACCTTTATATAATTTATACAACAATATTATCCAATTACTTATATGATTTAATAGCTTTAAATCACATTATGGATAATCTATAATTAACACATTGTATATTTACTCAACTAGTAAATGTACAAGTACTAGTATTAATTAGTTAGTTAAACTAATCTAGTAATAAGTTAAACTTAACTGATTCATAGTGACTATTATGAATCATTCCTCTTCGTAGTATCACTGCATATCTTGCTCGTATTTCATGAACTCATCGGTGTGACCCTTAAGTATTTCGTAGGCATGGATGTATCATCATAGGTTGACTAACTGTGAACATAAATCCTTCAGACTCCCACTTGTGCAAGTTGGTAACCTTTATCTTAATGATACGAGCTACAGTGGCCTTCTAGATGGGCATGTAGGTAACCAACCCTATAAAACAACTTATGTAACCCAGGTATAGTTTATGAAAAACTCTTTAATAGCGTCTCCTAGTAAAGAACAATCTGTCTCTACTTCTTGGGCAACTATGTTAGGCTTATCCATTGCAGCACGATATTTGTGATAACGAATACGAGCATGGTAGAAATTATCAACTCCTGTATTCGAAATCATTTCATGACTTTTTGATTCATACTGTTGTGATAAACGACAAAGAACAAATCAATTCGTTTGGGCATGCCATGCACTTCCCAGTTATCTCATCATGTCAAAGGACCCATAAATATCTCTCCTAAAGAGGAGGTGCAATTACCATTTTGTTATATTTCGATTCAAAATACAACTTCCTTTGTACCCAGTAAGGCGTCGTATGACAAACATATTTCAGAATTGTCTAAGATGAACCAAAGCACATTAGTCGTTTTATCCTAAACCAAATACCTCTGGCTTAAGGACAATCCTAGTGAACAATAATTTTGAACTTTTCAACCACGAAGTATTGTCACGGTGGTCAATCCAATATTCATTGAGCCTCTAACAGAATATCACCGATATTTGGTTTACACAAAACTTGTGTAGCTATCTTCGAAGAACTTCGATTCTACCACCAATTACCGCGATGATGTTAACGTCGCATCAAGGTTCCCACCAAGACGAGTAGTCACGGATTAATATCTTTTTGAATAAAAAGAATTTTATTCATGGATATTGTAAAACATACAAAGTCTGAATAACAATGATGCTAACTCATGTATTATTCCTCACTGGACATAGATACATAATTATTAATGGATCATTACTTATTCCTTTTGTTCGTGTTGATTGCTTAATGACTATTACAACCTTAATTGTAACTTTATCACTAAACCAGTCATTTCAATTAAACTAAAGACATAAGACAAATATTTGAAAAAAACTATTTCTTTTGCCTTTGCTTGATTTTGTTCTTGCAACAATCTAGAACATGTTCCAGTCTTGCCTTTTATGCAATTCGGTAAACATAGGAGGATTGGAAATTAACTTCTTAGTTTCTTGAATTCATAAAATTCTCCTTGTAACTAAAGTCTCTTTTAGTTACTTGATTTGTAGATATGCTTACTAGTTAAAGAAATTTCCTTAAATGATTATGTTATCCACTGGAGTGTGAATAACCTATTAGATATGCAATAATTGATCACAAGACTTGTGATCACGCTATTAGGTTTGCAATAGTCTAATTAACGATCATTTATTATTTCTCTTAACTCTTTGGCTAACGACTTGGTAAAACCTTGTTGTTAATGTCTTACTAACTCACTAAATTCATTAATATATTTAATGAATTATGTTAGTCATAGCTCCCACTATCTTTTATGGAATTTAAGCATCACTTAAACTACTACTTTGACCTAGTCAATAACTTGTAGATTAATCTTTTAAGAATTCTATTAATAATTAAGATTATCCTTTGGATTTGCGAATCCACTATTCCTGTTTAGGGAATCATGACCTTTATTGATTACTGTATCTAACAAGTATAAAACACTTGAAACAATTCTTCTAATTCTTAAATGTATTAGTATTCTTTTAGAACTTTATTTAATGCCAAAGTCATTTCTTGGATTTCTCAAATATCCATTATTCCTATAAGGGAATTATGACTTGATTAAATAATGTATTTATTACAAGTATAAAAGACTTGCAATAATACCTTTGAATTCTTCAATACTTTAATATAGTTTGTCCCTTTTAAGAGTTACAATTAATGTCTAAGTCATTTCACTTGGATTTTACGAATATCCAATTACTCTTGTTAGGGAATTATGACTTCATCACATTCTTTATTACAAGTATAAGAGACTTGCAATAATACTCTTAAAGTCTATCTTGATTATATCCAATATAATTATACTATATTAACACTAATACTTTAAAGCGTACTATCATAAGTAATGACTATTACTTAAGATGTTTTTAACTAGGTTCAATAACTTTTGAACCTTATGCTTCCATAAAACTCTTAAATACTTGTATTAGAAAAACTTTCTAATAACTAGTATCTAAGTACCTTGAGCTATCAAGACATTATTCATTCATACAACAATCAAACAAGTATATAACATGAAATATAAAGTAAATAAAAAAACTTGAGTTACAATCTAGTCAAAAACCTTGACTAGTGTAATTATCACACATTCAGATAATATAATTCAACCATGGATTCTAATTTATTAAAACCAAAAAACTTGTTTTAACATAAAATAAAAAATTATCCAAAACAATAAAATAAGATTGTTTTACTGAATACATAAAAGTACTGAATTATAAAGAACTTGGTGCTCGTGGGATCATCACCATCTCATGCCGGTCATCATCACTTTCCATCTCATCCTGCAATAAACGATTGCAAAAGTTAGATTACTCGTAATGTACTTTACAAGTATCTTAAAGTGATTAAGAAATGTGGTTGTGTTACCTAAGGAACTTGCGTTTCCTCCACCACCACTCGCACCCTTTGGACACGTCTTTTTCCAGTGCCCATCCTCGCCACACTTGAAGCACCGATTCACGGTCCTCGCTGTGTTGGGCTTAACCTTCTTGACCTTTGGTTGACACCTTTACCATTTGGCACTCCTTGGCTAGGATAGGTTTTACCCTTTCCTTTACCACTATGCCCTTTTCTCTTCTTCCCACAGCCTCTGCCATTACCGATCATAAGAACATCCTTAGATTTGGTCCCTAAACTCAACTCAGCTGTCTTGAGCATGGAATGTAGCTCAGTAATAGATTTCTCCATATTATGCATGTTGTAGTTGACCACAAAAGACTTGTAGTCATCAAATAACGAATTGGGTATAGTGTCTGTTGCCATCTGCAACGGAATGGGGTGACCGAGTCTAGCGAGGTGATCCATGTGCCCTTTCATTTTCATGACGTGGGCACTCACCGGCGTTCCTTTGACCATCTTGCAAGAGTTGAAGGCTCGATTGATGTCGAACCTCTCAGTGAGAGCTTGCTCTTCAAATGAATCCCTAAGTTGCTGGATCATCTCAAATGCAGGCACATCCATAAGTCCTGCTTGTAACTCAGGACTCATAGTGGCGAGCATTAAACTGCTCACATCGAGTGCATCACTGACATGCTTATCATAAGCTTGCCTCGTTTCAGCTCCTCGTTTCAGCTCTAGCATTAACAGCAGGGACATTTGGTACTGCTCTCTCCAAGACATACCACTTTCTCTCATGCCTGAGCACCATACGAAGATTGCGCTCCCAGTTGAGAAAGTTTGACCCTGTCAACTTGTCCTTTTCGAGGATTGAGCGAAGTGAGAGATTGTTGGTACTTGTCGTCGTGGTTGTTGCTGCCATCTACAAATCAAACTCAGTTTAATTAGTAATCATCAATAAACATTCTCTAAAATATATTATAAACCCATAATTAGTATTTTAGGCCTAGGATCCATATATCACATTCTCTCTGCAAGGTTTGGGCACTTCCCGATGAGACATGTTGTTTCTGGTAGGTAACATCCTTACCGATCGTATCAAGACTTGACACGATTCCCAGGGGTCGTAGAATCTTTAGACTTATAACTTATTACAACCTTGTACAATCTAATTGTACATTTCTAAGTTAGTAATAAAGTCTAGTATGTTAATTCTACTCAATTACTTTTTGGGCCGGGACTCCCGATTATCACCAAAATAGATCACACCATCTAAGACACTGCGATGCTCTTCGCCGGGATTCCCGATTATCACAGAACCTTACGCACCCTGACACTCGGAATGATTTGAATCCATATCTAAGGTTCTTTATCCTTACAATATGAATATCGTTGAACAAGTGAGGTGTTCCATTAGGTGGATAGTACTTCGATCTAAGATTTTCTTGGGTTTGTTTAAGTCTTAAACTAAGCTTAAACCTTTATTTCAATCTTAATACTTGTTTAAAATGTGTGACTTGTGAATTTAAGAATTCTACATGATACCTTTTTAAAACTTAAGAATTTCTCTTTAAAACTTATAGTTTCGAGAATTGCGCGACTTATATGTATACCTAAAACGAGTTGTACAAAACGTTTTACTAGGTTTTATGAAAAATCTTATCTATAATAAAACTTACTTGTTTTATCTTACTTGAAAAACATTAAAACTTATGTTAAACTTTTAATTCTTTTATGTTTCATAAACTTGAATCATAAATCTAGTTTAATACACCTAGTTTTTCACATGTTTAATAATGAAATCAAACATTTGTTTTGACTTACTAGATTCGACCAAAACTTATGTCTTAGCGACACACTTATAAACCTTGTGATGTTCTTGTGTAGCTCCCACTAGCTCCAACAACTATGATGGAACTTAAGCAAACACAATCACCGGTTTATACTTGGTGAAACTAATAAACTTATTATATAAAGACTATATATAATAATACTTTGTTTTAAACCTTTCTTACATTTAACTTGAACTAGTTAAATATAGGTTATAAAGTTTTTCTTGTTATTTATCACTTGATCATTAATCTAGTATATTACATGACTTGTAAATTACTTATATTATACTTGTATAATCATCGAGTTATAATAACTTATAACTTTATACACCTTATAATAATAATAATAATAATAATAATAATAATAATACATAACTTTGTATATTTCTAATTAATCATATAATTTCAACTTGTACAATTTCTAGTTATAATGAAATCATAAGTTTGTACTTTCTAGTCTTAATTATATAATAACTTTATACAATAACTAATTATACTATTATCCTTTAAGATCAAAATAACATTATCTTTTTAATTGTTCCATTTAATCTTGTATTTAATGTATTCGTATATATATATTATTTATAATAAACTTGTAACATTCTAATAAGAATATTACATCTAACTCATGCGCATGTATTTTAACTTAATCTAATTAAAATACGTATAAACTTATTTTATCTTTTAAAATTCATTTTTTCTTTTAAATATTTAAAATTCCAAAAAAATATTATATATATATAAATAAATACATAAATACACCTTGTTAAATTTAGAACTTAAAATTAACACTTCTTATTAATCTTTATTAATTCCTTAAATGAATTAGTTAAACCCTAATCTTGTTCTTGATCAATCAAAACTAGGGTTTTGACTTACTTGATCAAAAACATTGTTTATTAAAAGATTAATTTCAATCAATCCTATCTAAACAATAACCTTTGTGTAAACTCTAAGATAGATTATAACATTAATAAATTTATTTAAACCTTTTTAATTTAAACCTTATAGACAATAAAACTTTGTCTAAATTTCTAAGTTTAAAGAACTAGTCTTAATAAATCTATCAAAATAATAATTAAGCCTATTAAACATGAACTTGATTAATTATCTAGGTTTTAGATTATTATCCTAATTAATTCTTTTGAACAATTAAACTCAAACTAGTTTAATGTTCTAGGGTTCTTTAGGGCTTCGAAAATCTTAAGCCTAGGAAACTTTTCCACCAATTAAACTAGGCTAGTTTAATAAACTTGGTGTCCAAGTAACCTCTAGATTTCGAAATCTCTAAGGGATTAGGAAAGAATCCTTTTGACCAATTAAACAAATATTGTTTAACATACTTGGTCCTAGGGTTCTTCCTAGGTCACGAATTCCTTGGGAAAAAAGGAAAGAATCTTTTTGATCAATTAAACAAATCCTGTTTAACATACTTGATCCTAGGGTTCTTTACAATTTTCGAAAATTCTATGGTTCTTTTAGAAACCTTTTAACCAATTAAACTAGGCTAGTTTAATATTCTTGGTCTTAGGGTTCGTACCCTTTTCAAAAAATATGAAGGAGAAAAAGAACTTGGAACAAAAAGAAAAACTTGTAATTAAAATAAACAAACAAACTTTGTTAATCTAGTTTAGATTTCTAAACCAACGCTCTGATACCACTGAAGGGTTTCACAGTAACCTGATCGACCACTTGGGTCAACCACCTAGCATACTTGGTTCGACCATTCTGACCAAGAACATGAACTTATTCTTGACAGGTTAAAACCAACTAGCTGATTTAATCCCTAAAAGCGGAAGTGGGATTAAACCTAATCTTTAAACCCTACAGGATTGGGATGTTGGAAATCTAGATTAGATTAACAAGAAAGAAACCTTGTACGAAAAACTCGAACACACACACATACTTGTGTGTGTTCGTCGAACACTCACCAAGAACCCTAGGGTTCTTGGTGTTCTCGTTCGATCGAACAAGAGGAGAGGAGGAAAGAGTGTTCCATGAATTATACCATAGTTAATGCTTAAGATAAGTCCACTGACGATGAACACGACGAGCGATCCTCTAGATGATCACTTGCAACGATCATTGATCTTGGAAACTCGAAGAACACGAAGAACGAACGAAGAACACGAAGAACACAAACTTGTGTTCTTGTGTGTTCGGCCGAAATTGAGAGAGTGGGGGCAAGGAATTTCGTGAGGTGGTGTAAGGTGTTTTAGGGTTACCCTAAGCCTCTTATTTATATATAAATAAGTTACTCTTAGAACCCTCTAGTTTAATTAATATTAGATCTTTAATTTAACTTCATTTTAACACTTCCATCCCTTATAGTTTAACTAGTTTATTATTGTTGCACTTAACTATTAGATGTCTAGTATTAATACACTAATATTTCGGTACCCATATACACGAAATATATACTTGTATTTATACTTTTAATAATTAATTATATAATAACCTTTATATAATTAATACAACAATATTATCCAATTACTTATATGATTCAATAGCTTTAAATCACATTATGGATCATCTATAATTAACACATTGTAAATTTACTCAACTAGTAAATGTACAAGTACTTGTATTAATTAGTTAGTTAAACTAATCTTGTAATAAGTTAAACATAACTTAATACTTAACTGATTCATAATGACTATTATGAATCATTCATCTTCGTAGTATCATTGCATATCTTTCTCGTATTACATGCACTCACCGGTGTGACCCTTAAGTGTTTCGTAGGCATGGATGTATCATCATAGGTTGACTAACTGTGCACATAAATCCTTCATCCCAATCATCACACCAACAGAATTTTCCATTCAAGATAATGAAGATTTAAAACAAACCATCGAACCCAAACTTTATGTTCCACCATTGATTTTAGAAAAGAAAATTGTTCATTTTTGAATCTGAAATTGATGAAACCCACAAAGCTTTTGACAAAGAAAAGGAAGATCTTCAAACTAAGATCCATAAATTAAAGGACACCATTTTAGAATTGAAACCTAAAACTGACAAATCATACGTCACTAAACCAGCAAAATCAAATCAAAAGATTTCATCATCTCCGGTTTCCAAACAACCGAATTTTTTTTTCCAAAAACCCACCAACCTCTGATACCCACTCGTTCTCTCGTCGCAAATCTTCTCGATGAAATGCCGCACCTAAGCCAAAATCTTCAGGTTCCTCAAAATGCGACAACGAAACATCTACAAAATCGTCAACATTTGTGAAGTACAATTTGATTCAAAATGAAAAATCTCACTGGATTTTTCAATCCTCTGAAAAATCATTAAAATGGGTCATCAAATCCACAACCTCTGAACTGCCTCCCTGCAATTCTCCAAACCTGTAATTTCATCATAAAATAATTCTACATAAAATATCTGTCACTAATCGTTCATGACCCTTACATTAATTGGGTACCAAACATGTTTTAATTGTTTTATGTAGAATCTGAGGTACCTTGACTTGCGCTGTTCAAGGCACATGACTGGAAACAGAGCTCTCCTATCCAACACTCAAGATAAATATTTGGGGATAGTTACCAGTCTCGACTATGGATCTTTTTCTAATTCTTTATTTCATTTTAATTTTAATTTTATCTTATATCCATATATATATAAATTGAATTTGTTAAATTTTCTTTTATTATTAATAAAATTAAATTTTCAAATTATATATATATATATATATATATATATATATATATATATATATATCTAAAGCTTCATTAACATTATATGACTTATACACATTTCAGTGTATAACTCGCATTTCACCTAAGAGTGACTTATACACAACTCAGTGTATAACTCAAACCACAACAGAATGACTTATACACAATTCAGTGTATAACTCGCTTTTCAACGGATAATGACTTATACACATTTCAGTGTATAACTCGAGCCTCAACAGAATGGCTTTTACATACTATAGTGTATAACCCGCTCTCCAACGAATGGCTTTCAAGTACTTCAACTTGAAACCCGGTATTCAACGGACAATGGCTTCTGATCGACACAGACTCAGAACCCGATCATCAAAAGAAAGCACAATGCTCAATCAATCTTCAACGCAAATACTCTTATTCAACCCTCCGATGACGTTTATGGTACGTCCTCAAAACTCTCAACTTTTTAATACCTTTGTTTTGTCGAGGGGGAGAAATATTAATTTTAGGGGGAGAATTATTATTTCTAGGGGAGAAAATTCAGAAAATCAAAACAAAAATACCCAAATATGAATAAACAAACGAAAAATCTTTTCATAAGATAATACCTTCCCATGGTTTGCCAGATCCGGCCTTACCTTCCCAGGGAAATATTTCTGCCAACTGGTAAATGTGAGTGTATAAGTCTAGGGTATAGTACTAGGTGATGTGAAAACATGATAACTCTAAGAAAACACACCTTTGAGTGCATCCAAACCGTAAAGCAAATGCATGCCACCACCAAGCACGCAAATTCCTCTCAACAGGAGTTTGTTTCAATTCATTAGGGGACGTAGCACAAAATCTACTGACTACTCATTTGGAGTTTGTCGGTATTGAAATATAATAACCTCCTGCCCCGGGTTAAGTCTCTTTGTACGCACAGTGTCTCTAGTTCTCACCCTCAAGAATCTTCCAATATAGGACACTTGCACTACAAAAATGGATCTCCGTGAATCCATTGGAACACTCGTAGTGGCATCACAATATGATGTTTCACGAGGATCGAGTGGAAATCCTGCTAGAGCTAAAATCACGCCAACTCTAAACGCAGGTCACACATTTGAATCAACGGTTGTGCAAACGACTACTGATTCATACCATGTGCTAACGGATACTCTATGTGAGTCCGGTGTTACCCAAAAGAAAAATCAAGTTGATGTGCCTTAACCTCAAAAATCATTCAGGCAACAACTTATACCGGAACACAAAAAATTCTGATGAAAAATCCATGTGAACCTCTTAAAATGCTACATCTTTAAAAAGTTGATTAAATTGCACATGAGTGTAATAGACCACTCTCAAATTACTCCTATGATCTGCTATATCTAGCATGATCTTACCCGGAGCCACCGACAATATAGGAACTAAAAAGTGAGGGTCCGTAGGTCTAGGTGAGCAGAATCAAGTATCGTGGGATCTTGATTGGGGTGCGCTGAGGTAAAAATTGAGAGGGGGTATGAAGTATGGGGTGCAAATCAGCTTATCACATGGTAAAACAAAACGAGGGTGTGGTTGACAATCAAAATGCGAGTTGAGTGAGGAGTGTGTGTGAAAGGGTTAAAGAAAACAGAAAACCCTCCCTTAAACCGAACAAAAATCCGGGTAACCACATCTATATCAGGCTGCATAAGTTGCTTTCTGGTTAAGTCATCATGGACCCAGTGATGCAATGCACAACCCCACTAACCACTCAAGTACAAAAAGTACTTGTTTCAAAATCACGGATTTACCACATCCACTATCAACATCTCGTTTGGAGATTGTTGATATTGAAAAAGAGGACCCACCTCCAGTCCTCGCCTTTCGTTTGTCCACAAATAGAGTCTAGAACTGAATTAAATTTCTCTAGGACACAGACACTCTACCAAGCATATCTAAGTGATATTGCCGGAACATTCATATTGATTCCAAAATTATTGGTATTCCACGATGATTGAATGGAAATCCTACCAGTGCTAACATCAAAGCCAACACTGAACATAGGTCACAAAGTTTCTCTAACTGTCGTGTTAACAGGCAATCTATGTGATCCTGGGTTACCCTGGAACTTTTCTTGTGCGAAGATCTGACGACTGTACTCCATTCTTATCAACAACAGTCACTATGTCAGATAGAGGATGTGATGACTGTACTTCACTCTTATCAACAACAGTCAATATATCAGATAAGAGATTCTATGACCGTACTCCAACATCATCAACAACAGTCAGAAAATCGAAATCAAATCAATATACCGCACTTCTACGACTTCAACAAATATCAGGGACCAAGGATCATCAACAAATCGAGAAAGCCACAACTTCAAGAAAAAGACTTCCGCTGTTGACTGCTCAATTCATGGGTCTACAAATCGTCAATTTACTTGAAGTCTTCCGAAATACTTTCTATTGGTCAAAAATCCAATTAAAAGTATCATTATTACCGAATTTCAAAAGCTGGAGCTGTTTCTTCAACAAAACTGCCCAACTATTCATCAATCAGTTCCAGCTTTACAAACGAAGAAGACTTCAAAGATATGCAACCTAGACAATTGTTACAAAGGGGGAGATTGTTAGGACTTAATTTATATTGTAAGTAATAGTCTAGTGGCAAGATTGCTAACATTGTATAGTTGATAGATTAGTCTTAGGATTAGTCTTAGTTTAATTAAGCAATTAAGGACATGGTATATAAACCCAATTGTAAGGCTTAATTGCTAACTTTTGCCATTAATCTAATCAAAACATTCAGCAAAAGCTCTCTCCCTCTCTCTACTTTCTCTCACTAAAACCCTAAACATTCTTCACCAAGTTATCTTAGAAATCATCATCAAAGCTTGAGTAATGGATTAGATGCTTGTTTGATTATCATCAGAGTCTTACTCATCAGACTCACCATCCTATAAATAAGGACACCAGCATGCATGAATTACTGTGGCTTTCACAGTTACGAATTTGCAGTGCGGATCTATAAGTGAGAGCCGCATTGCCGGTTCAACCCGAGTTGAGCTAAAACTGGCCGGTTCATTCCGGTTCGGAATTAGCTGTTGAACCGTCTGTGCTCCGACCGGCCTCATCACCAAAACCCGGTTCGACCGGGCGGTTGAACCCGGTTATTAAAACACTGGATTTTCTGACTATCTACTTTCAAAATACATAACTTAGAGTCTTAGAGTATCCACAACGATTAACCTCACAAAAACTTATTAATTTTGATTCATCAACATTCCACTAACCAAAAAGCTATTCCTAAATAACATCTCCAATGGTTAACCTTTTACAAAAGCTTTTTTCTTTTATAGTATTTCTAATTTTCCTTTATCTATCTTGAATGTTTCATACATACCCCCTCTTATATAAATTGATTTTTTTTTTAAATCTGATAAAACTTAATATTATTTAAAATATTTCATACAAAAATATAATAATAATTGACATTAATATTAAATAGATAAACACATTACATTGCAAATATTAAAAAAACACAATTCTAAAACTATAGCTCATATATCTACGGTTTAAATGAAAAGTTATTAAACATATGGGACTCAAAAAGACAAACAAGGAAAGTTCACTAAAAATGTTAGTATAAAATAAAAAAACATTGCAATAAGCTTCTGAAAAAGCTAGCTATTCTAATGGTAAAAAATCTTTCAAAAACTTATTGAAATAAATACAAGCTTTTAAAAAAACTACCATTAGAAATACTCTTATTTCAATACGCGCTAAATTATAAGCTTTCACTCAAACAATTTAATATTTTTTTAGAAAGGTACGGCTTAACAAATAAATTTCCTATCAAAATAAGTTCATAGGACGGACGATATGTGAACACTTTTTTGCCAATATTTACAACTCTGTCAAAAATTTACACATCGATTATCTTTAAAATCTCTCTCTATCTAAGAGCTAATAAACCAAATCATTGCAAAACAGAAAAAAGACCATATAGTTATATATACTGTATGATCGAATGGAGCTTTTTTGCATTTAGAAGATATAAATCACTTCCCCTTTCACGCTGCTTGACACCTCTCCAACATGAAATATGAAAATAAATAAATTACATATGAGTGGGGGTTGCTGATACGGCCCAAGCACCAACGGCCCAATTATCAACTAGGCCCAAACGAATTATCAAAAAGCACATCCGACTACTTGAGTAACAAGCTGGCAACAGCTAGATGAAGAAGTCTTCCACAATCTCATGAATCACGCATGCATGCAACAGCTAGATGAAGAAGTCTTCCACAATCTCATGAATCACGCATGCATGCACGTAGGAATAGTCAACCATCAAAAATGTGGCTTATCCACTCACCCATGATCTGCCTCACGTTTATTTTTTCTTCTATTTAAGCATTGTAATTTCCTTTAATGAAATCATCCAGAAAATTGCTCCAACTTAGTCTTTCTTAATCTTGCTTTCTTGGGAGAATTAACCCATCTCTAATTCGGGTCTTACCCTTTGGTGCTTTCATCTTCGTTCTCATCATGCCACCCCGCAAAGAATCTTCTTCCCTAGAAGATACTTTAGCTGCTCTAAACGAAACCTTACAACAACTAATCCAAACCTCTGCCACCAATACCGAAAAAATACTAGCCACCCAAAATAATTCCCAATCGCAACTTGATCTTATTAGCATGCAACTTGCAACACAATACGAACAAAACAATAACCTTATCACCACAGTCACCAAAGCCAGCTCCTCCAAACTCACACCACCGCCACCACCACCGCGACCCCCACCGCCGCCCCCACCGCCGCCGCCACCGCCGCCGCCAAACCAACCTCGACCACCCAAAATAAACCTACCGACATTTGATGGTACATACCCACTCGATTGGATTTTCCAAGCCGAAAACTACTTCACATATTACACCATTCCACAAAATCGACACCTAGCTCTCGTTGTCTTCTGCTTCACCGGAGATGCATTAAGTTGGTACAAACATTTGTCCAACAACGGCATACTCGGAACATGGCAAGAGTTTACCCGCTCACTCGAAACCCGTTTTGGTCCATCCACTTATGAAACCACCAAGCTACTTTGTTCAAACTCCGCCAAAATTCCACCGTTTCCGCATATCAAGCCGATTTCGAGAAAATAAGCAATTGTGTAACCGGGCTCTCTAACGTAGCCCTACTCAACTGCTTTATTTCCGGACTCCGAGCCGACATCCAATGTGAAATTGCACTTCACAACCCTACTACTCTCCACCAAACATACGGCCTAGCCAAACTCATTCTAGATAAACTCAACCCCAATCGTTCCCGTTACAACCCAACACCACGAAATTATCACCAAAACCAAAACCAAAACCAAGTTACTGCTTCACAAACAAAATCCAATAACCCCATACCAACTACAAACCAAACAACCGACCTATTACCCACACCCACAAAACCACGAAACATTCTCCCATTTACCCGCCTTTCACCGGAAGCCCTACAAAAACGCCGCGCCGAAGGCTTGTGCTTTCACTGTCCCGAAAAATTCCAACCCGGTCACGTTTGTAGCCCACCTCAATTTCTCTAAATACCAGACAACGATCCGCCGCCTGATCACGACCCGTTACTTGACTCCGGGTTTTTTAACCTCGAGTCTCACCACTTAGACGATAACCTCACCACACAAACCGATACCCCCATGTTCTTTTCACTTTCCGAAGCTGCTTTTTTTGGTATTCAATCGCCAAAAGCCGTACGAGTCACCGGGTACATTCACAACCAACCCGTCACCATCTTAATAGATTGTGGCAGCACTCATAATATCATCCAACCATGAATCGCCAACCTACTACCAATACAACCAACACCGATAACGCCGTTCCGGGTCATGGTTGGAAGTGGTGAATTTCTTGAATGTAAATCACTACTACAAACAACCCCGTTAGAAATTAACAAAACCCAATTCACCGTTCCGTTGTTCGTTATTCCGATACAAGGAGCCGATGTCGTCCTTGGCCTTTCATGGTTAAGCTCCCTAGGCCCCATCACAGCCGACTCTTCAATTCCTCAACTCACATTCAAAATCAATGGCTCAACATGCACAATTCGAGGACAACCACTTGCATCATTAGTCACCTCCAGCACAATCCACTCACTCATCAAAAAAATAAAATAAAATTGGTAGCTTCCCTTCACACTTTAATTTATCACCGTACCCCTCCCCCACCCGTGACACCTGAGAAAACAACACACACAAACCCAAAAATTAATTCATTGCTTAGCACATTCCAACCACTCTTTGAATCACCACATGGCCTTCCCCCTAAACGACCACACGACCACCATATTCCATTAACACCAAACACCAACCCAATAAACATCAAACCATACCGTTACCCCCACCACCAAAAAACCATTATGACGTCACTCATCAAAGATATGTTACACGATGGCGTTATACAACCTAGCCAAAGTCCTTACTCATCCCCAGTTTTACTGGTACAAAAGAAAGATGGCACGTGGAGATTTTGTGTACACTATCGAGCCCTAAATGCCGCAACCATCCGTGATCGATTTCCCATCCCCACGATTGACGAATTACTCGATGAACTACACGGGTCCAAAATCTTCTCCAAAATTGATCTACGAGCCGGATACCATCAGATTCGAGTAGGTCCCGAAGACATCCACAAAACCGTGTTCCGCTCCATCGACGGCCACTATGAATTTCGGGTAATGCCGTTCGGCCTCACAAAGGGACCATCCACATTTCAATCGACAATGAACGATCTTTTCCGGTCAGTTTTACGGAAATTTGTCTTAGTTTTTTTTGATGATATTCTCGTATACAGTGCATCACTTGAAAACTATTAAGAACACCTCAAATTTGTTTTCAAACCTTACAAAAAATCAATACCACGCAAAGGCATCCAAATGCCTTTTTGCCACCACATCAATACCATTTCTTGGACACATAATCTCGGCAGAAGGTGTTCAAGCCGACCCAGAAAAAATCGCATCAATTGAATCTTGGCCCACACCCACATCCTTGCCGACCCTACGAGCCTTCTTAGGCCTAACCGGGTATTACCGCAGATTCGTACCAACATATGCACATATTGCCTCACCCTTAACCGACATCCTCAAAAAACCTTCATTTACATGGAACGAACCAGCCGCGATAGCCTTTACCAAACTAAAAACCGCAATGGCAAACCTAATCACCCTAGCATTACCGAACTTCTCAGAACCATTTGATCTCACGACGGACGCTTCCGGCGTCGCCATCGGGGCGGTTCTCTCCCAAGATGACAAACCAATCGCATTTTTTAGCAAGAATTTATGCGATCGCATGCAATCATATTCTACGTATATACGCGAATTTTATGCGATCACAGAATCAATAAAAAAATGGAGGCAATACTTATTGGGTCGTAAATTCCGAGTCTTTACAGATCATCATAGCCTAAAACACCTACTTACCCAAACAATACAAACACCGGAGCAACACAAATGGCTCACAAAACTGTTAGGCTACGATTTCGAGCTACATTACAAACCAGGTAAAGAAAACAAAGTGGCCGATGCACTAAGTCGACCCGATACCACAACATTTATGGCGATCTCGAGCCCCACGGCCAAATGGCTCGACGACCTACGCTCGTATTACAAAAACGACGTAAAAGGCAACAAAATGAGAGATGAATTGGAGCAAAACCCACAACAAAAACAAGGAATCACATTTCACGATGGCTTAGTTTATAACCAAGGCATACTTTTTATTCCTAACGCATCAAATTTTCGTTCTCTTATTTTGCAGGAATTTCATACATCAACATTAGGTGGACATGCCGTCATCAAAGCTACAATCCAACGAATCATACCAACCTATTATTGGCCAACCATAAAAAATGACATTAATGAATTTGTCAAGAAATGCACAATATGTCAATCAACCAAATATCCAACCCATAAACCATATGGCTTACTTCAACCTCTCCCAACACCAACACAAACATGGTATGACATAACCATGGATTTTATTACACACCTTCCACCCTCCAACGGAAAAACGGCCATTTGGGTGATAGTTGACCGACTATCAAAATTTGCCCACTTCATAGCATTACCCAACCACTACACCGCAAATTCACTCGCCACAACATTTCTCAAAGATATATATCGAATCCATGGCCTACCAAATTCAATCATATCAAATAGAGACCCGGTCTTTTTGAGTCATTTTTGGACTCAACTTTTCAAGCAATTAGGTACCAAACTTCGCCACTCAAGTGCCTACCATCCTCAAATCGACGGTCAAACCGAAGTATTCAACCGATGTCTAGAATCATACCTTCGAGCCTTCGTTCACGATGAATCCAAGCAATGGAATCGGTATCTTTACCTCGCCGAGTTTTGGTACAACACTAGTTACCACTCTTCCATTCAAATGACGCCATTCCGGGCAATATACGGACGCGAAGCAACAACAATCCACGACTACAAACCAGGATCCAACCACACCGCTTCCATTGAAGAATCTCTACTAGAACATCAACGGCTTAAAGCACTACTCCAAAACGCATTAGAAAGCACTCGTCAAAGAATGTCCAAACAAGCCAACAAAAAAAGAATGGACAAACAGTTTCAAGTAGGGGATTTCATTTACCTACACCTTCGTAATTATCGACAAAACTCGGTGGAAAGCAGAGAAAATCAAAAGCTCTCGAAACGTTTTTTTGGTCCCTACCGTATAATAGAAAGAATCGGACCCGTAGCGTACAGGCTAGAACTACCGATAGCCTCCAAAGTTCACCAGGTATTTCACGTTTCTCTTCTCAAAGAAAGCCATTGAAATATCACTTCTTTAGATTTTCCAAGTGAATGGTTAATTGATACACCGAAAAATGACCCGAAACTAGAAGAAATACTACAACGTCGTCAAACAGGGAACAAAAAGGAAATACTCGTCAAATGGATGCAGCACGATCCAACAGAAGCAACTTGGGAAGATCTTAATGAAATCTTGACCCGTTTTCCTGATTTTATCGGACACGAGGACGAGTCCGTTTTTCAACGGGAGGATATCGATACTGCCCAAGCACCAACGGCCCAAGCACCAACAACCCAATTATCAACTAGGCCCAAACGAATTATCAAAAAGCCCATCCGACTACTTGAGTAACAAGCTGGAAACGACTAGATGAAGAAGTCTTCCACAATCCCATGAATCACGCATGCATGCACGTAAGAATAGTCAACCATCAATAATGTTGCTTATCCACTCACCCATGATCTGCATTAGATTGGGTTCACATTTATTTTTTCTTCTATTTAAGCATTGTAATTTCCTTTAATGAAATCCTCCAAAAAATAGATGGAATTGGATTCCTAAATGATGGAAACATTCCATCAAATGAAGGAATCTCAATTCCATCCAAATGTTGATGGAATTCAATTCCAAGATTGGATGGAATGTTGTTTTACCTTTATACCCTTCACCTACCGCCACCACCTCCACCCACCGCCACCTACCGCCACCACCACCAACTGTCACCTCCACCACCACCAACCGCCACCAACCGCCACCACCCACCGACGCGGCCACCCACCGCCGCCACCAACCACCACCACCCACCACCATCACCAACCACCGCCACCGCTATCACCAACCACCGCCACCCACTGCCGCCACCCACCGCCACCACCACCACCCACCACCACCACCCACCGCAACCACCACCACCAACCTCCACCGCCACCACCAACCGCCACCACCGCCACCATCCACCACCACCACCACCCACCGCCACCACAACCACCCACCGCCACCACCACCACCACCCACCACCACCAACCAACCACTACCAGTAATAAGGGTATATTCGTCATTTTAGATGATTCCAATTCCAATTCATGTAACCCAAACAGAATATTGAATTGGATTCCAATTCCCTTCCATGACAACCAAACAGAGTATAGAATTGGATTCTAATTCCTGACGGATTCTAATTTCTTCCTAGATTCCAATTCCATCAGAAACATTCTGCGAACCAAACAGCACCTTAGTCTTTCTTAATCTTGCTTTCTTGGGAGAATTAACCCATCTCTAATTCGGGTCTTACCAGTTGCCCAATAGTTGAACAAGTCCGGTTGACCTGGAACATTTTTTCCAAACATTAAATATTTTACAAATAATTATTATGCTATTCGTAATAGTAGTATATTATTTTACAAATAAAATATTTTACAATATATTATTTTAACAATAATCCTAATTTTTCAATCAAATGATTAAGGATGTTGTGTGCATTAAAAAAACCAGGTTGAGTGACTTTTGACCTGCAAATATGATTTAAGAATATATGTATGCGAGTGAGCATTTGCAAGTTGCAACACTTACAAACAAAAACTAGGTTTTACCAATTTTCCATTTGGATCAAAAGACAAATGCTGATATGAAATTAGTCGGAGTAGATCTTTCTCTTCCTAAACGTACCAAGATCAATACCCAAAAATTATATATTTAAATAAATATTTTGAGCTATGTTAGTGATGATAACTGAGTAATACAGAAAGGAGACAAAAGTATTTTTTAAGAAATATTTATACAAGAACAAAGAAAAAGATACCATGGAATTTGTGGGGTTTTGATAAAGCCAGGTATATGTATAGCAAGTCATCATTTTCTTGATCCAAAATACCCTAAAAACAATTTAAAAAGATGTTTTTTTTTTTTTTCAAAAAATAGACAAAGTTATTGAAAAGGGATAAAATGACTATGGATATTTATGATGCTTTTATAATTGCAGGACTCATAATGAATTTTGCTCCAGCCTTTTGGGGATCCTCAATTTTCAAAATAGTGCCAACCTGGAACAAATTAGAGCAAACATGAAATATGCTTTAGCATTCTCACTTTGAAATCTTGTGTCAATCACATTTCATAAATAGAACATGTTAAAAAACAACCGAGACGAATTTTATGAAAACGTATTTAATAATTCAATATTCTAAATCATATATATATATAACATTAATTATTTAAAATATTCTAAATAATATTAGAATTATAACTGTAAAAATGTACATACAAGGAAGGTAGTTGTGTCACGAAGCCTACATAAGCAACAAGACACTTTAGGGGAATTCACGATAACCATACTATAGCTAGAAACAACCAGCAACTAACACTACCAAACATAAAACAACAATTTGAAAGTCCTTTAAAATTAAAAACAATAAAAAAAACGATAAGGTTTCTACATAATCTTGAACGCGAAGAGTGCTAGAAAAGAGCTGAGCTGTTTCTTCGGAGTTGATACTTTGGTTCAGGTGGTACATATGGCAATGCATTTTCTGCCTCCTGCAAACACAAATTATAAAAAATAATGAAATAATATCACATTTTGGGACAAAAATATGTATTTTTGAGATGATAATCTTGTGCATTTACAATTATTGTCTCATTGAAGATATTAACTAAATAGTCCCAACGTGTTACACAAGGCTAGAAGTGGAAAAACGGGCGGGTTGACCCGAAAAATCATTTGGGTTACATACATAATCATATTCAAAAGAACCATTCAAAGCTAGTAAATTATAGCATAGAAGGAGTATTATTTATTGTTGTTCATATAACTCTCGAAAGTCTAAACTTCATATGTTATATGACAACTGACCTGCTAAATGCTAACCGAGTAGCGCGAGCCGGTTGTTTCATTTATTTTTTAATTTATTTCATTAGCGAATTAACTTAACTATGGTTCATTTAACGTTACCTAGGGTTAATTCAAAACCCATTTTTCTTTACCCAGGGTTAATTGAAAACCCATTTTTCTTTCTTTTAACACCTATTAATGGAGCAATGGACCTAACAAACTAGGGAAGCTGAATTTGGATCTCGGAAAACGCAACAATGAGTTGGATAACAAATTTCATTTGCGATAAAAATCGACCGGACGCTACATCAGCGACACCGCTACCACCGGCAGAGCCACTGTCACCGCCTGCAACACCATCTGGAATTCCCGCTATATCTCACCATCATGACGATACTACCATCCTTCAACAGCAGCAACCCAAATCTAGCTCGACGTCTAGCGGGCAGGAGATCGATACGGAGACTGAAGTGAGACGCTTGAAGGCGAGGTCTCAAGTATCTAAGGAAATGACTGAATGAATCTGGTGACGCAATGAAACAAGTAATTGGCAAATTGCTTGATAAGATGCTTCAAAATAAGGAGTAGGAACGTGAGCTGGCTAAGGCGAAAATGCCAAATCACCGAATTACAGATCGCGATAAGTTAAATCAACGAGCGTTGAGCAAAATACGTACCGCGTACGAGATCCACGAAGCTAGGACAGAAACAACAATTAACACGAGTTCCAGATTCAGAAGTTATTGGACTAATGACCAACAGAAATGAATTAATCACTAAATGAGTTCATCAATTATAGAATATACTAAGTTTTAACATGATTTAACATATATTCGTCCCTCTTGGAACTGGAACTCTATTAGTGATTAATTCATTTCTGCAAGTCATTAGTCCAATAACTTCTGAATCCGGAACTCGTGTCATTTGGTGTTTCTGTCCCATCTTCGCGGATCTCACACACAGTACGTATTTTGCCCAAGCTCGTTGATTTAACTGATCGCAGATCTGCAATTCGGCTATCGGAATCCTCGCCTTAGCCAACTCACGTTCCAACTTCTTATTTTGAAGCATCTTATCAAGCAATTTTCCAGTTACCTGTTCCATGGAGTCACCAGATTCAGTCATTTCCTTAGAGACTTGAGAGCTCTCCTTCAAGAGTCTCACTTCAGTCTCCGTATCGATCTTCTTATTCTCCCGCCCGCTAGACGTTGAGCTAGATTTGAGTTGCTGCTATTGAAGGATGGTAATGTCGTCATCAAGGTGAAGTTGAGCTATATCGGGAATGCCAGATGGTGTTGTGTTGTAGGCGGCGACGCAGGCGCAAGCTCTGTCAGCGGCGTCGATGGTAGCGGTGGCGCTGGTGTAACGTCCGGTCGATTTTTTTTTGCAGATGAAATTTGTTATCCAACTCATTGTTGCGTTTGCGTTTTCCAAGATCCAAATTCCGTTTCCCTATTTTTTAGGTTCGTTGCTCTGTTAATAGGTGTTAAAAGAAAGAAAAGTGGGTTTTGAATTAACCGTAGGTAACGTTAAATGAACCATAGTTAAGTTAATTCGCTAATGAATTAAATTGAAAAATAAATGAAACAATCGGCTCGCGCTACTCAGTTATCATTTAGCAGGTTGTCATTTAACATATGAAGTTAAGTATTAAGGATTTAGCAACTTCCAACAAAGATTATTAATTATATAATAATAAATGGTCTTTTATAGAAGCTGGAATAGTCATAAATGACCTTAGCATTTGTTTTTTTTAACGCCACATAATCTACTTTTTTTTTTTTTTGTCTACAACGGGACTTGAACTCATGACCAATAAAATGAATTTAAAACATCTTTAAAAAAATGTTAAAGCTTTAGTAACTACCGACAAAAATATACTACTTTGGACAAAAATATACTACTGTATTATTAATAACTTCTACAGCATTGTTATTTTGATATAATAATAATAATTATAAAAAAAAAAGTAAAAAAAACATACCAGTTCTCTCTTAAGTCTTTCGTTTTCCTCTTCCAGTCGTGAAACTTTGTTCAAGCTCATAGGTGTAAGCCTATCTAACCATAATACATAGATTTTAGAGTAAATTACACGAATGGTCCCTGTGATTTACACAATGTTTTAGATTTGGTCCCTAAGTCTCAGTAATTACACCCGTGGTCACTGTGGTTTACACTTCGTATTGGTTTTGATTCCTAATACTAACAGCCGTTAAATTAAGCTGTTAAATATTTTGAAGTGACCTAAATAGCCTTTATTTTTTTCATTTAATTTTAAAACCCTTTCTTTTTCCTCCTTTTGCAATAACTGAAACAGAATCGGAGGAGACAAAGGGCGGCGGCGGAAGTGGCGGCGTAGGAGGTGGTGGAGAATGGTTTGCTGGAAAAGATGATGTTGTTGTAGAGTCGGTCGGCGGGAAACGGGAGTCGCAGGAGACGAAGATTACCGGAGTCGCCGGTGAACGGGGGAAACCAACGGCCACCGCCTCCATCTCCGGCGATGAAATGCTGAAGAAAGACCACAACCTCCGATTAACCCACAGTTAGTTTTGTAAACGAAATCGAGTACTGTTAATTTTGTAAACGATTTGCAGAGTATTGTTATGTTAATTTCTTCAGGTTAGAATCCATCGATGTTAGCCATTCAACGACACGATAGATATATTTTTAGATTTTTCCGTTTCAGATATTTTGATACATTTCATGTTTCTTCCAATAGGATAAACTTTCACTCGAATCTAGACATTTGGTACTCACCACAAACATGCACTCATTTCCTTCTCTCTCTCTCTCTCTCTATCTCTCTCTCAATTTCTCGATCCTTCAAAAAAAGAAAAAAAAAATGTTCGCCGGCGAGTAATTATGGCAGAAGCTTTAGTAATCTGGGTGTGTTTTTGTGTGCAGAGATGAAGGAAAGAAGAAGAAGATGATGAGGGTGAGGGTAAAATTGTCAATTTAAAAAAGTTAACAGCATATTTTAACGGCTGTTAGTATTAGGGACCAAAACCAATACTAAGTGTAAACCACAGTGACCACGGGTGCAATTAACGAGACTTAGGGACCAAATCCAAAACATTGTGTAAATCACAGGGACCATTCGTGTAATTTACTCTAGATTTTATACTTCCTCCGTATCAAAATAAGTGCCACAAATGTGCTTACATGTTTTTTGAGGTAAAAGATTAAAGTAGAGGTTAAAATAGATTAAAGTACATAGTTAGTGGAGAATGGGTCCCACTTTTATTGAATAAAGTGATATTAATGAGTTTTAAAAGTAAAAGTAAGAGTATAAGGGTAATTTTACTTTATTAAAGTGAATAGTTAGTGGGTATGGGTCCCATTGTTTTTACCAAATAAGGAAAATTTTCAAAGTGTGTCACTTATTTTGATACACCCAAAAATGAAAAGTGTGTCACTTATTTTGATACGGAGGAAGTATATCTTTTCACACTACAAAAATCTTTTATATTTTCTATACATATATATAGGTGGCCATAACATATATTATCCCAAAAATATTACGAATAATTAATAAACATTCAAAAATCTTTTATACTTCCTCCGATTCAAAATAAGTGATACACTTAGGGTTTTACGGTTTTTGAGGCAAAAGATTATAATGATGATTAAATTAGATTAATTAGATGGTTAGTGGGGAATGAGTCCCACACCTTTTGAATAAAATAAGGTTAATGATGTTTAAAAGTAAAAAGTAAGGGTAAATGAGTCATTTCACTTTATTAAAGTAGATATAGGTGGTCATTTCACTTTTCAAAGTGTATCACTTATTTTGAATCACCCCAAAAAGGAAAGTGTATCATTATTTTGAATCGGAGGAAGTATATCCTTGCTCGTGAACGTGCAGCAGAATCCAAATTTTTCTTCTCGTAGGACGATTTTGCAGCAATCCCATCTTTCGCCAAGAAATTCTCCAATGTCATCTCGCCAAGTGTCGGTTGTTTCTTTCGTTTGTTCTTTCTATCAAGATTACAATCTGTTTTCTTCTTTTGCTGTTGTATATCTTGCCATAATTCATCAACAGTTTTCTTGCTTAAATCCGCCATAGATGATGCAGAAGCAAGTGGTCTAGAACCACTGGATATCCCTTGATTAACTTCACTTTCTGCAGTCCTTACATTCTTAAGAAGCTCATCGAGATTCTTACTACTCAAAGGTTTCCCTAAATCCCGTAATTGATGTTGAACCTCATCTAATGTTAGGTTATAAAAAGGTCCTTGTTTTGATAATCCATCAGATTTACCATGCGATCCCATTGTTCGAGTCCCCATAGACAAAAACCCTAACCTATATATACACTAATCAATCTGTTCACAGAGATTAATTTCATATTCCGAAAAAATTAAATTGATTACGATTCCTAACCTGAAATGTAAAATTCGGACCAAAGACATCGCAATTTGTAAGATTTGTGAAAGCGATTGTATTTCTACTATAGTTGGATGATTTTATAATCCAATCTTCGTAATACGAGATGTTAATCGGCGTAAATCGATATGAAATTGATAATTATAGAACTGACCAGAGATGCAAAAGGAATAAGAATTGTGGTTGGATGGATTTAAGTTCTTCTGCCATGCAGCAGAAGAAGCAGCAACAACACATGTTCGACATGTTCTTCCATAACCACCAGAAAACATTTATTCCATGAATATCACATCACAAGTGTGACAAGTATCTTCCTCTACATGGTTTGGATTTGAGTTTTCTTACCAACTCATCACTTTAAAAGCATCCCCATTATACCACCCGGCTTCTCAAATTTAAACCTGCGGATATGAAAATCAAATCAAAACCACAACTAATTTCCACCACTAAATTCGCACCCAACCTTTTAAATTCGGACTAACTTTTGAAACTCACTTAAAGCAAATCTTTATCCCAATTAGTACGGAAATATTTACATCAAGTATACAACAAACCAATAGGGTAATTCCGAATTCTATGAGAATCATTCACACAATTACACACGGAAGTTTCCAAAACTTAATCTACACGATCCAGAAATTATTTAATTTGCAAAATTAGCTATTACAAATCTATGTTTAAAAAATAATACTAGGGATATAAAATTCACTGATATTCACGTTTTATTATTTACCAATTCACCAATCATTCAAAAAATTTAACCATAGAAGTTTTTTTTTTTTTTTTTTTTTTTTTTTTTTTACCAAAAATACCTATTACGAATCTATGTTTAAAAACTGATATCTCATATCTTTAAAATTTTCTAATCTCGTGAATTAAAAAAAAAAAGATATTCCGGAAATTTAGAGAAGATGAATTTAAAACATAGTGGCCTAATACAAATCTTCTTCTATATTATCTTTAAATGACAGATATGGCAATATACTAATTCAACAACAAATGTCGTTTACAAAAAAAGTCTTATTTCGTCAATAAATTTCTTGTAACATTTATTCATGTATCAAAATTTGTAAAAACTTATTATTACAACTATGGATTCTTATGTCATTTTAAAAGTATCAATATTTGTTGTTATTTTTCTTTAATAAATCTACTGAAGCATGCCCGCCCAATCGCGCGGGCTATGAAGCTAGTTTAAATATATAATACTTCCTCTGTATCACAATAAGTGATACACTTTCCATTTATGAGTGTTTCACAATAAGTGATATACTTCAAAAGTTACCTTATTTGGCAAAAATATGGGAATCAACCTCCAATAACTATCCACTTTATAAAATAAAATTACCTTTATACCTTTACTTTTACTTTAAAAACTCATTAATATCACTTTATTTAAGAAAAGCGAGACTCATCACCCACTAACTATCTACTTTAATATATTTTAATCCTACTTTAATCTTTTGCCTCAAAAACCGTGAAACCTCAAATGTATCACTTATTGTGATACGGATGAAGTATTTTATTTTAGGTAGTTTGTTTGATATTTTTAAGAGTAAATTACACGGATGGTCCCTGTGATTTGACTAGAGTTTTGGATTTGGTCCCTAAGTTCCAAAAATTACATTGATGGTCACTAAGTATTGGACTTCGTATTGATTTTAGTCCTTAAGCCTAACACCTAGGGGTGTTCAAAAATAACCGAGAAAACGGGTATCCGAAAAAATATCCGATAACCGAAATCCGGATACCTGAAAATCCGGATACCCGAAAATCCGGATACCCGAAAAAACGGATACCCGAATATCCGGATACGGTTACGGATACTAATATTAAGATATTTTCGGGTAGTCGGATACCCGGTATCCGGTTTTAATACATAGTTATTTTATTTTTAATATTTTTTAAAATGTAATTACTTAGATTTTGGGCCTCTGGCCTTTGGCGGTAGTTTGGCCCTTTAGCAGCCCTTCCCCTCACTCCCTCAGCTCATTTACAATTACGCTGCGTTCAAACTTCAAACTTCAAAGACGTCGATGATTCAATCGTCGTCTGAAGTCTGAACTCAAAAACCCTAAACCTCCATAGCAGTGCCTGTCGCGCGTCGCTACCCTTGCTGCTCGGAGTGCTCGCTTGCTGTTCATCGTCTTCTCACTTCACATGTCTGTAAAATATACTGTATTTTCAGTTCATCGGCTTAAAAGGATTCAAATTAGGATTTGTTTTTCTTAATTTAGGTTTTATTTATTGAAATTCTATATCTGTCTTAGACTCTTAACTTATATATTTTGTGTTATGTTCCTCACTCGACCAATTTCAAAAAATAATTAGATTTGGTTGTTAAACTCTATCATATGCATTGCACATAAGGGTATATTTGGTCTTTTAATCCTTTCTCTCCTATTTTCTTCTTCCCCCAATCTCTTTCTTCTAAACTCTCATTTCTTTAGTTTTCTCAGATTTACCAATATTAATAATATTTCGGAAAATTTAGGAAATGACACCATTGAAGAATCAGACAAGAAAAAAGAAAAAGCATAACAAAAATAAGGATGAATTTTGGTATCAGAGACTAGTTGCGTTCCTAGGGCTCTTGTTGATAAACTCAAATGGCTCAAAATAACATCTCTACCAACATGTATCAGCCACACACAAATCCCAATCTTCAAAGGTGAAGGTCACCGTCGACTGCTGGTGTTCGTGAGAGAAATGGTTCCACCGGGTAGGTACCAGAGAACTGGTGGATTTTGTTTAGAATCGATTGCAACATGACGAATTTATTGGTTTTAGCCGATGTGGTTTAACATAGAATTTGATCTGGGTTAACGGTGGTATTGGGGGTGACGGTGTTTTTGGGGGTGACAGTGGTTTAGGGTTAACGGTGGTTATGGGGGTGACGGTGGTTCTGTTCGCCGGAGTACCAATTCTGTTTAAAGTCTGGTTGATTTGTGCTCAATTAGATTTTATGGTGGAGTTTCATAGATCTGGGTGTGAATCTTGACCCAATATGAAATTGATTCTAAGAGATTTAGAAAAGGTATAAGTAACGAACAAGATTTAATCTTTTCAACTAGTAATCTGGAACAGAGAATCGAAAGTGTGAATCGGAAGTTCCATTTAATCTTGTCAGCAGCAACGGGAACGAATTGTAGCTGGACGAATTCCAATGGACAACTTACGTTTCAAATATTTCTTAGTCAAAGTTCCATTTGCTGTAATTGGAGTGTGCAGTCTTTTTCCAAATTGTGTAGATTTCAGGGGAAAATGTTAGGGGTTAGAGATGAAAATGAAAGAGAAAGGGAGATGATAAAATGACAAATATACTCTCATGTGCATTGCACATGACTATATTTAACAGTCAAATTCAACGGCTGTTAGGCTTAGGTACCAAAATCGATACGAAGTCCGATAGTTAGTGACCATCGATGTAATTTCTAGAACTTAGGGACCAAATCCAAAACTCAGATCAAACCACAGGGACTATCCGTGTAATTTACTCTATTTTTAAATAGAGAATTATTTTTCGTACCACATTTTTTGATTCTTACACCACATTTTATAAGTATTACTATAAATTGTACGTAGTTTAAAATATGTGGTGTAAAAATCATCTCATTTTTAAAAAGTTTTGAAATGGTATGGTTTACCTATTTGTTATTTAATGTAAAATGATAAAGGGGTTTTTCTAACATATGTCACCTAGGCACATAACATGTGCCACCTAGGCACATGTTTAGGCTCATTAATTCACTCCAAGTTTCCTAATAAATTCATAGGAATATTAAACAATAATGAAGTTTGTATTTTAAATTTTCAAAAGATACACTTCTTTCCTCTGTATCACAATAAGTGATATATTTAAGTTTTCACGAATTTTGACACAAAAGACTAAAGTATGCGTTAAAATATAATAAAGTATATTTGAGCTTTCACGAATGGATCACACTTTTCTTGGATAAAGTGATATTAATGAGTTTTAAAAGTAAAAATAATGGTATAAAAGTAAATTTACTTTATTAAAGTAGATAGTTAGTGGTGGTTAGATCTCACATTTTTGCCAAATAAGGTAACTTTTGAAAGAGAATTCATTTATGCACCACAATTTTTACTTCTTATATCACACTGTACAAGTTTTACAGCTAACTGTACAAGCATGTCAAACAACAGTTGTGGTAGATGAGTTAAAAATTGCGGTAGAAAAATCACCCCCTCTTTTGAAGTGTATCACTTATTATGAAACAGAGAAAGTAGAGTTAATTACACAGATGGTCCTTTAAGTTTATATCAAATTTCACCAATGATCCTTTAGTTTCAAAAATTGCACCGATGGTCCTTATTTTTAAAAGGTTCTTCACCGATGGTCCTTTATGAAAACGATCGTTAACTATTTACGTTAAGTGACCTCACGTGTGATGCACATGAGGGTATTTTGGTCATTTTGTCTTTTCCTCCCCATTTACTCCCAGTAAATTGCACGGTTGGTCCTTTAGGTTTATAACAAATTACACGGATGATCCTTTAGATTTATATAAAATTTCACCAATGGTCATTTAGTTTCAAAACTTACACTGATGGTCCGTATTCCTAAAAGATTTTTCATGGATGGTTCTTTATGAAAATGGGGGTTTATTTTTCACGTAAAGTGATATCACGCGTGATGCACGTGCGAAGCACATTAATACATGAAAAGGGGAATTTTTTAGATCAATACATGTATCTCAGCTGAAGTACAAGTATATGCATAAACCTTCAGCTGAGTACGTACTTAGCTCAAGGAATCAAGTCAAATCAGTAGCTACATATAGTGTGATCATTCGAAGTTTATGGCCAAAGGACAGAAACTCGAAGAAGACCATCCAGCTGATAGTGGAAGCAGCTATGGTACCTGCTGCAGTAAAGACTTGGTGGAAAATATTCTTGACACTTTGAACATTTTCCTTTCCCGCTCAAAGACGAAGAAAACGATGAAGATCTTCTATTTTGGAATAGTACTTCATCGTTTGTCCCTCCAAACATAAAAGGGAAAGTCAACTTCTTTTGTACTATCATAGTACACCTTTTCACTGTGCGTCAGAAAAGGTGGTAAAAGAAGTTGACACAAAGTACAATTGGGACTCTAAACTATGCAAGAGTATTAAATGTTTCTGTGGACAAGTCTATATCAACGAATCATACGTTTACACGTGGATTATCTTGTGGACAAAGAAAAATGGTTCTTAGGCTATATATAGAGAAGTAAATGCTGAAGGAATTATGTGCACAGTTAGTCAACCTATGATGACACATCCATGCCTACGAAACACTTAAGGGTCACACCGGTGAATGCATGTAATACGAGCAAGATATGTAATGATACTACGAAGCGGAAGGATTCATAATAGTCATTATGAATCAGTTAAGTATTAAGTTAAGTTTAACTTATTACTAGATTAGTTTAACTAACTAATTAATACAAGTACTTGTACATTTACTAGTTGAGTAAATATACAATGTGTTAGTTAAAGATTATCCATGATAGGATTTAAAGCTATTAAATCATATAAGTAATTGGATAATATTGTTGTATAAATTATATAAAGGTTATTATATAATTAATTATTAAAAGTATAAATACAAGTATAATTCGTGTATATATATACCGAATTATATTAGTGTATTAATGCTAGATATTTAATAGTTAAGTGCAACAATAATAAACTTGTTATTTATAAGGGATGAAAGTGTTAAAAGGAAAGTTTAATTAAAGATCTAATCTTAATTAAACGAGAGGGTTCTAAGCGCAACTTATTTACCTATAAATAAGAGGCTTAGGGTAACCCTAAAACCCCTTGAACCCATACACGAAATCCCTTGCTTCCCCTCTCCCTTCGATCGGCCGAACCCAACACAAGAACACAAGTTTGTGTTCTTCGTGATCTTCGTTCGTTCTTCGTGTTCTTCGAGTTTCGAAGATCAAGATCGTTGCAAGTGATCATCTAGAGGATCGCTCGTCATGGTCATCATCAGTGGACTATCTTAAGCTAAACTAAGGTATGATTCATGGAACACTCTTTCTCCTCTCCCCTCTTGTTCGAATTCGACCAAGAACCCTAGGGTTCGTGGTTGATGGTCGACGAACACACACAAGCTATGTGTGTGTTCGAGTTCTTCGTACAAGGTTTCTTTGTTGTTAATCTAATCTAGATTTCCAACATCCCAATCCTTTAGGATTTAAGGATTAGGTTTAATCCCACTTCCGCTTTTAGGGATTAAATCAGCTAGTTGGTTTTAACCGGTCAAGAACACCATCATGTTCTTGGTCAGTATGGTCGAACCAAGCACACTAGGTGGTCGACCCAATGGGTTGATCAGTGTTATGAAACCCTTCAGTGGTATCAGAGCGTTGGTTTAGAAATCTAAAACTAGATTAACAAAGTTTGTTTGTTTAATTTCAAGTTTTTCTATTTACTTTTTTTGTTCCTTCTTCTTTTTGTTCCTTGTGTTTTTCGAAAAAGGGTAAGAACCCTAGACCAAGAATGTTAAACTAGTTTAGTTTAATTGGTCATAAGGATTCTGACCCTAGTGTTTTTCAAAAATCATAAAGAACCCTAGGACCAAGAACATTAAACTAGTTTAGTTTAATTGGTCAAAAGGCTTCTTTCCCTAACCCTAGTATGTTCGAAATTTACTAGTACCCTAGGATCAAGAACATCAAAATTTTTGATCAAGAGGATTCTTTCCTTATTACTTGATCTTCAAAATCTAGGACCAAGTATGTTAAACCAAGTTTTTGGTTTAATTGGTCAAAAAAGGATTCCTTCCTTTTCTCCCTAGATTCCAAAAATTAGGAGGATGCTTGGACACCAAGTTTGATTAAACTAGCTTAGTTTAATTGGTTGAAGAGTTTCCTAGGCTTAAGGTATTTTTCGAAACCCTAGAAGTAATCTAGGACCAAGAACATTAAACTAGTTTAGATTAATTGGTTAAAAGAATTAATTAAGATAATAATCTAAAACCTAGATAATTAAGCAAGTCCATGTTTAATAGGTTTAATTATTATTTTAGTAAATTTATTGAAACTAGTTCTTTAAACCTAAAAACTTAGACAAAGTTTTATTGTCTATAAGGTTTGAATTAAAAAGTTTAAATAAATTTATTAAGGTCATAATCCATCTTAGAATTTAAACAAAGTTTATTGTTTAGATAGGACTGATTAGGTTTAATCTTTTAATAAACAATGTTTTTTTATCAAGAAAGTCAAAACCCTAGTTTTGATTGATCAAGAACAAGATTAGGGTTTGACTATTTCATAAAAGGAAATTAATAAGAATTAAAAGAAGTGTTAATTTTTAAGTTCTAAAATTAACAAGATGTATATATATATAAGTCGCGCAAGTTTTGTACACCTCGTTTTAGGTATACATATAAGTCGCGCAAGTTTTGAAACTATACGTTTTAAAGAAACAGTTCTTAAGATTTAAAAAGGTGCCTTATAGAATTCTTAAATTCACAAGTCACACATTTTAAACAAGGATTAAGATTGGAATAAAGGTTTAAGTTTAGTTTAAGACTTAAACAAACCCAAGAAAATCTTAGATCTAAGTACTATCCACCTAGGAACACCTCACTTGTTCAACGATATTCATATTGTAAGGATAAAGAACCTTAGATATGGATTCAAATCATTGCGAGTGTTAGGGTGCTTAAGGTTCATCGATAATCGGGAGTCCCGGCGCAGAACATCGCACTGTCTTAGATGATCTGATCTACTTTGGTGATAATCGGGAGTCCCGGCCCAAAAAGTACTTGTGTAGAATAAACATACTAGAGTTTATTACTAACTTAGAAATGTACAGTTAGATTGTACAAGGTTATAATAAGTTATAAGTCTAAAGATTCTACGACCCCTAGGAATCGTGTCAAGTCTTGATACGATCTGTAAGGATGTAACCTACCGGAAACAGCATGTCTCGTCGGGAAGTGCCCAAACCTTGCGGCGAGAATGTGATATATGGATCCTAGGCCTAAAATATTAATTATGGGTTTATAATATATTTTAGAGAATGCTTATTGATGATTACTAATTAAACTGGGTTTGATTTGTAGATGGTAGCAACAACCACAATGAGAAACTACAACAAACTCTCGTGACGTTTCTTTCTAGGAAAGAAAGAAAAGACTGGGTCAAATTCCCTCAATTGGAGACGTGATTTTAAGATCATGCTCAGACAAGAGAGGGACATGATTGACCGAGAAAGAAACGTATTGAAATCCGTTGCCAAGGATGAAGAAAACGAACCAGGACAAGCATTTTACGCTTGTAAAGCGTTCGCTTCTTGTAAGATGGCTACGGGAGCATCAGTAGGTGCACACGTCATGAAAATGAAAGTGCACGTTGATCACCTTACTAGACTTGGACACCATATGCCATTGCAGTTAGCAATTGGCGTTATACTCAACTCATTGTACGATGACTACAAATTCTTTGTGGCCAACTACAGCAAGCATGATATGGATAATTCCATTCCCAAGCTACAATCCATGCTCCAGGCTGTTGAGTTGAATATTGGGACCAATTCTAAAGGGCATCGCACTACGGATGATAGCGATAGAGAAGGGCATGGTGGTAAAGGAAAGGGTAAAACCAATCCTAGCCAAGGAGTGCCAAATGGTAAGAGTGTCAAAAAAAGGTCAAGAAGGTGAAGCCTAACACAGCGAGGACCGAGAATTGGTGCTTCAAATGTGGCGAGGCTGGGCATTGGAAAAGAAATTGTCCAAAGAGTGCAAGTGGTGGAGGAATTGGAAGTTCCTCAGGTAACACAATCACACTTCTTAATCACTTTTAGATGCTTGTAAAGTACATTACGAGTAATCTAACTTTTGCAATCGTTTATTGCAGGAGGAGATGGAAAGTGATGATGACTGGCATGAGATGGTGATGATCCCACGGGCACCAAGTTTTTATAATTCAGTATTTTTATGGATTCAGTAAAAACGATTTTATTTTATTGTTTGAATAATGATTTTACTTTATGTTAAAACAAAGTTTTTGTTTTTAATCAATTCGAATCCATGGTTGAGTTATATTGTGTGCATGTGTGACAATTACACTAGTCAAGGTTTATGACTAGATTTTAAGTCAAGTTTTTGATTTACTTTATATTTCATGTTTCATACTTGTTTGATGGTTGTATGAAAGAATAATGTCTTAGAAGCTCAAGGTTCTTAGATACTAGAAATTAGAAGTTTTACTAATACAAGTATTTAAGAATTTTATGGAAGCATAAGGTTCAAAAGTTATTGAACTTAGTTAAAACATCTTAAGTAATAGTCATTACTTATGATAGTACGTTTTAAAGTATTAGTATTAATATACTGTGATTATATTGTATATAATCAAGATAGACTTTAAAGAGTATTATTACAAGTCTTTCATACTTGTGATAAAGGATTTGATGAAGTCATAAATCCCTAATAGGAATAATTGGATATTCGTAAAATCCAAGTGAAATGACTTAGACATTAAATGAACTCTTAAAAGGGACAAACTATATTGAAGTATTTAAGAACTAAAACGTATTATTGCAAGTCTTTTATACTTGTAATAAATACGATATTTAATCAAGTCATAATTCCCTAATAGGAATAATGGATATTTAAGAAATCCAAGAAATGACTTTGGCATTAAATGAAGTTCTTAAAGAATACTAATATGTTTAAGAATTGAAAGTATCGTTTCAAGTGTCTTATACTTGTTAGATACAGTAATCAATAAAGGTCATAATTCCCTAAACAAGAATAGTGGATATTCGCAAATCCAAAGGATGATCTTAATTAGTGATAGAATTCTTAAAAGATTAAACTACAAGTTATTGACTTGGTCAAAGTGGTAGTTTAAATTGATGCTTAAATTCCATAAAAGGTAGTGGGAGCTATGACTAACATAATTCATTAAATACATTAATGGATTTAGTAAGTTAGTAAGACATTAACAACAAAGAATTACCAAGTCATTAGCCAAATAGTTAAGATAAATAAATGATCATTGATTAGATTATTGCAAGCATAATAGCGTGGTCACAAGTCTTGTGATTAATCATTGCAAATTTAATAAGATGTTCACAATCCAGTGAACAAGTTAATCATTTAAGGAAATTTCTTTAACTAGTAAAAGTATCTACAAATCAAGTAGCTAAAAGAGATTTAGTTACAAGGCAAGTTTTATAGATTCAAGAAACTTAAGGAGTAATTTTCCAATCCTCCTATGTTTACCGAATCATATAAAAAGGGCAAGACTAGAATATGTTCTAAATGTTGCATGAACAATATCTAGCAATGACAAAAGTAATAGTATTCTTAAAATACTCGTCTTATGTCTTTAGTTTAATAGAAATGACTAATTGTAATTATTGATAAGTTACAATTAAGGAGTCATTGAGCAATCAACACAAACGCAAAGAATAAGTAACGATCCAGTAATAATTCGGTATCTATGTCCAGTGAGGAATAATACATGAGTTAGTATCATTTTTATTCAGACTTTGTATGTTTTACAATATCCATGAATAAAAGTCTCTTTATTCAAAAAGATATAAATCCGTGACTACTCGTCTTGGTGGGAACCTTGATGGGACGATAACGTCATCGTGATATTTGGTGGTAGATTCGAAGTTCTTGGAAGATAGCTACACTAGTTTTGTGTAAACCAAATATCGGTGATATTCTGTTGGAGCTCAGCGAATATTGGATTGACCACCGTGAAAATATTCCGTGGTTGAAAAGTTCAAAAGTATTATTCACTAGGATTGTCCTTAAGCCTGAGGTATTTGGTTTGGGATACAATGACTAATGTACTTTGGTTCGTCTTAGACAAGCCTGTCATATGATTGTCATACGAGGTCTTACTGGTACAAAGGAAATTGTATTTTAAATCGAAATATAACAAGATGGTAATTGCACCTCCTTTTTAGGAGAGATATCTATGGGTCCCTTGACATGATGAAAAACTGACAAGTGCATGAACATGCCCAAACGAACTGATTTGTTCTTTGTGGTTTATCACAACAGTTTAAGTCAAGAAGTCAAGAAATGATTTCGAATACAGGAGTTGATAATTTCTACCATGCTCGTATTCGTAATCACAAATAACGTGCTGCAAGGGATGAACCTAACAACGTTACCCATGAAGTAAATACAGAGCGTTCTTTACTAGGAAACGCTATTAAAAGAGTTTTCTCAAAACTATACGTGGGTTACATAAGCTGTTTTTACGGGGTTGGTTACCTACATGCCCATCTAGAAGGCCACTGTAGATCGTGTCATTAAGATAAAGGTTACGAACTTGCACAAGTGGGAGTCTGAGGAATTATGTGCACAGTTAGTCAACCTATGATGACACATCCATGCCTACGAAACACTTAAGGGTCACACCGGTGAGTGCATGTAATACGAGGAAAATATGCAATGATACTACGAAGAGGAATGATTCATAATAGTCATTATGAATCAGTTAAGTATTAAGTTAAGTTTAACTTATTACTAGATTAGTTTAACTAACTAATTAATACAAGTACTTGTACATTTACTAGTTGAGTAAATATACAATGTGTTAATTAAAGATTATCCATGATATGATTTAAAGCTATTAAATCATATAAGTAATTGGATAATATTGTTGTATAAATTATATAAAGCTTATTAAATAATTAATTATTAAAAGTATGAATACAAGTATAATTTGTGTATATATATATACCGAATTATATTAGTGTATTAATGCTAGATTTTTAATAGTTAAGTGCAACAATAATAAACTTGTTAAACTATAAGGGATGAAAGTGTTAAAAGGAAAGTTTAATTAAAGATCTAATCTTAATTTAACTAGAGGGTTCTACGCGCAACTTATTTAACTATAAATAAGAGGCTTAGGGTAACCCTAAAACCCCTTGAACCCATACACGAAATCCTTGCTTCCCCTCTCCATTCGATCGGCCGAACCCAACACAAGAACACAAGTTTGTGTTCTTCGTGTTCTTCGTTCGGTTTTCGTGTTCTTCGAGTTTCGAAGATCAAGATCGTTGCAAGTGATCATCTAGAGGATCGCTCGTCGTGTTCATCATCAGGGGACTATCTTAAGCTAAACCAAGGTATGATTCATGGAACACTCTTTCTCCTCTCCCCTCTTGTTCGAATTTGACCAAGAACCCCAGGGTTCTTGGTTGATGGTCGACGAACACACACAAGCTGTGTGTGTGTTCGAGTTCTTCGTACAAGGTTTCTTTCTTGTTAATCTAATATGGATTTCCAACATCCCAATCCTTTAGGGTTTAAGGATTAGGTTTAATCCCACTTCCGCTTTAGGGATTAAATCAGGTAGTTGGTTTTAACCGGTCAAGAACACCATCATGTTCTTGGTCAGTATGGTCGAACCAAGCACACTAGGTGGTCGACCCAATGGGTTGATCAGTGTTATGAAACCCTGTAAATGCTTGCATTTACACAGACCTTTTAGAATTCATAGCACAAGAACATTCTCTGGGAGTTTGTTATTGTCTGGTATTAACTTCTTCATAGTTAATACTCAGGCATTAAATATCAACTGTCAGTATCAGCTGATAAACTCTCCTTGCATAGGATCTTAGTTGGAGCGATCAAAAGTGTCACTTCAAGTATAAAGTTTTAGTTAGTCTGTACTATCTATTTCCGCAAACTTTGTACCGCATTAAGTTGTTTTAATAAACTCTTAATCATTGAAAATATTGTGTGTTCTTTACTTTCTTGTCTTTACTTAGCCATAATGCAACACGTTTGTGTTGTTGGGATCCAACAACTGGTATCAGAGCAAGTGTCAAAGTTGTTTTCCATCAACTTTGAAAATCTGTTATGGCTGAACCTACATCTGATCTTCCATCATCTGGAAAACCTCCCAAACTCACTCAAACCAACTAACCCATGTGGAAGACACGTATGTTGTCTCACATGACCACCTATCACCCAAGACTTCAAGATAATATAACGACAGGAAGATATATCCCTCAAACCTTTATTCCTGGTATTGCTGATGTAGCTGAACACTATGTGGTGACACCAGAAGCACAATGGTCAGACGCCGATAGACGTCTTGTCCATCTTGAAAATAAAGGAAGAAACATGCTTTTCAAGCAGTTGGTGATGAACTGTATCACAATATTCAATTTTGTGACTCATTCAAATAAATATGGGAGAGGATGGATGAAGTGTATGAAGGCACATCTGTAGTGTGTGAACATAACAAAAACATGCTCATTCATGACTACGAACTGTTTAAAGCTAAGCCTAGTGAGACTATAGCTCAAACGTTCAATCGTTATAACATTTTGTTAAACGAGCTGAAGTCTCATGGGGTTGAAAAGGACGACATGTCCAAAATGTGTAAGTTCATGGCAACTCTTCCTTCTATATGGGCTACCATTATAACTTGCATGACTACACCTGCTACTTTAAAAGATTATACTCTTTCCTCTCTCAATGGTATGTTTCTCAGCCATGAGAGAACTGTGCTCAACAAATTTCAACCTCCAAAGGACTCAAAAGCGAGTTCCTCAGGATCTTCAGTTGCTCTTGTTTGTATAAACAAACCTAGCAAGATTGAATATCATCCATCAGATGATGAAACTGATGCGACTTCAGCTGTTGATCTGTTCAACATGCCCGAGGTCAGCATCGAAGAGATCGATGAAGATGAAGACAATGAAGCCCTTATAACTGAGCTTGGCTTACTTGTTAAAAACAGAAAATTCTTCAAAGGTAAATCTGGCTCTTCAGCAAGAGGCTCAGGTAGCAAATCTATCTCATCAGCTGCACCTTCCAAACCCTCTGGAAGTACACCTGATATCTCTGAGATAACTTGCTACAACTGCAACAAAAAAGGACACTATGATAACGACTACAAGCAAAAGAAAACTAGTTCATCATCTTCAGCTGGTGAGTCCATTGAGGAAAAATACAAAAAGCTACAAGCCTCACTAAAAAGATTCTGGAGGAGAAAAAGGCACTTGAAGGGAAAGTTGCTGACAAGGGTCTAGTAGCTGAAACTTACGACTGGGCTGACTTTGATGATAGCTCCTTTAATGATGATGAACCAATGGCCACCATGTGTTTGATGGCTCGTGCTGATGAAAGCATTACAGCTGATGATGCTGGTTCATATCAATGGGTCAACATAGTTCACAAAAAGAAAATGAAAGGGATTTTGGGTCCTGTACCCCTCTCTGTTGTTTCGCCCTCAACCCCACTACAAAAGAATAGAAAATGTTACAGTGTGGAGAGCGTGGGCATATGGCAAGTGAGTGTGACATCACAAGCTTAAGACCTTCTCCAACTGCAGCTTGCGAGTCTATTGAAAAACCAACCCTTGTGAGTTCCAGCAGGAAATCACAAGGACCCACAGAAATGTGGGTTCCCAAAAAGAACTAACTCTTTCAACTTTTGTGCAGGGTGATCAAAGCAAACATATCTGTTACCTAGATAGTGGTTGCTCAAGACATATGACTGGAAACAGATCCCTGCTAGAAGAATTCGAAGTTAGTACTGGTCCTCCGGTGATTTTTGGTGATAATGGTAGAGGCTCAACTGAAGGTTATGGATCCATCTCAAATGGATCTATAAAAATCACAAGAGTTGGTTATGTGAACGGGCTGAAACATAATCTAATCAGCATTAACCAACTATGTGATGCAAAGTTCTCAGTGAACTTTAATGAATACAATGAAACGGTGACAGATAAAAGTGGAAAAGTTGTATTAATTGCACCAAGAAATAACAACGTTTATACACTTGACATGAATCCCTATAATCAAGAAGTTTGTTTATTCTCTCATTCCACTGAAGAGCTGAATTGGTTGTGGCACAAAAGGCTATTTCACTTAAATTTCAAAAACATATCAAAGCTGGCTCGGGGTCAGCTAGTGAATGGCCTACCACAAATCAAGTATGAAAAGGATAAGCTTTGTTCAGCTTGTGAACAAGGTAGACAACATAAAAGCTCTTTCAAATCAAAGCAATGTTCCATATGGATCTCTTTGGTCCTATGAGTACTGAAAGTTTAGGTGGTAAGAAGTATACACTTATTATCGTTGATGAATTTTTACGATGCACTTGGGTTATATTTCTTCGTCACAAAAGTGTTGCAGCTGATGAAATTATCAGGTTCATCAAAAAGATGGAACTTCTAAATGGGTCAAGAGTCAAGATGCTGAGATCAGATAATGCTACTGAATTCAAAAATAGTACATTAGAAGACTTCTGTTCAGAAGTTGGGATCTCACAAAACTTTTCAGCTGCTAGAACACCTCAATAAAATGGTGTTGCTGAAAGAAGAAATAGAACCCTTATAGAAGCTGCAAGAACAATGCTTGCTGAGTCAAACATGCCAAAACAATTACTGGCAGAAGCTGTCAATACATCTTGTTTTACTCAAAATAGATCTCTCTATGTGAAGAGACACGAGAAAACTTCTTATGAGATTCTCCGTCAAAGGAAACCATACATTGGCTTCTTTCTCATGTTTGGATGTGTGTGTTTTGTGTTAAACACACGAGATCAGCTGAGTAAATTTGATTCCAAAGCTGATGAAGCTATTTTCTTGGGATATTCCACTGTATCTAAGGCATATAGAGTTTTCAACAAGGGAAGACAAACATTAGAAGAATCTATACATGCTACTTTTGAAGAACACTCGAAGGCCTTAAATCCTACCTCTGCTGAAACATCTGAATCATCTCAGAGAACAACTGTACCACCAACTGATGATACAGCTGATGCATTCTCTGATGCCTTGAATCTATTTGATATACCAATAAATGATTCAGATGATACGTTTCATGATGCTCCTACATATCTGGTAGATATTGCAGCTGTTCAACAAGAAATTCCTACATCTAGAGCATCATCCAAGGCTAGAACCAATTCTAGGCCACCACTTCATACTTCAAGAAGATTAGTTCAAAATGAAGTATTGAATCCTGCTGAGCATTCAGCTGCTCAACACGGATCAGATTCTGCTGAATCTTCCTCTTCTACATCTGCTCCTCAATCTAGGTGGACCTCAGAACATCCAATTGAATTAATCATTGGAGATCCACAACAAGGAGTGGTCACAAGAAGTAATACATCGTGCAATCTATACTTATGGTCTTGTTTCTTAGCAGCTGAAGAACCGAAAAACATTAAAGCTGCTTTAAAAAGCTCCAGCTGGATTCAAGCGATGCAGGAAGAACTCAACCAATCTGAGGTCAACAAAGTGTGGCAGCTGGTGCCCCCACTAGCTGGTAAGACTATAATTGGTACCAAGTGGGTTTTTAGAAATAAAATGGACGAAGATGGTGTGGTTATCCGCAATAAGTTTAGACTTGTTGCACAAGGATACAGACAGGAGGAAGGAATCGATTTCGATGAAAAATTTGCTCCAGTAGCAAGGCGTGAAGCTATAAGAATATTTCTAGCCTATGCTGCTTACAGAAACTTCACAGTGTTTCCAATGAATGTGAAAAGTGCTTTCTTAAACGAAAAGCTGCAAGAGGAAGTATATGTGAAGCAACCACCAGGTTTTAAAAATCCTAAGTATTTAGACTATGTGTTTAAATTAGATAAGGCGCTGTATGGGTTGAAACAAGCTCCTCGAGCATGGTATCACACACTTTCCACTTTCCTTCTAGCAAATGATTTCACCAGAGGAAATATTGATAAAATCTTATTCATTCGCAAAATCAAAGGTGATATCATTCTTGTTCAAATTTATGTGGATGACATAATTTTTGGTGCTACTGATGAAAAACTTTGTAGACGTTTTTCAAAACTTATGTCTACAAAATATGAGATGAATATGATGGGTGAATTGACATATTTTATTGGCTTACAAGTTAAGCAATCAAAAAATGGAATTTTTATAAATCAAGAAAAATATATCAAAGATCATTTAAAGAAATTCGATATGAATTCATCATCATCTAAGAAGACTCCAATGGCTCCTCCAATCAACTTAGATGCCGACACAACTGGGAAATCAGTTGACGTCACATTCTACAGAGGAATCATTGGGTCTTTACTCTATCTTACTGCCAGAAGAGCAGATATTATGTTTGCTACTTGCATGTGTGCTAGGTATCAAGCTGATCCTAGAGAATCTCACTTAATAGCTGCTAAGCGAATTTTGAGGTACCTTAAAGGTACTCCAAGCCTAGGTCTTTGGTATGCCAAAGACTCCGAGTTTGATCTAATTGGCTACTTAGATTCGGACTCTGCAGGTTGCAAGATGGATAGGAAGAGCACTACTAGAGGTTGTCAGCTGCTAGGTAGCAAGCTAGTCGGCTGGACAAGCAAGAAACAAAATATTGTTTCTACCTCTAAAGCTGAAGCAGAATATGTTGCTGCTGGAAGCTGTTGTGCTCAAGTCCTTTCGATGAAGAATCAGCTGATTGACTTTGATATGAACTTCTGCAAAGTGCCTATCTACTGTGATAACACAAGTGCTATCACAATAAGCAACAATCCAGTTCTTCATTCTAGAACCAAACACATTGACATAAGGTATCATTTCATTAGAGATCACATTGAACAAGGTGACGTGGAACTTCATTTTATTTCAATAGACCTTCAGCTGGCTGACTTGTTTACTAAACCTTTAGATGAAAAATGTTTCAATTTTCTAATCAGCGAGCTGGGTATGTTAAATGCTTAAATCATCTGCCGAAGTGCTATCAGCAGCTGATAAGTTCACCTTGTCACTTAGTACATTCAGCTCACTAAAAACGTTTCAAATTATCAATCAGCTGAATAAAACATCTCAAAATGATACTTGTCAAGTTTTATAAGTTAAAACGTTTGGTTTTCAAGTAAAAGGAATCTTTCATCCTTATCCACACGTTCACTGTGGTAAATATTTTCACTCAAGTGGAAATATTTGACATTTATGAGGGACAAGACATCCCTGACACCGAAACGGATCCACTAACCCTCACTGTCACATCGTACCGATTTCTTTGCACATTAACCAACATTTCCATAGTTGTTCCCAACTATTCATTTTTTGAACCGGTTGGTTTTCAAAAATTTACCCAAAATGTTCTCTCCACCCCTATAAATACCCCATAACTTCTCACTTTCTTCCTCAACACCCTCAAATCTTCCCTCTCTAAAACTCTCTCAAGAACCCTAATTCTCCTTCAAACCTTTGTCTCTCTTTCTACTCCCAAATGTCTAAGAAAACCCCAAAAGCTCCTCTCACCAGAGCAGCAATCAAGTTCACTCAAAACTCGAACTTGGTCGCAAACACCTCTCCACCGGAGAACCTCAAGGAGGTCTACCGTCCGGGTGGAAAATTCATGCGTCATTGCCTTGTCAGTGGTGCATTCTTTCGCTTCACTAAGAGTTTTTACGATCTCTTGCGTGATTTCTGGTTGTCCGCCTCTACCTCTGGGGACAAAATTGTTGCGCAAGTTGGAGATCCTCAAATCACCATTACTATTGATGATTTGCATACGGCTTGCAGGTTTGATTTTCTATTCCCCTGTGAACTTCCTCAGGAGATGAAATCATCTGAGGACGCTAAAGCGAGTCTGATCCGCATCACTGGATAACGATTAGAGAAAGATGATGACAGGGTCCCCATCTTTAAGAAATCTCAGCTGTCGATACCATGGGCCTACTTCTTCACGCACATCATTCAGTGCATAGGCGGCAACAATGGGTCTCAAAACCAGTGCAACTCCAAGCTTCAGATCTTTGCTGAAGCCCTAATCACCGGTCAGCGGATTGATTATGGGAGACTGGTTTTCGAGGAGCTCAAAACCAAGCTCAAAGGAAAGGGAAGTCACAATCCCTATATTCGATTCTTCACTCTGTGCATTGCTCATGTGATGCTTGAAAAGATGAAGATAGATTATGATGACCTTCCAGGGAAATGGTTTCACGTTTGCACCTTATCTAACACCATCTTCAACTCTAAGAAGGAAGCTGGTCAAGATATTCCCCTCTCCTCGTACATGCTGAAGATCATTGAAGATCATACTAGATCCAGGAGGGATCAACCAAAGGGCACCACAATGAAGAAATCTTCCCTACAAGAAGGTAAGTCCTTTTCTCATCTAGAGGGTTCTTCAGCTGCTAGACGTCCTTTAGCTGCTGATGAGAAAGAACCCACATCAACAGGGACCTCTGTCCCTGATGATGTGGAAGAAGAGGCTGAGGAAGTTATTCCTCTGGTGGTGAAGAAACGAGTTAAAAGAACAGCCCGTCGTTCTCCCATGCCCTCTCCCTCCTCTCCGCCATCTTCTCCCACTTCACGTGCTCCTTCCTCTCCTCAGCTAATGCAAGGAGGGACGGCCACCTGTGGTGATGATGTGGCACTTGATGATGTGGATCTGGCGGCAGCAACATCAGCACGATTCAGCCAGGATCCTCTAGGTGTACTCACTCGAGTCCTAGATTGGGAGGACTACGATCAGAAACTGTGCCAGCTTCTGGGGTTAAGCCTTCTCATTTTCAATTTTGCAGTGTTTTTTCCAGGAACTCCATCTACCGGAGTTTCTAGTCAAACACTCCTGGCTGATCACTTCTCTCTTTCTCTTCCTCTTTCTCTTCCACCTGTTGATTTCTCAACAAGTCAGTAGCCTTCACAACGGCAATTTCGTTCTTTAGGATTTAATGCCGGCTCCACCTTTCTGCGTAGCTCCTCGACTGATTCATTATCAGTCGTTGTAACAAGGGGACAAACTCCACAAGCAACCTTAGTCTTTCGACAGACTGCTGGTGAAGTTTTATGGCTCATCCCAAGCCACCCATGAGTCAGCTGCACACACACCACCACCAACTTCTTCATCACTTCCTGAGTCAGCAGTTGATGACAAATTGACTAGAAACCAAGTCACTCTTGAAACTGTTCCGTCTGCTTCCCTCAACGTCACCATCTTACACTAGCTGGAGATCGAGGAGGCCACCAACGCCGATGAAGAGACAACTATAAACCTAGTTGTTACTGAGGTATCCACCCAAGCTGCCAGTGATCACGAACGTATATGCCAACTGAGCTGTAAGGCAGCTGATACACCAACCAGAGGACTTACTCCTCCTGTCTCTATACCAGGTCAGCCGGCTGGTGAGACTGAAGCTCAAGGTACTCAAACAGCATTTGCCATGATGTTTGACTCTGCTGAGGAGCCCATCATGCCTTATTACTCGTCTCCAGATGAGGCAGTAGATGAACCTTGGATTCAATTTGATGACTTGACAGCTGATATCAGCCCTTCTGACAGAAACCCAGAAGTTTCAGCTGGACCCAACTCACCCCCCACAGTTCCTGAGTATCCGATAGGAGCCTTTCCTCCTAACTCATGAACACCTTCTTCCACAGCTGAGATCACCCTCTCAGCTGGAGACATACAAGACCCCTCTCCCCAAATAGTCCATGTGTCCCATGCTAAATCCAACAAAGCTGGAGAAAGCCTTCCCATCAGAGCCGCTGCTACTCTGATGTCTAGAGTTGTCTCATCCCAGGTTCGACCTGGGATGGCCATGCTGAGGCAACAGATGAACACCCTTCGTAGGGATGTTCCAAAGAAGTTTGCTGATACTGCTGAGAATATCTCTTCCAGCATTGCTTCTCTGCACACTAAGGTTCACACTTAGACTCCTCAGCTGGTTCTTCTTGCTGATCAGATTCGATGCAACACAAGTGAGTTCAACACTCTCAAAGAATACATTCATAGAGAGCTGAACTCCATTCGAGAATCTAACAGACTTGAAAAAGAAAAGCTTCTCTCCGAAGCTCGGGTAACTGAAGCAGAAGTGGAACGACAGCTGAACACCTTGCACTACAAGGTCTCTCCTCTTATCTCAGCTGTTGATCGTATTGCTCTTGCACAATCAAAGCAAGAGTCTCTGCTGAACAATACTCATAGACATCTCTCTACGGCTATTTAAAATTCTGCTTCTACTGTGTCCACCATGATGGACAAATTGGAGACTGAGGTTAGTTCGTTGACCTCTCAAGTCACTGGTCTCCAAGGCACCCTTGACCTCATTCTTCAAAAATTAAATGAGGGTGCCGATGATGTTCATCCTACTGCTGCACCAGAGAGTACCTTACTTCTTCAGGCACTCTCTGAGGGGGAGAAAGAGCAAGCTACATCAGCAGGTGAATAACCAGGTGAACATCTTGATTCACAACTTGTAGCCACCTCTGCTGTTGGAACCAATGTTCAAGAAGATATTCCAGCAGGTGAGACTCCCATTTCTCCACCACTCACCTATGCTAGAGTACAAGAAGAAGAAGAAGACGTTTCAGTAGACGAGACTTCAATTCCAACAACACTCGTCCCTACTGAAATACCTTAGGTAATTGCTCCAGCATGTGAGACAACAATGCAATCAACACTCACCCCTGCTGAAGGCCTCAGGATAGAAGAAACCTCAATTGATTATGTTAAAATCATTGATTCTTTTGAATCAGTTGATGCCCCACAAGTCCAAGCCCCGCAAATCCAAATCCCTCAGCCAAATTTACAGGTGACTCCTCAACCCGCTGAGGGGGAGTTAACTTCTGCCACAGTTAAAGCTGCTCTCTTAGAAGAAGCTGGCACCTCTGCTGATCTCGAAGCAGCTCTTGTTACCCAAAGAAAAACTCAAGAAGAGCTGTTTCAAAGAGCTGAAGCAGAAAGAGCTGAGAACATTAGATTGTTCAACAAGGTTCTAAATAAACGTAGGCAAGAAGCAAGAATCACCAGCGTAAGGTGCCGTAAATCCTCTTCCAGCTCCCCTCAGGAAATTGTTATCAATAGAGCTGGAGGGCCCATTCGTCATTGAAAAGGTATCTTTGAACAAAGTCAGCACTCATTTCAACTACGTGAGTGGAATGAGCTGTTAAAAGCTGCCAGATCTGCAAAACGATCTCCTAACATAGCAGATCCGGAAAATGAGGTAAAGATCACAATCTACTCCTTCAAGACTCTATGCGATAAGATCAAGAGATACTCTCCTGATCTGGAAAATCGTATACCAGCGGAATTGCGTGAACCTCAAGCTGATACAGTCAGAGAACCTGCTGGTGAAAGCTCTTCTGCCCCAAAGTTGAAGAGAAAATGAGGACAAACAACAATTTTCGGCACCTCCTGTGCAGCTTCACGAAAACAGACTTTCCCGGAGATCGGCTATTCCGTTGGACCTGAAACCACCGCCAAAGTTTCCGCAACTCAGAGACCTACAACTTTACAGAAGGCGGGGAAGACCACTGAAGATTCCTTCAGTGACTTATTGGGCTTTCAAGTCAGGCTGTTTTTTCTGGCAGATTGCATTTGTTTCACAAATGTTTGGTTCCCACTTGCCCATGAATGTCTTGAAGAAAGTGGGAGCCCATTGGGTTTATGTAGGCCCGTTTGGGTTCATGTTGGCCCGTCCCCTAGTTTGACCGTTCTGTCATGATGACTCACGTGACCGAACCTAGAATTTCATCGGTCGAGGTTTGCACAAAATTTGTTGCATGTTTTATTTATGTTTGTGATTGTTTTCTTTTCTATAAGATACAAATAATAAAACAATTAAAATACGATTTTAGACACAAACATTAAAACATCCAAACTTTTTATTATCTATGATTACCTGTTAATCATTAATGATTAATCTTTAATCTAAAAATATTTTGAGATTAAAACAAAGTTTAAATACGATTTGAAACTTAAACCATAATAATCCTTAAATGTTTTTACCGTTTATTAAATGACTTATGAAGTGGTATGAATGAAGAACATGATTCATTCGTATATTAATAAAATTTTATCTTAAAATTTTCATACCTAAAATTTAAGTCACGCCGTCCAATCGGTTGAAATCACTTGCTTATATTTTTGAATTCACGTGAGACGTGGTTTGAATTTAGATTCGAGGTCATTATTCTCTACGCGTGAGACCGAGATCTATTTTGACATGATTTCACATTGGATGACTTAATCGAGTTAACGGTGAGACCTTGACTCGAGGCGAAGATGCGACAAACATGCCACTTGACCCTAGATGCTTGTTCACTAGGCGCCATGAAGTCCCATACCTCTAAGAGTTGCACTTGTAATGCAATTGTTGATCGTCACCTACCTATTGGATCTATCATCACTAGCAGATCAACTGATACGGTGATAGAAGCTCAATAGGATCTTAGCTTTTAATTAAAATTAATTGGGTAGTTAATTTTTTAAAAGATATTATTATTGAAAATACTATTTTTTTGAACTTTTTGTGTTATACAGATAACAGCAACAAATCAAAACTTAAGTATCTCCACTCTAAAATCAGTTTTGAAAACTGAAACTGACTAATATCAACTTTATCGACTGATATCGAACTCTAAGGATTGTCCTTAGAAATGAGAGAGTTTATACACCTATAAGAGGCCTTACATGAGGCATCGCCTGCGCATGCTTCTGCTGCTGTTCGTCAAACCTTTACCGACACGTTTAACGAACCCCAAGAAGTCGTTACTCTTATGCTTGTGAGCATGACCCCCGAGATCCAAAAGAACTTCGAGGAACTCACAGCATATGACACGTTAAGCGAGCTGAAAACAATATTTCACAACATGCAGAACATGAACTATTCGAAACAGTTAAAGCATTCCACGCTTACAAGCAGGAGGACGACCAATCAGGTAGCACTTACATCTTGAATATGAAATGCTATCTTGATCAAATAGAGCGTCTTGGTTACCCATTGCCACAAGTTCTTGGAATGAGCTTGATTCTTACCTCACTATCCAAGGAGTATGACCAGTTTGAAAAGAGTTTTAATGTACATAGCATGGGGAAGACAATTAGTGAATAACATGCTATAGTAAAACTGGTTGAGCAAAGGTTACCAAATCATTTTCTAGCAATCAGGGAAGGTAAAACCGTAAGCACAAGGAAAGAATCTAGGTAAGGGTAAACTAGTTTACTTTTCCAAATCTATGATTCCCCCACATGCTAAAAAGGAGCACTCTACAAAGGATATTTCTTGCCATCATTGAGATGAAACCGGCCATTGAAGGAGGAACTGTCCTGCCAACTTGGCAGAGTTGATGAAGGACAAATGTGTTCTGGCTAGCACATTAGGTATCTTCATTATAGAACTCTATACTTTTTCCTAATAAATCTTGAGTGTATGACACTAGTTATGGAACTCACATTTACACAAATGTGCAAGATTAAAAGTAAAGTATAAAGTTAAAATAATAGAAGCTGTGATCTAATTCTTGCTAATGCGTTAATTATTGTATTGAACAATTGTCAATTATGCATTGTTTAGCTTTATCGTTTGTTGAATGATGATTCATTCAAACTATTATGGATTATGATATTTTGTTTTATGAAAAATAACATATGTTATAACTATTCCTTGTAATAGTATGCTTGAAATTGATATGCATGATCCAGATTCAAACGATAGTTCTATAGAGAAATGTAGCACTCAAGAATCCAAAATGGTTTGGATTTCATTTACCTAGAGCATTGTCATCTTTTCCACATAAACAAGAAACGCATTTTGACAGTACAACACGAAGGGATTCTTAACAAATGATTATGAATCATTTAAATGCCTCTCTTGTATATTATGGAAACATAACTGTTAAGGCAAAAAGCCTTACCCCATTAGGATCTTAAGATAACAAGACAACCTAGACTAGCTTAGATTAGTTTGTAGAATATATTAGCTAAGTCTCGGTGTGATACTGAGTGGGCAGTATTGGCCACTCAGTATCAGAACTCAGTATTGGAAATCCAATACTGAGTGGAAGGACTGAGTTTCATTCTCATATGTAACTGACTAGATCAAATCCCTTGATCTTAGTCATTTTCCTTGTCCGGTCATTCCGTTACTCCTCTACCCATGTTGTAAGATCTCTATTTCATTATAAATAGAGATCACTTGGCAAACGAGTACACACCAATTCACGTATTCACTTTCACATCTTTATAATTTATTAGTGGTCTTGTTATTCCGCAACAAGCCACACTTAATGGATTTATACATTGACTCTAATACTATATTATACACTTTAATTGTCTTAAGTATATTAAATCTATTCAATTAACTTGTAAAACCAGGGTGTTGTGACCTAACAACTGGTATCAGAGCAGGCTAAATAATCTCTTATTTAGTTGATCTATTACCCTGGCAGCCATTCCTTATACATACCCTTCCGAACGTTCAAAATCAAGAATGTCTTCCATTGTTGCACCAGTTATGTCTGGAAAGGGAGTGCCTATCTTTGATGGCAAAGATTTCCATCAATGGAAACTAAAAGCTCAATGGTATCTCGAATCTATTCACCACGAGATGCTCACATTACTAAATGATGGTCCCATCATTCCACAAACTGTGGAACCCGTTGCAGCTACTGAATATGCTCCTGAAAGCACAAGAATAGTTCTAAAACTGAAGCATACATGGACTGATACTGAACGTCAATTGTACAGTCTGGACTCCAGAGCAAAGGGGGTGATTGGTAATGCAGTTACCAAGGAAATACTGAATGCAATTATGAAATTGCCAACTGCAAAGGCTATGTGGGATAGCTTATCAGTCACCTATGAAGGTACAACTAAGGTGAAGTTGCAGAGAAAGAGCAACATGAGAAGGAAGTAAGAAAACTTCTTCTCAAGTCCTAATGAAGACATCCACTCTCTATAACAGGTTCAATACTCTTATCCATGCTCTCATCAGTGTAGGGATTGTGAAGGAAGAAGGTGAACTTGTTCAAAAATTTCTGGACAGTCTTCCTCAACAATTTCTTGAGATGACAAACTCTGTCAATGCTGCTAACAACATTGAAACATACACTCTTCAAACATTGTATGGTTTAATGTTGAATCATGAGGAGAACAATGCTGCAAGACTGATCAACTGGAAGAAAACTGAGAAGACTTCCACTGGCATTGGCTTTAGTGCTTTAGTTGTGCAACAGGCCTATACTGTCACTGAGCCTGAACAGCCAAAGGTTGGTCTTGCTGATGCTGAGGCAGAAGAGCTTGAAACTCATATGGCTCTCATGTCCATGAAGCTGGATTAGTTGAAGAAGAAGAGGCTGGGTGTTAGCTCTTCCAAATTTTTTGATAAATTAGCAAAATTTAAAGATTTAGAACTAAATTTTTTGAACTTACAAGACATGAACCGAAGATTAGCTGATAAAGCTCATTTACACAAACTGGAAAAAGAAAAATTTGAAAAACAGTGTAAATCTTGGGGAAATGCCTTTATTAAATTAAATAAATGTCTAAATCAACAATTTCCAAAAAATGTGAGGGCTGCACTTGGTGTTGATCCACAATTAAAAAATAGAAATAATTTTGCTGATTTATTTGAAGAATTTTCTGATATGAACACTATTCAGTTTGTCAAATCAAAAACATTTTGTGAAGTTGGATGTCAAACTGAGTCAGATGATGAGGATAAAAACATTTTTGATAAACCTATTGGTCCATCTATCTGTTCAAAGTGCTATACTGAACTAAAAGAAATTTATGATACTGAAACTGAAGTAGTGCAGTATGACACATCTGCTGTTCATCCATTTGAATTATTGTTTAATACAACTACTTTTGAAAAATATAATGAAAATGAAACTACTTCTACTTCTAGTGTTTTAACTGTTACCGAAGTTGCAGGAACAGAAAAATCATGTACTGAAGAACCTAAAGAGCCTGTTAAAGTTGTCATTTTAAAATACGATAATCAAAAATCAACTTCAACAGGATCTTCAAATGGCAAAAGCAAGAAGTCTAAAAATAATAAGACTTCTTTGCCAAATAAAAAGAAGAAACCAGATCCATCTCCTCCAAAACCAGTTAAAAACAAAATTAAACAACCTAGTAAAAATGACAAAAATAGCATTTTAAAGTGTATTGGTGATCAGATTAAATTTCTAAGTCAAAAGTTTGCAAAACTTACTCGAGTCAAGAGAAAAACAATTTTCTAAAGTTCCTTATGAAAACCTGTTTAGAAATAGGCCTAGAAAATGTTATAGATGTCATCATACTGGTCATAAGGGAGATGAATGCTGGACTGATCTCTCAAATCTTAGGTACTCAGTACCAAAAAAATGAGAGAAAATCAGTCAGTATCACCTAAGAAAACCTCCAAGGTTGCTCTTGAAGTGATACTGACCTCTCCAATTAAAGAGATCAAGTCAAAACCTGTTTCTCCTACTAAAGGTCCCATTCAAAAATGGGTTCCTAAAAAGAACTAATCATAATTATGTGTCTTGTGCAGGGTGACAGAAAATGGTACTTAGATAGTGGTTGCTCAAGACACATGACTGGCAGTATGGAGTACCTTCTAAACTATACTCCAGAGAAGGGTCCTTCTGTCAAGTTTGGGGATGATTCAGTGGAAAAAACAAGAGGATATGGAGTGATCAAGGCAGGAAACATAACTTTTAAAAGAGTTTCCTATGTAGAGGGTCTGAAACACAATCTGCTCAGTATTAGCCAGATGTGTGATGATGACAATGAAGCTCGCTTCAGAAAGACTGCAGGAATTATCTATTATGACAAAGGGCAACCTGTATTCATTGCTAGAAGAGAAAAAGATGTCTATGTGGTCAACCTGTCTGAACTAGACCCTACTATTCGAGTCTGCCTGCTTTCTAAACTCAATCCAAACCTGAACTGGATGTGGTACAAGAAACTCTCTCACATCAACTTCAGAAACATCAACGAGCTCAGTATGAAGAAGTTGCTGAGAAGGTTGCCCACAATTACTTATTCCAAAGATAAGTTGTGTACAACATGTGAAATGGGCAAGCAGAAGAAGAGTTCATTTAAATCAAAAGTCAACCACTCAATAAATGAACCTCTTACCATGATACATATTGATCTTTTTAGCCCCATCAGTACACCATCTATCGGCAAAAAGATCTATACACTGGTCATGGTTGATGAATACTCAAGATACACTTGGGTCATCTTCTCAAGACAGAATCAGAGGCTACCACAGAAATCATTGCCTTCAATAAGAGAAAAGAACTACAGAAAGGCAACAAGGTCAAACAACTTAGAAGTGTCCATGGTACTGAGTTCAAGAACTCAGTATTAGCAGATTTCTGTGAAGACAAAGGAATTGTACAAAATTTCTCTGCAACCTACACACCACAACAAAATGGTGTTATAGAAAGGAAAAATAGAACATTGATTGAAGCTGTGCTGGACTGGCACTGAGCTTCTGGGTTGAAGCTGTATACTGTGCTAACTTTACACAGAACAGAGCCACAATAGTCCAGAGACATCACAAGACTCCTTATGAGTTATATCATGGCATGGTTTCAAATGTGGAATATTTACACATCTTTGGGAGTAAATGTTTTGTACTCAGTACTAAACAAAATCTCAACAAATTTGCTCCCAAAGCAAATGAAGATGTGTTCATGGGCTATTCGCCACGCTCTAAAGCTTTCAGAGTGTTTATTGTATCTACAAAGATGATTGAAGAATCCATCCATGTTACTTTTGATGAAAATCCAGATGCGCATTCTGATTCAGCATAGGAGGACATAAGTGGTCTAGAAACTGTATGTAATCCAGATTACTCCAATGCTGACCAGCCTAAGTCTCATCCATACTATGTTGATCATGGTATGAGTGATACTGATCAATTCAGAACTCAAAATGATACAACTACAACAAATACTGAGGTTCCCATTTCTGAAAACCTCAATACTGAGTTCCCAATCATTGATCTGAACAACTCTACATATGAAGAAGGTGAAACATCCAATACTTCCCAAGACTCCACCTCAAATCTGCAAAATGAAGAAGAACAGCAACCAGAACTGTCTAATACTGAACAAACTTCAGATCAGTATCAGACAGACACCACCCCAGTTCAACAAGATATTGTTATCCTTGCTTCAAATGCTCCCTTAGGAAACAATTTAAAGGAACACAGAGACCAAACTCACTCAAATATTATTGGTCCCATTGAACAAGGTGTCCAAACAAGAAGAAAGTTAGCTTTTGAACCCCATGCCACTGCAAATTTCTATTTCTTCTCAAGTTTTCTGTCTACCATGGAACCAAAGAAAGCTGATGAAGCTTTATTAGATGAAGACTGGGTAGAAGCAATGCAAGAAGAGCTTACAGAATTTGAAAGAAACAAGGTATGGAACTTAGTACCACCCCCTGCTGGCAAGATTATTATTGATACTAAGTGGGTGTTCAGAAACAAGATGGACAAGGATGGTGTTGTAATCAGAAACAAGGTAAGACTGGTTGTCAGGGTTACAGGCAAGAAGAAGGCATTGACTATGATGAAACTTTTGCACCAGTTGCAAGATTTGAAGCTATTAGGCTGTATCTTGCATATGCAGCCTTCAAGAACTTCAAAGTTTATCAGATGGATGTCAAGAGTGCCTTTCTCAATGGAAAACTACAAGAGGAAGTTTATGTTAAACAACCACCAGGTTTTGTTGATTCTAAATTTCTCTAATTATGTTTTCAAGCTTGATAAAGCTTTGTATGGGCTCAAACAAGCTCCCAGAGCCTGGTATGATACCCTGTCTGAGTATCTAATTGAAAATAAATTTATAAGAGGTAAAATTGATAAAACTTTATTTTCGAAAAGGAAAGGTTCTGACATCTTACTTATTCAGATATATGTAGATGATATTATCTTTGGCTCCACTCACAAGTCTATGTGTGATTGGTTTGCTAAGATAATGTCATCTCAGTATCTGATGAGTATCATGGGAGAACTTACTAATTTTCTTGGTTTAGAAGTTGATCAAAAGCCTGATGGCACATTTATAAACCAAAGTAAGTTTGTGCATGACATGCTGAAGGAATACAAATTTGAAAATTTATCTTCCATGCACACTCCTATGGGTACTCAGGATAAAATAAGTAAGGATGAGACTGGTAAGCCAGTATGTCAATCCACATACCGAGGTATGATTGGTATTTTACTTTACTTAACAGCTAGCAGGCCTGATATCATGTTTGCAACATGTTTGTGTGCTCGATATCAGGCTCATCCTAAGGAATCACCTATGAAAGCTGTTATGCGTATTTTTAGATATCTTTCAGGTACTCCTAACATGGGTCTTTGGTAACCCAAAGACTCAGACTTTGACCTTGAAGGGTATACAGATGCAAATTTTGCAGGTTGCAGGTTGGACAGAAAGAGCACAATGGTTTAAAATGAATGCTCCCAAATGAGGAAGTCCTCGTACACAACACAATGTAAACTTGAGTGAGACTCAAGGACCTTCCAAAGCTGATGTAGTGAAGCGAATGAATGTAATCCCCTATGAGTCGGCTATTCCATTCATCATGTACTCTGTAAGGAGCACTAGGCCAAACGTAACGTCCTTAAGGGATCTTACTTGAAAATAACAACAGAATCCACGAGAGAGTCACTGGATCGCTGTTAAGAACACATTGAAGTATTTTTGAAATACTGGATATATGTTCCTTGGTTACGGTGGAGATACTAAACTGAAGCTAAGTATACCTGCTATACTTATGCTAGTTTTGAAATAGGTCGTGATGACGCTAGATCCTATTTACGAAGGTTCACTACATTCGAATGATTTATCGAGATATGTGAAATTCGTACTCTTAAAGTTCAAACAGATACCTAACTAGCTGACACTTTATCGAACTCAATGTCTTGTACCAAACATATTGATAATATGAACGGAACATTGGACTTCGACAAGCTATTAGTTTCATGTAAATCTGCTTTAGTATTTGAATAATGGAACATTGAGCAGTTTTTATTGGAATAAATTGATATATTTGATATGACCGTTTTTATATGAATATCTACTGTGTTCTATATTTGCATGTTTAATCCTTGAATAATTACTGCATTTTATATTCTAAATTGTCCATTGTCAAAATTGATAACATGGGAATATTATTGAGACAAATCTGAGGGCATTGATGACATTTTCTTAATATGACTATGGATGATGAAATCAAACTCACATGTTGTTCATTGTGATGCACAATTGGACTGACCCACCCTATGAGAAATCACTTCCTGGATTTATGTCACAAGTGAATCTCACACAGGCTTTGCCACTTATCCTCTGACTTGAGATGCAAGTTGGTTTGTGTATGTAGAGGGGAAAACTTTGATGTGGTTAAACGCTCACCTGAATAAGGCTGCTATAACAACCATTATCGGGTTTGTCATTAAGCATATGGCAAACACGTGTAGTCAATAAAGAATTTGTTCCTCCACATATGTGGATTAGATAATACTGGGCCCGTCGATGATATGAATAGATGTATGTGTGGCCACACCCAAAAGGTAATCAAGATGAATCTTGATTGGTTTTGGGAATCTACTTCAATGTATAGATCGATAAACAGAATCGTTGAAATTTTAGATTGACATTAATCCTTGTCTGAAATTCAACATAGTATCAGTATCAAAAGGATAACTGCTCGAAAAACTTTGAACAAATATTTTATGAAACTCCTCATGTACTTCTAGGGGCATTGGCGGGTTGCTAGACTCTAACCTTTGCTTGTATAACTACTTGATATTATCACGTGCGCAAGTGGGAGCTGTTGGAATATGCTTCACGCGTATAGCATATAGTTATATGGCTAGTTGTTTGTGAGCCTAAAGGGTCACACACTTAAACACTTAACACCATAAGATATATAGTGTAATTAGGGTAATTACATTATATATTAATATAAGCTATATGCTTGTATATATTAAAGTTTATTATTAATTGTTAATATTGAAACTTTATTGTGAGCAAACTAGAAGGAACAAAAGCTAGGGACTAGAGTGTAAATAAACCAATTGGTTTATGGAAGGTTAATAAAGGAGATTAGGGCAACCAAATCTCCTCTACCCTTCCTCCATTCGGCCGCACCTCCATCTACACACCCTCTCTAGTTTTTGCTTCCTTTTGCTTGAAGATTTGGACTAGCATCCCTTGGTGTTCTTGCTAAAGTGTTGTGTGGATCAACTTTAGAGGTATTCCCCACTGGAATACTTGGTTTCGGTCGACATCCATCTTCATCCGAATTCTAATAATCAAAGGCAACTAGGGTATGAATACTTATACCATTCTCTTTGATTTCATGTTTAGTTTGATTATATGTATCAATATTAGATCCGTTTATGGTGATATAATTATTTTCCGCTGCGTCTGTTTCTTGTTTAAACCGAAAATTACCATTAAGAAGGGAGAAACGCAAGTCTGTTCTCCCTGAGCCCCTTGCAGAACCCAGATCAGCTGAAGTTGGGTCTTCTATACTTAATGTTAGACGACCAAGACTCAACCTCACAAGAACCATTCCCATGGGAGTTACCTTTGTCCCGGGGAAAATTGTCAAAGAACCTATCCATGGTTTTTGCTATGTGGATGACAAGAAGAGGCCTTGCTTTCAACAAGCTGATGAATTAGACTTGTGCGACATTGAACATATTATGGTCTATCACAAACTGCTGAGTTCTTCTACTGAAGAAGGAAAAGAAATGAAGAAATTAATTAATTCATCCATCAGCTCGTTGTATCAGAAAGTCCTAAACGAATAGCTAGTAGGAATTGTAATTTCTATGATTTTTCTATGTACTTCATCAGTGTCATATCAATAGAAAACCATTATTTTGTAATATACTTGTAAAAATATTATAAAAGATAAAAATAAGCAAAAGAGCCCAAAGGGTCAAAGTATATAAGCATTCAGCTGATGCAACAGCTGAATCATCACATGTTCATACTTATACAGCTATTGGATAGCATCAAACGGGGGAGATTTTTAGTCCCCAGAGTAAGTAAATAAGATTTGATGACCAATAGCTAAGAAGAATAAATCAGCTGAAGTATGTATCTCAGCTGAAGGTCAAGTATATGCATAAACCTTCAGCTGAGTACGTACTTAGCTCAAGGAATCAAGTCAAATCAGCAGCTACATATAGTGTGATCATTCGAAGTTTATGGCCGAAGGAAAGAAACTCGAAGAAGACCATTCAGCTGATAGTGGAATCAGTTGATGGTACCTGTTGCAGATAAAGACTTGGTGGAAAATGTTCTTGACACTTTGAACATTTTCCTTTCTCGCTCAAAGAAGAAGAAAACGATGAAGATCTTCTATTTTGGAATAGAAGATTACTTGTCAGTACTTCATTGTTTGTCCCTCCAAACATAAAAAGGGAAAGTCAACTTCTTTTGTACTATCATAGTACACCTTTTCAATGTGCGTCAGAAAAGGTGGAAAAAGAAGCTGACACAAAGTACAATTGGGACTCTAAACTATGCAAGAGCATTAAATGTTTCCGTGGACAAGTCCATATCAACGAATAATACGTTTACACGTGGATTATCTTGTGGACAAAGAAAAATGGTTCTTGGGCTATATATAGAGACGTAAATGATTGCATTTACACACACCATTTATAAAGGGTTTCATTGTACTCGATCGACCTATAGGACCGACCGCCTAGCATGCTTGGTTCGAACCTTGCTGACCAAGAACATGAACTTGTTCTTGACCGGTTAAACCAACTAGCAGATTTAATCCCTAAAGCGGAAGTGGGATTAAACCTAATCCTTAAACCCTAAATGATTGGGATGTTGGAAATCTAACTTGATTAACAAGAAAAGAAACCTTGTACGAAAAACTCGAACCCACACACATACCTGTATGTGTTCGTCGACTACTACCAAGAACCCTAGGGTTCTTGGTTTGACTTCGAACAAGGGGGAGAAGAGGAAGAGTGTTCCATGAAACATACCTTAGTTAGTGCTTAAGATAGATCCACTGATGATGAACACGACGAACGATCCTCTAGATGATCAATTGCAACGAACTTGGATCTTTAAGACTTGAAGAACACGAAGAACGAACGAAGAACACGAAGAACACAAACTTGTGTTCTTGGTGTTGGTGGCTTCGGCCGAATAGAGGAGAGTGGGAAGGGGTGATTTCGTGTAAGTGATCTAGGGGTTTTAGGGTTACCCTAAGCCTCTTATTTATATATAAATAAGTTACGCTTAGAACCCTTTAAGTTTAATTAATATTAGATCTTTAATTAAACTTCCTTTTAACACTTCCACCCCTTATAGTTTAACTAGTTTATCATTGTTGCACTTAACTATCAAATGTCTAGTATTAATACACTAATAATTCGGTACCCATATACACGAATTATATATACTTGTATTTATACTTTTAATAGTTAATTATATAATAATCTTTATATAATTCGCACAATAATATTATACAATTAATATATGATTTAATAGCTTTAAACCATATCATGGATGATCTATAATTAACACATTGTATATTTACTCAACTAGTAAATGTACAAATACTTGTATTAATTAGTTAGTTAAACTAATCTAGTAATAAGTTAAACTTAACTTAATACTTGACTGATTCATAATGACTATTATGAATCATTCCTCTTCGTAGTATCATTGCATAACTTGCTCGTATTACATGCACTCACCGGTGTATCATCATAGGTTGACTAACTGTGCACATAAATCCTTCATTTTAGCATTCATAGCAAAAGAACATTCTCTGAGAGTTTGTTATTGTCTGGTATTAACTTCTTCATAGTTAATACTCAGGCATTAAATATCAGCTGTTAGTATCAGCTGATAAACTCTCCTTGCATAGGATCTTAGTTTGAGCGATCAAAAGTGTCACTTCAAGTATAAAGTTTTAGTTAGTATGTACTATCTATTTCCTCAAACTTTGTACCGCATTAAGTTGTTTTAATAAACTCTTAATCATTGAAAATATTGTGTGTTCTTTACCTTCTTGTCTTTACTTAGCCATAACGCAAGACGTTTGTGTTGTTGGGATCCAACAGAATTGACCAAAGTACCCCCCACGTGCATCACACATTTCGTTTCGTTTACCTTTTCAATTACTCCCCTTTAAACGACTCTTCTCCATCATTTCGTTTCGTTTACCCAATTGTTGAAGGTATGTGTCGACGTGCTTCGCACATGCATCGCACGTGATGTCACTTTACGTAAACCTCTATTTTCGTAAAGAACCATATGTGAAAAATCTTTCAAGAATAGGGACCATCAGTGTAAGTTTTGAAACTAAAGGACCATTGGTGAAATTTGATATAAACCTAAAGGACCATCCGTGAAATTTGTTATAAACCTAAATGACCAACCGTGTAATTTATTCGGAGTAAATGGGAAGGGAAAGACGAAATGACAAAAATCCACTCACATGCATCACACGTGAGGTCACTTAACGTGAAAAATTAACGGTCGCTTTCATAAAGGACCATCAGTGAAAAACCTTTCAGAAATAAGGACCATCGGTGCAATTTTTGAAACTAAAGGACCATTGGTGAAATTTGATATAAACTTAAAGGAACATCCGTGTAATTAACTCGAGAAAGTATTGAACATTTTTTTAGTTTTAATGCAAAGTTTGAAGGGTTTCATAACACTGATCAACCCATTGGGTCGACCACCTAGTGCTTGGTTCGAACCATACTGACCAAGAACATGATGGTGTTCTTGACCACTTAAAACCAACTAGCTGATTTGATCCCTAAAAGCGGAAGTGGGATTAAACCTAATCCTTAAACCCTAAAGGATTGGGATGTTGGAAATCTAGATTAGATTAACAAGAAAGAAACCTTGTACGAAGAACTCGAACACACACACAACTTGTGTGGGTTCGTCGACCATCAACCAAGAACCCTAGGGTTCTTGGTCGAATTCGAACAAGAGGAGAGGAAGAAAGAGTGTTCCATGAATCATACCTTAGGTTTAGCTTAAGATAGTCCACTGATGATGAACACGACGAGCGATCCTCTAGATGATCACTTGCAACGATCCTTGATCTTCGAACTCGATGAACACGAAGAACGAACGAAGAATACGAAGAACACAAGCTTGTGTTCTTGTGTTTGGGGTTCGGCCGATCGAAAGGGAGAGAGGGGGAGGGATTTCGTGCATAGGAGGCAAAAGATCAAGCATTAAGTTTAAGCCATAAGCCTTCTATTTATAATAGAAGATCTTACACTTAAAACCCTTCTAGTTTAATTAAGATTAACTTCTTAATTAAACTTCCTTTTTACACATTCATCCCTTATAGTTTTACTAGCTATTAATGTCACACTTAATTATCAAATGCCTTAGTATTATACACTTATATATTTTGGTTACCATATACACGAAATATATATACTTGTATTTTATACCATTAACAATTAATTAGACGGTAATATTATCCAATCACTATATGATTTAATAGCTTTAAATCACATCATGGATAATCATTAATTAACACATTGTATATTTACTCAACTAGTAAATGTACAAATACTTGTATTGATTAGTTAGTTAAACTAATCTAGTAATAAGTTAAACTTAACTTATTGCTTAACTGATTCATAATGACTATTATGAATCATTCCTCTTCGTAGTATCATTGCATATCTTGCACATATTACATGCACTCGCCGGTGTGACCCTTAAGTGTTTCGTAGGCATGGATGTATCATCATAGGTTGACTAACTGTGCACATAATTCCTTCAGACTCCCACTTGTGCAAGTTCGTAACCTTTATCTTAATGACATGAGCTACAGTGGCCTTCTAGATGGCCATGTAGGTAACCAACCCCATAAAAACAGCTTATGTAACCCTGGTATAGTTTCAAAAAACTCTTTAATAATGTCTCCTAGTAAAGAACACTTTGTCTCTACTTCTTGGGTAACTATGTTAGGCTCATCCCTTGCAGCACGATATTTGTGACAACGAATACGAGCATGGTAGAAGTTATCAACTCATGTATTCGAAATCATTTCTTGACTTCTTGACTTAAACTGTTGTGATAAACGGAAAAGAACAAATCAGTTCATTTGGGCACGACCGTGCACTTGTCAGTTTTTCATCATGTCAAAGGACCCATAAATATCTCTCCTAAAAGGAGGTGCATATACCATCTTGTTATATTTCGATTCAAAATACAACCTCCTTTGTACCCAGTAAGACCTCGTATGACAACCATATTTCAGGCTTGTCTAAGACGAACCAAAGTACATTAGTCATTGTATCCTAAACCAAATACCTCAGGCTTAAGGACAATCCTAGTGAATAATGCTTTTGAACTTTTCAACCACGAAGTATTATCACGGTGGTCAATCCAATATTTGTCGATCTCCAACAGATATCACCGATATTTGGTTTACACAAAACTTGTGTAGCTATCTTCTAAGAACTTCGAATCTACCACCAAATATCGCTATGACATTATCGTCCCATCAAGGTTCCCACCAAGACGAGTAGTCACAGATTTATATCTTTTTGAATAAAGAAACTTTTATTCATGGATATTGTAAAACATACATACCGAATTATTCCTCACTGGACATAGATACTGAATTATTACTGGATCATTACTTATTCTATGCGTTTGTGTTGATTGCTCAATGACTCCTTAATTGTAACTTTTATCACTAATTACAATTAGTCATTTCTATTTAACTAAAGACATAAGCCGAGTATTTTAAAAAAAAATACTACTACTTTTGTCTTTGCCAGATATTGTTCATGCAACATTAGAACATATTCTAGTCTTGCCATTTTTACATGATTCGGCAAACATAGGAGGATTGAAAAATTACTCCTTTAGTTTCTTGAATCTACAAAACTTGCCTTGTAACTAAATCTCTTTTAGCTACTTGATTTGTATTAATTACAAGTATGAAACACTTGCGTTTAATACCTCTAGTTCTTAAATACTTTAATATAGTTTGTCCCTTTTAAGAGTTCATTTAATGTCTAAGTCATTATACTTGGATTTTACGAATATCCAATTATTCCTATTAGGAAATTATGACTTCATCAAATCCTTTATTACAAGTATGAAAGACTTGTAATAATACTCTTAAAGTCTATCTTGATTACACCCAAAAACGTATTATCATAAGTAATGACTATTACTTAAGATGTTTTAACTAAGTTCAATAAATTTTGAACCTTATGCTTCCATAAAACTCTTAAATACTTGTATTAGGAAAAAACTTCTAATTTCTAGTATCTAAGTACCTTGAGCTATCAAGACATTATTCATTCATACAACAATCAAACAAGTATACAACATGAAATATTAAGTAAATAAAAATTTTGACTTACAATCTAGTCATAAACCTTGACTAGTGTAATTATCACACATGCACACACAACACAATATAATTCAATCATGGATTCGAATTGATTAAAATCAAAAACCTTCTTTTAAAATAAAATAATTATTCAAACAATAAAATCATTTTTACTGAATCCACAAAATACTGAATTATAAAAAACTTGGTGCTCGTGGGATCATCACCATCTCATGCCGGTCATCATCACTTTCCATCTCCTCCTGCAATAAACGATTGCAAAAGTTAGATTACTCGTAATGTACTTTATAAGTATCTTAAAGTGATTAAGTGTGGTTGTGTTACCTGAGGAACTTGCGTTTCCTGCACCACCACTTGCACCCTTTGGACAATTTCTTTTCCAGTGCCCAGCCTCGCCACATTTGAAGCACCGATTCTCAGTCCTCGCTGTGTTAGGCTTCACAATCTTGACCTTTTTTTGACATTCTTATCATTTGGCACTCCTTGGCTAGGATTGGTTTTACCCTTTCCTTTACCACCATGCCCTTTTCTCTTCTTCCCACCGCCACTGCCGTTACCGATCATTAGAACATCCTTAGATTTGGTCCCCAAACTCAACTCAGCTGTCTTGAGCATAGAATGTAGCTCAGAAATGGATTTCTCCATATTATGCATGTTGTAGTTGACCACAAAAGGCTTGTAGTCATCAGACAACGAATTGAGTATAGTATCTGTTGCCATCTGCAACGGAATGGGGTGACCAAGTCTAGCAAGGTGATCCATGTGCCCTTTCATTTTCTTGACGTGAGCACTCATCGGTGTTCCTTTGACCATCTTGCAAGAGTTGAAGGCTCGATTGATGTCAAACCTCTCAGTGCGAGCTTGCTCTTGAAATGAATCCCTAAGTTGCTGGATCATCTCAAACGCAGGCACATCCATAAGTCTCGCTTGTAACTCGGGACTCATAGTGGCGAGCATTAGACAGCTCACATCGAGTGCATCACTGAGATGCTTATCATAAGCTTTCCTCGTTTCAGCTCTAGCAATAGCGGCAGGAACATTTGGTACTGCTCTTTCCGAGACATACAACTTTCTCTCATGCCTGAGCACAATGCGAAGATTGCGCTCCCAATTGACAAAGTTTGACCCAGCCAACTTGTCTTTTTCGAGGATTGAGCGAAGTGAGAGATTGTTGGTACTTGTCGTCGTGGTTGTTGCTGCCATCTACAAATCAAGCCCAGTTTAATTAGTAATCATCAATAAACATTCTCTAAAATATATTATAAACCCATAATTAATATTTTAGGCCTAGGATCCATATATCACATTCTCGCCGCAAGGTTTGGGCACTTCCCGACGAGAAATGTTGTTTCTGGTAGGTAACATCCTTACCGATCGTATCAAGACTTTACACAATTCCTAGGGCTCGTAGAATCTTTAGACTTATAACTTATTACAACCTTGTACAATCTAATTGTACATTTCTAAGTTAGTAATAAAGTCTAGTATGTTTATTCTACTCTAGTACTTTTTGGGCCGGGACTCCCGATTATCACCAAAGTAGATCAGACCATCTAAGACAGTGCGATGCTCTGCGCCGGGACTCCCAATTATCACATAACCTTACGCACCCTAACAGTTGCAATGATTTGAATCCATATCTAAGGTTCTTTATCCTTACAATATGAATATCGTTGAACAAGTGAGGTGTTCCATTAGGTGGATAGTACTAAGATATAAGATTTTCTTGGGTTTGTTTAAGTCTTAATCTAAACTTAAGCCTTTATTCCAATCTTAATCCTTGTTTAAAATGTGTGACTTGTGAATCTAGGAATTCTACAAGACACCTTTTGTAATCTTAAGAACTTTTCTTTAAAACTTATAGTTTCAAGAATTGCGCGACTTATATGTATACCTAAAACGAGGTGTACAAAACGTTTTACTAAGTTTTGTGAAAAACCTTATCTATAATAAAACTTACTTGTTTTATCTTTCTTGAAAAACTTTAAAATTTATGTTAAACTTTTAATTCTTTTATGATTCATAAACTTGAAACATAAATCTAGTTTAGCACATCTTGTTTTTCACATGTTTAATAATGAAATTAAACATTTGTTTTGACTTACTAGATTCGACCAAAACTTATGTCTTAGCGACACATTTATAAACTTTGTGATTTTTCTTGTGTAGCTCCCACTAGCTCTAACAACCATGATAGAACTTAAGCAAACACAATCACCGGTTTATATTTGGTGAAACTAATAAACTTATTATATAAGGACTATATATAATAATTCTTAGTTTGTTTAAACTTTTTTTACATTTAACTTGAACTAGTTAAATATAGGTTATAAAGTTCTTTTGTTATTTATCCCTTGTTCATTAATCTAGTATCTTACATGACTTGTAAAATACTTATATTATACTTGTATAATTATCTAGTTATAATAACTTATAACTTTATACACCTTTATAATAATATAATATATATAACTTTGTATATTTCTAGTTTATCATATAATCTTAACTTGTACAATTTCTACTTATAATGAAATCATAACTTTGTACTTTCTAGTCTTAATTATATAATAACTTATACAATAACTAGTTATACTATTATCCATTAAGATCAAAATAACATTATCTTTTAATGTTCCATTTAATCTTGTATTTAATATATATACATATACATTTCATTACTTTATAATAAACTTGTAACATTCTAATAAGAATATTACATCTAATTTATACGTATGTATTTTAACTTAATCTAATTAAAATACGTATAAACTATTTTATCTATTAGAATTCATTTTTTCTTTTAAATATTAAAAATTCTGAATATATATATATATATATATATATATATATATATATATATATATATATATATATATATATACACCTTGCTAATTTTAGAACTTAAAAAATTAACACTTCTTTTAATCTTAATAATTAGTCAAACCCTAATCTTGTTCTTGATCAATCAAAACTAGGGTTTTGACTTTCTTGATCAAAAACATTATTTATTAAAAGATTAATCCTAATCAATCCTATCTAAACAATAATTAATTTATTTAAACTTTTTAATTCAAACCTTATAGACAATAAAACTTTGTCTAAGTTTCTAGGTTTAAAGAACTAGTTTTAATAAATCTACTAAAACAGTAATTAAACCTATTAAATATGAGCTTGTTTAATTATCTAGGTTTTAGATTATCATCTTAATTAATTATTTTAACTAATTAAACTACACTAGTTTAATGTTTTTGGTCCTAGGGTTCTTCATATTTTTTTTTAAATCCTTTTGATCAAGAACTTTGATATTCTTGATCCTAGGGTTCTTCATATTTTTTTTAAAAACTAGGGTTAGGGAAAGAAGCCTTTTGACCAATTAAACAAATCTTGTTTAACATACTTGATCCTAGGGTTCTTCCTTGATTTCGAAAATTCTAGGGTATTAGAAACCTTTTGACCAATTAAACTAGACTAGTTTAATATTCTTGGTCCTAGGGTTCTTACCCTTTTCGAAAATTAAGAAGAAGATGCAAAAGAAATTGGAACAAAAAGAAAGACTTTAATTAAAATAAACAAACAAGCTTTGTTAATCTAGTTTAGATTTCTAAACCAGGTTCTGATACCACTGAAGGGTTTCATAACACCGATCAACTCATTGGGTCGACCACCTAGTGCTTGGTTCGAACCATACTGACCAAGAACATGATGGTGTTCTTGACCGGTTAAAACCAACTAGTTGATTTAATCCCTAAAAGCGGAAGTGAGATTAAACCTAATCCTTAAACTCTAAAGGATTGAGATGTTGGAAATCTAGATTAGATTAACAAGAAAGAAATCTTGTACGAAGAACTCGAACACACACACAGCTTGTGTGTGTTCGTCGACCATCAACCAAGAACCCTAGGGTTCTTGGTCGAATTCGAACAAGAGGAGAGGAAGAAAGAGTGTTCCATGAATCATACCTTAGGTTTAGCTTAAGATAGTCCACTGATGATGAACACGACGAGTGATCCTCTAGATGATCACTTGCAACGATCCTTGATCTTCGAAACTCGAAGAACGCGAAGAACGAACGCAGAACACGAAGAACACAAGCTTGTGTTCTTGTGTTTGGGGTTCGGCCGATCGAAGGGGAGAGAGGGGGAGGGATTTCGTGTATAGGAGGCAAAAGATCAAGCATTAGGTTTAAGCCATAAGCCTTCTATTTATAATAGAAGATCTTACACTTAAAACTATTCTAGTTTAATTAAGATTAACTTCTTAATTAAACTTCATTTTACACATTCATCCCTTATAGTTTTACTAGCTATTAATGTCACACTTATATATTTCGGTACCCATATACACGAAATATATATACTTGTATTTTATACCATTAAAATTAATTAGACAGTAATATTATCCAATCACTATATGATTTAATAGCTTTAAATCATATTATGGATAATCATTAATTAACACATTGTATATTTACTCAACTAGTAAATGTACAAATACTTGTATTAATTTGTTAGTTAACTAATCTCGTAATAAGTTAAACTTAACTTAATACTTAACTGATTCATAATGACTATTATGAATCACTCCTCTTCGTAGTATCATTGCATATCTTGCTCGTATTACATGCACTCACCGGTGTGAACCTTATGTTGGATTTATGTGCACAGTTAGTCAACCTATGATGTCATGTCCATGTCTGTAGGACACTCAAGGGTCACACGGTGAGTGCATGTAAATCGAGTAGTTATGCAATGATACTTGGAGAGGAATGATTTTTAATAGTTATTATAAATCAGTGAAGTATTAAGTTAAGTTTAACTTATCACTAGATTAGTTTAACTAACTAATTAATACAAGTATTTGTACGTTTACTAGTTGAGTAAATATACAATGTGTTAATTATAGATTATCCATAATGAGATTTAAAGATATTAAATCATATAGTATTTGGATAATATTATTGTCTAAATTATATAAAAGTTATTATATAATTAATTATTAAATGTATAAATATAAGTATATATATATTTCGGTATTTATACCAAATTATATATAAAGTATATTATACATAGTGTTTAATAGTTAAGTGACAATAATAAATTAGTTAAACTATAAGGGCTAGAAACGAAAAGGGGAAAGTTTAATTAAGTATTGAATATTAATTAAACTAGAAGGGTTCTAAGTGAAAAATCTTCTATTATTAATAGAAGATCTTAGGCTTAACCTAATCTCCTTAATAGAGAACCCTAGCCACGAAATTTCCCCCTCCTCTCCCCCTCCATTCGGCCGAAATCACCAAGGGCCAAGAACACCAAGTTTGGTGTTCTTCGTGTTCTTCGAGTTCTTCGAGTTCTTCGAGTTTGTCGAATAGTTTATCATTACAAGAGCTTATCTAGAGGGCTTCTCGTTGTGTCTATCACTGGTGGATCTATCTTGAGCGACTAAGGTATCGCTTGGAAGAATTCTTCTTCCTCTTCTTCTCTATTCGACCGAAACACAAGTATGTGTGTTTCGGTGTTTTCGATCGAACCGTAAGCGGTGTTCATCGTTCAAGTCTTTTTTCTTTCTTGTTAATCTAGTTTAGATTTCCATCATCCCAATCCTTTAGTGTTTAAGGATTAAGTTTAATCTCAGTTCCGCTTTTAGGGATTAAACTAGCTAGTTGGTTTAATCGGCAAGAATAAGTTCATGTTCTTGTCAGTATGGTTCAAACCAAGCATACTAGGAGGTTGATCCAAGTGTTCAATCAATTACTATGAAACCCTTCAGTGGTATCAGAGTGTTGGTTTAGAAATCTAAACAAGAATAACAAAGTTTTTTTTCGTTTGTTTAATTTCCAAGTTCTTAATTTTTGTTCCTTCTTCTTTTTCTTCCCTATAATTTTCGAAAAAGGGTAAAAGAACCCTAGGACCAAGAATATTAAACTACTTAAATTTAATTGGTCAAAAGGATTCTAGCCCTAGAAGTTTTCGAAATATGTAGAAAAGAACCCTAGGATCAAGAACATTAAACTAGTCTAGTTTAATTGATCAAAAGGATTCTTGCCCTACAAGTTTTTCGTGATCAAGGAAAATCCTAGGACCAAGTATGTTAAACTAGATTTGTTTAATTGGTCAAAAGGATTCTTTCCTATTTCCTTTAGATTTCGAAATCTAGGAGGAAACTTGGACACCAAGTATGTTAAATTAGTTTAGTTTAATTGGTGGAAAAGTTTCTTAGTGTTAAGAATTTCGAAACCCTAAAGAACCCTAGAACCAAGAACATTAAACTAGTTTAAGTTTAATTGGTTAAGAGGATTAATTGAGATAATAATCTAAAACCTAGATAATTAAACAAGTTCATGTTTAATAGGTTCAATTATTATTTTAGTAGTTTTATTGAAACTAGTTTTTTTTTAAACCTAGAAACTTAGACAAAGTTTTATTGTCTATAAGGTTTGAATTTAAAAGTTTGAATAAATTTATTAAGGTTATAATCTATCCTAGAATTTGAACAAAGTATGTTGTTTAGATAGGATTGATTAAGATTAATCTTGTAACAAATAATGTTTTTGATCAAGAAAGTCAAAACTCTAGTTTTAATTGATCAAGAACAAGATTAGGGTTTGACTAATTAATAAAAAGGGAATTAATGAGGATTAAAAGAAGTGTTAATTTTAAAGTCTTAAAAATAACAAGATGTATTTATATTTATATTATATTATATATAATTTTCGGAATTTTTAAAATTATTTAAAAGAAAGTGATTTTAAAAGATAAAATAGTTTGTACGTATTTTAATTAGTCTAATTTAAAATACACATGTACAGATTAGGTGTAATATTCTTTCAAGAATGTTAAAAGGTTTAAAAGGAATAAATTATAAATATATATATATATATATATATATATATATATATATATATATATATATATATATATATATATATATATATATATATATATATATATATATATATATATATATATATATATATACGAGATTAAAGTGGAACAATAAATATATATATGTTATTTTGATCATTTAAGGTGTAATTTTAAATAACTAGAAATTTGTAATAAGTTATAATTAAACTAGCTAGAAATGTACAAAGTTGTAAACAACTAGAAATTGTACAAAGTAAGGTTTTATTATAATTAGATAATAATACGAAAGTTATAAGATATTAGATTGTATAAAGTTATAAACAATTATAACTAGTTAATTATACAAGTATATTACGAGTTACGTAAAATACTAGATTAATGATCAAGGGTTAAATAACATAGGAAATTTAAAAAGCCTATATTTAACTAAGTCTAAGTTGAATATAAGAATGGTTCAAACAAACTAAGATTATTATATATAGTTTTTATATAATAACATTATTAGTGTTCACCAAGTTCGAACTAGTGATTGTGTCCATGCTTAAGTTCCATCATGGTTGTTGGAATTAGTGGGAGCTACACAAGAAAATCACATAGTTTACAAATGTGTCCCTTGGACATATTTTGGAGAATCTAATAAGTAATTGTTTAATTTTATTATTAGACATGGAAAAACTAAGTTATGTTAAATTAGAGTTATGACTTGTGTTCGTAAGTCATAAAGAATTAAAATCTATATTTTAAAGTTTAACATATATAGGGTTTAAAGTTTTTCAAAGTAAATAAAACAGGTACGTTTTATTAAGATAAGGTTTTCCACAAAAACCTAGTAATATCTTTTGTACACCTAATTTTAAGGTATACAAAGTAAAATCGAACAAGTTTAAAACTTGGAGTTTTAAAGGTAATTTTAGAAAGGCGTCTTGTGGAATTAAGTACATGAATCACAAGTCTTCTAAATTAGGGATTAAAATTGGAATGCCGTTTAAGTTTAGTTTAGACTTAAAGAAACCCAAGAAAATCTTAGATCGAAGTACTATCCACCTAATGGAAAATCTCACTTGTTCAACGATATTCATATTGTAAGGATAAAGAACCTTAGATATGGATTCAAATCATTGCGAGTGTTAGGGTGCGTAAGGTTCTGTGATAATCGGAGTCCCGGCGCAGAGCATCGCATTGTCTTAGTTGGTCTGATCTACTTTGGTGATAATCGGGAGTTCCGACCCAAAAAGTACTTGAGTAGAATAAACATACTAGACTTTATTGCAACTTAGAAATGTATGATTAAATTCGTACAAGGTTGTAATAAGTTATAAGTCTAAAGATTCTACGACCCATAGGAATCGTGTCAAGTCTTGATACGATCGGTAAGGATGTTACCTACCAGAAACAACATGTCTCGTCGGGAAGTGCCCAAACCTTGCGGCGAGAATGTGATATATGGATCCTAGGCCTAAAATATAAATTATGGCTTTATAATATATTTTAGAGAATGTTTGTTGATGATTACTAATTAAACTAGGTTTGATTTGTAGATGGCAGCAACAACCACAACGACAAATACCAACAATCTCTCACTACGCTTGTTTCTAGAAAAGGACGAATTGACTGGGTCAATATTTCTCAATTGGAAGCGTGATCTTCAGATTATGCTTAGGCATGAGAGAAAAGGAAATGTTCTAGAAAGAGCAATACTAAATGCTCCTACCGCGAATGCTAGAAATGAACCAGGACAAGCATATTACGCTTGCAGAGTGTTCAAATCTCGCAAGGTGGTTAAAGGATCATCGGTAAGTGCTCACGTCATGAAAATGAAAGAGCACATGGATCATATTAGGACACCCAGTACCGTTGCAGTTTGCAGCATTAATGATACTCAACTCGTTGTTAGATGACTATAAGTCATATGTAGTGAACTACAACATGCATAACATGGAGCAATCCATTGTTGAGCTACATTACGTGCTCAAGACTACTGAGTTGATTTGGGGACCAAGTTTAAGAATGATCTCGCAGTAACCGATGATGGTAGTGATCAGAGAAAGAGGCGCAGTGGAAAGGGAAAGGATAAAACCGATCCCAGCCACGGCGTGCCTAAAAGTTAATAGAGTCAAACAACAGGTCTATAAGGTAAAACCAAGCAACGCAAGGACCGAGAAACGGTTTCTTGGTCGTGGCAAGGGTCAAAGGGTAGGAGGCCTGTAACACCCAAAAATTCACGAAAATTTAAAAAAACTTTGAGTACAAGATTTTAAATAAAAAGGTCCCAATAACTTGAATAATTAAATCCAAATGGTATTTTCATTTAAAATGTATTTAATGCGGAAATAGTTTAAATAAAATAAAGTGTTTTAAAAATATTAAATGCTGTCCACATCAGCACTGGGAAGATACAGCGGTCAACCGTCCACCTTCTCCTTTCCTTTGTTGGTACCTGAAACAATGGGAGGAAATATGGGTCAGCTGGGAAGCTAAGTGAATAATCTCAAAATGTAAACAATCAAAACATACAACACATGAGGGCACATCGGTATACTCCTACTCAGAATCTACTCAATTAATAACTGGATTTATTTCTCAGATTTTATTACTCGGATTTTAATATATATAGCGCGCTTGTGTGATTCGGGTCGATCGCCCCTCCTCACACCTCAGATAGGCGTAAGCCAAAACTCAAACGGGAGTGATCCCAAAAACTCAGACGGGAGGTGATCCCAAAATGGCATATAGCCAAAACTCATATGTTTATTATTATGTTTTTATCTCTTTAACATAATTAACTCAGTTAGTCCAGATAACTCAGATCACAGATAACTCAGATAACAAATATGGTGCAAGTAATTTAACACGTAAGTCATGCATGTATACCGTTAAAACTGAATACACGGTGAGAATACTCACCTTGAAAAACGTAAGCTCCGAAAGATTCTCGATAGTCAACGTCACACCATATAATCTCTTAATCAATCCTAAAACATAAATATAAAACCCCGAATTAAAATCCACCCCACGGACTTAATCTAGAAAAAAAATTGGCAGCACCCGACCCGGTACTGAAAAACCCAAGCACCCCAAATGGAATATCTAACAAATTAAAATATCAGTTTTCTCGAATTATAAATGATTTCTAAAACTTGATGGTAAAAAGTTTCTCGATTGGGAAACCGAGAACCCTACGGGTGGGGTTTCCCCTTCGGCAATAATTTCCCGATTTTATGAAAACGATTAAACAATGAACCCAACCCACCGGGACAGCCTGAGGCTCGGCCTCGGCTGCTCGGTTTACAAATTCCAACAAGTCATAGTTCTACGTCGCTCTAGACAAAAGGAAACAATAAACAATTTATAAACGAGTGTAACAATAGCACATAAAATCACTGCGGCAGCTTAGTGTTTCGACCGTAACTTCTAAACCGTAAATCCGTTTAACGAGTGATCTGTCAACTCGGAAAGCTAACGCAGAGGACTACAAATCTATGTGAGACGGCCCTCTCCCAATACAGCCTCTAAGGCACTCAAAAACAGACCAAAACATGCTGGAAACATTCTGCCAGAAACGAAATGTAGACAACCAACAATTAAACATAAAACCCGACACCGGCACCCGAACATATACCGATATGTCCAGAATTCTCGGGTCCCTGGTTTCTTCGAGTATTGCTCGGGATAGACTCACGAATACAAGAATTAATGAGAAAGGTTTAGAGATAAATACCCTACGAAACCGAGAATGCGATAACAAAGAAACCCGATCACCACAACATGTTTCTTTATCGGCCACTACTTGATTGATTCCTTATTTGCACGATGGCTTGGCTGCTTCTTGGCGTGAAAGATACCATCATCGAATAAGAAAAACGAGATCAATACCATTGATTGCCTGCTTTAAAACCAACCGGCCAAAAGAATTACAAAAGCTCCATATGTGCCTCGTTACCTGCTTGTGGACTCAATTCTCAAACATGTCCACTTGCATGCCTTGATACAAGCTTGTGACTCCCTACTTAATAGTGTCCATGTGCCCTCCTTGTCACCAGCTTGCCTCCTCAAACAATCAACCCAAAAAGAATAACATAACAATTCCATCGCTTACGTGACGTGCTTGTATGCTTCACTTTTCAATTAACCAATCACCAACAAAAAGATTTGATCCCTCCGTCCTACTTGCTGCTTGGTCGCCACACTTATCGCTTGAACCCGGCGCCTAGGTTTGCTCGATGAATCGGAATACCACACAGAGATGCTCAATCCGATGGCCTTCTCTTCTGCTCGATTGCTTGACAACCCGTCACAAACTCGGTTAGAACAGAACCCGAAAAGAAAACTATGAGGGAATAAGAAAATCGAGGAATAGGAGGACACAATTGCTTACTGAATTGGACACCCTCGGTGTTGATTCTTGCTTGTTTCTGCTTGGCGACGGGAGTGACAAAGATGGAGATTAGCGATGCTCTAAACGGCTGAGAGAATTGGGGGACGATAGGGAATTAGCGGCCGAATAGGTTTAAGGATGAAGGCTTATGACGTAAACTTGAAGATTAAGAAATGAATAAGGGCCCTTAGCCCGACATCTACAAACTGGACTGGACTCAAGTAATGTCACAGTCCAAATACCGAATTCAAAGAATAAAGCTTGGATTATAAATTTAACACATAATAACTATAAATCATGGAACACATAAAGGTATAACAAAACGTCACTCATTCATTTCGCTTGACCACATAACGTTACACCGAATTAATTAACATATGAAATAAATTAATTATAAAAGGACATAAATTTATTACACAGTATGAGCTCACAGCTCAAAATGTAATATTAATTATTCAAATTAATATTTAATTATTTGAAATTTCAGGGCGTTACAAGGCCATGCTTGCTGCTCAGTTGAGTTGATCAACTTCTAGATACTCCTTTCCTACTTGTAAAAGTTATTACGAGTAACTTAACTTTAGCAATCGTTTATTGCATGAGATAATGGAAAGTGAGATAGACCAACATGAGATAATGATCCCACAAGCACCCCGTTTTAATTCAGTATTTTTCGTATGGATTCAGTAAAACAATTTTCGGTATTAAGTTGTTCTTGAACAAAATTACATTTTCTATTTTTATGATAAATTTTGGTGTTTTAAGTTTATCGTTGAATCCATGGTTGAATTATATTGTGTGTGCATGTGTGTTGATTAAATTAGTCAAGTTTTATGACTAGATTATAAAGTCAAGTATTGACTTAATAATGATCTCATTGTTTATATTTGTTTGATTGTTGTGTGAATATCTTAGAAGCTCAAATTACTTAGATGCTAGTAATTAGAAAGTTTTTCTAACGAAAGTATTTAAGAGTTTTTATGGAAAACATAAAGTTCAAGGTATATTGAACTTATTTAAAACGTCTTAAGTAATGGTTACTTATGATAGTAAGTTTTAAAGTATTAGTGTTAACATAGTATGATTATATTGGATATAATCAAGATAGACTTTAAAGAGTATTATTACAAGTCTTTCATACTTGTGATAAAAGAATTTAATGAGGTCATAATTCCCTAATAGGAATTATTGGATATTCGAATAATCCAAGGAAAATGACTTAGACATTAAATGAACTCTTAAAAGGGACAAACTATATTAAAGAATTTAAGACTTAAAAGGTATTATTGCAAGTCTTTTATACTTGTAATAAATACAACATTTGATTAAGTCATAATTCCCTAATAGGAATAGTGGATATTTGAGAAATCCAAGAAATGACTTTGGCATTAAATGAGATTCTTAAAAGATACTAATACACTTAAGAATTGGAAGTATCATTTCATGTGTCTTATACTTGTTAGATACAGTAATCAATGAAAGTCATGATTCCCTTCAAAGGAATGTTGGATATTCGCAAATCCAAAGGATGACTTTGATAATTGATTAATTCTTAAAGTGTTAAACTATAAGTTTTGTCTAGGTCAAAAGTAGTAGTTTAAGTGATGCTTATTTCCATAAAATTTAGTGGGAGCTATGACTAACATATTCATTAGAGGTACTAATGAATATAGTAAGTTAGTTAGGATATTAACAACAAGGTTTTACCAAGTCGTTAGTCAAAGAGTTAAGAGAAATAATAAATGATCGTTAATTAGATTAGTGCAAACCTAATAACGTGATCACGAGTCTTGTGATTAATTACTGCATATCTAATAGGTTGTTCACACTCCAGTGGATAACATGACCATTTAAGGAAATTTCTTTAACTAGTAATGATATATCTACAAATCAAGTAACTAAAAGAGGCTTTAGTTACAAGGATAATTTTATGAATTCAAGAAACTAAGGAGTTAATTTCCAATCATCATATGTTTACCGAATTGCATAAAAGGCAAGACTAGAATATGTTTTAGATTGTTGCAAGAACAAAATCTAGCAAAGACAAAAGTAATAGTATTTTCCAGATACTTGTCTTATGTCTTTAGTTTAATAGAAGTGACTGGTTTAGTGATAAAGTTACAATTAAGATTGTAAAAGTCATTAAGTAATCAACACGAACAAAGGGAATAAGTAATGATCCAGTAATAATTCTGTATCTATGTCCAGTGAGGAATAATACATGAGTTAGCATCATTGTTATTCAGACTTTGTATGTTTTACAATATCCATGAATAAAAGTCTCTTTATTCAAAAAGGTATAAATCCGTGACTACTCATCTTGATGGGAACCTTGATGGGACGTTAACGTCATCGCGGTATTTGGTGGTAGATTCGAAGTTCTTCGAAGATAGCTACACAAGTTTTGTGTAAACCAAATATCGGTGATATTCTGTTGGAGCTCAACGAATATTGGATTGACCACCGTGACAATACTTCGTGGTTGAAAAGTTCAAAAGTATTGTTCACTAGGATTGTCCTTAAGCTGAGGTATTTGGTTTAAGATACAATGACTAATGTACTTTGGTTCGTCTTAGACAAATCTGAAATATGTTTGTCATACGAGGCCTTACTGGGTACAGAGGAAGTTGTATTTTGAATCGAAATATAACAAGATGGTAATTGCACCTCCTTTTTAGGAGAGATATTTATGGGTCCCTTGACATGATGATAAACTGAAAATGCACGGCCGTCCTCAACGAACTGATCTGTTCTTTGTCGTTATCACACAGTTTTAACTCAAGAGGTCAAGAAATGATTTCGAGTACAGGAGTTGATAATTTCTACCATGCTCGTATTCGTTCTCACAAATATCGTGCTGCAAGGGATAAACCTAACACGTTACCCAAGAAGTAAAGACGGAGTGTTCTTTACTAGACGACGCTAGTAATATGTTTTTCTAAACAATACCTGTGTATAAGAGTTTCTATGGATTTGGTTATCCTGTATTGCCTGCTAGAGGGCCACTGCAGGACTAGTGTCATCAAGCTAAGGTTACGAATTTGCACAAGTGGGAGTCTGTTGGATTTATGTGCACAGTTAGTCAACCTATGATGTCACGTCCATGTCTGTAGGACACTCAAGGGTCACACCGGTGAGTGCATGTAAATAGAGTAGTTATGCAATGATACTTGGAGAGGAATGATTTATAATAGTTATTATAAATCAGTGAAGTATTAAGTTAAGTTTAACTTATCACTAGATTAGTTTAACTAACTAATTAATACAAGTATTTGTACGTTTACTAGTTGAGTAAATATACAATGTGTTAATTATAGATTATCCATAATGAGATTTAAAGATATTAAATCATATAGTATTTGGATAATATTATTGTTTAAATTATATAAAAGTTATTATATAATTAATTATTAAATGTATAAATATAAGTATATATATATTTCGGTATTTATACCAAATTATATATAAAGTATATTATACATAGTGTTTAATAGTTAAGTGACAATAATAAATTAGTTAAACTATAAGGGCTAGAAACGAAAAAGGGAAAGTTTAATTAAGTATTGAATATTAATTAAACTAGAAGGGTTCTAAGTGAAAGATCTTCTATTATAAATAGAAGATCTTAGGCTTAACCTAATCTCCTTAATAGAGAACCCTAGCCATGAAATTTCTCCCTCTTCTCCCCCTCCATTCGGTCGAAATCACCAAGGGCCAAGAACACCAAGCTTGGTGTTCTTCGTGTTCTTAGTGTTCTTCGAGTTTGTCGAATAGTTTATCATTACAAGAGCTTATCTAGAGGGCTTCTCGTTGTGTTTATCACTGGTGGATCTATCTTGAGCGACTAAGGTATTGCTTGGAAGAATTCTTCTTCCTCTTCTTCTCTATTCGACCGAAACACAAGTATGTGTGTTTCGGTGTGTTCGATCGAACCGTAAGCCAAGAACCTTAGGATTCTTGGTGTTCATCGTTCAAGTCTTTTTTCTTTCTTGTTAATCTAGTTTAGATTTCCAACATCCCAATCCTTTAGGGTTTAAGGATTAAATTTAATCTCAGTTCCGCTTTTAGGGATTAAACTAGCTAGTTGGTTTAACCGGCAAGAACAAGTTCATGTTTTTGTCAGTATGGTTCGAACCAAGCATACTAGAAGGTTGATCCAAGTGTTCAATCAGTTACTATGAAATCCTTCACCTTAAGTGTTTCGTAGGCATGAATGTATCATCATAGGTTGACTAACTGTGCACATAATTCCTTCAAAGTTAATGATAATTAATGAGCCTAAACATATGTTTAAGTGGCACATGTTAGAAAAACTCATGATAAAAATAGTAACTAATTACAAAATTAACAAAATGTAAAGCATATGGTAGTTTTAGATAAATTAGTAGTTGTATATAATTTAAAAAAAAATGTTTGCCTTATTTATACCTATGTAATTTTTGACACTTTCAGTATGTAAAGGGAGTTGATTCGTACAGAGCAATTTTTATCTATACGCAATAATTTCATATCAAATGACAATTACATCCTTAGTGGGAGGGGTGAGATGCAAAATGTGATAAAAGGAAATGAATGATATAATTATCATTTGAAATTAAATTGTTCTATATAGATAAAAATTACTCAACACAAATCACCTCCCATTTGTAAATGTTACAACTAGTAGGAGTAATGATTAAAATCTGGGTGGACCGGTTCTACCAAAGATGTAAAACATATCTGGTTAAATCAACTACGTAAAAAGATTATTTATTAATCGCTTAGAATCGGACGGGTAAATTGTGGAACCATGTTAGACTGATGAACCGGCTTCAAATCGGGTTTTGTTCTTTTTTTTTATTTCATTCTCAAATTTTATTTAATTAAAGTGAATATTTGATGTAATTTTCAACAGATTTTTAACATATTTGGAGTTAGAATCCATGTTACAAGAAAAAAAAATTAAGTCTTAAGCTTTGGTCAGAAACGCTTATGAGTCGTCAGGTTTGACAAAAAACCACCGAGTTATAACGAGCTGTAATTCAACCAAAACCTTTAAGTTTTCGACCCACTCTCTTTCCCGGATCCAGAAGTAATTGGATTGTACCGGTCAGATCAACCATAATTTTAAAACAATGGTATTTATATGCGACACGCTGCTGCATTTAAGTCAACTCATTCAACCCGTTAATAAACAAAACGGAGCAATTTGACCCGATATTTGAACGGGTCGGCTCTCACAAATCCGCTAAATTGGCGGTATCGTATTTCCGGGAAAGAAAGAAGAAGAAACGTAAAGAAGGATCAGAACGAAAGCTTTTTCTTGTTGTTGCTTCTCCTGGGAGAGAAAGAAACAGAGGGAGGGAAAGTGAGAAGAAGAAGGAGAAGGGTATATAATTATACGCTGTTCATCGGAACCCTAATTACTTCTTACTCAATCTCTACTCCCTCAATTTAATTTAATTTCGTCTTAATTCGATCTACTTCTCTCCCTGCAAGGTAACTTCATCCCCTTTTTTCGTTTACCTAATTTCAGATCACCAGCATCCGTCAATCGAAACTGGATCGTAGTTGCTTTTATTAAATCGTACACTGTTAAATCTTAATTCTGCTTCTGTCTACTTATGTTAAACCCTAGTTAAATTTTTACCTTCAAGTTCGTACGATGATCGCCCTAGATCTTCAAGTAAAAGTCAGTTACTTGGTAGTTATGTATTACACTTGGATTTGGGGATCAATTGGTGTGACTATCGAAAGTCAAACTGTATATATCCTGAGCATGAATTATGTGACCCTCTTTATTTTTACGACAATGGAATGAAAACCAGAAACACGATCCGTTTTTTCAAACATTAATATCACGACTTTAACTCACAATAAGCTGTTCGAAAACACAAATCAAAACACCATTATCGATTGAGAAAGCTTGTCGACATCTTATCCCATCTCAATTTCATGCTTTTAGTTCATTCATAGGTTATTAGATCAAGTTGTTTCGTTATGCTCTGAGTATTACAGTTGAACTAAACATCATTTCCTGATATAATTTATACAATTTCAGTAGAAAAAAATAGAGGTTTCATGACATCAAGAACAGTAAGGAGAAGACTCCATCATGGGGATGTTGGTGGTAAAAAGCACCAACATTTAATCGGTGCAAATTTGGACGACCTTAATGAACCTTTACTTGGTAATAGTGATGACCATAGGGCTAAGCAGTTAGAGGTAGTTACTTACATCTTTTCAATATTCTTATAAATTATAATTAAAAATATATATTTTTTAGTAAAATGATTCTATGCATTTCAGGTACAAAAGCTTGAAGATATATTATATGATGAAAAAAGAAAAGAACATCTCCATTGGGCATTTCTATTCTCTCACATAATATCAGAATGGGCACAATGGTTTGGTATGATAAATTGCTAATTAATGAGTTTAATTTTGGAAAAACACAAGAATTAGAATTTGTTTTCATTTTTGTAGCAAAACTTGTAATGGGATCTGGATCGTTTATCTCACGGATTATGACTTCACCTTCAATAACTGGAATTGGACCCGCAAAGAGGTTTCTTCCACCAATTCTTACTCCATTACAGGTATAATTCTTTGTAGAGTAGTTGATGTTTTTCATGATATTATAACAAAACTTTTTATATATTTACTCGTATTTTTCTTTTCTTGTTAATAAAGTAGACATTTTTATTAAATTAAATAGGAGGCAAGACTCAGAGAACTACAGAAACGGTTGGAGGTCCCCTTTGATGGTTCCTGTTTTGAACATCAAGTAAGTATCATTGAAGGCGAAGTCTTTTTTTTATAAATATTTGTTTATTCTAGCTATATTTCCTTTAAATTTTTTATTTTTTTATTTAATTCGAATATAATATTTGTTGGGTGGCAGGATGCACTTAGGCTTCTATGGAGGTCAGCATATCCAAATAGGGAATTCCCAGGGCTTAAATCAGAGCTTTGGAAAGATATGGGCTGGCAAGGAAATGATCCTTCTACAGATTTCAGGTAACCCTAATTATTATTATTTATTAATTAAATTGTATGTAACTTTATTAATTATTTTTCAAATGTTTAATATTATCTGCAGGGGTGGAGGATTCATTTCTCTAGAAAATCTTATCTACTTTTCCCACTCATATCCGGTTTGTTTCTTAACTTTGCAGATATTTTGATTTTTTATTTGTTTTTAAAATCAGAGTGTTGATTTTGGTATTCTTGACATTTATAAAATTTTTAAGAAATATATAATTAGGGGTTGTAAAATGAAGAGTAGCGCACACGTTGTCTTTTGGAATTGATTTTACAATTAGGACATTATTCGGACTTAAATTGTATAAGTTGAAGCTTTGGGTGAAATTTGTAATTTGGATATAAGTACAGGGGTGGAATACGTAATTTTTACTTGTCTTTTATGAACAGGAAGCATTTCAGATCCTTTTAAATAAGGAAGAAGGAAGTAGAGCTGAATGGGAGTACCCTTTTGCTGTAGCTGGCATCAATATTTCTTTCATGTTGGTGCAAATGTTGGATATTCAGTCAGGTAATCAAATTAATAAAAAATTTCTATAATTATTGCATTTTCTTGACACACTTTTACCAATTTGCCCTTCCCACTGCTAAAGATAATAACTTGAGGACCAAAATGTAAAAAGACAAAAATATAAGTGACTGAGTAGTTGAAGGATTATTTTGTTAGTTAATATTATAATAATTATGTATTTGCAGGAGTGCCAACATCTTTATCAGGGGTGCGATTCCTGCAGTTTCTTACTAATGATGAGTCAGCTTTTGATGAGCTTTTTTGTGTTGCCTTTAGACTTATGGATGAACATTGGCTTGCCAAACGTGCTTCATATATGGAATTTAATGTGAGTCAAATTTACTTTTTAATGGGTCGATTTGGGTTATGTTATATATATATATAACGGGTCAAATCAAAAAAATTTAGATAATAAGGAAACGGGTCAAATGGGTTGGATGAGTCGAAAGTTAGTGAAAGTGTGTTATTAATGCCTACAACCTCCTATACCTCTTTATTCAAAATATTAGATTATAACCTACTAATTATCTATTAGAAAAATAATACAAATTATGTATTAAAAATTAAAATATAATTCTATAATTAAAAAATATAGAAATTATATTCTAATATTTTGTTTGTTTTATTTTTATCAAAAATGCTAATTATTTGGGTTATGTAACAATGTAGTTTCAGTGATGTTTCTTAACATGCTATATATTTATAGAAGAAAATTAATTTTTTGTAAAAAAACATTAAAAAGTTAATAATGACCCGTTTTGAGTTGTGTGAATGTGAGCAACTGCTGAAGGTTAATAATGTGAATCCCAAAATTAAAAAGTTAAAAAATATTATATTTTAAATTTTATGCAGGAGGTGATGAAGTCGACGAGAGTGCAACTTGAACGAGAACTTGCAATTGAAGATGTGACATGTGTGAAAGATTTACCATCATATAATGTTTTGAGAAAACGATGAAATCCTTGATAGTTGTAAATTGGTTATCACATGTGACATTATTTATGTTATGTTAGGAGGAATTTCATTTGTGAAACAAGTAAAGGTTGGTTTTTTTTTTTAATATGTACAAAACTAAAACGTGATGTGATTGACTTGAATGTCGTACATCCGAAATGAGTAGGAACTATGGGTTCCTTAAAAGTTATATGCTAAAGTAAAATGATATTTAGTCTTACCATTTAGATTTATTTATAGGTCTATCCTACCTACTTGATAAGATGACATGTGTATTCCACTAATTCTCTCTCCTAATATTATCTCTTGATTTTGACACGTGTCTTCATCTAATGAGTAGGCCTATAAGTAGGTCTAAATGGTAGACCTAAATATCATTACTCTATGCTAAATCGTTATCTTTATTCACTTATAAGACAAGATGTGTTATTCCCATTTGGCATTCAATTGGAAGTCGATTTATGTACTTGTCCATGTGGTTTTCAATTCAATTTGCTTAGGCTGTTCAGTATAAGCTTGGAGGCCAACCATGTTTTGAAAGGCAAAAAATACTAGGGGTGTTAGTGAGCCGAGCTGTTCGTGAGCTACTCGAGCTCGGCTCGTTAACAGATCGATAAAAACTTGAATTAAACGAGTTCGAGCCGAGCTCGAGCTTAACTTAGAGCTCGTTTAATAAACGAGCCCGAACTTCATACTAAGAGCTCATTTAGGCTCGCGAGCCTAAACGAGCTAAAATAATTAATTATTATAAAAAAATATAAATTCATATTACGTATTTATCTGATTATGTGTATATATATTATACATATACATATATAAAAAAAAGATTTACATCGTATATTAAATATTATGATTAATTAAAAGAATTAATTTTAAATTACTACCACCTATGCAGCGGGGGGTTTTGTAGGAGAGATGTGCCCATGACCACACTTGATCACACGTTGAGGGTATCTGTTTTTGACAATTGAATAGTCTGATTTTATATATAAAAAATAAATTTATTTCATTTTATTTTAATTCCCTATAAATATACCTAAGTATCTTAACAACACTACATCATTCTCCTGATTGTTTCTACTTCTTAACAACACTACATTCATTCCCCTAATTGTTTCTACGCATATTAACGGCCTTAAAAAACATGTATTCGTATTTTCAGTTGAAATATATTAAAAATATGGAAATAAAAATATATTAATTAAAAACCCCAAACCTTCTACCAGCCACTTTGAGTAGTGTCTCAAAAAACCCCAAGCCTTTATAGGCTTGAACGGTTTTTTTTCACCAGCGCCTGCACCTTGTCGTTTTCCCTTCCTCTTAACAGAAGACGATTCGACAACCTCATTTGGTCTATGTCATACCAGTTTTTGTATCAAATTTTGTTACTTTCTATTTTCTTTTTGTCATTCCACGTTTTAATTTTTTTTTGTAGGAGACATTTACTCCAACCAAAATCAGAATTGTTCCCCTTTTTTTTCTCGTGGCATGTTTTAGTTCTTTTGTTTAATCCTTTTGTATCAAATAATTATGTTAAAAGCAGGTGCTTACTGTTCATCATTTCTGCTATGAAATATAAATAGCTCTCATGACCTGTTTAGATACAACGTGTGTCATTAATAGTGAAAGTAGAGATAATGAAATGAGAAACATGTCGAATTAGGTTCAAATCAAAACAAGTAAAATTTATATGGGCCAAATTGATTAGGTTGATCCACAAATATCTTTGAAAGTTTCTAGAAGTTGATGTATAATGATTTATGAGTTAGTATTATATAAAAAGGTCCGTCTCTCATTCGTCGATAGGCTTAAGAAAACATGTTCAACTTAGTCGGACAAAATCATACATCATTATCGTTAAACGCATTGCACATATTTTAATGTGACTAAACAATTCACTTTTGTCCTATGCATATCAGATACTTCGTAATATATTTCGTTTTCATAACCACGAGTATAACTTTTTTTCTAATTAACCTTATAAATATTATCATTGTAACCCTTAATGCTACTAGTAGGGTACCCGCGCAATGTGGCGGCGAGTACCCTACGTCGATAGTGATGGTAGTAATACCCTGCGGCATAGTGATGGTGGGTGGCGACAATAACGATGTCGGTGATTGGTGGTGCGTAGTGATGATTAATGGTGTCATATTCAAGAACACCCTCATTCAAACATACACTCACTGATCTTAAAAATATTGCTAATCAATTATTTATCACAATATTTAACCAAGTGACCACATACACTCATAGATCTTAATATTGGTGTTTTGTCATGAAATCCTTTATAAGCATTCTGACTTTTGAGTAGACTCCGGAAAGAGATTCTCTACACATATGTTTGCAAAGCAGTTAGAAATGAATCACAATTTGTAACAAATAAGTTTTTCACTACAAGAAATAAATGGACCATTGAGATCGGAGACATGAAATATTCAAACAACCAGATATTAGTAGAGATGGCAAATCAATTTCAAAGTACTTTTCTCAATGTCAAAATTGGATTTCAAGAGTACAATACTTTAATCGATCTTAATATTTTGAAAACCTTTTGATGTAACTAAATCTATGCATGTCCAAAGCAATTTCAAGTAGTTTTCTCCCAGTCAAAAGTTTTAATCATTTACAGTTCCGCAATTTCAAATTGCTAAATTATCTCCAAATCTTTGATAGAAAACGAAAGAGGTTGTTAAAACGCTAAATGATTGAAATTTGGATATAAAAAAAATAACAAGAAATGATTACGAGTTAAAATTCATGTTGAGGACGTATTTCCATACAATTAACAAAGATGTTGAAATTTAAACCAATGCATCTAATTGCAGTGTGGGCCCCGTAAGTTATAGTCGTGATCTGCCTCCTCTATTTCTTCATCTTCTGGTAAATCCCTGATTAGAACGGCAATATTATTGCATATGTACATCAAACACAAAATAATAAACAACAACATTTAGCCAATAATATTTACAAAAAAGGTAAATCCCTTTTTCCTTAAATCCACAAAGATCCATATTTTATACATGATTAGAATCTCCCCAAGGTTTCCAGTGAACTGTCCATCAACGTATTCTTCAGAGTTTGTCATGCATAAAATAAAACATAAACATTAGAAGCAGAGTATATCGTTGATCCACATGACCTACTTTCACGTCTCCCGCCCACATGAAAAACATTAAATAGAGTATATCATTGTACCTAGAAAATAACGAACAATTTTTTATAAAAATAATAAAAAAAATCAATATAAAGAAAGAGTTGAAGATCAACATTATGAAAACCACTTGCAAAAACTATATTTTAATTGTTATACTTGAAAAACTGGACTGGTATACTTGAATGAATTATGCATTTGGTTGTTTCATGCTTTAATAAATAATTAATGGAAAATTTTTACAGAATGCAAATAAAGGATCATAAAGACACTATTTAATGTGACATATAAGCAAATAAAACGACCTTGTTTGACTATTGACTCGGATGACCCATTTTTCTTTGACAACGAAAATCGACCCATCTTTTGATCTTTTACATAACAATGGATATTTTGCTGCAAAAAGTCAATTACTATAAAGTAAACAGTTAATACAAAATAATTCTTTATCAAGAGAAAAGAATGTGATGCACTATATTTATTAGCTCAATGACCTTCATTTGTTAACTAAGTTTCAAGCTTAGTGAGCTTCATTTTGCGAGTCGGATAATCAACTTTTTTCCGTATATTACTGAATCATTTTGTTAATCAACAGCCTGCTCATTTTCAGCAACAACTTTTTCAAAATCAAAGTTAACACATGCAGCAAAACATGATAATGGAATTTAATATTATTGAAGTAATGTACAGGGTTGGGTTTATTTACCCGTTTCCCGAAGTGTAATATAATGTATGCACAAACTTTTATCCAATGAGACATTGCCTATGACTCGTGTCCATCCAATCTTCACGCCATGTCCATTAAAAGTTTATTTATTTTTTATATCTAAATTCCTTATTTGATTCACAACTTATATAAATATAAAATGGGTCTTTCTAACGTATGCTCCAAGGGCACATATTAATTTTGATTGCAACTAATGTATGACCTTGAGGCATGCGTTAGAAAAACCCATATAAAATATATCATATCCTTTTATTAGTAACAAAACTTTTAATGGAAATTTAAAAGGTAAAATGGACACAAACCATCATAGACTATAGTTGACAAGAAAGTGATTTTACATTAGTTATATACAATTACACAAACAATGAGCATACAATGATTCAGTAATGATTCAGTAATAAGAAAGTGATTTTACATTAGTTATATACATAATCGTAGAAAAAATAAAAAATTATTACTGTTTGATACAATTACACAAACAATGAGCATACAATTATTGATTTTTAGGATTCAAGTTAGTCTAACAGACTCGAGTTTTAAGAATGAAACTTACTTATGATAATGATGAACACTGATTTTTTCAAGAACGAATTAGCTCAAAAAATTGACTGCTTTAACAAAAGAATTGATACTTTTGAAACCCTAATCCGAGATTTCTTCGAAGATTCCCTCTTGAGTCTGTGTGAGGTATTAATACGGCAAGCTGGATCAAAGCGTCAACAAGGTTTTAAGCCAAGCATTAAACGGGTGCAGACAATCATGGAAAATTAGAGGGAATTGAAGAAGAAGTTGATCAAATTAAATAGTAATTTGGAAAAGAACCTGCTGTTACTATGAATCTTAATAATGGCTGGGCGGTTACATAAAACATGGAGACGAAATTATGGGGTCGTACTAATTACGGAGATGAAATATGTTTTCTATTTAATGTTGGTTGTTTATTTGTTCTAAAACAAAATATCATTTAGAGCAATCGGTTAACACACAGTCAGTACTCACAAAAGGTCTTGTGTTCGAATCCTGTAAGCAACATTTTTTTATTTTTGTGGTGTTTAAGATGTTACCAAAAGTAAAAATAAGTTTAAGTTTAAATACTTCTATATTTAGTAGTCCTAAATACATTATAAAGGAGTAAGATAATTAAGTAAATAATTAATAAAAATATGTAAATGAATGTTCCACGACCCTATAGTTTTAAAATTGGGAAACAGATAATTAGACAACAGTTCAAATAAAGACAAATTGCTCCTAGGAAGAAACAGGTTACATGTGAAGTGACCTTCTACCGTAATACAACACAACTTTGATTCGTGTTTACCCTAAAATTGTATCGCTTCTTTTTCTTTCATGCCCTTCCTTTGATTTCGATATTTATATTGATCAAATGAATAATAAGACAAAAAACTAAAGTCACCCAACCAAATGGGCATGCCAACAGTGAAACAATACTAAAACAACCTAAGACCACAACCGAGTAAGCTTTGGTAATGGTCTAAATTGTGACCGCTCGGGTTATGTGAAAAAGTGGATCTTGTCACACCCCGCCAAAAATGAGTTTTACTTCATTTAAAATGTTTTGCGGAAGAACGGAGGTGTAACGTTCATAACAACATAGCAAACATTAAGTAAACAAACAACCACACAATAATGAAAATAAAAGTAGTTTCACTTTCTAAAAATAGAAAGTTCCCAAAAATAGTAAGTTTCCTAAAACAGAAATTGTTTTGAAATGAAATGATTGTTCGTAAATTTAATGTTTTATTCATGGCTCACGACAATCCCACTGCTCATATCCTCCAGTTCCACTGCACCTAATTACCTGAAAAAAAACATAAATATAAAAGGGTCAACAACAATGTTGAGTGAATCCACAGGGTTAATGTTGTATGAAAAATAAAGTGTTTGCTACCCAAAATGTTTGTTATGAAAATGTTTTATGATTGAAAATGTATAAGGTTCAACACTCATATGATATGAGAAGTAAATATGAAAAGTGAAGTGTAATTGTAGAAGATCTACAATTACTAGTTTTGTTTAAGAAAATGTGTTGAACAAGTTGTTATGTTTGACATCGCATGACTGTTATCCCCAACAAGTAGCTAGTCTATTGAGTTAATATACCAACCCCTAAGTCCACAATCAACACTTCAACTCCAGTATGTTATCATTATTTTATGGATATACACTCCCGAAAAATGTCTTGTATAAACCAAGTAGTGATCAAATAATGTTGGGAGGATGAGTGTCAGGAAATAGTACTATATGCATATCCATGGTCTAGATCCACTAGTTAATGATTGCTGGCACCTTAGTCCGGTATAATAATTGTTTGTCATGCCAACGCGATAATGAAAATGTATAGATGTTGTACAATCATAATAAAACAGTAGCATTTGTTTATGTTTTCCACCCCAAAGTTTATAAAAAAGTTAAAAAGAGTAAAAAGGGGTCTGTGGACTCACCTGGGGAAAGCTTACCGACAATTAGGACAGAGGAATCCTTCAAAGGCTCCTAGCTTCCTAAACCATATAACTTACTAATTAGACTAAGCTAACACAGGCGATTCTAGATACGATATAAGATATATGATACACAATTAATGTTATGTTTTATATTTTGTGACATCGAATGAACTTGGATCATTGGGCCTTAATGGGCCGAAATGAAATGAAATGAAATGGGCTTGGGTTAGGCTTAATGGGCCTAGATTGGGCCTAATGGGCCTAAATGGGTTAATGGGCCTAGATGGGCTTAATGGGCCACTAGGTTGGGCCACTTGGGCCTCACATTGGGCTTAGGTCCGATTGGATTGGGCCATGGATTGGGCTTAGGCCCAATTAGGTTCGGTTTGGGTATAAGTGGGCCAAAGGTTGGGCTTTGGTCCAAATGGGCTTGGATACTAATGGGCCAACTATAGTTTGGGCCCGATGGACTAAGATAGATCAAATGGGCCAAGTATGGGCCTTGGCCCGATTAGGTATTCGGGTTTGGGTCCATGGTTTGGGTCAAGATCCGGCCTTTACCCGGTTTGACTTATGGGTTAAAATTAGTCCATTCTAAAGGTCAAAATTGGTCAAAATAGTCAACATTGGTCCACTAGATTTCGACTAGGGTGTAGTGTTCGGTCATGGGTTCCGGTTTAGCATGCGTTTTGGTCAAAAAAAGTCAAATCTAGTCAATCTAGTTCAAAAAGTCAAACATGTAAGCCAACTAGGGTTAGGGTTCGATCAAGGTTCAAGCTAGATCGGTCTAGATCGGTTCTAGAGTTCGAGTTTAGTGGCTAGTTTGGCTAGATCTAAGGTTTAACACCACAATTGTTCTAGATCTAGGGTATTCGGTCACTTTTAGGCTAGATTTAGGGTTCGAGCATCACCATTGATACATCAACAATTCAATAACCGAAATAATACACACACACATGAACCCGATCGGATGAGAGCATGCATGTGTGTTCGGCTTTGGGGATCAATGTATAACCGAGACCTTTTGGCCTTAGGCCATGGTCTCGGGTTCGATCTAGTACCGAAACAAGGAATAAACAAATGCAAAACAAAAGAGAAATCGGTATACCTTGGATCGAATGAAGAGAAAACGACAAAGGGTGCTTGCGGATTGCTTTAGGATTAAAACCAAATGAAGGTGATGGTGATGGTGTAGTCGACGGCACAAGGGAGCAAGGAAGGGAAAATTAGGGTTTTGTGGTTAAGTGTGGTATTTATTGAAGGATTTCATAACACTGATCGACCCATTGGGTCAACCACCTAGTATTCTTAGTTCGGCCATACTGACCAAGAACATGATGGTGTTCTTGACTGGTTAAAACCAACTAGCTAATTTAATCCCTAAAAGCGGAAGTGGGATTAAACCTAATCCTTAAACCCTAAAGGATTGGGATGTTGGAAATCTAGATTAGATTAACAAGAAAGAAACCTTGTACGAAGAACTCGAACACACACATGAAGGATTTATGTGCACAGTTAGTCAACCTATGATGATACATCCATGCCTACGAAACACTTAAGGGTCACACCGGTGAGTGCATGTAATACGAGCAAGATATGCAATGATACTACGAAGAGGAATGATTCATAATAGTCATTATGAGTCAGTTAAGTATTAAGTTATGTTTAACTTATTACTAGATTAGTTTAACTAACTAATTAATTCAAGTATTTGTACATTTACTAGTTGAGTAAATATACAATGTGTTAATTAAAGATTATCCATGATATGATTTAAAGCTATTAAATCATATAGTGATTGGATAATATTATTGTCTAATTAATTGTTAAAGGTATAAAACACACATATATATATATATTTCGTGTATATGGGTACCGAAATATATAAGTGTATAATACTAAGACATTTGATAATTAAGTGTGACAATAATAACTAGTAAAACTATAAGGGTTAAATGTGTAAGAGGATAAGTTTAATTAAGAGATTTATCTTAATTAAACTAGAAGGACATAAATGAAACTTATTCTATTATATATAGAAGGCTTAAGGTTTCATTTAATACTAATCATTCACTTCCCACATACCCTAGACGAAATCTCTCCTCCCTCTCTTGGGAGATTTCGGCCGAACACCAAGAACACCAAGTTTGGTGTTCTTCGTTCTTCGTTCGTTCTTCGTGTTCTTCGGGTTTCGAAGAACAAGTTCATTGCTTAGATTAACTAGAAGGTCGCTCGATTTGTTCATCATCAGTGGACTTATCTTAAGCAAAACTAAGGTATGTTTTGGGAAAACCTCTTCTCCTTCTCCCTCTTGTTCGACGGACGAGAACACCAAGAACCCTAGGGTTCTTGGTGAGTGTTCGACGAACACACACAAGTTTGTGTGTGTGTTCGAGTTTTTCATACAAGGTTTCTTTCTTGTTAATCTAATCTAGATTTCCAACATCCCAATCCTTTAGGGTTTAAAGATTAGGTTTAATCCCAGTTCCGTTTTTAGGGCTTAAATTAGCTAGTTGGTTTAACCGGTCAAGAACAAGTTCATGTTCTTGGTCAGCAAGGTTCGAACCAAGCATGCTAGGCGATCGGTCCTATGGGTCGATCGAGTACAATGAAACCCTACAGTGGTATCAGAGCATTGGTTTAGAGATCTAAACTAGATTAACAAAGTTTGTTTGTTTACTTTAATTACAAGTTTTTTGTTCCAATTTTTCTTCTTCTTCTTAGTTTTCGGAAACGGGTAAGAACCCTAGACCAACAACATTAAACTAGTTTAGTTTAATTGGTCAAAAGGTTTCTCAGAACCCTAGTAATTTTTCGAAAATTAGTAAGGAACCCTAGGACCAAGAACATTAAACTAGTTTAGTTTAATTGGTCAAAAGGCTTCTAAAAAACCCTAGAAATTTCGTGGTTAAGGAAGAACCTTAGTGATCAAGTTTGTTAAACAAGATTTGTTTAATTGATCAAAAGGATTCTTTCCTTTTTCCCCATGGAATTCGAAATCTAGGAAGAACCCTAGGATCAAGAATGTTAAACAAGATTTGTTTAATTGATCAAAATGATTCTTTCCTAATCCCTTAGAGATTTCGAAATCTAGAGGTTACTTGTACACCAAGTTTATTAAACTAGCCTAGTTTAATTGGTGGAAAAGTTTCCTAGGCTTAAGAATTTCGAAACCCTAAAGAACCCTAGAACATTAAACTAGTTTGAGTTTAATTGTTTAAAAGTATTATTTAGAATAATAATCTAAGACCTAGTTAATTAAACAAGTTTATGTTTAATATGTTTAATTATTGTTTTAATAGATTTATTAAAACTAGGTCTTTAAACCTAGTAACGTAGACAAAGTTTTATTGTCTATAAGGTTTATTTTTTTTTTAAAAAAAGTTTAAATAAATTTATTGAAGGTTATAATCTATCTTAGAATTTAAACAAAGTTTATTGTTTAGATAGGATTGATTAAAATTAATCTTTTAATAAAATAATGTATTTGATCAAGAAAGTTAAAACCCTAGTTTTGATTGATCAATAACTAGATTATGGTTTAAGTAATTATTAATAGGGAATTAATAAGATTAAAAGAAGTGTTAGTTTTTAAGTTCTAAAATTAACAAGTTGTATTTGTTTATTTATATATATGTATTAAATTTTCGGAATTTTTGAATATTTAAAGAAATTGAATTTTAAAAGATATAATAAGTTTATACGTATTTTAATTAGATTAAGTTAAAAGACATACGTATAAATTAGATGTAATATTCTTATTAGAATGTTACAAGTTTATTATAGAAATATACATATATACGAATATATATTAAGTACAAGATAAAATGGAACAATTAAAAGATAATGTTATTTTGATCTTAAAGGATAATATTATAACCAGTTATTGTATAAGTTACTATATAACTAAGACTAGAAAGTACAAAGTTATGATTTCATTATAACTAGAAATTGTACAAGTTGAAATTATATGATTAACTAGAAATATACAAAGTTATATATTAAAGTGTATAAAGTTGTAAGTTATTATAACTAGATAATTATACAAGTATAATATAAGTATTTTACAAGTCATGTAATATACTAGATTAATGATCAAGGATAAATAACAAGAACCTATATTTAACTAGTTCAAGTTAAATGTAAGAAAGGTTTAAACAAACTAAGAATTATTATATATAGTTTTTATATAATAAGTTTATTAGTTTCACCAAGTATAAATCAGTGATTGTGTTAGCTTAAGTTCCATCATGGTTGTTGGAGCTAGTGGGAGCTACACAAGAAAATCACAAAATTTATAAGTGTGTCGTTAAGACATAAGTTTTGGTCGAATATAGTAAGTCAAAACAAATGTTTAATTTCATTATTAGACATATGAAAAGCTAGGTGTGTTAAACTAGGTTTATGTTTCAAGTTCATGAATCATAATAAAATTAAAAGTTTAACATAATTTTTAAAAGTTTTTCAAGTAAGATAAAACAAGTAAGTTTTGTTATAGATAAAGGTTTCTCACAAAACCTAGTAAAACGTTTTGTACACCTCGTATTAGGTATACATATAATTCACGCAATTCTTGAAACTATAAGTTTTAAAGAATAGTTCTTAAGTTTTAAAAAGGTGTCTTGTAGAATTCCTAAATTCACAAGTCACACATTTTAAACAAGGATTAAGATTGGAATAAAGGTTTAAGTTTAGTTTAAGACTTAAACAAACCCAAGAAAATCTTAGATCGAAGTACTATCCACCTAATGGAACACCTCACTTGTTCAAAGATATTCATATTGTAAGGATAAAGAACCTTAGATATGGATTCAAATCATTGCGAGTGTCAGGGTGCGTAAGGTTCTGTGATAATCGGGAGTCCCGACGCGGAGCATCGCACTGTCTTAGATGGTCTGATCTACTTTGGTGATAATCGGGAGTCCCGGCCCAAAAAGTACTTGAGTAGAATAAACATACTAGACTTTAATTACTAACTTAGAAATGTACAATTAGATTGTACAAGGTTGTAATAAATTATAAGTCTAAAGATTCTACGACCCCTAGGATTCGTGTCAAGTTTTGATACGATCGGTAAGGATGTTACCTACCAGAAACAGCATGTCTCGTCGGGAAGTGCCCAAACCTTGCGGTGAGAATGTGATATATGGATCCTAGGCCAAAAATATTAATTATAGGTTTATAATACATTTTAGAGAATGTTTATTGATGAGTACTAATTAAACTGGGTTTGATTTGTAAATGGCAACAACAATCATAACGACACGTACCAACAATCTCTCACTACGCTTGTTTCTAGAAAAGGATGAATTGACTGGGTCAATGTTTCTCAATTGGAAGTGTGATCTTCGGATTATGCTTTGGCATGAGAGAAAAAGAAATGTCCTAGAAAAAGCAATACTAAATGCTCCTACCGTCGAATGCTAGAAATGAACCAGGACAAGCATATTAGGCTTGTAGGGTGTTCAAATCTCGCAAGGTGGTTAAAGGATCATCAGTGAGTGCTCACGTCATGGAAATGAAAGAGCACATGGATCATATTAGGACACCCAGTATCGTTGCAGTTAGCAACAGTGATGATACTCAACTTGTTGTTAGATGACTATAAGTCATATGTAGTCAACTACAACATGCATAACATGGAGCAATCCATTGTTGAGCTACATTCTGTGCTCAAGACTACTGAGTTGATTTGGGGACCAAGTTTAAGTATGATCTCGTAGTAACCAATGATGGTAGTGATCAGAGAAAGAGGCGCAGTGGAAAGGGAAAGGATAAAACCGATCCCAGCCACGGCGCGCCTAAAGGGTAATGGAGTCAAACAAAAGGTCAAAAAGGTAAAGCCAAACAAGCACCGAGAAACTGTGTCTTGGTTGTGGCAAGGTCAAAGGGTAGGAGGCAATGCTTGCTCCTTACTTGACTTGACCAACTTCTAGATATACTCGCTTCCTACTTGTAAAAGTTTATTACAAGTAACTCAACTTTAGCAATCGTTTATTACCTAAGATGATAAGTGAGATGACCGGCATGTGATGGTGATGATCCCACGAGCACCAAGTTTTTTATAATTCAGTATTTTTATGGATTCAGTAAAAACAATTTTATTTTATTGTTTGAATAATCTTTTTATTTTTTATTAAAACAAATTTTTTGGTTTTAATCAATTCGAATCCATGGTTGAGTTATATTGTGTGCATGTGTGATAATTACGCTAGTCAAGGTTCATGACTAGATTGTAAGTCAAGTCTTTGATTTACTTTATATTTCATGTTTTATACTTGTTTGATTGTTGTATAAATGAATAATGTCTTGATAGCTCAAGGTACTTAGATACTAGTAATTAGAAAGTTTTTCTAATGAAAATATTTAAGAGTTTTATGGAAGCACAAGGTTCAAAAGTTATTGAACTTAGTTAAAACATCTTAAGTAATAGTCATTACTTATGATAGTAAGTTTTAAAGTATTAGTGTTAATATAGTATGATTATATTGGATATAATCAAGATAGACTTTAAGAGTATTATTACAAGTCTTTTATACTTGTAATAAAGAATTTAATGAAGTCATAATTCCCTAATAGGAATAATTGGATATTCATAAAATCCAAGTAAAATGACTTAGACATTAAATGAACTCTTAAAAGAAACAAACTACATTAAAGTATTTAAGAATTAAAAGGTATTATTGCAAGTCTTTTATACTTGTAAAAAATACATTATTTAATCAAGTCATAATTCCCTGATAGGAATAAAGGATATTTGAGAAATCCAAGAAATGACTTTGGCATTAAATAAAGTTCTTAAAGAATACTAATATGTTTAAGAATTGAGAGTATCATTTCAAGTGTTTTATACTTGTTAGATACAATAATCAATAAAGGTCATGATTCCCTAAACAGGAATGTTGGATATTCGCAAATCCAAAGGATGGTCTTAATTATTGATAGAATTCCTGAAAGATTAGACTACAAGTTATTGACTGGGTCAAAGTAGTTTAAGAGATGCTTAAATTCCATAAAAGTAAGTGGGAGCTAAGACTACATAATTCATTAAAGATGTTAATGAATTTAGTAAGTTAGTAAGACATTAACAACAAGGTTTTACCAAGTCGTTAGCCAAAGAGTTAAGAGAAATAAAAATAATCGTTAATTATATTTTTGCAAACCTAATATCGTGATCGCAAGTCTTTTGATTAATTATTGCATATCTAATAGGTTGTTCACACTCCAGTGGATAACATAATCATTTAAGGAAATTTCTTAACTAGAAAGAATATCTACAAATCAAGTAACTAAAAGAGGCTTTAGTTACAAGGAGATTTTATGAATTCAAGAAACTAAGGAGTTAATTTCCAATCCTCCTATGTTTACCGAATTACATAAAAGGCAAGACTAGAATATGTTCTAGATCGTTGCAAGAACAATATCTAGCAAAGACAAAAGTAATAGTGTTCCTAAATACTCTTCTTATGTCTTTAGTTTAATAGAAATGATTGGTTTAGTGATAAAGTTACAATTAAGGTTGTAAGAATCATTAAGTAATCAACACGAACAAAAGGAATAAGTAATGATCTAGTAATAATTCAGTATATATGTCCACTGAGGAATAATACATGAGTTAGTATCATTGTTATTCAGACTTTGTATGTTTTACAATATCCATGAATAAAAGTCCTTTATTCAAAAAGGTATAAATCCGTGACTACTCGTCTTGGTGGGAACTTTGATGAGATGTTAACGTCATCGCGATATTTGGTGGTAGATTCGAAGTTCTTCGAAGATAGCTACACAAGTTTTGTGTAAAACAAATATCGGTGATATTCTGTTGGAGTTCAACGAATATTGGATTGACCACAGTGACAATACTTCGTGGTTGAAAAGTTCAAAAGTATTGTTCACTTGGATTGTCCTTAAGCCTGAGGTATTTGGTTTAGGATACAATGACTAATGTACTTTGGTTCGTCTTAGACAATTCTGAAGTATGTTTGTCATATGAGGCGATTCTGGGTACAAAGGAAGTTGTATTTTGAATCGAAATATAACAAGATGGTAATTGCACCTCCTTTTTATGAGAGATATTTATAGGTCCTTTGACATGATGAGATAACTGAAAGTGCATGGCCATGCCCAAACGAACTGATTTGTTCTTTGTCGTTTATCACAACAGTTTGAATCAAGAAGTCATGAAATGATTTCGAATACAGGAGTTGATAATTTCTACCATGCTCGTATTCGTTATCACAAATATCGTGCTGCAAGGGATGAACCTAACAACGTTACCCAAGAAGTAAAGATAGAGTTTTCTTTACTAGGAGACGCTATTAAGAGTTTTTCACAAAACCAACTAGCTAATTTAATCCCTAAAAGCAGAAGTGGGATTAAACCTAATCCTTAAACCCTAAAGGATAGGGATGTTGGAAATCTAGATTAGATTAACAAGAAAGAAACCTTGTACGAAGAACTCGAACACACACATGAAGGATTTATGTGCACAGTTAGTCAACCTATGATGATACATCCATGCCTACGAAACACTTAAGGGTCACACCGGTGAGTGCATGTAATACGAGCAAGATATGAAATGATACTACAAAGAGGAATGATTCATAATAGTCATTATGAATCAGTTAAGTATTAAGTTAAGTTTAACTTATTACTAGATTAGTTTAACTAACTAATTAATACAAGTATTTGTACATTTACTAGTTGAGTAAATATACAATGTGTTAATTAAAGATTATCCATGATATAATTTAAAGCTATTAAATCATATAGTGATTGGATAATATTATTGTCTAATTAATTGTTAATGGTATATAAAACACAAGTATATATATCGTGTATATGGGTACCGAAATATATAAGTGTATAATACTAAGACATTTGATAATTAAGTGTGACAATAATAACTAGTAAAACTATAAGGGTTAAATGCGTAAGAGGATAAGTTTAATTAAGAGTTTATCTTAATTAAACTAGAAGGACTTAAATGAAACTTATTCTATTATATATAGAAGGCTTAAGGTTTCTATTAATCTTCTCTTGGGAGATTTCGGCCGAACACCAAGAATACCAAGTTTGGTGTTCTTCGTTCTTCGTTCGTTCTTCGTGTTCTTCGAGTTTCGAAGAACAAGTTCATTGCTTAGATCAACTAGAAGGTCGCTCGATTTGTTCATCATCAGTGGACTTATCTTAAGCAAAACTAAGGTATGTTTTGGGAAAACCTCTTCTCCTTCTCCCTCTTGTTCGACGGACGAGAACACCAAGAACCCTAGGGTTCTTGGTGAGTGTTCGACGAACACACACAAGTTTGTGTGTGTGTTCGAGTTTTTCGTACAAGGTTTCATTCTTCTTAATCTAATCTAGATTTCTAACATCCCAATCCTTTAGGGTTTATGGCTTAGGTTTAATCCCAGTGCCGCTTTTAGGGCTTAAATCAGCTAGTTGGTTTAACCGGTCAAGAACAAGTTCATGTTCTTGGTCAGCAAGGTTCGAACCAAGCATGCTAGGCGATCGGTCCTATGGGTCGATCGAGTACAATGAAACCCTACAACACATAGCTTGTGTGTGTTCGTCGACCATCAACCAAGAACCCTAGGGTTCTTGGTCGAATTCAAACAAGAGGGGAGAGGAGAAAGAATGTTCCATGAATACTTCCTTAGTTTAGCTTAAGATAGTTCACTGATGATGAACACGACGAGCGATCCTATAGATGATCACTTGCAACGATCTTGATCTTCGAAACTCGAAGAACACGAAGAACGAACGAAGAACACGAAGAACACAAAGAACACGAAGAACACAAAGTGGTGTGTTCTTGGTTTCGGCCGATCGAAGGGGAGGAGGGGGCAAGGGATTCGTGTGATATGGTTTAACCTAATATGGGATCCCTAAACCTTCTATTTATAATAGAAGGACTTTCACTTAGGGCCCTTCTAGTTTAATTAAGATTAACTTCTTAATTAAACTTCCTTTTTACACATTGATCCCTTATAGTTTTACTAGCTATTAATGTCACACTTAATTATCAAATGCCTTAGTATTATACACTTATATATTTTGGTTACCATATACACGAAATATATATACTTGTAATTTTATACCATTAACTATTAATTAGACGGTAATATTATCCAATCACTATATGATTTAATAGCTTTAAATCATATCATGGATAATCATTAATTAACACATTGTATATTTACTCAACTAGTAAATGTACAAATACTTGTATTAATTAGTTAGTTAAACTAATCTAGTAATAAGTTAAACTTAACTTAATACTTAACTGATTCATAATGACTATTATGAATCATTCATCTTCGTAGTATCATTGCATATCTTGCTTGTATTACATGCACTCACCGGTGTGACCCTTAAGTGTTTCGTAGGCATGGATGTATCATCATAGGTTGACTAACTGTGCACATAATTTCTTCAGACTCCCACTTGTGCAAGTTCGTAACCTTTATCTTAATGACACGAGCTTATGTAACCCTGGTATAGTTTCGAAAAACTCTTTAATAACGTCTCCTAGTAAAGAACACTTTGTCTCTACTTCTCGGGTAACTATGTTAGGCTCATCCCTTGCAGCACGATATTTGTGACAACGAATACGAGCATGGTAGAAATTATCAACTCCTGTATTCGAATTCATTTTTTGACTTCTTGACTTAAACTGTTGTGATAAACGACAATGAACAAATCAGTTCGTTTGGGCACGGCCGTGCACTTGTCAGTTTTTCATCATGTCAAAGGACCCATAAATATCCATCCTAAAAGGAGGTGCAGTTACCATCTTGTTATATTTCGATTCAAAATACAACTTCCTTTGTACCCGGTAAGACCTCGTATGACAACCATATTTCAGGCTTGTCTAAGACGAACCAAAGTACATTAGTCATTGTATTCTAAACCAAATACCTCAGGCTTCAGGACAATCCTAGTGAATAATACTTTTGAACTTTTCAACCACGAAGTATTATCATGGTGGTCAATCCAATATTTGTCGATCTCCAACAGATATCACCGATATTTGGTTTACACAAAACTTGTGTAGCTATCTTCGAAGAACTTCGAATCTACCACCAAATATCGCGATGACATTATCGTCACATCAAGGTTCCCACCAAGACGATTAGTCACAGATTTATATCTTTTTGAATAAAGAAACTTTTATTCATGGATATCTTAAAACATACATACCGAATTATTCCTCACTGGACATAGATACCGAATTGTTACTGGATCACTACTTATTCTTTGCGTTTGTGTTGATTGCTCAATGACTCCTTAATTGTAACTTTTATCACTAATTACAATTAGTCATTTCTATTAAACTAAAGACATAAGACGAGTATTTAAAAAAAATACTATTACTTTTGTGTTTGCTAGATATTGTTCATGCAACATTAGAACATATTCTAGTCTTGCCCTTTTATTTGATTCGTTAAACATAGGAGGATTGGAAAATTACTCCTTTTAGTTTCTTAAATCTATAAAACTTGCCTTGTAACTAAATCTCTTTTAGCTACTTGATTTGTAGATATCTTGTTCTAGTTAAAGAAATCCCATTAAATGATTAACTTGTTCACTGGAGTGTGAACATCCTATTAGATATGCAGTGATTAATCACAAGACTTGTGACCACGCTATTAGGCTTGCAATAGTCTAATCAATGATCATTATTTCTCTTAACTCTTTGGCTAACAACTTCGTAATTCCTTGTTGTTAATGTCTCACTAACTTATTAAATTCATTAATGTCTTTAATGAATTATGTTAGTCATAGCTCCCACTACCTTTTATGGAATTTAAGAATCTCTTTAAACCACCACTTTGACCAAGTCAATAACTTGTAGTTTAATCTTTTAAGAATTCTATCAATAGTTAAGATCATCTTTTGGATTTGCGAATATCCAATATTCTTGTTTAGGGAATTATGACTTTTATTGATTACTGTATCTAACAAGTATAAAACACTTGAGATGATACTTTCAATTCTTAAACACTTTAGTATTCTTTTAAGAACTTCATTTAATGCCAAAGTCATTTCTTGGATTTCTTAAATATCTAGTATTCCTATTAGGGAATTATGACTTGATTAAATAATGTATTAATTACAAGTATGAAACACTTGCATTTAATGCCTTTAGTTCTTAAATGCTTTAATATAGCTTGACCTTTTGAGAGTTTATTTAATCTCTAAGTCATTACTTGGATTTTGCGAATATCCAACTTTGCTTGTTAGGGAAGTATGACTTGATTAAATCCTTTATTATAAGTATGAGACACTTGTAATAATACTCTTTAAAGTCTATCTTGATTATATCTAATATAATCATACTATATTAATACTAATACTTTAAAACGTACTATCATATGTAATGACCATTACTTAAGATGTTTTAACTAAGGTCAATAACTTTTGAACTTTATGCTTCCATAAAACTCTTAAATACTTGTATTAGAAAAACTTCTAATTTCTATTATCTAAGTACCTTGAGCTATAAAGACATTATTCATTCATACAACAATCAAACAAGTATAAAAGATGAAATATAAAGTAAATCAAAAACTTGACTTGCAACCTAGTCATAAACCTTGACTAGTGTAATTGTCACACATGCACACATAACACAATATAATTCAACTATGGATTCTAATTGATTAAAACTAAAAAACCTTGTTTTAACATAAAGTAAAATGATTATTCAAACACTAAAATAAAATCATTTTTTCTGAATCCATAAAAAATACTGAATTATAAAAACTTGGTGCTCGTGGGACCATCACCATCTCATGCCGGTCATCATCACTTTCCATCTCCTCCTGCAATAAACGATTGAAAAAGTTAGATTACTCGTAATGTACTTTACAAGTATCTTAAAGTGATTAAGAAGTGTGGTTGGGTTACCTGAGGAACTTGCAATTCCTCCACCACCTGCACCCTTTGGACAATTTCTTTTCCAGTGCCCAGCCTCGCCACATTTGAAGCACCGATTCTCGGTCCTCGCTGTGTTAGGCTTTACCTTCTTGACCTTTTGTTTGACACCTTTACCATTTGGCACTCCTTGGCTAGGATTGGTTTTACCCTTTCCTTTACCACCATGCCCTTTTCCATCGCTATCATCAGTTGTGCAATCACTTTTAGAATTAGTCCCAATATTCTACTCAACAGCCTCGAGCATGGATTGTAGCTCGGGAATGGAATTAGCCATATCATGTTTGCTGTAGTTGGCCACAAAGAATTTGTAGTCATCGGACAATGAGTTGAGTATAACGTCAATTGCTAACTGCAATGGCATGTGGTGACCAAGTCTAGTAAGGTGATCAACGTGCACTTTCATTTTCATGACGTGCGCACCTACTGATGTTCCCTTAGCCATCTTGCAAGAAGCGAACGCTTTACAAGTGTAAAATGCTTGTCGTGGTTCGTTTCCTTCATCCTTGGCAGGGGATTTCAATACGTTTCTTTCTCGGTCATCCCTATCCCTCTCTTGTCTGAGCATGATCTTAAAATCATGTCTCCAATTGAGGAAATTTGACCCAGTCTTTTCTTTCTTTCCTAGAAAGAAACGTCGCGAGAGTTTGTTGTAGCTTATCGTTGTGTTTGTTGCTGCCATCTACAAATCAAACCCAGTTTAATTAATAATCATCAATAAACATTCTCTAAAATATATTATAAACCCATAATTAATATTTTAGGCCTAGGATCCATATATCACATTCTCGCCGCAAGGTTTGGGTACTTCCCGACGAGACATGCTGTTTCTGGTAGGTAACATCCTTACCGATCGTATCAAGACTTGACACGATTCCTAGGGGTCGTAGAATCTTTAGACTTATAACTTATTACAACCTTGTACAATCTAATTGTACATTTCTAAGTTAGTAATAAAGTCTATTATGTTTATTCTACTCAAGTACTTTTTGGGCCGGGATAACTGATTATCATCCGGGACAACCGATTATCATCAAAGTAGATCATACCATCTAAGACAATGCGATGCTCTGCGCCGGGACTCCCGATTATCACAGAACCTTACGCACCCTAACACTCGCAATGATTTGAATCCATATCTAAGGTTCTTTCTGTAGGGTTTCACTACGCACCATGCGACTGATCAACCACTTGGGTCGACCTCCTAGTGTACTTGGTTCGAACCATGACTGACCAAGAACATGAACTTGTTCTTGACCGGTTAAAACCAACTAGCTGATTTAATCCCTAAATGCGGAACTGAGATTAAACCTAATCCTTAAACCCTAAAGGATTGGGATGTTGGAGAACTAGATTAGGTTAACAAGAAAGAAACCTTGTACGAAGAACTCGAACACACACATTGCTTGTGTGGTTCGTTCGACCATCAACCAAAGAACACTAGGGTTCTTTGGTCGAATTCGTCCAAGAGAGAGATGTTGGAATATGCTTCACGCTCATGACATATAGTTATATGGCTAGTTGTATATGAGCCTATAGGGTCACACACTTATACACTGAGATACCATTTAATATATATATATAATGTAATTATTGTATTTACATTATTTATATATCCTAAGTAACTTGAGATAATTAAATGGGCTTTGATGAGGTTAGTAGGAATTACCTATGTATATATAGGCTAATTCCCCAAAACCTAAATAATGATAAAGTCATGACCGCCTGTCAAAGTCATGACCGCCTGTCAAAGTCATGACCGCCTATCAAAGTCATGCTCGCCTGTCAAAGTCATGCTCGCCTGTCAAAGTCATGACTGCCTGTCAAAGTCATGCCCGCCTGTCAAAGTCATGCTCGCCTGTCAAAGTCATGCTCGCCTGTCAAAGTCATGACTGCCTTTCAAAGTCATGCCCGCCTGTCAAAGTCATGACCGCATGTCAAAGTCATGCTCGCCTGTCAAAGTCATGACTGCCTGTCAAAGTCATGCTCGCCTGTCAAAGTCATGACCGCCTGTCAAAGTCATGAACGCCTGTCAAGTTATCAGGTCAGGTCATCACCGCCTGTCAGGATGGTCAGTGTGTGTCTTATTGGCCGTCATAATGGCGCTTCATGACTGCTTTATTGCAAGGCATTACACGATCATTGACGTTGTCATAATGGCGCTTCATGACTGCTTTATTACAGTCATAATGGGCCAACGTTCCATGTACCTGGCCATATAAATACCTGGCCTAACTCATTGTCGAGGACATACTCAGACAGATAAAAGAAGCCTAAAACACAGAGATAACATACTCTCACTTTCACCTTCGCACTCAACCTCGATCACCCTAGGTTCGCCAAGAGCTTGTTGGGTTTGCACTGTGATCATCCAGGAGATTCAAGGTTGACGTCGCCTGGTCTTTGTGTTTGACAATCGTTGTTCGAACATTGGCGCCATCCGTGGGACACGTTTTTCAACGGCGTTTCACTTTTCCAAACTTTTTTTTTTCTTCCTCAATAATCACACCTTTCCTATGGCGGATACACAGCCATCGCTGATCACTTCTTCATCGCCATTAATAACCACTACCGTGATTACCACTATACCCGAGGCGGTGATAACCTCGCCCAGTCGTATCAAAACACCAAAACACCCATCCCTTGAAACCTTTTTCAACGAGATGAAAGGAGCAACCGGAGGTTTGGCCCATACGATAAACATCCGTCTGAGCGTGCTCTTAGCAAAACACCAAAAGAAATCTTGATAACAGAGCAGGTGTGCGCTACCTTCACACCTCCACCCCAGATGGAGCATAGGTCGGGTACGAAAAACATGAATAAATACTGTGATTTCCATGAAGATCATGGACACGACACGAATGCCTGTAGAGAGCTAAAAAGGGAAATCAGGCGGGCTTTGGAAGAAGGCAAACTAGAACACCTTGTCCCTGGCGCTAAGCAGCAAGCAAATAAACTTCCATTTAAGAAGAGTTATGCCTGGCAAAAGAAGGGGGAAGACACAGAACATCCCGGACCACCTGATGGTCATATCCTCATGATACATGAGGGAGCCAATATTAACTGACCTATCAAGGTGCGATACTCTTTACTGTCATTTCTTCCTTTATGTTTTCAATACATGTTTCCAAGCACATGGAATGTCATGGTCATGCATGAAACTGGCGATAATAACATTTGGTCTGATCTTGTATCCCAATATTATCTCACAATATCATTTTTCTATGGTTTTTGCATAAACAAATAAATATTGAAGTAAGGATTCAATACAAAAAGCATAAGGCCACAATAGACATCTCAGTCTAAAGCCAAACATGCACTTTCATTACGTACAATGTTACAACTTGAGCATGCATGTGCATGTACACAACTAAGAACATAGTTCAATACAACATGTATGAAGCCAAAAAAGACAACCTTGTCTGGCCAAATAACATACAATCATACTCGTCTTTTAATCTACTTGATAAAAGATAAGCACTTCTCACTGGGAAGCGACAATCCTCGCGAGTAAACAAAGTAACGGTTAACCAACAAAAGTGCCATTGGTACAGTGTCACAGGCACAATATAAAGCATACATCAGAGATACCCAAATCTACCCAGGTCATTGGCATACACCGTCATGCACACCCAAGACGGTGTCATGGACACAACATCCATAATAAAAAGATAAAAAAAATGTGTTATTGGCTTGATCATCCAATAAAACATTATTTTTCAAAGCAAAGCAATGGACAAGCAAGTACGTGTAACGTAGCGAGCAACTTAGTTAAACCTGCATCAAGACATACACTTACAATTAACAAGGAGTTAATTATTTAAGCGTGCAAAAAAGTTGGCTAAAACTCTCGGCCTAACACCGCCGGTCACCACCTACCGCCGGTCCATGGCTACGCAATGGCTACCACCGGTCGGGACTTTTAAACCGCCGGTTCGGACGAAACCCAATGCCGGCGGACGAAACTCAAAACCGCCGGTCGGGACCTTTAAACCCCCGTCGATCAACACCAACCCTAACCCTACGACCGCCGGTCTCTACTTGCCCCCTACGACCGCCGGTCTCGACTGCTTGACGACCGCCGGTCTCGACTGCTTGACGACCGCCGGTCTCGACTGCTTGACGAACCGCCGGTCTGTGCCGGTCTGCGTGAACTAGGAAAGCCTGCATGAATGTGACCGCCGGTTCTGCATGAATGGTGACCGCCGGTCTGCATGAATGGTAATCGCCGGTCTCGCTTGATCGCCGGTCTGTACCGCCTGCCCTTCGATCACCTTGCGCAACTTGTACCGCCGGTCCAACTAAACCGGCAGCCGGTCAAACCCTAAATTGACCGCCGGTTCCCAACGAACCCTAAGATCGAAATCAAATGACCGCCGGTCTTAGGCTTCTGACAGCCGGTTAACGATCGTCTGCGGACCGCAACAAACCTCACATAAAGTGTTGAAGCTCTCCCTGTTTTGCGATAATAAAGAAGCTCTGTAGATCATCGAATTAAACCTAGCCTTGCGGACCGGTGTGCGGATTGCACGAACCGCCGGTCGTTACCTCCGCCGGTCAAGGACAGCCGGTCATAGTTACGAGTCGAACAAAAAACCGGTCAAGGACAGCCGGTCATGGTCAAGGACAGCCGGTCAAGAGCAGCCCAAAAAAAAAAAAAAAAAAAAAAAAAAAAAAAAAAAGTGAAAAACCGGAAGAAGACTTACTTGATAGTTACGACTTGCAAATCGACTTTTTGGCAAATCCTAACTCGGGGGCATGATGAGGTTAGTAGGAATTACCTATGTATATATAGGCTAATTCCCCAAAACCTAAATAATGATAAAGTCATGACCGCCTGTCAAAGTCATGACCGCCTGTCAAAGTCATGACCGCCTGTCAAAGTCATGCTCGCCTGTCAAAGTCATGCTCGCCTGTCAAAGTCATGCTCGCCTGTCAAAGTCATGCCCGCCTGTCAAAGTCATGACCGCATGTCAAAGTCATGCTCGCCTGTCAAAGTCATGACTGCCTGTCAAAGTCATGCTCGCCTGTCAAAGTCATGACCGCCTGTCAAAGTCATGAACGCCTGTCAAGTTATCAGGTCAGGTCATCACCGCCTGTCAGGATGGTCAGCGTGTGTCTTATTGGCCGTTATAATGGCGCTTCATGACTGCTTTATTGCAAGGCGTTACACGATCATTGACGTTGTCATAATGGCGCTTCATGACTGCTTTATTACAGTCATAATGGGCCAACGTTCCATGTACCTGGCCATATAAATACCTGGCCTAACTCATTGTCGAGGACATACTCAGACAGATAAAAGAAGCCTAAAACACAGAGATAACATACTCTCACTTTCACCTTCGCACTCAACCTCAATCACCCTAGGTTCGCCAAGAGCTTGTTGGGTTTGCACTGTGATCATCCAGGAGATTCAAGGTTGACGTCGCCTGGTCTTTGTGTTTGACAATCGTTGTTCGAACAGGCTTAATAGTTAAGTTTGATTTAATTAAAGGGCCATAAAGTAGCTTATGTAGAAAAGCTCAAAGGGTATTAGGCTTAACCCATATTAGATGCTGTTAAACCTAATTACACTTAACCTAAAAAGAACAAGATTTGCGATCTCTCTTAAAAAAGGATAAGAAAACGGCCGAAAAAAAACTTCGAATAAAAATAAAAAGGGATGGAGAAACTTGGTTCTGGTGGTGCTTGTTCTTCACGCCTAGAAACAAATAAGCAAATATATCCTCCTTTGGTTTTTATTTCTTTCGTCTAATAGAAATAAGAGGCACAACAAACACATTGTTTTGTTTCCTTATTGTCTACGCACGAACAGAAAGAAGAGAGTCGCAAGTTCATTGGTTCGTTGATTGTTACTAAGAGGACTAGCATCCTATGGTAGTTGACGACGTGTAGTGTGGACTACATATAGAGGGATTCAACTTTATTGAATCCTTGGTTTCAACCATATAAATCATCCTCATTCATTGGTGTATTCAAAGGCTTCAAGGGTATGATCTTTATACCAATCTCTTTGATTATTTATGCTTAATTTCTTTGTCAATATGTAGATCCGTTATTAGTGATTTATGTTATATTTTCGCTGCGTTTTACTTTGATTAAACCGTAAATCACTAACAGTGGTATCACGAGTCATCATATTGATGATTTAATTAGCAAGTTTTTTTGTAAAAAGTAGCAATTTTTTTTAATAAGATTGGGTTAAAAATTTGATTTTTTGGAACCCTAATTGCTACTAGTTACAAAAACTTAAAATAAAAAATTGATCTTGTAATTGAATTTTTTATTTTATTTGGCTTGGTTTTTTATATTAATTGTTAATTATTCATATGGCAAAACATGTATTTTTGCCATATCCCAAGCCAAAGCCTTGTCAATTGTTGTTTGTTTGTGCAAACCGATGAAAACCTAGACCGTTTGTGATTGAATGTGATTTGTTTGGTTGTTTGGTTGTTTTGGGAAAAGCCGTGTTTTTGGCTAAATTGTTGTAATTGTTTAATTTTTTATCTTTTATTTTTGGTGCTATTTTTTGGGGCAAATTTCATTGTAAAAGTAATTAGAATAGTTGTATTTTGTTTCTTTGTACTTTGTAATTTGTTGACCAAAGGTGAAGAAAAAATGAGGACAAAACAACAATTTTCGGCACCTCCTGCGCAGCTGCACGAAAACAGACTTTCCCGGAGATTGGCTATTCTGTTGGACCTGAAACCACCGCCAAAAGTTCCGCAACTCAGAGACCTACAACTTTTCAGAAGGCGGGGAAGACCACCTAAGATTCCTTCAGTGACTTATAGGGCCTTGAAGTCAGACTGAATTTTCTGGCAGATTGCATTTTTTCACAAAATGTTGGTTTCTACTTGCCCATGAATGTCTTGGGGCAAGAGGGAGCCCATTGGGTTTATGTAGGCCCGTTTGGGTTCATGTTGGCCCGTCCCCTAGTTTGACCCTTCGGTCCGTCGTGATGACTCACGTGACCGAACCTAGGATTTCATCGGTCGAGGTTTGCACAAAATTTGTTGCATGTTTTATTTATGTTTGTGGTTGTTTTCTTTTCTATTAGATACAAGTAATAAAACAATTAAAATATGATTTTAGACACAAACATTAAAACATCCAAACTTTTTATCATCTATGATTACTTATTAATCATTAATGATTCATCTTTAATCTAAAATTCTCTTGAGATTACTTATTAATCATTAATAAATATAATTTGAAACTTAACCCTTAATAATCGCTAAATGTTTTTACCGTTTATTAAACGACTTAGGAAGTGGTATGAATGAAGTACATGATTCATTCATATCTTAATAAAATTTTATTCATTAAAATTTAATATACCTAAAATTTAAGTCACGCCGTCCAATCGGTTGTAAATCACTTGCTTTTATTTTTGAATTCACGTGAGACGTGGTTTGAATTTAGATCCGAGGTCATTATTCTCTACGCGTGAGACCTAGATCTATTTTGACATGATTTCACATTGGATGACTTAATCGAGTTAACGGTGAGACCTTGACACGAGGCGAAGATGCGACAAACATGCCACTTGACCCTAGATGCTTGTTCACTAGGTGCCATGAAGTCCCATACCTCTAAAAGTTGCACTTGTAATGCAATTGTTGAGCGTCACCTACCTATTAGATCTATCATCTCTAGCAGATCAACTGATGCGATGATAGAAGCTCAATGGGATCTTAGCTTTTAATTAAAATTAATTGGGTAGTTAATTTATTAAAAGAAATTATTATTGAAAATACTATTTTTTGAACTTTGTGTGTTATACAGATAACAACAACAAATCAAAACCTAAGTATCTCCACTCTAAAATCAGTTCTTGAAAACTGAAACTGACTAATATCAACTTTATCGACTGGTATCGAACTCTAAGGATTGTCCTTAGAAATGAGAAAGTTGATACACCTATAAGAGGCCTTACCTGAGGCACCTCCTGTCAATGCTTCTGCTGCTGTTCGTCAAGCCTTTACCGAAACGTTTAACGAACACCAAGAAGTTTCTACTCCTATGCTTGTGCGCATGAACCCCGATATTCGAAAGAACTTCGAGGAACTCACAGCATACGACACGATAAGCAAGTTGAAAATGATATTTCAACAAAAAGCAGAACATTAACTGTTCGAAATAGTTAAAGCATTCCACGCTTACAAGCAGGAGGATGGCAAATCAGTTAGCACTTACATCTTGAATATGAAATGCTATCTTGATCTAATAGAGCGTCTTGGTTATCCATTGCCACAAGTTCTTGGAATGAGCTTGATTCTTACCTCACTATCCAAAGACTATGACCAGTTTGAAAAGAGTTTTTTAAAGTACATAGCATGGGGAAGACAATTGGTGAATAACATGCTATTGTAAAACTGGTTGAGCAAAGGTTACCCAATTCTTTTCTAGCAATCAGGGAAGGTAAAACCACAAGCACAAGGCAAGAGTCTATGTAAGGGTAAGCTAGTTTACTTTTCCAAACCTACGATTCCCCCACATGCTAAAAAGGAGCACCCTACAAAGGATATCTCTTGCCATCATTGTGATGAAACCGACCATTGAAGGAGGAACTGTCCTGCCTACTTGGCAGAGTTGATGAAGGACAAATGTGTTCTGGCTAGCACATTAGGTATCTTCATTATAGAACTCTATACTTTTACTAATAAATCTTGAGTGTATGACACTAGTTGTGGAACTCACATTTACACAAATGTGCAAGATTAAAGGTAAAGTATAAAGCTAAAATAATGGAAGCTATGATCCAATCCTTCCTAATGCATTAATTATTGTTTTGAACAATTGTCAATTATGCATTGTTTAGCTTAATCGTTTGTTGAATAATGATTTATTCAAACTATTATGGATTATGATATTTTGTTTTATGAAAAATAACATATTTTATAACTATTCCTTGTAATAGTATGCTTGAAATTGATATGCATGATCCAGATTCAAACGATAGTTCTATATAGAAATGTAGCACTCAAGAATCCAAAATGGTTTGGATTCCATCTACCTAGAGCATTGTCATCTTTTCCACATAAACAAGAAACGCATTTTGATACTATAACACGACGAGCTTCTTAAACAAATGATTATGAATCATTTAAATGCCTCTCTTGTATATTATGGAAAGATAACAAGAAAGCTTTTCTCCCATGTTGGCGAAAGAGCTAAAAATCTACTTGGACTCATACATACTGATGTATGTGGCCCTTTTAGAATTAAGACTAGGGAAGGTGTTACCTACTTTATCACTTCCACTGATGATTTCAGTAGTTATGGTTATGTTTACTTGATTAAACATAAACATAAAATCTTTGAAACGTTCAAAGCTTTCTAAAGTGATGTAGAAAATCAACTCGGCAAGAAAACAAAGGATTTCCGTCCTATTCGAGGAGGAAAGTACATGAGCCAAGAGTTTCAGGATCATCCAACCCAACATGAGATTGTCTCACAATTATCTCCTCCATACACTCCACAAGATCATGGTGTGTCTGAAAGGAGATATCGGACCCTGTTTGACATGGTTCGATCTATGATGAGTCCTACTACTCTTCCTCTATCCTTTTGAGGGGCATGCACTGAAGTGTGCTGCTCGAATACTTAATATGGTTCCGACCAAAAGGTTAAAAAGACACCCTATGTAATATGGCATGGGAAAGTCCCTAATTTGTCTTACTTGAAGATCTGGGGTTGTGAGGATCTCGTGGAACGAGACATGCCGAACAAACTTGAGCCCATATCTATCAACTGTATCTTCGTTACTATTTTACTACCCACCTGAGAACAAATTGATGTTGCTCGGTATGCCGAGTTTCTTGAGAACAGTCCCAAGTCACAAAGCAAGTGGGAGCACTATAGACTTTGACAAGATTCAAAGCGAAGATGCACAACCTTCTGGTAACACTAGCAAATATCATTCTGAGGCTGGACATATAGATGTTGGACCACAGAATGATGGTGTTCCCATTCGTAGGTCCGCAAGGACACCTCATGCACCTGAACGATATAGATTTATGTCGATGCCGAGGAGCAAAGTTTCGTGGATCATAATGAACCCCCTAACTGTCAAGTTGCATTATCGAATTTTGAATTCGAAAAATGACTTGAAGCTATGAATGCGAAAATGAAATCCATAAGAGACAATCAAGTTTTGAACTCAGTTGGTCTTTCTCAAAACAATAAGACTGTTGACATGGATGAAAATATACACACCTATAAAGCTCTTGTAGTAGCAAAAGGTTACACTCAATCCTACGAGATTGACAATGATGAAACCTTCTCGCTTGTTACTAAAGACGTTAGGAATCTTATAGCCAAAGTAGTGTACTATGACTATGAGATTTGGTTAATGATGAAATAAAAACGATTGTTTCACCTAAAATCCAAACTGAGCGTGTGTATATATGAAAGCCAGTGGGAGCATTTTCATTTCTCAAATCATTCATGTTGATGACATGTCACTCATGTGAAACAATATACCAATGCTACAAGATGAAAATCCTGGCTTGGAAAATGTTTTGACATGATGAATTGTAGAAATACGACACACATACTTGAAGTTAAGAATCTATTGAGATAGATCAAAGCGGTTAATTGGTTTAAGTCAAAGTGCTTACATTGACAAAATTCTAAAACGGTTTAGAATGGATGCTCGCAAACGAGGAAGTCTTCGTATGCAACACATTGTAAACTTGAGTGAGACTCAAGGACCTTCCACACCCGATGTGGTGAAGCGAATGAATGTAATCCCCTATGAATCGGCTATTCCATTCATCATGTACGCTGTAAGGTGCACTAGGCAAAATGTAAAGTCCTTAGGGGACCTTACTAGAAAATACCAACATAATCCACGAGAGAGTTACTGGATTGCTGTTAAGAACACATTGAAGTATTTTTGAAATACTGGATATATGTTCTTTGGTTATGGTGGAGATACCAAACTAAAACTAAGTATACTTTTAATACTTATGATGGTTTTGAAATAGGTCGTGATGACGCTGGATCCTATTTACGAAGGTTCACTACTTTCGAATGATTTATCGAGGTATGTGAAATTCGTACTCTTAAAGTTCAAACAGATAACTAACTAGCTGACGCTTTATTGAACTTAATGCCTTGTACCAAACATATTTAATATGGATGGAACATTGGACTTCGACAAGCTAGTAGTTTCATGTAAATCTGTTTTAGTATTTGAATAATGGAACGTTGAGCAGTTTTTATTGGAATAAATTGATATATTTGATATGATCGTTTTTTTATGAATATCTACTGTGTTCTATATTTGCATGTTTATATCCTTGAATATTTACTGTGTTTTATATTCTAAATTGTCCATTGTCATATTAATAATATGGGAATATTATTAAGACAAATCTGAGGGCATTGATGACATGATCTTAGTATGATTAGGGATTATGAAATCAAACTTACATGTTGTTCATTGTGATGCACAATTGGACTGACCCAACCTATGAGAAATCACTTCCTGGATTTATGTCACAAGTGAATCTCACAAAGGCTTTGTCGCTTATCCACTGACTTGAGATGCAAGTTGGTTTGTGTGTGTGGAGTGTCCCTCTTTGATGTGGTTAAACGCTGACCTGAATAAGGCTGCTATAACAACCATCTTCAGGTTTGACATTAAGCATATATCAAACACGTGTAGCCAATAAAGAATTTGTTCCTCCACATGTTTGGATTAGATACTACTGGGCCCCTCGACGATTTGAATAGATGCTTGTACGGCCGTACCCAAAGGTAATCAAGATGAATCTTGATTGGTTTGGTAATCTACTTCAATGTAAAGATTGAGAAACAGAATCGTTGAAATTTTAGATTGACATTAATCCTTGTCTAGAATTCAACATGGTATCAGTAACAAAATGATAACTGATTGAAAAACTTTGAACCTGGACTTTTCTGAAACTCACTCATGCACTTCTAGGGGCATTGGCGGGTTGCTAGACTCTAACCTTTGCTTGTATAACTACTTGATGTTATGACGTGCGCAAGTGGAGCTCTTGGAATATGCTTCACACTCATGACATATAGTTATATGGCTAGTTGTATATGAGCCTATAGGGTCACACACTTATACACTGAGATACCATTTAATATATATATATAATGTAATTATTGTATTTATATTATTTATATATCCTAAGTAACTTGAGATAATTAAATGAGCTTAATAGTTAAGTTTGATTTAATTAAAGGGCCATAAAGTAGCTTAAGTAGAAAAGCCCAAAGGGCATTAGGCTTAACCCATATTAGATGCTGTTAAACCTAATTACACTTAACCTAAAAAGAACAAGATTTGCGATCTCTCTTAAAAAAAAGATAAGAAAACGGCCGAAAAAAAACTGCGAATAAAAATAAAAAGGGATGGAGAAACTTGGTTCTGGTGGTGCTTGTTCTTCACGCCTAGAAACAAATAAGCAAATATATCCTCCTTTGGTTTTTATTTCTTTCGTCTAATAGAAATAAGAGACACAACAAACACTTTGTTTTGTTTCCTTATTGTCTACGCACGAACAGAAAGAAGAGAGTCGCAAGTTCTTTGGTTCGTTGATTGTTACTAAGAGGACTAGCATCTTATGGTAGTTGACGACGTGTAGTGTGGACTACATATAGAGGGATTCAACTTTATTGAATCCTTGGTTTCAACCATATAAATCATCATCATTCATTGGTGTATTCAAAGGCTTCAAGGGTATGATCTTTATACCAATCTCTTTGATTATTTATGCTTAATTTCTTTGTCAATATGTAGATCCGTTATTAGTGATTTATGTTATATTTCCGCTGCGTTTTACTTTGATTAAACCGTAAATCGCTAACAGGAGAAGGGAGAAAAGGGTTTCCCAAAACATACCTTGTTGATTGCTTAAGATAGATCCACTGATGATGAACAAATCGAGCGATCTTCTAGTTGATATAAGCAATGAACTTGGATCTTCAAAACTTGAAGAACACGAAGAACACGAAGAACGAAGAACACCAAAACTTGGTGTTGCTTGTTTCGGCCGAGATTGAGAGGAGACGGGCTAGGGTTTCGGCTTGTGTAGGTGTCACCTAATAAGTGATGCCTAAGCCCTCTATTATAATAGATGGACTTTCACTTAGGGCCCTTCTAGTTTAATTAAAATTAATCTCTTAATTAAACTTATCCTTTTACACTTCCATCCCTTATAGTTTAACTAGTTTATTATTGTTGTACTTAACTATTAAATGTCTAGTATTAATACACTAATAATTCGGTACCCATATACACGAATTATATACTTGTATTTATACTTTCAATAATAAATTATATAATAACCTTTATATAATTTATACAACAATATTATCCAATTACTATATGATTTAATAGCTTTAAATCATATCATGGATAATCTATAGTTAACACATTGTATATTTACTCAACTAGTAAATGTACAACTACTTGTATTAATTAGTTAGTTAAACTAATCTAGTAATAAGTTAAACTTAACTTAATACTTAACTGATTCATAATGACTATTATGAATCATTCCTCTTCGTAGTATCATTGCTTATCTTGCTCGTATTACATGCACTCACCGGTGTGACCCTTAAGTGTTTCGTAGGTATGGATGTATCATCATAGGTTGAATAACTGTGCACATAATTCCTTCAGACTCCCACTTGTGCAAGTTTGTAACATTTGTCTTAATGATACGAGCTACAATGGCCTTCTAGATGGTCATGTAGGTAACCAACCCATAAAAACAGCTTACGGAACCCAGGTATAGTTTATGAAAAACTCTTTAATAGCGTCTCCTAGTAAAGAACACTCTGTCTCTACTTCTTGGGCAAACTATGTTAGTCTTATCCCTTGCAGCACGATATTTGTGATAACGAATACGAGCATGGTAGAAATTATCAACTCCTGTATTCGAAATCATTTTATGACTTCTTGATTCAAACTACTGTGATAAACGACAAAGAACAGATCAATTTGTTTGGGCACGGCCGTGCACTTGCCAGTTTCTTATCAAGTCAAAGACCTTTAAATATCTCTCCTAAAGAGGAGGTGCAATTACCATCTTGTTATATTTCGATTTAAAATACAACTTCCTTTGTACCCAGTATCGCCTCGTATCACAAACGTATTTCAGAATTGTCTGAGTTGAACCAAAGCACATCAGTCATTGTATCCTAAACCAAATACCTCAGGCTTAAGGACAATCTTAGTGAACAATACTTTTGAACTTTTCAACCACGAAGTATTGTCACGGTGGTCAATCCAATATTCGCTGAGCTCCAACAGAATATCACCGTTATTTGGTTTACACAAAACTTGTGTAGCTATCTTCGAAGAACTTCGAATCTACCACCAATTACCGCGATGACGTTAACGTCCCATCGAGGTTCCTACCAAGACGAGTAGTCATGGATTTTGTGTCTTCTTGAATAAATAGACTTTTATTCATGGATCTTGTAAAACATACAAAGTCTGAATAAAAATGATACTAACTCATGTATTATTCCTCACTGGACATAGATACTGAATTATTACTGGATCATTACTTATTCCTTTTGTTCGTGTTGATTACTTAATGATTCTTACAAACTTAATTGTAACTTATTCCTTTTGTTCGTGTTATCCACTGAAGTGTTAACAACCTATTAGATATGCAATAATTAATCACAAGACTTGTGATCACGCTATTAGGTTTGCAATAATCTAATTAATGATCATTTGTTATTTCTCTTAACTCTTTGGCTAACGACTTGGTAAAACCTTGTTGTTAATGTCTTACTAACTTACTGAATTCACTAACATCTTTAATGAATTACGTTAGTCTTAGCTCCCACTTATTTTTATGGAACTTAAGCATCTCTTAAACTACTACTTTGACCTAGTCAATAACTTGTAGTTTAATCTTTTAAGAATTCTATCAATAATTAAGATCATCCTTTGGATTTGTGAATATCCAACATACCTGTTTAGGGAATTATGATATTTATTGATTACCGTATCTAACACGTATGAAACACTTGAAATGATACTATCAATTCTTAAACACATTAGTATTCCTTTAAGAATCTCTATTTAATGCCAAAGTCATTACTTGGATTTGTCAAATATCCATTATTCCTATTTGGGAATTATGACTTGATTAAATATTGTATTTATTACAAGTATAAAAGACTTGCAATAATACCTTTTAATTCTTAAATACTTTAATATAGTTTGTCCCTTTTTAAGAGTCGTTTAATGTCTAAGTCATTTTACTTGGATTATACGAATATCCAATCATTCCTATTAGGGAATTATGACTTCATTAAAACCTTTACTACAAGTATAAAAGACTTGTAATAATACTCTTAAAGTATGTCTTGATTATATCCAATACAATCATACTATATTAATACTAATACTTTAAAACTTTCTATCAAAAGTAATGACTATTACTTAAGATGTTTTAACTAAGTTCAATAACTCTTGAACCTTATGCTTCCATAAAACTCTTAAATACTTTCATTAGAAAAACTTTCTAATTATTAGTATCTAAATACCTTGAGCTATCAAGACATTATTTATACAACAATCAAACAAATATATAAAACATGAAATCTAAGTAAATCAAAACTTGATTTACAATCTAGTCATAAACCTTGACTAGTGTAATTATCACACATGCACACAATATAATTCATCCATGGATTCGAGATTTAATTAAAACCAAAATAAAACTTGTTTTAACAAAAAATAAAATTATCCAAACAATAAAGTAAAATTGTTTAAAATGAATCCTCAAAATACTGAATTATAAAATTTGGTGCTCGTGAGATCATCACCATCTCATGCCGGTCATCTCATTTATCATCTTATGCAATAAACGATTGCTAAAGTTGAGTTACTTGTAATAAACTTTTACAAGTAGGAAGCGAGTATCTAGAAGTTGGTCAAGTCAACTAAGGAGCAAGCATTGCCTCCTACCCTTTGACCCTTGCCACACCCAAGACACCGTTTCTCGGTCCTTGTTTGGCTTTACCTTCTTGACCTTTTTGTTTGACTCCATTACCCTTTAGGCACGCCGTGGATGGGATCAGTTTTATCCTTTCCCCTTCCACTGCGCCTCTTTCTCTGATCACTACCATCATCGGTTACTACGAGATCATTCTTAAATTTGATCCCCAAATCAACTCAGTAGTCTTGAGCACGGAATGTAGCTCAACAATGGATTTCTCCATGTTATGCACGTTGTAGTTGACTACATAAGACTTATAGTCATCTAACAACGAGTTGAGTATCATTACTGTTGCTAACTGCAACGGTACTGGGTCTCCTATTCATTCAAAATGATCCATGTGCTCTTTCATTTTCATGACGTGAGCACTTACCGATGATCCCTTAACCATCTTGCAAGATTTGAACACCCTATAAGCGTAATATGCTTATCCTGGTTCATTTCTAGCATTCGCGGTAGGAGCATTTGGTATTGCTTTTTCTAGGACATTTCCTTTTCTCTCATGCGTAAGCATAATCCGAAGACCACGCTTCCAAATAGAGAAACATTGACCCAGTCAATTCGTCCTTTTCTAGAATCAAGCGTAGTGAGAGATTGTTGGTATGTGTCGTTACGTTTGTTGCTGCCATCTACAAATCAAACCCAGTTTAATTAGTAATCATCAATAAACATTCTCTAAAATATATTATAAACCCATAATTAATATTTTAGGCCTAGGATCCATATATCACATTCTCGCCGCAAGGTTTGGGCACTTTCCGTCGAGACATGCTATTTCTGGTAGGTAACATCTTTACCGATCGTATCAAGACTTGACACGATTCCTAGGGTCGTAGAATCTTTAGACTTATAACTTATTACAACTTTGTACAATCTAATTGTACATTTCTAAGTTAGTAATAAAGTCTAGTATGTTTATTCTACTCAAGTACTATTTGGGCCGGGACTCCCGATTATCACCAAAGTAGATCAGACCATCTAAGACAGTGCGATGCTCTGCGCCGGAACTCCCGATTATCACAGAACCTTACGCACCCTAACACTCGCAATGATTTGAATCCATATCTAAGGTTCTTTATCCTTACAATATGAATATCGTTTAACAAGTGAGGTGTTCCATTAGGTGGATAGTACTTAGATATAAGATTTTCTTGGGTTTGTTTAAGTCTTAAACTAAACTTAAACTTTTATTCCAATCTTAATTCTTGTTTAAAATTTGTGACTTGTGAATTGAAGAGTTCTACAAGACACATTATTAAAACATAAGAACTATTCTTTAAGACTTATAGTTTCAAGAATTTGCACGATTTTATATGTATACCAAAAACGAGGTGTACAAACGTTTTACTAGATTTTGTGAAAAACCTTATCTAGAATAAAACTTACTTGTTTTATCTTACTTGAAAAACTTATAAACTTATGTTAAACTTTTAAATTCTTTTATGATTCATGAACTTGAAACATAAACCTAGTTTAACACACCTAGTTTTTCATATGTCTAATAATGAAATTAAACATTTGTTTGACTTATTAGATTCGACCAAAACTTATGTCTTAATGACACACTTATAAACTTTGTGATTTTCTTGTGTAGCTCCCACTAGCTTCAACAACCATGATGAAACTTAAGCCAACACAATCACCGGTTTATACTTGGTGAAAACTAATAAACTTATTATATAAAGACTATATATAATAATTCTTAGTTTGTTTGAACCTTTCTTATATTTAACTTGAACTAGTTAAATATCTTACTAATATATAATGCATTTAGGCCTACCACATTAGGCAACTTTTAAGGACCTCCTTAAACTTAATTTTAAGGAGCTTTCCTCTTTTGTTACTTACTTCTCTGCCTTAAAAAAAATAAATCGCAGCTTTTAAGATTCGAACCCAGGACCTCTCCTAACTTAGGACTATGTGTTAACCACTTGCTCTACATTACATTTTATTTAAAACCACCCACACTTCCTGTATTAACCTGTTACTCCAACCGATTTATCACTAACATTAACTATACCGCTTTAGTTATAGCAACAATGGACTATACCAAACTCATTTATAACCGAAAAGCATATATAACGGGCTGTATATCAACAATTTCTAGAAACAAAAGCCGTTTAATTTATAACCGAAAATCAAATTTTGACCATACCAAAACCATTTTTTAACCGAAAATCCACTTTTGACCATACATAAACAACCATCTACAATTCATGCAAAGCATTTTGGGATACAAAAATTTATAACCGAAAAGCATATATAACAGACTATATATCAACAATTTCTAGAAACAATTTCCGTTTAATTTATAACCGAAAATCAAATTTTGACGATACCAAAACCATTTATAACCGAAATCAACTTTTAACCATACATAAACAAGCAGCTACAATTCAGGCCACACTATATGCTCCACGTTAATGTTTAGTGTCCGGTTCATAACAAATATATATATATATAATCCATTGTCAAATTGTCATACCAACTTGAAATAACTATACATATTTCAACTAGCTACGTGTAAGCAACAAAGACAACTAAAATGTCTTCAACTTTTGAGGCTCTAGAGGTACAAGTTTCATAACCAATTTGCAAATACTATAATGTCACATACTGATTAGTACGAGTGTGTATTTCAGGGTTATTTATTCTAATGTAATTATTTCATTCTTTTTTTTGCAAGGCTTTTGGACCATACGAGATGATTGAAAACTTTCAAGACCTCTGGAAACCTCAGTACTGGTACAAATGCAGATGCGTGCGCGTTGAATATACTTGGTTTGACCATAAACAAAACAAACTGTATTTAATTTTGCTTGACAGATTTGTAAGTAATTGTTAATTGTCCACGTTAACAACTACAAGGTGGTCTATTTTCACTGAAAATTTTCAAGATTGATTACAACGACGTCGATGACTTTCCACGACTAGACAACTATACCTTTGTTCACAATGAATGGGATATAGTATTCAACATACATACCGTCCTTGCCGATACTACGAATACAGAAGATGCCTGGTTTCCTAGATACCCGTTGGTCAGATCTCCCACATGGCTCTTGAAAGATCACTCAAGGCGACAAATGTTGATTGGTACAACTATTTTATATAACTTTTTTTTAATTAAAAATAATATATTTAATAACTTGCCTATGTCGTTTGCTTAACCATATCTTTACGTTAATACCGCTATCATAGATGTTGCTGGGAACATGTCGAACGACTGCTTTTTTTTTTTTTTTTTTTTACCAATGGTCGGATATCGTGCGCGTTTCTTTTACATGATTGTCGGTAAGTGTTTATAAATACTTTACATGCGTACATGAACTTGGAATTAACTCATTGTAATTTTGTCTCCCGCAGGGGAAAACACATAAAGATAAGCTTGTATCATATACCAGCATCCACAGCCACAATGATTGGCAGATCATCTTTAGAAAACATAACCGTATACGCAGCGCGCGTTAAACTGGTTCGAATAGATGGAGGTAAAAAACACCCCTAACATATGCGTTAAATACATCATTTTTTAAATATATTTTTCGGTTTTATACAAAATTTATTGATAACCTTTTTTTTTTACATTTCAGGTAACATTCTTGTTTCTACCGACGTTACGAACATTGAATTCAATCATGTAATGCCAGAAGCATTTGCACTTCAACTTATCCATCCGATAGTACGAGACGTCGATGATGTCGATATGAGTGGTGAAGAACCCGAAGTGCCACCCGAGCCTCAACCAACAAGTTATTTCAGCTGCTCAAGAACTTCGTTGTTTGGAAATAAACGACTTCGCGTTTACCACCGCGACATCTAAACACACAATCAATGAATTCAACACCACTCATAAAATGTACCCCAAATGCATTTATGCAGCAACAAAATGAAGTTCTTTTATGATCATGTCAACAAAATTATATAAAACATTCAACTTGCAATATGAAATTCTTTTACGTTTTTAGATATTGTTAATTTTCTGTTAACTAAAACCGGTTTTTTTAAACCGTTGTCGACGTTTAGCATAAGAAAAAGTTATATAGTATAGACAAAACTAACAACTTAGTCAATACTTTTTATGGTAATTCGCATACATTAAGTGTTTCTATTAAAGGATGACGTTTTCTCCATCAATATTACCAAGAAAACGTATTATTCATGAATATTAACAAAATCGGGAAACGTTTTTTTAGTAAATGTTGAAATAATTACAGTCAAAGTAACAGCTTTGGACTTTTCTAAATAAGGAAACGTTTTTATGGTCTATTTTTGTAACGTCGTTGAATTGACTGTAATTAATATGAAGATATATATCGCATGTTTACTTGGTCAATGATTAGGTGAATCCCTGATATTTACATTCATTTGGCCGTTTTTAAATTTTTACGGCATTAACTGAAATTTGTCATTAAGGTGTACACATAACGTGCATTACGCATTAGTCAATCACTCCGTTTATAAATATATCTACACTACAGCTAAAGTGATATAGTAAACCATTGAATCACCAATATATTTTTAAAACGTTTGCAGCAGATGGAATGCCCCTTGTATGTACCAATAGTGAGCTTTGACTCTCTCTGCCAACTTGAGTGGACTTACAGCTGCAACTATGTCCGGGTTGATTATGTTTGGAGGGACGACAAACAAAACAACATGTGGCTTGTTTTGCTCGACAAATTTGTAAGTTGCTATTAAATAATGACATGTAGTACCTTTAAATTTCTTAACTTTACAATTACCAATTCATTGATTTCGTCTTAGGGACACAAAATCATGACCTTTATCCCCCACATTTTAAGGACTATATATGACGGACTCAATTTACACGATGGTGTGTTTTCGTTGAAGGGCTTCGAGATAGATTTCTACCTACCCAAAGACTATCCACGTTTTGGAAACTACAACTTCGTTCAAAACTATTGGACAGTAGTGTTCACTAAAAAAACCGAGCTTGCTAGGACTACTATGGGAGATCTTGGATGTTTTCGCAGCTATCCATTTGCTTCCTTGTAGCAATATCCACTTTATGTGAACAACAATATTCATTGTTTTTAATCATTTAACGTTTTTTTTTTTCATTCTATTTTCCTGTTTTAAATTATTTACTTCCATCCTATATGTAAATTGACATAATTGTCGGTTGAAGTTAAAGAAAATCACGTGAGTTTCTACCATGTTATCTCTATATGGATCAGATGATTGTTCTGGTAAATTCGTGTTATGATCGACCAATTAAAAATCATATAAATTTTTTTATTTTTAGTTTAAGTTGTTGATGTTTGTTTATGAATGTTGTGATTTAGACAAGCATGTTGATATAAGTTATTTATATAAATTTTGCTAACATATTATGTTCTATGTTGAGAAATAACCTATTTTATTATATAAAATTCTCAACTTTCCCAATTAATGTTGTTTGGTTACCAAAAAAATATTGGAGATGCATCATTTATGTTATTATATATCAAAGCATGTAACCGAACAAAATTTACACGCCGATTATCATTCTTAATTTATATCTCTACTTTTATACAAGTTATCATGCTGTTGTACTATAATCGTTATAAAAAATCTGCAACCAAACAACATGTTGATCGCCGAGAACATATAGTTCGCAGGGTACCCGCCGCCGCATTGCGCGGGTACCCTACTAGTAGGTTATAAAGTTTTCTTGTTATTTATTACTTGATCATTAATCTAGTATATTACATAACTTGTAAAATACTTACTTGTATAATTAACAAGTTATAATAACTTATAACTTTATACATCTTAATATATATAACTTTGTATATTTCTAGTTAATCATATAATTTCAACTTGTACAATTTCTAGTTATAATGAAATCATAACTTTGTACTTTTTAGTTTTAATTATATTATAACTTATACAATAACTAATTATAATATTATCTTTAAAGATCAAAATAACATTACCCTTTTTAATTGTTCCATTTTATCTTGTATTTTATTGTATTCGTATATATGTATATTTTATAATAAACTTGTAACATTCTAATAAGAATATTACATCTAGTTTATACATATGTATTTTAACTTAAACTAATTAAAATACGTATAAACTTATTATATCCATTTAAAATTCAATTTTACATAATAAATAAAAAAATTCCAAAAATTTTAATACATATATTTAAATAATTAAATACACCTTGTTAATTTTAGAACTTAAAAATTAACATCCTCTTTATCAATTCCCTAAATTAGTTATATGAACCCTAATCTTGTGTTTGACCAATCAAAACTAGAGTTTTGACTTTCTTGATCAAAGACATTATTTTAATTAAAAGACTAATTTTAATCAATCCTATTAAACAATAAACTTTGTTTAAATTCTAAGATAGATTATAACTTTTAATAAATTCATTTAAACTTTTTAAATTAAACCTCATAAACAATAAAACTTTGTCTAAATTACTAGGTTTAAAGAACCAGCTTTAATAAATCTATCAAAATAATAATTAAACCTATTAAACATAAACTTGTTTAATTAACTAGGTTTTATATTATTATCCTAATTAATACTTTTAAACTATTAAACTTAAACTAGTTTAATGTTCTAGGGTTCTTTAGGGTTTCGAAATTCTTAAGCCTAGGAAACTTTTCCACCAATTAAACTAGGCTAGTTTAATAAACTTGGTGTCCAAGTAACCTCTAGATTTTCAAAATCTCTAAGGGATTAGGAAAGAATCCTTTTGATCAATTAAACAAATCTTGTTTAACATACTTGATCCTAGGGATCTTTCTTGGTCACGAAAAATTCAAGGAAATAAGGAAAGAATCCTTTTGATCAATTAAATATGTCTTGTTTAACATACTTGATCCTAGGGTTTTTCCTATGGTTTTTGAAAATTGCTAGGGTTTTCTAGAAACCTTCTTGACCAATTAAACTTAGACTAGTTTAATATTCTTGGTCTTAGGGTTCTTCCCTTTTTCGAGAATTATGAAGAAGAAGAAGAAAACTTGAAACAAAAAAACTTAAAATTAAAGTAAACAAACAATCTTTGTTAATCTAGTCTAGATCTCTAAACCAACTCTCTGATACCACTGTAGGGTTTCACTACGCACCATGCGAATGATCAACCACTTGGGTCGACCTCCTAGTGTACTTGGTTCGAACCATGACTGACCAAGAACATGCACTTGTTCTTAACCGGTTAAAACCAACTAGCTGATTTAATCCCTAAATGCGGAACTGGGATTAAACCTAATCCTTAAACCCTAAAGGATTGGGATGTTGGAGAACTAGATTAGGTTAACAAGAAAGAAACCTTGTACGAAGAACTCGAACACACACATTGCTTATGTGGTTCGTTCGACCATCAACCAAAGAACCCTAGGGTTCTTTGGTCGAATTCGTCCAAGAGGGAGAAGGGAGAAAAGGGTTTCCCAGAACATACCTTGTTGATTGCTTAAGATAGATCCACTGATGATGAACAAATCGAGCGATCTTCTAGTTGATCTAAGCAATGAACTTGGATCTTCAAGACTTAAAGAACACGAAGAACACGAAGAACGAAGAACACCAAAACTTGGTGTTGCTTGGTTCGGCCGAGATTGAGAGGAGAGGGGCTAGGGTTTTGGCTTGTGTAGGTGTCACCTAATAAGTGATGCCTAAGCCCTCTATTTATAATAGATGGACTTTCACTTAGGGCCCTTCTAGTTTAATTAAGATTAATCTTTTAATTAAACTTATCCTTTTACACATTCATCCCTTATAGTTTAACTAGTTTATTATTGTTGCACTTAACTATTAAATGTCTAGTATTAATACACTAATAATTAGGTACCCATATACACGAATTATATAATTGTATTTATACTTTCAATAATTAATTATATAATAACCTTTATATAATTTATACAACGATATTATCCAATTACTATATGATTTAATAGCTTTAAATCATATCATGGATAATCTATAATTAACACATTGTATATTTACTCAACTAGTAAATGTACAACTACTTGTATTAATTAGTTAGTTAAGCTAATCTAGTAATAAGTTAAACTTAACTTAATACTTAACTGATTCATAATGACTATTATGAATCATTCCTCTTCGTAGTATCATTGCTTATCTTGCTCGTATTACATGCACTCACCGGTGTGACCCTTAAGTGTTTCGTAGGCATGGATGTATCATCATAGGTTGACTAACTGTGCACATAATTCCTTCAGACTCCCACTTGTGCAAGTTTGTGACCTTTGTCTTAATGATACGAGCTACAGTGGCCTTCTAGATGGGCATGTAGGTAACCAACCCATAAAAACAGCTTACGTAACCCAGGTATAGTTTATGAAAAACTCTTTAATAGCGTCTCCTAGTAAAGAACACTCTGTCTCTACTTCTTGGGCAAACTATGTTAGTCTTATCCCTTGCAGCACGATATTTGTGATAACGAATACGAGCATGGTAGAAATTATCAACTCCTGTATTCGAAATCATTTTATGACTTCTTGATTCAAACTGCTGTGATAAACGACAAAGAACATATCAATTCGTTTGGGCACGGCCGTGCACTTGCCAGTTTCTTATCAAGTCAAAGGACCTTTAAATATCTCTCCTATAGAGGAGGTGCAATTACCATCTTGTTATATTTCGATTGAAAATACAACTTCCTTTGTACCAAGTATCGCCTCGTATGACAAACGTATTTCAGAATTGTCCGAGTTGAACCAAAGCACATCAGTCATTGTATTCAAAACCAAATACCTCAGGCTTAAGGACAATCCTAGTGAACAATACTTTTGAACTTTTCAACCACGAAGTATTATCACGGTGGTCAATCCAATATTCGTTGAGCTCCAACAGAATATCACCGATATTTGGTTTACACAAAACTTGTGTAGCTATCTTCGAAGAACTTCGAATCTACCACCAAATACCGCGATGACGTTAACGTCCCATCGAGGTTCCCACCAAGACCAGTAGTCACGGATTTTGTGTCTTCTTGAATATTTACTCAACTAGTAAATGTACAACTACTTGTATTAATTAGTTAGTTAAACTATTCTCGTAATAAGTTAAACTTAACTTAATACTTAACTGATTCATAATGACTATTATGAATCATTCCTCTTCGTAGTATCATTGCTTATCTTGCTCGTATTACATGCACTCACCGGTGTGACCCTTAAGTGTTTCGTAGGTATGGATGTATCATCATAGGTTGACAAACTGTGCACATAATTCCTTCACTTTCTCCTTACAATATGAATATCGTTGAACAAGTGAGGTGTTCCATTAGGTGGATAGTACTTCGATCTAAGATTTTCTTGGGTTTGTTTAAGTCTAAACTAAACTTAAACCTTTATTTCCAATCTTAATCTTTGTTTAAAATGTGTGACTTGTGAATTCAAGAATTCTACAAGACACCTTTTTAAATCTTAAGAACTTTTTCTTTAAAACTTAGAGTTTCAAAAGCGCGATTTATAAGTATTTCTAAAACGAGGTGTAAAAAACGTTTTACTAGGTTTTGTGAAAAACCTTATTTTTAATAAAACTTACTTGTTTTATCTTACTTGACAAACTTTAAAACTTATATTAAACTTTTAATTATTTTATAACTTGAATCATAAATCTAGTTTAACACACCTTGTTTTCCACTTGTTTAATAATAGAATTAAACATTCGTTTTTGACTTATTAGATTCGATCAAATCTTATGTCTTAGCGACACATTTATAAACTTTGTGATTTTCTTGTGTAGCTCCCACTAGCTCCAACAACCATGATGGAACTTAAGCAAACACAATCACCGGTCTATGTTTGGTGAAACTAATAGATTTATTATATAAGGACGTATATATAATGATAATTCTTAGTTTGTTTAAACCTTTCTTACATTTAACTTGGACTAGTTAAATATAGGTTATAAAGTTTTCTTGTTATTTATTCCTTGATCATTAATCTAGCATCTTACATGACTTGTAAAATACTTATATTATACTTGTATAATTATTTAGTTATAATAACTTATAACTTTATACACCTTATAATAATAATAATAATATATAACCTTGTATACTTCTAGTTTATCATATAATTTTAACTTGTACAATTTCTGGTTATAATGAAATCATAACTTTGTACTTTCTAGTTTTAATTATATAATAACTTATACAATAACTAGTTATACTATTATCCTTTAAGATCAAAATAACATTACCTTTTTAATGTTTCATTTAATCTTGTTTTTAATATATACATATATATTTCATTACTTTATAATAAACTTATAACATTCTAATAAGAATATTACATCTAATTTATACATATGTATTTTAACTTGATCTAATTAAAATACGTATAAACTTATTTTATCTTTTATAATTCATTTTTCTTTTAAATATTTTAAAAATTCCAAAATTTAATATATATATATATATATATATATATATATATATATATATATATATATATATATATATATATATATATATATATATATATATATATATATATATATATATATACATCTTGTTAATTTTTAGAACTTAAAAACAACACTTCTTTTAATCCTTACTAATTCCCTTTCATTAATTAATCAAACCCTAATCTTGTTCTTGATCAATCAAAACTAGGGTTTTGACTTTCTTAATTTTAATCAATCCTATCTAAATAATAAACTTTGTTTAAATTCTATGATAGATTATGACCTTAATAAAAAAATTTAAACTTTTTAATTCAAACCTTATCGACAATAAAAATTTGTCTATGTTTCTAGGTTTAAAGAACTAGTTTCAATAAATCTACTAAAATAATAATTAAACCTATTAAACATGAACTTGTTTAATTATCTAGGTTTTAGATTATTATCTTAATTAATTATTTTAACCAATTAAACTAAACTAGTTTAATGTTTCTTGGTCCTAGGGTTCTTTAGGGTTTCGAAATTCTTAACACTAAGAAACTTTTCCACCAATTAAACTAGACTAGTTTAACATACTTGGTGTCCAAGTTTCCTCCTAGATTTCGAAATTCTAAGGGTAATAGGAAAGAATCCTTTTGACCAATTAAACAAATCTAGTTTAACATACATGGTCCTAGGGTTCTTTCCTTGTCACGAAAATTTTGGGGAAAAAGGAAAGTATCCTTTTGACCAATTAAACAAATCTTACTTAACATACTTGGTCCTAGGGTTCTTCCTTGATCACGAAAATTCGAGGGTTAGGGAAAGAGACCTTTTGACCAATTAAACTAAACTAGTTTAATGTTCTTGGTCCTAAGGTTCTTCATGGTTTTTGAAAATTACTAGGGTTGAATCCTTATGACCAATTAAACTAAACTAGTTTAATGTTCTTGGTCTAGGGTTCATGCCCTTTTTCGAAAAACACTAGGAAGAAAAAGATGAAGGAACAAAATAAAGAAGAAAAACTTGAAATTAAACAAACAAACTTTGTTAATCTAGTTTAGATTTCTAAACCAACGCTCTGATACCACTGAAGGGTTTCATAACTCTGATCGACCCATTGGGTCAACCCACTAGTATGCTTGGTTCGACCATACTTACCAAGAACATGATGGTAAGTATGATGGTTCCGTAAAAGCGTAAGTGGGATGATTAAACCTAATCTTTAAACCCTAAAGGATTGGGATGTTGGAAATCTAGATTAAATATCTTGGTAAGTATGGTCGAACCATCATGTTCTTGGTAAGTATGGTCGAACCAAGCATACTAGTGGGTTGACCCAATGGGTCGATCAGCGTTATGAAATCCTTCAATAAATACCACACTTAACCACAAAACCCTAAGTTTCCCTTCCTTGCTCCCTTGTGCCGTCGACTACACCATAACCATCACCTTCATTCGGTGATGGTGATGGTGTAGTCGATTAACAAAAAAGAAACCTTGTATGAAGAACTCGAACACACAAATAGATTGTGTGTGTTCGTCGACCATCAACCAAGAACCCTAGGGTTCTTGGTCGAATTCGAACAAGAGGGGAGAGGAGAAAGAGTGTTCCATGAATCATACCTCAGTTTAGCTTAAGATAGGCCACTGATGATGAACACGACGAGCGATCCTCTAGATGATCACTTGCAACGATCTTGATCTTCAAAACTCGAAGAACACGAAGAACGAACGAAGAACACGAAGAACACAATGTGTTGTGTTCTTGGTTTTGGCCGATCGGAGGGGGGGAGGGGGTAAGGGATTCGTGTGATATGGTGTAACCTAATAAGGGATCCCTAAGCCTTCTATTTATAATAGAAGGACTTTCACTTAGGGCCCTTCTCGTTTAATTAAGATTAATCTGTTAATTAAGCTTATCTCTTACACTTTAAACCCTTGTAGTTTTACTAGTTATTATTGTCACACTTAATTATCAAATGTCTTAGTATTATACACTTATATATTTCGGTGCCCATATACACGAAATATATATTTGTATTTTATACTATTAACAATTAATTAGACAATAATATTATCCAATCACTAATAATTTAATAGCTTTAAATCATATCATGGATAATCTATAAGTAACACATTGTATATTTATTCAACTAGTAAATGTACAAATACTTTGTATTATTTAGTTAGTTAAACTAATCTAGTAATAAGTTAAACTTAACTTAATACTTAACTGATTCGTAATGACTATTATGAATCATTCCTCTTCATTGTATCATTGCATATCTTGCTCGTATTACATGCACTCATCGGTGTGACCCTTAAGTGTTTCGTCGGCATGGATGTATCATCATAGGTTGACTAATTGTGCACATAATTCCTTCATTTATAAGGAGATAGAAGCTAGAGTTTGAATCCAACAAGGACTCATTCAAATGAGATGAGGATAGAATCAATAGGGAGATAAAATCAAGAAGGATGAACCTCACCCATATAGGGTTCGGCCGAGTTGGGTTTGTCACGAGCAAGGGGAGGCCGGCCACTTAGGTGGTTGGTAATGGTTCGATGTTGGTTTAGAAGTTTAGTTCAATTTGAGTCACGTTATATTAAATTAAGTTCGTTTGTTAAGTAACCGATAAAAGTTACTATTTTAAGAATGTGTTTAGCTCAATGTGTGTGACCATAAGGAAATAATAACGTTGTGTTGACTAAAATAGTCAAACACTAATGTATGGTGTAAAAATAGATGTTTTGTTATGTGTTAGGATGCCAAAAATAGAAATGTCTAAATATTGAAACTTTCTGAATAAGGAAAGTTCTAGAAATGTAATGAAATTATATACCGGAAATATCGAGTTGTCACATTCTCCCCTGGTTGAAGAAATTTTGCCCCAAATTTAAGACGAAGAGCGAACAGGAGAGACAACGAGAAATAAATGAGGATATTTCCTTCGCATTTGGTCCTCACGTTCCCACGTGAATTCAGGATCTCTTTTGGAGTTCCATCTGACTTTAACAATTTTGATCTTGCTTCTTCTTAGCTTTTTCTCTTTCCAGTCAGAGATTTCGATTGGTTCCTCAGTGAAATGGAGTTTGTCGTCGACAATAATTTCCTCAGCTGGAACAATGAGCGAGGGATCATGAACAAATTTCTTCAAATTCGACACATGAAAAGTGTTATGAACATTGCTGAGCTCTTTAGGAAGACGAAGACGATAAGCGACAGCAACGATTCTTTCAAGAATTTCAAATGGTCCAACATAACGAGGACTAAGCTTTCCCTTCTTGCCAAAGCGTACAACACCTTTCCAAGGCGCTACCTTTAGCAGCACGTGGTCGCCAGCAGCGAACTCTAAAGGCTTTCGACGATTATCAGCATAACTCTTTTGTCGATCTCTTGCAGCCTTGATACGATCTTTGATCTTGAAGATCTTGTCAGTTGTTTCTTGTAGAATTTCAGGACCAGTAATCTAACGAACACCAACTTCAATCCAACAAAGTGGCGAACGACACTTTCTTCCATACAGGGCTTCAAATGGCGCGGCCTTAATAGTTGTATGATAACTATTATTGTACGAGAACTCAGCTAAAGGGAGATGAGAATCCCAACTTCCACCAAAATGAATGACACAAGCTCTCAGCATGTCTTCCAAGGTTTGGATTGTTCTTTAAGTCTGACCATCGGTTTGGGGATGATAAGCAGTACTCATATAGAGGCGAGTACCGAGAGATTTTTGCACTGATTGCCAAAAACGAGACGTAAAGCGACTCTCACGATCAGATATGATCGCGACTGGAACACCATGCCGAGATACGACTTCTTTTAGATAAATTCTCGTTAGCTTCACCATTTGGTCAGTTTTTTTTAATGGGAATGAAATGAGATGATTTGGTCAATCGATCAACAATTACCCAAATTGTATCATGACCCCTAGACGTTCGAGGATACTTGGTTATGAAATCTATAGAGATTTCTTCCCATTTCCATTCAGGGATCTCTGGCTGTTGTAGAAGACCGGAAGGCTTCTGATTCTCTGCTTTCACTTTGGCACAAGTTAAACATTTGCTACGTAAACTGCGATCTCTTTCTTCATATTTGGCCACCAGTATAACTCTTTGACATCTTTATACATCTTGTCAGCACCAGGATGAATAGAATAGTTAGATCGATGAGCTTCATTCAAGATGACGTCGCGAACACTTCCAAGATTAGGAACCCATAAACGATCCATGAAATAAAGGGTTCCATCCACCTTTGCTTCTAACTACTTCCCCATAGCACGCAAAGCTTCACCTTTGATGTTCTCTACTTTTAAGGCTTCAGTTTGGAATTCATGTACTTGGGAAGATAGATTAGAACGAACAGAAATTGGAAGGGCTAGATCACGACGAGGTTTAGGCTGCTCTTTCCGACTTAAGGCATCAGCTACCACATTAGCTTTACCAGGATGATACTTGATCTCACAGTCGTAATCATTCATCAACTCTACCCATCTGCGTTGTCTCATGTTGAGCTCTTTCTGATTGAAGATATGTTGCAAGCTCTTGTGATCGGTGAATATTGTGCACTTGGTACCGTAGAGATAATGTCTCCAAATCCTTAATGCAAACACGACGGCACCCAACTCGAGATCATGAGCTGTATAATTCTTCTCGTGGTTCTTCAGTTGTCGAGAGGCGTAGGCAATCACTTTGTCATGCTGCATCAATACACAACCTAGACCTTGGTGCGAAGCATCACAGTACACCACAAAATTATCGATTCCTTCAGGGAGAGATAGAATAGGAGCAGAACACAATTTAAATTTAAGAGATTGGAAGGCTGATTCTTGCTTTTCACCACAGAAAAATTTCTCATCCTTATGTGTTAACACCATTAAATCCTTTGCAATCTTCGAGAAATTTTCTTTGAACCTTTTGTAGTAACCAGCAAGACCAAGGAATTGTCTCACTTCAGTTGGGGTCTTTGGAGCTTCCCAATTCTTTATGGCTTCTATTTTCGCAGGATCAACGTCGATACCTTCCTCGTTGATGATATGACCCAGAAATTGGACTTCACGCAACAAAAATTCACACTTGGACAACTTGGCGTACAACTTCTCTTTCTCCAACAACTAAAGAATGATTCTTAAGTGCTCTTCATTCTTAAGACAATAACGAATTTACCGAGATATTGCTTGCACACTCTGTTCATGAGATCCATAAATTAGTCAAACCAAATGGCATTACCATAAATTCGAAATGACCATAGCGAGTTCTGGAAGCAGTTTTGGGCACATCTTCATCATGAACTTTTAACTGATGGTAGCCTGAACGAAGATCAATTTTGGAATAGAAACTTGATCCTTGGAGTTGATCGAATAGATCATCAATACGGGGAAGAGGATATCGATTTTTAATGGTTACTTTATTCAATTCACGATAGTCAATGCACATCCTCATTGAACCATCTTTCTTTTTAACGAAAAGGACCAGAGCTCCCAGGGTGAGAAACTCGGTCGAATGAAACCAAATCAAGAAGTTCTTGCAATTGCGATGATAGTTCTTGCATTTCAGATGGTGCAAGATGATAAGGAGAACGTGCAATAGGTGCGGCTCCTGGAATCAGATCAATACAAAATTCAACTTGTCTCTGATGTGGCAGTCCAGGTAATTCGCCAGGAAAAACGCCAGAGAATTCACGAACGATAGGGATGTCCTCAATCTTACGATCTTTGGACTTTGTGTCAACGACATGAGCAGGAAAGGCTTGGCATCCTTTACGAAGATATTTTTGAGCTTTCATAGAGTTTATGGTTTTTATGTTTTTGTTTCGTTGTTCACCTTGAATTATTAAAGTTTCTGTTTTGGATCTAGGGATTCAAATTTGTTTATTGTAGCATATAATTTCAGCACGGTTTTTAAATAACCAATCCATCCCTATGACGATATCAAAACTACCTAGCTCTCCAGGCACAAGGTCTATATCGAAAATGTGATCATCTAGGTCAAGCTTACAACCTTTAAAAACTTCACCAGACCTAACAACTTTGCCATTCGCTAGCTCGATTTCATATTTAACTTTAAAACGTTCAGGATTTATATTTAAGAAACTTTTAAAGTCGGTCGATACGAAACTCAAGTCGGCTCCCGAATCAAATAAAATAGAAGCAAAATGATTGTTGACGATAAATGTACAAGTAACGGTATCAGGATTTTCGCGAGCTTCATAAGCATTCATAACAAATGCACGACCACGACCATTCTGACGATCATTGTTGTTGTTGGCGTTGCGATTATTCTTGCGATTGTTGTTACGATTGGCGTTGTTGTTTTCGTTCTGGTTGTTGGTGTTCTGAAGCTTAGGGCAACGATTACGATAATGGTTAGGATCACCACACTCATAACAAACAGGATTCTTAGGATGTTTGTTGGACGAATATTTTCTGAAATTGTGACCCCAGCGGTCACACTTGTGGCACTTCTCACACTGACCATCATGATGCCAATTACACTTGTTGCACTTGGGATTGCTTCCAGCATAAGGCTTAGAATCAGGATTAGACTGATTGTTATTTTGATTAGAGGCAGCATAATTCTTAGTCTTCTGATACTTGTTCCCTTTGTAGTCTTGTTTGTTGTCGTAGGAACGCTTACCGTTTTCATTGTTCGAAGTCTCAGAGGATTTGCTAGACACCACTAGCTTATCTTTGAATGATCCACTTCTCATAGCATCATCAGTCAACCTCGTTGCACGATTCACAGCATCTTCAGAAGTTGTAGGTTCAGAAGCAGTGACATGAGTACGAATAAGATCATGCAGACCTTGAAGATACTCCTTAATACGCTTAAATTCAAGGGAAACCATATGAGGGGCAAGACGAGCGAGTTCTTGGAACTTAGTCGTGTAGGTAACAATATCAGATCCAACCATGGACAGATTCCATAGTTCCACTTCACCTTTCTATAGCTCTCTCCTTGGACAAAACTTCTGAGTTAACTAGACTCTTAAATGCATCCCAAGTCATAGCATCAGCATTAACACGACCTAAGACTTGCACTTGGGAATTCCACCAGGACAACGCTTCCTTGGACAATGTGCTAGCAGCAAACTTCACCAAATTATCAGGGGCACATTGGATGATACTGAAGATAGATTCCACCTTCTCAATCCAGTGGATGGTGGCAATGGCACCTTCAGATCCAGAGTATGCCGGAGGATGACAGGACGTAAAGGTCTTAAACGACTGACCTTGACGATTAGCATTGGGATCTGAAGTTCAAACAAATAAAGAAAGAAAAAGGAAAAATAGGTTTAAATGAAGCGAAAATAAACGAATTTTCTCTTGTGGAGTCGAATGATATACCGTGTTTCCATTGTTAGATGCACCACCGGCATTTCCTCTTGCTGCGTTCATTTGAGCCATCGCTTCAGCGATTCGACGTTCCACCATGTGTTCTACAGTATCTGCGTTTCCTCCTCGAGCCATCTATGAATTGCTGATACAAATAATACGATTTAAACAAGAATTAAGAAAGAATAATATAGGAGGATTATAATGAAAAATATAATTATTATAAGAATCAAAGAAATAGATATACAATAGGCGTAGAAGTAGTAATAGACGTATAGAAAATACAATTTATAGAAACAATAAGATTATACTAAAATATCACTTTTATTAAACACATTCCTAATACATAATGGTTTTAAAGAGTAGGGCACATACGCCAATACTGAATAAAGAAAATACTAATTTAAAAATAGCTAAACATAAAACCTAATAATAGTAATAGAAAAACAAATATAGACGAAATGTAGATGGCTAAACATCTTCCTCTGGCTCAGAGTCTTCCTTAGGCTCTGACTCTTCTTCTGGTTCTTCCTCTGGTTCTGATTCTTCTTCTGGCTCAGAGTCTTCTTCAGGCTCTGATTCTGATATCACATCTGGTTCTGGTTCTCGACGTCGTGGAGTTCTTGGAGCAACATCACGCTTTGGTTTCGCAGGCGAACATAACCATATAATGCCACCCTCACGTCGAAGATAGATAATAGGACGCTGACCACGAGCTGGAGTAGGTAGACCATTAGGAATAATGGGGATAGGACGTCTTCTCTGGCGACGATGCCATGGGACAACAGGAGGTTGTATTACCACTGGAGCTAGGCAACTAGCGCTGGGACTACTGGAACAGTAGCACCATGATCACTGTCGGAACCAGACGAAAATCGAGGACACTCGTAGGCGAGCTTATCACGACACATAAAATTATTATTAGATTATGAAAATTTTGGGATCTCCGACGAATGCTAACTATTACACTAAGGCAATACTAACTAGGGCAGATGTTCTAAGCTAAGAATAATGAAACTTCAGGATATGAGACTCAGCGCGCCATGAATATTCTTGTTTTGTAAAAGTTTTTTGTGACATCCATCAAAAGCTAGGTTTTCAACTTAGCTAATAAATGTCATAATATAGATTTTAGTAAGTGAATATAATTTTTTATAGTTCAATTATGATAATAAAAGTGTTAGTTATCATAATCTTGATGACATGCTTAGAATCCTTAGCATGTCGTATAAACATTTTAGTCGTCTTATAAAGTGACAAAATGAAACAATTAATATTAAATCACTACAAAATAATAGTAAGAGTTAAAATACATATAATTATATGTAAGAATATAAATTTTAACTTAATGTAATAAAATTAAAATCTAGAACAAATAATTTAATTTAACATATCATTTTACAATTTTTATTTAACAAAATACATACATTGTCATGCAAATACCACTCATTAGCTATCACATGGGGCATAGGAACAAGAAAGAGTCACCTACACTACCCACTAACACTTGGAGTCTTCATTTTCATAGAACACACACAACAATCTTCACTTTTCCTCTCAACTCTCAAAAACCGGATTCATAAGTTCTACCAACATATCTTCACCAAAATCTTCATAACTTTTGATCTACAACTCCAAATTTGGTGATCCAAGTTGCCAAATCACCATAACAACTTCCTCTACAATATTCAACCATCAAAAACCCCAAACTACCACTTTTAGTCAGTCGAAAATATCCTCTAAGAGGCTGTCCAGTTTGGTGTTCTTCCACACTCTTGTGTAAGTCGATTTCCTTGTATTTCTTGCACTTTTCTTATGTTTTCTTCATGTTTTCATGCATCTTTCTTCATGTTTCTTGAAGTTTTGTATCCATGAAAGTCACTTGGGTGTCTAGATGGTAGATTACACACCAATGTCTTCAAGATATCCAATGAAGGTGGTAATCCATGATCCATACATAAAAAAAACTCAAGAACATAAAGTTTGATGTACATGCATGTAACTTTTTCTTATAAATCTTAGATGTTTCATGACATGCATGTGTTTATAAAAATTAATATATGATTTTGATCTAAAAATAATCTTGCATGATCCTAAATAAGTGTTAAAAGCAAAGATTTAAACCATTGGATGTAAAGAAATGGCTAGAACACTTAAAACCTTCAAAACTTTTATTTTTGAAATCTGGCAGATTGCATGCATGTACTTAATTCGGCCATATCTTGAGTTTTATCCATTTATAATACTTCATTCTTTTTCTAAAAGTTAGTTTTATGTCTTAGCTTTCCAACCCATTTAATTTCATTCAAAAACATTGAGTTTTGACCCATAAAACCCTACCCACAAGTTAGATGTGCAAACAGACTAGCTGAGCAGAATAAAACTCGAATTTAAACTGATATATCTCTTTCATAAAACCTCTAAAATACATGATTTTCCTTCTGGAAGTTAATTTTAAGAGTTATCTTTCAAATTCAACTAGTTTCAACTAAACACATAAAGATTTGACCCCCCAACCAAATATTGAAAGATAAGTGTGCATTGAAAAATGTGCTGGCAGATTTTTACATGCAACTTAAAGTAATCATAACTCCTTTATGAAACATGAAAATGTAATGATTCTTTTTTTAAACTTTAGTTCAGTGAGTTATCTTTAATACCCCATAAAATACAGAGAAAAACTCGAATATTTGATACCCCAAATAGGTCAAATTAAATCAGTGTGCAAACTGATTTGAAGTTACTGATACATACATTTATAAAATATAATTAAAATAGTTATACAACTTCAAAAATAATAAAACTTGTGCTAAGCGTTCCCTAAGACACTATGTAATAACATATAAAAAGTTGGTAAACTAAATCATTTGTTATGGTATTAAAATAACTTGTGGAAGTTGACTAAAAATCTGGACAGCAACAAACATTTAGCTTTAGATGTGAGAAAAGTAACTTTTAAGAAATATTGGACTATGTAGCACATAAAGTATAATATTTACAATATACAAGTTAATTATAATATAACACATGTAAAATAGAAATATACACTCAAATGAACATTTAAGGATAAAGTACAAACCAACAAGAATAAGACTTATAAGTATACATTTTTAGGAAATACAAAAATTAACATATAAATAAAGGTGAAACTAAACATATCTATATATATATAAAGTAAGTAGGATTATATATATAAACTAATATACTACATAAAAGACTATAAATATTAAAAAAACTTATAACTATAATTGATAAAAATGTACATCTCAATAAGTTCACCATTTTCCCTAAGAAAATTCTTGAAATAAACCTTAAATAGTGTACATTGAAAGTGGAACATTGTATGAAATTATAATAGCTAAATAATATTTTATCCCTAAGGTTAGACATAGACTAATATTCAATTCCATTAATATAGGAAGGATTTAAGTCGGATTGAGCATCAAACGGAAAATTGTTGGACACAGCTATACACAGTGAGTATCATAGCCCCTTTTTACTATGTTTTTAAATATTTTGGGGTGAAAAGCATGTTATAAAGTTTTTAATGGTTGCTCTATGATTGAAAAATGTTATTGTTGAATGAAATTTTTGTGCACTATGTTATGTATGCTAAAATGCAATTGCTTGAGTTAAAAAGTGTAAGTCCCCGAAACGTGGAATTAAAATTTAGTGACACTACCATTAACTCGAACGGGGGCCTACGGTTTTGTGGATAGCGTTATTAGGGTTTGTACATCCCCACTTAAGGTCGACGGGCCTTGGGTGCACATTTCCTAAAATTAAAAGTTTTGTTCTACACATGTGAGAAATTGCTCACCGCTGAGGTAGGACTGGTTACATTAGGGGCATCGTTGTCTGAATGGTTTGGTAGTGGCTCATGGCGGATAATTGCTAGCGTATTGTGACTCGTGCTAAAAATATATTTGAGCAACCAGTTACTTAATGTCTTGTGAACAAAAGTTTCACAATAACAACTTATGGATACTAATTTAATTTTTGTTCATAGAAAACCTATGAACTCACCAACTCTTTGTAGTTGACCTTTTTAACTCATGCTTTTCAGGTACAAAAAAGTAAGTGTTGGCATGTAGGTGCATTTTTTTGTGACGACATCAACATTAAGAAATTTTAAAAATCTTTTGTCATCAACTTTATCTATTATGAATTTTGGGAACAAATTTGGTTGTAATAATTTAATTTTTGAACTACTTTTGATTAATGTTGTAGTTGGTGTTGTTTATTACCTCATGCTATGAAATCATATGCTGTCGTATCTCGTGTTTCCGCTTTAGCGGGGTGTGACATTTTTGTTTTTTTTTTCCCAAAAATCTTTTGTAGTTATAGACTAGGCTTGCTAATTCACTATAACTTAAGCTCTGATACCACTGTGTCACACCCCACCAAAAATGAGTTTTACTTCATTTAAAATGTTTTGCGGAAGAACGGAGGTGTAACGTTCAATGACAACATAGCAAAAATTAAGTAAACAAACAACCACGCAATAACGAAAATAAAATTAGTTTCACTTTCTAAAAAATAGAAAGTTCCCAAAAATAGTAAGTTTCCTAAAATAGAAATTGTTTTGAAATGAAATGATTGTTCGTAAACTTAATGTTTTATTCATGGCTCACGACAATCCCACTACTCATATCCTCCAGTTCCACTTCACCTAATCACCTGGAAAAAAAACATAAATATAAAAGGGTCAACAATAATGTTGAGTGAATCCACAGGGTTAATGTTGTATGAAAAGTAAAGTTTTTGCTACCCAAAATGTTTGTTATGAAAATGTTTTATGACTGAAAATGTATAAGTTTTAACACTCATATGATATGAGAAGTAAATATGAAAAGTGAAGTGTAATTGTAGACGATCTACAATTACTAGTTTTGTTTATGAAAATGTGTTGAACAAGTTGTTATGTTTGACATCGCATGACTGTTATCCCCAACAGGTAGCTAGTCTATTGAGTTAATATACCAACCCCTAAGTCCACAATCAACACTTCAACTCCAGTATGTTATCGTTCTTTTATGGATATAATGTAGGAAAACCTTGTAGGATTCACATGGCGGAACTTGAATCCCACATTACCGGATCTCTACTAAACAATGGGATCACAAGAAGAATAAGATGAAGAACATTACCTTTAAATTGCTAAAGAATGATCCACCTCTACTGCACCACCTGGACGCGCTGCAAGACCGCGTTGTACCAACAAAGCAACACACGAAATTGTGTGTGTGTGTGTCGTCGAATGCTCAAAGCCGAAACCCCTTGGGGTTTTCGGTTCGTACGAACGAGAGAGAGAGAGGAGGAGAGATTAGGGTTTTTGGTGTTGTAATGTGTAACCCTAAAACCCTCACATAAGCCCTTTATTTATAAGGCTAGATGTTACAGTTTAGTCCTTGGAGTTTAATTATGATTAATCTCATAATTAAACTTCCTATTAACAATTTAAACCTTGGACTATTACTAGTTAATTAATAGACTATTAATTAACTGTCCGTTAAATATTCAACTTAATATTTAACCATCCACTTAAATAATAATTAACTATTATTAATTATTCTATTCATTATAATTAACTTAACTAGTTAATTATTCCACACAACTTACTTTATTCGGTTCTCCATTATTGGGTGTGTGGTGGTGTGACTCTTTAGTGCCTTATAACATTGGATATGATGACACGTGTACTTATATGTGCACATAAATCCAACAGACTCCCACTTGTGCAAGTTAAGTATCACTTACTGATCATCGTTGGCCTAAAGCGGTCCCTAGCCAGACATTTAGGATAACCGCGTTATAAGAACTCTTACATCCAGAGATAATATTCTTAAAATAAATCACACTAACAGATTTTTCCTTTCGCATCATGATATTTCTTAATTAGAGTAATAGACATGGAGTAGGGATCTTGTTCTATATACTCGAATTATCTCGACACTGATTTCGACTTTCTGCAGTAACGGATTACCGAATGATCTAATTATTCTACGAGTGTGGCCACACATTTCAGTAGCCTTAATCATCAAACGGCCATGAAATATCTCTTCTAATTAAAGAAGGTGCAAATTCCATCTTGACTATTTGCGTTATCTTGCCCACGACTTCCGCTGTCTTAGTCAAGTTCCTTATGATCACCCTTTTACGGTGTGACGTTAGATAAATGCTAAAGATCAGAAGTCATCGCGTCTCAAACCAAATGTCTCAGGTCAAAAGACATCTACTCGAAATTACTTATGCTTGGTCTCCATGAAGTAATCTCGATCTTTGGGTCACGTCTAATGTTTAGCAAACTCTGTAAACATCTATGAATATTTATTTTAACAACACTTGTATCTCTATTCAATAACTATGAAATAGATAAATATTCATAATGGTATTAACTCCTGAATCTAGCTCCCGCTATATTTAAGCAACCACGGACATTTTAGATACTCAAAACTTAGCGTATCAAGGATAGGTTTAAAACATGTTAAGAATAGACAATGTGAAAATATTATGTAAAACTTTCTATTTCAATCCCACGAAATGTTATTACATAATGTATCGATTTCAAACATGTTTATGGATCATAATCAAAATTACTAGCTACCAATATCTAGGTACTGCATGCCTATAGCGTGTGCATGTTTCTCATGCTTTGGTCCAGCTAGTGGTTTTGTCAACGGGTCAGCAACGTTGTCATCCGTTGGTATTTTCATAATAACAATATCACCTTCTCTAACATACTCACGTATGAGGTGATATTTACTGCGCACATGCCTAGTCTTTTGATGCTCTCTTGGCTCAACAGTTTGCGTTATTGCTCCAATGTTATCACAGAATATTTCGATGGGTCTAGAGATAATGGAAATAACTCTAAGATCCTCGATAAAATTCTTAAGCCACATGGCTTCCTTTCGAGCATCATTTTCCGCAATGTACTCAGCCTCTGTAGTCGAATCTGCTATCGTATCTTGTTTCTGACTCTTCCAAGATATAGCTCCTCCGTTTAGTGTGAACACAAATCCCGATTGAGATTTGTAATCGTCTCTGTCGGTTTGGAAGCTTGCATCTGTGTAACCAGTTACACGCAATTACTCCATCGAACCTCCAAAGACCAAAAACATTTCTTTCGTCCTTCTCAAATATTTGAGGATGTTCTTGACAGCCACCAAGTGGGGCTCACCAGGATTCTTTTGATATCTGCTCGTAAGACTTATGGAGTAAGCAATATCGTGCCTAGTACATAACATGGCGTACATTATTGATCCAATTGCCGAAACATATGGTACCAAACTCATCCTAGCTTGATCTTTGCTAGATGTAGGACTCTGAGCTTTGTTCAGTGTAATGTCATGTGTCATTGGAATGAAACCTCTTTTGGAAGCACTCATACTGAATCTTTTCAGTACTTTGTCAATGTATGTACTTTGACGAAGTCCAATAAGTCGCCTAGATCTATCCCTATAGATCTTTATACCCAGTATAAATGCGGCTTCTCCCAAGTCTTTCATTTGGAAACATTTACCTAACCAGGATTTTACTCCTTGTAATGCTGGTATATCGTTTCCTATGAGCAGTATGTCATCGACATACAAGACTAGGAAGATTACTATGCTCCCACTGAATTTTGTGTAGACACACGCCTCGAACTCACTCTTGACAAAACCAAATTCTTTGATTCTTTTGTCAAAGTGTAAGTTCCAACTTCTAGATGCTTGCTTCAATCCATAAATGGATTTTAGCAATTTGCATACTTTATCAGGATTCTTTGGATCAGTAAAACCATCCCGTTGTATCATGAATACGTCCTCATTCAACTCCCCGTTAAGGAAGGCAGATTTAACATCCATTTGCCATATCTCATAGTCGTAATATGCTGATATGGCCATAAGAATTCTAATAGACTTAAGCATCGCGACTGGCGAGTAGGTTTCAGAATAATCCACAACATGTGTTTGCGTGAAACCCTTCGCGACAAGTCGTGCTTTGTAAGTATGCACTTTCCCATCCATGTCAGTTTTCTTCTTGAAAACCCACTTGCATCCAACATCACGTGACTGTGGTGGCAAGTCTGATAACACCCAGACTTGGTTGTCATACATGGATTGCATCTCTGCTTGCATAGCCTCGAGCCATTTTTCAGATTCTATGTCGTTAGCAGCTTCGCGGTAGGTTAATGGTTCTAGTAGACTTCCATCATCTTCATCGATCATGAATCCAAGATACCTGTCTGGTTCTTGGCGTGGTCTACTGGACCTACGCGGATTGAGTGTTTCTTCTTCCTCAATCGGTGGGTCTGGTTGGGAATCAACAATTCTTAGTTGAACCACTGGTTCGACTGAAGTCGTAGGTGGATCTTATTCTCTTCAATTTCTTGAAGCTCTATTTCTTTTCTTGGAGTTTCAGTTCCTAGAAACTTCTCCTCCAAGAAGACACCTTTCCAGCAACAAAAACTTTGTTGTCTTCTTGACGATAGAAATAGTATCCTAAGGTTTCCCTTGGATATCTAACGAAGATACCCTTATCCGACTTGGGGTTGAGTTTGTCTGTGAAGTTACGTCTAACGTACGCTTCACAACCCCAAATCTTGAGAAAAGACAATTTTGGCTTTCTGCCCGTCCAATGCTCGAACGGAGTCTTTTCTACCGACTTGGTCGGAACCCTATTCAGTGTGAATGTTGCAGTCTCGAGTGCATGTCCCCAAAATGATAGTGGTAGGGGAGCGCGACACATCATTGAACGTACCATGTCTAACAAGGTGCGATTCCTCCGTTCTGATACACCATTCATCTGAGGTGTATACGGAGGTGTGAGTTGTGAAACAATCCCGCATTCCTTCAAATGATCGTCGAACCCTTGGCTCAAGTACTCGCCTCTTCGATCAGACCGAAGTGACTTTATTTTCTTGCCCAGTTGGTTCTCTACTTCATTCTAGCATTCTTTGAACTTTTCAAAGCTCTCAGACTTTAGTAAATGTACAAACACTTGTATTAATTAGTTAGTTAAACTAATCTAGTAATAAGTTAAACTTAACTTAATACTTAACTGATTCATAATGACTATTATGAATCATTCCTCTTCGTAGTATCATTGCATAACTTTCTCGTATTACATGCACTCACCGGTGTGACCCTTAAGTTTTTCGTAGGCATGGATGTATCATCATAGGTTGACTAAATGTGCACATAAATCCTTCAGACTCCCACTTGTGCAAGTTCGTAACCTTTGTCTTAATGATTCGAGCTATAGTGGCCTTCTAGATGGGCATGTAGGTAACCAACCTCATAAAAACAGTTTACGTAACCCATATATAGTTTTATGAAAAACTCTTTAATAGCGTCTCCTAGTAAAGAACACCCTGTCTCTACTTCTTGGGCAACTATGTTAGGCTTATCCCTTGCAACACGATATTTGTGTTTACGAATACGAGCATGGTAGAAATTATCTACTCCTGTATTCGAGATCATTTCATGACTTCTTGATTCAAACTGTTGTGATAAACGACAAAGAACAAATCAGTTCGTTTGGGCATATACATGCACTTTCCAGTTATCTCATCATGTCAAAGGACCCATAAATATCTCTCCTAAAGAGGAGGTGCAATTACCATCTTGTTATATTTCGATTTAAAATACAACTTCCTTTGTACCCAGTATCGCCTCGTATGACAAACATTTTTCAGAATTGTCTAAGACGAAACAAAACACATTAGTCATTGCATCCTAAACCAGATACCTCAGGCTTAAGGACAATCCTAGTGAACAATACTTTTGAACTTTTCAATCACGAAGAATTGTGATGGTGGTCAATCCAATATTCGTTGAGCTCCAACAGAATATCACCGATATTTGGTTTACACAAAACTTGTGTAGCTATCTTCGAAGAACTTCGAATCTACCACCAAACACCGTGATGACGTTAACGTCCCATCGAGGTTCCCACCAAGACGAGTTTTCACGAATTTATATCTTTTTGAATAAAAAGACTTTTATTCATGGATATTATAAAACATACAAAGTCTGAATAAAAATGATTGTAACTCGAGTATTATTCCTCACTGGACATATATACCGAATTATTAATGGATCATTACTTACTCCTTTTGTTTGCGTTGATTACTTAATGACTTTTACAACCTTAATTGTAACTTTATCACTAAACCAGTCATTTCTATTAAACTAAAGACATAAGACAAGTATTTGAAAAATACTATTTCTTTTGCCTTTGCTAGATTTTGTTCTTGCAACAATCTAGAACATATTCTAGTCTTGCCTTTTATGTAATTCGGTAAACATAGGAGGATTGGAAATTAACTCCTTAGTTTCTTGAATTCATAAAATTCTCCTTGTAACTAAAGCCTCTTTTAGTTACTTGATTTGTAGATATATCATTACTAGTTAAAGAAATTTCCTTAAATGATTACGTTATTCACTGGAGTGTGAACAACCTATTAGATATGCAATAATTAATCACAAGACTTGTGATCACGCTATTAGGTTTGCAATAGTCTAATTAACGATCATTTATTATTTCTCTTAACTCTTTGGCCAACGACTTGGTAAAACCTTGTTGTTAATGTCTTACTAACTTTACTAAATCCATTAATGCCTTTAATGAATTATGTTAGTCATAGCTCCCACTATCTTTTATGGAATTTAAGCATCTCTTAAACTACTACTTTGACTTAGTCAATAACTTGTAGTTTAATTTTTAAAGAATTCTATCAATAATTAAGATCATCCTTTATTGGATTTACGAATATCCAACATTCCTGTTTAGGGAATCATGACCTTTATTGATTACTGTATCTAACAAGTATAAGACACTTGAAATGATACTATTATTTCTTAAACATATTATTATCCTTTAAGAACTTTATTTAATGCCAAAGTCATTTCTTGGATTTCTCAAATATCCGTTATTCCTATTAGGGAATTATGTCTTGATTAAATATTGTATTTATTACAAGTATAAAAGACTTGCAATAATACCTTTTAATTCTTAAATACTTTAATATAGTTTGTCCCTTTTAAGAGTTCATTTAATGTCTAAGTCATTTCACTTGGATTTTACGAATATCCAATTATTCCTTTTAGGGAATTTATGACTTCATTAAATTCCTATATTACAAGTATAAAAAACTTTGTAATAATACTCTTTAAAGTCTATCTTGATTATATCTAATATAATCATACTATATTAACACTAATACTTTAAAACTTTCTATCATAAGTAATGACTATTACTTAAGATGTTTTAACTAAGTTCAATAACGTTTGAATCTTATGCTTCCATAAAACTCTTAAATACTTTCATTAGAAAAACTTTCTAATTACTAGTATCTAAGTACCTTGAGCTATCACGACATTATTCATTCATACAACAATCAAACAAGTATATAACATGAAATATTAAGTAAATCAAAACCTTGACTTACAATCTAGTCATAAACCTTGACTAGTGTAATTATCACACATGCACACAATATAATTCAACCATGGATTCGAAATTACTTAAAACCAAAAACTTTGTTTTAACATAAAATTGTTTTTACTGAATCCATAAAATATTGAATTATAAAACTTGGTGCTCGTGGGATCACCACCATCTCATGCCGGTCATCTCACTTATCATCTTATGCAATAAACGATTGATAAAGTTAAGTTACTTGTAATAAACTTTTACAAGTAGGAGCGAGTATGTAGAAGTTGGTCAAGTCAACTAAGGAGCAAGCATTGCCTCCTACCCTTTGACCCTTGCCTCAACCAAGATACCGTTTCTCGGTCCTTGTTTGGCTTTACCTTCTTGACCTTTTTGTTTGACTCCAATACCCTTTAGGCACGCCGTGGTTGGGATCGGTTTTATCCTTTCCCTTTCCACTTCGCCTCTTTCTCTGATCACTACCATCATCGGTTACTACGAGATCATTCTTAAACTTGGTCCCCAAATCAACTCAGTAGTCTTGAGCACGGAATGTAGCTCAACAATGGATTGCTCCATCTTATGCACGTTGTAGTTGACTACATAAGAATTATAGTCATCTAACAACGAGTTGAGTATCATTACTGTTGCTAACTGCAACGGTACTGGGTATCCTATTCATTCAAGATGATCCATGTGCTCTTTCATTTCCATGACATGAGCACTCACCGATGATCCTTTAACCACCTTGCGAGATTTGAACACCCTATAAGCGTAATATGCTTATCCTGGTTCATTTCTAGCATTTGCGGCAGGAGTACTTAGTATTGCTCTTTCTAGGACATTTCTTTTTCTCTCATGCGTAAGCATAATCCAAAGATCACGCTTCCAATAGAGAAACATTGACCCAGTCAATTCGTCCTTTTCTAGAAACAAGCGTAGTGTGAGATTGTTGGTACGTGTCGTTATGTTTGTTGCTGCCATCTACAAATCAAACCCATTTTAATTAGTAATCATCAATAAACATTCTCTAAAATATATTATAAACCCATAATTAATATATTAGGCCTAGGATGCATATATCACATTCTCGCCGCAAGTTTTGCGCACTTCCTGACGAGACATGTTGTTTCTGGTAGGTAACATCCTTACCGATCGTATCAAGACTTGACACGATTCCTAGGGGTCGTAGAATCTTTAGACTTATAACTTATTACAACTTTGTACAATCTAATTGTACATTTCTAAGTTAGTAATAAAGTCTAGTATGTTTATTCTACTCAAGTACTTTTTGGGTCGGGACTCCCGATTATCACCAAAGTAGATCAGACCATCTAAGACAGTGCGATGCTCTGCGCCGGGACTCCCGATTATCACAGAACCTTACGCACCCTGACACTCGCAATGATTTGAATCCATATCTAAGGTTCTTTATCCTTACAATATGAACATCGTTGAACAAGTGAGGTGTTCCATTAGGTGGATAGTACTTAGATCTAAGATTTTCTTGGGTTTGTTTAAGTTTTTGAAACTAAACTTAAACCTTTATTCCAATCTTAATCCATGTTTAAAATGTGTGACTTGTGAATTTAGGGATTCTACAAGACACCTTTTTAAAGCTTAAGAACTATTCTTTAAAACTTATAGTTTCAAGAATTTGCGCGATTTTATATGTATACCTAAAACGAGGTGTACAAAACATTTTACTAGGTTTTGTGAGAAACCTTTATCTATAATAAAACTTACTTGTTTTATCTTTACTTGAAAAACTTTTAAAACTTATGTTAAACTTTTAATTCTTTTATGAATCATAAACTTGAAACATAAATCTAGTTTTAACAGATCTAGTGTTTTCATACGTCTAATAACGAAATTAGAAATTTTTTTTGACTTATTAGATTCGACCAAAACTTATGTCTTTACGACAGACTTATAAACTTTGTGATTTTCTTGTGTAGTTCCCACTAGCTCCAACAAACATGATGGAACTTAAGCTAACACAATCACCGGTTTACACTTGGTGAAACTAATAAACCTATTATATAAAGACTATATATAATAATTATTAGTTTGTTTAAACATTTCTTACATTTAACTTGAACTAGTTAAATATAGGTTATAAAGTTTTCTTGTTATTTATTAACTGATCATTAATCTAGTATATTACATGACTTGTAAAATACTTATATTATACTTGTATAATTATCTAGCTATAATAACTTATAACTTTATACACCTTATAATAATATATAACTTTGTATATTTCTAGTTAATCATATAATTTCAACTTGTACAATTTCTAGTTATAATGAAATCATAACTTTGTACTTTCTAGTTTTAATTATATTATAACTTATACAATAACTAGCTATAATATTATCCTTTAAGATCAAAATTGCATTACCCCTTTTAATTGTTCCATTTTATCTTGTATTTAATATATATTCGTATATATATATTATTTCTAATAAACTTGTAACATTCTAATAAGAATATTACACCTAATTTATACGTATGTATTTTAACTTAATCTAATTAAAATACGTATAATCTTATTTTATCTTTTAAAATTCATTTTCCTTTAAATATTTTAAAAATTCCGAAATAATATCTATAAACAAATAAATACATCTTGTTAATTTTAGAACTTAAAAATTAACACTTCTTATTAATTAGTTAAACCCTAATCTTGTTCTTGATCAATCAAAACTAGGGTTTTGACTTTCTTGATCAAAGACATTATTTTATTAAAAGATTAATTTTAATCAATCCTATTTAAACAATAAACTTTGTTTAAATTCTAAGATAGATTATAACCTTAATAAATTTATTTAAACTTTTTAATTTAAACCTTATAGACAATAAAACTTTGTCTAAATTTCTAGGTTTAAAGAACTAGTCTTAATAAATCTATTAAAATAATAATTAAACCTATTAAACATAAAGTTGTTTAATTATCTAGGTTTTAGATTATTATCCTAATTAATTCTTTTAATCTATTAAACTTAAACTAGTTTAATGTTCTAGGGTTCTTTAGGGTTTCGAATTCTTAATACTAAAAATCTTTTCCACCAATTAAACTAAGCTAGTTTAATATACTTGGTGTCTAAGTTTCCTTCTAGATTTTGAAAATATAAAGGATTAGGAAAGAATCCTTTTGACCAATTAAACAAATCTTGTTTAACATACTTGGACCTAAAGATCTTCCTAGATCTCGAACACCTTGGGGAAAAAGGAAAGAATCCTTTTGATCAATTAAACAAATCTTGTTTAACATACTTGATCCTAGGGTTCTTCCTTGTACACTAGAATTCTAGGGTTTAGAAAAGAAGCCTTTTGATCAATTAAACTAAACTAGTTTATATTCTTGATCCTAGGGTTCTTTACAATTTTCGAAATTTCTAGGGTTTTCTAGAATCCTTTTGACCAATTAAACTTAACTAGTTTAACATGCTTGGTCCTAGGGTTCTTTACCCTTTTCGAAAATTAAGGAGAAGAGAAAAAAAAGATGGAACAAAAAAACTTTAAAATTAAAATTAAACAAACAAACTTTGTTAATCTAGTAGGCTTGGTTCGACCATACTGACCAAGAACATGAACTTGTTCTTGACCGGTTAAAACCAACTAGCTGATTTAATCCCTAAAAGCGGAAGTGGGATTAAACCTAATCCTTAAACCCTAAAGGATTGGGTTGTTGGAAATCTAGATTAGATTAACAAGAAAGAAACCTTGTACGAAAAACTCGAACACACACACATACTTGTGTGTGTTCTTCGAACACTCACCGAGAACCCTAGGGTTCTTGGTGTTCTCGTTCGATCGTAAAAAAGGAGAAGCAGAAAGTGTGTTCCATGAAACATACCTTAGGTTAATGCTTAAGATAGATCCACTGATGATGAACACGACGAGCGATCTTCTAGTTGATCACTTGCAACGATCTTGTTCTTCGAAACTCGAAGAACACGAAGAACGAACGAAGAACACGAAGAACACAAGCTTGTGTTTTTGTGTATGAGATTCGGCCGATCGAGAGGAACAAGGGGAGGGATTTCGTGATAATGAGGCAAGGAACCAACATCTAGGGTTTAGTCATAAGCCTCCTATTTAGAATAGAAGATCTTACACTTAAAACCCTTCTAGTTTAATTAAGATTAACTTCTTAATTAAACTTCCTTTTTACACTTCCATCCCTTATAGTTTTAACTAGTTTATTATTGTTGCACTTAACTATTAAATGTCTAGTATTAACACACTAATAATTCGGTACCCATATACACGAATTATATATACTTGTATTTATACTTTTAATAGTTAATTATATAATAACCTTTATATAATTTACACAACAATATTATCCAATTACTATATGATTTAATGGCTTTAAATCATATCATGGATAACTTTTAATTAACACATCGTATATTTACTCAACTAGTAAATGTACAAAACCTGTATTAATTAGTTAGTTAAACTAATCTAGTAGTAAGTTAAACTTAACTTAATACTTAACTGATTCATAATGACTATTATGAATCATTCCTCTTCGTAGTATCATTGCATAACTTGCTCGTATTACATGCACTCACCGGTGTGACCCTTAAGTGTTTCGTAGGCATAGATGTATCATCATAGGTTGACTAACTGTGCACATAAATCCTTCACAAATGATCGTCGAACTCTTGGCTCAAATATTCGCCTCCTCGGTCACACCAAAGTGACTTTATTTTCTTGCCTAGTTGGTTCTCTACTTCATTCTGGTATTCTTTGAACTTGTCAAAGCTCTCAGACTTTAGTCTCATAAGAAAGACATAACCACTACTGAAGTCGTCAGTAAAGGTAATGAAGTAGCGGTATCCTCCTCTGGCTTCTGGAGTAAAGGGTCCACACACATTTGTGTGTATAATCCCTAACAACTCGCCTGCCCTTTCATTGTAATGAGTGAAAGGGTCTTTTATCATCTTGCCAGATAAACAAGCTTCGCATATTGCATATGATTCCAAATCAAATGGTTCTAGAATTCCATCATCGTGGAGCTTCTTTATGCGAGTCACGTTTATATGACCTAAATGACAATGCCAAATATAAGTTTGATTCAAGTTACTCTTGGATCTTTTACTTATATGATAAACGACTCGTTCTATGTTATTTAGATTTAACGTGTATAGACCATTATGAGAATTTGCTTTAAAATATAAAATGTCATCTTTTAAACAGGAAATTGTTTTACCAAAAAACTCATAATAAAAACCACTAGCTATAAGTAAATCAAAAGAAATAATATTTTTAATAAGTCTAGGAACATAATAACAATCTTTAAGTTCCAAAACTCTTCCCGAAGGCAACTTGAGAAGATATGTTCCTACGGCTTCAGCTCCAACCTTGGAACCTTCGCCTACTCGTAGTTCAACATCTCCTCGTCCCAGCCTCCTATTCTTCTTAAATCCCTGCAAATGATTGCAAATGTGATGACCACATCCGGTATCCAATACCCAGGATTCACTAGAAGTAACGAGACAATCAATCATGAAGATACCTGAATCGCTGAGAAAGTCAGCGTCTAACAGTCCCACATCGGACGTGTGCTCGCAAATATCCCTGCTGCCACAAGCTGGGCAACACAAATCAGCAAAGTCTCTCAACCATACGTCGAACTCATCCTTTGGAACCTCGGGGAGAGATTCTTCCTCTAGCCTTTGAACATCGCGTATACACAAGAGCTTCTCGTGTAGACCTGCGACACTCAGATCAAAATTCCCGACTAAACGTACTACCTTGTCCTGATAGTACTGAGCGAGAGATCCAAACAAGAACAAGACTTGTTCATGCTGGTTTGATGCGCCAATAACTAGGGTGAGACAATCTAGTAACCTTCTTACGTTAATAAGATGGTCACTCAATGGTTGATCATCTTTCATCTTTGACGAAAAGATTTCTTGCAAAACGAAGTACTTACTTTCTTCAGTACTTTCTTTAAACGTCTCCTCAAGATACTGGAAAAACTCATAGCATGGTTTCTTACGTAGATTATCAGTAAGCTCTGATAATGAAGTAAGAATAAGAATCGACATAACTTGTGATTCATCAGCCAGATACTGATAATAAGCGTCAAGCTAATCATCCTGGGCATCTTACCCTGGTTGTCCCTTGGGCACCTCGTCTATCACGTACAGTAGATTCTGTGCTTTTAGGTAACTCCTAAAATGCACTTTCCAAACTTTGTAGTTTAGACCAGTAAGCTTCCATTTTCCAGTGATGAACCTTCGCGATTCGTTTGGTGAGTAAAACGGAATTTCTGACGGTACAGAGATCTATAAGAAAAACAACAAACGGTTAGTATTATTAGATAAATAAATAAAATTCTAACATTATTACCTTTTAAGAATAATAGTTAGACTAGGATCCATATTTCACTCTGATCTAAGATTTTCTAAAAACGATTTTCTTTTGTTCGAAAAACGTTAGCCAGTTTTTAACCTTTTAAAATTACTTGGTTTTATAAACTAACTGTTTATAAATTCCACTTTTAATTTTGTACTTTTAAAACATGGTTTATAAACAAACTATTTACTTTGCCATTATTAATTTAAAACTTGGTTTTCCAAACAAACTGTTTATAATCGCCATTATTATTTTAAAACTTGGTTTTCAAAACAAACTGTTTATAATCACCAATATAATTTTAAAACATGGTTTTCTAAAAAACTGTTTATAATCACCATCTTTTTATTTCAAATAAAATAAATTAAATAAATAAAATAAATACATGCAATTTCGAAAAATTGCTATGTCATAACCCCAAAGACTTGGTTTTGTGTTTTGTATATTTAAAAATAAAATTTTTATTAATTTCGAAAAATATATAAAAAATTCAAAAAATTTAAAAAATACAAATAAACACAATGTCATACTAAATGAATAAATAAACTGATAATTATTAAATTACCAAACTGATAATTATTAAATTACCCATAACAACTAATTTCAAATGTTTTGCGGAAGAACTAAGGTATAACGTTCATGATAACATAGCAAAAATTAAGTAAACAAACAACCACGCAATAACGAAAATAAAAGTATTTTCACTTTCTAAAAATAGAAAGTTCCCAAAAATAGTAAGTTTCCTAAAATAAAAATTGTTTTGAAATGAAATGATTGTTCGTAAACTTAATGTTTTATTCATAGCTCACGACAATCCCACTGCTCATATGCTCCAGTTCCACTGCACCTAATAACCTGGAAAAAAACATAAATATAAAAGGGTCAACAATAATGTTGAGTGAATCCACAGGGTTAAATTTTGTATGAAACGTAAAGTGTTTGCTACCCAAAATGTTTGTTATGAAAATGTTTTATGACTGAAAATGTATAAGTTTCAACACTCATATGATATGAGAAGTTAATATGAAAAGTGAAGTGTAATTGTAGAAGATCTACAATTACTAGTTTTGTTTATGAAAGTGTGTTGAACAAGTTGTTATGTTTGACATCGCATGACTGGTATCCCCAACAGGTAGCTAGTCTATTGAGTTAATATACCAACCCCTAAGTCCACAATCAACACTTCAACTTCAGTATGTTATCGTTCTTTTATGGATATACCGTAGGAAAACCTTGTAGGACTCACATGGCGGAACTTGAATCCCACATTACTGGATCTCTACTAAACAATGGGATCACAAGAAGAATAAGATGAAGAAAATTACCTTTTGATTGCTAAAGAATGATCCACCTCTACTGCACCACCTGGACACGCTGCAAGACCGCGTTGTACCAACAAAGAAACACACGAACTCGTGTGTGTGTGTGTGTGGGTGTGTGTCGTCGAATGCTCAAAGGCCAAACCCCTTGGGGTTTTCGGTTCGTACGAACGAGAGAGAGAGGAGGAGAGAATAGGGTTTTTGGTGTTGTAATGTGTAACCCTTAAACCCTCACATAAGCCCTTTATTTATAAGGCTAGATGTTACGGTTTAGTCCTTGGAGTTTAATTATGATTAATCTCATAATTAAACTTCCTATTAACAATTTAAACTCTTAGACTATTACTAGTTAATAATAGACTATTAATTAACTGTTCGTTAAATATTAAACTTAATATTTAACCATCCTTTTAAATGATAATTAACTATTATTATTTATTCGCTTCTATATAATTAATTTAACTAGTTTATTATTCCACACAACTTACTTTATTCAGTTGTCCATTATTGGGTGTGTAGTGGTGTGACCCTTTAGTGCCTTATAACATTGGACACGATGACACGTGTACTTATCTGTGCACACAAATCCAACATATACACTCCCGAAAAATGTCTTGGATAAACCAAGTAGTTATCAAATAATGTTGGGAGGATGAGTGTCAGCCAATAGTACTATCTGCATATCCATGGTCTAGATCCACTAGTTAATGATTGCTGGCACCTTAGTCCGGTATAATAATTGTTTGTCATGCCAACGCAATAATGAAAATGTATAGATGTTGTACAGTCATAATAAAACAGTAGCATTTGTTTATGTTTTCCACCCCAAAGTTTATAAAACAGTAAAAGAGTAAAAAGGGGTATGTGGACTCACCTGGGCAAAGCTTAGCGACAATTAGGACAGATGAATCCTTCAAAGGCTCCTAGCTTCCTAAATGATATAACTTACTAATTAGACTAAGCTAACACAGGCGATTCTAGATACGATATAAGATATATGATATACAATTAATGTTATGTTTTATGTTTTGTGACATCTAATGAACTTGGATCATTGGGCCTTAATGGGCCGAAATGAAATAAAATGAAATGAAATGAAATGAAATGGGCTTCGAAATGAAATGAAATGAAATGAGCTTGGGTTAGGCTTAATGGGCCTAGATTGGGCCTAATGGGCCTAAATGGGTTAATGGGCCTAGATGGGCTTAATGGGCCACTAGGTTGGGCCACTTGGGCCTCACATTGGGCTTAGGTCCGATTGGATTGGGCCATGGATTGGGCTTGGGCCCAATTGGGTTCGGTTTGGGTATAAGTGGGCTAAAGGTTTGGGCTTTGGTCCAAATTGGCTTGGATAATAATGGGCCAACTAAAGTTTGGGCCGGATGGACTAAGATAGATCGAATGGGCCAAGTACGGGCCTTGGCCCGATTAGGTATTCGGGTTTGGGTCAAGATCCGGCCTTGACCCGGTTCGACTTAAGGGTCAAAATTAGTCTATTCTAAAGGTCAACATTGGACAAAATAGTCAATAAAAGTCAACATTGGTTCACTAGATTTCGACTAGGGTTTAGGTTCGGTCATGGGTTCCGGTTTAACATGGGTTTTGGTCAACGAACGTCAAATCTAGTCAATCTAGGTCAAAAAGTCAAACATGTAAGTTAACTAGGGTTAGGTTACTTCTAGAGTATTTCGAAAATCTCCTCAAGCTTAGAAAACTTTTCCACCAATTAAACTAAGCTAGTTTAACAAACTTGGTGTCCAAGCAGCCGCCTAGATCTCGAAAATCTTGAGAAAAGGAAAGATTCCTTTTTGACCAATTAAACCAAATCTTGGTTTAACATACTTGGTCCTAGATTTTGAAGATCAGATAATAAGGAAAGAATCCTCTTGATCAAGAACTTTGATATTCTTGATCCTAGGGTTCTTCATATTTTCCGAAAAAACTAGGGTTAGGGAAAGAAGCCTTTTGACCAATTAAACAAGTCTTGTTTAACATACTTGATCCTAGGGTTCCTCCTTGATTTCGAAAATTCTAGGGTATTAGAAACATTTTGACCAATTAAACTAGACTAGTTTAATATTCTTGGTCCTAGGGTTCTTACCCTTTTCGAAAATTAAGAAGAAGAAAAAAAAGAAATTGGAACAAAAAGAAAGACTTTAATTAAAATAAACAAACAAGCTTTGTTAATCTAGTTTAGATTTCTAAACCAACACTCTGATACCACTGAAGGGTTTCATAACACTGATCAACCCATTGGGTCGACCACCTAGTGCTTGGTTCGAACCATACTGACCAAGAACATGATGGTGTTCTTGACCGGTTAAAACCAACTAGCTGATTTAATCCCTAAAAGCGGAAGTGGGTTTAAACCTAATCCTTAAACCCTAAAGGATTGGGATGTTGGAAATCTAGATTAGATTAACAAGAAAGAAACCTTGTACGAAGAACTCGAACACACACACAACTTGTGTGTGTTCGTCGACCATTAACCAAGAACCCTAGGGTTCTTGGTCGAATTCGAACAAGAGGAGAGGAAGAAAGAGTGTTCCATGAATCATACCTTAGGTTTAGCTTAAGATAGTCCACTGATGATGAACACGACGAGCGATCCTCTAGATGATCACTTGCAACGATCCTTGATCTTCGAAACTCGAAGAACACGAAGAACGAAAGAAGAACATGAAGAACAAAGAACACAAAGGCTTGTGTTCTTCCCTTGGTTAGGCCGATCAAGAGAGAGGAGGGGGCTAGGGTTTTCGTGTGGTGGTGTGTAACAAAACAAGGGAACCTTAAGCCTTCTATATATAATAGAAGGACTTTCACTTAGGGCCCTTCTAGTTTAATTATGATTAATCTCTTAATTAAACTTATCTCTTACACTTTAAACCCTTATAATTTTACTAGTTATTGTTGTCACACTTAATTATCAAATGTCTAGTATTAATACACTAATATATTTCGGTACTCATATACACGAAATATATACTTGTATTTATACTTTTAATAATTAATTATATAATAACCTTTATATAATTTATACAACAATATTATCCATTTACTATATGATTTAATAGCTTTAGTTAACACATTGTATATTTGCTCAACTAGTAAATGTACAAATACTTGTATTAATTAGTTAGTTAAACTAATCTAGTGTTAAGTTAAACTTAACTGATTCATAATGACTAGTATGAATCATTCCTCTTCGTAGTATCATTGCATATCCTACTCGTATTACATGCACTCACCGGTGTGACCCTTAAGTGTTTCGTAGGCATGGATGTATCATCATAGGTTGACTAACTGTGCACATAATTGCTTCACTTCAAACATCCCTCCCAAATCACATTCTTATCTCTGTAAAAGAGTGTAAAACTGCCAAAGAGGTATGGGATATCTTGATAACATCATATGAAGGAACCGGCGAAGTTAAAGCTAGCAGAAAAGCAATGTTGAATCGAAAGTATGAAGCATTCAAGGTCATCAGAGGTGAAACACTCAATATGTCCTACAGAAGATTCACCATCCTCATAAATGAACTAAGGGAGTTCGGCATTCACAAAGATGTTCAAGAGTTAATGTACAAATTTTTGGAAATTCTTACAAAAGATTGGGCTGTCATGTCCACGGTGCTAAGAACCTCTGATCAGATGAGAGACATGAACATGAGCAGTCTCTACAGTACAGTGATGAATTTTGAAAATGAAAACTAGATGTACGACGACCTGAATGAAACTCCCACCACCTCTGCCCTCATTGCAAATTCCTCCATGTCATCTCGAAAAGCACTAAAAGCAAAGGCGGAAAATGCTGTCGATCCAAATGATGCTGATGATGAAAGGTTTGAAGATGCTGAAGACGGTGATTTCGAAGAACGTGAATCTAATTCAGGAGAAGGTGATAATGATGATATAAAAGAACTCTCTGAAAGTATGGCTCTATTAGCCACAAGGTACAAAAGATTCTTAAATAGAAACAGATCAGGAGGTCAAAACGATAGAGGAAAGATGGTGTGCTTTAAGTGTGGAAGAACGGGTCACATTAAAGTTGATTATAGAGTTAAAGAGAACTCGGGATCTGAAAGATCAAGCTCAAGCTCTTCATCAAGCTATAAAAATAAATATGAAGATACTGAGAAGAAATACCAGGAGCTGAAAGCTCAGCTAGCCAAGGCTGAGAAAGATGCAAAAGCATTAAAGGCAACTGATGAAGCTTGGTTAAGTGACTCAGAGACAAGTGAAGAAGAAGTAATTACTTGCAACACAAAAGGTCTATTCGCTAAAACAAAAGAAGAATCGGAGTCAATCTCTGAAGATCAAAAAAATTGTATATGTTTGATGGCAAGGGTTGAAGAAACAGAATATCATCAGGAAGAAAAAGAAACTCTGGAATCTAATACTCTAATGTCCCCTGTTTCAAGGGAAGGAGAGGACGATCTTCCAAACAAGGAAAAAGTGCCTAACACAGCTCCTCTCGAAGCTTATCCACCGTTAGTCAGATCACTTGTTAAAGATCTGATGCTCACTCACGAAAGAAATGCTCAGTTAGAAACCACTCTGTCCATGGTGACTGAAAGATTAGAAGAACTCACTCGAAAATCCTCAGAAGCTGAAAATTCAAAGCTTGAGGTAGTCAGGCTTCAGTGCTTCAACAATATCCTGAGAGAAGATAACCTGTCATTAGCTCAGAAAAACGAAGCTCTTTAGAAATCGTGCAACTCATGGAATAAATCATCTGATTTCTGTAGGGATTTACTACGCACCATGCGACTGATCAACCACTTGGGTCGACCACCTAGTACACGAGTTCGAACCTTGCTGACCAAGAACATGAACTTGTTCTTGACCGGTTTAAACTAACTAGCTGATTTAATCCCTAAATGCGGAATTGGGATTAAACCTAATCCTTAAATCCTAAAGGATTTGGATGTTGGAAAAGTAGATAAGGTTAACAAGAAAGAAACCTTGTACGAAGAACTCGAACACACACACATACTTGTGTGTGTTCGTCGACTACTACCAAGAACCCTAGGGTTCTTGGTTCGACTTCGAACAAGAGGAGAAGAAGAAGATGTGTTCCATGGAACATACCTTAGGTTAATGCTTAAAATAATTCCACTGATGATGAACACGACGAACGATCTTCTAGTTGATCACTTGCAACGATCCTTGATCTTCGAAACTCGAAGAACACGAAGAACGAACGAAGAACACAAGCTTGTGTTCTTGTGTTTAAGGAGAGGGGCAAGGGGTTTCGTGAATAAGGTGTAATGAATCAACCTCTAGGGTTTAGCATAAGCCTTCTATTTATAATAGAAGATGTTACACTTAAAACCCTTCTAGTTTAATTAAGATTGACTTCTTAATTAAACTTCCTTTTTACACTTCCATCCCTTATAGTTTTAACTAGTTTATTATCATTGCACTTAACTATCAAATGTCTAGTATTAACACACTATAATTTCGGTACCCATATACACGAAATTATACACTTGTAGTCATACTTTTAATAGTTAATTATATAATAACCTTTATATAATTTATACAATAATATTATCCAATTACTATATGATTTAATAGCTTTAAATCATATCATGGATAATCTATAATTAACACATTGTATATTTACTTAACTAGTAAATGTACAACTACTTGTATTAATTAGTTAGTTAAACTAATCTAGTAATAAGTTAAACTTAACCTAATACTTTAACTGATTCATAATGACTATTATGAATCATTCCTCTTTGTAGTATCGTTGCATAACTTGTTCGTATTACATGCACTCACCGGTGTGACCCTTAAGTGTTTCGTAGGCATGGATGTATCATCATAGGTTGACCAACTGTGCACATAATTCCTTCAGACTCCCACTTGTGCAATTTTGTAACCTTTGTCTTAATGATACGAGCTACAGTGGCCTTCTAGATGGGCATGTAGGTAACCAACCCCATAAAAACAGCTTATGTAACCCTTGGTGTAGTTTTATAAAAAACTCTTAATAGCGTCTCCTAGTAAAGAACACTCTGTCTTTACTTCTTGGGTAACGTTGTTAGGCTTATCCCTTGCAGCACGATATTTGTGATAACGAATACGAGCATGGTAGAAATTATCAACTCCTGTATTCAAAATTATTTCATGACTTCTTGATTCAAACTGTTGTGATAAACGACAAAGAACAAATCAGTTCGTTTGGGCATGGCCATGCACTTTCCAGTTATCTCATCACGTCAAAGGATCTATAAATATCTCTCCTAAAAAGGAGGTGCAATTACCATCTTGTATATTTCGATTTAAAATACGACTTCCTTTGTACCCAGTATCTTCCTCGTATGACAAACGTATTTCAGAATTGTCTGAGTTGAACCAAAGCACATTAGTCATTGTATCCTAAACCAAATACCTCAGGCTTAAGGACAATCCTAGTGAACAATACTTTTGAACTTTTCAACCACGAAGTATTGTCACGGTGGTCAATCCAATATTCGTTGAGCCTCCAACAGAATATCACCGATATTTGGTTACACAAAACTTGTGTAGCGATCTTCGAAGAACTTCGAATCTACCACCAAATATCACGATGACGTTAACGTCCCATCGAGGTTCCCACCCAGACGAGTAGTCACGGATTTATATCTTTTTGAATAAATAGACTTTTATTCATGGATCTTGTAAAACATACAAAGTCTGAATAAAAAATGATACTAACTCATGTACTATTCCTCACTGGACATAGATACTGAATTATTACTGGATCATTACTTATTCCTTTCGTTTGTGTTGATTACTTAATGATTCTTACAACCTTAATTGTAACTTTATCACTAAAACAATCATTTCTATTAAACTAAAGACATAAGACGAGTATTTAGGAATACTATTACTTTTGCCTTTGCTAGATATTGTTCTTGCAACAATCTAGAACATATTCTAGTCTTGCCTTTTATGTAAGTCGGTTAACATAGGAGGATTGGAAATTAACTCCTTATTTTCTTGAACTCACAAATTTATCCTTGTAACTAAAGCTACTTTTAGTTACTTGATTTGTAGATATCTTTACTAGTTAAAGAAATTTCCTTAAATGATTGTGTTATCCACTGAAGTGTTTAACAACCTATTAGATATGCAATAATTAATCACAAGACTTGTGATCACGCTATTAGGTTTGCAATAATCTAATCGATCATTTATTATTTTTCTTAACTCTTTGGCTAACGACTTGGTAAAACCTTGTTGTTTATGTCGTACTAAATTACTGAATTCACTAACATCTTTAATGAATTACGTTAGTCTTAGCTCCCACTTAATTTTATGGAACTTAAGCATCTCTTAAACTACTTTGACCTAGTCAATAACTCGTAGTTCAATCTTTTAGGAATTCTATCAATAATTAAGATCAAACTTTGGATTTGTGAATTTCCAACATTCCTGTTTAGGGAATTATGATCTTTATTGATTACTGTATCTAGCAAGTATAAAACACTTGAAATGATATTATCAATTCTTAAATACATTAGTACTCTTTTAAGAATCTTATTTAATGCCAAAGTCATTTCTTGAATTTCTCAAATATCCATTATTCCTATAAGGGAATCATGACTTGATTAAATATTATATTCATTACAAGTATAAAAGACTTGCAATAATACCATTTAATTCTTAAATACTTTAATATAGTTATGTCCCTTTTTAAGAGTCATTTAATGTCTAAGTCATTTTACTTGGATTATGCGAATATCCAATTATTCCTATTAGGGAATTATGACTTCATTAAATCCTTTACTACAAGTATAAAAGACTTGTAATAATACTCTTAGAGTCTATCTTGATTATATCCAATATAATCATACTATATTAATACTAATACTTTAAAACTTTCTATCATAAGTAATGACTATTACTTAAGATGTTTTAACTAAGTTCAATAACTATTGAACCTTATGCTTCCATAAAACTTTTAAATACTTTCATTAGAAAGACTTTCTAATTACTAGCATCTAAATACCTTGAGCTATCAAGACATTATTTATACAACAATCAAACAAATATATATAAAACATGAAATATAAGTAAATCAAAACTTGACTTACAATCTAGTCATAAACCTTGACTAGTGTAATTATCACACATGCACACAATATAATTCAACCATGGATTCGAAATTTATTTAAAACCAAAATAAAACTTGTTTTAACATAAAATAAAATTATCCAAAAATAATAAACTAAAATTGTTTGAAACGAATCCACAAAATACTGAATTATAAAACTTGGTGCTCGTGGGATTATCACCATCTCATGTCGGTCACTATCACTTTCCATCTCCTCCTGCAATAAACGATTGCAACAGTTAGATTACTCGTAATGTACTTTACAAGTATCTTAAAGTGATTTAAGAAGTGTGGTTGTGTTACCTGAGGAACATGCGTTTCCTCCACTACCACTTGCACCCTTTGGACAATTTCTTTTCCAATGCCCAGCCTCACCACACTTGAAGCACCGGTTCTCGGTCCTCGCAGTGTTAGGCTTAACCTTCTTGACCTTTTGTTTGACACCTTTACCATTTGGCACTCCTTGGTTTGGATAGGTTTTACCCTTTCCTTTACCACAATACCCTTTTCTCTTCTTCCCACCGCCACCGCCGTTACCAATCAAGAAAACGTCCTTAGATTTGGTCCCCAAACTCAACTCAGCTGTCTTGAATAAAAAATTAAACCTTTGGCGAACTGTCGTAGCAACGGCGAAATGGCCTTTAACGGGACAAATGGTATTATAAAGGAGTTATAGACTTATAGGCCAACAAAAGTTGCTGGCGGGGTTATAACCCCTCCCACACCGACTGCTCTTATATTGTCAAGTTTACAAAAACCGTTAATAATTATACTCCCTCTGTATCAATATTATTGTCTACCAAACAAAAAACACATAGTTTAAGAATAAACATTAGTTATATTATGTTGCCAATCAAATTGTTTCCTTTTCATTTAAATGTTTTTTGATTAACTGAAATTTAGGAGTAGATAATTATCTTGAAACAAGGCAAAATAGAATTTTGGACAATAAATTAGGACGGATGGAGTATTATATTGATTATTATTAGTAATATTATAATTATCATTATTTATTAAACAGCCAAGTCACAAGTCACTTAACACCTTGACGTTAATTGTATAAAAAAACTCAAAATCGTAATAATGCGTGAACGTACACACTATATCATTAATAATGTTGAGTCATCACTTTGTTTCTTATAATTTCTAAGTTTATGTGTATTAAATATTATTAGTTTATAACGAAAGTACAAAATCGTTCATTACTTGCTCAAATCAGCATATGCCATTATTCCTGAAGTATCCTCCGACGGTTTGTCACTTCACTAGTGTCCTCGGTCCTCATATGGACCTGATTCTTTTAGAAATATAAAACTCAACCGTTTATGTATGTATACACGCAGGGAAGGATTTATACTCAAATTTTATTATGTAACGTTAATTTTTTGAAATTCTTACTTTTTCCGTGTTATGGTGCTACTACTTATTAAGAAAACATACTATTAAATAAACTCAATTATTTGCCAATAGTACAAAGTTCAAACCAATCCCTAGGGATGTTCGTTTGGTTGGATTCATTTTATACGAACCAGATAAAATCCGGTTTTTAAAAATTGAAACCAAATCGTACAAACTAATTTAAAAACCAAACTGATCCTAACTAAAAAATAATTCGATTGTCCTATTTTTCACAATTTAGCTTCTCGTTAATATATTTCTCATTAAAGATGAGTATAATACTTCAAAATTACATAACATTAGTAATATTACGTTTGCGAATGTTTTTGTATGTGTATCAAACACTTTAAAAGAAAGTAATTAAGTTTGTGACCTTTGTACTTATGATATATTGGTAAGTTATAACTTATCTAATAGGACTAACTAGTTTTTGAGTCATAATATGGTATAATCTAATAGGACATTTTATATGTACATCCTATTAACCTATATTATAGGACCTCTACCTCTTTGAGTTTTATTATGATTCGATGTAATAGGACATTTAATGTAAATGTCCTATTACATTAACTTTTATAAGGCACTAATTAATCGAGGTCCTAATCTTACTATTATATAAAGCATTTAGGCCTATCCCATTAGGCAAGTTTAAGGAGCTCCTTAAATTTGATTTTAAGGGCATTTCCACTTTTGTTAGTTAGTTCTCTACCTTAAAAAAAAATCACGGCTAATAAGATTCGAACCCAAGACCTCTCCTAACTTATCACTATGTGTTAACCACTTGTTATACATTACACTTTGGTAATACCACCCACACTTAATAACAAAAGTCTGTTACTCGAGAACTATTTTACCCAATAACATTAAATATACGACGCTGTAAATCATCAACTCTTACCAAAATCCACATTTCCGTTTAATTATTTATTTCTAGCAACTATTATTACCGTGTAAACGAACAACACTTGCTCGCCACGAAATATGATTTCTAGGTATCCGCCGCCGCATTGCGCGGATACCCTGCTAGTATATTGTAGTCTAATAAAACACTTGATATCTGAGTCCTATAATATTAAGTTTTATAAGACATTTATTTGTATGAGTCCTATTATAATGACACATAATAGGACCTAAATATTTAAGTCATATAACATTAGCTTTATAGGTCGTTTAAACAATAGTGTCCTATTATAATGTAATCTGATAGGACACTCGATATCTAGTCCCAATTTAATTAGATTTATAGGACACTTATTTATATTGGTCTTATTATAATGCAATATAATTATAAAACGACATTTATATGTAAAAAGTTTTTTTTACCAAAACTGACATGTATATTTTGACATGTCAAAATATATATCGACTTGTGTTAATTTCAGATAAGGACTACTAATGACATAGGAATGTGATATCAATAAGTTTGATCGCTTGAATCATGTCTTAAAAGACATTGGTACTTAGTTTATCCCACATGTTAATTCGTAACTCGTGGGTTAGCTACATTGTTATGATGATTTATTAATCAAATTACTTGTCGACCCAAATATTGACTCATTTTATTTTCAGGTTCCTGTCAACCCGGTTGAACCGGCCGGGTCCACTCAAATTTTAAAACATTACAAAAGTGTTAAATTTATTCCATTAGTCTAAAAGATAAAAAAGAAACTAAATAGAGGACTTGTTTTGAACATGTACTAAAGTGTTAAAATTGGGGTTTAAAGTGTTAATACGTAAACCTTAAACCCTGGTGAAACCTATATGCCCACTTTATACGTTGATAACTCAATATCGACTTCCAGGCTTAGAACACAATTCAATCCTCTTACCTTCAATTCGTGATTTCGAAAATTCAAAGGTACGTTCGAATTCAGACCTCCAATCCTTTGTTCGATTATTTAATTCGATTGTTTGATTATTTAATTCGATCGATTAGTCTTCTTCCAGTAACTAAATCGTTTGAATTTAGCATCTAAATAAATTCTTTGTATTGTGTTGTGTTGTGTTCTAATGTTATGTCAATGTGTATTGTCAATTGTGTATGTAACATGTAAAAATTCCAAATTGTGAATTGTAAATAGACTTCGATTGTGTTTGTGTATTTTGTGTTTAATATGTCAGTAAGTTTCTATTTACTTAAAATGCTAATTTAGTTGTTATATGTTATTTTAATTGTGTCCGCACTTGATTTTTTTTAAGATTAATTATCCGGCTGACTCAGTAGATCTACTAATCTGTATTGTGAATTCTAGTTAATGTTTTAAAACCCGGTTATTACTCGACCCAGTATGATGACCGGGTCATGGGTAAATTGGTTCAACCAGCGGGTCAACCCGGGTCAACTAAGAACTAAGAAAATATTATATAAAAGATGCGTACCTCATGCAGTAAATTTTGTACCTTGTTATACATTTGAAGTAAAATGAGTAAAAATCGGGTCAAACCCGGTTTTCACAATACCCGCCCGGGTCGAACCATATAGATTCTAAGCAAAAAAATCAGTGAGTTTTGACACGCCCTCTTACCAAAGTCGTAATGGTTCAAAATGAGTGATATTAAACTATTTTCTTAATTATTTTTCTTGATGTAGTGTTAACTATTTGTTTCATTATTTTTCTTGATGCAGGTTTTGTGCATATTATGAACGAACACGGTGACTAGTTGTAATCCTATTGTGTTTTTAATCAAGAGCTAATATGGATATGAGTTGGATGTCTTTATCAAGGGTGACTACTGAATATGAAAATGGCTTGGAAAAATTTCTTGATTTTATGTTTGCTAAAGAGTCAAAAAGTCGGCAAATTTTGTGCCTGTGCATTAAATGCGGTAATGAAATATGGGTTAACCGGGAGAAGGCTAGTACACACCTGATATGTGATGGGTTTATTAAAGGTTATCAAATTCCACGTTCGATTTCTCGACCCTCTACCTATCCTATATTAAATACACCGGTATTAAATACACCTATATTAAATGCACCTGATGACATGCAAGGTTTGGTGTGTGATGCCTTTTCCATGTTAGATGGGAACGCACTTGAAACCGAAATAGGCACAGAATATGAACATATAAATAAGCCAAATGTCGATGCAAATAGATTTTATGAGGTACTAGAAGAAGCAAAGAAAGAACTATATCCTGGATGTAAAAAATTTTCAGTTCTTTCTTTTATTGTTAGACTATATCATAGTAAGTGCATAGGAAAATGTAGCGAACAAGGTTTTACCATGATCCTCGAAACATTGAGAGCGGCTTTCCCGGATGCTTCTATACCTAAGTCATTGTACGAAATGAAGAAAGTTATAAGAGAGTTGGGACTTAGTTACGAGAAAATTGACGCATGCCCTAACGATTGCATGTTGTATTGGAAAGGAAATGACAAGAAAACTCAATGTGATATTTGTCATACGTCGAGGTATAAACCAACTGATAATGATATAGAAAGTCCGACAATTGAACCCGTTAACCGTAAGAAGATTCCAACAAAAGTTTTGCGCCATTTTCCTCTCAAACCAAGGTTGCAAAGGCTATTTATGTCATCAAATACAGCGGCCTCCATGAGATGGCACGAAGAGGGACGTACTAAAGATGGTTTCCTAAGACATCCTGCAGATTCTCCAGCTTGGAAAAAATTTGATTTCAAGTATCCTGAATTTGCTAATGAACCTCGCAATGTTAGACTTGGTTTAGCTAGTGACGGGTTTAATCCTTTTGGTACAATGAGTGTTTCTTACAGTACATGGCCTGTAGTTTTAATGCCATATAATCTCCCGCCATGGATGTGCATGAAACAACCTTATCTGATGTTATCATTACTTATTCCTGGCCCATCCGCTCCAGGGAATAATATAGATATCTATTTAGAACCACTAGTGGATGAACTAAAGGAATTATGGGATGTTGGGTTAGAAACTTACGATGCATCAACAAATACTAACTTTCAAATGCGTGCCTCTTTGTTATGGACTATAAGTGACTTTCCTGCATACGCAAACTTATCAGGATGGAGTACCAAAGGTCAATTTGCATGTCCCCATAAGAATACAAAATCAAAACGCTTAAAGCATGGTGGGAAATATTGCTTCATGGGACATCGACGTTATTTACCTTATAATCATCGTTTTCGGAAGGATAAAAAGTCTTTTGATGGAACTAACGATCTTGAGAAACCACCTCCTTTATTGACGGGTTCAGATATACTTGATGAGCTAAATGGGTATTAAATTAAATTTGGAAATTAGTGAAGGACAATCCGAATTTACCATTCAATTGGAAAAAGAGAAGTATTTTTTTCGAGTTGCCATACTGGAAAGATAATTTGCTACGCCATAATCTAGATGTGATGCATACTGAGAAAAATGTTTGTGATAATGTAGTTGGGACTTTGATGAATCTAGATGGAAAAACTAAGGATCATTTAAAAGCACGCCTTGATTTACAAGAAATGGGTATAAGACCTGAACTTCATCCTCAAGTTAAAGATAGAAACAAATTATACTTGCCTCCGGCTTGTTTCTCGATGGATAAAAATGAGAAGGAATTATTTTGTAATGTCTTAAAAAAGGTAAAAGTTCCAGATGGATATGCATCTAATATTTCAAGATGTGTACAACTTAAGCCTCCAAAAATATTTGGCCTTAAGAGCCATGATAATCATATTCTCATGCAACAATTATTGCCACTCGCCTTGCGAAATGTGTTACCTAAGCATGTGCGCTCTCCTTTGATGAAGTTATGTTGTTACTATAGGCAATTGTGCTCGAAAGTTCTTAAATCGCATGATCTCGTTCGTATGCAAGATGATATCGTAAAAACTCTTTGTGATCTAGAGAGAATATTTCCACCATCATTCTTTGACGTCATGGTTCATCTATCAGTTCATCTTGCTTCGGAGGCGAAAATGGGTGGACCAGTTCATTACCGTTGGATGTATCCAATTGAGAGGTACGCGTATATGTTTTAGCTAGTTTTTGGTATTATTTTCATATTATTATTTAATTTGACTAACGTTTATTATAACTTAGGTATTTGTGCACACTAAAATCTTATGTGCGAAATAAGGGTAGACCCGAGGGTTCAATTGCAGAAGGATACTTAGTTGAAGAGTGTCTCTCATTTTGTTCATTATACTTATCCTCGGATATTGAGACTAGACATAACAAGACAAGCCGAAACTATGATGATGGTGGTTGTGTGGATGTTTTCCCAATCTTCTCAATGCCGGGTCGATCGGTGGGTGCAACAGAGACGAAAGTACTAGACCTTGAAACTTTGTCTAAAGCGCATTCTTATGTGTTGTTCAATTGTAGCGAAATTGACGAATTTATAACGTAAGTAAACTATTATATACAGTGAATTAAAGTATCAATTTGTTTGTTATTATTTTTAATATTATATTCTTTTTAACATGCAGTGAACATATTATGTCCATTCGTGATCATAATCGCCGAATGCGTGAACATGAGGTTCATCGTAATCATAGTGAAACTTTTGTAGCATGGTTCCAAGATCATGTAAGTAATAATAAAAAATCTAATTTACATGAATAATTCTACAAATTTGAACACATCTTACCTTTGATTAGGTTGAGAAGCTGCATACTCTAGGGGACCCGAGAATCACGAAAGATGTTATGGCCTTGGCAAGTGGTCCTGCCGAGGTTGTGAAAAATTATAAAGGATTTATTATAAATGGTTTTCGATTTCACATAAAAGATGTTGAAAGGAAAAGAAAAACACAAAATAGTGGAGTAATGCTTCAGGCCATGACAAATAGCTTCTCAAGTGCTAGAGATAACAATCCTATCATGGGAGATGTAACATATTATGGTGTATTAAATGACATCATTGAGTTGGAATTTTCTATTGACAAAAAGGTAGTTTTGTTCGATTGTGATTGGATCTCAAATGGCGGAAGGAAAAAAGAAGATGAGAATGGGTTTACTCTACTCAATTTTAAAGGCGTGAAACCTCATAACGAGCCTTTTATACTAGCTTCTCAAGCACAACAAGTTTTTTATGTTGCAGACCCGACTGACAAAGGATGGAAAGTTGTGATCAAAACAACAGCAAGAGATTCTTATGACATGAATGAACAAACATGTAGTGATGACATAGAAACATATTTACAGAGCGAAGCATCTAGCGGTCCTCCACATGATGACAATATGGAGATCAACTTAATTAGAGAGGGTGTATGTGGAACTACTGTTGACAATAATGCATTAGTTTTATATGGAAACGAATATCCATTTTAAGCTTTTCCCGACCACCATTTAATGTCACATTATGCTGAGGTATATCTCTCAAATTTATGTAAAGGGCAATTAGATAACAAAAAATCTACGCAATAACAGTTGACTTTTTAACATTTGATTTTAACACGACTAATAAATCTTTAACAAATTTAACTTTTTTATGTTATGTGTAAATTTTACTTGTAGGTTATAATTCAGGAGTTTTATTATGATATTGATGCAAGAACGCTATGATGGATATGGATGCACTCAAAATCGAATTTTGGAGCATTTAGTGTCAGCTTAGTTTTTTTTTTGTGAAGAATAATAAATATAAGAACTATTTCAATTTCAGAGGATACATTTTACTTATTTAGTTACTACTAGATACAATTTACTGGCGTTGACTATGTTTTTGACCCGTTTGACCAATTTCAATTTAGTTAGCTACATTTATTGACCCGTTTGACCGATATTAGTTAATTTGTAAGTGGTGCTGGATAAATGGGCTCGTTTGTCAGTTCTTGACCAGTTTTGCCTAATTCAGCATGCAACATGAGCTTTTAGTCAAAGGAGTTTTTAGTCTTTGTTGACTGATTCAGTCAAAATGAAGCTTTTAGTGTCAAACCTAGTAAAACTTTAAAATTACCTTAAAACCATACCCTTTGACTAACGAGATAAAAAGTCAATATTTTTCAAATTAATATTGTTACTGATTTTGTTCCAAACAAACAAATTTCATTCAATTTATTTCAAATTTTATGTGTCATACAAGGGTAGTGACTTAGTAGTTAAATTTGATCTCCAGAAAGATGAAATTCCAAGGAGGTATATAAGCATAACCTTTTAAAACTTATTTAAGGAGCTTCAAGTGTTTTTCATGTTCACCATCTACCAAACTTTATATTGTATTCTTTTCTTCACAACTTATTTTTCCATTCTCAATTTGGTAATTCTACAAGAACCGTATATTAGCTCAACCAAATATTTTATTTAGTAAAAACTTATTAATTAATATCTTCCACCTAAGTGTTTGATTTATCCATGATAAATAGGAAATGATGACATTTCACTTTGTTGTTTGAAAAATGTGATTTGCGTTGCTAGCATATTGTCTTATAACCTTAGTTGTTTGTCTTCATTAAACCTACAATATGTAAGGGTTATTTTCAGTAACCCAACATTTTACTATATGATTTCCTATGTTTTTTTCGCCGTTATGCATTTTATTTCTCGAAGCTGCATAAGACAACTCCCAACAATGACACAAACTCGTCATATCTGAAATAAATTCTTGAGATAAATTAAGAATTTTGTCACTCCAAGAAAGAAGGATCCCTTTAAGCTAGTTTCCTTCTATCCCATCTGCCGAACCAAACAAGATTATTCCCTTAGTCCTATCTACAATTAAGTTTTTGCCAAATCAGCGTTACGTCAACTCACACTCCACCCGATATTAAATTGACATAAACATGCCAACAATACCCCTTTTCTTCAGTTTATTGGGCCCCACCGTACACACACATAAAATACCAAATACACTTTATATTATGGGGTGTTTCAAAATAAGTGACACACTATGAAATGAAGTAGTTGGTTATACAATTGTGTATAAATTTCTAATGCATGTTTTATGACAGTTGTAAGTTTATTATTATCGAAACCAATAAATGAAGGGCAAAATGCATAGAAGGGTAACCTACTTTCTATGAAAATTCTTTTAGGGGTATGTACTTTTGTTTTGCTCACTAAAGGGTAACCTACTTTCATAAATGTATATAAAAGGGTTAAATTGACTTGCTTAGTAGGTTTTCATTACTTCTTCCAACCAAAAAATGCACCAGAGCATTACATACTTGGAGTAGAGCAATTTTCAATACCGGTGTCGATTGTGATGCACTGGAAAATGGGATATCAGAATGCTTCAATTCATTCATTCTTACCTCAAGAAGGAGAGACCAATAATTGATATGCTTGAAGATATTAGATTATGTATTATGCAATATGCAAAGCATTCTAGACATGAGATCCAAGAGTGAAAAATGAGTTGATGAATTATGCCCAAACATTGGATTAAGCTTAAAGAAAGCAAAAGGAATCAAAGGTTTTTATTATTGATTGTTAGTATTATTTGTATAACTCTTAAGATTTTAATGGAACTCTAATAACTTTTAAGATTTTTATTATTGATTGTTAGTATTATTTATATGACTTTTATTATTTATAAAAGGTTCATTTTTTTGGTTGGAAGAAGTAATGAAAACCTGCTAAGCAAGTTGTTTTTACCCTTTTATATATATTTATGAAAGCATGTTACCCTTTAATGAGCAAAACAAAAGTACATACCCCTAAATGAATTTTCATGGAAAGTAGGTTATCCTTCTATGCATTTTACCCATAAATAAATGATAAATTACATGAATTGGTGACATTAAATAATTAAATTAATGATAACATTAACTAACATTAATTAGATTAAATAGAACTCCGTTCAAAAAATAAGATAAAATCAAACTCATGCGTAACGTATTGGTGGCCAGCAAACATAATATTAATACATTTAAATAACCTTTCTCAAGGTCATCCAAAACTCCAAAATTGAGGGAATATGGAACCCGCCAAATTAGAATTTTCAGATTTTGGGCGCTACGAAATTGAAGGCTCCACGTTCTTCTTACTCTTCGACTATAGGTTTCTATCAATTAAATCAAATGTTTAATACGGTTTCTGATGTGGAAGGTGAATCTGAAATTGAAGCTAGGGTTTCCGATTGTCTTCAAATTCGAAGGTACATATATATTTTTTGAGTTTAAACTTATAGTATAATCTTGTTTACTTAACAAGCCTTGTCAATCTATTGAGTTTAAAGCTTTCTTCTTTGACCGTCCGCCATATCTCCTAGCGTTTTTACCTCACAACAATTTTTAATGTTCAGGTTCATATTTTTTATGTATTTTTTTATTTGGGGCCATATTAATCCGCCATATCAGTTTAAAACCCATGTTTAATTTCAGTTAATCAGAAATTGTTCACAATATATTTGGCTCACGAGGGTTATATTTTTTATGTATTTTTGATTTGGAGATATGACTTACTAAAAATATACATAAAGCAAACCTAAATTGAAGATATACATCAGTATGAAATCGTGTTGCAATGTTTAAGATTTTCATGTCTTTGGAGATATGGCTTACTAATAAGGTTAAGCATTTTTATATAAGATTTGTTTATGATTTTCATCTTTTTCTATAACTGACTTATTTACTAAAATTATACAAAGTTGATACTATGTTGTAAATATTTGTAAATTGTTAATATTTACTTGATTATATTGTTGATATAAGCATATCATGATGAATATACTAACATTTAATTAGACTTCATGTTATGTTCACTGAAGTTTTGTTAATTTTTCAAATAATAAAATATATTGTAGGCATGTCATCAAGGATGGAACATGGAGTTAGCATCAGATGTCGCAATGTTAGGCAACAAGTTGAAGATGTAATTCAAGAAGATTCTAATCGATCTAACAACACTCAAGGTATGTAGTTTTTACAAATGCTTGTCAAATTAATATATTTTTTTCCTCTTTCTGAAAACAGCCATCTCTTTACATTTGGTTTCATTATTCACAAATAGGGATGTTTAGTAGTTCATTATTTGTATTATTATTTTTTATTGAATTTTCTTTATATTCTGATGTTCCAGGGAATGGACGCAAAAGAGTTAGAGGGCCAACATTTATGCCAAAAGTTTGGGCCACACCTGAAGAGAATCCTATTAATGTTTTATGTAATGAATTTGGGCAAGCTATAGACACGAAAACGACTAGTACATTGACCCATTTCATGGGATCTCTTGCAAGGAGTGGAAAATATTGCCCGCTTTATAAACCATGGAATAAAGTTAGCCAAGCCAAGAAACAGATTTTGCTAGACACCTTAAGTGTATGTTCAAAATATCTACCTATTTACTGACTATATATTTCTATATGTGATGACGTTTTGTTTCAGGAGAAATTTGAAATCCCCCCAAGTTCTAGAGATTGGATTTTAAAATCTTTTGGGAGGAATGTTAAGAATTGGAGGGCAAGAGTTAAAGAGAACCACTATGATCCGAGTTTGTCATATCATGAACAAATTAATTCCAAGCCAGAACGAGTTCGTCCGTCTCATTGGAAGAAACTGGTAAAGTATTGGAATAAAGAAAAGTCTAAGGTGTGGAATAAATTTTTTTCACTTCGAATAATAAATATGTGTCTTCGGTTTTAACTATTGACTTTCTACTTTAGAGAATCAGTGAAAAAAATAAGGCTAGCAGGGCAAAAAAGAAGATGGTGCAAGTTACGGGCAAAAAACGTTATGCTAAAGTTCGTGCAGAGCTAGAGGTATTTTTGTTTTTTATAAGAACATATGTATATACGATATTCCATAAACACTATTTTTTTATAGTGTTAAGTTACGTGAGCGTCAAACACATGATAAGTGATTCTAGTTACTTCTTACAGTCATTAATTTCGGGTATTAGAATATAGGGCATGCTTAATGAATTTTATTCTTAATTTTAAAGTATTTGGATACTTGATTTAAAACTTAAATAAGATTCTTTAACTTGTTTGTGTGTGTGTTTGTATATATATATATATATATATATATATATATATATATATATATATATATATATATATATATATATATATATATATATATATATATATATATATATATATATATATATATATATATATATATATATATATATATATATATATATATATATATATATATATATATATATATATATATATATATATATATATATATATATAATTATTTTTTATGAAACAGGTAACTTTGGGACGTGAACCAAGTAGAACGGAGTTGTTTCGGGCATGCTTTTCTAAGGACGGAACTACGAAAAATGTAGAAGCTTCAAACGCCATTGTATGTACTACATTTATGTGTTCATTTATCTCCTACCTAATTATCATTTGTGTTGAAATTTCTAACATATTTATCATGATTTATTGTCTTTCTTGCAAGTTGATTTCTATTTTTAAACATATTTGATACTTTTTATACAGGAAAAAATGGAAGAACTGACTTCTCAACTTCCAGAGGGTGCAATCGATGAGCCTGGACCTCAAGATATATATTCTAAGGTAATGGGGAAAGATAGTAATGGAACCGCTGAGATGTTTAGGCTTGGTGTTCGTGCTTCTGATGTTTGAGGTGTGGTTCCAAGTCTCTCGGCTCGTCGTATGGATAAGCTCCAATGGAAGTCTACTGCTGAACGACTTAGCTCCGAACTCGCCGAATGTAAAGCAAGAGAATCACAGAGGCAGAATAATTCTTCTGGTCCAAATTCTTCGCATGCACCGCCACATGGTTTCGTTGCAGCTGCTGAACCTCAAACTTTACGGGTAAGTTATATTTTATTTTCTGTATTTTCATTTATTTTCTGGTTTTGTTTTCCAACACATTGCCGAGCCCATTATTTCGGTGTTTCCTTTCTTTTATTTGCGGGTGAGTTATTTATGAATGTGTGCCCATGTGGATCACTTTGAAAGCTTCTTGTTTTTCTCCCTTTCTTTTATAAAATGCATGGTGTTAAAATAAAAATAGTACAACTGTTTATATATGTAAATTGTTATTGTAGGTGGGACATGAAGTTTACCTTAAAAGCATTTTAAACTCTGAGATTGTAGCGAAAGGATGGATTAGGAGTTTAGATCCGAATGAGGCAGTTGGAAGTGAACAACTTGGTCCAAATTGGTGTGAGGTAAATGTCCAAGTCGCTATTAAAAGGAATGAATACTTGATGAGGAAATATGGACTATTTGACACAATTCAAGATGTTATTGGCTCAACTGTTGCATAGCCTTGCCCTTTTGTTTCGGTATGATTGCTAAAGTTGTGACATCTTATATAAAATAAAGTTTATATACATAGAACATTATTATACATACAACTTGTTTATTTGTAGGTGGTGCCCCAAGATGATGCATGATGACTAAAACCACAAGCTTGCTCTTTTTGTTGCTGTTACGATGACTATGTCAAGATTAGTAGCTTTGACTTTTGCTTCTTGTTTTTGTTGCATGATGACATAAGATCATCAACTTCTAGTTATATTTCCTAGTATCGTTTACTTTTGTAAGACTTTTGTCTGTTTTTGTTTGTGAACTTTTCCTTAGGAAATGTCTGTAATGAATATTTAAGTTTTGTTCCTTTTATTTACTTGTCAATTATTCTCGTAATCTTTTATTAGTATTAAATTTATCATTAAAAATGTGATGTTCGATCTATAATGTCACTTATTAGGATACTATTGATTTTAATTAACAATACATGGTTGTTTTATGATGTTACCTATTAGGACATCAAAATTTGGTCCTAAAAACATACCTTTTTATTAGGACCTTTTTGTTGGTACTCAAAAGAGACTTGATGCATTACAGTTATGTCCTATGAAATTATTTTATAGGACACGTGAATGTGTCCCAAGATATAATACAAGTGTAAACATATGTTAAAACACCGTAAAACATCCTATTATGTGGTCTATTAGGACTCCATTTTGTCGCATTAGAGTATTTTTTAGGACGCATAAATATGTCCCAAAAGTACACAGATGTTAAAACACCATAAAATATCCTATTACGTGGTTTATTAGGACTCCATTTTGTTGCATTAGGGTATTTTTTAGGACGCGTCAATGTGTCCCAAAACATGTAACCATATATTAAAACACCATAAAGTGTCCTATTACATGGTCTATTAGAACTCCATTTTGTTGCATTAGGGTATTTTTTAGGACACGTCAATGTGTCCCAAAACGTAATAGAACGGTAACCATATATTAAGACACCATAAAGTGTCGTATTACATGGTCTATTAGGACATCAGTTTGTCGTAAAAACCAATTTTATAGGACAAAAAAATTAGTTTCATAATATTAGTCTTTTATTAGGACACTTATAAGTGTCCTAGCACCTATTACAACCCTCTTATATGTGACACTTTTATTTAAGTCCTATTAGATTAAAGGTCATATAAACCAATTTAATAGGACATTAATTGAGGTCCTATAAAGTATATTTTGGTGTAGTCTGATGACTACAAGTCTTTTGTAGCCAACTACAGCAAAAGTGATATGGATAATTCCATTCCCGAGCTAAAGATTCTACGACCCCTGAGAATCGTGTCAAGTCTTGATACGATCGGTAAGGAAGTTACCTACTAGAAATAGCATGTCTCGTCGGGAAGTGCCCAAACCTTGCGGCGAGAATGTGATATATGGATCCTAGGCCTAAAATATTAATTATGGGTTTATAATATATTTTAGAGAATGTTTATTGATGATTACTAATTAAACTGGGTTTGATTTGTAGATGGCAGCAACAAACACAACGATAACCTATAACAAACTCTCGCAATGTTTCTTCCTAGGAAAGAAAGAAAAGACTGGGTCAAATTTCCTCAATTGGAAGGGTGATTTTAAGATCATGCTCAGACAAGAGAGGGAAAGGATTGACCGATAAAGAGACGTATTGAGAACCCCTGCCAAGGATGAAGAAAACGAACCAGGACAAGCATTTTACGCTTGTAAGGCATTCGCTTCTTGCAAAATGGCTAAGGGAGCATCAGTAGGTGCACACGTCATGAGAATGAAAGTGCACGTTGATCACCTTACTAGACTTGGTCACCACATGCCATTGCAGTTTGCAATTGACATGATACTCAACTCGTTGTCTGATGACTACAAGTCTTTTGTAGCCAACTACAGCAAAAGTGATATGGATAATTCCATTCCCGAGCTACAATCTATGCTCGAGGCTGTTGAGTTGAATATTGAGACCAAATCTAAAAGGGGTCGCATAACTGATGGCAGCGATGAGGAAGGGCATGGTGGTAAAGGAAAGGCTAAAACCTATCCTAACCAAGGAGTGCCAAATGGTAAAAGTGTCAAACAAAAGGTCAAGAAGGTTAAGCCTAACACTGCGAGGACCGAGAACCGGTGCTTCAAGTGTGGTGAGGCTGGGCATTGGAAAAGGAATTGTCCAAAGGGTGCAAGTGGTAGTGGAGGAAACGCAAGTTCCTCAGGTAACACAACCACACTTCTTAATCACTTTAAGATACTTGTAAAGTACATTACGAGTAATCTAACTTTTGCAATCGTTTATTGCAGGAGGAGATGGAAAGTGATAGTGACCAGCATGAGATGGTGATGATCCCACGAGCACCAAGTTTTATAATTCAGTATTTTATGGATTCGTTTTAAACAATTTTACTTTATTGTTTAGGATAATTTTATTTTTGTTAAAACAAGTTTTATTGTGGTTTTAATTAAATTTCGAATCCATGGTTGAATTATATTGTGTGCATATGTGATAATTACACTTGTCAAGGTTTATGACTAGATTGTAAGTGAAGTTTTGATTTACATATATTTCATGTTTTATATATACTTGTTTGATTGTTGTACAAATAATGTCTTGATAGCTCAAGGTATTTAGATGCTAGTAATTAGAAAGTTTTTCTAATGAATGTATTTAAAAGTTTTATGGAAGCATAAGGTTCAAGAGTTATTGAACTTAGTTAAAACATCTTAAGTAATAGTCATTACTTTTGATAGAAAGTTTTAAAGTATTAGTATTAATATAGTGTGATTATATTGGATATAATCAAGATAGACTTTAAGAGTATTATTACAACTCTTTTATACTTGTAGTAAAGGTTTTACTGAAGTCATAATCCCCTAATAGGAATAATTGGATATTCGTATAATCCAAGTAAAATGACTTAGACATTAAATGACTCTTAAAAGAGACAAATTATATTAAAGTATTTAAAAATTAAAAGGTATTATTGCAAGTCTTTTATACTTGTAATAAATACAATATTCAATCAAGTCATAATTCCCTAATAGGAATAATGGATATTTGACAAATCCAAGTAATGACTTTGGCATTAAATAAGATTCTTAAAAGAATACTAATGTGTTTAAGAATTGATAGTATCATTTCAAGTGTTTCATACTTGTTAGATACAGTAATCAATAAAGATCATAATTTTCCAAACAGGAATGTTGGATATTCGCAAATCCAAAGGATGATCTTAATTATAGAATTCTTAAAAGATTAAACTACAAGTTATTGACTAGGTCAAAGTAGTAGTTTAAGAGATGCTTAAGTTCCATAAAAGTAAGTGGGAGCTAAGACTAACGTAATTCATTAAAGATGTTGATGAATTCAGTAAGTTAGTAAGACATTAACAACAAGGTTTTACCAAGTCGTTAGCCAAAGAGTTAAGAGAAATAATAAATGATCGTTGATTAGATTATTGCAAACCTAATAGCGTGATCACAAGTCTTGTGATTAATTATTGCATATCTAATAGGTTGTTAACCCTTCAGTGGATAACATAGTCATTTAAGGAAATTTCTTTAACTAGTAAGAATATCTAAAAATCAAGTAACTAAAAGAGGCTTTAGTTACAAGGATGGTTTTATGAATTCAAGAAACTAAGGAGTTAATTTCCAATCCACCTATGTTTACCGAATTACATAAAAGGCAAGACTAGAATATGTTCTAGATTGTTGCAAGAACAATATCTAGCAAAGGCAAAAGTAATAGTATTCCTAAATACTCGTCTTATGTCTTTAGTTTAATAGAAATGATTGGTTTAGTGATAAAGTTACAATTAAGTTTGTAAGAATCTTTAAGTAATCAACACGAACAAAAGGAATAAGTAATGATCCAGTAATACTTCAGTATCTATGTCAAGTGAGGAATAATACATGAGTTAGTATCATTTTTATTCAGACTTTGTATGTTTTACAAGATCCATGAATAAAAGTCTATTTATTCAAGAAGACACAAAATCCGTGACTACTCGTCTTGGTGGGAACCTTGATGGGACGTTAACGTCATCGCGGTATTTGGTGGTAGATTCGAAAGTTCTTCGAAGATAGCTACACAAGTTTTGTGTAAACCAAATATCGGTGATATTATGTTGGAGGCTCAACGAATATTGGATTGACCACCGTGACAATACTTCGTGGTTGAAAAGTTCAAAAGTATTTTTCACTAGGATTATCCTTAAGCCTGAGGTATTTGGTTTAGGATACAATGACTAATGTGCTTTGGTTCAACTCAGCCAATTCTGAAATACGTTTGTCATACGAGGCGATACTGGGTACAAAGGAAGTTGTATTTTAAATCGAAATATAACAAGATGGTAATTGCACCTCCTCTTTAGGAGAGATATTTATAGGTCCTTTGACTTGATAAGAAACTGGCAAGTGCACGGCCGTGCCTAAACGAACTGATCTGTTCTTTGTCGTTTATCACAGCAGTTTGAATCAAGAAGTCATAAAATGATTTCGAATACAGGAGTTGATAATTTCTACCATGCTCGTATTTGTTATCACAAATATCGTGCTGCAAGGGATAAGCCTAACATAGTTTGACCAAGAAGTAGAGACAGAGTGTTCTTTACTAGGAGATGCTATTAAAGAGTTTTTCATAAACTATACCTGGGTTACGTAAGTTGTTTTTATGGGTTGGTTACCTACATGCCCATCTAGAAGGCCACTGTAGCTCGTATCATTAAGACAAAGGTTACAAACTTGCACAAGTGGGAGTCTGAAGGAATTATGTGCACAGTTAGTCAACCTATGATGATACATCCATACCTACGAAACACTTAAGGGTCACACCGGTGAGTGCATGTAATACGAGCAAGATAAGCAATGATATTACGAAGAGGAATGATTCATAATAGTCATTATGAATCAGTTAAGTATTAAGTTAAGTTTAACTTATTACTAGATTAGTTTAACTAACTAATTAATTCAAGTAATTGTACATTTACTAGTTGAGTAAATATACAATGTGTTAATTATAGATTATCCATGATATGATTTAAAGCTATTAAATCATATAGTAATTGGATAATATTATTGTGTAAATTATATAAAGGTTATTATATAATTAACTATTAAAAGTATAAATACAAGTATATATAATTCGTGTATATGGGTACCGAATTACTAGTGTATTAATACTAGACATTTAATAGTTAAGTGCAACAATAAGAAACTAGTTAAACTATAAGGGATGGAAGTGTTAAAAGGAAGTTTATTTAAAGTTCTAATATTAATTAAACTAGAAGGGTTCTAAGCGTAACTTATTTGTATATAAATATAAGAGGCTTAGGGTAACCCTAAAACCCCTTACACCACCTCACGAAATACTTCCCCTCCTCCTCCTTGGCTTCGGCCGAAATACACACACAACACAAGTCTTGTGTTCTCCGTGTTCTTCGTGTTCTTCGTGTTCTTCAAGTCTTGAAGATCCAAGTTCATTGCTTAGATCAACTAGAAGATCGCTCGATTTGTTCATCACCAGTGGATCTATCTTAAGCAATCAACAAGGTATGTTTTGGGAAACCCTTTTCTCCCTTCTCCCCTCTTGGACGAATTCGACCAAAGAACCCTAGGGTTCTTTGGTTGATGATCGAACGAACCACACAAGCAATGTGTGTGTTCGAGTTTTTCGTACAAGGTTTCTTTCTTGTTAACCTAATCTAGATTTCCAACATCCCAATCCTTTAGGGTTTAAGGATTAGGTTTAATCCCAGTTCCGCATTTAGGGATTAAATCAGCTAGTTGGTTTTAACCGGTCAAGAACAAGTTCATAGTCTTGGTCAGTCATGGTTCGAACCAAGTACACTAGGAGGTCGACCCAAGTGGTTGATCAGTCGCATGATGCTAGTGAAACCCTACAGTAACTGGGCAGCGGAAAGCGGCCAAGGGTTTATCATGTGTTTGGTCATAAGAGATCAAGCTGAAGTCACATCTCTTTATCTGGCACTTACCGGTAGTCTTAAATTTGGCACTTGTCACCATCTCTTTATTATGTTGATTTTTAGGTACACAAATGTTGTTTCTCTATTATTATTCGTAGGCTTAACAAACTTGGATACCATGTCAGCTCATTATATCTCGAATTTCAAATTATTCACTTGTTTTAACTACTCATGCTATGGATGTGTGGGCACTAACTAATGTGAATAGTCCTATCTATCATTAACGCGCCTCCTCAAACAAAGAACATGAACTTTCATGGTTCGAAGCTATTAAGCTACGCGACTTGCATATTAGTATTCCATTTTTTCAAGTTAACTAATATATCAAAGTGCTATTTCACTCCTCTCTCAAATCATTACACCTCTTTTGGGACACACTAAAGCTCACTCACTCACACTACACGCGTAATCTACGTTAACGCGACAACATATACTTTTTTTTTCTTCTGTTGTTTAAACCCCGTACAATCCAATCCTGAAGCAACATTGGATAATGGGTGGTGTGACATCCTGACCTATGATCGCTTCCACCCAGCCACCCCGAACCACATCGCATGCTAATATTGTGACATCATTTTCGATACATACAACTATTTAACTTTTATGCGGGTTATTATTACTAGAAAAAGACTCATATTCATACAGATATTTCCTATGAATTCTTTCCCTCGAAAATTCGTACACATTTCTGAGAGATTTTCTAGGAAACTGAGTTAATATACTTCCTCCAGAACCCCTCGGAAGTTCCCAGTGAATTCCTAGCAAGTTCGAAAAATTCCTACACGCTTCACTAATATTTAAAGTATGTTGCTACTATGTTACTATTGGTAACAGCGAAAGAATATTGTTATTTTTCATGACATTTAAAGTATGTTGCTATTATTTTGCTTAAAGTATATGTTTCACCAATATTTAAAATATGTTAATGTTATTATGTGGTTATTAAAAAGTTGAAGTACGTTGCTATTGGAAAGTATGTTGTTGTTATGTTTCACAATATTTAGAATATGTTGTGGTTGGTTATATTTAAACTTTGTTTCAACATTTTTTGTAGGTTTGGGAATTGTAAGACAAACAAACTGAAATGATCGAATGACAATTGCAAATGGAAGTGAAAATACAACAAGCAATATGAGAAACTTAAATGATGGAACGACATGCACAAATAAATGGAAGCACAGTAGGTCGAAGTTATGAAACACTTCCGCCCTACTAAAGTTTATTTGTTGTTTAAATTGTTCTAAGACGCTGTTTGTTATTTAAACTTATGTTGTTCAAATTTATGTTGTACTCCCTTCGTCTCACAAAAAAAAATTCATTTCTCTTGGGCATTATTTTTTAGGAGATAATTAATGGTGGGTTAATGTTAATAATTTTGAATAAAATATAAAGTTAGATTGGAGAGAGAATGTGCTTTTAGGTAATAGTTAGTGGTGGGGTAATGGGTAATAATATTATTTTCTTAAGTGGACCCCTCAAATTGGAGAAATGAGAACTTTTTTGTAGGACAAAATTTAGAAGAGAAATGAGAACTTTTTTGTGACACGGAGGAAGTATTACTTTAAGGCTTATGTTTATTGCGGATTAGGTTTTGGTATTTATATTTTATTTTTTATGCATTTTGAGTAGAAAAAATCTGAATACTTTTATGCAATTTTTGCTTTTTTTACAACTTCATTTTTCCTAGGAAACTTTAGGAAATGTGGTAAAAGTAGAACTGTCACAACTTCCCACGAAAACTCCTCAGAAATAAATTCCTTAGGAATAAGTAGTAGGCAAGCGAAATCAGACCAAAGTTTAGACTCTTGTGATTGGACTCAAAACTCCGTTGGAAATTTGTAGGAAATGATTTCCTCGAAATCCCTAGGAAAAAATTCACTCGGAAATCCCTCGGAAACAGTTCCCTTGGAAGTTTCTCAAAAATGTTACGCGGTGTCACTTTCTAGCAAATTTCTCGGTATTTCCTACAACAGATGGTTCTTCAAGATTCTCTCACAAGATTTCTCAGGAATCCCTATGTATTATTTTCCGACAAGCATTTTTCCGAGGAAAGTTATTTCCTCGGAAATCTATTACAATTGATTTTCTTAGAAATACCACCTAGGAATATGGTTCTTTTTTTAGTAGTGTATTTGGTTACTTGACAGTGTTTTAAATGACTAATAAACCTGTTTAAAATCTTTAATGACATTGTAGTTCGGTTTTAGGTGAGGCTAGAAAAAAAATATATACAAAAAGTTGTATTAACTAAATCTTTATACTTCCTCCGATTCAAAATAAGTGATACACTTTTTTTTTTGGTGTATCAAAATAAGTGATACACTTTGAAAATTTACCTTATTTGGCAAAATATTGTGGGACCCACACCCACTAACTATCTACTTTAATAAAGTGAAAATACCACTTTACCCTTACTTTTACTTTTAAACATCATTAACTTCACTTTATTCAAAAAGTGTGGGGCACATTTCCCACTAACCATCTAATTAATCTAACTTAACCATCATTATAAACTTTTGCCTCAAAATCCGTAAAATCTAAAGTGTATCACTTATTTTGAATCGGAGGAAGTACTTTATTTTCTTATGTACAAAAAATGATTGATATAAGTGTTTCATTAATTTTTTTTTCTAAACAAAATTATTGATTTGAACACTTATATTAATTAAAGAGAACAAAAACTTAGTAAGAAATAATATCATCTCTAAAAAAATACTATTGTTTGAAGTCGAACCACTTACCCGAATATGAATTACCTAAGTTGGATGGCATCCAATTTATGTCGAAATAGTATCTGTTTCGCCTGAATCACGCATATTACTATATACCTAAAATACATGCATAGAAATAACAATATTGGGTCGTACATAATTATAGTAAAGAATTGTTGCAGGACGATCAAATACTAACGCTTTATGCTCGATCGAACATAATCATTTGAATTTTAAAATGCAAAAGAACCTTGCTAAATATCTTATATATGTGCTCCATAGTTAGCTAGTCGTAGTCCGTAGAGACATCAAGATTCATATATAGTTAGCTCGTACGTGTTTCTATTTTTAGGTCTGAAATTGTGCCTCCAAGTTGTATATGGCAGCTCGTTTATTGGCACGTGAGGTGGCTCACCTCTGTCTCGGAATACCGCCATTGAAATCACTTTCCACCTCCGCCACTATCCGCCACGTTTTAACCGAACTCAAGTCCTCCGACGACACCCACGTCAGCATTTGGAGTTGCCATTACCACCACCACCACAATCATTTCAACTCCGATCAATCACTCTTCAATGACTGCCGGTGTGTCGGTAAAATCTGCATGGTAGATATCATTTGCTACCTTTGCAAAGAAGATAACATCAAGTCTCCGGCGACCGCACTTAATTATCCGGTATCTGTTTTGTTGTCACGTGATCCCAACATTGTTAGGCACGTGGAGCCCGCCACAAGGTTTGTAATGAGCTTACACTCAAGTAGTTATTTTCCCCCTTTTTAACGCAAAGTCCTTGTCTATTACCAAAATCCTTTTAATTTTATTGTTCACGTTACTTTTCTATTTTTCCTAAATTTATCGTCAATTGATCAATAAAAAAATAATTAAATAGTGAAGATATAATTTTATTGGTTATAAAATATAATAAATACACTTTTAAGACATAGGAAATATATATCATTTATATTCACTATGTTAAATTCCCAACCAAGGATTGAGACAAACACTTTAAAGATACGGTAAAAGCCCATTCATTACTATCAAGCAGGTTGATAGTCGCTTTTTATAAAAGTTGAATAATGAACAATTTCTATCAATTAGATACCAACCTTTAACAACCGTTTTATATTTTATTATTTTATGTAAAGAAACATTCAATGTATATAGTCCATCTTTTCTATAAAATCCTAAGGGATAAATCCTATTCTTTAGATCAAATAGTCAAAATCAACCCTCAAACCACCACCACCGCCGTCACATTTGATTTAATACGTTAGCACCACCACCCTCCACCACCACCACCACCCTACCCCCACCCCACTACCTCTGCACACCGCCCACTACTATTGTCAGCCACCACCGCCTCCGACCACCGTCACCACCACCAGCAACCTCACACCACCTCCGGCCACCTCTGACCACTTTCAATCACATGTGGTTGTGTATAAAATCACAAGTGATTACACACTGTCGACCACCACCACTACCGCCAAACTATGCCGCCATCATCTCCACCACCGGCAAATCACCTCCACCGCCAGCCACTCTTAATCACATGTGATTGTGTATCCAATCACATGTAATTGTGGCGGCGGTCGGCGGTCAGTGACGGTCGGCGGTCAGTGACGGTCGGCGGTAGTCAGCGGTGGTCGGAGGCGGCAGTGGCCGACGATAGTGGTGGTGGCCGGCGGTGGTGGTTATGTATTCACTCGTATGTGATTTTATGGTGGTTAAAGGATTGATCTTGACCGTTTGACTTTGTTTTATCCAACGGCTACGATTTTGCCCTTGAGACTTTGTTTTGTTGATGGACTTCCTAGAACACACATCACTTATTGAATATAAATTAGTAAATTTTATCTCCGACGATCCTGTCTTGTGTAAAAGAATGTATACTAATATACGTACAACCTTTAATTTGTATTCTCGATATATACTTGTATACTATAAATTATCTATATCGTAAAATCAAGTTGATAAAGTTAGATATCAACCTTTAAAACCAGTTCATATTTTTATAGAGTTAATTTCACAGCGAAGTTTAAAAAATGTTCCATTTAATTAACTCAAATTTTGAATTCACTCCAAATAATAACTAAGTTTCAAATGTATTCTAATCATATGAAATTTACCTATAATTACAAGTTAGCATGTCACTTTAATTTCATCTCACTTTAATGGGCTTATTTAGCGAGATGAAATTAAAGTGACCACCACCCACCACCACTATTCACCGCCCACCACCACCCACCGCCTGCCACCACCACCAACCCCAATCATCACTACCACCACGACCCACCATCACCATCACTATTGCTACCAGGGTACTCGTCGCTACATTGTGCATATATCTTTCTAGTATACAAAATTTAGCAACCAATTTATGTTTTATTACGAATATATATGTGTGGCAATCAGGCCGGCTTTAGGTTAGGGGGTTCGACTTTGTAAGTTGGAATCAGTCAACCCAAACTATTTAAAACTGAACCATGGTAACCCGGACTTAAACCATGTGACTCATATAACTTAACAAGTTGATGGATCAAATGCTTAACGGCTAATAACCATGTTTGCCGATAAAAAAAATTGACCTAAGTACAATGAATTTTTGAGGAGGTGAAAAGTTGGACAAAGATTTAGAGATGTTTTAAGGTGGGGTTAGAGGATTTAATTGAATTCACATCACTTAAAAAAAAGTTTACAAACTAAACACGTTGAGGATCGACCCTTTATATATAAATCAATCAACACGATTTAATTTATAAACGGGTTGGATATGTCGACTTGTTTTTAACTAGACTCATTTATGGTCAACCCAAACCTTATTATCTACATGTTTGGCTCGTGTAAGGTTACGTGTCATATCAGGAATTTGTCACCCCTACTAAGTAACTTATAACCGGATCAATAGTTTGTTGCTACAACTTTGCTCGCTTTTTGTGTAGTTTGAACTAAAATTAATTGGGTTTTGATAACGACAACCCTAAGGGCTATCATAATACACGCATTAAAAACGTATACATCTAACTATAACAAATTCATTAATATTAGGAATTATCCAATTCCATAGATTAGTGTACAACGGTTTATGCATTACAGACAGCTCTAAGGGCTGTCATTATTAGAGCCCAAATTATAAAATCAAACTGCACCGATCGCAATAACAAAAGACTCAAAAAAGAAAAGTTCATCTTTGTTCCCTTAAAACTATGCGTAATGGGTGACCAATACTATATTGGTCACCCCTCCACCTCTGCGCCACATAAGGTTTCTCTCTCCTGATCAAATACATTACCAAATCGCGACTAAACCCACGTAATGGGTGACCAATATTTTTTTTTAATTTTATTAATAACTAAAAACATTACATTAATAATAATTAAAAAAACATTACATTGATAAAATAACATTACATTGATAAAAAAAAAAAACTAGTGGTTACTAGTTCAATTCCAAATGTGTTCCACCAAATCAGCTCTAAGATTTAGATGAGTTTATTGACTATGAATATTTCTGATAACTTGTAATACTTATACATGTGATCGTACATGGTCACCTTCACTATGTTGCTTTTCCGGATGGGAGTCGGGAGATATCGCACTGCCTTTGGCTTTGATAATCATATTATGTAATATTTATATGATACACGTGTACATCATATCGATTATTTTCTTAATATTTGGGGACCTTGCAGGCGTTCTTATTACAGCCCATTTTTTCTTTAGAACGCCAAATGCTCGTTCTACCTCTTTCCTTGCAGCTTCGTGCGCTTTCTTGTACCTTACCCGTTTAACATCATTCGAATTTGGGTGTGAAATAGACTTGACAAGAACATACCAATCCGGATATATCCCGTCAGTAAGATAATATCCTCATTTGTAAGACATCTCGTTTGCAAAAAAAGGTACCTCAGGTGCTTTCCCGTCTTTGAGGTCATTGAAAATATGGGATGCTCGTATAATGTTGATGTCGTTGTTCGACCCGGCAACACCAAAGAACGCGTGCCAAAACCACAAGTCTTGTGAGGCAACCGCTTCTAATAAAATAAATAGTTCGTTCCCGTGATCCCCTCTACAATATTTTCCACAGTAAGCATATGGACATTGAGCCCATGGCCAATCCGTACAATCAATGCTTCCTAGCATACCAGGAAACTCATGTGTTCTCCTCATGAGAAGCATATAGCTTCGTCACATCAGTATGGGTAGGCTTAGGTGACGGTCACGACCGGGTTAAAGGTTGCCGGTTACGGACAGTCTAAGGGCATGTTTAGTAAAGCTTATTAACGGGGCTTATGAGCTTATTAGCTTATTAAGCTACAAATAAGCTTGAATTTAGAGCTTAATGAGCTAATAAGCTAATAAGCCCTGTTAATAAACATGCAGTAAGTATCTCAATTCTCAAGACTCAAATGAACAAAATTGACCTTATTTGCACATAAAAATTTCCAGTTAATTCAATACGGGTGTTAACTTTTGCAGTTTAGTGGAAGCTATTGATTTGATTATCGGAGGAGCTCAGAATCTTGTAGTACCCATAAGCAGCAGAACTACACTCAATTCAAAACGAAAACAAAATTTGAAACAAGGATTACCAATTGCTCCGACGACACACGCCGCCGGCGTTGAATTCTGTTGGCTGACACAAGATGTTACACCCTGCCAAAAATGAGTTTTACTTCATTTAAAATATTTTGCGGAAGAACGAGGGTGTAACTTTCATGACAACGTAGCAAAAATTAAGTAAACAAACAACCACGCAATAACGAAAGTAAAAGATGTTTTCACTTTCCAAAAGTAGAAAGTTTCCAAAAATAGTAAGTTTCCTAAAATAGAAATTGTTTTGAAATGAAATGATTGTTCGTAAACTTAATGTTTTAATCATGGCTCACGACAATCCCAATGCTCATAACCTCCAGTTTCACTGCACCTAAACACCTGGAAAAACATAAATAGTAAAAGGGTCAACAATAATATTGAGTGAATCCACAGGGTTAACGTAAAAGGTATAGTAAAGTGTTTTCGCTACTCAAAATGTTTGTTATGAAAATGTGAAAAATGAAGTGTAATTGTAGAATATCTACAATTACTAGTTTTGTTTATGAAAATGTGTTGAACAAGTTGTTATATTTGACATCGCATGAACTGTAATCCCAAACAGGTAGCTAGTCTATTGAGTTAATATACCAACCCCTAAGTCCACAATCAACACTTCAACTCCAGTATGTTATCGTTCTTTTATGGATATACACTCCCGGAAAATGTCTTGGATAAACCAAGTGATGATCAAATAATGTTGGGAGGATGAGTGTCAGCCAATAGTACTATCTGCATATCCATGTCTAGATCCACTAGTTAATGATTGTTGGCACCTTAGTCCGGTATAATAATTGTTTGTCATGCCAACGCGATAATGAAAATGTATAGATGTTGTACAGTCATAGTAAAATAGTAGCAATTGTGTTTATGTTTTTCACCCCAAAGTTTATAAAACAGTTAAAAAGAGTAAAAGGGGTCTGTGGACTCACCTGGCAAAGCTTAGCGACAGAAATAGGACAGAGGAATCCTTCAAAGACTCCTAGCTTCCTAAACGATATAACTACTAATTAGACTAAGCTAACACATGCGATTCTAGATACGATATAAGTTAAATGATATGCAACTAATGTTATGTTTTATGTTTTGTGACATCGAATGAACTTGGATCATTGGGCCTTAATGGGCCGAAATGAAATGAAATGAAATGAAATGAAATGGGTTTCGAAATGAAATGAAATGAAATGGGCTTCGAAATGAAATGAAATGAAATGAAATGGGCTTGGGTTAGGCTTATTGGGCCTAGATTGGGCCTATTGGACCTAATGGGCTTAATGGGCCTAGATGGGCCACTATGTTGGGCCACTTGGGCCTCTTATTGGGCTTAGGTCCAATTAGATTGGGCCATGGATTGGGCTTGGGCCAATTAGGTTTGGTTTGGGTATAAGTGGGCCAAAGGTTTGGGCTTTGGTCCAAATGGGCTTGGATACTAATGGGCCAACTAAATTTTGGGCCCGATAGACTAAGATAGATCGATATGGGCCAAGTACGGGCCTTGGCCCGATTGGGTATTCGGGTTTGGTCTACGGTTTGGGTCAAAATCCGGCCTTGACCCGGTTTGACTTATGGGTCAACTTTGGTCAAAATTAGTCAATGAAAGTCAACAAAAGTCAACTTAGGAGCTCTATATTTCGGCTAGGGTTTAGTCTAGGATACTATTCGGTCAATCAAGATCAAACATGGTTAATCTAGGTCAATTAGGGTTCGGTTTTGATGGTGGTTCGGTTAGGGTTGGTTCTAGATCGAGTCTAGGGTCGAGTTTGGTGTCTAGATTGGGCATAGGTTCGGGTTTAAAGACTAGATCTAAGGTTTTCGGTCAATATAGTATAAATCTAGGGTTCGAGCATTAGATCAAGCAAGATTTAAACACATTCATACCTACATGTACACGATCGGATGCATACAAGCACATATACTCGGTTTTCAATAGCTAACCGAGACCATATGGCCTATGGCCATGGTCTCGGGTTCGAATCAAGGTTCAAGCAAGGAAGAAAACATGGTAAAACAATGGTTAAAGCATCATACCTTGATCGGAATTTGGAGAAAACGAGCAAAGGGGCTTCGGGTTTGCTTGGATCGGAAACGGACGAAGGAGGTGGTGGTGTTCTTGCTCGGCCGAATAGGGTAAACAAAAGGGGTTTAGGGTTTGAACTAATGAAGGTATTTATAGGGTAAGCATTCTAGGGTTAGAAGTAGGTGTTTGACTACAAGAAGGACTCTTCAAATTTGAGATGGATAATGATTCAAACTTGTGTTCAAATAAGAGGATAAGGCCAACACCACAAGGGTGTTTCGGCCAAGGGAAGTCACGAAAAAGGGAGGGAGGCCGGCCACATTGGTGGTCGGTCTAGGTTCGAGTCGGTTTAGACAGTTCGTTCAATTCGAGTCACGTTTAAGTTAAATTTGTTACGTTATTGTTTTAGAAATGTTTTAAGCTCGAAGTGTGTCACCATAAGAAAATAAAAATGTTGTGTTGACTAAATAGTCAAACACTAATGTATGGTGTAAAAATATGTAATTTGTTGTGTATTAGGATGCCAGAAATAGAAATGTCTAAAAATAGAAACTTTCTAAATAAGGAAAGTTCTAGAAATGAAATGAAGTTACATACCAGAAATATCGAGTTGTCACACAAGAAGATGTAATCAGATTTCTATTGAGCTCAATTACTCTATTCTCCCCTACTGCCGCCTATTCCGTTGAGTCTCTCGGAATCAACGATTCCGATATCCTCACGGTGAACTACTACTCGTCGGCTTCAACCGCATTGGGAGCTATTGTGACCTCCCTCGCCAACCATACTTCTGTCGCTGTAATTGACGGCGAAGGAATACTAATCGGTGAGATCTCACCTTTTACCCTAGCTTATTGTGAAGAAACCACTGCAGCCGCCATCACGACCCTATCTGCCGGTGATCTGATGGCATACATTGACTGCGGTGGACCACTGGAAGATATTAGGAGCGAGGTTAATAGAGAGGAATCTGAAAGAAAGGTTAGACAAATTTTCGATTTATCAATTTGAGATTTCGTCGATTAATAGCAATTTGTCATCATCATTATCGTCAATGTCATCGGATGACGAATCACCGCCGCCATCTCCGGTGGCAATGAAGTCCGGGAGGTACAATAGATCGAGCAGCTACTGCGCTAGGGTGACGAGGAGGGCGGAGGCGATTGTTTGTTACCATGGTAGCTCGTTGGTGGCAGTGATGATTCAGGCGATCGCACATCGTGTGAGTTATGTTTGGGTGATTGAAGAGGATTGTAGCGTTGTTGGAATTGTGAAGTTCTCAGGTATTTTAAAAGTTTTCCTGAAACATTGATGTTAAGTAAGTTTTGTAAGAAAGGATTTCATTGTGGGTTTTCTTCTTAATATTATGTGTATATTCTCTTTATTAAACCGATTGATTTATGTTTTTTTCTTGATGGGTTCACAATGTTTTAGATAAAAGATTGTAACGATTATCAAATTAGATAAAAGACCCGAGCATGTTGTGAAAGAAGCACACTGGACGGATGTGCTTCGACCGTGTCTCCAACTTCGAGGCACAAATTGTTGACACCTTTAATTTTATTTTCTCATTTTCGAATGATTATCCGGTTCCATTTTTTATATATCTTCTTGTTCTTCACCCTCAGGCCCAACTAGGAGTTGTCTGCCTCACTGACCAAATATAAGAATAGACGGGAAAGCAATCTTTTTGTCTAACGTGTTCCTTAAGAATATGAATTAGGTGATATTTAAATGGTTTTAATTTTTCTGATACTTCCTTCTATTCAAATTAAGCGATATGTTGTTGGGTTCACAATGTATACAACCTTCTAAATTTAAATTACTATAGTCAAGATTATAGATTATTAGTAATTATTTATAAAAAGTTTTAGAAAGAAAAAGCATGGTTAAAAATTGTATTGATTTCGATTGCTCGGATTCTCTAAAGTCGTGAAACGTTTTCCGATTAAAGTATTTCGTCGGTACTACGAAATCCTTAATCAGATTAAATCAGAGAGTTTTCAATGAGAACATAGAATTGTATGTTATGTTATTTGAAAAACGCATGTTATTTCCATTTTTGAGAAACCACCGAAAACTGCCTTTTGGCAGCTGCAAACAACCCAAAACTGCCAAAACCGTGTATCCACCAGGTCGGAAAACTGAGTTTTAAATCCGAATTTGGATTTTCCAAACGTTAATCTGAATTCGGTTTTAAACCCCAGCAACCCCGTTTGTTACCCAATCCGTTATTTTGCCATATATAAGGTATATATAGCACAATATAAACATATACTGAAAACCCGAAACCATATTTGACAATTAAGACCTAAACAACGCGCATGTTCGAGTCTGTATGCAACAATTCAGGAACCAAAGGATCAACTGACACAAGGAGAGGAAACTTTATTGAAAAAAGTAGACAGATGCTTAATTCTACCAGTAGAGAGAGACCCAATGAAGAACCCAAATACAGCAAAATGTGAAGACTGAATTTAAGATTTAAAACTGGAATAGCAAATCTGATCCATATCCCAAAGCTTCAAGATGACCACCCATGGCCTTGTTCATTGGCGGTGGACCACACCGCAGGATCTGCATTTATTCATGGATAACTATCATTTAGTATTCTATACTTATTCATTTATTATATAAGTCTTAATATTATTTTAGTATTTTATCAGACCGAGTTTATCTTAGATAAAGATTAGGAATTAGATATTTAATAGTAATGAAAGTAGAAAATTTGTTTGAAGGAAAGCAAACCTTAATATCAAATGCAGGAGCAGGGAAATGGGCTTGGATCATTTCCTTTGTGACAAAGCCAACGCCACCTGTCCATCCCTCAGGTGGCTTTAAAAGTACAAAAACAAAGCATCACAAAAATATAAAATAACTTAAAACATATTATTTAAATTAGTATAAATTGATTTTCTAAAATAAATAAACAATAATGTATGAATACCTGATTCAATACATAGTATACTTGGAATCGGCCAGAGTATTTAGAAGCAAGTGCATCCAGTTCTTCCTGCAAGTCATACTCATTCAGTAAATTAATTACATAATTTTATAATGAGAACAAGAATATATATACACTTTACACTCAATTATTGAAAGTAATTTTAATTTAGTAAATTTAATAGAAACACATAATTACTTGCCTTAAGAAGAATGTCATCAACTGTGACATTAGCATAGATGAGATCCAACTTGGTCTTGTCTGATTCATCTTGTAGAATAGCTCTGGCAACCTAGAATCAAAAAATAAATAAAAATAAAATTCATTTTACACCTTATACAATATTAGCAGCTTACTTAAAAAAAAGAGTTAATTACATAGATGGTCCTTTAACTTTATACAAAATTTCACCAATGATCCTTTAGTTTCAAAAATTACACTGATGGTCCTTAATTCTGAAAGGTTTTTCACCCACAGTCCTTAACGTGCCAAATATACGTCCGTTTTCGTAAAGGACTGTGGGTGAAAAACCTTTCAGAAATAAGGACCATCAGTGTAACTTTTGAAACTAAAGGACCATTGGTGAAATTTTGTATAAAGTTAAAGGACCATCCGTGTAATTAACTCTAAAAAAATGTTATTACAATAAATAAGCACCTGAAACATTGGAGTAATGCCAGAGCCCCCTGCAATCATTCCAAATGCTCTCACATCACCAGGTCGATACTTGAATCTTCCCTGGAATTAAAAAAACTCATAAATTAAATTAAATTATTAACTTTTTATAAATTATAATTATAGGAGAGTTAGTTAATGTTAATGTACCTTAGGTCCTTTTACAGACAAATAGTCACCTTCTTTCATCTCTCTAAAGTGGTGGGACATACGACCTTGTGGATACATCTATACATTTATGCAATGCATTATCATTATATATTATATATAAAAATATATGAAGACCAATCATGCATATAAGCAAATCAAAATTGAATTTATACCTTAATAACCAATTCAAAATATCCTAAATCGCTGTCCAAAGTGGTTGGGGTGTATGGTTTAATAACCTCTTCACCTTGGCTATCCTTACCCCTAACAATTTTAGTACAAAAAAAATAAGTAAATTGACTGGTATGTAATTAAAGGTTTAATTAAAAAACAAAATCAAAAAATGACCTATTGAAGACACAATTTAAACTTTAGCTATTTAAAGGGCAACATAATCTAAATATGTAACTAATTAAAATGATTTAAAAATACCTGCAACTAATATGTTGTCCAATTGGAAGTCCCAAAACTGAAGTAGGTGTAGGAAGACCAAATCTAAATTTGGCCACATTGTGGCTAAGCTGCGTTTTCTTCACAAGCTTGAAGTCTCTAAATTTTTCAGGATCAATGTTCGCTAATGACAAAAAAAAGAGAGTTTATGATTCAGTTTTATAGATAATGAGATGGAACAAATGGTTAAAATGGAACTTGTAATGTAAATATTAAAAAATAATAACAAAAAGAGCATTGATGTTTGAAGAATAATGACTGAAAGTGAGTTTATTATGTGAACCTTTAGGTTTCTTTGAGTGAAAAAGGTAGAATACAACAATGGCAACAGCAAAAATAGAAACGACAATAGGGACTTCATTTTCTTTCAAGAAATCCATTGCTCAGGCAAACGAATTCTGCTACAATATTCTCTGTCTGAAAAATGTATCACCACAAAAGATAAGCTGTTGGTATAATAAATAGGCACTAATGCAATGTTGTTTTTGAATGTGCAGAATCACTTTCAAGATAACTGAATTCAGTTGTTTATATAAGTTTGTATGTATGGACAAAATAATCCAAGAAGCTCTTGTTTGAAAAATATGTTGACGAAAAACAAGCTGTAAAACGTGTTTATAGAAATTTAAGCAGATGCAACTTATTTAAGTTTCTTTAATCAAATTTGTCAATCGCATGAACACTATTAGTCTCTTATCATATCTGGTTGGGATATATCTCAGAAACACACTATCTTAAATTCTTAATCAAATAAGCAAATAAGCAATTGATGTAATTCTCTGTTGGAGCAAAACACAGATCAACTTATTACTGATGCTGCAGTTAGTACTGACATACTTAGTACTGATGGGGCAGAACATATTACTACTGATGAAGTTGATGCTGGTATATACTATAACTTAGTTACTACTGATCATGAAAAGACTGAAGATACTACTGATCTTAGTAGTTACTACTGACGATGATTTCTGGACTTACTACTGATCACCAAGTTTACTACTGATGTTATATATTTACTACTGGTGATGAGTTTTACTACTGATACGCGTTTTTGAAGAATATCAAGTCCGAGATCTTCGTAGAGATAGTTATAGAATGTAAATCAATGTATATTTTTATTATTCGATGTAAATCAAATCCTAGAATAACTAGGGTAAATAGTTTAGCTTCAAGGACTATTATAAATAGTTCCTTACGAATTGTAAACGTACGTGTGTATTGTTAACTTGATAATATACATTGAAGCTTTTTGTGAAACTGTGTTTGTAATACTTTGCATGGTATTTACAGTTCATTGTTCTTAATTACATTGATATAGTGTTGATCCGCTGCAACTTCTATATTCAATTAGATCTAAGGTGTTTATTAACTTGTCTATAGTTAATCGATCCTGACAAGTGGTATCAGAGCGTATTGGTTCTAGATCTACTATTTGTTAAGAACAACAAAAAGTTTTAATCTTTAAAACACACACATTGTTAATCATGTCGGATAACAATGAAAGCACTCAGGCCAACAAAATCCCTATTCTCACTCCCAATAACTTTGGGATGTGGAAGAATCGTATTAAGCAATACATGCTTATTACAGATTATTCTATGTGGGAAGTTGTCCTTGAAGGAAACAAAACTGGTCCTGGTCAAGCAAGCAGCTCTGCAACTGAGGCAGACAAACTTAAGTGTGAGAAGGAAAAGAAGGACAAGGGAATCGAACTCAAAACTCTAAGCACTCTCCTACTGGCCATTCCTAATGACTATCAACATCTCTTTGTTGAGTATGATGATGCAAAGATATTATGGGAAGCACTGGAGAAGAGATTTGTTGGGACCAAGAGCACCAAAAGTAACATGAAGTCTGTTCTCAAACAAGACTTTGAAAATTTCAAAGGAAAACCCAATGAAACACTCACTCAAGTGTTTGACAGATTCAACAAGCTAATTGGTGAACTTAACCAGGTTGGGGTTAAGATGGATCAAGAAGATGTCAACATGAAGTTCCTAAGATCTCTTAGTGAAGAATGGACCATGTATACTGTGGTATATAGACAAAGAGATGCTTTAGAAGAAAAAGAGTTGGATGAACTCTACAATGATCTCAGAGTATTTGAAACTGAGGTAAACCAAAAGAACCCTTCTATTTCTTCTAATAATGCTGCATTTGTCTCTAGTACAGGTCAAGGTCAGGAAACCTCTATAGGAAAGGCTGCAGATTCTGAAGATGCTGCAAGAGAATCCTTCTTCACTAGTCATGTGCATACTACATTGATTAGTGATGACTTGGAACAATTGAATCCAGATGATCTTGAGGAGATGGATCTTAAATGGCAGATGGCTATGCTGAGTCTAAGGACAAAAAGATTCTTAAAGAGAACTGGTAGGACAAGCCTCAACTTCAACAAAGGTGACAAAGCAGGATTTGACAAGACTAAAGTCAAATGTTACAACTGTAACAACCTTGGTCACTTTGCAAAAGAATGTCCTCAGCCAGACAAAAGATCAAAATCAACTGCTCTTGTTTCACAACAAGGACAAGGTTATGACTCGAGCTTCCAAGCAGAAGAGCATGCTCAAAATCAAGCTCTCATGGCCTTTACTGACAACAAAACTGAGGTAAAACCTAAACCTTGTACTTCTGAATGTGCTAAAATTGTTAAAACCTTAGAAAAAGAAAACACTAAATTAAATGAAGATTTAGCAAAAGCAGTCAGAAGAAATCATGAGTTTGATAGTGTGATTGCTGATCAAGAACATCAAATAAAGGTGTACAAGATGATTGATCAACGGATCAAGGAAGAATTGCTTCAAGCCGTGGATGAGAAAGAATTTTATGAAACAAAAAATAAAGAACTAACAAGTAAATTAGAAGAATGTCAGCTTGAAATTGAACAAAATAAATTAACAATTAAAAAGTTTGAAAGAAGCACTAAAATTCTTGATGAATTAACTAATAATCAAACTACAGAAAAGGTTGTTCATGGGGTGGGATATCATGCTGTACCACCTCCACATAAATTCATTCCTCCACTGAAAAACAGTTCAGAAAGAATCATTAATGAATTAAAAACTGACAATCAAACTGAATCTAATACTGAAACATCTGAATCAAATGATTCTTCTGATGATGAGCAATCAATTGAATTTACAATATCTCAAACTGAATCACCAAAATCAATTGATACAAGTTTTCACACAGCTCAAAGTCCAAATGAATCTCCCAAATATAATGCAGAAAATGTACCAAAAATTTTAACAAGGGGGAATGAAAGAAACAAAAAACAACTCTTAGATCAAAGAATACCTGAAGGTGCTAAAAATAAGAAATTAAGATGTGTTATATGCAATAAAATGAACCATTTAGCAAAGGATTGTCACTTCAATCCAATAAACTGCAAAGAGTTAAAAGAATTTAAAATTTTTAAAGAAAATGCAAAAACTCAAAAGTTAAAAGATACTACTGGTCCTTCAGTAGTAAATAAAATCAAAACTCCAATTGCTGAAACTCCAAAATTTGGAAGAAGTGCACCAAGATTTGTGCAAAACAGAAGAGTTGGAAGCCCAAGGAACAGCAATTACTTCAAGAACAATGGAAAATCCACCCAAAATAAACAATATTTTAAATTTTCCAACACCAGTAGAAACTTTAACAACTTTACTACTGGCGTTAATCCTAATTATAATGCTGTATGGTATCAGTACAAGAATACTACTGGTAAAAACCCTAATTTCAAAAATACTACTGCTCCCAAAACAACTTTCAAAAATACTACTGGTGTTAACTCTAAAAACACTACTGGTCATTCTAAACATGGTAAGTACCCAAATACTACTGGTCCATCAGTAGTAAAGTATTCAAAAGCTAAAAATCATGGGTATAAACCAAGATCAGTAGGAAATTCTCACACCAGTAATAACTCCAAAAGGGCAGTAGTAAAACAACACACCAGTACTAAACAAGTATGGGTACCAAAAGTGTTTAAAGTTAAATCCCCAAAAGCTTATTTCTCAAAGGATGAACCCAAGACATATAAAGCTTGGGTTCCCAAACTTAACTAATCCTTTACTCTCTTGTGCAGAGCATTCAGATCCCAGAAGAAGGAAGAACATGGCATATTGATAGTGGATGCTCAAGGCACATGACTGGAAATCTGCAAATTCTTAAAGATTTCAAGTCATTTGATGGAGGATATGTGGCTTTTGGTGAGAATCCCCAAGGAGGTAAGATTACAGGTAAAGGTACTGTTACAAATGGCAAAATTACCTTTGATGATGTATTTTATGTAGCTGAACTAAAATACAATCTTGTCAGTGTGTCTCAAGTTTGTGATAAAAAGAACAAAATTCTTTTCACAGACATTGAGTGCATCATTCTTTCTCCTGATTTTATCTTAGATGAAAAATATGTTGTTTTAAGAACTCCAAGGAGAAATAATGTGTATTGCCTAGATATAGGGGGAGAACTCATTTCTTCAAATGAGATCAACTGTTTTATATCCAAGGCAAACACCACTGAATCAGAACTATGGCATAGAAGGATGTGTCACACAAATTTTAAAAACATGAATAATTTGGTAAAAAGAAATCTGGTCATTGGACTACCTCAAAAACAATTCATGTGTGATCATCATTGTGTTGCATGTCTAAAAGGTAAACAACACAAGACTTCTCATAAGTCCAAAACAGTGAACTCTATTTCTGTTCCTTTACAGCTCTTACATATGGACCTTTTTGGACCTACAAATATAATGAGTATTGGAAAGAAACAATATTGTCTTGTTATTACTGATGACTTTTCCAGATATACATGGGTTTTCTTTCTCAGGACAAAGGATGAAACAAGTGAACTCATAAAAAATTTAATTGTCAAACTGGAGAACACATCTGATCAAAAAGTTAAAGCCATAAGATGTGATAATGGCACAGAATTTAAAAATGCTAACTTAATTAACTTTTGTGATCTTAAAGGTATTGACAGGCAATACAGCTCACCTAGAACTCCTCAACAAAATGGTGTAGCTGAAAGAAGAAATAGAACCATCATAGAAGCAGCAAGATCAATGCTAGCAGACTCAAAATTACCAATCACTTTTTGGGCAGAAGCTGTTAATACTGCTTGTTATGTTCAAAACAGAGTATTAATAGTGAAGCCACATTTTAAAACACCATATGAACTTTTCAATAAAAGAAAACCTTCTATAAGTTTCTTAAAATCATTTGGTTGTCCTTGTACTATTTTAATTACAAGAGAACAAATTGGTAAATTTGACTGCAAAGCTGATGATGGAATCTTTGTGGGATACTCTACTCAAAGCAAATCATACAGAGTATTCAACAAAAGACTAAGGATAATTGAAGAAAGCATCAATGTATCCTTTAATGAAAATGTACCTAATGAACAAGGAAACGGTCCAGATTGGCTATTTGACATAGACAATCTAACCAAATCCTTTAACTCTAACATGAATTTCAATACAGGTAATTCAAATTGTCACAATCAAAAGGAAGGAACATCTTCAGTTAATACTGGTCAAGAGGAGATGAGATACATTGTAGTTAATACTGCTCCAATAGTTAATACTGATGTCAGTAATAACTCAAGTTCTGGAACCAGTAGTAACTCTGAGAATGAGGACAGTAGTAATTCAAATACTACTGATACCAGGAATAGTACTCAAAATACTACTGGTCCCAACAATAACCTAAATTCTCAAGATACTACTGATACCAGTAACAACAACAACACTACTGATCTCAATGAAGATGATAGCAGTAGTAATTCTGACCAAGATGATGATGAACCAAATATCAATGACAATGAAGGATCTCTAGAAGAACAACTACCTGAGACAAATGAGTCCAATCTTGAAAATCAACTAGTGGTTGATAAAGCTACAACTACAAGGACTCAAAAGAACCATCCATTAGACCTTGTTCTAAGTGATGTCAACTCACCACTACAAACAAGAAGCAAATTAAACAAAAGCTTAACTGCAAATATGTGTAATATAAGTTTAATTGCTAATGAATGTATGTTTGAATGCTTTCTGTCTCAGGATGAACCAAAGAAGATCCAACAAGCAATGAAGGACTCAAACTGGATTGAGGCAATGCAAGAGGAACTCCTTCAATTTAAATTACAAGCTGTTTGGACACTTGTACCTCTACCCAAAGGAAAAAGAGCCATTGGAACAAGATGGATCTTCAGAAACAAGAAAGATGAAAGAGGTATAGTGATCAAGAACAAAGCCAGACTTGTAGCCCAAGGATACACTCAAGAAGAAGGAATAGACTATGATGAAGTATATGCTCCTGTTGCTAGAATTGAAGCCATAAGAATATTTCTAGCATATGCTTCATTCAAGAAGTTCAAAGTCTATCAAATGGATGTTAAGAGTGCATTCTTATATGGGAAGATTGAAGAAGAGGTCTATGTATGCCAACCTCCAGGCTTTGAAGATCCAAAACATGGTGATTATGTGTTCAAATTGGATAAAGCTCTATATGGACTACATCAGGCACCAAGAGCATGGTATGACACATTATCATCATACCTATTGAAGAACAACTTTAAAAGAGGAGCCATTGACAAAACTTTGTTTACAAAGAAAGTCAAAGATGATATACTACTGGTACAAATTTATGTAGATGATATCATCTTTGGCTCAACCAATGACTTATTATGCAAAGAATTTGAAGAACTAATGCAAATTAAATTCAAGATGAGCTCTATGGGTCCAATGAACTTCTTCCTTGGACTCCAAGTCAATCAAAGAACAGATGGCATCTTGATAAATCAATCAAAATATGTCAAAGACATCTTGGAAAAGTTTGATTTGAAAGACAGTAAAAGTGCTAGTACACCAATGGAAACACACAAACACCTACATCCTGATGTTGAGGGGGAGGATGTAGATGAACACTTATATAGATCAATGATAGGCTCTCTGATGTACTTAACTGCATCAAGACCTGACATTATGTATAGTGTTTGTGTGTGTGCAAGATATCAAGCAAGACCCAAAGAACTACATTTGCAGGCTGTTAAAAGAATATTCAGATACTTGAAAGGCAAACCATCACTAGGTCTATGGTATCCACATGATTCACCCTTTGAACTCATAGCCTACACAGATAGTGACTATGGAGGTGAATGTCAAGATAGAAAGTCCACTACTGGTGGATGTCAATTCTTTGGATCAAGACTGGTGTCATGGCAATGTAAGAAGCAAACAAATGTATCAACATCAACTGCTGAAGGCATCTGCTTGTTGTGCTCAAGTACTATGGATTCAAAATCAGCTCCTAGACTTTGGTATCTCTATCATTAAAACTCCTATTTTTATTGATAATCAAAGTGCTATTAGTATTGTGAATAATCCAGTAAAACACTCAAAAACTAAACACATTGAAATAAGATTTCATTTTATAAGAGATTGTAATGAAAAGAAATTAATCAAGGTAGTTAAAATCCATACTGATGATCAATTAGCAGATCTCTTTACAAAAGCATTTGATGTAGGAAGATTCAACTTCTTGGTTAGCAGTATTGGAATGATTTTGATAACTTAAAATCTCACTTAAAATCATGTGTAAAGTTATTGTTGTAAAATATTATTTATTTACTTAAGTGTTTTACTACTGGTATATCTGTACTACTGGTATGTAGGCATGTGCACAAAATACTACTGGTAGTTACATACTACTGGTGTGTATTAGGTCTACACAAATACTACTGGTAAGTCAGTACTACTGATGTTCACATATACTACTGGTCTTGTGTGTTAATAGTTACTACTGATATCTATAGTTACTACTGATGTCAAAATCCTTAGTCACTACTGATGTTAGTAGATACTACTGACGTTTTACTACTGATATCTTATTTACTACTGGTCTTTCAGAAACACAATTACCAAACTAACCCCATGAAAATAACCGTTATGTTATGATTCGAAGGATATTTTAGTAGTTTTGCAGGTTAAATCGAAAGATATAAAAGGCGGCAGTCGATTAATTTAGCATTATCTTCACTTCAATCTGCTAAATTCTCTCGATAAACCCTAGCTTACGATCAAAAACCCTTCGTCAATAACAAAATTCTCTTCTGTTCTTCACAAAATTCCACAAAAATGGCAACTCTAACATCTTTGAATGTTCAAACCGATCTCAAATATTCTGAATTTCACAATATGTGTGCCTTTCTAAAGAATCCCGACGGCACAAAAGATTTTCGTCCGATCGTAAAATTCTTGAAAAACTCTTATATACAGTTTGCTTTAACTGTAAAACCAACATCATATCAACAGCACTTGGTGGATTTCTGGACCAATGCTGAGCAAACGGAAGGAACAACTGTATCAATAATCAAATCCCAAGTAGATGGAAAGCATATCACAGTCACAGAACAATCAATCAGACACCATCTACAACTTCACGATGATTCAGGTATGTCTACTCTTCCTAAGGAATACATTGCTAAAATTTTACAAAAAATGGGTTATGAGGGAAGACTCAATATAGTAACCTTTCAAAAGGGTCTTCTCTCCCCACAATGGAAATTCTTAGTTCACACTATTCAGCATTGTATTTCTCCAAAAAGAAGTACTTGGAATGAGTTTAATAAGGCAATAGCCTCTGCTGTTGTCTGTTTATCCACAGACCAAGTATTTAATTTTTCTCAAATGATCTTTGAAGGTATGTTGGGAAATCTTAGTTCCTCTAAATTTTTAATGTATCCCAGATTTCTACAACATATCATAAATTGTGAATTACAAAACTTGTCAACTCCTAAAAACATTTTCATACTTCCAGAGTTGAACAAGAAAGTTTTCTCAAATATGAGAAAACAATTTAAATTTTCGGGCAAGGAAACCCCTTTGTTTCCTAACATGATCAATGATCAAACTCAAATTGGAGAGGGTTCAACCATTGCTACAACCCAAGTTGAACCTCAACCCACTCCATTACCCCCAAAAACAGCCCAAACACCACCCCATATAGCCACTCAATCACCAGCCCACACAGAAGTCCTGAATGTGTCCCAGGAACTTGATTTAAATCTGCAGAGTGCTACTCTTCACTCTGTGGAAGACCTGCCAGATAAAACCAAAAACATTTCCACACTTTATAAAAGAAAGAAATCTTTAAAGGACACCAGGGGACACATTGAGTCAAACCCCAGGCTCCAAGAGTTGTCCTCCAAGGAGGAGAGAGGACATGAGGCGAGGGCTTTCACTACTGATGCCCCAAAGGTGGGTGCACAGGACAGTGAAAACATCTTTAGGACCCAGACCCTCGGCAACTTTGAGTGATGACTCATTTGAGGAGTTACTCAAAGGACCCCGGTGCCAAGAAACCACAAGGGGGGGCATCTCTGCTTCTTCTAGGAAGAAGAGAATGTCTAAAAGACTCATTTCATCACCAAGAAGTGATGAGGGCAGACCTATGGATTTGACGGATAGGATGGAAAACCTCAAAGCCAATGTACCTGTTAGTGAGCCCGATGATCTTGCTAGATGGAGTGAGGGCAGTATGAAAATCCAACAATTGACGGAAAAAGTGGATTCTCTTGAATCCACTGTACAAAATTGCCTTACATATTTAACAAACCAAGGGAAAACAATGGCTGCCATGAAAAGGCATGTCAATACCATCAACAAGAGAATGAGGTTCTATGAGCAAAGGCTTCATCAACAAACCAAAATCATCAGAAAATTGAAGAAGAAACTTGCTGATAGTGAGGCTCCACCAGTTGAGCTCACTAAGGGGGAGAAGGATAACATACATATCATGATTGATGAATCTATTGCAGCAGCAGCATCCTCCCTCTTAAATTTAAAAGAAACAGAAGTTGATGAAGGCCCAGAAATGATGGTAACTGAAGATGAACCTGTTACTACTGCTACAATGGAAGAACAAGTTGAAAAAGAAATACCAGTAGTAACCTCTACTACTGATATTATAACAGTAGTAAATGAAGAAGAGGAATTGAAAGCACCAAATACTACTGATGCCCTATCAGTAGTAACTCCTGAAGTCACACCAGTAGTAACTACTCTGGTTACTACTGAAGAGGAAGAACTACAATTTCCAGAGCTGATTGAAAGAGAAAGACATGTCATCATCTCCAAACCACCAACACCTGATCAACCACTTATCATACCTGACATTGATGATAATGTGAATTGGTTTGAGGTTGATGAGTGCTCACTTCCTCCACATCCAAAAATACTTCAACAAAATGAACTTAGGTTATTTTCTCCTTCTGTAATAATCAGTGGTGTGCCTGACATGAAATATATTCCACCTCCACCTTCAGCACATATTAGAAAGGGTAAAGAAATATATGATGAAGATTACCCTAACAGAGCTCTTGGTCATTACATGGTAAACAAGATAAATCTTGTTAGAGCTGATAAACAGTCTAAATGGAAGGTGAAGCAAAAGAGATATTGGGAGAAGGTTGCTAAGTATCAAGCTCTTGAACAAAAGAAGGATAAAATAGAAATTCCTGTTCAAGCACCTGTTCAAATTAAAGATGTTCAGATAGAAGCCCAAGAAGCAGAATTCAAAAGGCTTAGAAAAGTAGAAGAAGAACATCTAAACTGTCTTGAAGATCTTGTAGCAGAATGTAAAAGAACAAAAGGTGATTTACCAGATGATATCTTTGAACAAAAGACTCTTATGATAGACTTTCTAAAGACAAAAGGGAACAGTGCAAAATCTTTTGGAAGAATGAAGATGATAACTATAATTGAAAAATACTGCACTGCAAAGAAGAAAGACTTGGCTGAACAAGAAGCTGAAGAAACAAAGAAAGCCAAAACTTTAATCCCAATCAGTCCAAACTTAATCAAAGCTGGTAGTGTTTCAACTATTGGTGATACTTCAACTCCCCAATCAAAGAAAAGAAAATCTGTTGATCAAGAACAAAGCTCTAAGAAGAAGTCAAAACAAATTATACCTGTTCTTGAAATGCCAGTTGCTCCATTACAGAACAATCAAATTATTAACTGGAGAGTGATGCAGAACAATGTCATAGAGGTCATAAGGGAAGACAAAGTTATTCAAAGATTCACTGGATGGTTACCATTAATCAGATCATGTTCTAGAAGTGATGTAATCAAGCTTCTGATTATTGGAAAACCTAGAATGACAAAGAAATCATGGAAAGAATCTGGAGCTGGATACCTAACTAAAATGATAGATGCTGCATTTTATCCAGATAATTATCCAGAACAATTTACAAATCCAGGTAATGTGTATGCTTGGAATGTCATTCCTACAGCTAATATGTACTTCTTTGAGAAATCAGGCAAAGTGTGTGAATTGTACTTATATGAAAAAGAATATCCACATTCTGAGAAGACTATGTATCAGATATTCATAAACACTTTGATGAAACCCTATGATGCTGTTATGTTCCAAAACAAACTGAATTATTTTACAAAGAGGAACATCAGATATATTATTGAACAAAGGCTTCAACAGAATCAAAGAACTCTTGAGAAAAGAAGAAGAGAACAAGAGGAACAAAAGAAACTTGATTGATTAAAAAAATAATCAATAAGTTTAGGGGGAGATTGTTGGAGCAAAACACAGATCAACTTATTACTGATGCTGCAGTTAGTACTGACATACTTAGTACTGATGGGGCAGAACATATTACTACTGATGAAGTTGATGCTGGTATATACTATAACTTAGTTACTACTGATCATGAAAAGACTGAAGATACTACTGATCTTAGTAGTTACTACTGACGATGATTTCTGGACTTACTACTGATCACTAAGTTTACTACTGATGTTATATATTTACTACTGGTGATGAGTTTTACTACTGATACGCGTTTTTGAAGAATATCATGTATATTTTTATTATTCGATGTAAATCAAATCCTAGAATAACTAGGGTAAATAGTTTAGCTTCAAGGACTATTATAAATAGTTCCTTACGAATTGTAAACGTACGTGTGTATTGTTAACTTGATAATATACATTGAAGCTTTTTGTGAAACTGTGTTTGTAATACTTTGCATGGTATTTACAGTTCATTTTTCTTAATTACATTGATATAGTGTTGATCCGCTGCAACTTCTATATTCAATTAGATCTAAGGTGTTTATTAACTTGTCTATAGTTAATCGATCCTGACATTCTCCATCCAAACACTCAAAAAACTTAATTTGGTTTATAGAAATAGGCTAATAAACTTTAAAATTTTCATGATGAACTTAGAATAATTCATGAAATCAAATCCACCTATTCGAAAAAGAAAAGAAAAAAAAAAATTAATTATCCCTTGGAGAAAAACAGATATTGTGTGGAATTTTCACTTCTAGAAAAAAACGTTGATATAAATATTGTATGCCTCTTTACCACAACATCTACATTCTCTGAATGCATTCATTAGCAAATTAACGAATATAGCTTCTATAATTTACTGGTGATAATGCATAAAACGGCTTCTTCAACCAGTTTTGTCACATTTGTAAATCAATATCACTATTGCGCACATGCATTACGAACTACAAATTCTAGGTCTGTTCTTTCTTCCGATTTCGTATCAATTTATGAATCAAAATCAATCACACATATATAAAACTAAGTAGCGCTATTACATTTACGACGTTGAATGTTACTGGGGAGAATGAATTAAATTGCTTCTTCAATTAGCTCGACAAATTCCGATTTCAATACATATCACTATTTCGCGCACTAATTATAGATTAAATCAATATCTGTATGTTCGGATTTCGTATCAGCTTAAGAATCAAAATCAAATTTATCACACAAACTATGCATAATTACAACAACACAAAATGAAATCGCAGTACCTCAAATATCTCCGGCAGTTGACGATCCAGTCATCCAGAAACCTGAAATTGAGAACAAAATCGAGGAATACGTTTAGTATTAGAATTACGAGAATCAGAACATATAGAATTCGAATGTAGCGAACGAGTACCAGAGGATTTGAGAGTGATGTGGGAGAAATGAGACAGAAATAGAGTAGTTGATGAATTCAATGAGTCAAATTTGGAGTGTGTATTTAGGGGGATCCATTTGTATACTTATACAAGACACATGGCCAATATAAACTATAGTTTATGGCCATCTTTTTGTCACTAGTCGCCCATGGTTTTTGATTCCTAATCCTGTTAGTGGAATATTTGGTGGCGTTTGGATGAAAAACCGTTTTCAGTGTTTTTGTTGGATTGGAATCTGGAGGGGGTTATAGAGTTAATCTAAGTGACACGTCAACATTTGTTTTTTACATTTACAAACCAAAATACTACTTCTACCGTTTCAAAATAAGTATTACACTTTAAAGTTTACAATTTTTGAGATGAATATGATAATGAAAATTAATTAAATTAAATTATATAGTTAGTAAATAATGGGTCTCACATATATTGATTAAAGTTAATTTAACAATACAATATTTAAAAGTGAAAGTAAGAGTAAATGTGCCTTTTCACTATATTAAAGGAGATAGGTAGTGGCTTAGTGGGTGTGGACTCCACTAGCTTTTACCAAATATGCTAAGTTTTTAAAGTGTATCAATTATTTTGAAACACTCCGAAATGGAAAGTGTGTCACTTATTTTGAAACGGAGGAAGCATTAACTTATAACTCAAATCATTACACTCATTTGATACCTAACAAAATATTATTACACTCAGAGCGGTGCCAACAGTAACATAACTGACGTCATTAGTTTTGTCAAATAAGTTGCACGTCAACTCACACTCCAACTGACATATATATGTCAACAATACTCATTCTTTTCAATTTTTTGAGTTTCACCATTATAAAATATAAACACACAAAATACTAAATACTCTAAATTTCCTTGGAGACCCACCATGCCATTGGGAAGAAGCCATCGTTGGCCTTGCTGACGGAGGGAGTTCCCTCCCGTTAGCAGTAGTCTCACATTAACCACAAAAAACAGAGATAACTTGGCGCCAACGTGTTCGTGTAGAGTTTGGCACCTTAGGATGGTGGTGTGGTTGCTTGGTGTCATAATGCCAAAGTAGTGTGCCATGTGAGATCACCCGTTTGTCTGCGCTATGCGCAGGTGCGGCTCGTTATAGCTATGTTAAATGGTTTTTGACACCGTCAACACTATACCGCCTTTTGTGCCTGTTGAACCCTGATTCTTCCGGACTGGCGAAACTGTCCGTCTCGTCCAAGAACCTGCGTACAACCACGAAGAAACCCTAGTCAGGAGCCTCACGAGGGTCACCTCGTGAAGACACTCTGACGCTTAAGTCAGTACTTATATTAAAGGATCGAACCGGGATGGTATTGATTAGACGATCGTAATAAATGAGGTATGATATTAATGCAAGGTATGTATTGAATGAGGAAGTGAGAGGGATTGCAGTGTGTTATTACGTACCTTAGCATCTACCGAAGATGCTTATTTATAGTGAAAGTTCTTAGGCGGGAGAAGTAGATTTCCCTCCTTCACACGCGACACCCGCTAGTCCTTTGGGTAAAAGCTTGGGACGTAACCTGTTTGATCCGCCGGTCAATATGGTGGTGTTCCGTCTTGGGCAGCTTCCAGCGTCGCTCGCATTAAATGCGCATGCGCTTTCCCTTGAATCCCGCTCACGTCCATTAGTCCTCAGGACTCATCGACCTGCTTCCTTCGTCGTCCTGTGTTACGTTTTCCCGCGCTTTGTGGATTTGCATGTCCATAGGCCATGCGCGTTCCGGAAGCTCGATACGTTTCTAAGAAGTCATAATACTTCATCAAGTCCCCTTAGTTAAAAGTGAATTACCACGTGTTGATTCGTTTTAACTAACAGTTTTAACTAACAGTTTTAACTAACAGTTTTAACTGCTTCCCCTTCTTTCACTTTAGAAAAAATATTACCGTTGAACCACCCAAGTTACCGTTGCTGTTTTTTCCGGAATTCGATCGTTGGGTGACCAACGGAACGTAACACTTTCGTGCCGCTTGACCTTCCTTTCTTATAAATAGTCTTCCTTGCTTGCTTGATTTTTTAATTTCTCTCATCTCCTCTCTTCCCCCCTTTTTTGTTTTGATATTTGACTTCCCTCATCATGAGAAGAGACAAGCAATCGAAAGAAAAATCCGACAAAGCCCCCCGGGCAAAGCGGACAGCCATAAACGCGTTTAGCACCTTAAAGCCCGGTGATCTTTCCCAGATCGTTTCTAACTTTCATGTTGATTCTCGCTTTGAACTTCGTCTTTCCGGGCGAAACGGATACCGTTAGGTCTGCTCCCGAAGGTTTCGAGCCCGTATACCTTCATTTTCTTCAGGGAGGGCTCCGTTTCCCCGTCGATACTTTTATACTTGACCTTCTTCAATTTTCGGGCTTCATCTTGCTCAGCTTGCTCCAAACGCCCTTCGAAAAATCATTGGCTTCATTATGCTTAGCCGATCCTTGGGCATCCCCCTATCCGTCAAGTAATTTCGCTACTTCTACACCGTTGCTGGCCGTGGTGACTGGGTTGGCTTTGCGCATCATTAGGGGTAGGTAGAATGTGTATCAGGTCTAAAGGACTCTATTCACGACTGGAAATTTGGCTTTTTCTATGTTCATCGGTCGGCCTTTAATGATATTACTCTTCCTTGGGGAACTGGTACCGATCGACCTTCCGATCCTCAACCTGAGCTTACCTCCGAAGAAACCGAGTATGTAGGAAATCTTTCTCAAAACAGACTAGAGTGGGAAGATCCGGACGAAGCCTTCCTTGGTATGGCTGATCTGAGCCCGTTTTACTTTAACCAAAATGTTCGTCCCATCTGGCGAATTAATGGTCAAGATGTACCGTTGTTGAAGCGTTTAGAAATGGAAAAAGGTAGCCCGCCGGTAGGTGTGGTTTCGGTTGTTAATGGCCCCTTTGTGCCTTTCCTTCCCCCTTCAGAAAAAACTGAGAACCCTGAGACCACTCCGGACCCTGAAAAATCTGAAGCCAGGTCTGCCGGAGAGCTTATTGTCGTGCAAGGAGTTGACGTCGATCCTACCACAGGTACAAAATTTGAGACTGAAGATACTGCGGTGCATGACTCGCAGGCAGAACTTCGAAGGCCTTTAAAAACTCGAACTATGAGAAACATTTCTTCTCGTGACCGTCCAGTTCGAACACGGACCGTTCCTGAAGAAGTTCAAGCGTCTTCACCCAAACGTCGAAGGGTTTTTCTAGAAGGAAATTTTACTTTGCCCGTTTTTCTCATATCTTATACTTTGCCCTTAAATCATGCAAATGTATGTGTGCAGATTTGTCAGATGATGTGATCGTTTCCGATGTTCCTGCTCCGGTTTCCGCCGTACCTGAATCCTCCTTCATGGTATCCTTTACACCTGCTTCTTTGGTTATCCCTACCGTTGTTACGACCAGTGTATCTGTTCCTCCTTCGCGTTCGGGGCCAGCTGCCTCCTGGAAGTTTCCTGACCTATCATCTAGCACTTATGCTCTGGCGATGTTTGGGAACAGGATGTTTCGTATTGGTGCCAGGTCGTCGTCAATGACTCAGAGCTCCATGTCTTTATCTGCAAAGAGCCAGTTGTCAATGCCAGCTTACTCTACTCCAGATTTGTGTCAAAGACAGTTCTTGTATACTGGTATATGTTTCTCTAGACCCTTTTTCTTTTTTGTATCAGGATTCATTCGTGCTACACAGCCTGATGCCCCAAACATCCTTTCTGTTATGGAGACTCTCCCTACCTCTGCGGGTCCCTCAAAGACTTCCACTGTTGCCGCCACATCTCCGATTGTTCCCTCGTTGATCACTCCGGCTCAGACCTCCCCCTTGTTGGAGTTGAGTAAAATCACTAGTGAAGAAGCCTTTCTGAGGGTTAAAACGAACCTGCTAAGCACCATGGAGGTTTTGTCTGAGTTACAGACTCGTTCAGTTCGCTATGAGCAAAACTTGTCGGAACGTGATGCTACACTTGCTCAGGTTACTCAACCAATGGAAAAATGTAGGACTTTATATGATAAGGAGTTGGAGGAAAGGAAAAAATTGTCTGAGTCTTTTGCTTCTGCTGGTAATGAGAACGTTGAGCTGAAAAATGGGGTTTTGGAACTATCTTCTGAGCTGGAGGAGCAGAAAAGGTTGAACCGGGAGTTAGAGGGACAAAACCATTCCTCTTCTGCTCGCATAGCTGAACTAGAGGCTTCGGCCGTCGAGAAGGAGCTTCAATTCAAGGAGGTTGAGCAGCGCCTTGCAGAAATGATGACTGAAAATAACCTTTTGAAGCAGGAAGTCGAGGCATAGAAGAGTCTGGTTGATGTAGGTCATCTCGACCTTGAATGGTTGTTACGGAAAGGGGTCCCTCACGTAGCTTCGATGCTTTTAACCTCTCTGGAATTCGTGAATCACAATGCTAGTTTACAAGAAGAGAGTCTTAAGCTTGGTCGGTACCAGGGTTGCATGGATACCCATAAAGAGTATGCAAACTTGCTTGGATCTCATCGTCTCGTTCATGACCATCCGGATGCTGAAAATAACATCATGACTCTCTTTGGTGATTTGGTAACCCCCAACTACGAGCTTGTGAATTCCTCCGTGGCCGGAGCTGTTAGCTTATCTGGTCTGAAAGAAATTGTTAACAGGCTTCCTTCCGGTCCTGAAGATGTTGGTGAGAGTACGAACCCCGTAGCCAGTGCTTGATTTGGGAGCTACCACGGCCAGGAGTCTATTTTCGTTTGTTTTTTGTTTATTGGTCTGTAATTGCCCTTCGAGGCTTATGACTCTTGTGTAACCGTACTCTTTTGTTATCGTATTTAGTTTTTTATGAAGTATCGCTTTTCTTTTCGTCAATCGTTATTGTTTAAATTTTTCCCTAACATAGTGTCCCTTGTTATTTTAGGAAATAAATAATCGTTTCATATTCGTAATACGTTCGTTTCGTAGTTGTACATCCGGTTTTCGTCCGGAAGTAGGCTTGATACTTTCCTTTGGAAAATAAGAAACCTACTCATAGCTATGAGTGTTACATCGATATTCGATATTTATTGTCGTCGTTGTTATACTATTCGAATATGTTAAGATAAACAAAAAACCTTTCTCGAAAGGTTTACTGCTATCATTTCCGGAATGTTTTACAAAAACTTACGGATCGTTCCGTATGATTGCCTGATAGCATCATTCTTAACAACGTAATACGAAAAAAACACCAAAGTAAAAATAGGAAATCTCCTCAATCAATCTGACTAGAAGTAGAATCTGACAAGCAACAATTAGTTATATGCTTCACGCGTATAACATATAGTTATATAGCTAGTTGTTTGTGAGCCTAAAGGGTCATACACTTAAACACTTAACACCATAAGATATATAGTGTAATTAGGGTAATTACATTATATATTAATATAAGCTACATGCTTGTATATAATATAGTTTAATATTAATTGGTAATATTGAAACTTAATTGTAAGCAAATAGAAGAAACAAAAGACAAGGGACTAGAGTGCAAATAAAATAATGGTTTATGGAAATCATTGATGGGTGATTATGACACCATTAAAGAGTGTTGATGGCTCCATAAACTCCTTGCACCCTCCCCCCATTAGCCGTCCACACACTCTCTCTCTCTCTTTCAAGAGTTTTGATTTTCTTCTTTGCAAAAAAAAGGACTAGCATCCTCCTTTGGTGGTCTAGCAAGTGTTGAGTGGATTACTTTTAGAGGTATTCCTATTGAATACTTGGTTTCAATCCGTCCATATTATCCACACGAATCATCAAGATCAAAGGCTTCAAGGGTATGAAATGTTCATCTAATCTATTTGATTTTGATTGTAGTTTAATTGTATGATTAATATCAAGATCCGTTCATGGTGATTAAATTCTTTCCGCTGCATTTTGTTAATTGTTTTAACCGAAAATCACCATTAGTGGTATCACGAGTCATTATATTAATCATATAATTAGCTAGATTTTGTGAAAAGTGGCAAAAATCAATCTTTTTTTATGGATAAAAAGTACCGATCGGACAACTAAAACCCTACGGGTTTTTTACATATTGTTTCGGTTTTTTTATAAAAATAGGATTAAAATAATGTATTTTTGGAACGCTATTGTCACTTGTTACAAAATCAAATCAAAAAAATTAATCTAGTTTATTGAATTTTATGATTATTTGGCTTGGAATTACTTGTTTAATTTTGTTTTTTGATATGGCAAAACATGTATTTTTGCCATATCCCAAGCCAAAGCCTTGTCAAATTGTTGCTTGTTTGTGCAAACCGATGAAAGTCTAGACCTTTGTGAATGAATGTGTTGATTGTTTGGTTGTTTTGGTTGATTTGAGAAAACCGTGTTTTTTGCTTAAATTGTTGTAATTTTGTTTCAATTTTTTCTTTTATTTTTGGTGCAATGTTTTGGGGAAAATTTCATTTTAAAAGTAATTAGAATAGTAGTATTTTATTTCTTTGTATTTTGTAATTTGTTGACCAAAGATGGAGAGAAAATGAGGACAAAACAACAATTTTCGGCACCTCCTGCTCAGCTGCACGAAAACAGACTTTCCCAGAGATTGGCTATTCAGTTGGACCTGAAACCACCGCCAAACTTTCCGTAACTCAGAGACCTACAACTTTACAGAAGGCGGGGAAGACCACCGAAGATTCCTTCAGTGACGTTTCGGGCCTTGAAGTCAGACTGAATTTTCTGGCAGAATGTATTTTTTCACAAATATTGGTTTCTACTTGCCCATGAATGTCATGAGGGCAAGTGGGAGCCCATTGGGTTTATGTAGGCCCGTTTGGATTCATGTTGGCCCGTCCCTAGTTTGGCCCTTCGGTCCGTCGTGATGACTAGGATTTCATCGGTCGAGGTTTGCACAAAATTTGTTGCATGTTTTATTTATGTTTGTGGTTGTTTTCTTTTCTATTAGATACAAGTAATATAACAATTAAAATATGATTTTAGACACAAACATTAAAACATCCAAACCTTTTATCATCTATGATTACTTGTTAATCATTAATGATTAATATTTAATCTAAAATTGTTTTGAGATTAAGTTTAAATACGATTTGAAACTTAACCCTTAATAATCAGCAAATGTTTTTACCGTTTACTAAACGACTTATGAAGTGGTATGAATGAAGTACATGATTCATTCATATCTTAATAAAATTTTATTAATTAAAATTTAAACATACCTAAAATTTAAGTCACGCCGTCCAATCGGTTGATAATCACTTGCTTCTATTTTTGAATTCACGTGAGACGTGGTTTGAATTTAGATCCGAGGTCATTATTCTCTACGGTGAGACCTAAATCTATTTTAACATGATTTCACATTGGATGACTTAATCGAGTTAACGGTGAGACCTTGACTCGAGGTGAAGATGCGACAAACATGCCACTTGACCCTAGATGCTTGTTCAGAGGTGCCATGAAGTCCCATACCTCTAAGAGTTGTACTTGTAATGCAATTGTTGATCGTCACCTACCTATTGGATCTATCATCTCTAGCAGATCAACTGATGCGATGATAGAAGCTCAATGGGGTCTTAGCTTTTAATTAAAATTAATTGGGTAGTTAATTTATTAAAAGACATTATTATTGAAAATACTGATTAATGAACTTTGTAATTTTGTAGATGACTTCAAACAATCAAACCCTAACACACACCACCATTCGTTCTGTTCTCGAAAAAGAGAAACTTGATGGAACGAACTTTGTGGACTGGTCTCGAAACCTAAGGATTGTCCTTAGGGCCGAGCACAAGTATCACCATTTGGAGGAGGCGCTGCCCCCTGCCCCTGCTGCTAACGCCACTGCTGCCGTTCGTGCAGCCTATACCAAAAGGTTTAACGAACAACAGGAAGTCGCCGCGCTTATGCTAGTGAGCATGATTCCCGAGATTCAAAAGAATCTCGAGGACCCCACTGAATTTGATATGATGCGTGACCTAAAGGCCATGTATCAAAAGCAAGCCAGGCAGGAACTCTTCGACACTGTCAAAGCCTTCCACGCTTGCAAGCAGGAGGAGGGACAGTCTATTAGCTCTTATCTCTTGAAGATGAAGAGCTACTTACACCAAATGGAGAAGCTTGGTTACGCTATGCCGCACATCCTTGGGATTAGCTTGATTCTAACGTCCCTCAACAAGGATTTTGCACCGTTTGTCATGACTTATCATATGCATAGTATGGGGAAGACATTCGCCGAATTACATGCTATGCTGAAACAAACGGAAGCAAGCCTACCCAAGAAAACTCCGGCCCCTACCGTCCTTGCTATAAGGCAAGGAAAGATCCAAAAACCAAAACCGCAAGTAGTTGCGAAGGGACAAGGCAAGGGAAAGAAAGCTTACAAGCCCAAGCCAAAGGTTCCCCCACCTACTCAAAAGGAGCACCCTGTTAAGGAGCTTGCTTGCCATCACTGCGGTGAAACATGCCATTGGAGGAGGAATTGTCCTGCCTACCTGACGGCGGAGTTGATGAAGAACAAAGCCAACAAGGTTGGCACACCAGGTATCTTCACAATAGAACTATATGCTTTCCTTAAGAAATCATGGGTATATGACACTAGTTGTGGAACTCACATTTGTAATACCATGCAGGGTCTAAGGGGAAGTAGAAAGCTAAACCATGGAGCTTTGGATTTGTACGTAGGCAATGAGATGCGTGCACCGGTCGAAGCTATAGGAAGCTATGATTTAATCCTTCCTAGTAGTTTAATTATTGTATTAGACAATCGTCACTATGCGCCTAGTATTACTAGGGGTATAGTATCGCTTTCTTGTTTGTGGAATAATGGTTTTATTCATACTTTTACGGATTATGGTATTTCAGTTTCAAAGATAATGTTTTTTACTTTAATGTTATTCCTGGTGATGGTATCTTTGAGATTGACATGCATAATCGTATCACAAACAGTAGTTCTATTTATACATGTAGCAACAAGAAATCCAAGAAGAACTTGGATTCTACTTACCTATGGCATTGTCGCCTTTGCCACGTTAACAAGAAACGCGTTTTGAAATTACAAAAAGAAGGACTTATAAAATCAGATGATTCTGAATCATTTGATAAATGTGTTTCTTGTATATCTGGTAAAATGGCGCGCAAGCCTTTCTCCCATGTAGGCGAAAGGGCCAATTATCTACTTGGACTCATACATACTGATGTATGTGGCCCTTTTAGAACTCGAACTAGGGAAGGTGCTACCTACTTCATTACTTTTACTGACGACTTTAGTCGTTATGGTTATGTTTACTTGATTAAACATAAACATGAAACCTTTGAAACGTTCAAAGCTTTCCAAAATGAAGTAGAAAATCAACTTGGCAAGAAGATAAAGGCTCTCCATTCTGATCGAGGAGGAGAGTACATGAGCCATGAGTTTCAAGACCATCTTAAGAATTGTGGGATTGTCTCACAATTCACTCCCCCTTATACACCACAGCATAATGGTGTATCAGAGAGGAGAAATTGCACCTTGCTTGACATGGTCCGATCGATGATGAGTCCTACCACTCTGCCTCTATCCTTTGGGGTTATGCATTCAAATCGGCTGCTCGCATACTAAATATGGTTCCCACCAAGAAGGTTGAAAAGACACCATATGAGATATGGCATGGGAAAGTCCCTAACTTGTCTTACTTGAAGTTCTGGGGTAGTGAGGCTCTCGTGAAACGAGACACGCCAAACAAACTTGAACCCAGAGCTGTCAAGTGCATCTTTATAGGATACCCTGAGGAAACGATGGGTTACTATTTCTACTACCCACCTGAGCAAAAAGTTATTATTGCTCGTTATGCTGAGTTTCTTGAGAGCAATCTCATTTCACAAGAAGCGAATGGGAGTACCATCGACTTTGACGAGATTCCAAGCGATGAAGATGCACAGCCTATTGTAGAGACTAGCGAACATCAAGATGAGGCTAAACATGAAATTGTTCCTGTTGCACCTCAAAATGATGTAGTCCCCGTTCGAAGGTCCGCAAGGACAGCTCATGCACCTGAACGATATGGTTTCCATGTCGATGCTGAGGAGCTAAGTTTAGGGGATCAAAATGAACCCCCTAACTATCGAGCTGCATTATCAGATTCTGAATCTGACAAATGGCTTGATGCTATGAACGTGGAAATCAAATCCATGAAAGATAACCAAGTATGGACTCTGGTTGATCTTCCTCCTAACAGTAAGACTGTTGGTAGCAAGTGGCTCTTCAAGAAGAAGACCGACATGGATGGCAATGTACACACCTATAAAGCTCGGTTGGTAGCAAAAGGTTACACTCAAACCTACGGGATTGACTATGATGAAACCTTCTCGCATGTTGCTGACGTTAGAGCTATTAGGATTGTCATAGCCATAGCAGCGTACTATGACTATGAGATTTGGCAAATGGATGTTAAAACTGCTTTCTTAAATGGACACCTTGATGAAGATGTCTATATGGTTCATCCTGAGGGTTTTGTTAATACAAAACACCCCAAGAAAGTATGTAAGCTTCAAAGGTCCATTTATGGACTAAAGCAAGCATCCAGAAGTTGGAACAAAAGATTCGACGAAGAAGTCAAAACGTTTGGATTCACTCAGAATCCCGACGAGCCATGTGTATATGTAAGAGCTAGTGGGAGCATTGTTGTCTTTCTAATCCTATATGTCGATGACATACTACTCATAGGAAATAACATTCCAATGCTACAAGATATAAAATCCTGGCTTGGGAAGTGCTTCGCTATGAAGGATCTTGGGGAAGCGGCATATATACTTGGTATAAAGATCTATCAAGATAGATCAAAGCGGTTAATCGGACTAAGTCAAAGTGAGTACATTAATAAGATTCTAAAACGGTTTAGAATGGATGCTTGCAAACATGGAAGTCTCCCTATGCAACACAATGTACACTTGAGTAAGACTCAAGGACCGTCCTCACCTGATGAGATGAAACGTATGTGTGATGTCCCCTATGCCTCGGCAATAGGATCTATCATGTATGTTGTGCGGTGCACAAGACCTGCTGTAGCGTTCTCACAGAACCTTATAATCCCATATCAACAAAATCCAGGTGAGAGTCACTGGACTACTGTTAAGAACATACTGAAGCATCTTAGGAATACTAAAGATATGTTTCTTGTCTATGGTGGTGAAACTCAAAATGAGCTAAGCGTTACTTGTTATTATTCTAACGCTAGTTTTGAGACTGACAGAGATGATTCCAAATCTCAAACGGGGTATGTTTTCGTTTTGAACGGAGGCGCTGTTGATTGGAAAAGTGCAAAGCAGAGCACTATCGCTATGTCTTCTACAGAAGCTGAATACATTGCAACTACTGAAGCTGCAATGGAAGCTGTTTGGATGAGGAAATTCATTTTTGGGCTAGGAGTTGTCCCCAGTATTGAAAGACCTTTGGATATGTACTGTGATAACACAGGTGCTATCATCATTGCCAACGAACCCGGTGTTCAGAAAGGCGCCAGACATTATCGGAGGAAGCTTCACTACATTAGAGATGCGTTCCTAATGGGAGATGTACGCTTGCTCAATGTTCATACAGATGACAACTTAGCTGACCCCTTCACGAAGCCAATGCCATGTACCAAACATATTGAGCATGCTAGAAACATTGGACTTCGACCAGCTAGTAGTTTCATGTAGTCTGTTTTAGTATTTGGATAATGGAACATTGAGCAGTTTTTATTGGAATAAATTGATATATTTGATATGATCGTTTTTATATGAATATCTACTGTGTTCTATATTTGCATGTTTATATCCATGAATATTTACTGCGTTTTATATTCTAAATTGTCCATTGTCATATTAATAATATGGGAATATTATTGAGACAAATCTGAGGGCATTGATGACATTACTGATGAAGTACACCGGAACCTGCTTCTTTTCTCTTTCTGCGATAAGGACGGAACTTATCGCTTCCCTATTCGTGGACAAATACATGACCAGGGGCTCCCCTGCAACCGGGCTTGCCATGGTAGGAAGCGTCTTCATGTGTTGCTTTAGCTCGATGAAAGCCTTTTCAGCTTCCGGAGTCCATTCGACATTCCCCTTCTTCATACACCCGTAAAGCGCTTTGAAGAATGGGATTGATTTTTCCGCAGATTTGGCCAGGAAACGACCCAACGCTGCCCACTTCCCGTTCAAGCTTTGCACGTCCTTCATCGTTCGAGGTGTGTTCATTCTAAACAGACCCTCTACTTTGTCAGGGTTTGCTTGTATTCCAGACAACGTCACTACGTGTCCCAGGAACCTTCCTTTGCTTACTCCAAAAGAGCACTTCTTCGGGTTCAACTTCATATTGATTTTTAGAAGTTGCAGTAACGTTTCCTCCACATCCCTTATTAGGTCCCCATCCTTCTTGCTTTTGATGACCATATCATCCACATAAACATCCAAATTTCTACCAATCTGCCCGCTAAATGCCTTATCGACTAACCGTTGATAAGTTGCTCCAGCGTTCCGGAGTCCGAAATGCATTTTGACGTAGCAGTACGTTCCTTTCGCCGTATGGAAATCCGTCTTTTCTTCATCCTCCTTCGCCATATGTACTTGATGGTAACCTTTGTAAGCATCCAGGAAAGACTTCCATTTAAAGCCACCTAAAGCTTCCACCTTCTGCTCGATCTCCGGAAGAGGATAACTATCCTTCAGACATGCTTTATTCAGGTCTTTGAAGTCAACACACATGCGCATTGATCCGTCAGCTTTTTTGACTAACACCAGATTGGTTATCCATTTCGGGTACTGGGCACTTCGCAAGACTCCCGCGGACCCTAAGTCTTCTATCTCTTTGTTTACAGTTTTGTTCCGATTAGCGGCCATGCCTCGTTTTGACTGCTTCACCGGAGGAAAGGCATGATTAATGCTCAATCGGTGTTCTGCTACTTCTCTTGACACACCCGTCATATCCTTAGGTTCCCAAGCAAAAGCTCGTTTGTACTTTTTCAACAAAGCCTCAAGCTCTTCCCTCAACTTCTTCGGAAGACCTCTTCCGATCCTGATTTTGGCTTCTGGGTACTCCGGATTAACGACAATCTGGACCTCCTCCTGTTCCGTCCAGCTATCCTGGTGAGTAATGCTATGACATTCCAACCGAGGCATTGGCATGCTCCGTATGGTGACTACCCCCTGCTCCGAAGGAAACTTGAGGAGCCCATGAATAGTGGAGGCGATGGCGTGCAACTGCCACATTCCAGTTCGCCCTAAGATGGCGTTTTATCTGGAAGGGGCTTCAACCACAATGAATTCTGCCAGAATTGTTTTGTAGTGATGTCCTTCCCAATCTGTTAATCTGACGGGAAGGTCCTTGGGCCAGACAAAATGTCCCGAGAAACCTAACACCGGAGCGTTAGCAGGTTTCAACAGGGCTCTGACATCGTCCGGGAACTTCTCAAAGCAATGCTCATACATAATGTTTGCTGAGCTTCCTCCATCTACATATATACGCCGAACCATCACCTTTGCTATGACACCGAAAATGACAAGGGGTTCCGTGCCTGCATATCCTTCCGGGACGGGGTCCCCTCTTCCAAATTCTACGATGATACCCTTTCTTTTTTGGTTTTGGGAGCCTGATGCCTCCGCGTTTCCGCTAAACCCCTATGACGCTTTCTCTTCTTCAAGGGTAACAATTTCGGCATTGTAGGCTGCCAGTTCGTTCTTCGCTGGTGGTTCTGCGGCGACCACCTCTTGCTTCCCTTTTGCATGACCTTCCTTTTCTCTTCTATAACTTTCGCAGGAGGCCGTGGTATGTCCCATGATCTTATGGAAATCACAGTGTGCATTAGACTCTGCGTAATGGGTGACCAAACCCAGTTTGGTCACCCCTACCACCTCTGCGCCACATCAGCTTTCTCTCTCCTGATCAAACACATGACCAGACAACGACAAAACCCCCGTAACGGGTGACCGAATCGGCATCCAATTTTTTTTCAGTTTTATTAATTTATATATAATATAATATTTATTTTTTATATAATATATTATTAAATTACTAATATATATATATATATATATATATATATATATATATATATATATATATATATATATATATATATATATATATATCCGTATATATATAAGAGAGAAAGAGGGCAAAACACAGGCGTTCACCAACGGTCGACTCCCCGACCGTTCAAGGGGGTCGACGCGTCGACCAAGGGAGGCCGTAACGGGGACGACGCGTCGCGGTCGTCCGATGTGGAGGTCGTGACCGATCGTTTGGTCGTGCGATACGCATGGTCTTAGGGTCTCTGGGTATCGCTTTCTCACCGTTCTTCCGTCAGTGGGTTTTCGCACTCCTTGGGCGTGGAAACTTTCCTGACGATGAGTATTGTATCGGTCATTCGGTGTCCTTCCTTCTGGCCCTATTCCTCTGTATGAAAATCTTCCGGACACTTGTTTGTACGGAACCCTAACTTTTTCCCCACCTTTATGCGAAGTTGCTCCTGCCGTCCCTTTTTTTTTCTAGAGCTTCGAATCGAAGTTTCTCAGCGCTTTCTTCTTCTTGTTTAAGTACCTTGTTCACCATGTTGATCATATCATCTGCCTTAACAAAATCTCTTTACGACAGCTCCTGGAACAGCTCTCATTCCCGAAGGCCGTATGTAAAAGCCGCTATTATAAGAGAATCTTCCAGGACGGGCATCCTCCGGCTCTTCTCATTAAACCTTTTGAAGTATAATTTATTAGACTCTCCTTCTCGTTGTCTGCAAGCCATGATGGATTGAGATTTTTTTTATACTTATTCTGCTGTATGAAGTTGTGGCTGAACTGGGTAACAAGCTCCTCAAAGCTAGCTATACTTCTTTGCGCCAGACTGGACAACCAATACCGAGCCGAACCTTCTAAGGTTCTCGCAAAAAATAAACACCATAGCTTCTGGTCCATAGGTATCATCCTTATGGCCCACCGAAAGCTTGCCACATGATCGTCCTGATCTCCGATTCCATCATAAGATTTGACCCTGGGTCCCTTAAGGCCCGGAGGGATTGGCATTTCATTGATATCGTCAGTGAACGGAGATCGGAAACTCCGGGGTGTTGAAAAAAGATGTTGAGTGGGTTCCTCCCTTCTTCTTCTAGTGATTCGTTCCCTTCCTTCTCTTCTTCGGCGGTCCAGACTGCGTGTCCGAACAGAGGAGATTTTCTCCTTGGAGACTTCCTCTTCGGATTCCTCCCGGGAGGATTCTTCGCAGTCCGAATAAGTTAAAGTTCTGCCAACCCCACTTGTTCCTTCCGTTGTCTTCCTTTGGCTTTTCTCCAAGTCTCTTAATTTTCTGAACTTGCAGAAAAGGTTGAATTCTTTGATTTCTTCTTTCGTCGGCTCGTCCTTCCCCGATCCGGAAGGGGAGGGCACGTCAGAGTATTAACTACTACCGAGGCCGAAAGGGGGGAGTAAGTTCATTTCTTGTCGGTACTGGGGAGCGGTTTCCTCCCTTTGGCGTCGATTCTAGGACCATATTGTTCTAGGTCCCAAGGATGGCGCCAAATGTTGAACCCTGATTCTTCTGGACTGGCGAAATTTTCCGTCTCGTCCAAGAACCTGCGTACAACCACGAAGAAACCCTAGTTAGGAGCCTCACGAGGGTCACCTCGTGAAGACACTCCGACGCTCAAGTCAGTACTTATATTAAAGGATTGAACCAGGATGGTATTGATTAGACGATCGTAATAAATGAGGTATGGTATTAATGCAAGGTATGTATTAAATGAGGAAGTGAGAGGGATTGCAGTGTGTTATTGCGTACCTTACCCTCTACCGAAGATGCTTATATATAGCGAAAGTTCTTAGGCGAGAGAAGTAGATTTCCCTCCTTCACACGCGACACCCGTTGGTCCTTTGGGTAAAAGCTTGGGACGAAACCTGTTTGATCCGCCGGTCAATATGGTGGTGTTCCGTCTTGGGCAGCTTCCAGCGCCCCTCGCATTAAATGCACATGCGCTTTCCCTTGAATCCCACTCACGTCAATTAGTTCTCGGGACTCATCGACCTGCTTCCTTCGTCGTCTTGTGTTACGTTTTCCCGCGCTTTGTGGATTTGGCCATGCACGTTCCGGAAGCTCGATACGTTTCTAAGAAGTCATAATACGTCATCAGTGCCGAAGTCATATCAAAAGCCATGCGCTAAATCTACAATGTTGGTTAAATGTATTTTTCTTTTTGTAAATTATGATTACGACGGATTAGTCGACATTTTTTACAAATTTTACGAACATAAGCTCTTATTTTCATATTTGTCACTTCTTACTTCAATTTTGAATCCACTTCTTGAAAGAAAATATTTTTTTTTGAAAATTTTGATTTTGAATCGTATTCCTAGGAACGCTTGAGGTAATTTTTACAATTATAATTGATTTAGGGTAACTTTTACGAGTTCAAATGAATACAGTTATTTTGAGGTAAGAACACTAACCTTAGAATACTCTTTAACTTTCGCGCGGCGTTTGGATAATGGTTATGTGGATGATCATGCAATATTAACGAACTAAAATTGGACAAATCCATTAAAATAGAACAATTGCTATATATAGTGTACGGAATTTTTTGTTTTTGTTAACGGTAAGTTAGTTAGTTACTTAGTTAGTAATTTGTGTCGGACAGTGGCATCCACAAGGATCATTATGTCCACCTTCGAATCTTCCGCCAATGGAGAATAAACCGCACAACCTATTCATCTGAAGAAAAATATTCAGCAAGACTCAAACCACAGACCTTATACGAAATATGGATGTGTTCTTTTGTTCCATGTTATAACTTATTATACGAGATCATTAATACCAACAAGGTATTGTAATAATGATCTACTACATCCGTTCCAAAATTATTGTACACAGACAAAAAATATATCATTTAAGAAAAGTGCAATTATCTATGCAACCAATAAAATTTCATCTTTACCACCTAATTGTTTTTTGATAGATGAAATTTTAAAGTTGACAATAATTTTGAGACATATTAAAAAGAAATATGGACAATAATATTGTGACGGATGAAGTAATATTTAATATACTAATAGCAAAAGAGAAATGTTATTGCTTTCTATAATTTTTGCCTATTTATCTTTTGGGTTTTGATAATGACAGCTTTAAGAGTTGTTAATAAGAGCATTAAAATATGTACATTAATCAACAACCACCTCCTGCATTTTAGGCATCACTTATCCACTAATGAAGATACAAATTCTTAAAGCATGCAATAGTTTGTTATTGACAGTCCTAAGGGCTGTCATTATCAAAACTTTTATCCTTGAGTAATGGTATTTCTTCCTACCATTTCTTCCTACCCATTTTGATCATGACAAGTGTCAAAATCAAGGGATGGTATGGGGAGAAAGAATTAGTGGAATAAGTGGATATGCTTATGGTAGGAACAGAAGGTAGGAAGAAATTTCATTTCTCCTTATCTTTTTATCCACTAGATCAAACAAGTGTCAAAATCAATGACGGATATGAAAAAGAGAATTAATAGATTACACATGTCATCTTTTAGCAAGTAGCAAGATATAGTAAACACAAATGATAAGAAATAGTAACATTCTCAATAGTATATCAACGTTTTTTGGGGATACTTGAATGGTTATAGCAACGGCTACAGCAGAATGGAAATCAACTAATGAAAACTTATAGATATATATATATATCCGTATATATATAAGAGAGAAAGAGGGCAAAACACAGGCGTTCACCAACGGTCGACTCCCCGACCGTTCAAGGGGGTCGACGCGTCGACCAAGGGAGGCCGTAACGGGGACGACGCGTCGCGGTCGTCCGATGTGGAGGTCGTGACCGATCGTTTGGTCGTGCGATACGCATGGTCTTAGGGTCTCTGGGTATCGCTTTCTCACCGTTCTTCCGTCAGTGGGTTTTCGCACTCCTTGGGCGTGGAAACTTTCCTGACGATGAGTATTGTATCGGTCATTCGGTGTCCTTCCTTCTGGCCCTATTCCTCTGTATGAAAATCTTCCGGACACTTGTTTGTACGGAACCCTAACTTTTTCCCCACCTTTATGCGAAGTTGCTCCTGCCGTCCCTTTTTTTTTCTAGAGCTTCGAATCGAAGTTTCTCAGCGCTTTCTTCTTCTTGTTTAAGTACCTTGTTCACCATGTTGATCATATCATCTGCCTTAACAAAATCTCTTTACGACAGCTCCTGGAACAGCTCTCATTCCCGAAGGCCGTATGTAAAAGCCGCTATTATAAGAGAATCTTCCAGGACGGGCATCCTCCGGCTCTTCTCATTAAACCTTTTGAAGTATAATTTATTAGACTCTCCTTCTCGTTGTCTGCAAGCCATGATGGATTGAGATTTTTTTTATACTTATTCTGCTGTATGAAGTTGTGGCTGAACTGGGTAACAAGCTCCTCAAAGCTAGCTATACTTCTTTGCGCCAGACTGGACAACCAATACCGAGCCGAACCTTCTAAGGTTCTCGCAAAAAATAAACACCATAGCTTCTGGTCCATAGGTATCATCCTTATGGCCCACTGAAAGCTTGCCACATGATCGTCCTGATCTCCGATTCCATCATAAGATTTGACCCTGGGTCCCTTAAGGCCCGGAGGGATTGGCATTTCATTGATATCGTCAGTGAACGGAGATCGGAAACTCCGGGGTGTTGAAAAAAGATGTTGAGTGGGTTCCTCCCTTCTTCTTCTAGTGATTCGTTCCCTTCCTTCTCTTCTTCGGCGGTCCAGACTGCGTGTCCGAACAGAGGAGATTTTCTCCTTGGAGACTTCCTCTTCGGATTCCTCCCGGGAGGATTCTTCGCAGTCCGAATAAGTTAAAGTTCTGCCAACCCCACTTGTTCCTTCCGTTGTCTTCCTTTGGCTTTTCTCCAAGTCTCTTAATTTTCTGAACTTGCAGAAAAGGTTGAATTCTTTGATTTCTTCTTTCGTCGGCTCGTCCTTCCCCGATCCGGAAGGGGAGGGCACGTCAGAGTATTAACTACTACCGAGGCCGAAAGGGGGGAGTAAGTTCATTTCTTGTCGGTACTGGGGAGCGGTTTCCTCCCTTTGGCGTCGATTCTAGGACCATATTGTTCTAGGTCCCAAGGATGGCGCCAAATGTTGAACCCTGATTCTTCTGGACTGGCGAAATTTTCCGTCTCGTCCAAGAACCTGCGTACAACCACGAAGAAACCCTAGTCAGGAGCCTCACGAGGGTCACCTCGTGAAGACACTCCGACGCTCAAGTCAGTACTTATATTAAAGGATTGAACCAGGATGGTATTGATTAGACGATCGTAATAAATGAGGTATGGTATTAATGCAAGGTATGTATTAAATGAGGAAGTGAGAGGGATTGCAGTGTGTTATTGCGTACCTTACCCTCTACCGAAGATGCTTATATATAGCGAAAGTTCTTAGGCGAGAGAAGTAGATTTCCCTCCTTCACACGCGACACCCGTTGGTCCTTTGGGTAAAAGCTTGGGACGAAACCTGTTTGATCCGCCGGTCAATATGGTGGTGTTCCGTCTTGGGCAGCTTCCAGCGCCCCTCGCATTAAATGCACATGCGCTTTCCCTTGAATCCCACTCACGTCAATTAGTTCTCGGGACTCATCGACCTGCTTCCTTCGTCGTCTTGTGTTACGTTTTCCCGCGCTTTGTGGATTTGGCCATGCACGTTCCGGAAGCTCGATACGTTTCTAAGAAGTCATAATACGTCATCAGTGCCGAAGTCATATCAAAAGCCATGCGCTAAATCTACAATGTTGGTTAAATGTATTTTTCTTTTTGTAAATTATGATTACGACGGATTAGTCGACATTTTTTACAAATTTTACGAACATAAGCTCTTATTTTCATATTTGTCACTTCTTACTTCAATTTTGAATCCACTTCTTGAAAGAAAATATTTTTTTTTGAAAATTTTGATTTTGAATCGTATTCCTAGGAACGCTTGAGGTAATTTTTACAATTATAATTGATTTAGGGTAACTTTTACGAGTTCAAATGAATACAGTTATTTTGAGGTAAGAACACTAACCTTAGAATACTCTTTAACTTTCGGGCGGCGTTTGGATAATGGTTATGTGGATGATCATGCAATATTAACGAACTAAAATTGGACAAATCCATTAAAATAGAACAATTGCTATATATAGTGTACGGAATTTTTTGTTTTTGTTAACGGTAAGTTAGTTAGTTACTTAGTTAGTAATTTGTGTCGGACAGTGGCATCCACAAGGATCATTATGTCCACCTTCGAATCTTCCGCCAATGGAGAATAAACCGCACAACCTATTCATCTGAAGAAAAATATTCAGCAAGACTCAAACCACAGACCTTATACGAAATATGGATGTGTTCTTTTGTTCCATGTTATAACTTATTATACGAGATCATTAATACCAACAAGGTATTGTAATAATGATCTACTACATCCGTTCCAAAATTATTGTACACAGACAAAAAATATATCATTTAAGAAAAGTGCAATTATCTATGCAACCAATAAAATTTCATCTTTACCACCTAATTGTTTTTTGATAGATGAAATTTTAAAGTTGACAATAATTTTGAGACATATTAAAAAGAAATATGGACAATAATATTGTGACGGATGAAGTAATATTTAATATACTAATAGCAAAAGAGAAATGTTATTGCTTTCTATAATTTTTGCCTATTTATCTTTTGGGTTTTGATAATGACAGCTTTAAGAGTTGTTAATAAGAGCATTAAAATGTGTACATTAATCAACAACCACCTCCTGCATTTTAGGCATCACTTATCCACTAATGAAGATACAAATTCTTAAAGCATGCAATAGTTTGTTATTGACAGTCCTAAGGGCTGTCATTATCAAAACTTTTATCCTTGAGTAATGGTATTTCTTCCTACCATTTCTTCCTACCCATTTTGATCATGACAAGTGTCAAAATCAAGGGATGGTATGGGGAGAAAGAATTAGTGGAATAAGTGGATATGCTTATGGTAGGAACAGAAGGTAGGAAGAAATTTCATTTCTCCTTATCTTTTTATCCACTAGATCAAACAAGTGTCAAAATCAATGACGGATATGAAAAAGAGAATTAATAGATTACACATGTCATCTTTTAGCAAGTAGCAAGATATAGTAAACACAAATGATAAGAAATAGTAACATTCTCAATAGTATATCAACGTTTTTTGGGGATACTTGAATGGTTATAGCAACGGCTACAGCAGAATGGAAATCAACTAATGAAAACTTATAGATATGTAACTACTTCTATACATATTTCAACCGTTTTGACCGTACTTGGAGGATTAACTAGTTCGATACAAAAATCGATTTCTAAAACATTGTTCATTATCTGATTTTTATTCTTTAATATGTCGAAATAACAAATTGTAGATCAACACAACTACCACCAGATTGGAAGGAAAGCAAAAGCAATATATTGAAGTATCAATGTTTGATGAAGCCTCAATGTATGTGTATATTAGCACTACCCACCACAATTTTGGAATTATTTGGCAACTGTTTCTGTTTTGTTTTATATGTATGTACACTTTTATAAAATATCTAACATCGTAATGTTTATCTAATTTCAGAAGCATAAGTTTTTTAATTTGTATGTGTTGACAAACATTTATGTTTATACTTACTTCGTATCAAAATAAGTGAATCATTTTACTTTTTGAGTTGAATTAAAATAAGTGAATCACTTTAATAATTACCTTATTTGGTAAGTTTTATATTTAAAATTACCCCTTTATACTTACTTATCTCTCTTTAAACATTATTAAAGGTGTGGGCTCATCCATTTTTGTCATCTTCCTATAAAAAACAACAAAATACTACAAGGTGTGGGGATCATCCATTCTAATTACCCCATTTAATTTCACTAATATCTTATTACCGTATTTTGCTTCAAAAAACGTGAATTTAAAAGTGATTCACTTATTTTGATACGGAGGAGTATAAACAAAATTATTTCAGCGGTTTTGTAAGTGACTAAAAAATTGATTGACAAACAAACCGTAGTTAATTATACGATTTTAATAAAGTTTAGCTTTGAAAACTCATAAATAAATATGCCTAATGTTTTACCTAAGAAACAAACAATCGGTTATCAAAAACGATTTAATCAATTTGGGACAGTTAAATCAGATTATTCAGTAGTCGATCAGTTAATGATCAGTTTCTATGCTCACCCCTAAAATTACACGCCACATGATGCAGATACCTTGATAATCTTACAAAACAATTTTATCTTTCAAGGAAAGTGACTTGTTATATTGACTATGGTCATAATTTGTTTGTCAACAGTGAAGTATGGTAGTTAATTACTTCATTATATGTTAAGTACAAAAGTTTCAATTTTCTGGGCAAATGAAAATTCTTACAAATGATGTGTTTAGCATTTAAATAAACAAGATGATGTGATTTTCATAATTATCCAATTAAATTATACACATGTTAACAAACCTGAACCATGTTAACACAATCGACAAAGAATAATACCATGATAATAAATATACAAATAAACAAATGAAAGATAACAACATCATGCCAAATCGGCCTCCAACGTTTACCAAAGAACTACAATCAGAAGTTCTTTTTTTCTTCTTCTAAATGTTTCATTTATTATATTTCTTTCTAATTTTTAGAGCTATTTTTAAATCTATGACAAATTGACAATAGAGCCTTGTATGAAATATTCTAAACATCTGATTAATTATTGAACACCTATATTATATCACAAGTCAAGTACGACATTTATAATTTTTTGTTGAATGAGAAGAATATAATTAGTTCTCTATGACCAAAATAATAGATGATAGATCACTTTTGAATATATTACTATTCAAAGAGCAATAAATCAAAGTTGGAAAAAAATGAATTTTTTCAAAATTATTTCCTACTTTTATTATTCTACCAAAACAGTAATTAAAAGGTCAAAAGGCTGGAAGAATTCAAGGCTATGGTTATATAGGATCGGCAACTCAATGAACCTGCAATAGTTGAGCTTAAGAGTAGGGGTGTAAATTAGCCGAGTCGAGCCCGAGCTCGACTAGGTTTAAGCTCGGCTCGTTTAAGTTTTAAGGAACTCGACCTCGAGCCCAGCTCGTTTCGAGCTTTATATGTAAAACTCGGGCTCGACTCGTTTATGTTTTCACAGGTTAGGGCTCTGCTCGATTAGGCTAATTTAAGCTCCCGTTTATACAAAATATATAATTCTTTTTATTTAATTATAATATTTAATATATTATGTAAACACTTCATTTTTATATTATATTTTATACATATATATATACGTATAGTATATATACACACATAAGTATAAAATAAAATAAAATAAAACTTATAATAATTAATATATATTTACTCGTTTAGGCTAGCAAGCCTAATCAATCTTAGCGGATCAAGCTCGGGCTCGGGCTCGTTTAATAAACGAGCTCTTAGTTAAGTTCAGATTCGGCTTATACTCATTTAAGCTCGGCTCATTTTGAACTTTTAACGAGCCGATCACGAGTAGCTCACGAACAGCTCGGCTCGTTTTCACCCCTACTTAAGAGTGCCGAGCCTATACTAACTATAATGGTCTTAATTACTTGGAGATTTTATATACGTAGTATAATTTTTAAGAATGGTTTATTGTTCTGCATTATTATAAGATTATATTTATAATATTATATGGGTCGGTTCTGAGTTGAGCTGAAACCCAAGTTTTTGTAAAAAAAATGTCAATTTTACAGAAAGAATGTCAATTTTATATAGTCCTCTACTTGTACAGAAAGAATGCCAGTTTTATAGAAAAGTTTTGAAAGAAAACTCAGAAAAACTTCTTATAGAAAAAAAATCTCAGTTTTTAGCTTATAGCTAATTTGTTTTTTTAAAAACTGAATTTTACAATTCTGAAAAACAAGAAACAACCTAATAAATTGAAGTCATAACTGCATGGTCAATCTAAAACCATCTAATAAGCCGAACTCATAGCTATATTATTAGGAAGGTATTTTTCGGCTATTTTGGATAGTTAAAGGGTCAAAAACGTCATTTTTTATTTTCAGATTAAATTGAAGACTTGAAAAATTTAATTAAATATATTAGGATTTATCTTTTAATTAAAATGATATATCTATCTACTATTTGTGCCTATTTATCTTCCTACTCAATTAATGACAATATGTTATAGTCTCCACGTTCCATTTTTATTGTGTTTACTTTTTCAAATGTCCCAAAAAATTTGTCCATTTGAAAATTCAACCAGTTAAAAAACACTTAGTAGAAAGGATAAAATTCTATTGGTTGTACAGTGTAATAAATGCACTTTTCCTAAACTGTACGATTTTCAAACGTGGACAATAATTTTAGGACGAAGTGAGTATTTGATCTAATGTATTACTCTAAGAATGCCTGCTTGGAATTCGTTTACTGTTCTTAAATTTCATAATCCGAATCACGTATAGCAACTTAAGCACAACTATGAATCAAAAAAATAAATAACATTAGAAATCACATAAACATTCAACATTCACAAACAGATCAACATGATTCACACTGAAAATTATATGCAAGAAAGCCGTTATTCAAAGCTATGTCAACCACAATTCACAACAGAAAAAAGAAAAAGAAAAAAGTTTTATAACATTCTTTTTAGAATCCAATATTCCTTTACTAGATCAGATCCTAAACAACATTAAGTCAGATCAAGTTACATACCAATAAAAAAACCGCAAAAACTCATTTTTCACGCAGCTTTCCAACAAGAAATCGCGTAAATTATCCTCCCTTTCCACCCCTGTAAAAGCCAATTATTATCCACATCAAACATAAAATCCTTATGATATAATCCCACTTTCTCTTTCGCCAATTTGATTATCTCGCGAGAAAATGGCACCGAAACAAGACCGGCTCTTAAATTACGAACATGCCACTGCTTATAAGTTTCGGGTCTCTCAATTCTTTCCCGCCCTTCACAAGCTATCACATTCAAAGCTTCTCTCCCAAAAAGCTCACCTTCTAGAAGCATCCTTTCAGCCCGTTCCCGAGGTACATTTGTTTCAAGCATATCAAATAAAGCCGAAAAATGAAAAAGCGCTTCCCGAAAACGGGTCAGAAAAAACGGGGCGTTGTACAACCCGTTTAACGTCCCGTGGATAAATACATTCGGGCTGATTTTCTTAATCAAATCAAGAACCACGTTTCGTGCACTATCCACACCAACCGTTTCATCAAGCAAGTTTTTCGACCTATACATACAATTAACCACCAAAAACTCGTTTTTATCGATTTTGAGATCGTCAACGTTAACGTTTTCCCATCTGTTTGCAATCGCGTGGTACTCGAACGGTACGTTGAATTGCTTCGCGTATTCGCGTAACCGAGCGCCTGTTTCTTCGATCCGTTCGGCTGGTCTGAACCCTGGTTGTGGGAACTCAACCCCGGTTAACCTTAACCGGGGTGGCCCACCTTTTCTTTGTGAAATACGTTGAATAAAAGTAGGCCATTGGAAACCGTATAGAATACCAAAATCAATAACGTGTATTCTCGTCGCGTTTTCGGCCATATTCATAATCGTCCTATTTGAAGCAAAATTTGAGATTTTTCTAAAGGGAGAAGAAGCGATGTAGAGATAATAAGCTTTAATGTAATCAGAAGAAGATGTTTTTTTGGTAATTAATCCTCGGTATATTTGACTACCAGTGCCAGCTAAGCGTGCTTCTAGACCGTTAGCAAAACAATGAGCTAATCTTTGATTACCATCACCATAAGGTGAAGAATGTTGTCTAATTTGTTTGAGTAATTCATTTGCATTCCTTCTATCATCAGCAGCAACAGCTTGTGCACATGTCACTAAAAGTGTTCTTAAATCTATAACTTCTTTTCTGTTTTTCGGTTTTCTACCACGAGTTTTCCCTTTACCTTTCGTTAAGATTTTCGGTTCTTTATCTTTGAGTTTATCTTTACTCGTTTCGGTTCTTAATTTGTTACGCATTAACCGTAGTTCCACATCACCTTCTCCCATACTACAGAGTAAAATCAAATCAATTTCATTTGATCTCAAAGTAGAATCTTCAAAAATTGCAGGTTGTTTAACAGTCCGTTCATCATCCCCAATTTCACCATAAGGATTTTTTCTAACCCTAGAGCCTAATTGCAACATTCTTAAATCAGCAGTTTCATTGGAATTTGATAACAATTTGTTATCGTTAGGAAGAAACTTATTAGCTTCTTCAACGCCTTTTTTGAATTTCATCATCATATGATTCTCATCACAGATATCAGAAGGATCATTGGTTAAGTAATCACTACCATTAGGGGATTCATTAACATATGTATTATGATCTGATGGTGATGAGCTGTAATTTTGACTTTCTATAAACTGGTCAACAGAAAACAAACCTTGATTATAAGATGGTGATGGCGATGGAGGATACTTCTTGCCAATTACGTCATATAATGATTTCTCAGCAGCTTGAAGATCAAGAGAATCATAAAGCATACAGTTTTTGTCCTCCATATCTTCTTCCATAAGCACCTGACGAATATACCCCAAAACTGCATCTGACAGATCACAGTCTTCATGAAGTTCATCTTCTACACTCGAACTGACAACCGGAGATGAAGAAGTGGTTGGAGGATCGAATTGAAGACCTCTAAAGCTGTGAGAATTCTGGTACGCATTCACTTCATTGACTGGATTATAAATCGAAAACGTATTTTCAAACAGAGGTCGATTATTTAGGGCTTTTTCATCTGGTAATACAGTAATACCTTGAGTGTCGAATTGAATTTCATTTCCGTTATTTGAGCTACCAAATCGCCCAATTCGTGGATCCATTCACATCAACTGGATCAAAATAATGTATTTTAAAGCCCTGGATGCACTATTTGTTGAACAACAGTGAAGATTAAAGCAAAATTGGAACAAACTGAAGCTTTTTCACTAGAGAAAGAATCGGTTTGATGGAATTGAAAGTTGATTCAACGAATGTGAGATTGTGCATTTGAACATTGACCACCAACTTTTACATGTGCTTCATGAGTAAGGTAAAGCTGCTAATAGGTCCCTGCTGACGTCATAAATTCAAGTCAACTATAGGAACCAACGTTAAACAACGAAAATTAATTTTTAATTGGTGCAAACCAAAAAAATTAGGTATTGTAATGTGAGACAGCACATGTTAATTAATGCACATAAATTTCTTTAAACTATTATGCACCGAAATTTTGCAAAATACATTAAAGAATTCTGAAATTTCTGTGTGTTATATAAATACTCCCTCCATCCCATTTTTATTGTCCACTACAAAAAAAAAACACACAGTTTAAGAAAAAGTACATTAATTATACTACGTCACCAATCAAATTTTATCTTTCCCACTTAAATGTTTTTTGATTGGTTGAAATTTAGAAAAGGACAATCTTTATGGGACAAACTAAAATACTATAGTGGACAATAAAAATCAGACAAGAGTAGTAAGCATTTCTTTAATTTAAATGAAACTTAACATATGTTAATATTTTTCATATGTGTCTTGAGGACATTCTTTAGAAAAAATAAAAATAGAAATAACAACTATACATGAATCTAACTAAACTTTAAGGGCAAGTTAGTAAAGATAACTAGTTTGATTTAGTTTTTTTTTAATAAGAATCATTTTTAAAATCTATGTATTTTAATTGTAAGATACATAATTTTATATCCAAGTTGATCGGTTTTACCTAATCAAATACTAAAATATGATATATATTTTTTTTATTGATTTGAACGTACTATGTTTCTAGAATTAATAATATCGAGAACAATTTGTATGCAACTTACTTTTTTTTAAAGTGTTAAGTGGATACTATAACAAGACTTCATTAACTGGAATGAATAGAAAATACATTATATTCTTGTACGTTTGCCAGATTTGAAATATAGCATGCTTCACGGTGAAAGAATCATAATTTTATTTTTGTCTACAAAATAGACTGGACATAAGTGCAGTGTCAATGATCCTTTGGTTCTCTCTTTCAGTATACTTCTGTATTAGCACGGTTGTGACAATTATGTTGTTGATTCAATGAGTTCGATTCGGTGACGTCTCAAGAGAAGAGGAGGGAAATGAGACATTTTTTGGGTATCGGGTTTTTTGTGTGTGTACTTTACGTATTAAATATTGAGTGAATGTGTATTATTGACATGAGTGTGTCAGTTGACGTGGTCTTAATTTGGCGGAAACTGAAGTATAGTGATGGTCACATTTGGGAGCGGTCTTACTACACTACTACAGATCGGGTTTGTTGTTGTGGACGTATAAATTTATATATTGCGGTGGTATAATATAACCGCAACAACAAATGACTATCGCACTGCAAAAGAAAGAACCGCAACAACAATGCAATTTGTTGTTGCGGCCATGCAAAACCCGCAATAACAATTCCATTTGTTGTTGCCGCCATACAATAACCGCAACAACTACCATATTTGTTGTTGCGGCCATACTCTACCCGCAACAACAATCTAAATTTTCAGTTTAATTAATTATTTAATTAATTGGCAAACAAAAATAAATTTCATAAAAATACAACGATAACATTACATATATGTAACAAACTATTACAAACCAAACCAAAACAAGGACAACCAAAACCTAAACACAAAGCTAATAAACATGCATGTTGAATTCAGAGAAGAGTAACCTTGAAGAAAAATCCTTGACCATTGTTTTTTTCTTCGAGATCAAGGGTGAACATGACATGTTGGTTCGTGCGGATGCCCATCTTCTGTTTGAAGTCGACCATATCACCATTGATAGTCATATGGTCCATAAAACGAACATTGGACCTCCTTCGATCACCGTGGGTTTGTAAATTGAAAACTTTACCATATGGGGGACTCATCTCAAGATTTTCCAAAGCAACCAAAGGATGCTCATCCCAAAGTTGGTGATCCCTAACAAATTTTGCTGGAATAGTCCGATGATGAAGAAACGAAAATTAAATTTATACTACAAATTATAATGGTTATATATATATATATATATATATATATATATATATATATATATATATATATATATATATATATAGCAAGAAACTAAAAAGAAAAATCATACAATTTTTTTGTCATGGACGCACACCATTTTACGATGAAATAATTATTAACTTGTACTTCGTGATCACCAATATGCAGACTAGAACTCATATTAGAAACTTACAAAAGAATCTTATTTTGAAAAGTATTTTGATATAACAAAAGGAATGCATGAAGTCTTATACTTAAAGAAACTTACAAAGACAACTAAAATTTTTGGCGAGATTGGTGATTTGGCGCGCATCACAACTGTACAACCGCATCTCCAAACAAGTAAATAGTCAAGTTGATTTCTGATGCAGCATCAACAAGATTCGCGCACGAACAACATTTGCTGCAATATGTGAATCTTGACGATGCCGCACCAGTAAGCAATGCCTCTAATTTATCTTCATATATGAAAATTAAGTTTGATCCATCAAAATAATGGCAATTAGAGTCCAATATATAGAGCTGAAATAAAGTTCTCTTTTAATTTCAAAGAAACTATCATTACGTAAATTTTAGAATCTCAAGAAAATATTTGATTCTCCTGCAACTCTCTATCTGTGATATGGTAAAAATCGAGGAAAATAATTTGTTGGTGCGGTTATCGTATTTTTTGGTGCGGTTATGAGGATAAGTATTAAAAAGTAGCTGTAACACTAGCTGTAATTTTCATCCAACTTGATCTGCAGTATTTACTTGGTGCATTTAATTTAAATCCCAAAATCAAATAAAAACGGTGCAGGCACACTGTTATATTTGTAAGTGAGGTTTTAGTATTTGTTATTGCGGTTACACTGTTACGCGCTTAAATTTCAACTGACGGTTGATTTTCCATTTTCAATTTGGCATTTACTGGCTGCAACTTTTGAGGCCCTTGGTGGTTATATAAAGTTAACCAATATTCTTCTAAAATGGTAACCTTCGCTAGAAAATTATTAGTCAAAAACTTTACTTTGTTATCAACCATGAGTTCCCAAAGCGATGAACAAAATCCAGCTGAAATGATTGAAATCGACTCTTCTACTGATGATGAGATTAGCAACTATCGAAGTGAAGATCCTTTGGAAAGAAGCCATTTCTTCACTGTGAAATGGAATACTTACATAGTTAATCGTTCTGAAATTGTATGCTAATACTGTGGTTCTTTTTTCTTTCTGTTTTTATTTATAATGATTAAATATATTTTGTTTTGATGTCTTAATTTCAGACTATACCAGCAAAGGCAGGTCATGATCACAAGCTCTAGAACTATGGCCTGTTTGTGTCTTCGAGAGAGGAGAAATGAGTGAAAGGTTCGTGATGGTTGATACCTTTCGTAATCGAAAGAAACCAGTTGAAGAAAGACCCTATGGCCCGATCACCATTCATGGGAATTTGACGAGTTGAGAATGAAGTGGGACATCAGATGGAACCAAAGGGTTGTTTTCACAATTGATCTGGAGAAAACGAAGCCTCGAGGCCGAGTTTTTTTAAAGTTACTTTGTTTTAATTTGTTTGTTTGGTTTCTAATTTTGTGACTTTTTAATTTTCGTTTCTAATGCATGCACGTTTATAATATTAAGTTTCGTATTTTTAGTTAATCATCTATCTTCAAAGTCTCCGTTCAAAAAAAATCTATTTTCAAATTTAGAATGTCTAATTTCAAATAATTAATTTATAATATTAACAGATTAACATTAATATTTTAATTGATTAATTTATAATATTAACAAATTTAGACTGGAATCTTTTTTGCGTTTATGATGGTTTCCAAGATGTAGTAGTTGGAAATTAATCATCTATCTTTAAAATCTATCAATTTAATTTCATATCATGTAAACAAGTTTTACTTGTAAAACGTTATTTATTGTAACGACTAGTTTACATTCGTTAGTGCGGTTTTATTTCTTTTGTTGTAGCGGGTGTATTGTTTGTTATTGCGGTTCGACCGCAATAACAAAACAATTTTGAATTATTTAATATCCAACGAACATATTTTGAAATAGTTGTCTTTCTTCTTCGTTGAGATCTTGTTTTCGTTCTGCTACTCTTTTTAAGGTAATTTCGTTTACTTTTTTTAATTTCATGCTTTGAAGTAGACTTAGAAAAGTAAGTAGCTTCCAATTAGTTGCCAAAATAGACAAATTACATTCATAAACTAGAGAATATAGTAGATTATGCAAACATTGCATATCCTATGAAAACTATGCAAATCCCTATCAAATACATTTTCATTTTCCTTAGCATTAAGTCACGTTCCTCCAGCTTCATTTCAAGATTGTTCTTCGAATTTATTAATCATGGAATGATTTGTTTGGATCTTTCACACATACCAGGATCAAACCACACAAAAAACCTACATGTAGAACCCTATAAAAAGAATATACAATAGTTAAGTTGAATTCTAAAATGGTTATATATTAAAGAAACCACGTGTTCGTTTTTTTTAGGTTGAATTAATTACTTGATAAATGGCTGAATATGAGACTTACTTATATAGTCTTTAATTACCATTTAAATATAATATTAATTAATTTTTATTGTGGTTTTATTAATTTTTAGATGGAGCGTAATTATTGGATGTATCAAGCTCTACGTTCGTCCGCCGATTATGTCATCGGTGTTGGAAATTTAATTCGGTTTGCTGAATCGAATCGCGTTAAGAACGCAAGTCCTTCGATTTTATGTCTTTGCAACGTTTGTAAAAACTCTAAAAGATTCACAAACACTGCTGATATAGAGCACCATTTGTTTCGCCATGGTTTTATGTATAATTACACTTGTTGGTCAAGTCATGGAGAATCACGACTTGATTGTAACACATATTCGTCATAGTACGTGGCCAATTCTCTTATGCATTTACAATCTCCCACCATGGTTATGCATGAAACGGAAATACATTATGATGTCGTTGTTGATTCAAGGTCCGAAACAACCGAGTAATGATATTGATGTTTATTTATCCCCTTTGATTGATGACTTTAAAACTCTTTGGAGTGATGGTGTAGATGTATACGATGCTTATAGAAAAGATCAATTTAAATTGCGGGCCATGGTTTTTTGTACTATCAATGACTTTCCAGCATACGGTAACTTGTCAGGATACAAAACGAAGGGTAAGAAAGCTTGTCCTGTTTGTGAAGATGAGACAAGCTCGGTGTGGTTACGAAATTGCAAAAAAACTATATACATGGGACATCGAAGATTCCTTACCAAGAGTCACCCCTTTAGGAAGAAGACGATTGAGTTTGCCGGAACTGTCGAGGTCAGGACGGTGAAGAAACGATTTGATACATTTTCACGAGTTGAAAATATTAACGTTGTGTTGGGTAAGATATTCCGTATTGATAATGATGCCATCTGGAAAAAGAAGTCCATATTTTTTCAATTGCCTTACTGGAGACATTTAGATGTTAGACATTGTCTTGATGTTATGCACATAGAATAAAACGTATGTGAGAGCTTGATAGGCTTATTATTGGATATTAAGTATAAAACTAAAGACGGTATTAAGGTTCGAAATGACATGGTCGAGATGGGAATACGTAAATATCTTGCTCCCATACAACGAGGCACTCGTACTTATCTTCCACCCGCATGTTATAATACAACGAAAGAAGAAAAAAAAAAGTTCTGCCAATGTTTGCACGATATTAAGGTTCCGTCATCTTATTCAGCAAACATTAAAAGATTTGTGTCGATGAAAGATTATAAATTGCTTGGGATGAAGTCTCACGATTGTCATGTTTTGATGACACATATGATTCCAATCGCAATACGTGGAATTTTACAAGATGATATCCGACATACAATCACAAAGCTTTGTTTTTTTTCAACAATATTCATACGAAAGTTATTGATGTGGAAGATTTGGGCAAATGGGAGAAAGACGTTTATGTTATCCTTTGTGAACTGGAGATGCACTTCCCACCATCATTTTTTGATATAATGGTTCACCTAATATCTCATATCAACAAGAGATTAAGGCATGTGGTCCTGTATTTCTACGTTACATGTACCCTTTTGAAAGATACATGAGAGTATTGAAAGGTTATGTAAGAAACCGTAATCGACCAGAGGGAAGTATTATTGAAGGCTATACTTCTGAAGAGGTGATTGAGTTCTGCCAAGGTACATATGTATATATATGATCAAATTGGTGGCTAGCATACATTACAATTGATCTATTCGTTGATCTTTAAGGCTTAAATATATATATTTAACAAAAAATAAGTTATTATATATATTTTTTTCTTAGGCTATATGGAAGGTGTCAGAAGTGTTGGTGTTCCTAAAAGTCGTCATTCAGGTCGACTTGAAGGAAAGGGAGGAGTAGGTTTTAAGATAATAGTGCCAATGCACGAAGAACTACAAGTTGCTCATTTAGTAATCTTAAAGCACATGACATGCCTCACTCCATATATTGATGAACATATGGATATGTTAAAGGTGACGAACCCGGGTAAAGAACAAGTGCGGTACATAAATAACGAAAACAAAGATTTGGCAAGTTGGTTGAAAGAGAGGGTGACAACAAGTGACGACGTTGATAACACCGTCAAAAAATTGGGACAAGGTCCAGTTGCTAGAGTAAAATCTTATCAAGGATATGATATTAATGGTTATACATTTTACTGAAGGAATTATGTGCACAGTTAGTCAACCTATGATGATACATCCATGCCTACGAAACACTTAATGTAACATCCCAAAAATCAGGGGGAATTTAAAAATTTTTAATAAATAAAATATTACATTGTTCCCCAAAAGTACAAGTAACTCAAAGGTCCCAACTCATAAATAAAAATATAAAACCGTCTCGTGTTTTAAATGCGGAATAATTAAAGATTTTAAAACAAAACATGTTTGACTCAAAATAAATGTTTTAATCCAAATCCATAAATATAAAAATAGAAATGCAGCTCATCAACCATTGACCTTCTCTTTGCCTTTGCTAGTACCTGCAAAATGGGAGGGAGTGTTTGGGGTCAGCCACCGCTGAGTGAATAATCAACACCATAAACATACACATACAAACAATCCACACCACATAAGTGATCCCTAGAGACTCTACTCAATTCTCGATTATTAGACCTTTTATTAAATCTCATTAGGTTCGCCGTGGGTTGTGACGATGCTCAACGTACGCCCACCGCCATACGCTCGTCACAACACCCTCTTCCAACACCCGTCCTCTAGGTGCCCCGCAGTACCACGCTGACAGTCGTGTAGTGTACTTTGGCAACTCAAACGGGAAGAGTTGGCTCTCGCCGTCGCCTCTTGCGATCGGTAATTAAAATCTCATAGTTATTAGGTTAGTTTTATTAACGTGTTGACTCATACGACATGTACTCATATAAAACAAACCATCTCATACTCAACACATATCATCTCAACATATATGTAATCAACTAGCACATCTCACATGCATATAACTCATAAACATAACTCATGTACGCAGATCATCACATAATGATATGGTACTTAGCTCGATTACTCAACATCCATATCTCAGTTCATGATGTATTTAAAATAAAAACACTTAGCACATCATCAAATAAACAAGCTTATCTCAAAGCAATAGCAATTCATGACACATAGCACATAATCATGAAATGAAAGTAAATGCAAGTTTATAGTGAGATCACCAACCTCGAATAGACGTATGCTCATAAATATCCTCGGTGCAGAAGATCGTCTCTAATCAAGTCCTAAGAGGTCCTACATAGCACAATGAAGCTCGGGTTAGGATTAGACTCAAAGGTAGTTTCAGCAGAGACTAAACAACACTCAGCACTCTCACGGGAACGGTCTTGACTCACAAACCGTTCATTAGATTTGTCCCAAATTTTTACCATGGAAACTAGACTCAGAATAATACAAAACATCCTCAAGTGGCTTCTGCCCAAAAACGGACTCTAAGGGTCTCAAAACAGGCTCACAAAACAGAATAGCTGCACAGTGAAATCTCTTGCGACAATTTACGAAAACAGGGATATCTTTTAAACCGTAAATCAGATTGACGAGCCATCAGTGGAAACGGAAAGAGGACTCAGAAAACTAGTGACCTTCACGGGCCAAAAATCTAAAAACGTATTTTAAGTGTGGTAAAAATAGACTCGAACATAGTGCACAGATTCTGCCAAAAATCCAGTTTAATGTTTAAAACCCGATTTGAAATCCCGACATCAACCCGCTTATTCTCGAGACACCGACCGTCCCGAAATTCACTTTTAAACTCAGAAACATGTTTACTATGAATCTAGATCTTTATTTAAAAATATATCTCGGTTTAGGAAACCAAGAACCCTACGGGTTCGGTTTCCGTTTTTCGGTTAATAAAACGCCTTGGTTATTACTAAAAGGTTTTTATCCAAATCAACCCAACACTATTCAAATATCAGTTCACTAAACCCGACACTCAGCTGATAACAATTAAAATTTTGACACCAAAATAGTTCACAATAAAAACGAGTTGAATGCTAGAATTGGTTAACAATGACGGTCATCACAAACACTCAAATACAAGTTAAGATTGGTAACAAAAATTCAACGAAACCCGAGCCCTAATTGGCTCGGTCACAGCTGCGAATTCAACTTACACGGATCAGAATTAAATATGATTTTAACAAGAAATAACAAGAAGGAATCGGTTAGGGTTCTACCGATTGAAACGCCAATCTGGCTAAGGAAGGCTTGCTCGATGATGCTTGCTGTCCAGTTTAGGGAACACCTGAACTCGAACTCCATACGATCTGATAACATGAGTGGTCATAGGTTGGAACCCGATGTACATATGAAACATTGTTGCACGGTGATGATTCTGATCGAGGACGAGGGCAACAACCAAAACAATTATCGAACTCTTTACGCCGGGATCGAGATTAACGAACAACGAGGGCAGCGGGAACAATTCTGCTCGGTGTAAATGTCAAAACACGGTAACAACATTACTGAGTTAGATACCGTAAACATAGAGTTGAGTGCAGAAACGAAAGAGGAGGCCAAGAACTTACTGAATAGAACACATGAACTCCTTGATTCTCAACTGTAATCAGCGATGGTCAAAAGAATGGATGGAAGGCTCGATTAATCTTTGCTCGAATGAAGGCTGCAACGAAGGAGATGCTCTAAACTGGAAGCTGCGATGGTCATTTGTTTGCTGCTGGAATCAGAAGATAAAGCATGACGGTGGTTGTGGAAAGTCTTAGCCGGAATTAATAAAAAAAGGAAAATAGGTAGTGGCGGCACCTCAAGAACACGTACACACTTTCTTTTAATTTAGAATTTAGGTTAAGAGGTAATTAGGATAATTTGAACTTTAAGTATTAACTTGCTTGGGCTCTAGGCCCTTGCCACCGATCAGACCAAAATTCGGGCTCAAAACTCACCAGCAACAAAATTGATACAAAGATAAAATATGTGGCATTGCCCGACCTTACTACACTTGGACACTTGGACCGAACTCAAGAAGCAAAAGGATTAAGGGGGTTCGGTCCTCCAACTCAGTCGATTTCATCATCCAGCATATTAATTGGGTTTCGGCCTTGGCCCTCCGGCCGGCCTCACCGAGACGTAAGCTAATGAACTAATTAGTAGTTCGGGAATTATATTCGTCTAGTATTAATTAACTAACCTCGTAGTTAATTATACGCAAATAACTAACACTTAGTACTCAGGATAATTTGACGTGTACACAATTTAATCAGCTCATAATTTATTACACGAGAATTTAATAACACTCTTATTGTTATTAATTAATCCACATGATTAATTAAACGCGAATTGAATGACACTCTTGTCATTAAAAGAACGTGACATATTTAAGTTACTCGAATTAAGTACACATAACAACACGTAACATATAATCTCAATTAAATAATTAACTCGTAAATTATTTAATAAAAGTAGATAATTTCAATTACCACAGAATTTAAGGCGTTACACTTAAGGGTCACACCGGTGAGTGCATGTAATACGAGCAAGATATGCAATGATACAACGAAGAGAATGATTCATAATAGTCATTATGAATCAGTTAAGTATTAAGTTAAGTTTAACTTATTACTAGATCAGTTTAACTAACTAATTAATACAAGTATTTGTACATTTACTAGTTGAGTAAATATACAATGTGTTACTTATAGATTATCCATGATATGATTTAAAGCTATAAATCATATAGTGATTGGATAATATTATTGTCTAATTAATTGTTAAATGTATAAAACACAAGTATATATATATTTCGTGTATATGGGTACCAAAATATATAAGTGTATAATACTAAGACATTTGATAATTAAGTGTGACAATAATAGCTAGTAAAACTATGAGGGTTTAAAGTGTAAGAGATAAGTTTAATTAAGAGATCAATCTTATTTAAACTAGAAGGGCCCTAAGTGAAAGTCCTTCTATTATAAAAAGAAGGCTTAGGGATCCCTTATTAGGTTACACCATATCACACGAATCCCTTGCCCCCTCTCTTCCCTTCGATCGACCGAAACCAAGAACACAACTCTTTGTGTTCTTTGTTCTTCGTTTGTTCTTCGTGTTCTTCGAGTTTCGAAGATCAAGATCGTTGCAAGTGATCATCTAGAGGATCGCTCGTCGTGTTCATCATCAGTGGACTATCTTAAGCTAAACTAAGGTATGATTCATGGAACACTCTTTCTCCTCTCCCCTCTTGTTCGAATTCGACCAAGAACCCTAGGGTTCTTGGTTGATGGTCGACGAACTCACACAAGCATTGTGTGTGTTAGAGTTATTCGTACAAGGTTTCTTTCTTGTTAATCTAATGTAGATTTCCAACATCCCAGTCCTTTAGGGTATAAGGTGTAACGACCCGAAATTTGTAAATAAATAAATTGAATAAAAATATGATAAATAAGGATAAATCGTTTAAAAAACGTAGGAATTGGTTTCGTGTCGTTTGGACACCGTATGAGAAAGTTATGGGCGAAACCGGGTCGAGACAAAGATGAAAAAGTGCAGCCCTGCACTCATCAGGAGTTCGCGACGCGAACTTAGGTGCGCGATCGGGAACTAGCTCCAGGGAGTTTGGCCAACGAGCGCGAAATAGTTAGCGATGTGTTATCGATCGTGAACTATGGGGAGTCGCAGAGTTCGCGACGCGAACTATGGTCGCGTCGTGATCTTTTGTCTGGCAGCATTAAAATCGGGTTTTCAGCCATTTGTGCCATTTTCAAACCCTAGAAACCTCTTTGGCGATTTTTGGAGCTCTAGTGCAGATTTTGGTTGATTTCTTCTCAAATCTTTGATAGATTTCACTCCTAGTTGAATATTAAAGGTATATCTTCACTCTTTGATCTTTGTAGCTTAAGATCTATGTATTTGGATGGTTGGGTTTGAAACCCTAGTTATTGGGGGTTATGGTTTTTAGTGAATAAATGTTGTATACACTTGATAGATGATATATTAACAAAGGAAACAAGTGTATGATTATGATTTGTAAGAATCTTAAGGGTTGGTTTAACCTAGGGTTTGGTAAATCACCATAATTGGGGGAAATGAGTTTATAAGTGTTATCTAGAGATAAATGGACACATTGGTGGTAGAATGTGATGTTGATAATCTTGTGATTATTGTATTAGGCATTTGGTGAGGTCTTGGACGGTTGACCGAATTGTTGGAACAAGGAAACCGGCGGAAAGAATACGGTTGGAGCACTTTATTGCTAAGGTGAGTACATGAGACTTTTAAACTGGGTACATCGCAATTAATTTTGAAAGTACATATGATATTGTATCAGTCTTTATTAACAAATATTTTGATAAAGATAGTAGTTGAAAGTGTATGAAAGTATGTAGAATGTGATACTAGAATGTGTCTAGTATGATTGATGAATTTGAAGTAAATTATGATAGATCCAAGTAGTTATGGAATCTATGTTAATGAACAACAATAATGAAATAATTGATTAAGAGAATGTATACGGAGCCTTTATTAATAAATATTTATTAGTAAAGCAATTGGGAATGATTTTATAGTAATGAATACCTATTGGTAAGATATACTAATAAAAGTAAAGAACGAATATATATGAGAAAGAATATGATGTGACTAGTAATAATTGTCTATTATAGTCAAGGAAGAGATAAAAGTATTATGTTATCGATAGATAAGAAATGTATCTTATGTATAAAGTAAGCATGGACCTCATAGGGTTCATAGATGTAGAAGTAACTGTGGTTGCTTATGATCGGGTCCATGGGACCATACAGGTACGTTCACACTGTGATGAACTAATTATATGTCGTTAGTATTAGATAACTAACTTGTTTGATGTTGGATGTGATAGCCGAAGGCTTTGACTGTCATAACTGTTAGGTTATGGTAAGAGATAGATGGTGGTGACGCGGGGGACCCCCGGTCACTGGACGGTGGTATATATGTTTATACACCGAGTGTATATATGTTTATACACTAAGCACACGGGTGCTTCTAGTACGCATATGTTTGGTACTAGGTATGTTAGGTTCTAATACATATATGTTTATGTATCAGACATGTTGGTGCTTCTAGTACATATATGTTTATGTACTAGATATGGTTGTGCTTCTAGTACGCATATGTTTGGTACTAGGTATGCTAGATTCTAATCCATATATGTTTATGTATTAGACAGGTTGATGCTTCCAGTACATATATGTTTATGTACTAGATATGATTGGGTTTCTGGTATCTATATGTCTAGGTACTAGATATGTTTGCTAGAAAAGCAAAGTAGCTAGAGTCACAAAAGAGTGACTAGACGGTATTTATGTAGTTCATATATACGTTTATATAATTATGAAATGTCTATTATTGGGGTCTAAAACCCATGTATCTCACGAGACTATTTTGTCTCACGTACTACGTTTGTTTTGTGGCTATGTACTCAGGTACAGGTTTGAAGTGATAGACGGTTGCACTAGAAGTGGCCTAGAGATGTTTAGTTCGGGAGCTAGTAGGTAGATCCCGTTGCCTATGGTTTTGATATACTCGGTGACACCGTATTTTTGTAAACTCTGATATAAGTTTTAAAGTTTTTGTTAAACTGTATTTTGGATAATATGTCAGATATTGGGAAAAATGTATTTTAAATGATTTAAACGATGTTTTAAAAATACGGGTGTTACAACTTGGTATCAGAGCTATAGTTTAAGTGAACTAGGTTGGATGTCCATCCTAGTCTTAGACTGTAGCATTAGGAATGTAAGATTCCTTGAGATCATTAGGTTGACCTTGAGACTTTATGTTAAGTTTAGGGTTGAACCTAGGGGACCTATGAAAGTGATGTGATTATGGATAATCAGTGTTATGAGACTCATGAAACGTACACGAGGTACTAATTGCTTAATGTCTTTCGTATAGTCAAGATCGAAAGAAATGGTTAACACTCGAAGAAGTGGGAAAGCCCCGGAGGGCCGGGAGGAGGATACACCTCATGTTGAGGCTGGGGTTGAACAGGAAAGTCAACCGTCGATGCACCGGGTGGGTGAATCGGAGGTCGGAGCTAATAGAACTCCGGTGACCATGGCGGACCTCCAAACTATTATTGATCAATTCAAGGGAGTGGTGGCCGATGAGGTGCACCGCATAATTGGGGACCGTGAGAGGTCGGATGGAGATCGTGTATCCGAGGCTAGATCGGATGAGAAAACCAGGGGTGGTGGCACTCGAGTGGAGAAATCCTCCACAGGTTGTAGTGATGCAAGGGCGAGGCCCGATGAAAATTATGGTTGTTCTTTTAAGACATTCATGGCTTGTAAGCCAAACATATATACGGGTAGTTCGGACCCGAAGGTAACTATGAGGTGGATCCGAGAGACCGAGCGGGTCATCGGAAGTAGCAAGTGCAAGAAAACCGATATGGTGTTGTATGCATCTCAATTGCTAAAAGAGGATGCTATGGTCTGGTGGGACACGGTTTATGAGACCCTCGGGAGGGAGGTGGTAGAGAGAATGTCATGGGATGAGTTTACCGTGAGGTTGAGGAAGAAATTTTGTCCCGACCGGGATTTGGAGAAAATGCATGAGAAGTTTGTGACCCTAAGGAAGGGTGAGATGTCGATCGAGGAGTACACGAGGGAATTCACGGGATTACTTCCGTTTGTTGCTAAGACCTACTCCGAGGAGAGGTTGAGGGTAGTTAGGTATGCTAGTGGGCTACCTTGGGATTATCAGTTGGAGGTAAAGAGAGCGGTCACGCTAGATGAGGCCATTAGTGCCGCCCGAGGTGTGGAAGAGGTGAACGTGGCAAAAGTTGCCGAGAGGGCGTATGTGGGAGATAAGAGGAATGCCGAGAGTGGATCGGTTACGGTTAAGAAGGGAAAGTTCACGTCGAACTTCTTTAGGCAAGGAAGTGTGGCCTCGTGCAAGAGGTGTGGGAAGAATCATACCGGCGAATGCTGTGGGGAACCAAAAATTTGCCATGACTGTGGAAAGACGGGACATTTGGCCCGAGATTGTAGATCCAAACCAATGGCCGAGGTTGAATGTTACTCGTGCCATGAGAAAGGGCATTATAGCCACGTGTGCCCGAAGAAGAAAACCGGAACGCTTGTGTCTGCGGCTCAAAAGAAGGCGGAGCCGGCAAAGGTGAGAGGACGATCCTTCCTACTCACACGGGAGGAGGCGCGCGGTGGGGCGTCAGGTTCGGGAGCTAAGGAATTAAGCGGCCCGTAATTGTAGCATTGGATGATTAGGCCGGTGTGCCATTTGTTTCCCTAAGATTTTAGTTTTGGGTATTATTGTAATCCTTCCGAATGCTTTGGTTAAAAACATATTTTGAATGTTATGAATTTTATTGTTAATTTATTTACTTGAAAGATTTGAATTAGCAAGGTTGAATAATTGTCGAGGAGAGTAGTGGCATTTGGTAGGACCATTGAGATGGATTGGATGATTATGCACCAAGCCAGTATGTTGTGTGAGTATAGCCATATTGTTAGATTGTTGCCCGATTTGGTGCTTACGGGAATTAGTAGATGAGTTGTATGACGTGAATAGTCATCGTGGGAATAATCTTCCGGGTTGAATGAATTCGTATTTTTTTTTAAGAATCATAGACCGGAGTCGGTTGGTTGACTCAAAGATGACCGGGATGACCGGTGAAATTATGGTTAATAGAATTGAGTGATAGTTACTTCGGTAGCGACAAAAGATTTGGAAATATGGTAATAAAGAGATGAACCGATTAATGACGGTTAATGTGTAAGTGGAATGGTAAATAACGAATAGAGAATGTTATTAGTTACCCGCGGGTGCGATGCATGTGCATCATATGATGACCTTAGAAGGCATATAATTGTGAAAAGATAATGTTATGTCATATGAATTGTGCTAAGTAATATGTCATATGGGAGACATACGAATGGGAAGGAAAAACAATAAGGCGTCTTGTGGGAGAGGTGCTAGAATGCACGATAAATGATTTGATGATGTTTGTATGATATTGGCGTGACATATACATATGTTTGTATATGTGCATGATGATGATGTTTATTTGATATTGGTGCGATATATACATATGTTTGTATATGTGCACAATAGAGATGTAATGATGGTATTGGTGACATATACATATGTTTGTATATGTGCACAATGGAGGTGGTTAGATGGAATTGGCGTGATATACGTGTGTATATCTATATGTGTATATATGTTTATGTGTTTATATGATGAATGTATAACCATGTGGTTAATGAGTATTGCCATTATGTTATGGTAAACGAGAATTTGGCTTGAAATGCGGGTTGCATTTAGGTCATGTAAAGGTAAGGGAAAGGTAAATGTAGGGGATGCCTACGATTTATAGAATAGAAGGAAAGAGAAACTCCTAGTGAGCAAATTACCATGTGGTAACCAAGTCATGGTACACCGTATAAGGGTGTGGGATGTATTACGGTAGAGGGCCTAGTACCGATAATTTAAGTTGATCAATGTGATACAAAGATGGTTGAAAGAATACTAAGTGATGGTATGAGTGACCAAGTGAAGGTCAAGAAACGGTAAATGTTATTGTGACCTTATGTTAAGGTGTGACCCTTGGATTAACGGGGACGATTGTTGAGAAAGTAATAATGGGTAGAACTGAGAGTGATGGGTTGGTAACGGTACGCCGTGTGTACGGAAATTTGCTAATTGGAAAAAGGTTTGGTTGACCTTATGTAAGAGTCAATGTTAGGCAACCCGTGATTGGTTGAATTGGTCTAAGATGGACTTTGACTCTCGTTTTGAGTTACTAATGAATAGTGATAGCATAATGTGTCGATTATGTGTTTGTGAAAAAGTTGATGAGATGGTTGATTGAATTGTAGTCGGTTTATACGACTTGACCCGTTTGGGGTGATTTCAATGTTGAAATTGGGAATCGAGTGTAAGACTGTAATTGAATCATAAATTAAAGGTAAATTGTAAAAGAAAGGAGGATTTATGAAACCTTTAACGAGAAGGGAAAATGTTAAGGTATAGTTGACTTTGTGCTTAAGTCAAAGGGTAGACAATATGGGGATATACCAATGTCGGGATATATCAGTTTGGTCAAGGCTAGAGTTTGACATTCGTTTTAATCAACTAGTTAATAGTATGATTGTGTCATACCATTGTTATGAGAATGAAAGGATTGGTCGAGAAAATGACGGTGTTATAGTCAAATTGTGAAATTTTGACCCGTTTGAGTATTATGAGTTTTAAAATGGGTCTTGAGCGTTCGGACTTAACGGAGTTAAGTGAACCTTGGGATACGTAATGTTAATGGAACGGGGATGAGGAAAGTTTGATGGTAATGGCCACAAGTGAATGAGAGCGGAATGCTCGGTCGGATGTGGGTTGAAATTCTTAGCGATTCCGAGGACGGAATCCTTTTAAGGGGTAGATAGTTGTAACGACCCGAAATTTGTAAATAAATAAATTGAATAAAAATATGATAAATAAGGATAAATCGTTTAAAAAACGTAGGAATTGGTTTCGTGTCGTTTGGACACCGTATGAGAAAGTTATGGGCGAAACCGGGTCGAGACAAAGATGAAAAAGTGCAGCCCTACACTCATCAGGAGTTCGCGACGCGAACTTAGGTTCGCGATCGGGAACTAGCTCCAGGGAGTTTGGCCAACGAGCGCGAAGTAGTTAGCGATGTGTTAGCGATCGTGAACTATGGGGAGTCGCAGAGTTTGCGACGCGAACTATGGTCGCGTCGTGATCTTTTGTCTGGCAGCATTAAAATCGGGTTTTCAGCCATTTGTGCCATTTTCAAACCCTAGAAACCTCTTTGGCGATTTTTGGAGCTCTAGTGCAGATCTTGGTTGATTTCTTCTCAAATCTTTGATAGATTTCACTCCTAGTTGAAGATTAAAGGTATATCTTCACTCTTTGATCTTTGTAGCTTAAGATCTATGTATTTGGATGGTTGGGTTTGAAACCCTAGTTATTGGGGGATATGGTTTTTGGTGAATAAATGTTGTATACACTTGATAGATGGTATATTAACAAAGGAAACAAGTGTATGATTATGATTTGTAAGAATCTTAAGGGTTGGTTTAACCTAGGGTTTGGTAAATCACCATAATTGGGGGAAATGAGTTTATAAGTGTTATCTAGAGATAAATGGACACATTGGTGGTAGAATGTGATGTTGATAATCTTGTGATTATTGTATTAGGCATTTGGTGAGGTCTTGGACGGTTGACCGAATTGTTGGAACAAGGAAACCGGCGGAAAGAATACGGTTGGAGCACTTTATTGCTAAGGTGAGTACATGAGACTTTTAAACTGGGTACATAGCAATTAATTTTGAAAGTACATATGATATTGTATCAGTCTTTATTAACAAATATTTTGATAAAGATAGTAGTTGAAAGTGTATGAAAGTATGTAGAATGTGATACTAGAATGTGTCTAGTATGATTGATAAATTTGAAGTAAATTATGATAGATCCAAGTAGTTATGGAATCTATGTTAATGAACAACAATAATGAAATAATTGATTAAGAGAATGTATACGGAGCCTTTATTAATAAATATTTATTAGTAAAGCAATTGGGAATGATTTTATAGTAATGAGTACCTATTGGTAAGATATACTATTAAAAGTAAAGAACGAATATATATGAGAAAGAATATGATGTGACTAGTAATAATTGTCTATTATAGTCAAGGAAGAGATAAAAGTATTATGTTATCGATAGATAAGAAATGTATCTTATGTATAAAGTAATCATGGACCTCATAGGGTTCATAGATGTAGAAGTAACTGTGGTTGCTTATGATCGGGTCCATGTGACCATACAGGTACGTTCACACTGTGATGAACTAATTATACGTCGTTAGTATTAGATAACTAACTTGTTTGATGTTGGATGTGATAGCCGAAGGCTTTGACTGTCATAACTGTTAGGTTATGGTAAGAGATAGATGGTGGTGACGCGGGGGACCCCCGGTCACTGGACGGTGGTATATATGTTTATACACTGAGTGTATATATGTTTATACACTAAGCACACGGGTGCTTCTAGTACGCATATGTTTGGTACTAGCTATGTTAGGTTCTAATACATATATGTTTATGTATCAGACATGTTGGTGCTTCTAGTACATATATGTTTATGTACTAGATATGGTTGTGCTTCTAGTACGCATATGTTTGGTACTAGGTATGCTAGATTCTAATCCATATATGTTTATGTATTAGACAGGTTGATGCTTCCAGTACATATATGTTTATGTACTAGATATGATTGGGTTTCTGGTATCTATATGTCTAGGTACTAGATATGTTTGCTAGAAAAGCAAAGTAGCTAGAGTCACAAAAGAGTGACTAGACGGTATTTATGTAGTTCATATATACGTTTATATAATTATGAAATGTCTATTATTGGGGTCTAAAACCCATGTATCTCACGAGACTATTTTGTCTCACGTACTACGTTTGTTTTGTGGCTATGTACTCAGGTACAGGTTTGAAGTGATAGACGGTTGCACTAGAAGTGGCCTAGAGATGTTTAGTTCGGGAGCTAGTAGGTAGATCCCGTTGCTTATGGTTTTGATATACTCGGTGACACCGTATTTTTGTAAACTCTGATATAAGTTTTAAAGTTTTTGTTAAACTGTATTTTGGATAATATGTCAGATATTGGGAAAAATGTATTTTAAATGATTTAAACGATGTTTTAAAAATACGGGTGTTACATAAGGATTAGGTTTAATCCCAGGTCCGCTTTTAGGGATTAAATCAGCTAGTTGGTTTTAAGCGGGCAAGAACACCTTCATGTTCTTGGTCAGTATGGTCGAACCAAGCATACTAGGTGGTTGACACCCAATGGGTCGATCAGTATTATGAAACCCTACAATGGTATCAGAGCGTTGGTTTAGAAATCTAAACTAGATTAACAAAGTTTGTTTGTTTAGTTTCAAGTTTTTCTATTTTTTGTTCCTTCTTCTTTTTGTTCCTTGTGTTTTTCGAAAAAGGGCAAGAACCCAAGATCAAGAACATTAAACTAGTTTAGTTTAATTGGTCATAAGGATTCAACCCTAGTAATTTTTGAAAACCATAAAGAACCCTAGGACGAAGTATATTAAACTAGCCTAGTTTAATTGGTCAAAAAGGATTCTTCCTTTCTCAAGATTTTCGAGATCTAGTAAGATACTTGGACACCAAGTTTGATTAAACTAGCTTAGTTTAATTGGTGAAAAAGTTTCTTAGGCCTTAAGGAATTTTTCGAAACCCTAGAAGTAATCTAGGACCAAGAACATTAAACTAGTTTAGTTTAATTGGTTAAAAGAATTAATTAAAATAATAATCTAAAACCTAGATAATTAAGCAAGAAGTTCATATTTAATAGGTTTAATTATTGTTTTAGTAGATTTATTGAAATAGTTCTTTAAACCTAGAAACTTAGACAAAGTTTTATTGTCTATAGGGTTTGAATTAAAAAGTTTAAATAAATTTGTTAAGGTTGTAATCTATCCTAGAATTTAAACAAAGTTTATTGTTTAGATAGGATTGATTAGGGGTTTTTTTTAATGTAAACAACGTTTTTTTATCAAGAAAGTCAGAACCACCCTAGTTTTGATTGATCAAGAACAAGATTAGGGTTTGACTAATTAATAAAAAGGAATTACTAAGGTTTTAAAGAAGTGTTAATTTTTAAGTTCTAAAATTAAAAAGATGTATTTATGTATATATATATATATAATTTCGGAATTTTATAATATTTAAAAAGGAGAAATGAATTTTAAATGATAATGTAGTTTATACATATTTTAATTAGATCAAGTTAAAATACATATGTCTAAACTAGATGTAATATTCTTACTAAAATGTTATAAGTATATTTTAAAGTAATGAAATATATATGTATATATTAAATACAAGATTAAATGGAACATTAAAAAGGATAATGTTATTTTGATCTTAAGGAGAAATAATATAACTAGTTATTGTATAAGTTATTATATAATTAAGATTAGAAAGTACAAAGTTATGTTTTCATTATAACTAGAAATTGTACAAGTTGAAATTATATGATAAACTAGAAATGTACAAAGTTATATATTATTATAAGGTGTATAAAGTTATAAGTTATTATAACTGGATAATTATACAAGTATAATATAAGTATTTTACAAGTCATGTAAGATACTAGATTGATGAGCAAGGGATAAATAACAAGAGAACTTTATAACCTATGTTTAACTAGTCCAAGTTAAATGTAAGAAAGGTTTAAACAAACTAAGAATTATTATTATATAGTCCTTGTATAATAAATTTGTTAGTTTCACCAAATATAGACCGGTGATTGTGTGTTGCTTAAGTTCCATCATGGTTGTTGGAGCTAGTGGGAGCTACACAAGAAAGTCACAAAGTTTATAAGTGTGTCGATAAGACATAAGTTTTGTTCGAATCTAGTAAGTCAAAACAAATGTTTAACTTTATTATTAAACAAGTGAAAAACAAGGTGTGTTAAATTAGATTTATGATTCAAGTTTATGAATCATAAAAGAATTAAAAGTTTATCATAAGTTTTACGGTTTTTCAAGTAAGATAAAACAAATAAGTTTTATTTAGATAAGGTTTTTCACAAAACCTAGTATAACGTTTTGTACACCTCGCTTTAGGTATACATATAAATCGCACAATTTTTAAAACTATAAGTTTTAAAGAAAAAGTTCTTAAGATTTAAAAAGGTGTCTTATAAAATTCTTGAATTCACAAGTCACACATTTTAAACAAGGATTAAGATTGGAATAAATGTTTAAGTTTAGTTTAAGACTTTAACAAACCCAAGAAAATCTTAGATCTAAGTAATATCCACCTAATGGAACACCTCATTTGTTCAACGATATTCATATTATAAGGATAAAGAACCTTAGATATGGATTCAAATCATTGCAAGTGTTAGGGTGCGTAAGGTTTCGTGATAATCGGGAGTCCCGGCGCAGAACATCGCACTGTCTTAGATGGTCTGATCTACTTTGGTGATAATCGGGAGTCCCGGCCCAAAAAGTACTTGAGTAGAATAAACATACTATAATTTATTACTAACTTAGAAATGTACAATTAGATTGTACAAGGTTGTAATAAGTTATAAGTCTAAGGATTCTACGACCCCTAGGAATCGCGCCAAGTCTTGATACGATCGGTAAGGATGTTACCTACCACAAACAACATGTCTCGTCGGGAAGTGCCCAAACCTTACGGCGAGAATGTGATATATGGATCCTAGGCCTAAAATATTAATTATGGGTTTATAACATATTTTAGAGAATGTTTATTGATGATTACTAATTAAACTGGGTTTGATTTGTAGATGGCAGCAACAACCACAACGACAAGTACCAACAATCTCCCACTTCGCTCAATCCTCGAAAAAGACAAGTTGACTGGGTCAAACTTTCTCAATTGGGAGCGCAATCTTTGCATTGTGCTCAGGCATGAGAGAAAGTGGTATGTCTTGGAAAGAGCAGTACAAAATGTCCTTGCCACTAATGCTAGAGCTGAAACGAGGCAAGCTTATGATAAGCATGTCAGTGATGCACTCGATGTGAGCTGTCTAATGCTCGCCACTATGAGTCCCGAGTTACAAGCGGGACTTATGGATGTGCCTTCATTTGAGATGATCCAGCAACTTAGGGATTCATTTCAAGAGCAAGCTCGCACTGAGAGGTTTGACATAAATCGAGCCTTGAACTCTTGCAAAATGGTCATGTAGGGTTTCACTACGCACCATGCGACTGATCAACTACTTGGGTCGACCTCCTAGTGTACTTGGTTCGAACCATGACTGACCAAGAACATGAACTTGTTCTTGACCGGTTAAAACCAACTAGCTGATTTAATCCCTAAATGCGGAACTAGGTTTAAACCTAATCCTTAAACCCTAAAGGATTGGGATGTTGGAGAACTAGATTAGGTTAACAAGAAAGAAACCTTATACGAAGAACTCGAACACACACATTGCTTGTTTGGTTCGTTCGACCATCAACCAAAGAACCCTAGGGTTCTTTGGCCAAATTCGTCCAAGAGGGGAGAAGGGAGAAAAGTTTTTCCCAAAACATACCTTGTTGATTGCTTAAGATAGATCCACTGATGATGAACAAATAAAGCGATCATCTAGTTGATCTAAGCAATGAACTTGGATCTTCAAGACTTGAAGAACACGAAGAACATGAAGAACGAAGAACACCAAAACATGGTGTTTCTTGGTTCGGCCGAGATTGAGAGGAGAGGGGCTAGGGTTTCGGCTTGTGTAGGTGTAAGGAGTTTTAGGGTTACCCTAAGCCTCTTATTTATATACAAATAAGTTACGCTTAGAAGCCTTCTAGTTTAATTAATATTAGAACTTTAATTAAACTTCCTTTTAACACTTCCATCCCTTATAGTTTAACTAGTTTATTATTGTCGCACTTAACTATTAAATGTCTAGTGTTAATACACTAATAATTCGGTACCCATATACACGAATTATATACTTATATTTATACTTTCAATAAATAATTATATAATAACCTTTATATAATTTATACAACAATATTATCCAATTACTATATGATTTAATAGCTTTAAATCATATCATGGATAATCTTTAATTAACACATTGTATATTTACTCAACTAGTAAATGTACAAATACTTGTATTAATTAGTTAGTTAAACTAATCTAGTAATAAGTTAATCTTAACTTAATACTTAACTGATTAACTGATTCATAATGACTATTATGAATCATTCCTCTTCGTGGTATCATTGCTTATCTTGCTCGTATTACATGCACTCACCGATGTGACCCTTAAGTGTTTCGTAGGCATAGATGTATCATCATCGGTTGACTAACTGTGCACATAATTCCTTCAGAATCCCACTTGTGCAAGTTTGTAACCTTTGTCTTAATGGTACGAGCTACAGTGGCCTTCTAGATGGGCATGTAGGTAAGCAACCCATAAAAACAGCTTACGTAACCCATGTATAGTTTATGAAAGACTCTTTAATAGCGTCTCCTAGTAAAGAACACTCTGTCTCTACTTCTTGGGCAAACTATGTTAGGCTTATCCCTTGCAACACGATATTTGTGATAACGAATACGAGCATGGTAGAAATTATCAACTCCTGTATTCGAAATCATTTTATGACTTCTTGATTCAAACTGCTGTGATAAACGACAAAGAACAGATCAGTTTGTTTGGGCACGGCCGTGCACTTGCCAGTTTCTTATCAAGTCAAAGGACCTATAAATATCTCTCCTAAATAGGAGGTGCAATGACCATCTTGTTATATTTCGATTTAAAATACAACTTCCTTTGTACCCAGTATCTTCCTCGTATGACAAACGCATTTCAGAATTGTTTGAGTTGAACCAAAGCACATTAGTCATTGTATCCTAAACCAAATACCTCAGGCTTAAGGACAATCCTAGTGAACAACACTTTTGAACTTTTCAACCACGAAGTATTGTCACGGTGGTCAATCCAATATTCGTTGAGCCTCCAACAGAATATCACCGATATTTGGTTTACACAAAACTTGTGTAGCTATCTTCGAAGAACTTTCAAATCTACCACCAAATACCGCGATGACGTTAACGCCCATCAAGGTTCCCACCAAGACGAGTAGTCACGGATTTTGTGTCTTCGTGAATAAATAGACTTTTATTCATGGATCTTGTAAAACATACAAAGTCTGAATAAAAATGATACTAACTCATGTATTATTCCTCACTGGACATAGATACTGAATTATTACTGGATCATTACTTATTCCTTTTGTTCGTGTTGATTACTTAATGATTCTTACAAACTTAATTGTAACTTTATCACTAAACCAATCATTTCTATTAAACTAAAGACATAAGACGAGTATTTAGGAATACTATTACTTTTGCCTTTGCTAGATATTATTCTTGCAACAATCTAGAACATATTCTAGTCTTGCCGTTTATGTAATTCGGTAAACATAGGAGGATTGGAAATTAACCCCTTAGAATCTTGAATTCATAAAATCATTCTTGTAACTAAAGCCTCTTTTAGTTACTTGATTTGTAGATATTCTTACTAGTTAAAGAAATTTCCTTAAATGACTATGTTATCCACTGAAGGGTTAACAACCTATTAAATATGCAATAATTAATCACAAGACTTGTGATCACGCTATTAGGTTTGCAATAATCTAATTAACAATCATTTATTATTTCTCTTAACTCTTTGGCTAACGACTTGGTAAAACCTTGTTGTTAATGTGTTACTAACTTACTGAATTCATCAACATCTTTAATGAATTACGTTAGTCTTAGCTCCCACTTACTTTTATGGAACTTAAGCATATCTTAAACCACTACTTTGACCTAGTCAATAACTTGTATTTTAATCTTTTAAGAATTGTATCAATAATTAAGATCATCCTTTGGATTTACGAATATCCAACATTCCTGTTTAGGGAATTATGATCTTTATTGATTACTGTATCTAACAAGTATAAAACACTTGAAACGATACTTCCAATTCTTAAATACATTAGTATTCTTTAAGAATCTTATTTAATGCCAAAGTCATTTCTTGGATTTGACAAATATCCATTATTCCTATTAGGGAATTATGACTTGATTAAATATTGTATTTATTACAAGTATAAAAGACTTGCAATAATACCTTTTAATTCTTAAATGCTTTAATATAGTTTGTCCCTTTTAAGAGTCATTTAATGTCTAAGTCATTTTACTTGGATTATGCGAATATCCAATTATTCCTATTAGGGAACTATGACTTCATTAAATCCTTTACTACAAGTATAAAAGACTTGTAATAATACTTTTAAAGTCTATCTTGATTATATTCAATATAATCATACTATATTAATACTAATACTTTAAAACTTTCTATCATAAGTAATGACTATTACTTAAGATGTTTTAACTAAGTTCAATAACTCTTGAACCTTATGCTTCTATAAAACTCTTAAATACTTTCATTAGAAAAACTTTCTAATTACTAGTATCTAAATAACTTGAGCTATCAAGACATTATTTATACAACAATCAAACAAATATATATATAAACATGAAATATAAGTAAATCAAAACTTGACTTACAATCTAGTCATAAACCTTGACTAGTGTAATTATCACACATGCACACAATATAATTCAACCATGGATTCGAGATTAATTAAAACCAAAATAAAACTTGTTTTACCAAAAATAAAATTATCCAAACAATAAAGTAAAATTGTTTAAAACGAATCCACAAAATACTGAATTATAAAAACTTGGTGCTCGTGGGATCATCACCATCTCATGCCGGTCACTATCACTTTCCATCTCCTCTTGCAATAAACGATTGCAAAAGTTAGATTACTCGTAATGTACTTTACAAGTATCTTAAAGTGATTAAGAAGTGTGGTTGTGTTACCTGAGGAACTTGCGTTTCCTCCACTACCACTTGCACCCTTTGGACAATTCCTTTTCCAATGCCCAGCCTCACCACACTTGATGCACCGGTTCTCGGTCCTCGCAGTGTTAGGCTTAACCTTCTTGACCTTTTGTTTGACACCTTTATCATTTGGCACTCCTTGGTTAGGATAGGTTTTACCCTTTCCTTTACCACCATGCCCTTTTCTCTTCTTCCCACCGCCACCGCCATTACCAATCAAGAGAACGTCCTTAGATTTGGTCCCCAAACTCAACTCAGCTGTCTTGAGCATGGAATGTAGCTCAGCAATGGATTTCTCCATATTATGCATGTTGTAGTTGACCACAAAAGACTTGTAGTCATCAGACTACGAGTTGAGTATAGTATCTGTTGCCATTTGCAATGGTATGGGGTGACCAAGTCTAGCGAGGTGATCCATGTGTCCTTTCATTTTCATGACGTGGGCACTCACCGGCGTTCCTTTGACCATCTTGCAAGAGTTGAAGGCTCGATTGATGTCAAACCTCTCAGTGCGAGCTTGCTCTTGAAATGAATCCCTAAGTTGCTGGATCATCTCAAATGAAGGCACATCCATAAGTCCCGCTTGTAACTCAGGACTCAAAGTGGCGAGCATCAGACAGCTCACATCGAGTGCATCACTGACATGCTTATCATAAGCTTGCCTCGTTTGAGCTCTGGCATTAACAGCGGAGGTGTTTGGTACTGCTCTCTCCAAGACATACCACTTTCTCTCATGCCTGAGCACAATACGAAGATTGCGCTCCCAGTTGAGAAAGTTTGACCCAGTCAACTTGTCCTTTTCGAGGATTGAGCGAAGTGAGAGATTATTGGTACTTGTTGTCGCGATTGCGTTTGTTGCTGCAATCTACAAATCAAACTCAGTTTAATTAGTAATCATCAATAAACATTCTCTAAAATATATTATAAACCCATAATTAATATTTTAGGCCTAGGATCCATATATCACACTCTCGCCGCAAGGTTTGGGCACTTCCGACGAGACATGCTATTTTTGGTAGGTAACTTCCTTACCGATCGTATCAAGACTTGACACGATTCCTAGGGGTCGTAGAATCTTTAGACTTATAACTTATTACAACCTTGTACAATCTAATTGTACATTTCTAAGTTAGTAATAAAGTCTAGTATGTTTATTCTACTCAAGTACTATTTGGGCCGGGACTCCCGATTATCACCAAAGTAGATCAGACCATCTAAGACAGTGCGATGTTCTGCGCCGGGACTCCCGATTATCACAGAACCTTACGCACCCTAACACTCGCAATGATTTGAATCCATATCTAAGGTTCTTTATCCTTACAATATGAATATCGTTTAACAAGTGAGGTGTTCCATTAGGTGGATAGTACTTAGATCTAAGATTTTCTTGGGTTTTGTTTAAGTCTTAAACTAAACTTAAACCTTTATTCCAATCTTAATTCTTGTTTAAAATGTGTGACTTGTGAATTGAAGAGTTCTACAAGACACCTTTTTAAAACATAAGAACTATTCTTTAAAACTTATAGTTTCAAGAATTTGCACGATCTTACATGTATACCTAAAACGAGGTGTACAAAACGTTTTACTAGGTTTTGTGAAAAACCTTATCTAGAATAAAACTTACTTGTTTTATCTTACTTGAAAGACTTAAAAACTTATGTTAAAATTTTAAATTCTTTTAGAATTCATAAACTTGAATCATAAATCTATTTAACACATCTAGTTTTTCATATGTCTAATAATGAAATTAAACATTTGTTTATTGACTTATTAGATTCGACCAAAACTTATGTGTTATCGACACACTTATAAACTTTGTGATTTTCTTGTGTAGCTCCCACTAGCTTCAACAACCATGATGAAACTTAAGCTAACACAATCACCGGTTTATACTTGGTGAAACTAATAAACTTATTATATAAAAACTATACATAATAATTCTTAGTTTGTTTAAACCTTTCTTACATTTAACTTGAACTAGTTAAATGTAGGTTCTTGTTATTTTCACTTGATCATTAATCTAGTATATCACATAACTTGTAAAATACTTACTTGTATAATTATCTAGTTATAATAACTTATAACTTTATACACCTTAATATATATATATATATATATATATATATATATATATATATATATATATATATATATATATATATATATATATATATATATATATATATATATATATATATATATATATATATATATATAACTTTGTATATTTCTAGTTAATCATATAATTTTAACTTGTACAATTTCTAGTTATAATGAAATCATAACTTTGTACTTTCTAGTTTTAATTATATTATAACTTATACAATAACTAATTATAATATTAACTTTAAAGATCAAAATAACATTACCATTTTTAATTGTTCCATTTTATCTTGTATTTTAATGTATTCGTATATATGTATATTTTATAATAAACTTGTAACATTCTAATAATAATATTACATCTAATTTATACATATGTATTTTAACTTAAACTAATTAAAATACGTATAAACTTATTATATCTTTTAAAAATTCAATTTTATCTAATAATTAAAAATTCCAAAAATTTTAATACATATATATATATATAAATAATTAAATACACCTTGTTAACTTTAAAACTTAAAAATTAACATCCTCTTTATCAATTCCCTAAATTAATTAGATGAACCCTAATCTTGTTTTTGACCAATCAAAACTAGGGTTTTGACTCTCTTGATCAAAGACATTATTTTAGTTAAAAGATAAATTTTAATCAATCCTATTAAACATTAAACTTTGTTTAAATTCTAAGACAGATTATAACTTTTAATAAATTCATTTAAACTTTTTAAATTAAACCTTATAGAAAATAAAACTTTGTCTAAATTACTAGGTTTAAAGAACTAGCTTTAATAAATCTATCAAAATAATAATTAAACCTATTAGACATGAACTTGTCTAATTAACTAGGTTTTAGATTATTATCCTAATTAATACTTTTAAACTTTTAAACTTAAACTAGTTTAACGTTCTAGGGTTCTTTAGGGTTTCGAAATTCTTAAGCCTAGGAAACTTTTCCACCAATAAACTAGGCTAGTTTAATAAACTTGGTGTCCAAGTAACCTCTAGATTTTCCAAATCTCTAAGGGATTAGGAAAGAATCCTTTTGATCAATTAAACAAATCTTGTTTAACATACTTGATCCTAGGGTTCTTCCAACGGTCACGAAAATTTAAGGAAGTAAGGAAAGAATCCTTTTGATCAATTAAACATATCTTGTTTAACATACTTGATCCTAGGGTTTTTCCTATGGTTTTCGAAAATTGCTAGGGTTTTTTCTAGAAACCTTCTTGGCCAATTAAACTTAGACTAGTTTAATATTCTTGGTCCTAGGGTTCTTCCCTTTTTCAAAAATTATGAAGAAGAAGAAAGAATACTTGAAACAAAAAAAAAAAACTTAAATTAAAGTAAACAAACAATCTTTGTTAATCTAGTCTAGATCTCTAAACCAACGCTCTGATACCACTGTAGGGTTTCACTACACACCATGCGACTGATCAACCACTTAGGTCAACCTCCTAGTGTACTTGGTTCGAACCATGACTGACCAAGAACATGAACTTGTTCTTGACCGGTTAAAACCAACTAGCTGATTTAATCCCTAAATGCGGAACTGGGATTAAACCTAATCCTTAAACCCTAAAGGATTGGGATGTTGGAAAACTAGATTAGGTTAACAAGAAAGAAACCTTGTACGAAGAACTCGAACACACACATTGCTTGTGTGGTTCGTTCGACCTTAAACCAAAGAACCCTAGGGTTCTTTGGCCGAATTTGTCCAAGAGGGGAGAAGGGAGAAAAGTGTTTTCCAAAACATACCTTGTTGATTGCTTAAGATAGATCCACTGATGATGAACAAATCGAGCGATCTTCTTGTTGATCTAAGCAATGAACTTGGATCTTCAAGACTTGAAGAACACGAAGAACACGAAGAAAGAAGAACACCAAAACTTGGTGTTGCTTGGTTCGGCCGAGATTGAGATGAGAGGGGCTAGGGTTTCGGCTTGTGTAGGTGTAAGGAGTTTTAGGGTTACCCTAAGCCTCTTATTTATATACAAATAAGTTACGCTTAGAACCCTTCTAGTTTAATTAATATTAGAACTTTAATTAAACTTCCTTTTAACACTTCCATCCCTTATAGTTTAACTAGTTTATTATTGTTGCACTTAACTATTAAATGTGTAGTATTAATACACTAATAATTCGGTACCCATATACACGAATTATATACTTGTATTTATACTTTCAATAATTAATTATATAATAACCTTTATATAATTTATACAACAATATTATCCAATTACTATATGATTTAATAGCTTTAAATCATATCACGGATAATCTTTAATTAACACATAATATATTTACTCAACTAGTAAATGTACAAATACTTGTATTAATTAGTTAGTTAAACTAATCTAGTAATAAGTTAATCTTAACTTAATAATTATCTGATTCATAATGACTATTATGAATCATTCCTCTTCGTAGTATCATTGCTTATCTTGCTCGTATTACATGCACTCACCGGTGTGACCCTTAAGTGTTTCGTAGGCATAAATGTATCATCATAGGTTGACTAACTGTGCACATAATTCCTTCAGGTCAAAGGAACACCTGTGAGTGCTAATGTCATGAAAATGAAAGTGCACATGGATCACCTCGCTAGACTTGGTCACCCCATTCCGTTGTAGATGGCAACGGACACTATACCCAATTTGTTGTCTGATGACTACAAGCCTTTTGTGGTCAACTACAACATGCATAATATGGAGAAATCCATTGCTGAGCTACATTCTATGCTCAAGACAGCTGAGTTGAGTTTGGGGACCAAATCTAAGGATGTTCTAGTGATCGGTAATAGCAGTGGCGGTGGCAAGAAGAGAAAAGGGCATGGTGGTAAAGGAAAGGGTAAAAGCAATCCTAGCCAAGGAATGCCAAATGGTAAAGGTGTCAAACAAAAGGTCAAGAAGGTAAAGCCTAACCCAGCGAGGACCGAGAATCGGTGCTTCAAATGTGGCGAGGCTGGGCACTGGAAAAGGAATTGTCCAAATGTGGTGGAGGAATTGCAAGTTCCTCAGGTACACAACCACACTTCTTAATCACTTTAAGATACTTGTAAAGTACATTACGAGTAATCTAACTTTTGCAATCGTTTATTGCGGGAGGAGATGGAAAGTGATAATGACCGATATGAGATGGTGATGATCCCACGAGCATCAAGATTTTATAATTCAGTATGTTATGGATTCAGTAAAAATAATTTTATTGTTTGAATAATCATTTTTACTTTATGTTAAAACAAGGTTTTTGGTTTCAATCAATTCGAATCCATGGTTGAATTATATTGTGTTATGTGTGCATGTGTGGCAATTACACTAGTCAAGGTTTATGACTAGATTGTAAGTCAAGTTTTTGATTTACTTTATATTTCATGTTTTATACTTGTTTGATTGTTGTATGAATGAATAATGTCTTGATAGCTCAAGGTACTTAGATACTAGAAATTAGAAGTTCTTCTAATACAAGTATTGAAGAGTTTTTATGGAAAGCATAAAGTTCAAGGTACACTGAACTTATTTAAAACATCTTAAGTAATGGTTACTTATGATAGTAAGTTTTAAAGTATTAGTATTAATATAGTATGATTATATTAGATATAATCAAGATAGACTTTAAAGTGTATTATTACAAGTATTTCATACTTGTGATAAAGGATTTGATGAAATCATAATTCCCTAATAGGAATAACTGGATATTCGTAAAATCCAAGTGAAATGACTTAGACATTAAATGAACTCTTAAGAGACAAACTATATTAAAGTATTTAAGAATTAAATGGTATTACTACAAGTCTTTTATACTTGTTATAAATACGATATTTAATCAAGTCATAATTCCCTATTAGGAATAATGGATATTTAAGAAATCCAAGAAATGACTTTGGCATTAAATAAAGTTCTTAAAAGATACTAGAGTGTTTAAGAATTGAAAGTATCATCTCAAGTGTTTTATACTTGTTAGATACAGTATTCAATAAAGGTCATGATTCCCTAAACAGGAATATTGGAAATTCGCAAATCCAAAGGATGATCTTAATTATTGAAAGAATTCTTAAAAGATTAAACTACAAGTTATTGACTTGGTCAAAGTGGTGATTTTAAAGAGATGCTAAAATTCCATAAAAGGTAGTGGGAGCTATGACTAACATAATTCATTAAAGACATTAATGAATTTAATAAGTTAGTGAGACATTAACAACAAGGAATTACCAAGTCGTTAGCCAAAGAGTTAAGAGAAATAAATGATCATTAATTAGATTATTGCAAGCCTAATAGCGTGGTCACAAGTCTTGTGATTAATTATTCCAAATCTAATATGATGTTCACACTCAGGTGAACAAGTTAATCAATTAACGGAATTTCTTTAACTAGTAAAGGTATCTACAAATCAAGTGGCTAAAAGAGATTTACTTATACGGCAAGTTTTATAGCTTCAAGAAACTAAAGGAGTAGTTTTTCCAATCCTCACCGAATCATATAAAAAGGGACTAGAATATGTTCTAATGTTGCATGAACAATATCTAGCAAAAACAAAAGTAATAGTATTCTTAAAATACTCGTCTTATGTCTTTAGTTTAATAGAAGTGACTAAATTGTAATTAGTGATAAAAGTTATAATTAAGGAGTCATTGAGCAATCAACACAAACGCAAAGAATAAGTAATGATCCAGTAATAATTCGGTATCTATGTCCAATGAGGAATAATACATGAGTTAGTATCATTTTTATTCAGACTTTGTATGTTTTACAATATCCATGAATAAAAGTCTCTTTATTCAAAAAGATATAAATCCTTGACTACTCGTCTTGGTGGGAACCTTGATGGGACGATAACGTCATCACGATATTTAGTGGTAGATTCGAAGTTCTTCGAAGATAGCTACACGAGTTTTGTGTAAACCAAATATCGGTGATATTCTGTTGGAGCTCAACGAATATTGGATTGACCTTGTGATAGTACTTCGTGGTTGAAAAGTTCAAAAGTATTATTCACTAGGATTGTCCTTAAGCCTGAGGTATTTGGTTTGGGATACAATGACTAATGTACTTTGGTTCGTCTTAGAGAAGCCTGAAATATGGTTGTCATACGAGGTCTTACTGGGTACAAATGGAATTGTATTTTAAATCGAAATATAACAAGATGGTAATTGCACCTCCTTTTTAGGAGAGATATTTATGGGTCCCTTGAGTTGATGAAAAAAAATTGACAAGTGCATGGCCATGCCCAAACGAACTGATTTGTGTCGTTTATCACAACAGTTTAAGTCAAGAAGTCAAGAAATGATTTCGAATACATGAGTTGATAATTTCTACCATGCTCGTATTCGTTATCACAAATATCGTGCTGCAAGGGATGAACCTAACAACGTTACCCAAGAAGTAAAGACAGAGTGTTCTTTACTAGGCAACGCTATTATAAGAGTTTCTCAAAACTATACCAGGGTTACATAAGCTGTTTTTATGGGGTTGGTTACCTACATGCCCATCTAGAAGGCCACTGTGGCTCGTGTCATTAAGATAAAGGTTACGAACTTGCACAATTGGGAGTCTAAAGGAATTATGTGCACAGTTAGTCAACCTATGATGATACATCCATGCCAACGAAACACTTAAGGGTCACACCGGTGAGTGCATGTAATACAAGCAAGATATGCAATGATACAACGAAGAGGAAGGATTCATAATAGTCATTATGAATCAGTTAAGTATTAAGTTAAGTTTAACTTATTACTAGATCTGTTTAACTAACTAATTAATATAAGTATTTTTACATTTACTAGTTGAGTAAATATACAATGTGTTAATTATAGATTATCCATGATATGATTTAACGCTATTAAATCATATAGTGATTGGATAATATTAATGTCTAATTAATGGTTACAGGTATAAAACACAAGTATATATATATTTCGTGTATATGGGTACCGAAATATATAAGTGTATAATACTAAGACATTTGATAATTAAAGTGTGACAATAATAGCTAGTAAAACTATGAGGGTTTAAAGTGTAAGAGATAAATTTAATTAAGAGATTAATCTTAATTAAACTAGAAGGGCCCTAAGTGAAAGTCCTTTTATTATAAAAAGAAGGCTTAGGGATCCCTTATTAGGTTACACCATATCACACGAATCCCTTGCCCCCTCTCTTCCCTTTGATCGACCGAAACCAAGAACACAACTCTTTGTATTCTTCGTTCTTCGTGTTCTTCGAGTTTCGAAGATCAAGATCTTTGCAAGTGATCATCTAGAGGATCGCTCGTCGTGTTCATCATCAGTGGACTATCTTATGCTAAACTAAGGTATGATTCATGGAACACTCTTTCTCCTCTCCCCTCTTGTTCGAATTCAACCAAGGGTTCTTGGTTGATGGTCGACGAACACACACAAGCATTGTGTGTGTTAGAGTTCTTCGTACAAGGTTTCTTTCTTGTTAATCTAATCTTGATTTCCAACATCCCAATCCTTTAGGGTTTAAGGATTAGGTTTAATCCCAGTTCCGCTTTTAGGGATTAAATCAGCTAGTTGGTTTTAACCGGGCAAGAACACCTTCATGTTCTTGGTCAGTATGGTCAGCATATTAGGTGGTTGACCCAATGGGTCGATCAGTATTATGAAACCCTGCATTTACACCAAATATCAAGACAGAAAAAGTACAGTGCAGAATAGTGGAGTTACAATAATAGCATCAACAACCGAAATCGATAGGCGTAATCGAGATACACTAAATGACCACCCTTCGTAGTATTGTTTAAGGCGATGGCCATTTACACTAAATGACCACCCTTCTCGGTAACAAGGTCGACATATCCCGATGGGTGTTGTTTGATAACTGTGTAAGGACCAACCCATTTTGACTTTAGTTTTCCAGGAGAAAACTTATATCGAGATTGATATATTAAAACCTTATCACCTGCCTCAAAATACTTATGAATTCTCAACCTCATGTCATGCCAATGTTTACTCCTTTCCTTGTAAATCCGGGAGTTCTCATAAGCATGGAATCTTTCTTCATTGAGCTCATTGAGTTGTTGACGCCTTTCCGTCCCTCCTAAGAAAGCATCCATGTTACATTCCTTGATGGCCCAGTATGCTTTATGTTCAATTTCAAAAGGAAGATGACAAGCTTTTCCGTACACCATTCGGTATGGTGTGTATGCGGTAGGAGTTTTGAAGGCGGTTCGGAATGCCCATAAGGAATCATCAAGACGTTGAGACCACATCTTGGGACTTTTCACAATGGATTTTTCAAGAATTCTTGTCAAGGCTCTATTAGTGTTCTCGACTTGACCACTCGTTTGTGGGTGATAAGCCGTTGAGAACCGATGGTGGACACCATATCGTTGGAGAGTTTTCTCCATAAGATGATTTGCAAAATGAGTGCCACGATCGCTAATAAGAGCCTTTGGGCATCCGAAACGACAAAATAAGGATTTCACGAAATTGACTACGACTCGGACATCATTAGTTGCTAATGATTTAGCCTCGTCCCATTTAGAGACTAGTCAACCGCCACAAGTATGTACTTCTTACCGTGAGAATTCGTGAATGGTCCCATGAAGTCGATGCCCCACACGTCGAATATCTCACAAACCTGGATGCAGTGCTGGGGCATTTCATCCCGATTGGAGATGCTTCCGGTTCGTTGACATGCATCACATGTCTTGACCAAAGTCTAAGCATCTTTAAAGATGGTAGGCCAATAGAATCCCGCATCCAACACTTTTCGAGTGGTGTAGTTTGGACTGAAGTGACCCCTGGTAGGTCCTTTATGACATTCGTTGAGAATGTCCTTTGCTTGATCACCGGCGACACAACGTCTATGCATGAAGTCAACACCGACTCGGAAAATATATGGGGATTCCCAATGATAATGCTTAAGATCAGAAAAGAACTTCCCTTTTTGTTGATGGGTCATCCCTTCATAAGAACACCCGCCGCTAGATAATTTGCAAAGTCGGCGAACCATGGGTCATCTTCCTCGGTGTCTTGTAAAGCATTGACGGCCTCGAGAAATTCTTCAGGAAATGTATCATTAATCTCATTCTCATTAAACTCCTCAAGATGAGGGTTCTCGAGACGGGATAAATGATCCGCAACAAGGTTCTCCGCCCCTTTTTATCCTTGATCTCAATGTCAAATTCTTGTAGGAGAAGAATCCAACGAATGAGTCTCGGTTTAGCATCTTGCTTGGCGAAGGGGTACTTCAATGCAGAGTGATCCGTATAGACAATGGTTTTAGATAGAACCAGATAAGGACATAATTTGTCAAAAGCGAACACCACAACTAAAAGTTCTTTTTCGGTGGTGGTGTAATTTGCTTCAGCACCGGTGAGTGTTCTACTAGCATAGTATATCAGTTGGAAGTGACTGTTCACACGCTGCCCAACTCCGCACCGAGTGCGTAATCACTCGCATCACACATGAGTTCGAATGGTAAATCCCAATCGGGAGATACCATGATAGGAGCATTTTTGAGACGGTCTATCAAAAGATTGAAGGCCTCCACACACTCGGGATCAAACACGAAGGGTGTGTCCTTCTCAAGAAGATGAGTCATGGGTCGGGTTATCTTGGAAAAGTTCTTGATAAACCTTCGGTAAAACCCCGCATGACCGAGAAAGCTTCTCACTGCTTTGACATTCGAGGGCGGAGGGAGTTTAGAAATAACGTCGATTTTGGATTTATCGACCTCCAACCCTTGTTTAGAAAGTTTTTGTCCCAATACGATGCCTTCACGCACCATAAAGTGACATATCTCCCAATTAAGTACGAGATGAGAATTCTCGCACCTAATGAGAACACGCTCAAGACTTTCAAGACATGAATGGAATGACTTTACGAAGACTGAATAGTCGTCCATGAAGACTTCCATACAATCTTCAATCATGTCTTGGAAAATGGACGTCATGCAACGCTGAAATGTAGTAGGCGCGTTGCACAACCCAAATGGCATCCTTCTATATGCGAAGGTACCGAACGGACATGTGAAGGTGGTTTTTTCTTGGTCCTCAGGGTCTACGGGGATTTGGAAGTAGCCAGAGAAACCGTCCAAGAAACAATAGAAGTTATTTCCGGCTAGTCTCTCTAAAATTTGATCAATGAAAGGCAGAGGAAAGTGATCCTTGCGAGTTGCATCATTGAGTTTTCGGTAGTCAATGCACACTCGTCATCCCGTGACAGTTCGAGTTGGAACAAGTTCGTTCTTATCATTACGAACAACTGTCATCCCTCCTTTTTTCGGAACCACTTGAACCGGACTCACCCATGGACTATCTAAGATGGGATAGATGAGACCTGCATTAAGTAGTTTTAAAACCTCCTTTTTGACCACATCTTTCATATTCGGGTTCAACCTCCTTTGTCTTTGTACACTTGGCTTGAAGTTGTCCTCCATGAGGATTTTGTGTGTACAGACTACAGGGTTGATTCCCGATATGTCCGCGGTTTTCCATGGAAGAGCCTGTTTGTGAGATTTCAAGATTGTTACTAATTGGGTTTTTTCAGTAGAGGATAGGTTCGAAGAGATGATGACTGGAAATTCAAATTCTTCTTGTAGGAAAGCATATTCTAGATGGCCAGGTAACTGTTTAAGTTCTAAGGAAGGAGGGTCCTCTAAGGATGTTTTGATTCGGTGTTTCTGTTTAAGGTCGATTTTTTCAAAATCATCTTTTCTTCTGAATCCTCTTCGTCGAGGCGAAGTAATTCCTCGATCTCTGAGAGATCTTGGATGGATTCGGGAGAGTCTAGAGTGTCATCACCATGAATAGTGATGTCATCACAATCTAGGTCGAGAAATGAAGTGATTTCCTCCTCCATGCACACATTGATGATGTCGATGAAATTGCATGTATCATCAGAGGCAGAAGTATGTCTCATCGCTTTCTCAATGGAGAAAGTGACTCGGTCATTTCCAACACCTAAACTAAGCTGTTTTTCGGCCACTAAGATAATGGCACTTGCGGTGTTCAAAAATGGTCTCCCTAAGATAAGAGGGACGTTCGGCTCTTCTGGTGTGTCTAAGATTACAAAGTCGGCCGGAAATATGAATTTATCGACTTTCACTGGGACGTTCTCTGCTATGCCTAGCGGGTATTTGAATGAAAGGTCTGCTAGTCTAACACTCATCCTAGTCGGTTTAAGATCTGTTAATCCTAGTTTAAGATACATCGACAAGGGCATTAAACTTATACTAGCTCCTAAGTCCGCTAATGCTTTACAAGGTAGTAAGTTATCTATAAGACAAGGGAATATGAAACTCCCTGGATCGCCCTTCTTTGGTGGTATATTTGATTGGAGGATAGCTGAGCACTCCTCACTTAATACTGCTGAAGACGCTTCCTGCATTTGTGTCTTGCTAGAAACCAGATCCTTGATAAACTTTCCATAGTTCGGCATCCCTGCTAACATATCAACCAAAGGAACGTTAATGCGCACCTGTTTAATCATGTCAACAAACTTACCGTATTTCTCATTTAATGTTTCTTTCCTCAACCTTTGAGGGAAAGGAACCGTCGGTGTGTACGATTTTGTTGCTTCCGGTTTAGTCGGTTCATATATCTCCTTTGGTTTTGTCTGCTCTGGTACTTTTGGACTTTCCATCTTTTTCATTACCCTCCCCTATTCATCAATTAAAGTCTCCTTAACAACATGTTCATCAGAAAAATTTTCTTTAGTATTTAAAACAGGTGAACTTACCGTTCTACCACTTCGAGTAGTGATAGCTTTAACATTTTCAAATCCCCCTTTTGGGTTGTCATCTGTTCTGGGTGGTAGATTGCCTTGCGGTCGTTCTTTTAATGCTTCAACCATCCTGCCCATATTTCTTTCTAAGCTTTGAATTGCTGCTTGCTGATTTCTGATAATCTGGTCTTGCTCCTCAGCTTTCTTGTCGTGCTTTTCCATAAACTTTTCATGCATGAGTTCCATTGAGAACTTTGATCCTTGACCTGCATAGTTATTGTTTTGGTTATTGTTGTTATAACCCGTGTTGTTATTCTACCCCTGATTCTTGTTGTTGTACCCCTGATTTCCTCCCTGATAATTACCTCAGTACCCATTATTGATGTAGTTCAACTCTTCTTCCGCAGACATCATCGGTTGATGTTGTAGGAAATCTTTAGTGAGATGTGGTCCTCTGCATTTATCGCATCCAACTTGTATGGCATGTAAACAACTTGTTATTTTATCTAATTTACGTTCAAATACCTGTTGGTTATTCTTCATCGCGGCCACTTCATCATTCTGCCGATCATCAACTGCATTTAATTGTCCAACTCGTCTGTCGGATGTCCATTCCAGACTGTTCATGGAGATGTCTTCGAGTAGTTGATATGCTTGAGTTGGGGTTTTGTACATGAATAGCCCACCACTTGATGAATACAGTAGGGAACGAGATGTATGATCCAATCCCCTATAAAAAAAATATGTACTATGTTATTTTTCTCGAAACCGTAATTTGGGCACTTCCTCAGTAGGCTTTTTAATCTCTCCCAAGTTTCTGTTATCTTTTCACCTGTATCCTGCATAAAAGCCATGATGTCAGTTTTTAGTTTGTCAGCCTTAGCTGGTGAAAAATAACGTGTAATAAAGCGACTTCGAAGTTCATCCCAAATCGTAATAGAGCTTGGCTCTAACGATTTAACCCAATCTCGTGCATCCCCAATTAAACTGAAAGGAAACAATCTTAGTCTCATGGCATCCAACGTTATGTCTCGTTGTTTAAACAGCTCACAAATTTCCAAAAAGTTTTCGAGATGTCTGTTGGGATCATTGCATAATCTGCCATCGAAGTTCAGTCCAAAAAGTTCAGATCCCGCACCAACTTTGGTTGAAAGAGAGGGTGACAACAAGTGACGACGTTGATGACACTGTCAAAAAATTGGGACAAGGTCCAGATGCTAGAGTAAAATCTTACTAAGGATATGATATTAATGGTTATACATTTTACACCAAAGATCAAAATAGAAAAAGTATAGTGCAGAATAGTGGAGTTACAATAATAGCATCAACAACCGAAATCGATAGGCGTAATCAAGATACATTGATAAGCATCTTAAAAGATTCTTATTACGGTGTGATACAAGAAATTTGGGAATTGCAGTATTCTGATTTCATAATTCCAGTTTTCAAGTGTACGTGGGTAAATAACCGTACGGGTGTTAAAGTTGACAAATATGGTTTTACACTTGTCGATCTTGAAACTAATGGCTACAAATCCGAGCCATTCGTTCTCGCAACACATGTAACACAAATTTTTTTCGTCAAAGATCCGAGCAAAGCAAAATACCACATTGTGTTGCAAGGTAAAAGACGTATTCTTGGGGTTGATAATGTTGTGGACGAAGAAGAACATGACAACTTCGATGATTTACCACCATTTTCCGTTGGTATCGAACCCGGGAATTTTGAAAACACGAATAGAAGCACATGTGAATGAACTGACGGAGAAGGAACATATATTTAATAACTCGATCTATGATATATTATTGTTAATTAATAATTGTATTATGTGTTTTATACTATGTAATGTATAATTAACCTACTGTTTTATTCATGTGTAACGTTTTTTAATAATTTGAATTTGTTACTATGCAACGTTCTTGTATGTTTAAAAATGAGAAAAGAAAAACAGCAACAACAAATACAAAAACCGCAACAACTAATAGACAGAAACCGCAACAACAAATACATAACCGCGGTAACAAAAAGAAACCGCAACAACAAATATAATGAAAAAAAACCCGCTAAAACGAAATTTTTTATTCCAAATTTTCAAATCCCAAAACATAAGTTATCTAAACATCGAATCCTTAATCACTTTTGCACAAAACCTTAATCGACGAAACCTCTGCCCTACTTCGCCGGAGTTTATTTTCATCGTCGTTTTCTTCACCTTGGATAGTAACCGTCGTTTCTCTGACCACGTCGTAACCTTAATCACTTTTCTCAAAACCTTAATCAGTACGTACTTCTCGTCGACCTAAACCCTAGTTTACCGTTACATCGCTGAGATTCCTTCACCAAGCTAGGTATTAAAGTATTCTGTTAATGATGTTTTGTGTTTGTTATGCATTTTCGTAATCATCTTTTTTGTTAATGTATTATGTTTACGCATGATGTGATAAAAGTTATAAAATAATAACCTAAAATACGCCTTCTCTAGATTACCACACTTTTAGGCAAGTATGACCTAATCGTCAGCAATATAGTTCAGGTAAGTACTTCGGGTGTTCGTTTCCGCAGGGAACAGTTAAGCCAACTAAATAGTCTAAACCTAATTATTCAATCTAAACGAATGCATAAAGTAGGGGTTTTTCTTTTTAAACTAATTAAATGAAGAAACTGATTAAAAGTAACTGTGAGCTTTTAGAAACTGAAACAAATTGACAAAGTAGTAAAACTGTGTTCAAATATGAGAGGGAATATTCACTATGATCGATTCCATCTAGTTCTAGGATTGGTTGGTTAAGCCCCGATTTAATCGGTGTTCTAGAAGTCAGGTAAGCAGTGGTCTCTAGCTTCCTACGATGACCGTATTATCGTTCCTAAGAAATGTTTTCCTAGAGACTCATATTATGGTCACACTTCGGCTTCTTAATTATATCTAGGCCCGGATTTCCGCCGCCTTCTAATCTCGAATTCGGTCGTTACTAAAATTAGACTTTCGGTTTCACCTAAAGTTATTTGATGCTTAAACTCGAATCCTAGATCTAGTGGATTGCCAACTACGTCACCGGGGTGAAAAGTTGAAGTAATTATTAACTACAATTGCTAGTGATCACTCAATAAAATAATTAATAATCAATAGTTAAAACAATCAAAAATTCAAGAATTAATCGAAAGGGTCTTTGATATAAATAAACAAGTGTTCAAAACCAATGTTAAAATCCTAAAAATACCAATTAAACCTAAATCCTAGATTTCATCTAATCATAGCGAATATTAAATGATTAGCACATAGACATGCTAAACATCGCAAAACAAACGTAAATATTCAATAGAACAAACATAATAAAGATCGTAATGATTTAGAACTGAAAATTATGAATGCAATTGAAGATCTTGAAGCTTGAATTCATGCACAATGGTACCCCTAGGTAAAATTCGGCTGGGACAAAAGATCCCCAAAAGAATAGCTGAATTTTGGCTTAAATACCCTTATTTCCGATTTGCTCGAGCACTCGACCAAGGGTCTGTCGAGCACTCGACATAGGAACACTCGCGCGAGACAGGGTGCGAAAGGGGTCTGCTCGCGCGCGCGAGCATGTCTGAATTTCGGAATATTGCTGAATTTGTTCGTTTTTGGCCCCTCTTTTCCATAATTTGGACTTTTGACCTACATTTTATCAACAACATCATAAATTAGGCATAAACACTTCATTTTACTATAAAACAAGCCTAAAAAAATACAATATTGACGGATTTAAATATGTATAAATCTGTCGATATCAACGCATGTGTGTTCTAATTCTGCAGAAGTGGCCGATAATTCAGAATGTAAGAGACGTAAAGGTGAACGTGGTCCTGCATCTTTTGGGAAGATATATAGCAAAGATGTATATAAAACTGAATTTAATGAAAATCATATCCCGCTGAGTAAAGAACTGATGTCATGGTTTGGGATGATGGTTCAACATCGTCTCCCGCTAGCAACTGATATGGGCAAAAGGAACAAAGACACTTTTGAAACACTATGACTGGATACCAAGGTATATATTTATTAGAAATATGGAATAGTTGTTAAGTGATGATAGCATATAATTTATTTACTCTAAATTGTAGAATATGTGGAATATCGAGAACGATGATGCAGAAGAGTTAATGAGGAAGAAAGCTGTGAAAATTGGTACACATTTTAAATCTAGGCTTGTTAATGATTTCGTCCTTACAGGTAAGGATCCTTGTGAGAAGTATAAGTTTTTTATTAGGGCTGATTGGGAAGCATTTAAGGCACAAAGAAGCACCCCAGAATTTATGGTATCTCTTAATTATATTATATGTTTAGTATTGTACAGTATTTTATTATTAACAATTTGTTAATTTGTGTAGCAAAAAGGGAGAAAGCACATGTAAGCAATGCAAAGAGACAATTCAAGGTCCGCGTGGGCCGAAGCGGGTGGACCCGTTTTGAAAAAAATAAAAAGGACGCAGTTTGGTCTGAACTTCTAGAAAACCACAGTGTTCTTTCGGAGATTCAAAATGAACGGTCTAGGTTGTTTTTGGTGGGTTGTGTAGTTAAGAATAGTGAAGGAAAGTTTGAACTTCCTAAGGAAGTGATGGACAATTTCGAAGCTTTGGTAAACTAAGTTTTATTTAATTGAAGATTTTTATATTTTTGGTAAACAAATACTTTTTATAGCTCGCGGAAGAGAAAAAGATGATAGAGGATGGTACTTATGCAGAAAATAAAGAGGATCCTTTAATTTGTCTTCTAGGACGCGAGCACGGGGGACGATCTCGGACTGTATCCGAGGTAATTGGATACACAAAGGTTAAAGGTGGATTGATTAGAAATGTGATCCCGCAAAGTACCCCCGCGGTCAACACAAGCCACCAAGATTCATGTGGGTCTCGTGCAACGGTTGAACACTATCCACCTATTGAGGTTACAGTTTTAAAGTTTTGTAGCCTAAAATATCCAGCCTAATAATTGTATCTGATTTATAGGTGTTGTCACGATTGTAGGGATTCACTACGCACCATGCGACTGATCGACCCATAGGATCGACCTCCTAGTATACTTGGTTCGAACCATGACTGACCAAGAACATGAACTTGTTCTTAACCGGTTAAAACCAACTAGCTGATTTAATCCCTAAATGCGGAACTGGGATTAAACCTAATCCTTAAACCCTAAAAAATTGGGATGTTGGAAATCTAGATTAGGTTAACAAGAAAGAAACCTTGTACGAAGAACTCGAACACACACACATACTTGTGTGTGTTCGTCGACTACTACCAAGAACCCTAGGGTTCTTGGTTCGACTTCGAACAAGAGAAGAAGGAGGAAGAGTGTTCCATGAATCATACCTTAGGTTATTGCTTAAGATAAGTCCACTGATGATGAACACGATGAATGATCCTCTAGATGATCACTTGCAACGAACTTGGATCTTCAAGACTTGAAGAACACGAAGAACGAATGAAGAACACGAAGAACGAAGAACACCAAACTTGGTGTTCTTGGGGTGTTCGGCCGAATGGTGATCAAGGAATAAGGGAACCCCATGCATTCTATTTATAATAGAAAGACTTTCACTTAGGGCCCTTCTAGTTTAATTAAGATTAATCTCTTAATTAAACTTATCTCTTACCCTTTAAACCCTTATAGTTTTACTAGTTTATTATTGTTGCACTTAACTATTAAATGTCTAGTATTAACACACTAATAATTCGGCACCCATATACACGAATTGTTCACACTTGTATTTATACTTTTAATAGTTAATTATATAATAACCTTTATATAATTTACACAATAATATTATCCAATTACTATATGATTTGATAGCCTTAAATCATATTATGGATAATATATAATTAACACATTGTATATTTACTTAACTAGTAAATGTACAACTACTTGTATTAATTAGTTAGTTAAACTAATCTAGTAATACGTTAAACTTAACTTAATACTTAACTGATTCATAATGACTATTATGAATCATTCCTCTTCGTAGTATCGTTGCATAACTTGCTCATATAACATGAACTCACCGGTGTGACCCTTAAGTGTTTCGTAGGCATGGATGTATCATCATAGGTTGATTACTGTGCACATAATTCCTTCAGACTCCCACTTGTGCAAGTTTGTAACCTTTGTCTTAATGATACGAGCTACAGTGGCCTTCTAGATGGGAATGTAGGTAACCAACCCCATAAAAACAGCTTATGTAACCCTGGTTTAGTTTCATGAAAAACTCTTAATAGCCTCTCCTAGTAAAGAACACTCTGTCTTTACTTCTTGGGTAATGTTGTTAGGCTTATCCCTTGCAGCATGATATTTGTGATAACGAATACGAGTATGGTAGAAATTATCAACTCCTGTATTTGAAATCATTTTATGACTTCTTGATTCAAACTGCTGTGATAAACGACAAAGAACAGATCAGTTCGTTTGGGCACGGCCGTGCACTTGTCAGTTTCTCATCATGTCAAAGGACCTATAAATATCTCTCCTAAAGAGGAGGTGCAATTACCATCTTGTTATATTTCGATTTAAAATACAACTTCCTTTGTACCCAGTATCGCCTCGTATGACAAACATATTTCAGAAGTGTCTAAGTTGAACCAAAGCACATTAGTCATTGTATCCTAAACCAAATGCCTCAGGCTTAAGGACAATCCTAGTGAACAATAATTTTGAACTTCTCAACCACGAAGTATTGTCACGGTGGTCAATCCAATATTCGTTGAGCCTCCAACAGAATATCACCGATATTTGGTTTACACAAAACTTGTGTAGCTATCTTCGAAGAGCTTCGAATCTACCACCAAATACCGCGATGACGTTAACGTCCCATCAAGGTTACCACCAAGACGAGTAGTGACGGATTTATATCTTTTTGAATAAAAGACTTTTATTCATGGATAATGTAAAACATACAAAGTCTGAATAAAAATGATACTAACTCATGTATTATTCATCACTGGACATAGATACTGAATTATTACTGGATCATTACTTATTCCTTTTGTTCGTGTTGATTACTTAATGATTCTTACAACCTTAATTGTAACTTTATCACTTAAACCAATCATTTTTATTAAACTAAAGACATAATACGAGTATTTAGGAAATACTATTACTTTTGTCTTTGCTAGATATTGTTCTTGCAACAATCTATAACATATTCTAGTCTTGCCTTTTATGCAATTCGGTAAACATAGGAGGATTGGAAATTAACTCCTTAGTTCCTTGAATTCATAAAATCATCCTTGTAGCTAAAACCTCTTTTAGTTACTTGATTTGTAGATATTCTTACTAGTTAAAGAAATTTCCTTAAATGACTATGTTATCCACTGAAGGGTTAACAACCTATTAGATATGCAATAATTAATCACAAGACTTGTGATCACGCTATTATGTTTGCAATAATCTAATTAACGATCATTTATTATTTCTCTTAACTATTTGGCTAACGACTTGGTAAAACCTTGTTGTTAATGTCTTACTAACTTACTAAATTCATTAATATCTTTAATGAATTACGTTAGTCTTAGCTCCCACTTACTTTAATGGAATTTAAGCATCTCTTAAACTACTACTTTGACCTAGTCAATAACTTGTAGTTTAATCTTTTAAGAATTCTATCAATAATTAAGATCATCCTTTGGATTTGTGAATATCCAACATTCCTGTTTAGGGAATTATGATCTTTATTGATTACTGTATCTAACAAGTATAAAACACTTGAAACGATACTTCCAATTCTTAAATACATTAGTATTATTTAAGAACTTTATTTAATGTCAAAGTCATCACTTGGATTTCTCAAATATCCATTATTCCTATTAGGGAATTATGACTTGATTAAATATTGTATTTATTACAAGTATAAAAGACTTGCAATAATACCTTTTAAGTCTTAAATACTTTAATATAGTTTGTCTCTTTTAAGAGTCATTTAATGTCTAAGTCATTTTACTTGGATTATACGAATATCCAATTATTCCTATTAGGGAATTATGACTTCATTAAATCCTTTATTACAAGTATAAAAGACTTGTAATAACACTCTTAAAGTCTGTCTTGATTATATCCAGTATAATCATACTATATTAATACTAATACTTTAAAACTATCATAAGTAATGACCATTACTTAAGATGCTTTAACTAAGTTCAATAACTCTTGAACCTTATGCTTCCATAAAACTCTTAAATACTTTCATTAGAAAAATTTTCTAATTACTAGAATCTAAATACCTTGAGCTATCAAGACATTATTTATACAACAATCAAACAAATATATATAATCATGAAATATAAGTAAATCAAAACTTGACTTACAATCTAGTCATAAATCTTGACTAGTGTAATTATCACACATGCACACAATATAATTCAACCATGGATTCGAAATTAATTAAAACCAAAATTAACTTGTTTTAACAAAAAATAAAATTATCCAAACAATAAAGTAAAATTGTTTAAAAAAACGAATCCACAAAATACTGAATTATAAAACTTGGTGCTCGTGGGATCATCACCATCTCATGCTGGTCGTCATCACTTTCCATATCCTCCTGCAATAAACGATTGCAAAAGTTAGATTACTCGTAACGTACTTTACAAGTATCTTAAAGTGATTAAGAAGTGTGGTTGTGTTACATGAGGAACTTGCGTTTCCTCCACTACCACTTGAAACCTTTGGACAATTCCTTTTCCAATGCCCAGCCTCACCACACTTGAAGCACCGGTTCTCGGTGCTCGCAGTGTTAGGCTTAACCTTCTTGACCTTTTGTTTGACACCTTTACCATTTGGCACTCCTTGGTTAGGATAGGTTTTACCCTTTCCTTTACCACCATGCCCATCCTCATCGCTGTCATCAGTTGTGCGACCCCTTTTAGAATTGGTCTCAATATTCAACTCAACAGCCTCGAGCATAGATTGTAGCTCGGGAATGGAATTATCCATATCACGTTTGTTGTAGTTGGCTACAAAGAGCTTGTAGTCATCGGACAATGAGTTGAGTATCACGTCAATTGCTAACTGCAATGGTATGTGGTGACCAAGTCTAGTAAAGTGATCAACATGCACTTTCATTCTCATGACATGTGCACCTACTGATGCCCCCATAGCCATCTTGCAAGAAGCGAACGCCTTACAAGCGTAAAACGCTTGTCCTGGTTCGTTTTCTTCATCCTTGGCAGGGGTTTTCAATACGTTTCTTTCTCAGTCAATCCTATCCCTCTCTTGTCTGAGCATGATCTTAAAATCACGCTTCCAATTGAGGAAATTTGACCCAGTCTTTTCTTTCTTTCCTAGAAAGAAACGTTGCGAGAGCTTGTTGTAGGTTATCGTTGTGTTTGTTGCTGCCATCTACAAATCAAACCCAGTTTAATTAGTTATCATCAATAAACATTCTAAAATATATTATAAACCCATAATTAATATTTTAGGCCTAGGATCCATATATCACATTCTCGCCGCAAGGTTTGGGCACTTCCCGACAAGACATGCTATTTCTGGTAGGTAACATCCTTACCGATCGTATCAAGACTTGACACGATTCCTAGGGGTCGTAGAATCTTTAGACTTATAACTTATTACAACTTTGTACAATTTGTACAATTCTAAGTTAGTAATAAAGTCTAGTATGTTTATTCTAGTCAAGTACTTTTTGGGCCGGGACTCCCGATTATCACCAAAGTAGATCAGACCATCTAAGACAGTGCGATGCTCTACGCCGGGACTCCTGATTATCACAGACTTTTACGCACCCTAAGACTCGCAATGATTTGAATCCATATCTAAGGTTCTTTATCCTTACAATATGAATATCGTTTAACAAGTGAGGTGTTCCATTAGGTGGATAGTACTTAGATCTAAGATTTTCTTGGGTTTGTTTAAGTCTTGAACTAAACTCAAACCTTTATTCCAATCTTAATCCTTGTTTAAAATGTGTGACTTGTGAATTGAAGGGTTCTACAACACACCTTTTTAGAACTGAAGAACTATTCTTTAAAACTTATAGTTTTAAGAATTTGCGCGACTTATATGTATACCTAAAACGAGGTGTACAAAACGTTTTACTAGGTTTTGTGAGAAACCTTATCTAGAATAAAACTTACTTGTTTTATGTTACTTGAAAAACCTTAAATCTTATGTTAAACTTTTAATTCTATTATGATTCATAAACTTGAATCATAAATCTAGTTTAACACACCTAGTTCTTCATATGTCTAATAATAAAATTAAACATTTTTTTTGACTTACTAGATTCGACCAAGACTTATGTCTTAATGACACACTTATAAACTTTGTGATTTTCTTGTGTAGCTCCCACTAGCTTCAACAACCATGGTGAAACTTAAGCTAACACAATCACCGGTTTATACTTGGTGAAACTAATAAACTTATTATATAAAGACTATATATAATAACTCTTAGTTTGTTTAAACCTTTCTTATATTCAACTTGAACTAGTTAAATATAGGTTCTTGTTATTTTTACTTGATCATTAATCTAGTATAACTTAACTAATCCAGTAATAAGTTAAACTTAACTTAATACTTAACTGATTCATAATGACTATTATGAATCATTCCTCTTCGTAGTATCGTTGCATAACTTGCTCGTATTACATGCACTCACCGGTGTGACCCTTAAGTGTTTCGTAGGCATGGATGTATCATCATAGGTTGACTAACTGTGCACATAATTCCTTCAACGATGTGAGTTGCTAGTTAGGGTGGCTGATGCCCATTTAGTCAAAGTTGGTTCTGGACAAGTATGGCCAACTGTGGTATTCCAATTGTTACATAACAAACCGATTGCCGATGGTTGTGTAAAAGTCCAAGTTGATGAGATCGTGGTTGGAAAGGAGGATTTTCCTGTCCATCTTCTCACAAAAACAAATGATGTTCAAAGGGTTGATAATTTGATTTATGAGATAGTACAGTGGCCAAGATATGCAGTGAAGGTATATTTTAGTTTTTTTTTAACGTTTTTGCCCGTTTTATCTAATTTTGTAGAAATTGTTTAGGTTATCGGTGTCAATTCCCCGGAAAGGGACTTGAGAGAATTCTCTCCATTTGATTTGTCAACAAATTCTGTTTATATACCACAAATGCATGAAACTTCACCCTTCCCTTTAGATCAAGACTTTTATGGATATACACACATGGTTAGTCTTATCATTATTTTTATCATTATTTTTAAATACTAATGTTTTTGTTATTACTTACTGTAGTTGCAATCGGTGGATCCAACATTTCCCGCACACCAAACCGTCACCGCAGCCCAAACATTCCCCGCAGCCCAACTCATTAACACACCCAACCCGACAGCCCAACCCGAACAGTCCCTAAATCCCAAACACCCACCGCAACCCAAACAATCACCGAAGCCCAACCAATTAACCCAGCCCAAACCATCACCGAAGCCCAAACAGTCCTCGTAGGCCAATTCGATAGTCCAGCCCAAACTTTCACTAAAGCCCAACCCATTATCCCAGTCCAAACCATCACCAAAGCCCAAACAGTCCCTGAAGCCCAACCCATTAACACACCCCAACCCGACAGCCCAGCCCGAACAGTCTCTAAAGCCCAAACACCCACCGCAGCCCGAACTGTCACTAAATCCCAACCCATTAACCCAGCTCAAACCATCACCGAAGCCTAAACAGTCCCCGTAGCCCAACCCGACCACCCAGTCCAAACTGTCACTAAAGCCCAACCCATTAACCCATCCAAAACCATCATCGAAGCCCAAACAGTCCCCGAAGCCCAAACAGAACCCGAAGCCCAAACAGAACCCGAACCCGAGATTCCTATTGATCAAGTACGACTTGTATTATGTGAAAGTAATAGCCGATACTCCCCAATTTCTCCCACTAGTTGATGAATTCTTCAAATATAACAAATATGGTCTGAATGTTCCTTCCCCTCCGGGTATGTATCCGGAGACATTTACACAAGGCATCCCAGCCCCCGAGGTTTTACAATTAGCTCGAGTCCATTGGGTTGATTGCAACATGATACATTGTTTGTCAATGTAAGCTTAATATTTTACTATTGGGTATAATTGTATTTACTAACTTTATGTTGTATATTAAAGGTATTTTTACCACCTGGCGGGCAGCAATTCACAATGTGCATTTTTCAATGCAAATTATATTACCGAGCCAGAATGTCACACCGGTATTAACCATGTCAGACAACATATCAGGGATGTTTTAAATCATCATCCAAGCAAGTCATACTTTCTTGCACCATACTTTCAAGGGTAAGATTTAATTTTCCATACTATATAACTTTGATTAATTGCTTGTGTTTATTTGCAGGAAACACTGGATGGTTTTTATCCTCTGTCCTAAATTGAAAGTTTCATATATTGTTGATTCTCTAAAGCGTGTACCACGTCCCGATCACTACACTCTTGTATGAGTAATCAATGAAATGTTTCCCCGTAGATTTCAGTGGACATTGACAACTGTATGTTTTCAATTTCTATTTTTTACCAATTTATTTAAGATGTATAAAATATACAATTGAAATATTACAGTGCTGGAAACAAAATGAAAGCTTGGATTGTGGTTACATTGTTGCTCGACATATTGAAAAAATTTTTAGAGACTATACAGTTTAACATTAGGCAATCTGTAAGTTATGCCAGTTGTTGAAGGTTGGCAATCCGTCAATACATTGCAAGGTTAGATGTAAAAAATATTGATATTAATTGTTTTTCATGATGAGCAGATGTGGAGTAGTAATCCATTTTTTGAAGATTATATGATTCGTCAATACATTGCAAGGTTGTTGCCCTCGTTTCTCGAATGGATGAAGAATAGAAAGAGCAGTTATGCCAGTTGTTGAAGGTTAGAAATTAAGCAAGTGTAAATTTTTGAATAGTTGTAAATTTTTGAAACATCGTTCATTACACTGATCGATCACAACCTGCAAGTGTACATTTTTTTGACATTTACCGTGCCCTTGTATGTATTTGGGTGCTATCTAAATATATAAGAGCTAGATTTTAAATATAATATAATATATATATATATATACATATATATATATATATATATATATATATATATATATATATATATATATATATATATATATATATATATATATATTATTGTGGAATGATTTTTTTTTTATTTTGAATACCTAATATTGCGGTTACTTTATTATGTGTGCGAATAACTAATATTGTGGGTATAACATCTAGTGTAGTGTGCGAATAACTAATAGCGCGGTGGAATCTTTAATATTGAGGTTAACCTCTTGTTGCGGTTTATGCGTTTGATATTGCGGTTTATCTTTTCTTGCGGTTTGTTTGTTTGATAGTGTGTAGTTTGTTGGTGCGGTCCTTTGACCGCATTATCAAAGCGTTTTTCCCGCATTATCAAAGCGTTTCAGTAGTAGTGCTAAATCGATAATGGAAGTATAATATAAGTTGTCGTTTATGACTTGGATGTCTTGAACTTGATTTATGACATGTACGTATGGAGGTGGTAATTAGGTTGGGTTTGGGTTAATAGGTTTATGTTGGCATGCTTGTGAGTTTGAATAAGTTAACCCAAACCTTGATATGTTTCAAATTTTGTAATGGCATCTCATACCCAACTCATCTGACGCATATAACTTAACAAGTTTGTAGGTCAATGGTAATCGTGAGGAGCTGAAAGGTCAAACAGAAATTAATAGATGTTAAGATATTTTATAGGACTTCCACTCTCTTTAAAAAAAGAACTAAATGGTTGGATGGTCGATCCATATATACTTAAACTTACCCAAACCCGGCCTAATTTAAAAACAGGTTGGACGAGTAGACCTGTTTTTAACACGAACTCATTTAACTCGAGTTTTAACCGATCTTTTAACGAGCCGAGCCCGGGTAGTTCACGAACAACACGGCACACTTTCACCCCATAACATTATGGCACATACATCTGACTAAATAATCTATAATATTCTATAAATAAAATAAAATAAAAATTCACAAAATGTGAAAACTCCTCAATTTTAAAATTTTGCAAATTTGCTTTTATCTTTTTTGGTGTGTGTATGAAGTTATACGAAGTATATTGAATCATTTTTTAGAGATAAAAAATTACTATAGTTTCCCTAGTTGATAATATTGACACTTATGTTAGATTTATCGCATAAAATCAAATACTGAATCTTAAAATAGAATTGTTATAGTAGTAATTTTCTGAACGTTCATGTTATCTTTCTGAATAATTTTCCCTATATTTTTGCCCTATTACAAGTTCTATTTGTAGCTTCCGTAATTGCCGTTTTGATTGAAACATGAACTTTTGTTCTTTGCCAGAGTTCAGATGTATCTGAACGAGTGTGAGCTTAGTCACTCGTTTCTATTTCTCGTAAATTGCCACGTTATAATTTATCTACTTCTATTTCTAGGCAACGTACGTAGCCAGTGATATGTTACGTTATCCACATTTATTTGGCAACTATCTAACTAATGCAACTCATTCTAAGCATAGAAAATATAAAAAATATCTTTATTTTTAAAACATTGTCTAATTGGATAAGTTGTTGCAGGGTATAAAACTCATACTAAAGACAATTTTGAATCTTAATATGGCTTCAAATTTACTTTAACGTGTTCATATAACATATATTCGATACTCACGAAAAGTACTCTAAACCAATCATAATTGTTGGGTCACATTTGTTGTAACCACTAGTGTAGGGATCATTGTGTAATTAGTTGATATTAGGCCTAAGTATAAATATCTAGGTGTAACCTAATTACCCTCAACCTTTGCCCTAATTTGTATTGTTCAATCCTTATGCAAAGAGTTCTACAAGTTTCCTTTCAATTTTAATCTTCCAATTCCTAATTGTTCTTGTTTAATCCATACTTAATACTTTAATTCACAATCCACAATTGGTATCAGAGCAAAATCTTAATAGATAAGATCCAAATTAGTTGAGATTAAGCAATTTTTGAAGATTTTGATGGGTTTTGAAGAGTTTTTGAAGTGATTTTGGTGAAAAATCAAAGGTATGTTTCATGTTTTTGACATTATAATATTGTTCTACTACTAATTTCGAGCAAATTAGTTGATGATCCTTGATTTAGCAACTAATCCATTGATTGATTCTTGGTGAAGGTTTTGGATCAAATTTGAAGAAGAAGATAGGATTTTAGAGAGAGAAAATAGAGACAGGGAGAGAGAACAACTGCAAGTGTGTAATTGTACAACATAATAAGTCCTAACAATCTCCCCCTTTGTAACAATAGTCTAGGTAGCATATATTTGAAGTCTTCTTCTTTAGTAAAAGCTGTAACTGAGTGATAAATCGTTGAACAGTTTTGTTGAAGTATCAGCTTCAACTTTTGATGATCGGTGAAGATAATACTCTTAATATTGTTCTTTTCAACCAATAGAAAGTATTTCGGAAGACTTAGGGGAAATCGACACAATGTAGACCCATTGATAGAGCGGTTAGCAGCGGAAGTCTTTTCTTGAAGTTGTGGGTTTGTCGATTTGTTGCTGATCCTTGGTTCCTGATAATTGTTGATGTCGTAGACGTGCGGTATTATGATTTGTTTTGGATTTTCTGACCGTTGTTGATAACAATGGAGTACGGTCATTGAATCCCTTATTTGATGTATTGACTGTTGATAAGAATGGAGTACAGTCATCAGATCCTCTATCTGACATAGTGACTGTTGTTGATAAAAATGGAGTACAGTCGTCAGATCTTCGCACAAGAAAGTATTAGGGTAACCCAGGATCACATAGATTGCCAGTTAGCACGACAGTTACAGAAACTGTGTGACCTACGTTCAGTGTTGGCTTTGATGTTAGCACTGGTAGGATTTCCATTCAATCATCGTGGAATGCCAATATTTTTGGTATCATTATGAATGTTCCGGCAATATCACAAAGATATGCTTGGTGGCATGTCTGTGACCTAGAGATATTTAATTCGGTTCTAGACTCTATACGTGGACAAACGAAGGCGAGGACTGGAGGTGGGTCCTCTTTTTCAATATCAACAATCTCCAAATGAGATGTCGATAGTGTATGTGGTAATCTCCGTGATTTTGAAGCGAGTACTTTTCGTACTTGAGTGTCAGTGGGGTTGTGCATTGCATCACTGGGTCCATGATGACTTTATCAGAAAGCAACTCATGCAGTCTGATAGAGATAGGTTTACCCGGATTTTGTTCGGTTTAGGGAGGGTTTTTCCATTTTCTTTAACCCTTTCACACACACTCCTCACTCAAACTCACTTTTTCATTTTTCAACCACACCCTCGTTTTGTGTTACCATGTGATAAGCTGATTTGCACCCCATACTTCATACCCCCTCTTATTTTTTTACCTCAGCGCACCCCAATCAAGATCCCGTGATACTTGATTCTGCTCATCTAGACCTAGGGACCCTCACTGTTTAGTTCCTATATTGTCGGTGGCTCCGGCGAAGATCATGCTGGATATAGCAGATCATAGGAGTTATTTGAGAGTGGACTGTTACGCTGATGTGCAATTTAATCAGCTTTTTAAGATGTTGCATTTTAAGAGTGGTTCAGATGGATTTCTCATCGGAAGTTTATGTGTTTCCGGTATAAGTTGTTGCCTGAATGATTGGTGAAGTTAAGGCACAGTAACTTGTTCTTTTTGGGTAACACCAGACTCACATAGAGTATCCGCTTGCACACGGTATGAATCGGTAGTCGTTTGCACAACCATTGATCCAAATGTGCGACCTGCGTTTAGAGTTGGCGAGATATTAGCTCTAGCAGGATTTCCATTCGATCCTCGTGAAACATCAGATTGTGATGCCACTACAAGTGTTCTGATGGATTCACGGAGATCCATTTTTGTAGTGCAAGTGTGTAACACCTCATATTTTAAACACAAAACATTTGTCCAAAATAAAACATTTTTCATAAATAGAAGAACTATTCCAAAATAGGGATTTACAAAAACCTTTGGTATGAAAATCAGAGTATAAAGTTTGGTGTTACAAAATAGATCAAAACCAAAGCTAAGCATAAATCCAATCTAAAGTTCTTCTATTCTAGGCCCCGCATCTCTATCCATGCGTACCTAAACCTTCGATCCCGAACCTGAGTACATAGCAAAACAAAACAAGGAGTACGTGAGACAAAAACGTCTCGCGAGCTACATGGGTTTAGACCCGATAATAAAAATGAATGTCACATTTCATATAACCAATCAATATACATATATATATCCAACCATCCAGACTAGTCACCTTAGTGTGACTCTAACAACTTTGCTTACCTAGCAATCACAACTAACGTGGATGAGTCGATGGGAATTCACCCCAACTGCCCCTCACTCCACACCTCATGACCGGGAGTATCCCGTGACATCGCATAACTAACGTGGATGAGTCGATGGGAATTCACATGGGAATTCACCCAACTGCCCCTCACTCCACACCTCATGACCGGGAGTTGCCCGTGTCATCTCATGACTAACGTGGAAGAGTCGATGGGAATACGCCCAACTGCCCCTCAATCCACAACTCATGATCGGGAGTAGCCCGTATCATCACATCATCTCAATCTCATCATAACCCTATGGTTATGCAAATCTAGCTCTTTGCTAGCACTTTCATCATCCTCAAGTTAGTTCAATACTATCATAGGTATAACTAACTATCAACTACTAGTCTATACAATTAAGCAAATAGACCATAACACAAGTAATGAAAATATTTAACAGGGCTATGTACTCAGTAAATTCCACACGTACTCACCTTAGCAACAAAGGTGCTCCAACTGTGTTCTTGACACCAAAGCTCTTGCTTCACAATTTCACCGACTTTCCAAGATGTCACCGAAAGCCTAAACAATGATCATACAATGATCAACATCACAATCTACTATCAATGTGTTCATCTATCTCTAGATAACACACATCAATCCATTTCCCCCAAATATGATGATTACCAAACCCCAGGTTTAACCAACCCTTAAGATTCTTACAAATCTTAACCATACACTTGATTTCCTTATTAATATACCATCTATTAAGTGTATACACCATTTATATCACCATAATCTATAACCCCAAGAACTAGGGTTTCAACCCCAAGCTTCTAAACCCATAGATCTAAAGCTACAACTACAAAGGATTGAAGATATACCTTAAATCTTCAACTAGAAGTGAAGAATCACAAGATTTGACCAAGAAATCAGTTCCAATCGAAGCTTTACACTCAAAGTCGCTCACACACTTGAAGAGAGAAACTAGGGTTTGATCTTGGCAATAAATGAGCTCAAATCCGTCTTTAATGCTGCCAGACAATAGTTCACGACGCGACGAGAGTTCGCGTCGCTAACTATGCGCCTCCAATACATCGCGATCGTTAACCCATCGCTAACTACATCACGCCCGATAGCCAAACTCCCTGGCCCGACTTCCCGATCGCCATCTCCGAGTTCGCGACGCGAACTCCTTAGGGCAGCTGGGCTGCAGTTTTTGTCAAGTGTCTTGACCCGTTTTCGCCCATAACTTTCTCGTTCGGTCTCCAAACGACACGAAACCAATTTCCACGTGTTTTATATGATTTATCCATAATTATCATATTTTTTCATATTTTATTTATTTACAAATTTCGGGTCGTTACAACTATCTACCCCTTAAGAAGATTCCGTCCTCGGAATCTCATCATAGTTCACGAAACCCGGGTACCTCTTCCGAATCTCGTCTTTGACTTCCCAAGTCAAATTCGGCCCAAGTGAATGCTTCCACTTGACCAACACCAAATCAATCTCCTTATTCCGAAGCTTCTTTGTCTTCGTTTCTAATATAGCCTCGGGCTCCTCAATCAACCGGTTCGGGCCGTCAACCCGCAACTCTTGCAATGGAATAATATTTTCAACTTCCCCGATAAACTTCTTCAAATAACTCACGTGAAAGGTGTCATGCACACCTTGAAGTTCGGGTGGAAGTTCCAACTTAAAAGCTTGAAGCCCGACCCGTTTCAATATTTTAAACGGTCCAACATACCTTGGACTTAACTTTCCCTTTTTACCAAACCGCATCACACCTTTCCAAGGTGACACTTTCAACATCACCATATCACCGACATCCAAGTCGTATGGTCTTTTCTTTAAGCCCGAATAACTTCGTTGTCTATCTTGGGCGACTTTCATGTTGTTTTGAATAATACCAATCTTTTCATTTGTCACTCTCACGATCTCGGGACCCGTGAGTTTCGTCTCTCCCGCTTCCAACCAACAAGATGGAGTTCTACATTTCCTTCCATACAATGCCTCATAAGGTGGCATCTTGATAGTCGAGTGATAGCTATTATTATATGAGAACTCGACTAACGGTAAATGTTCATCCCATTTACCACCGAAGTCTAACACACACGACCTCAACATGTCTTCAACCGTTTGAATTGTTCTTTCACTTTGACCGTCGGTTTGCGGGTGATAAGCCGTGCTCAACCGCAACTTTGTACCCAACTCTTCTTGTAATGACCGCCAAAATCTCGAGGTAAACCTCGCGTCTCTATCGGACACAATCGATAACGGAACCCCGTGGAGTCGAACCACTTCATCAACATACAACTTAGCCAACTTCTCAAGTGGCAATGTTTCCCGAATTGCTAAAAATAACGCACTTTTGGTCAACCGGTCAACTATGACCCAAATGGCATCGTGACCTCTACTCGTCTTCGGTAAGCCCACTATGAAATCCATAGTTATATCTTCCCACTTCCCGGCCGGTACAATCAATGATTGAGCTACCCCGTACGGTACTTGATGCTCGGCTTTCACTTGTGCACACGTGGCACACTTAGAGATATACTTGGCCACTCTCGCCTTCATTCCGGGCCACCAATAAACCCGTTTCATATCTTGATACGTCTTTGTACTTCCCGGGTGAATCGAATACTTCGATTTGTGCACATCATACAACAACTCTTTTCGGATACCACCGAACTTAGGAACCCAAATACGGCCGCCTACGGTCTTCAACCCTTGTGCATTTTCGAGAAAATGTTGGTTTTTACCTAACCGTTCTTGTCTTAACTCGTCTTTTCCCATAACTTCTCGTTGGGCATTCTTGATCCTTTCAATAATGCTCGAGACGACTTCTATACGTGATAAAATTCCTCGGTTCGGGTTTTCATAAACCTTTCGACTTAAGGCATCGGCCACCACATTCGCCTTCCCCGCATGATACACAATCTCACAATCATAATCGGCAATCAACTCGATCCACCTTCTTTGTCGCATATTAAGGTCTTTTTGTGTAAACACATATTGCAAACTCTTATGATCCGTGTACAATGTACACCGAGTGCCATACAAATAATGCCTCCACAACTTCAAGGCAAAAATAATCGCCGCCAATTCCAAGTCGTGTGTCGTGTACCTTAATTCCGCATTCTTCAATTGTCGCGAGGCATACGCGATCACCTTTCCTCTTTGCATCAACACACAACCGAGCCCTTGATTCGAAGCATCACTATAAACCACAAAATCTTCCATACCATCCGGTAACGTAAGGATCGGCGCGTTACATAATTTTTCTTTTAACAACTTAAACGCCTCTTCTTGCTTCTTTTCCCACACAAACTTCTCACTTTTTCTCGTTAACTTCGTGAGTGGAATCGCGATTCTCGAGAAATCTTGTATAAATCTTCGGTAATAACCGGCTAATCCAAGAAAACTTCTAACCTCGGTAGGAGTCCTCGGAGGCTCCCAATTTGACACCGCTTCAATCTTGGACGGATCAACCTTAATACCATCACACGTCACCACGTGACCTAAGAATTGCACTTCCCGCAACCAAAACTCACACTTTGAAAATTTAGCATACAACTTCTCCCGTTTTAACACATCTAACACAAGTCTCAAATGACCTTCGTGTTCTTCTTCGGTTTTTGAATAAATCAAAATGTCGTCAATAAACACGATCAAAAACTTATCAAGAAACGGTTTACAAACCCGATTCATTAAATCCATAAAGATAGCCGGTGCGTTGGTAAGACCAAACGGCATCACTAGAAATTCATAATGACCATAACGTGTACGAAAAGCCGTCTTCTCGGTATCGCCTCCTTTCACCCGAACTTGGTGATAACCCGACCTCAAATCGATCTTCGAGAAATAACTAGCACCTTGCAATTGGTCAAATAAGTCATCAATTCTCGGCAACGGGTAACGATTCTTAATTGTTACCTTGTTCAACTCTCGGTAGTCGATACACATTCTCATCGAACCGTCTTTCTTTTTAACAAATAACACCGGTGCACCCCACGGTGACGAACTCGGACGGATAAAACCCTTATCTAACAATTCTTGCAATTGGGTCATCAATTCCCGCATCTCGGTGGGAGCTAAACGATATGGAGCACGAGCAATCGGCGTCGCCCCCGGCACTAAATCAATTTTAAACTCGACTTGTCTCTCCGGTGGTAAACCGGGCAAGTCATCGGGAAATACCTCGGGGAATTCCCGAATAATTTTTACACTATCCATTGTCTTCTTTTCTTTTCGGCCATCTAATACATATGCAATAAATGATGTACAACCTTTCGATATACTTTTTCTCGCCTTAATGGCGGTAATCACATTAGGCATGTGATGTCGTTTCTCCCCATACACATACACTTTCTCATTCTCGGGTGTCCTAATCGACACAATTTTCTTTCCACACAAAATCTTGGCTTGGTGCATACCCAACCAATCCATACCGATAACCACATCGAACGCCCTAATTCCCATGGGCAACAAATCCACCTTAAACTTTCTACCGTCTATCTCTAGTTCACAATTTCTATAAATACATTCAACCATAGACGTTTTCCCGTCGGCTACTTCTATTTCATAAACCTCATCTAACATTTCGGACGGCACATTCAATTTACAACCGAACTCATAAGACACAAACGAATAATTAGAACCCGAATCAAACAAAATATGAGTTGGCAAGGAGTTAATGAATAGAGTACCTGACACCACATCGTGTGCCTCCTTCGCCTCCTCTCGGGTGAGTTGAAAGGATCGTCCCTTCACCTTGGCCGGTTCCACCTTCTTTTGAGCCGTGGACACCATCGACTCGATTCCCTTCTTTGGGCACACATTGCTATAGTGCCCCTTCTCGTGACACGAGAAGCATTCAACATCGGCCAACGACTTGGCCCTACAATCTCGGGCTATGTGCCCCGCCCTTCCACAATTAAAACAAGATTTCGACTCTCCTCGGCACCCGCCGGTATGAGTCTTCCCGCACTTCTTGCACGAGCCAACACTACCTTGCTTAGAGAAGCTCGAGGTGAACTTCCCTTTCTTGAACGAACTAGAGCCGCTCTCGGCTTTCCTTTTCTCGCCCACATGGGCCCTCTCGGCAACACGTGCCACATTCACCTCTTCCACACCCCGGGCGGCACTAATGGCCTCATCTAGAGAAGCCGCCCTCTTCACCTCCAATTGGTAGTCCCACGGTAACCCACTAGCATACCGGACCACCCTCAACCTCTCATCCGAGTAGGTTTTAGCAACAAACGGGAGCAATCCCGTGAATTCCCTCGAATATTCCTCCACCGACATATCACCCTTTTTGAGGGTCACGAACTTTTCGTGCATCTTTTCCAAATCCCTTTCGGGACAAAATTTCTTTTTCAACCTCGTGGTGAACTCATCCCACGACATCTTTTCCACCACCTCCTTCCCGAGGGTCTCATACACAATATCCCACCACACCATGGCATCCTCTTTCAACAATTGTGACGCATACGTCACCATATCAACATCCTTACACTTACTACTTCCGATAACCCTCTCGGTTTCTCGGATCCACCTCATCGTTACTTTCGGGTCCGAACTACCCGTATACATATTTGGCTTACAAGCCATGAAGGATTTAAACGAACAACCTTCTTTCACAACGGGCCTAGCCCTAGCATCACTTTGGCCGCCCGTGGAGGACTTCCCCTCCCCGGTGCCACTACCTCCGGTTTTCTCATCCGACTTAGCCTCGGATTCCCGGTCTCCACCCGACCTCTCACGGTCTCCAATAATACGGTGCACTTCTTCGGCCACCGTTCCCTTGATTTGGTCGATAATGGTTTGGAGATCCGCCATGGTCACCGGAGTTCTATTAGCTCCGACCTCCGATTCATCAACCCGATGCATTGATGGTTGACTTTCTTGCTCATCCACCCTCTCAACAGGAGGTACTTCCTCCTCCCGGTTCTCCGGGGCTTTCCCACTTCTACGAGTGTTCACCATTTCTTTCAATCAAGACTATACGAAAGACATTAAACATTTAGTACCTTGTGTACAACCCATTAGTCTCATGAGACTCAATATCCAAATCATATCAAATTCATCGGTCCCCTAGGTTCAACCCTAAACTTAATATAAAGTCTCAAGGTCAACCTATGATCTTAAGGAATCTCATATTCCTAATGCTACAGTCTAAGACTAGGATGGTCATCCAACCTAATTCACTTAAACTATAGCTCTGATACCAAGTTGTAACACCTCATATTTTAAACACAAAACATTTGTCCAAAATAAAACATTTTTCATAAATAGAAGAACTATTCCAAAATAGGGATTTACAAAAACCTTTGGTATGAAAATCAGAGTATAAAGTTTGGTGTTACAAAATAGATCAAAACCAAAGCTAAGCATAAATCCAATCTAAAGTTCTTCTATTCTAGGCCCCGCATCTCTATCCATGCGTACCTAAACCTTCGATCCCGAACCTGAGTACATAGCAAAACAAAACAAGGAGTACGTGAGACAAAAACGTCTCGCGAGCTACATGGGTTTAGACCCGATAATAAAAATGAATGTCACATTTCATATAACCAATCAATATACATATATATATCCAACCATCCAGACTAGTCACCTTAGTGTGACTCTAACAACTTTGCTTACCTAGCAATCACAACTAACGTGGATGAGTCGATGGGAATTCACCCCAACTGCCCCTCACTCCACACCTCATGACCGGGAGTATCCCGTGACATCGCATAACTAACGTGGATGAGTCGATGGGAATTCACATGGGAATTCACCCAACTGCCCCTCACTCCACACCTCATGACCGGGAGTTGCCCGTGTCATCTCATGACTAACGTGGAAGAGTCGATGGGAATACGCCCAACTGCCCCTCAATCCACAACTCATGATCGGGAGTAGCCCGTATCATCACATCATCTCAATCTCATCATAACCCTATGGTTATGCAAATCTAGCTCTTTGCTAGCACTTTCATCATCCTCAAGTTAGTTCAATACTATCATAGGTATAACTAACTATCAACTACTAGTCTATACAATTAAGCAAATAGACCATAACACAAGTAATGAAAATATTTAACAGGGCTATGTACTCAGTAAATTCCACACGTACTCACCTTAGCAACAAAGGTGCTCCAACTGTGTTCTTGACACCAAAGCTCTTGCTTCACAATTTCACCGACTTTCCAAGATGTCACCGAAAGCCTAAACAATGATCATACAATGATCAACATCACAATCTACTATCAATGTGTTCATCTATCTCTAGATAACACACATCAATCCATTTCCCCCAAATATGATGATTACCAAACCCCAGGTTTAACCAACCCTTAAGATTCTTACAAATCTTAACCATACACTTGATTTCCTTATTAATATACCATCTATTAAGTGTATACACCATTTATATCACCATAATCTATAACCCCAAGAACTAGGGTTTCAACCCCAAGCTTCTAAACCCATAGATCTAAAGCTACAACTACAAAGGATTGAAGATATACCTTAAATCTTCAACTAGAAGTGAAGAATCACAAGATTTGACCAAGAAATCAGTTCCAATCGAAGCTTTACACTCAAAGTCGCTCACACACTTGAAGAGAGAAACTAGGGTTTGATCTTGGCAATAAATGAGCTCAAATCCGTCTTTAATGCTGCCAGACAATAGTTCACGACGCGACGAGAGTTCGCGTCGCTAACTATGCGCCTCCAATACATCGCGATCGTTAACCCATCGCTAACTACATCACGCCCGATAGCCAAACTCCCTGGCCCGACTTCCCGATTGCCATCTCCGAGTTCGCGACGCGAACTCCTTAGGGCAGCTGGGCTGCAGTTTTTGTCAAGTGTCTTGACCCGTTTTCGCCCATAACTTTCTCGTTCGGTCTCCAAACGACACGAAACCAATTTCCACGTGTTTTATATGATTTATCCATAATTATCATATTTTTTCATATTTTATTTATTTACAAATTTCGGGTCGTTACAAAGTGTCCTATATTTGATTTTTTTTTTTTGAAGGTGAGTACTAGACACACTGTGCATACAAAGAGTCTTAACCCGGGGCAGGAGGTTATTATCTTTCAATACCAACAAACTCCAAATGAGCCGTCAGTAGATTTTGTGCTACGTCCCCTAAAGAATTGAAACAAATTCCTGTTGAGAGGAATTTGAGTGGTTGGTGGTGGCGTGCATTTGCTTTACTGGGCCAGTAAAGTCTAGAGAAACATTCAACGTATGAATAATCACCCTTTTGTATGGTTGCCCGGTTTATTTATGGTTTGGATGCACTCAAATGTGTGTTTTCTTAGAGTTATCATGTTTTCACATCACCTTGCACTCACCTAGTACTATACCCTAGACGTATACCCTCACATCTACCAGTTGGCAGAAATATTTCCCTGAGAAGGTAAGGCCAGATCTGGTAAACCATGTGAAGGTATTGTCTTATGAAATATTTTTCGTTTGTTTATTCATTTTGGGTATTTTTGTTTTGATTTTCAAAATTTTCTCCCCCTAGAATTAATATTTCTCCCCCTCGACAAAACAAAGGTATGAAAAAGTTGAGAGGTTTGAGGACGTACCTTAGACATCGTCGGAGGGTTGAAGGAGAGTATGTGCGGTGAAGATTGATTGAGCATTGTGCTTTCGTTTGATGATCGGGTTCTGAGTCTGTTTTGATCAGAAGCCATTCTTCGGAATTTTCACACTATTGACAGGTGAAATACCTCCCAGCAATTAAACTTTAACGCGGGACACCTCTGTTGTTCTTTCATTTAAGAATAACTGGTTCGTCCGGCCAACGTAGACCATGATATTGTCCAAATTTTTCAGGTGGATTACGAACTTCAGTTGAGAAGGTGGGCGTTTTACTTCGGTCTCGTACCCCCAGATGAACTTCAAAATGTCTAATCACGTCTCACCAATTTAATCTTTCATCATTGGGAGGGATTAGTTTATCTATGTGGCTTTGTAAAGTAATTTGATCTGGGTTGCTGGGAAGCCTGTTCAAGTGTCTCCCCTTCTTCTCCAACTTTGTTTTTAGTAGTTTAAGTGTACCATCACAGAACTAGGCGATTTCTGAAGCACAGATGAATTGTGTTTCATTGAAGTTGTTTTTGTAGCTCATTCCCAAGTTAGGTTCACCCAAAATAACAGTTTTCCGAGTTTGAACTTCGGAAGGAAGTGATCTATATGGTGTAGCCAGGTGAACCTTTTCTGTGCCACTTTCAAAGGCCATTTGGACATCTTCCATTCGAGCAGCAAGAGTTTTCACGAGCATGAAGCGTTTCAAGGCAGCCTTAGCAGAATTTCTTGCAATATTTTTCTCAGAGTGTAGGCTGTCCCGATTGTCTCGTACTTCATTGTATAGACATTCTATATCTCGAGGTGTAACACCCTAAAATTTACAAGATATTTAAAACTTTTAAAAACAAAAGGTCCCAATAACTAAACTTTTAATCAAAAGGTCCCAATAACTTGAATAATTAAATCCCAATAATAGTATTTTCATTTAAAAATGTATTTAATGCGGAAATAGTAAAAATTAAGTGTTTTTAAAATATTAAATGCCGTCCACATCGGTAATGAAAGATACAGCGGTCAACCGTCCACCTTCTCCTTTCCTCTGCTGGTACCTGAAACAATGTGGGGGAAATAGGGGTCAGCTGGAGAAGCTGAGTGAATATCTCAAAATGCAAACAATCATAACATACAACACATGAGGGCACATCGGTGTACTCCTAATCAGAATCTACTCGGTTAATTACTCAGATTTATTTTCTCAGATTTTATTACTCAGATTTTAATTTATATAGCGCGCTAGTGTGACTTGGGCCGAGAGATCAATCCTCGACCCGCCTCACACCACCTCAACACCTGTACTCTTCGGTGTTGAGTCAAAAAGGCCTGGCACCAGTACTCTTCGGTGCCAAGTCAAAACGTCTGACACCAGTGCTCTTCGGTGTCAAGTCAGATATAAACTCAGACGGAAATAATCCCAAAAACAAAGCCTGGCACCAGTACTCTTCGGTGCCAAGTCAAAACGTCTGACACCAGTGCTCTTCGGTGTCAAGTCAGATATAAACTCAGACGGGAATAATCCCAAAAACTCAGATGTGTGTTATTATGTTTTATTATCTCTTTAACATAATTATCTCAGATGCCCTAGCAAGTAGTAGCACAGAATGACCCTGTGCCGAGCTCGGTTACCCAGGCACAATGTCTCAGATTAAAATAAATCAACAGCTGCTCAGATACTCAGATAACAGATCAAACTCAGATAACAGATCAAGCTCAGATAACAATTAAGGTGCAAGTAATATAACACGTAAGTCATGCATGTATAACGTTAAAACTGAATACACGGTGAGAATACTCACCTCGAAAACGTAAGCTCCGAAGAATCCTCGATACTCTAAGACGCTTCCCGGACACTCCTAGATGGTCCTAAAACACGCAAGATAACCCGAATTAAAACTTGACCCGAAAACTCGTTTTTATGAAATTTGGCAGCACCCGTCAGTCTCACGGGAACATCCATAACTCCTAACCCGTAAGGTCGAAAAACTTCAAATTTTCACAGTACGTAAATAAGACCTATATATACATTTGATCAGAAGGACTCTGAACCTTAATCATATCCGAAAGGTCCCGAAACAGTCCCGCAACACAGCCGAAATGTGCAGCGTTTCTGCACTGCGACACCAAACTACAACTGCTATAATTTTCAAAACGTAACTCCAATTGACTCAAGGTCAGCGGCCACGGAAGCTAACATGTAGGTCTACAAATCTCTGTGAGACGGTCCTATGCCAATTTTTCCTCTAAGGTACTTCAAAACAGGTCGCAAGACAACAAATCAAATCTGTCAGAATAATAAAACGATTTCTAAATAATAATAACGGTAGAACCCAAAACCGTCATCCGAAAGCCTACCGAGGCATACCAAGATCAAGGTTTTCTGGGTTCTTCGAGCATGGCTCGAGATTGACTCAACGACACGGAAAATAATACAAGAAGAGATGGAGATTATACCCTACAATTTATGCCGCGGGAATTTTGACGATAACATGAATTGCCGAGCACAATTCCAGTGATTATTAAAGCATCCAAAGTTGCTCGACACTTGAAGGAAACAATTGAAAGAAGTCCAAGGATTCTGAGCTAGCTGCCACGATTCCTACATTGGCTAGCCAAAAAAAACAAAATAAAGGCAAGAAAGCATTGTGCCAATTTTCGACAAGTATTGAATTAAATTCGATTCACATGTCATCTACTCATTCTCACCGACATACATCAAATGCATAACTTCTTGGCTGGCCACCTAACTTCTCGCATACCACCCCCATAGCACCGACATCCATATGCAAAGATTTATCACTTTGCCAAGATCTTGATAGTTTCCGTCACTTTAACTAGTGCCGCCGAAGGAAGGAAAAAAAAAAGAAGAGGAAATGATGGTTTAGATATGTGCGTCGGCCAAAAAGAACATAAGAGAAGAGAATTAGGTTTAAAGCCTAACCTATGCTAATACTCCTAGCCCACAACATAAAAGCCCGATATAAAATATATATGACTCCTTTAAAATAGTAAACCAATTTTCACTAACTTCTCGACATAAAATTATTTATTCAATTAAATGACGACCCACTCCATAAATACAAAAAAAAATTATAACATGTCTAAATATTTAAAAGTCTAATAAATCATTTCTAGTTTAACACGCTAGTCACGAGCCAATGACTAATCTAAACTACCTCGGGACACACTCATGCTCAATAAATAATGAACCGACTAACTCAACGACGTCTACATAATACTAACCATTTTACATATTGTCGTCTAAATAATACGAACCATTTAACTACAGGTCGCCTAAATAATATAAAATTATTTATAATTAATTAAAACGTGATTATAATAATATTATTTAATTATTAGAATTTTAGGGCGTTACAACTCAACTCCACTTGAAATAGACTTCGTCCCCGAAGTCATCGCTCGGAAGGAACTCAGGGTAGTAATCTCGCGTCTCAACTCCTACTCGCCAACGACACACGTCCTCAAAAGGGGAAAGAAAACAACAAGATAAGGTTAAGAATGAAAAGGAAATTCATCAGGGGTGACCTACGACATGCATACTCAAATGGAAAAGAAGAATAAAAACGATAAAGTTATGAATAGAAAGAAACTCTTAATGGAGAATTTACTTAATAGGAAATGAACTCCAGATCACGTAAGTACTCATACAATTATCCGCCTCTAGTGGCGCAAAACGATAAGGCTAAAAGAAATGTGGTCAGGATGCTCACTATGGATCTCCGTATGCAAAGAAAATGTTGATAATGAGCATAAAATACACCCCGATACTCTACTGAAGGCGTCTTCTTGCTCTCGCATTCGGATACAGTTGTTGCACTCAGCGATTAACGTCGCGTTGAATCACCGATTCAACTCCACTTGGAAAATTACTATTGAATTGTTGACGATACCAGATGCTCAGCGTAGTACCAGGTCATCCAAACCATTTGCTCAATCGCACTCGGATCTCTCATGACGATAACAAGCTTTTATGGAAAACTTTCTTCCCGCACAACTCCATCAAATGACCACTTACACATTTTAGCAACAGGTAAAAAATTTCATTATCGACAATTTTCTACCAAAATGACTCGGAAGGTCCTCTACTCTATGGGTCAACAGTTTGTTAACAGCATAATAAATAATTTGGCGGTTTACACCATTATCAATTAATATAAAAACCATGCAAATAAATCACAAGGAATATACATAACACACATAATTCTCATATACTCAGATATATAATTCCAAAATATGATCTGGAAATATAACTCAGAAGTCCCACTCAGAAATAAACTCCAAACATATCTCAGGAGTATAACTCAAAATGTATAACTCAGGAGCAAACTTATAAATCTTAACTCAGAAGCAAACCCAAAACTCTAACTCAGTAACAACTCATAATGTAATAATATTTACAAGTAATAGCATTAAGTATAAATCACATTTTTACTCATTTCTATTACTACTCGTGTGTTCCAATTTACCAGTTTATAATAATTGAAATGATATACTCTCTTTCAAACATGTTATTGGTTCTCAAAATAACTCTTCTTTAACATTATATTGTTACCTTACTCTATTAGGTTTGCATATCACCGATGTTGATAACCCTTTAAATAGCTCAAATTAACGATCTTGTCATTAATTCCCTTTAATAGGTTCTCATTCTATTACATTTAGTGGTTTCTTGGTAATATTTTAATAGATGTTTTCTCATTCATCTAGTTTAACGATCCTTTAATAGACCGTTTCACTGATTTTACTCAATTTAAAATGTCTCTTAATTATTTTGACCATATCCACTCATTAATTTCATGTTACCCACTAAAAATTCCAATTAAATTTCATACTCCTATTTATAATGATTTCTCGTTACTCAAATTACGAATTAATTCCTTAGTTCTCATTACTCAATTCGCAGTTACACTTTATTCTAAATCTTACGGTTTACTCATGGTTCATCAATTCAGTACATTCTCGTCTTTTCGAAATTTCTCCTAAGTTCAATATAAATTTATTGAATAGTTGTTCTCATCTCAAGTTTAATAATTATTCAAAAATAGAGTTTTCTCATATAATTTTATAATACCTCGAAACTCATAACACTTTATAATACTTCAGAAATTTGAATAAAACTTCCCGTTAATTTAATATTTTTTTTTTGACTTATTTTATTAATTTGCTTATGTAACTCGATTTGTAAATTTCTTATAACTCAAAATTACTCCATTATTAATCAAAATAAAATTTTATCCTTTAGCTCATTTTAATAATAACCCATTACCACGATCTCAGTTTAACTCATTTTCCTCAAAATTTCATTGCCGCAGTTTTCTCATATTCGACTCATTAATAAGTTCTCATCACTTTAATTTAATGATTTCTCATTATCACATTTATAACTACCCAAGAATAAGTATATTGTCTTATCTTGTATATAATTGTAGTATTACTACTTCCCTTTTGCACGATATTTATTCAACCCAATTAACTTGATTTGTTAATTTCTCCAGTAAACCAGATCTATCATTTTGTTGTAAACTCTATAATTACCCATAGAATAAATTTAGTTATTCTCAACTGCTTGATTTGATAGTTACTCTTATAATTTATTTGATCAATTATATGTATCTAGATTTCGCACTTTAAATTCATACAAACAAAATCTCTCTGCATAAGCATCATGCTCATAATATTTATAAATAATAATTAATGATAATTATTTCTTGATAATTTTCCTTTTTACCCCTACTCAACTCCACTTGGAGAAAAACTCGTCCTCGAGTTTGGAACTAGTATTGTCTACCAAAATAAACAAGCAATTATGTAGTCACACAAACAATTAGGATACACATACTAAATTCACCATAACAAGCATTGGTCCATCGTTCCCCTTAAAATCTCCCCCTAACCAACCAAAAGTCATGTGTGTACGGTAATAGGGGCCCTCTATTACTTTCGACACATGCTTTTGTTTGGTCACGAGTTAATCCCAAAGTTCACAACTTCCCACACATAAAATAATCCAAAACAAATCACACTCAGAAGAAAGAAAAGTGTACTTTCAATATCTGATAAATACAGATATGCACTCAGCTGGGGGTACTCAAAACCTCATAAACATTATTCAGAAAGTCATGCGTATATTTAGTCTCGTACGCGATACTCGGATAACTCAGATTCATAGAAATATTTCCATTTAGTTATTTTCACAATACAAATCTCCTTTTAAACTTTTCATTTGGATATGCCATTTATCATTCCTCATAAATATAACTTATATCCTCTTCACAGTTATATTAAATTTATTGTAATTTGTGAGCATGTCGATTAATATCTTTTTGATCAGAGTTCTCAGTTATTGCGTCCCTCGTTTAATTTGATTCAATTTATCGTTCTTTTAACTCGTTTTTAAATAAATCATCATCAAATTGATAACGTTAGCTTCCTCTTAATCCTCTTATATAATTACTCATTAAGATGAACTTCAATAATATCTGATTAATTTGACTCAGCCATTTCTCAGTTAATTAGTCTATTAAACTTTCATAGTTTATTTTAAGCTATCAGTGTGAACTCATTAATCTGTCACTTAACTTGTCATCCACATTCAGTTTTGCACTCAGCAATTTAACCTACTTACTCGAAATGTTTTCCCATTTTATCTCAATTTGATGATTATTAATTAAATACTAACTTGTTGACCTTAATATGGAATCTGCTTAACTATGATATCTCGTGATTCGTTGTATTCACGAAAATTTTAGTTTCTCATCTAGATAACTCCTCTTTTAACCCTGATCAATAATTTTCTTTTAGATCCTGTTAATAATTCTCGTTTAGCTAAATGTAATTATTTCCCATTTTACCGACTTAATAATTCTTTCTTTTACTCAACTTGGTAAATCATCTTAAAAATATTCTTAATCAATTTGATTTACTACTCTTTGATTTACTCGTTTTAATTGACTCAGTCTATTAAGCGTTTTCTCCCATACGAATATTAAGTACTCCTCTTTAATGTTAATAATTTCCTCACTTCTCATTTATTCAAATCATGTTTCTCATTACACGGTTTATGGATCTTATATAATAATTTAATATTCCATTATTACACTTTTGGTTCGAATTTTCTCAAAATTTATAGAACTTCACCTCAACTCTATTAGGTGTTCTCTAAATTGAAACTTTTATTATTTCCTCATTAGTATTTATAATTTCACATTTCTCCAGTATATATTTTTCATATATATAAATATAGAACTCTAAGAATTAAAATCGAAATTATGCTCAAATTAAACTCTAAATTATTCACCAAATTATGGAATCTCATAATAGTATATCTATATGTTTAGCCATACAATCTCAAGTAATTCTCTCAGAATATAAACCGAAAATTCTCAGAATATGTCACTTGTCTATACTCAGAATATAGCAAAATCTCAATTAAATAATACTTTTAAATATTACCGGCAGTAGGAAGCGAGAGGTCGACGTGACATGCTGTATGTTCGATGTGGAAACTTTTCTCAGAAAAATAATTGACTCTTTTCTCGTTTGAAAAACTCGATACTCAAACTTGAGTTTGAATTCGCCCCTTGCGAACCCAAATCCCTCAAGTCAGAGCTCTGATACCAACTTGTAACACCCTAAAATTTACAAGATTTTTAAAACTTTAAAAAAAAAAAATTTAATCAAAAGGTCCCAATAACTTGAATAATTAAATCCCAATAATAGTTTTTTCATTTAAAAATGTATTTAATGCGGAAATAGTAAAAATTAAGTGTTTTTAAAATATTAAATGCCGTCCACATCGGTAATGAAAGATACAGCGGTCAACCGTCCACCTTCTCCATTCCTCTGCTGGTACCTGAAACAATGTGGGGGAAATAGGGGTCAGCTGGAGAAGCTGAGTGAATATCTCAAAATGCAAACAATTATAACATACAACACATGAGGGCACATCGGTGTACTCCTAATCAGAATCTACTCGGTTAATTACTCAGATTTATTTTCTCAGATTTTATTACTCAGATTTTAATTTATATAGCGCGCTAGTGTGACTTGGGCCGAGAGATCAATCCTCGACCCGCCTCACACCACCTCAACACCTGTACTCTTCGGTGTTGAGTCAAAAAGGCCTGGCACCAGTACTCTTCGGTGCCAAGTCAAAACGTCTGACACCAGTGCTCTTCGGTGTCAAGTCAGATATAAACTCAGACGGGAATAATCCCAAAAACAAGGCCTGGCACCAGTACTCTTCGGTGCCAAGTCAAAACGCCTGACACCAGTGCTCTTCGGTGTCAAGTCAGATATAAACTCAGACGGGAATAATCCCAAAAACTCAGATGTGTGTTATTATGTTTTATTATCTCTTTAACATAATTATCTCAGATGCCCTAGCAAGTAGTAGCACAGAATGACCCTGTGCCGAGCTCGGTTACCCAGGCACAATGTCTCAGATTAAAATAAATCAACAGCTGCTCAGATACTCAGATAACAGATCAAACTCAGATAACAGATCAAGCTCAGATAACAATTAAGGTGCAAGTAATATAACACGTAAGTCATGCATGTATAACGTTAAAAATGAATACACGGTGAGAATACTCACCTCGAAAACGTAAGCTCTGAAGAATCCTCGATACTCTAAGACGCTGCCCGGACACTCGTAGATGGTCCTAAAACACGCAAGATAACCCGAATTAAAACTTGACCCGAAAACTCGTTTTTATAAAATTTGGCAGCACCCGTCAGTCTCACGGGAACATCCATAACTCCTAACCCGTAAGGTCGAAAAACTTCAAATTTTCACAGTACGTAAATAAGACCTATATATACATTTGATCAGAAGGACTCTGAACCTTAATCATATCCGAAAGGTCCCGAAACAGTCCCGCAACACAGCCGAAATGTGCAGCGTTTCTGCACTGCGACACCAAACTACAACTGCTATAATTTTCAAAACGTAACTCCAATTGACTCAAGGTCAGCGGCCACGGAAGCTAACATGTAGGACTACAAATCTCTGTGAGACGGTCCTATGCCAATTTTTCCTCTAAGGTACTTCAAAACAGGTCGCAAGACAACAAATCAAATCTGTCAGAATAATAAAACGATTTCTAAATAATAATAACGGTAGAACCCAAAACCGTCATCCGAAAGCCTACCGAGGCATACCAAGATCAAGGTTTTCTGGGTTCTTCGAGCATGGCTCGAGATTGACTCAAGGACACGGAAAATAATACAAGAAGAGATGGAGATTATACCCTACAATTTATGCCGCGGGAATTTTGACGATAACATGAATTGCCGAGCACAATTTCAGTGATTATTAAAGCATCCAAAGTTGCTCGACACTTGAAGGAAACAATTGAAAGAAGTCCAAGGATTCTGAGCTAGCTGCCACGATTCCTACATTGGCTAGCCAAAAAAAACAAAATAAAGGCAAGAAAGCATTGTGCCAATTTTCGACAAGTATTGAATTAAATTCGATTCACATGTCATCTACTCATTCTCACCGACATACATCAAATGCATAACTTCTTGGCTGGCCACCTAACTTCTCGCATACCACCCCCATAGCACCGACATCCATATGCAAAGATTTATCACTTTTCCAAGATCTTGATAGTTTCCGTCACTTTAACTAGTGCCGCCGAAGGAAGGAAAAAAAAAAGAAGAGGAAATGATGGTTTAGATATGTGCGTCGGCCAAAAAGAACATAAGAGAAGAGAATTAGGTTTAAAGCCTAACCTATGCTAATACTCCTAGCCCACAACATAAAAGCCCGATATAAAATATATATGACTCCTTTAAAATAGTAAACCAATTTTCACTAACTTCTCGACATAAAATTATTTATTCAATTAAATGACGACCCACTCCATAAATACAAAAAAAATTATAACATGTCTAAATATTTAAAAGTCTAATAAATCATTTCTAGTTTAACACGCTAGTCACGAGCCAACGACTAATATAAACTACCTCGGGACACACTCATGCTCAATAAATAATGAACCGACTAACTCAACGACGTCTACATAATATAACCATTTTACATATTGTCGTCTAAATAATACGAACCATCTAACTACAGGTCGCCTAAATAATATAAAATTATTTATAATTAATTAAAACGTGATTATAATAATATTATTTAATTATTAGAATTTTAGGGCGTTACACGAGGTTCGAGAATATAGAAGTCTCCTTCATCAATTGTGTACTCTTGATCATCTTCTCTACGAATCTTGAAGATGGTGTACCAGTAATAGCCAGAGTAGTGTTGGTCATTATTTCCAGGAGCTGTTTGATCGGAGATCTATTGTAGGACTTGTTTTGTTTCTTAAATACCACATGGTGAGATAGTACATTTTCTTTTCACGTGGTGGCAAGATCACCTCTTTGTATAGATCTTGATAGACGATAGGCAGCTCTGTCTCCTGGAAGATAGCAGTGAAGAGGTCTTCAAGATACGGCATTTTGATATGGCAGAATAAGAACTTTTTCGAGATTTTCAAACGACGTTTGTTTGCTCTATCCGCCGCCCTCTTTTCGCTATCAGATTGAGGAGAAGCAGTTGGTGGTTCCGGTTCTTTGTTTCTTGAGGCAACAAGCGATTCATAGTTGTGGAAGAATTTGTGATAATTTTCTCGAGTTAATGGGACTCGTTCCTCCTCCATTGATGGTTCACTGTCAGAAGTGTGATCTGGAGGTGGTTCGGTGAAACCCTCATTTACTATGTTGTCTTCTTCTGAGTCGCTTTGGAGGTCAATCACTTTATCAGCATCCTTCCTCAGAACCTTGTGAACGTTGTGGGAGCGGTTATTCTCAACCTCAGCATTTATAGATTGTAGATGACGCATAGATTGTAGTCTTTGTTCTGCAGTCATCTCTGCTTGTGGAATGTTGTTGATCGGTAATATGTCTTCGTTGTCATCCACTCGCCACTGATTAAGTGGTTCAACGTTCAGAACCTGTGAGTAATCAAAATCAACAACCACCCAATCATTGATTGATTCATAGTCTTGTGGGCCTCCTACCTGTCCTTGTTGAGAGGAGCTTGGTTGTTGTTAATATTGACTCCCCCTGCTGTATATTGAGAACTGAATCCTCCTTGTTCCAGTCTCCTTCTCTTTCCTCCTCCCTGAGGATCATTCTCAGGATCCTCTAGCCTCCAATGAAGTGGAGTACCTTAGGAGCACGGTTCGAGAAACTCTCGTGTTCTTAGTGCGAGCATCTCCTTAAGTTCCTCAAGACTGAATTATCGAGATGCCGCCAGAAGCCAATCAGAGCTCCTTTTACCGAGTGCCGGAGGAGGAGGAATATTTTCCAATCTACTTTCAAGGTTCGCCAGCCTTGTGTTGACGGTTTCTAGTGCTGAAGCGATATGCGGTATGATTTGTAGATATGGAGTGATTGTTGCTGGAGTGGGGACTAGGATAGTAGTGGTTGTGGTAGCCCCTGATACTTTAGTTTCGTGAGGGAGGGTCATTACAATGGTATACGGTGGAGTGACGATGACCCTCGAGGCTGTACCGGTGGTGATGGAGATGGTTTGAGGAATGGAAGTTATAACAGTTGTAGCTGGTAAAGTGGTTGATGAAGTCATGGTCGGTGGAATGGAAGAGGTGATTGATGGGATGGATATTGTTGTTGGTGGAATGGACGATGTGGTTGGTGGAATGGAAGTTATGGTTGGCGCGATGGTAGTTATGGTTGGGGAGTGGAAGATGTGATTGGTGGGATGGAAGTTGTTGTTGGTGGAATGGATGTTGGGGATGATTGTGTTGATATCGGGGAAGGTGATGAAATTATTGGTGGAAGAACGGTGGGAGCAATAGTTGTGGAAGGTAGGGGAGGTTGAGGTACTGTAGGGGATGGTGGTTTTATGTGTTGTGGACATGGTTGATCAAAGAAAAAGGAGTCCTGGAAAGGATTTGGGGTTTCTCGTGGTGGTGGTGAAGGTGGACCTGATGTTGTTGGTGGTGAATTGGGGCGATCAAACTCTATTGCAGAATCTGATGAGGAAGATGAGGAGGAAGATTCAGTTGGTCGAGTGGGTGAAGATATAATGGGTTGACTGGGTGGAGTGACTATTAGTTGAGTTGGTGGAGTGACTATGGGTTGAGTTGGTGGAGTTGTGAGTTGTTGAGAGGATGGATCGGCAACCGACCGACTTCCTAAGGCACCTCTATTTGTAATTCGAATTCGTTTTGGACGTTCAGGAGCCGTTGGTTGCCGTGGTGCAACTCGTGCAGCTGGTTGACGTGGAGGTTGTTGTTGTTGTTGTGGTTGAGGTTGTTGTTGAGCTGCTGGTTGAAGTTGTTGTTGTTGTCCCTCCGGTCTCCATTCAGGGTAATAGGTATCCTGGTATTGTCTGACAACATCGATATTGATGTCAGCAAGTTTAAACAGTTCAATTGGGACCAAACTGGGAGCAATGTTTGCACCTCTATCTCTTCAAAAATAGCCAACACGAGGTGGTTGAAATTGAAGTGCAGTATCTCGCCTGTGAATATTTGGATATCGGTTCATGAAGTGTTCAACGAGAATAGACCAGAACCTTGTGTAGATCAGATAGTTTGGATTTTTTGATCTGGCACATGTGAATTCATCCTAAAGATATGCAGCATAGTCATAGTGCCTATTGTAGCAGAGGGCATGATAGGCATGATGAACGTTTGTGGAGGCCCTGTCATGACCAGTGGACTTGCCCGACAGGCATCTGTTGAAAATGATGAAAACGTAGGACCAGCATTTTGACATAGAGCCCTTCTTGAGAGTTCTGAGGTCGAGAGTATCCCGAGGATGGGCAAGACCAAGGGCATGTATTTCTGTTAGCACTCTGTCAAATGTGAGCTGAGGTTCATGGTGAGTGAAAGGTGGTCGAGAATCGCCACGAGGAAGCCTGAAGATGTCGTATAGATCATCTTTTGTGAATTGGACAAGTTGATTTTCAATGACTGCTTCAAATTGAGGTGGGTTGGTTGTTGGCACAAGGATGAGTGTGTTGAAGAATTGGTGAACATATATGAGAGGTACTTGTGGCCTAGCAGTTTTCATGAAGAAGATCGGGTGACGTTGAATGACATGAGACAATACTGGATATTCGATGTTGAATGTGACTTCTTCCTCCGGATCCAAGTAGTTGTTGATCTCCTTCATTGGTTTTCTCTGGTGAACTGCAACTAGACTGTTCTCGTCTAATATTTGTTCTTCTGCCATCTGAGAAATATACATGAGTCAACACAAGATGGCACAGAGAACATCCAAAGTTAGTACACAGTGTTAGAAAAATAATACGATTAAAAGATTAATTGGTCGAGACGACAGAATGATTAGCATTTTTAAGTAAATATAAATATATATATAAGAATAATTTGGAAAAATTAATTTTATTAAAAATATTAATAAAACAAAATTTATAAATTATATATATATATATATATATATATATATATATATATATATATATATATATATATATATAAATATAAAACTTAGAAAAAGAAAAGTGAAAAAGATCTCGGCTCGAATTGGAACAGTAGGATCTCCGGTCGAAGACTGAAGTTGGAACAGTAACATCTCGAGCCGAGAACTTTGGAAAGGGTCGAGCCAGGATCACTGAATGTTCTCGGCTCGAGATCATTGAACGTGTTCGAGCCGGGAACCTTGGAAAGTGTCGACCCGAGAACTTTTGAAAGTGCCAAGCCGGAAACAGTACAAGATCAGGCCGGGAACAGTACAAGATCTCGAGTTGGGATCTTTCAAAGATCTCGAGCCGAGATCCTGGACGATTTTCTCAGATTGTACAAAACTGATTAGAGTTCAATCCTAGGTCGATTTTGATGGTTCAAACTAACTAAATGTTGATCGATTCACCTATACGAGTACCCTACGTAACTTATTACACACTAAAGAACCCTAGATCGAACAGATTCACACCGTATGAAACCCTAGGTATCGTTCGAATAAAACAGTGGAGATTCATGAAATTGAAAGGAAAACAGATGAAAGAGACGAATCAAACATACCGAAAACAGATTAGGATGAATGTGGAGTTGATTTGAGGAACGTCCTGACCCGCTTTGAATCTAAATGGACGGTATGAGTGTTAGTGTGTGAAACGTGGGCGAGAAAGTGTGTGTGGCCGAGAATGTTCAAAAAGGAAGATGTTTGTACGGAGGAAGCTATTTATAGGTGGGAGGGTCTGAGCCTAGAACTTGGAGAACCGACTTGGGATCTCGAGTCGGGAACAGTGAAGTTTCCGGCTCGAGATGTTTTGTCTCAAATCAATTTTTTTTATAATTTTAAATTTAAAATAAAATTAAATTAAATTAAATTTAAAATTAAACATAAAGAGAAATTCTAATAAATGTCGAGGATCGGGAGTGTTGATCATTTAGAACGCAGCATCAGCTCCCCCGTGACTGATGAGATGAGAAAATTCTCGACAGATGAAGACTTTTGACGACCGGGTTTCAAGACGAAATTCCTGAAAGCCATTGCGATAATACGGACAATTCAACGACTTAACAAATTGCAAAATGAGAAATTTTAAAACAGTTAATTTTTAAGATTTAGCATACCAAGCTTTGAGACCAGATAGTTAAAGCGTTTTTCGTCTAAAGCCTTGGTAAATAAATCAGCTAATTGAAAGTCGGTGGATATAAAGTACAACTCAACATTGTACAAAACGTTTTACCAGGTTTTGTGAAATACCTTATTTATAATAAAATTTACTTGTTTTATCTTTCTTAAAAAACTTTAAAACTTATGTTAAACTTTTAATTCATTTATGATTCATAAACTTGAAACATAAATCTAGCTTAACACATCTTGTTTTTCACATGTTTAATAATAAAATTTAACATTTGTTTTGACTTACTAAATTCGATCAAAACTTATGTCTTAGCAACACATTTATAAACTTTGTGTTTTTTTTTATTTTTTTTTTTTTTTTTGTGTAGCTCCCACTAGCTCTAACAACCATGATGGAACTTAAGCAAACACAATCACCGGTTTATATTTGGTGAAACCGATAAACTTATTATATAAAGACTATATATAATAATTCTTAATTTGATTAAACATTTCTTACATTTAACTTGAACTAGTTAAATATAGGTTATAAAGTTCTTTTGTTATTTATCCATTGATCATTAATCTAGTAGCTTACATGACTTGTAAAATACTTATATTATACATGTATAATTATCTAGTTATAATAACTTATAACTTTATACACCTTATAATAATATATAATATATATAACTTTGTATATTTCTAGTTTATTATATAATCTTAACTTGTATAATTTCTAATTATAATGAAATCATAACTTTGTACTTTTTAATCTTAATTATATAAGAACTTATACAATAACTAGTTATACTATTAATTTTTAAGATCAAAATAACATTACCTCTTTAATGTTCCATTTAATCTTGTATTTAATATATACGTACACACACACACACACACACACACACACACACACACACACATATATATATATATATATATATATATATATATATATATATATATATATATTGAGCGGTTCATGCGAGAACCACTAAAATTGCGAAACCACTTTATAGCCCTTAGATATCTAGATGAGTGGTTTAGATTAAATGTGACAATTTTGAAATTAAATGAACAATTTTAGAGGGAAAATTCGTGTATGAAGGGCAAATTAGTCAAATGAACAAAGAATGCATTAAATATATTTACGTGTCAATTGATGAGGATTTGGAAAATCCCAACAAATCCGTTCTCTCTCATAATAAAGATATTAATATTCTTTCTCTTTCATCAAACTCATTTAATTGAAAATTAAAACACACATATAAACCTAGTTTCTCTCTCGTCTATCTCTTCTCCCACGTCTCTACCGACGAACAACCAGCGTCGGTTCCAACCGCTCGCACCACCGCCGCCCTCAACCACCGCCGCTGCCGACTAAGGTACAGAAACACGACGCCGGTACCTCCACTCGCACCACCGCCGCCCTCAACCACCACCAACATCTCATGTTCTATTCCTCTCCAATAGCATCCGGTCTCATATCAGATCTGTTCCTGTATCTAAAAAATACCCTAATAAAGATTTTCGGCGCTCGTTGGAGGAACACCGCCAGTTTTCGTCTGAAAGAAACCACCACCGCTGATGCTTCCTATAAATTCCAGTGAGAACCGCCACCGGCACCACAACCGCCCTCGCCACCTTGTACCTGCAACATTCGACGACACGACCGCCACCCTCACCACCACCCATTTAACCATCGTGCGACCAGATCTATTTCCCGCTGCTTGAAGAACACACATGTTCAGTTATATCCATAGTTATTCTTCATTATTACCAGATTTGTTCATTATTGAGGAAGAAGGATTGGTGCTCCTTTTTTGTTATGTTTTTAAGGTAAAATAAAATCAGAGTTTTTTATTATGCTGCTCCAATCGTAGTTTTCTTTTACAATGATCTTGTGATAAATAATTATATTGTAACACCCTAAAATTTACAAGATTTTTAAAATTTTTGAAAACAAAATTTTAATCAAAAGGTCCATAAATAAATCTCAAATATTAATATTTTTAACATTTAAAACATATTTATTGCGGAAATAGTTAAGATAAAGTAAAGTGTTTTAAAATATTAAATGATGTCCACATTAGTAATGAAAAGATACAGCGGTCAACCGTCCACCTTCTCCTTTCCTTTGCTGGTACCTGAAACAATGTGGGGAAAGTTTGGGTCAGCTGGGGAAGCTGAGTGAATAATTCTCAAAATGCAAACAATCATAACATACAACACATGAGGGCACATCGGTGTACTCCTACTCAGAATCTACTCGATTAATTACTCAGATTTATTTCTCAGATTTTATTACTCAGATTTTAATTTATATAGCGCGCTAGTGTGACTTGGGCCGAGAGATCAACCTCGACCCGCCTCACACCACCTCAACACCTGTACTCTTCGGTGTCGAGTCAAAAAGGCCTGGCACCAGTACTCTTCGGTGCCAAGTCAAAACGTCTGACACCAGTGCTCTTCGGTGTCAAGTCAGATATAAACTCAGACGGGAATAATCCCAAAAACTCAGACGGGAGGTGATCCCAAAACTCAGATGTGTGTTATTATGTTTTATTATCTCTTTAACATAATTATCTCAGATTGCCCTAGCAAGTAATATCACAGAATGACTCTGTGCCGAGCTCAGATACCCAGGCACAATGTCTCAGATCATGAATAAGTAAACAGCTGCTCAGATACTCAGATAACAGATCAAACTCAGATAAAAGATCAAGCTCAGATAACAATTAAGGTGCAAGTAATATAACACGTAAGTCATGCATGTATAACGTTAAAACTGAATACACGGTGAGAATACTCACCTCGAAAAACGTAAGCTCCAAAGGATTCCCGACAGTCAAGGGCACAGCACGTTATCTCCTAGACGGTCCTAAAACCAAAAACGAAACCCTGAATTAAAATTCTACCCGAGGGCTTATTTCATAAAACTGGCAGCACCCGTCAGTCTCACGGAAACTGCCATAACTCCTAAACGGTTCATTAGATTTTTCCCATCTTTTTACCACGACAACTAGACAATCAGAACTACAATTTACTGTGAGACGGTCACTGGCCAAAACAGATTCTAAGTGTCTCAAAACAGTGTTGCAAGACAGACATGTTGCACAGGTTATCTTCCTAACAGCAGCATATTAAAATGGTTATAACTTTTAAACCGTAATTCGGATTGACGAGAGGGTTGCGGCATTGAAAAGCTAATTCAGAAATCAAGGTCCCAGGTCACGGAACTAATTACTCGATTGGGACGATACAACAACAACAACAAGTCGATAACCAAACCGGACCCAATCAAGGCTCGGTACTATACCATCAGATCTCACCTCTGCTAGACTTCTACACGAAATAGGCTAACAAGTTTGGGTTATGGGAAAAATCAGTACAATGAAATAGGGTTTGAGGACTACCGAAACAAGGTTAAAAGAATTGCCGACACTACAAGTTCCTGCTCGATGATGCTTGTTGTTCGATCCCCCAGATTACGTACACAAGGACTGATATCGATCGGGATTTAGGAACAGGGATGGAACAGTAATAGAAGAGTTATAGCCCGAAAACCCTCCACGACACACCTTGCACTTTGACTGCTTGAATCCTTGTTCTTGATTGCGACCACCAATTCAAATAGAAGGTTGCTCGGATAGTACTCCTTCTCGTTTCACTTTACCACCGAACTACGGTCGATCACTTGGTCACTCTACAAGGTTGAAGTGGTTCTTGTCGGCTGCAAGAAAACGAAATGAGAGGATGGAGCTGCTCTAGATCACGGCTGGCAGAGAAGGTTTAGGGCTACACTTAACTCATGTATTCTGATAACAATCTGTGGACTCGATTGGGCCTTGGGCTAAACAGCTTCGTTGGATTCTTGGGCTGCTAACTCGGGCTCGCATGAATTGAACCATTTCACTGATTTAATTCTTTTACTAAGCAATTCTTTTTGGCTGAAACTTATGTTCAAGTTTACGTCATTAATTTATTAGCTGACACAACTTCTTCCATTCAATGCCTTCTACACAATCTACGATTTACCATTTAAATATTTCCGCCAATCAGAAAACCATTCTCACGAATAATAAAACTTTATGACTAAGGTTTTTCACGAGACACGCTCAGGCTCGTTAGTATACTAAAACATATAAACTTAATTGTAACTATTACTAGAATTATTAAACGAATTAATTTAATAATCTCTAAACCCGACACGATGATTAATATAGGACCACGTCGGGACACTCTCACGTTGCGTGGAAACGAACCGTCTATCTATAGGTCGTTAATTAATACGAACCGCCTAACTTCATTCTAAATATTATTGATCATACATTTAAAATTTAAATATGACGATTAAATTAATATTATTTAATTGTTAAAATTTCAGGGCGTTACAACTCAACTCCACTTGAAATAGACTTCGTCCCCGAAGTCATTGCTCGGAAGAAACTCAGGGTAGTAATCTCGCATCTTAACTCATACTCGCCAACGGCACACGTCCTCAAATGGGGAAAGAAAACAAAATGCTAAGGTTAAGGATGAAAAGGAAATTCATCAGGATGACCTACGACATGCATACTCAAATGGAAAAGAAGAATAAAAACGATAAAGTTATGAGTAGAAAGAGGCTCTTCATGGTGAATTTACTTAATAGAAAATGAACTCCAGATCACGTAAGTGCTCATACAATTATCCGCCTCTAGTGGAGCAAAACGATAAGGCTAAAAGAAATAAGGTCAGGATGCTCACTATGGATCTCAGTATGCAAAGAAAATGTTGATAATGAGCATAAAATACACCACGATACTCTACTGAAAGCGTCTTCTTGCTCTCGCATTCGGATACAGTTGTTGCACTCAGCAATTAACGTCGCGTTGAATCACCGATTCAACTCCACTTGGAAATTTACTATTGATTTGTTGACGATACCAGATGCTCAGCGTAGTACCAGGTCATCCAAACCATTTGCACAATCACACTCGGATCTCTCACGACGATAACAAGTTTTTTTTTATGGTAAATTTTCTTCCCGCACAACTCCATCAAATGACCACTTACACATTTTAGCAACAGGTAAAAATTTTCATTATCGACAATTTTCTACCAAAATGACTCGGAAGGTCCTCTATTCTATGTGTCAACAGTTTGTTAACAGCATAATAAATAATTTAGCGGTTTACACCATTATCAATTAATATACAAACCATGCAAATAAATCACAAGGAATATACATATCACACAGAATTCTCATACACTCAGGTATATAACTCCAAAATATGATCTGGAAATACAACTCAGAAGTCCAACTCAGAAATAAACTCAAAACATATCTCAGGAGTATAACTCGAAACTGTATAACTCAGGAACAAACTCATAAATCTTAACTCAGAAGCAAACCCAAAACTCTAACTCAGTAACCACTCATAAGGTAATAATATTTACAAGTAATAGCATTAGGTATAAATCACATTTTTACTCATTCTTATTACTACTCGCGTGTTCCAATTTACCAGCTTATAATACTTGGAATGATATACTCTCTCTCAACCGTGTTATTGGTTCTCAAAATAACTCTTCTTTAACATTATATTGTTACCTTACTCTATTAGGTTTGCATATTACCGATGTTGATAACCCTTTAAATAGCTCAAATTAACGATCTTGTCATTTAATTCCCTTTAATAGGTTCTCATTCTATTACATTTAGTGGTTTTTCGATAATATTTTAATAGATTTTTTCTCATTCATCTAGTTTAACGATCCTTTAATAGACCGTTTCACTGATTTTACACAATTTAAAATGTCTCTTAATTATTTTGACCATATCTACTCATTAATTTCATGTTACCCACTAAAAATTCCAATTAAATTTCATACTCTTATTTATAATGATTTCTCGTTACTCAAATTACGAATAAATTCCTTAGTTCTCATTTACTCAATTCGCAGTTACACTTTATTCTAAATCTTACGGTTTACTCATGGTTCATCAACTCCGTACATTCTCGTCTTTTCGAAATTTCTCCTAAGTTCAATATAAATTTATTGAATAGCTGTTCTCATCTCAAGTTTGATAATTATTCATAAATAGAGTTTTCTCATATAATTTTATAATACCTCAAAACTCATAACACTTTATAATACTTCGAAAATTTGAATAAAACTTCCCGTTAATTTAATACTTTTCGCTTTTGACTCATTTTATTAATTCGCTTATGTAACTCGATTTGTAAATTTCTTATAACTCAAAATTACTCTATAATTAATCAAAATAAAATTTTATCATTTAGCTCATAATAATAATAACTTATTACCAGCAAATTACCGATCTCATTTTAACTCATTTTCCTCAAAATTTCATTGTAGCAGTTTTCTCATATTCTACTCATTTTAATAAGTTCTCATCACTTTAATTTAATGATTTCTCATTATCACATTTATAACTACCCAAGAATAAGTATACTGTCTTATTTTGTATATAATGGTAGTATTACTACTTCCCTTTTGCACGATATTCATTCAACTCAATTAACTTGATTTGTTAATTTCTCCAGTAACCTGATCTATCATTTTGTTGTAAACTCTATAATTACCCATAGAATAAATTTAATTATTCTCAACTGCTTGATTTGATAGTTACTCTTATAATTTATTTGATCAGTTATATGTATCTAGATTTCGCACTTTAAATTCATACCAACAAAATCTCTCTGCATAAGCATCATGCTCATATTATTTATAATTAATAATTAATGATAATTATTTCTTGACAATTTTCCTTTTTACCCCTACTCAACTGCACTTGGAGAAAAACTCGTCCTCGAGTTTGGAACTAGTATTGTCTACCAAAATAAACAAGCAAGTATGTAGTCACACAAACGATTAGGATACACATACTAAATTCACAATAACAAGCATAGGTCCATCGTTCCCTTCAAAATTTCCCCCTAACCAACCAAAAGTTCGGTGTGTACGATAATAGGGGCCCTCTATTACTTTCGACACCTACTTCTGTTTGGTCACGAGTCAATCCCAAAGTTTACAACTTCCCACATATAAATCCACCAGCAAATCACACTAAAAAGGAAGAAAATTTTACTTTCATATCTGATAAATTACTCAAAATCTCATAAACATTACTCATAAATGCACTCAGCAAAAAGGCACTCAGCCAAAGTATTTTATTATGTTTTTAACTCAGAACATAATATAACTAATAAGCTCTTCTGATTCATTTTTAAATAAATCATCATTGAATTCATGATGATAGTCTCCCTTTAGTTCACTTTTAATAAATACCCTTTAAGATAAACTTGAATAATTTCTGTTTAATTTGACTCGGCAATCCTCGATTAGTTGGTATAACAAACTTATATAGGTTATTCAATATCTCTGTGTTAAATTAATAATCTCTCACTGAATTCATAAAAAAAATTATGGATTTTCAGACTCAGCTATTAAAATCACATACTTTAAAAGTTTTCTCATTTGATCTCAATTTAATAAATCTCGGTTTATCATTTTCTCAGCAAAAAGATTTTCCCAATACATCCTGTCTCATCTCTTTATAAAAACATTTTCCTTTTTAATTGTCCAAAGATTTCATAACACCCGAATTTCTCATAAATTTAAAATTTTTCAATTTGATAAATAAGTGAAAAGGTTCCACTAAATAGAATCTCAAATGATAATTCAACCTTTAAAAACATGCTTAATCCAACTAAAGTTTTAATATTAAAAACTAAAACGACTCTGAAATAACGGATAAAAATAAAATCCAATTCTAGTTAAGATTTCTCGTCTAGTTCAAATGTAAATAACTTAAAATAAATATCAATTTTAAATATATTTTTTTTTTTATAAAAATATGTTCTTGGTATTTTCACTTCACTCGACTTGATAAACCACCATAAAAATATTCTTTAAATCGGTTGATAGTAAAAATATTTTTCATTTACTCGTTTCCATAACTCTTTCTGTTAAGTGCTTTTTCCAAACGAAAAATTTATTCCTTCTCATTTTTATTTACCCAAGACATGTTCTCATCAAATAACTTATGGAATTACTATCAAAATCTCATATCCATTTATTACCCCTTTTGGTTACAAATTTATCAGAATTATAAAACCTCATAGATTATATAAAATTGTATGTAATTATAATTTTTAGCATGTATGACGCAAATGCACTCAGAATTACACACGGAAAATATACTCAGAAAAGCGATCCTCGTCGCGAAATACACTCAGAGTTAAATCAGAATTATACTCAAAATAATAACAACAATTCTCATATTTGTCATTCCTCAAAACTCAGAATACCACGAAATTCCCAAATAAATAAAACCTCTAAAATATTACCGGCAACTGGAAAGCGAGAGGTCGACGTGACATGCTGCATACTGGTTGTGGAATCTTTACTCAGAAAATAGTTTACTCATTTCTCATTTTAAAAACTCATAACTCAAACTTGAGTTTGAATTCACCCCTTGTGAATCCAAATCCCTCAAGTCAGTGCTCTGATACCAACTTGTAACACCCTAAAATTTACAAGATTTTTAAAATTTTTGAAAACAAAATTTTAATCAAAAGGTCCATAAATAAATCTCAGATATTAATATTTTTAACATTTAAAACATATTTATTGCGGAAATAGTTAAGATAAAGTAAAGTGTTTTAAAATATTAAATGATGTCCACATCAGTAATGAAAAGATACAGCGGTCAACCATCCACCTTCTCCTTTCCTTTGCTGGTACCTGAAACAATGTGGGGGAAAGTTTGGGTCAGCTGGGGAAGCTGAGTGAATAATTCTCAAAATGCAAACAATCATAACATACAACACATGAGGGCACATCGGTGTACTCCTACTCGAAATCTACTCGATTAATTACTCAGATTTATTTCTCAGATTTTATTACTCAGATTTTAATTTATATAGCGCGCTAGTGTGACTTGGGCCGAGAGATCAACCTCGACCCGCCTCACACCACCTCAACACCTGTACTCTTCGGTGTTGAGTCAAAAAGGCCTGGCACCAGTACTCTTCGGTGCCAAGTCAAAACGTCTGACACCAGTGCTCTTCGGTGTCAAGTCAGATATAAACTCAGACGGGAATAATCCCAAAAACTCAGACGGGAGGTGATCCCAAAACTCAGATGTGTGTTATTATGTTTTATTATCTCTTTAACATAATTATCTCAGATTGCCCTAGCAAATATAGCACAGAATGACTCTGTGCCGAGCTCAGTTACCCAGGCACAATGTCTCAGATCATGAATAAGTAAACAGCTGCTCAGATACTCAGATAACAGATCAAACTCAGATAAAAGATCAAGCTCAGATAACAATTAAGGTGCAAGTAATATAACACGTAAGTCATGCATGTATAACGTTAAAACTGAATACACGGTGAGAATACTCACCTCGAGAAACGTAAGCTCCAAAGAATTACCGACAGTCAAGGGCACAGCACGTTATCTCCTAGACGGTCCTAAAACCAAAAACGAAACCCTGAATTAAAATTCTACCCGAGGGCTTATTTCAGAAAACTGGCAGCACCCGTCAGTCTCACGGAAACTGCCATAACTCCTAAACGGTTCATTAGATTTTTCCCATCTTTTTACCACGACAACTAGACAATCAGAACTACAATTTACTGTGAGACGGTCACTAGCCAAAACAGATTCTAAGTGTCTCAAAACAGTGTTGCAAGACAGACATGTTGCACAGGTCATCTTCCTAACAGCAACATATTAAAATGGTTATAACTTTTAAACCGTAATTCGGATTGACGAGAGGGTTGCGGCGTTGAAAAGCTAATTCAGAAATCAAGGTCCCAGGCCACGGAACTAATTACTCGATTGGGACGATACAACAACAACAACAACAAGTCGATAACCAAACCGGACCCAATCAAGGCTCGGTACTATACCATCAGATCTCACCTCTGCTAGAATTCTACACGAAATAGGCTAACAAGTTTAGGTTATGGGAAAAATCAGTACAATGAAATAGGGTTTGAGGACTACCGAAACAAGGTTAAAAGAATTGCCGACACTACATGTTCCTGCTCGATGATGCTTGTTGTTCGATCCCCCAGATTACGTACACAAGGACTGATATCGATCGGGATTTAGGAACAGGGATGGAATAGTAATAGAAGAGTTATAGCCCGAAAACCCTCCACGACACACCTTGCACTTTGACTGCTTGAATCCTTGTTCTTGATTGCGACCACCAATTCAAATAGAAGGCTGCTCGGATAGTACTCCTTCTCGTTTCACTTTACCACCGAACTACGGTCGATCACTTGGTCACTCTACAAGGTTGAAGTGGTTCTTATCGGCTGCAAGAAAACGAAATGAGAGGATGGAGCTGCTCTAGATCACGGCTGGCAGAGAAGGTTTAGGGCTACACTTAACTCATGTATTCTGATAACAATCTGTGGACTCGATTGGGCCTTGGGCTAAACAGCTTCGTTGGATTCTTAGGCTGATAACTCGGGCTTGCATGAATTGAACCATTTCACTGATTTAATTCTTTTACTAAGCAATTCTTTTTGGCTGAAGCTTATGTTCAAGTTTACGTCATTAATTTATTAGCTGACACAACTTCTTCCATTCAATGCCTTCTACACAATCTACGATTTACCATTTAATTATTTCCGCCAATCAGAAAACCATTCTCACGAATAATAAAACTTTATGACTAAGGTTTTTCACGAGACACGCTCAGGCTCGTTAGTATACTAAAACGTATAAACTTAATTGTAACTATTACTAGAATTATTAAACGAATTAATTTAATAATCTCTAAACCCGACACGATGATTAATATAGGACCACGTCGGGACACTCTCATGTTGCATGGAAACGAACCGTCCATCTATAGGTCGTTAATTAATACGAACCGCCTAACTTCATTCTAAATATTATTGATCATACATTTAAAATTTAAATATGACGATTAAATTAATATTATTTAATTGTTAAAATTTCAGGGCGTTACATATATAGTTTTGTTTAGATGAAAGTAAAAATTATGGCTTTTGTTTATTTCCTCTTTTTTATAAGATAATGATGTTAATATGAACTAGTGGGTTGATTTTTTTTGTCCGATTTTTTTCAACTATTACTTAATATTAACTTTTATTTTATTTTTGCAGGGTATTTCCCAATGGAATTATTAGTTAATAGCAATGGAATCATTGTTAATCACGGATTTTCAGTTCATTGTTAATTGATCAATAATGAATGGTTCGGTTATTAAGTAATTTTGTTAAGTAATTTTGTAATTTGTTAAGTAATTTTGTAATTTGTTGGGTTATTAATAATTGTTTTCATCGGTTTGTAATTTCAGATTTGTATCAGTTTAAGGTTTCAGTTCATAGTTTGTAACTTTGTTCATTCGTTCATCATTGAATACATTAATTAATGTTAATAAAAATTCTCTGTCAGACTTGTTCATTATGTTCATTATGTATATTGTAGATTTGTTCATTAGTAAATCTGTAAATTTTGCAAATTGAACACATTATTATTATGCTGAACAGTTAAATATGGTAAAAAAATATTAGTTATTTTTAGGCGCTCATCAATAAACACATACGAATTGCGAAAAAAATTACAAGTTACAAAATTATGATCCTAAAAAATAGGATTGAGGTTAAAAATGAATTAATTTAATTAAGGAAACTGCATTTAATAAAACAAATTTAGTGTTAAAAAGACTACAATACCCTTTAGATTAAAAAATGTAATTAAGAAAAATGATTGGCCAGAAAGTGGTTCTCTCATGAACCGCTATATATATATATATCATTACTATATAATAAACTTGTAACATTCTAATAAGAATATTACATCTAATATATACGTGTGTGTTTTTACTTAATCTAATTAAAATACGTATAAACTATTTTATCAATTAAAATTCATTTTCTTTTTAAATTCCGAAAAACTTATATATGTATATGCATAAACAAATAAATAAATACACCTTGTCAATTTTAGAACTTAAAAATTAACACTACTTTTAATCTTTATTAATTAGTCAAACCCTAATCTTGTTCTTGATCAATCAAAACTAGGGTTTTGATTTACTTGATCAAAAACAGTGTTTATTAAAAGATTAATTCTAATCAATCCTATCTAAACAATAAACTTTGCTTAAATTCTAAGATAGATTACAACCTTAATAAATTTATTTAAACTTTTTAATTCAAACCTTATAGACAATAAATGTTAGTCTAAGTTTAAGGTTTAAAGAACTAGTTTTAATAAATCTACTAAAACAATAATTAAACCTATTAAACTAAAACAATAATTAAACCTTATCGATATGTTTTGTTTTGGAATGTTGAGCTGGATTATAAGATATTGCGATTGCACTTCGGGAATCACAATATAAAGGAATGAGGCTATAGGAAAAGTCATAGTCCTTCAATTGTGATTGCATCCATATAACCTGAGAAAGACAGCTAGCGGCCGCAACATATTCTGCTTCAGCAGTTGATAGTCAAACACAATTTTGATTTCGTGATGACCAGCTGACTAGCTTATCTCCCAGAAATTGAACTCCTCCAGATGTACTCTTCCTATCCAGCATACACCCGGCATGATCAGCATCCGAGAAGGCAGAAAGATCAAACGAGGTCTCCTTTGGATACCACAGACCAAGGTCTCTGGTGCCTTTGAGATAACGAAATATTCGTTTGACTGCTAGAAATTGAGATTCTTTAGGTGCAGTTTGATATCGGGCACATATGAATGTTGAGAACATGATATCTGGATGGCTGGTAGTTAAATAAAGTAGAGACCCAACAATACCCCGATAGTTCGTGACATCTACCGGTTTACCATCGGGATCAACATAGAGTTTGGTGCCAGGGGACATTGGTGTTGCAATGGGTTTACAGTCGTCCATGAGATACTTCGTCAGCAGATCAGAGATATACTTTGATTAATTGATGAAGATGCCAATTGAGAGTTGACGAACATGAAGACCTAGGACGAAGTTCATTTCCCCCATCATGCTCATTTCAAAAAGTTTTACCATGAGATCGTAAAAATGTTTGCAGTATTTTGGATTTGTAGAGCCAAAGATGATATCATCGACATAGATCTGAATTAATATGATATCTTCCCCTTGACGTTTGATGAACAAAGCGGTATCAACTGTTCCCTTTAAAAAGCCAGATTCAACCAAGAATTGGGAAAGAACATCATAACATGCCCGAGGGGCCTGAAGGGGTTTCACATAACCGATCAACCCGTTGGGATGACCACCTAGTGCTTGGTTCGAACTACACTAACCAAGAACATGAACTTGTCCTTGACCGGTTAAAACTAACTAGCTGATTTAATCCCTTAAAGCAGAAGTGGGATTAAACATAATCCTTAAACCCTAAAGGATTGGGATGTTGGAAATCTAGATTAGATTAACAAGAAAGAAACCTTGTACGAAGAACTCGAACACACACACAGCTTGTGTGTGTTCGTCGGCCATCAACCAAGAACCCTAGGGTTCTTGGTGGAATTTGAACAAAAGGAGAGGAAGAAAGAGTGTTCCATGAATCATACCTTAGGTTTAGCTTAAGATAGTCCACTGATGATGAACACGACGAGCGATCCTCTAGATGATCACCTGCAACGATCCTTGATCTTCGAAACTCGAAGAACAGGAAGAACGAACGAAGAACACGAAGAACACAAGACTTGTGTTCTTCCCTTGTTGCTCGACCGATCGAAGGGAGAGGGGGGGTAAGGGATTTCGTGTGGGGGTGTAAGCAGTTTTAGGGTTACCCTAAGCCTCTTATTTATATACAAATAAGTTACGCTTAGAACCCTTAAGTTTAATTAAGATTAGATCTTTAATTAAACTTTCCTTTTAACACTTTCATCCCTTATAGTTTTACTAGTTTATAATTGTTTCACTTAACTATTAAATGTCTAGCATTAATACACTAATATATTTCGGTACCCATATACACGAAATATATACTTGTATTTATACTTTTAATAATTAATTATATAATAACCTTTATATAATTTATACAACAATATTATCCAATTACTTATATGATTTAATAGCTTTAAATCACATTATGGATAATCTATAATTAATACATTGTATATTTACTCAACTAGTAAATGTACAAATACTTGTATTAATCAGTTAGTTAAACTAATCTAGTAATAAGTTAAACATTACTTAATACTTAACCGATTCATAATGACTATTATGAATCATTCCTCTTCGTAGTATCATTGCATATCTTGCTCGTATTACATGCACTCACCGGTGTGACCCATAAGTGTTTCGTAGGCGTGGATGTATCCTCATAGGTTGACTAACTGTGCACATAATTCCTTCAGGGCCTGCTTTCAACCATAGAGAGCTTTGTCGAGAACATAGACATGATTTGGAAATTTGGTATCTACAAACCCTTATGGTTGATGAACAAGCACCTCTTCTTTCAGAATACCATTTAAGAAAGCAGTCTTTACATCCATCTGATAGATGGTAAAGTTTTTGTGAGCTGCATATGCTAAGAAAATGTGAATGGCTTCAATACGGGCAACAGGAGCAAATGTTTCTTCGTAATCAATCTCTTCCTGTTGAGCGTAACCCTTAGCAACCAACCGTGCTTTGTTACGAATGACAATTCCATTTTCGTCTTTCTTGTTCTTGAAAATCCACTTAATTCCAATGACAGAGGATCCTGGAGTTTTTGGAACTAAGCGCCAGACCTATAATCTTTCAAATTGATTAATTTCTTCCTGCATTGCAATTATCCATTCTGGATTAGAAAGAACTTCACTGACTTTCTTAGGCTAAGTGGAACTTAAGAATGAAGCGTATTGACATTCATCCGATGTAGCACTTCGAGTTTGAACGGATGACTCCGGGTTTCCGATGATTAGATCCAAAGGATGTTCCTTTGTCCACTTAGTTAAGTGAGGAAGTGGAAGTTGACCAGGGTTAATGTTGGAATTATCAGTGAAAGCAGGGTGTGGTATGATAGCAGTTTCAGGATTTGGGGGTGTATCTGTGGTTGTTGTTCAACACGTGGAAGATGAAATTTAGAGAAGCCAATCACCATGGAGCGATAATATCGGACGGAGGTGGAAGATCATCTGGTGTAGATTGAGTTTCTAGTGTTACTGTTGAAGGACCAGTATTTGTTGTAGGTATTGGTGAGGTTGGAGCAGGGGAGGTGGGTGATGGGGATTCATTTGTGATTGTAGTGTTTATTTCCGGAGCAGTGATTGATTCAACATCCACCGGAGGTGGAGGTGGGGCTGGGGCTGGGGGTGGGTGTCTGATGTTGTGATATTCATCATAGAAATGTTCAAACAAGATTTCAAGATCATTCAGAGATGTTGAATGATCAAAGGAGGTTGTGTGAAGAGGTCTTTCAATTCCACTTGTCAATGAATCAAGCGGAAAGGTTTCATCGAATGAAATGTTGACACTTTCTCTGACCATTCTTGTTGATCGGTTGTAAACTCTGCATGAAGCTGATTCCTTTAAATATCCAATAAAGACTCCTTCATTAGCTTTCTCTTCAAACTTGTTCAGTTTATCTTTGTCATTTAGAATGAAGCATCGACTACCAAAGATGTGGAAAAATTTGACATTTGGTATTCGATTGTTGATGAGCTCATATGGAGTTTTGTTGTATGTTTTGTTTATGATGGAACGGTTTTGAGTAAAACGTGCGGTTTTGAGTAAAATGAAAGCATTGTACGTGCAGCTTCAACTAAAGTACGGTTTCGTCTTTCAACAACACCGTTCTATTGGGGAGTTCGTGCAGCGGAAAACTGATGAGTGATGCCAGCAGAATCAAGATAAGACTTAAGAACTCGACTTTTAAATTCAGTACCATTGTCAGTACGAATTGTTTAAACATTTAATTCGAGGTTCACTTGAGTATTCTTGATAAATGAGATGATGATCTTTGCGGCTTCATCCTTAAAACGAAGGAAATGGACCCATGTGTATCTTGAATAGTCATCAACAATAACTAGTACACATCGTTTACCAGCATACTTTGAACGCTTATTGGACCACACAAGTCCATGTGCAGTAATTCAAGAGGTTTAGAAGTACTTGGTGCAGGTTTAGGTTTGTGAGACTTTTTGGTCATTTTACCCATTTCACATGACGAACATTTATGATCTTTTTCAAAAGAAACATCAGGTAATCTAGATACATGGCCTCCTTTTACGAGTTTGTTCATGGTTTTGAAGTTGAGATGAGACAAACGACGATGCCATAACCATGACTCATTGGAAGTAGCTTTTGATACGAGACATACTTCTTCAAGAGGAACAACATCATTAAGATTAACAGTGAATAGGTTTGTATCACGGGTTCCAGTAAGAAGTTATTCTCCATCATAAGTACGAATAGCACACTTTTTGTGCGAAAGTTGACTTCCAGAGTTTTGTCACAGAATTTGCCGATGCTAAAGAGATTATGAGAGAGATCTTCAACAAAGGCAACATTTCTGATAATAAGATTTGGACGAATGATGTCACCGAGTCCTAAAATAGCAGCTAAATGATTATTTCCAAATTTGACCGCCCCCAAATATCTTTCACGAAAGTTGGTCAGAAGATTTTTGTTTCCTGTCATGTGCCTTGAACAGCCCGAGTCAAGGTACCAGATATTCTACATAAAACAAATAAAACATTTTAGGTACCCAATGATGTATGGGTCCAGAACGATTAGTGATAGATGTTTTATGCAGATTTTATGTTATGATCAATTTAGAGTTTTGGAGAACTGCTGGGAGGCAGTTCAGGATTTGTGGATTTGATGACCCATTTGAAAGATTTTTCAGAGGATTGAATAATCCAATGGGATTTTTCATTTTTAATCCAATTATATTTCAAATGTGTAGAAATTTTTGTGGATGTTTTGTTGTCGCATTTTGAGGAACCTGACGATTTTAGCTTTGGTGTGAAATTTCCTCGAGAAGATGTGCGACGAGAAGACGAGTGGGTAACAGAAGTTTGTGGGTTTTTGGAATATTTCTTTGATTGTTTGGAAACAGGAGACGGTGGACCTCTTTGATAAGATTTTAATGGAATAGAGACGTATGACTCGCATTTGTATGGAAAGCATGTTTTGCATGTGTTTATAAGTTTACCAGGTTTATGATATACTATATTCTTATGAATATTGCAAGGTGCATCTAGTCTTACAAAGAATCGTTTATCAGTTTGAGTAATCTGTTTCTTTGTAATTTTATCAAAAAATCTTTTTGTTCCAAATTCGTCAGTTTTAACATACACATCAACAAAATCAGAAGAGTATCTGACAGGACGATAAACAGTGGAATCATAATCAGTCCTAAAAGCAGTTAACAGAGTTTTCACACAATTAGAGTTATTACATCTATTTTTAACAGAAAAAGAAGAAACTACAGAAGTAATAGGACTGGACTTCTTAAGCAGGCTAGGCTTCTTAAGCATACTAGATCCAGTCTGAATAGACTTCTTGGACTGCTAGGCTCTCGTGCTTTCATCCAGCTTCTTAGACTTCTTCTTTTGGTACTCTAATTTTTTATATGCAAGATTCAAAACAGGTGGATAAGAGCTTCTCTTCAAGATGGTTGGAACTGGATTAACAGGTGCCGGTCCTAATAAAGAGGATTTATAATTTTGAGAAATATTTTTGTTAGTTTTAGGTTTCAATTCTAAAATGGTTTCCTCTAACTTATGTATCTTAGTTGAAGGTTTTCTTTTTCTTTATCAAAAGCTTTTTGGGTTTCAACAATTTCAGATTCAAGTTCGACGATTTTCTTTTCTAAAATTAATGGTGGAACATAAAGCTTTGGTTCTTTGATTTGTTTTAAAATTTGGTTTTCTGGAATGGAAAATTTTGCTGGAGTGATGATTGGAAAATATTCGTTGGGTTCAAATTTTGCTTTCTTCTTTTCATAGGTTGAGTTTAAGGTATCATAATTGAAGCTAATTTAAGCATATTCTTCCTTTTCTCTGTTGAACTTTTTAATTTCTGCTTCTTCATCCGGCATATGAAGGAAGCTTTGCCAGATTCCCAAGTTCATGTAGTCGTAGTTGTACAATGTAGGAAGAACATCAGCAGCTTTTTCCAGATAACGGGTATTTTCTAATCTGAGACCCACTTTGACTTGTAAGATCTGAACTCTTTTGGCTAATTGAATTTGATCTTTTGTTCTTTATGATCGGCTCTGACAATCTTCTGCTCCAGTTTAGAGATGTGTTCTTCAGCATTTTCCTTTCTGACAGTGAGACTGTGTATGGTTGTTGATTGTTCATCGATTTCCTTTTTAAAAGTGTTGGTTATATTTTTTATTTGTTCATTTAAATTTTGAATTTCTATGGCAGCCGTCTTCAACTGATCTTGGTAGTCTTTCATCTTGATTTCTGAGGACTTTATCCATTGTTGCTCTCTATGTAGTTGAACAGATAAGTCATGTAGCAATTTTCTGGATTCGTCGTTTTCACTTGACATCGATTTCATGTTTCTAAGATTTGATATCTCACGATTTTTGTCATTGATTATTAGATTCAATCGATTTACCTCACTGGTGTGAGAAACATGAAAGGTCGACAATTGTTTTTGTAACTCTTGTGTTTTTTTATTAGAAGAGTTATGTTGATTAACTTGAGGAACAAGTGTTTCAAGTTGATGACGAAATGTCAAATTTTCTGCTTTTAAGTTGGGGATTTGAGCATTGGATTCATTATTTGTGTTTACTTGTTTTTGTAAACTTTCTTGTAATTCAGAAATTTTAAATTGAAAAGCAGAATTTGACGTAGACAGCTGATTTTGTAATTCCTTGTTTATTTGTTCGAAAGACTCTAGTTGTTTTAATTTAAGAGAAAATTGATTTAAATCATTTAAAATATTTGTGTTTTCAGTCTCTAAAGCTATGATTTGTTTGTTCAACTGTACTTTCTCGTCAATTTCATGTAAAAGTTTTTCATTAAACAAGGAATTATCAGATAGATCGGCGTCTGAGTCAATTTTAGAAGAATCTGAAGGAGAAGAGTGTACCTCATTTTCATCATTCTCAGGGATGCCCACTTCTGCCCTTAATTCGTTTGATCTAACATCTATCAGGCTTAGGTATTTGTGTTGCATAGCACTGTTGCCAAACATTTCTCATTCGGGGAGAAGGGATTGAATGAATTTGATGTTGATTTCTAGATTCCCCTTGTTTAGGTTGTTATTTCGGAGATCATTCAGAATGTTGCAGAACCTATGGTAGGTTTGTTTCAGTTCTTCTCCAGAGTTAGCTTTAAACTGACCGTATGTGTTAAGGGTAGATACCATTTTAGCTTTGTTGCCTAGGTCAGTTCCGTCCATCTGTTTGCGGATTTCATCCCAGAGTTCTTTACCAGTGCTAAAACTGTCAAGACTGTTGTATATTTCATTTGTAAGACCTTACAGCATGTATGAGTGTGCATATAGATTAGCCCTTGCCCTTTCTTTATGTTCTTGAGTGTATTCCGTCGGGGGAATTTCGGTTACACCACCAGTTACCGTTGGTTGAGAGTTTGGGGTAGCTACCACAGCACGGTAGAATTTTGTTGTTCCTGTTTGAAGGGATTCAAGGATTTGTGGACCTGCATGTTGACTTAGGATAAAATGGAGAAATCGTTTCTTCCATTGACCATATTTTCCTCGGTAGACAACCAGGTGGTTTGGTATCCGATACGATGGACAAGGCATGTTTGGAAGTCATGTTTGACTGGTTAAGTTGAGATTACGACGGGGTAAAAATGTGAAGTGTTTGCAAAGATCTCGAGCTGAGAAGAGTAAGGTGATGTTTATTTTTTGACAAAAAGTCTTTTTGAGGTCTTATGTTTGCAGGCGGGAAAAACATTTCAGAAAAAGACTGTTTGTTTTTTGGAAGTCAGAAGACCAGAAAAAGTCTTTTTGAGATCTTCTTTGAGAAGACTTGAACCATAGTCTTTCAAGTTTGGAAGACATTTTAATTAAACCTAAAAATAAAGTTTATCCACCACCAAGAACACTACCACCCCAACCTACCACCACCACTACCATCCCCGTCAGCACCAACACCTACCGCTGCCGCCGCCGCCACTTACCGCTGTCGCCACCACCTACCGCAACCACCACCAATCGCCGCCACCACCTATTACCACTACCAATCGCCACCACCCACCGACATCACCCACCTCCACCACCACCCACCACCACCTACCGCCACCACCACTACCATCACCACTACCTACCACCAACCGCCACCACCACCACCACCTAGCTATCACACGCTACCACTACCACTACCACTACATACCACCCACTTCCACCCACCGCCGCCACCTACCACAACCACCTCACCACCACCAATGACGACACTAAATTTTGATCAGTCCGCAGACATTAAAAAACAAACAGTCTTTTTCTTATACATTGCAGACGTTTGGTCAACATCTTCTCTGCAGATGTGGTCCGCAGACCGCAAACCTTTTACCTCTTAAAAAACAAACATCACCTAAAAGATCTCAAGTCGAAAAGTTGAAGGTTCTCGAGCCGAGATGTAGAAAGATCACGAGCCGAGATGTTGTAAGATTTCGAGCCGAAATATGGAAAGATCTCGAGCCGAGATGATGGAAGTGAAGCATTTATGTGCACAGTTAGTCAACCTATGATGATACATCCATACCTACGAAACACTTAAGGGTCACACCGGTGAGTGCATGTAATACGAGCAAGATAAGCAATGATATTACGAAGAGGAATGATTCATAATAGTCATTATGAATCAGTTAAGTTTAACTTATTACTAGATTAGTTCAACTAACTAATTAATACAAGTAGTTGTACATTTACTATAGAATGTGTTAATTAAAGATTATCCATGATATGATTTAAAGCTATTAAATCATATAGTAATTTATATAATTAATTATTAAGAGTATAAATACAAGTATATAATTCGTGTATATGGGTACCGAATTAATAGTGTATTAATACTAGACATTTGATAGTTCAGTGCAACAATAATAAACTAGTTAAACTATAAGGGATGGAAGTGTAAAAGGATAAGTTTAATTAAGAGATTAATCTTAATTAAACTAGAAGGGCCCTAAGTGAAAGTCCTTCTATTATAAATAGAAGGCTTAGGGATCACTAATGGGGTTACACCACAAAAGCCGAAACCCTAGCCTCCTTTCTTCCATTCAACCGAACCAAGAAGACCATCACTTTGTGTTCTTCGTTCTTCGTATTCTTCGTGTTCTTCAAGTATTCAAGAACAAGTTAATTGTTTAGATCAACTAGAAGATCGCTCGATTTGTTCATCATCAGTGGATCTATCTTAAGCAAACAACAAGGTATGTTTTGGGAAACATCTTTCTCCATTCTCCCCTCTTGGACGAATTCGACCAAAGAACCCTAGGGTTCTTTGGTTGATGGTCGAACGAACCACACAAGCTATGTGTGTGTTCGAGTTCTTCGTACAAGGTTTCTTTCTTGTTAATCTAATCTAGATTTCCAACATCCCAATCCTTTAGGGTTTAAGGATTAGCTTTAATCCCACTTCCGCTTTTAGGGATTAAATCAGCTAGTTGGTTTTAACCGGTCAAGAACAAGTTCATGTTTTTGGTCAGCATGGTTCGAACCAAGTTTACTAGGAGGTCGGTCCTATGGGTCGATCAGTCTTGCTAGATGCGAGTCAAACCCTTCAGAAAGTTCTCGAGCCGAGATGTTAGTGTTCTCGAGCCGAGATGTTTGTTGGTTCTCGAGTCGAGATGTTCTAGGTTCTCGAGCCGAGATGTTTGAGGTTCTCGAGTCGAGATGTTTACTGTTCTCGAGTCGAGATTGTTCTTGAGCTTCGAGCCAAGAATAGTAGCGTCGTTTTGAGCGGAAACTTCCGAACAGCCGAAAAACTTCACGAAAATGATCCTAGATTGCTCATTTCTTAACCAAAATGATTGATTCTTTTTGCAATATGATCTAAAAACGTTTTCCTTCAATCCATTCCAATAATATTGGCTAAAAACAACCTAAATCTAATATAAAATTTGAATTTTCAGACTATTTCAAGCTTTATTGGAGTTTCCTTAAAATCAAGATTTCATTGTCAATATGGATTGGAATTGAACGAAATTTGATTCTAAGCTTAATATTATGAGGAAAGCAACAGATTCAAGCCATTAAATCTTAGAAAAATACTTTAAATCCGGATTTTGATTTCTTGACACTTTTTCTTTAAAACCCCAATAAATCTTCTATTCTGGACAGAAAGCAACGGATTATGGATCGAATTCAGAGAGAATTTGTGCTCTGATACCAATTGATTATCCTTGATTTAGCAACTAATCCATTGATTGATTCTTGGTGAAGGTTTTGGATCAAACTAGAAGAAGAATATAGGGTTTTAGAGAGAGAAAGTAGAGAGAGGGATAGAGAACAATTGCAAGTGTGTAATTGTGATTAATGGCAAAAGTTACAATTAGTGTTTTCAATACAAGTATTTATACCTAAACATTAATTCCCTAGATTAATCCTAATTGCAAGCTTAACACTATGCAATGTTACATAACTACCCCTAGACTATTATTTACAACACAATAAGTCCTAACATCAGTAACAAATTTCGTATTAAAGTCATCAAAAATAAAGTTTAATTTGATATTTAAAGTAAAAAATGAAGAACACCATATTTTCGGAACTTTAGATCTAAAATCAAGAAAATCAGAGGTTGTTTACGAAAAAGTGTTTGAATAGGATTGTAGGTAATTGAAAAATGAACGTTTTGCAAAAAGAATCACTCAAACTGGTTAAGAAATGAGAAAGTTATTATCAAAATAGTAAAATTTTGTGAAATTTGCGATCTGATTTGAACCTAAAAGTTCTCTACCCGAGAACCCAAAAGTTCTCGACCCGAGAACCCAAAATTTGTCGACCCAAAAGTTCTCTAACCGAGAACCTTTCACTACCCAAGAAATTCAATTAAAAATATAAGAAAAGTACATTCATGAAGCAGACGTACAACGTCGTTTTGTGAGAAAAAAGTAAAGTTTTTCGTACTATCGTTTTAAAAGATACTAGAAAAATCTGACAAATCAATTATAAAATCTTTTACTTCATCCGATTCAATATAAGTGCTACACTTTCTTTATTTGGTAAATTTTTGTATATAAAAGTACTATTTTACCCTTAGTTAACTTTATTTAACATCATTAATTTGTCATTCCCAACCACATTGTGGGACCCTTCCTTGCTAATTATCCTATTTAATCCATCATAATCTCTATTATAATATTTTGCATCAAAAAGAGTAAAAGTAAAAGTGTAATACTTATTTTGAATCGGATAAAATATCATAAATTAAGTTTTCTAAAATTATAAAAGAATCAATTCCCTCTCATCAATTGTTTTCATCTTCATCTGCAAATCCAACATCATCTTCAACGATCATCGTCACCATCATCGTCACCATCTTCTGCTACCCAACAACTGATTTCCATCTTCCACCGATTTCCATCATCATCAACATCTTTTCTGGCAGCCGTGTTGAGATTATCCGGCCACTGTTAATCAGAAACACATCTCGCCACCGTCTCCGGTCAACGTTTGCAGATCCGATCTTTTTCATCTTTATCTCCATCTTTCCCGATCTTCTTCTCCGGCGGTTACTAATTTTCCAACAACAACAAACAAAAACAGTGAGGACAGAATCCAAGAATCGAAATCATCGCCGGATTCAGTCGATTATCAATCTGGTTTTCAAAACCCAACATCAACGATCTCCGGAGCTATCACCACCATCATCCGACAACCGTCGCAAACCACCGTTACACCATCATCTCCGGCGACCATAATCGCCAGATTCCTTCACCTAAACTCCAGATTAAAGGTCATCTTCTTCGGTAGCCTCATCGGAACTACCAACATCCTCTTTAATCGCCGTCGTCCTCCATTTCTTCCGCCACCGATCTCCACCACTTCTGTCTTCTCCCGCGAATTGTTCAATTTTTCCGGCAACTTCATATTATCCGGCCACCGTATATTAACCACCATCATTTTTGTGACCTTCCCCACCCTCACCGGCAACCAATATTCACGCCTCCATCATTCGCCGTGCCTCCTTCACCGACGACACCGCTATTGCTCATCCCCCATAAATCCATCCGCCCGCCTCCGACACGTCTACCTCCGCCATCTTCTCCGCCGGTTTACAGTTTTCCGGCGAGCAGACGTCATTGACGCAACGGATACAACTTTAAGCCCAAAACTGTTTAAATTTTTTTTAGCCCAAAACTGTTATAAATTTGTTTAATCAAATACTTCCTACGATTCAAAATAAGTGACACATTTTCATTTTTGGGGTGATTCAAAATAAGTGACACACCTTGAAATATTACCTTATTTGGTAAAAATTAATGGGACTCACACCCACTAACTATCTACTTTAACAAAGTGAAATGACTTCTCTACCCTAACTTTTTACTTTTAAACATCATTAACCTCACTTTATTCAAAAGGTGTGGGACTCATTCCTCACTAACCATCTAATTAATCTAATTTAATCATCATTATAATCTTTTACCTCAAAAATCGTGAATTTCAATGTGTGTCACTTATTTTGAATCGGAGGAAGTATATGATTTCGGCCCAAAAATTATTTTAGCCCAAACTGTTTCAATTTTTGTTAAGCTCAAAACTAAGTATAGTTCTGGTTGAAAATTATTTGGGAATTATACAAACATTTATTTGAACATTTTTCATACCCAAATCGTTTTGTCACAACATTTTATTTGAAATTTTCACATTTTGAAAATATAAAAGCTAAAGTGGATCCAAATTTAAAAACATATGCAAATGGAAAATTAATTATTGAAAATACTCTTCTGAATGAATAAATTATAACTTTAAAATCAGAAAATGCAACATTTCTTCGACAACTTAACACACTTGTTCCTCAAGTAAATCAAAACATCTCATGCAAACAAAAAACTCAGGATTTACGGAATCAACTGTCTGCTTCTCAATCTATTAGTACTAATCTCACTTCATCAAATAACAAATTAATTTTTTAAAATAAAGCATTACTCTTGACGATTGAAACTCTAACAAAAGAAGTAAGTGCATCAAAAGAATCAGCTATTTGCTGGGAGAATTCTTGTAAAACGAATCATGCTTTACTAGTGAAATCAAACTCTTCAGGAGCAAAATATAAAGCTGAAAGTGAAAATTCGAAAAAGAAGTTAGTATGTTAACTGATAAAGTTCAAGCTCTTGAATCTGAAAATACAAATTTGTAATCTAAAATTACATTATTTGGAACAAAATTTTATGAAATAGATTCTGAGCACTTGAAAATTAATATTGCTGAATTGACAAAGCAACTTCAGGACTCCAATCATTTGAATAGTTTGAACATCGAAAAATATGATTTTGCTTATGCTGAAAAGTGTATTTTGACTGATAAAATCAAACAACTTGAATATAATTTTGGATCTGATTTACACAAACAAATCAATATTTTTAATATTGACAAAACAAATTTACTACATAAAATTGCATCTCTTGAAGCAGATCTTACTTTGTCACAAAATCTAAACGATAGTTTGAAAATCAAGGTTAAAATTTTTCCGAAACCTAAATTTGTTAATAAAGGAAAACAAACGGTACAAGTTCCGGTTAACATTTACTCCGGTGAATCTTCAACATCTGTTTCTAAAAGGGTCTCACGGTTCACAACTTATTTACTTCAAAAGAGTAAAAAAGTTGTTCGTGAAACCACAATCTTCGGAACCTTGTACTCTAAATCAAAATTTGTTTTGAAACATTCTTCGATTCCAAAGCATTCAATGTCTACAACAAAAACTTTGACATACACGAGAAAAGATCTGTCAACTTTGGCACCTAAAACTAATCTTAATTTTTTGACAAAAGTGAAAAATGTCTTTGTTTCTAAGACACCTAAGATCTTAAAAGAAAAATGGATTCCTAAAACTCCAAAATCTCAAATAATTCCCCGGAATTTATTTGAAAGTGAAACATCGAGTTTCAATGTTTCTTGGAATTCCAAATCTTTACATCAAATCGATACAACTTATCGATGGTTTCACTCTAATATTAACACCATCAGACCCAAACAAAAATGGGTACCAAAAGTATTCTGATTTGTTTTGTAGAAAGATAGCTCTTACACACTTCAGTGTATGACCCGAGCTTCAAAGAAATGACTGTCAAGTACTTCTGCTTGAAACCCGGTCCTCAACGATCAATGGCTTCTGAACAAATCAGATTCAGAACCCGCTCATAACCAGAAAGCACTAAGCTCAATCATACGCAACTGCAAAAAACTCTTCTCCACCCCTCCGATGATGTCTAAGGTACGTCTCTACTACTAACAACTTTTCAATATCTTTGTTTTGTCGAGGGGGAGAAATATTAATTCTAGGGGGAGAATTAGTATTTCTAGGGGGAGAAAATTTATAAAATCAAAACAAAAATACCCAATTGAATAAATAAACGATAAATCTTTCAAAAGACAATATCTTCCCATCGTTTGCCTGAACCGTCCTTACCTTCCCATAGAAATATTTTTCTGCCAGTTGATAAATGTGAGGGTATAAGTCTAGGGTATAGTACTAGATGAGTGCAAGGTTATGTGAAAACATGATAGCATTAAGAAAACACACCTTTGAGTGCATCCAAACCATCAATAAACCGGGCAACCACACAAAAATGTGATCATTCATTCGCTGAATGTGTTACTAGACTTTACTGGCCCAGTAAAGCAAATGCACGCCACCACCAACCACTTAAATTCCTCTCAACAGGAATTTGTTTCATTTCGTCAGGGGACGTAGCACAAAGTCTACTGACGCCTCATTTGGAGTCTGTCGGTATTGAAAAATATTAACCTCCTGCCCTGGGTTAAGTCTCATTTGTATGAATAGTGTGTCTAGTTGTCACCCTCAAAAACTTCCAATTTAGGACACATGCACTACAAAATGGATCTCCGTGAATCCATAGGAACACTCGTAGTGGCATCACAATCTGATGTTTCAAGGGGATCGAGTGGAAATCTTGCTAGAGCTAAAATCACGCCATCTCTAAAGGCAGGTCACACATTTGGATCAACGGTTGTGCAAACGACCACCGATTCATACGGTGTGCTAACGGATACTCTAAGTGAGTCTGGTGTTACCTAAAATAATCAAGTTTTCGTGCTTTAACTTCATCAATCATATAGCAACAACTTATACCGGAATCACCAAAAAACTTTGATGGATAAAATGTTGATTAATTGCACATGAGCGTTATAGTCCACTCTCAAATAACTCCTATGATCTGCTATAACCAGCATGATCTTCCCCGGAGCCACCGACAATATAGGAACTAAAGTGAGGGTCCTTAGGTCTAGGTGAGCCTAATCAAGTATCATGGGATCTTGATTGGGGTGTGATGTGATAAAAGTTGAGAGGGGGAATGAAGAATGGGGTGAAAATCAGCTAATCTCAATGAAATGAAACGAGGGAGTAGTCGAAAATTGAGAAAGTGAGCTTGAGTGAGGAGTGTGTGACAGGGTTAAAGAAAACGGAAAACCCTTTTTAAACCGAACAAAAATCCGGGCAGCCACATTCCTATCAGACTGGATATGTTGCTTTCTGATATTGTAAAGTCATCATGGACCCAGTGATGCAATGCACAACCCCATTAGCCACTCAAGTACAAAAAGTACTTGTTTTAAAATCCGGTGATTACCACATATGCCATCGATATCTCATTTGGAGATTGTTGATATTGAAAAAGAGGACCCACCTCCAGTCCTCGCCTTCGTTTGTCCACGAATAGAGTCTTGAACCGAATTAAACACTTTTAGGACACGGGCACTCTACCAAGAATATCTTTGTGATATTGCCGGAACATTCATTGTGACTCCACGATGATTGAATGGAATTCCTACCAGTGCTAACATCAAAGCCAACGCTGAACGTAGGTCACACAGTCTCTGTAATTGTTGTGTTAACAGGCAATCTATGTGATCCTGGGTTACCCTGATTGAAACCAGTGCGAAGATCTGACGATTGTACTGCATTTTTATCAACAACAGTCAACATGTCAGAGAGAGAACCTGATGACTGTATTCCAATGTTATCAACAACAGTCAAGAAATCAGATGAGGGATTTTATGACCGTCTTCCAACATTATCAACAACGGTCAGAAAATCAAATCACAAAACCGCACTTCTATGACCTCAACAACGGTCAGGAACCTAGGATGATCAACAAATCGACAAAGCCTCAACTTCAAGAAAAGACTTCTGCTGCTAACTGCTCTATCTATGTGTTGGATCCCAACAACACAATCGTGTTGCGTTACGACTAAGTAAAGACGATAAAGTAAAGAACTCACAATTTTCAAAATTTAAGAGTTTATTAAAACAACTTAATGCGGTACAAAGTTTGCGGAAATAGATAGTACACACTAACTAAAACTTTATACTTGAAGTGACACTTTTGCTCGCTCAAACTAAGATCTTATGCAAGGAGAGTTATATCAGCTGACACCAACAGCTGATATTAAATGTCTGAGTATTAACAATGGAGAAGTAAATACCAGACAATAACAAACTCTCAGAGAATGTTCTTGTGCTATGAATGCTAAAAGGTGTGTGTAAATGCAAGCATTTACGTCTCTATATATAGCCCAAGATCCATGTTCCTTTGTCCACAAGTTAATCTACGTGTAAACATATCATTCGTAGATGTAGACTTGTCCACGGAAACATTTAATGCACTTGCATAGGTTATAGTCACAATTGTACTTTGTGTCAACTTCTTTTACCACCTTTTCTGACGCACAGTGAAAAGGTGTACTATGATCTTGGGCTGAAGTTGGTCCATGTGATTTCCTGCTAGAACTCACAGGGGTTGGATTTTCAATAGGCTCACAAGCTGAAGTTGGAGAAGGTCTTAAGCTTGTGTTGTCACACTCACTTGCTATGTGCCCACGGTCTCCACAATTATAACATTTTCTATTCTTTTGTTGAGGAGTGGAAGGTGAAGCAGCAGAGTTGGGTACTTGACCCAAAATCCCTTTCATTTTCTGATTATCAGAGATAGTCAGAGTTTGAACGAGTGATGTCAACTTACTGACCTTTCCTCAGCTGTTTGACAGGACCAGCTGAAGAAGGACTTGGAGTGTTTTTGAGAACACTCTTACCTTTGTTCTTTGCAGCTCGAGTACGAACTCCAACTGACTCGCCCTTGAAGGGTGTAAGAACAGTTTTCTTTCCTGTTGTCTTGCTAGTCTTCCTTTGAGGTCTAGCTGAAGAGACAACATGTACTGAGCCCAAGATAGACTTACTTGGTTCAACAATAACTACAGTGGGTGTCCCAAAAACTATGGCTGAAGAATCAGCTGACGACTTCTCACCAATAGTTTCAAAAGGTTCTTCTTTGGACATCTCAGTAGCATAGGTTTTGGTGGACTTGACAAAGCAACCAAACACCAACTCTTCAGCTAGCATAGAAGCATCAGCTGACGAGTAGTACGGATCATCCGTACTGCTGTCAGGTACATCGGCTGCAGCAAGGAAATCTCCTCCTAATAAAGCTTGTACTTGACTAGGAATCTGTGAGTTAACACATTCACTCACACGTTTGGATGAACGAGACCATGATTCACAAATCTTTTTAATTGCTTCAAGTTCTTTAACTTTCTCATTTAGATCATGTTGAAGAACTGAGTTTATAAATTTTGTTTCAGAAAGTTCTTCTTTTAAAGTTTTGTGATCAGTTAGTCTTTCTTTTAAAAAAGCATTTTCACGAAGAATAGCACTGTGTTTATCCAAACATTCACCTTTCAGCTGATCAATGAAGTGCAAGTCACAGACAATGGAATCAACAATTTCTTTGGCTTTTGTGGCCTCAGCAGAGATTAGAGAGGTTACCTTTTTGCGAACTATGTTAACCCATTGATACGGACCAGCATCATCAACTGTAATGCTTTCATCAGCACGAGCCATCAAACACATTGTGGCCATTGTTTCATCATCATTAGATGAGTTGTCACCGGAGTCAGCCCAATCGTGAGTTTCAGCTACTAGACCCTTGTCAGCAACTTTACCTTCAAGTGCCTTCTTTTCTTCTAGGATCTTTTTGGTGAAGGCTTGTAGCTTTTTGTATTTTTCTTCAATGGACTCACCAGCTGAAGATGATGAACTTGTTTACTTTTGCTTGCAGTCGTTAGCATAGTGTCCCTTTTTGTTGCAGTTGTAGCAAGTTATCTAAGAGATATCAGGTGTACTTCCAGAGGGTTTGGAAGGTGCAGCTGACGAGATAGGTCTGCTACTTGAGCCTCTAGTTGAGGAGCCATATTTGCCATTGAAGAATTTCCTGTTTTTGACAAGTAAGGCAAGCTCGGTTATAAGAGCTTCATTGTCTTCGTCTTCATCGATCTCTTCTATGCTGACCTCAGGCATGTTGAACAAATCAACAGCTGAAGTTGTATCAGCTTCATCATCTGAGGGAGGATATTTAATCTTGCTTGGTTTGTTTATAGGAAAAGGAGCAGCTGAAGATACTAAGGAATTCACTTTTGACTCCTTTGGAGGTTGAAATTTGTTGAGTACGGTTCTCTCATGGCTGAGAAACATGCCATACAGAGAAGAAAGAGTATAATCTTTTAGAGTAGCTGACGTACTCATGCAAGTTATAATGGTAGCCCATTTAGAAGGAAGAGCTGCCATGAACTTACACATTTTGGACATATCGTCCTTTTCAACCCCATGAGACTTCAGCTCATTTAACAGAATGCTATAACGATTGAACGTTTGAGCTATAGTCTCACTAGGCTTCGCTTTAAACAGCTCGTAGTCATGATTGAGCATGTTTTTGTTGTGTTCACGCACAGCAGATGTGCCTTCACAAACTTCAGCCAACCTTTCCCACATTTCCTTGACTGAGTCACAAAATTGAATGTTGTGATACAGTTCATCACCAACTGCTTGAAAAAGCATGTCTCTTCCTTTATTTTCAAGATGGACAAGACGTTTGTCGGCGTCTGACCATTGTGCCTCTGGTTTTACAACATAGTGTTCTGCTACGTCAGCAGTACCAGGAATAAAGGTTTGAGGGATATATCTTCCAATCGTTATATTATCTTGAAGTCTAGGGTGATATGTAACCATGTGAGACAATATGTGTGTCTTCCACATGGGGTAGTTGGTTTGAGTGAGTTTGGGAGGTTTTCCAAATGATGGAAGATCAGATGTAGTAGGTTCAGCCATAACAGATGCTCAAAGTTGATGGAAAACAACTTTGACACTTGCTCTGATACTAGTTGTTGGAACCCAACAACACAGACGTGTTGTGTTACCGCTAAGTAAAGACGATAAAGTAAAGAACTCACAATTTTTCAATGATTAAGACTTTATTAAAACAACTTAATGCGGTACAAAGTTTGCGGAAATAGATAGTACACACTAACTAAAACTTTATACTTGAAGTGACACTTTTGCTCGCTCAAACTAAGATCTTATGCAAGGAGAGTTATATCAGCTGACACTAACAGCTGATATTAAATGTCTGAGTATTAACTATGGAGAAGTTAATACCAGACAATAACAAACTCTCAGAGAATGCTCCGGTGCTATGAATGCAAAAAGGTGTGTAAATGCAAGCATTTACGTCTCTATATATAGCCCAAGATCCATGTTCCTTTGTCCACAAGTTAATCTACGTGTAAACATATCATTTGTAGATGTAGACTTGTCCACGGAAACATTTAATGCACTTGCATAGGTTACAGTCCTAATTGTACTTTGTGTCAACTTCTTTTACCACCTTTTCTGACGCATAGTGAAAAGGTGTACTATGATCGTACAAAAGAAGTTGACTTTCCCGTTACATGCTTGGAGGGACAAACGATGAAGTACTGACAAGTAATCTTCTATTCCAAAATAAAAGATCTTCATCGTTTTCTTCTTCTTTGAGCGGGAAAGGAAAATGATCAAAGTGTCAAGAACATTTTCCACCAAGTCTTTGAAGGAATTATGTGCACAGTTAGTCAACATATGCTGATACATCCATGCCTACGAAACACTTAAGGGTCACACCAGTGAGTGCATGTAATACGAGCAAGATATGCAATGATACAACGAAGAGGAATGATTCATAATAGTCATTATGAATCAGTTAAGTATTAAGTTAAGTTTAACTTATTACTAGATTAGTTTAACTAACTAATTAATACAAGTATTTGTACATTTACTAGTTGAGTAAATATACAATGTGTTAATTATAGATTATTCATTATATGATTTAAAGCTATTAAATCATATAGTGATTGGATAATATTATTGTCTAATTAATTGTTAAAGGTATAAAACACAAGTATATATATATTTCGTGTATATGGGTACCGAAATATATAAGTGTATAATACTAAGACATTTGATAATTAAAGTGTGACAATAATAGCTAGTAAAACTATGAGGGTTTAAAGTGTAAGAGATAAGTTTAATTAAGAGATTAATCTTAATTAAACTAGAAGGTCCCTAAGTGAAAGTCCTTCTATTATAAATAGAAGGCTTAGGGATCCCTTATAAGGTTACACCATATCACACGAATCCCTTGCCCCCTCTCTTCCCTTCGATCGGCCAAAACCAAGAACACAACTCTTTGTGTTCTTCGTTCTTCGTTCTTCGTTCGTTCTTCGTGTTCTTCGAGTTTCGAAGATCAAGATCGTTGCAAGTGATCATCTAGAGGATCGATCGCCGTGTTCATCATCAGTGGACTATCTTAAACTAAACTAAGGTATGATTCATGGAACACTCTTTCTCCTCTCCCCTCTTGTTCGAATTCGACCAAGAACCCTAGGGTTCTTGGTTGATGGTCGACGAACACACACAAGCATTGTGTGTGTTCGAGTTCTTCGTACAAGGTGTCTTTCTTGCTAATCTAATCTAGATTTCCAGCATCCCAATCCTTTAGGGTTTAAGGATTAGGTTTAATCCCAGTTCCGCTTTTAGGGATTAAATCAGCTAGTTGGTTTTAACCGGGCAAGAACACCTTCATGTTCTTGGTCAGTATGGTCGAACCAAGCATACTAGGTGGTTGACCTAATGGGTCGATCAGTGTTATGAAGCCCTACAGTGGTATCAGAGCGTTGGTTTAGAAATCTAAACTAGATTAACAAAGTTTGTTTGTTTAATTTCAAGTTTTTCTATTTTTTGTTCCTTCTTCTTTTTCTTCCTTGTGTTTTTCGGAAAAGGGCAAGAACCCTAGACCAAGAACATTAAACTAGTTTAGTTTAATTGGTCATAAGGACTCAACCCTAGTAATTTTCAAAAACCATAAAGAACCCTAGGACCAAGAACATTAAACTAGTTTAGTTTAATTGGTCAAAAGGCTTCTTTCCCTAACCCTAGAATTTTCGAAAAATATGAAGAACCCTAGGATCAAGAATGTCAAAGTTTTTTATTAAAAGGATTCTTTCCTTATTTTGATCTTCAAAATCTAGGACCAAGTATATTAAACTAGCCTAGTTTAATTGGTCAAAAAGGATTCTTCCTTTCTCAAGATTTTCGAGATCTAGTAAGATACTTGGACACCAAGTTTGATTAAACTAGCTTAGTTTAACTGGTGAAAAAGTTTCTTAGGCCTTAAGGAATTTTTCGAAACCCTAGAAGTAATCTAGGACCAAGAACATTAAACTAGTTTAGTTTAATTGGTTAAAAGAATTAATTAAAATAATAATCTAAAACCTAGATAATTAAACAAGTTCATGTTTAATAGGTTTAATTATTTATTTTTAGTAGATTTATTGAAACTAGTTCTTTAAACCTAGAAACTTAGACAAAGTTTTATTGTCTATAAGGTTTGAATTAAAAAGTTTAAATAAATTTATTAAGGTTGTAATCTATCCTAGAATTTAACCAAAGTTTATTATTTAGATAGGATTGATTAGGATTAATTTATTTAATAAACAATGTTTTTTATCAAGAAAGTCAAAACCCTAGTTTTGATTGATCAAGAACAAGATTAGGGTTTGACTAATTGATAAAAGGGAATTAATAAGGTTTAAAAGAAGTGTTAATTTTTAAGTTCTAAAATTAACAAGATGTATTTATGTATATATATATATATATATATATATATATATATATATATATATATATATATATATATATATATATATATATAATTTCGGAATTTTCTAATATTTAAAAAGGAGAAATGAATTTTAAGAGATAAAGTAGTTTATACGTATTTTAATTAGATCAAGTTAAAATACATATGTATAAACTAGATGTAATATTCTTATTAGAATTTTATAAGTATATTTTAAAGTAATGAAATATATATGTATATATTAAATACAAGATTAAATGGAACATTAAAAAGGATAATGTTATTTTGATCTTAAGGGGTAATAATACAACTAGTTATTGTATAAGTTATTATATAATTAAGATTAGAAAGTACAAAGTTATGATTTCATTATAACTAGAAATTGTACAAGTTGAAATTATATGATAAACTAGAAATGTACAAAGTTATATATTATTATGAGGTGTATAAAGTTATAAGTTATTATAACTAGATAATTATACAAGTGTAATACAAGTATTATACAAGTCATGTAAGATACTAGATTAATGATCAAGGGATAAATAACAAGAGAACTTTATAACCTATGTTTAACTAGTCCAAGTTAAATGTAAGAAAGGTTTAAAAAAACCTAAGAATTATTATTATATAGTCCTTATATAATAAATTTGTTAGTTTCACCAAATATTAGACCGGTGATTGTGTTCTGCTTAAGTTCCATCATGGTTGTTGGAGCTAGTGGGAGCTACACAAGAAAGTCACAAAGTTTATAAGTGTGTCGATAAGACATAAGTTTTGGTTGAATCTAGTAAGTCAAAACAAATGTTTAACTTTATTATTAAACAAGTGAAAAACAAGGTGTGTTAAACTAGATTTATGATTCAAGTTTATGAATCATAAAAGAATTAAAAGTTTAACATAAGTTTTAAGGTTTTTCAAGAAAGATAAAACAAGTAAGTTTTATCGTAGATAAGGTTTTTCACAAAACCTAGTAAAACGTTTTGTACACCTCGTTTTAGGTATACATATAAATCGCGCAACTTTTGAAACTATAAGTTTTAAAGAAAAAGTTCTTAAGATTTAAAAAGGTGTCTTATAGAATTCTCGAATTCACAAGTCACACATTTTAAACAAGGATTAAGATTGGAATAAAGGTTTAAGTTTACTTTAAGACTTAAACAAACCCAAGAAAATCTTAGATCTAAGTACTATCCACCTAATGGAACACCTCACTTGTTCAACGATGTTCATATTGTAAGGATAAAGAACCTTAGCTATGGATTCAAAAAATTGTGAGTGTTAGGGTGCGTAAGGTTCTGTGATAATCGGGAGTCCCGGCGCAGAACATCGCACTGTCTTAGATGGTCTGATCTACTTTGGTAATAATCGGGAGTCCCGGCCCAAAAAGTACTTGAGTAGAATAAACATACTAGAATTTATTACTAACTTAGAAATGTACAATTAGATTGTACAAGGTTGTAATAAGTTATAAGTCTAAGGATTCTACGACCCCATGGAATCGTGTCAAGTCTTGATACGATCGGTAAGGATGTTACCTACCAGAAACAGCATGTCTCGTCGGGAAGTGCCCAAACCTTGCGGCAAGAATGTGATATATGGATCCTAGGCCTAAAATATTAATTATGGGTTTATAATATATTTTAGAGAATGTTTATTGATGATTACTAATTAAATTGGGTTTGATTTGTAGATGGCAGCAACAACCACGACGACAAGTACCAACAATCTCTCACTTCGCTCAATCCTCGAAAAAGACAAGTTGACTGGGTCAAAATTTCTCAATTGGGAGCGCAATTTTCGCATTGTGCTCAGACATGAGAGAAAGTGGTATGTCTTGGAAAGAGTAGTACCAAATGTCCCTGCCGCTAATGCTAGAGCTGAAACGAGGCAAGCTTATGATAAGCATGTCAGTGATGCACTCGATGTGATCTGTCTAATGCTCGTCACTATGAGTCCCGAGTTACAAGCGGTATGGATGTGCCTGCATTTGAGATGATCCAGCAACTTAGGGATTCATTTCAAGAGCAAGCTCGCACTGAGAGGTTTGACATCAATTGAGCCTTCAACTCTTGCAAGATGGTCAAAGGCACCGGTGAGTGCTCATGTCATGAAAATGAAAGGGCACATGGATCACCTCGCTAGACTTGTTCACCCCATTCCGTTGCAGATGGCAATGGACACTATACTCAATTCGTTGTCTGATGACTACAAGCCTTTTGTGGTCAACTACAACATGCATAATATGGAGAAATCTATTGCTGAGCTATATTCTATGCTCAAGACAGCTGAGTTGAGTTTAGGGACCAAATCTAAGGATGTTCTAATGATCGGTAATAGCAGTGGCGGTAGCAAGAAGAGAAACGGGCATGGTGGTAAAGGAAAGGGTAAAACCAATCCTAGCCAAGGAGTGCCAAACGGTAAAGGTGTCAAACAAAAGGTCAAGAAGGTAAAGCCTAACACAGCGAGGATCGAGAATCGGTGCTTCAAATGTGGCGAGGTTGGGCACTGGAAAAGGAATTGTCCAAAGGGTGCAAGTGGTGGAGGAATTGCAAGTTCCTCAGGTAACACAACCACACTTCTTAATCACTTTAAGATACTTGTAAAGTACATTACCAGTAATCTAACTTTTGCAATCGTTTATTGCAGGAGGAGATGGAAAGTGATGATGGCCGGCATGAGATGGTGATGATCCCACGAGCACCAAGATTTTATAATTCAATATTTTATGGATTCAGTAAAAACAATTTTATTGTTTGAATAATCATTTTTACTTTATGTTAAAACAAAGTTTTTGGTTTTAATCAATTCGAATCCATGGTTGAATTATATTGTGTTATGTGTGCATGTGTGACAATTACACTAGTCAAGGTTTATGACTAGATTGTAAGTCAAGTTTTTGATTTACTTTATATTTCATGTTTTATACTTGTTTGATTGTTGTATGAATGAATAATATCTTGGTAGCTCAAGGTACTTAGATACTAGAAATTAGAAGTTCTTCTAATACAAGTATTTAAGAGTTTTTATGGAAAGCATAATGTTCAAGGTACACTGAACTTATTTAAAACATCTTAAGTAATGGTTACTTATGATAGTAAGTTTTAAAGTATTAGTATTAATATAGTATGATTATATTAGATATAATCAAGATAGACTTTAAAGAGTATTATTACAAGTCTTTCATACTTGTGATAAAGGATTTAATGAAGTCATAATTCCCTAATAGGAATAATTGGATATTCGTAAAATCCAAGTGAAATGACTTAGACATTAAATGAACTCTTAAGAGATAAACTATATTAAAGTATTTAAGAATTAAAAGGTATTATTGCAAGTCTTTTATACTTGTAATAAATACGATATTTAATCAAGTCATAATTCCCTAATAGGAATAATGGATATTTAAGAAATCCAAGAAATGACTTTGGCATTATATAAAGTTCTTAAAAGATACTAGAGTGTTTAAGAATTGAAAGTATCATCTCAAGTGTTTTATACTTGTTAGATACAGTAATCAATAAAGGTCATGATTCCCTAAGCAGGAATATTGGATATTCGCAAATCCAAAGGATGATCTTAATTATTGATAGAATTCTTAAAAGATTAAACTACAAGTTATTGACTTGGTCAAAGTGGTGGTTTAAAGAGATGCTTAAATTTCATAAAAGGTAGTGGGAGCTATGACTAACATAATTCATTAAAGACATTAATGAATTTAATAAGTTAATGAGACATTAACAACAAGGAATTACCAAGTCATTAGCCAAAGAGTTAAGAGAACTAAATGATCATTAATTAGATTATTGCAAGTCTAATAGCGTGGTCACAAGTCTTGTGATTAGTTTTTGCAAATCTAATAGGATGTTCACACTCCGGTAAACAAGTTAATCATTTAAGGGAATTTCTTTAACTAGTAAAGGTATCTTACAAATCAAGTGGCTAAAAGAGATTTAATTACAAGGCAAGTTTAATAGATTCAAGAAACTAAAGGAGTAATTTCCAATCCTCCTATGTTTATTGAATCATATAAAAAGGGCAAGACTAGAATATGTTCTAATGTTGCATGAACAATATCTAGCAAAGACAAAAGTAATAGTATTCTTAAAATACTCGTCTTATGTCTTTAGTTTAATAGAAGTGACTAAATTCTAATTAGTGATAAAAGTTATAATTAAGGAGTCATTGAGCAATCAACACAAACGCAAAGAATAAGTAATGATCCAGTAATAATTCAGTATCTATGTCCAGTGAGGAATAATACATGAGTTAGTATCATTTTTATTCAGACTTTGTATGTTTTACAATATCCATGAACAAAAGTCTCTTTATTCAAAAAGATATAAATCCGTGACTACTCGTCTTGGTGGGAACCTTGATGGGACGATAACGTCATCGCGATATTTGTTGGTAGATTCGAAGTTCTTCGAAGATAGCTACACGAGTTTTGTGTAAACCAAATATCGGTGATATTCTATTGGAGCTCAACGAATATTGGATTGACCACCGTGATAATACTTCGTGGTTGAAAAGTTCAAAAGTATTATTCACTAGGATTGTCCTTAAGCCTGAGGTATTTGGTTTAAGATACAATGAATGATGTACTTTCGTTCGTCTTAGACAAGCCTGAAATATGGTTGTCATACGAGGTCTTACTGGGTACAAAGGGAATTGTATTTTAAATCGAAATATAACAAGATGGTAATTGCACCTCCTTTTTAGGAGAGATATTTATGGGTCCCTTGACATGATTAAAAAAAACTGACAAGTGCATGGCCATGCCCAAACGAACTGATTTGTTCTTTGTCGTTTATCACAAAAGTTTAAGTCAAGAAGTCAAGAAATGATTTCGAATACAGGAGTTGATAATTTCTACCACGCTCGTATTCGTTATCACAAATATCGTGCTGCAAGGGATGAACCTAACAACGTTACCCAAGAAGTAAAGACGTAGTGTTCTTTACTAGGCAACGCTATTAAAAGACTTTCTCGAAACTATACCTGGGTTACATAAGCTATTTTTATGGGGTCGGTTACCTACATGCCCATCTAGAAGGTCACTGTAGCTTGTGTCATTAAGATAAAGATTACGAACTTGCACAAGTGGGAGTCTGAAGGAATTATGTGCACAGTTAGTCAACCTATGATGATACATCCATGCCTACGAAACACTTAAGGGTCACACCGATGAGTGCATGTAATACGAACAAGATATGCAATGATACAACGAAGAGGAATGATTCATAATAGTCATTATGAATCAGTTAAGTATTAAGTTAAGTTTAACTTATTACTAGATTAGTTTAACTAACTAATTAATACAAGTATTTGTACATTTACTAGTTGAGTAAATATACAATGTGTTAATTATAGATTATCCATTATATGATTTAAAGCTATTAAATCATATAGTGATTGGATAATATTATTGTCTAATTAATTGTTAAAGGTATAAAACACAAGTATATATATATTTCGTGTATATGGGTACCGAAATATATAAGTGTATAATACTAAGACATTTGATAATTAAAGTGTGACAATAATAGCTAGTAAAACTATGAGGGTTTAAAGTATAAGAGATAAGTTTAATTAAGAGATTAATCTTAATTAAACTAGAAGGGCCCTAAGTGAAAGTTCTTCTATTATAAATAGAAGGCTTAGGGATCCCTTATAAGGTTACACCATATCACACGAATCCCTTGCCCCCTCTCTTCCCTTCGATCGGCCGAAACCAAGAACACAACTCTTTGTGTTCTTCGGTCTTCGTTCGTTCTTCGTGTTCTTCGAGTTTCGAAGATCAAGATCGTTGCAAGTGATCATCTAGAGGATCGCTCATCGTGTTCATCATCAGTGGACTATCTTAAGCTAAACTAAGGTATGATTCATGGAACACTATTTCTCCTCTCCCCTCTTGTTCAAATTCGACCAAGAACCCTAGGGTTCTTGGTTGATGGTCGACAAACACACACACGCATTGTGTGTGTTCGAGTTCTTCGTACAAGGTTTCTTTCTTGTTATTGCTATAAATATAAATTCGTATTCTTAATAATTTGAACACCATAAATAATTTGAACTATAAAATTAAATTGATAAATGTTATATAATTAATTTACACATTATATTTTTAGATAAAAATATCAACATATTAAAACAAATGAGGTTATAATATAATTACTCAAAACCTAAATGTCTGCGTGAAATAATGAAAAAAAAAGTTCAAAGTTAACAGTTAAGATTAAAAAAAAAACAAATTTGAGCAATCTTCCTATCACTATTTACCCAGTTTATACATGTTTTACTATATAATGAATAGATGATAAACTATAACTTAGATTCTTAGAACGAATATATTAGATAACAGAAATTTAATTTAATTACTTAAAAAGATTTTTAGTATAAATAAGAATATGAAGTTTTTGGTTTCTGCATATGAATATACATCTACATAAAAAGAAGATAAACAATAAGGGGATGTTTGGCTCAACGTAATCCTCCGTAATGTAATTGAAATCGGTTGTAAGTGAATTCGGTTGTAATTGAATTGGGTTGTAATTGAATACGGTTACGTGTTTGGTTACCAAAATTTTGAGTTGTAATTCAAATAAATACTTATGCATTTTTTTTAAAACTTTCACCGATCATTCGGGGGGGGGGGGGGGGGGGGTAGGGTATCTTTAAATTCTTTTTTAAAATTATTTTATTATTTATTATTTTTATTATTTAAATTATTTTTTATAAATTATTTTTTTTACTATAAAAAAATATTAAAATTTTTTAAACTTTTAAAAAAAAAATTAATTTTTTTATTTTTTTTAAATTTTTTTATTTTTTTAATTTCTTTTAAACGATTTTTTAAAATCTGAAGCATATAAAATATTTAAATTTTTTAGTTTAATAAAGGACCGTAATTGAATTCTTAGGGTGTTAGGACGGATTTCAATTACAACGAATATCATAATTCGAAATTACGTCGTAATTGAATTACGGAAAAAAAAAATTCACCCAAACGTCCTCCGTAATGTAATTGAATTACAATTACGGAAGATTACGGAGGATTACGTCAAAACAAACGGGGCTTCAGAGTTTCTGAATAATTTCATACATATCACAGGTTCAATCCTGGCCACCCTAGGAAACTCGTTTAACAGGAAAACCCATTTTTAAAGAAAATATAAATAAATATAAAGAAAATAAACGTTGTTAAACCAAATGATAAATATACAAGAGTCGAAATAATAATATGTATATAAGAGGTGTCACGTCACGTACATGTTTATGTTGCAACTGCTAGAAATTATATCAAATCAAACCAACACTCGGGTGCTTGTTAAGTGCTTAACATTAAGAAGACACAACATTAAACTTAGGAAATTAGGGTTATAAAAAGATTAAATTTTGCTAGATATTGGACTATGTTGCTGCTGCAGAAGCGTCATCAATGGCCAAAATATATCTAATCTGTGAAATCCCTTTGGAGCCTGCATACAAACATGTTTTTATCAACAAAACATAAATCATAGTTTTTAAGTTGTGTGGCCATTTCGACTTGTGTAGTTACGAGTGGGTTGATTCTGGTTATCGAGTCAAATGGGTGAAAAAATAAGCTTAATATGACACTGGTCAAACGGGTATGAAATCGCACCAAGTATACTTTTAATGCATGAAAACTCTTTAATTGTGTGCTAAGGTGGCATTTTTGACCCAATGGATTGATTCTGGTTATGTTTTATATTTAACGGGCCAAATGCGTGAAAAAATAAAAAATAAAAAAATTAAATGATTTGACAAAAAAGTTGAAAGAAAAATCATGCCTGAACAATGTAGCGCGCAAATGTGGTTCCAGAACGGTTCTCCATTAGCCCGTTTAAAATGGTCAATTCCAGCCCATGTATGACCTCAGCTATCTCAAGGAAACGAATGCTCTCTTCACACACCATCTGTTTACCATAATTACTTTATTACATGAATATTAACAAGAAATATTTCAGTTTGTTCCTAGGTAGAAACTTAACTACATAAGAAGTAACTAGATATAATTTTTTAGGAGACAAAAATATAGATAAATACGAGGGATAAATACCTAAAGTACCAAAAACGGGAGGGATTTTGACAACCACTTTATTCAGGTTTTTACAAATTTGGCACACAAATGCACATTATTTCACAAAATGCACTTTATGTTAGAAATCAGTTTTTTTTAAATCAATTTGGTACATGAAACTTGAAAAAGGTGGTGATGCATTTTTGGTTATTTAGGTAATTATCCCAAAGAAATGAAGAATAATACTATATTTTACATAATATTTGATATGATTATGAACATAAAATTCATATATAAAAAGTGAGAAATGACGGACCTCAATAATCATGTGACCAGGGTATTGAAGATCTTCAACAAGTATGGGGCATACTTTTACATCACTTCCCAATTCAAACGCCCAACTTGCCCCTTTTTCTCCACTTCTTTTATTCTTCTTCTCATCACTTCCTATTTCCTGCACATTTTTTAAACAAGCTCAATTTCTTAAAGCAAAATAAATATAAACATAAATATTAAATATATAAGAAAAAAACTTGCCTGAGGTTGGATACACTGCCTCAACTTCATAGCTCGATCACCAACACTTTCTAGAAACATCATGTGTTTTATAGTCTTCTCCAGCAAACCATCAATGCTACACTGCATTTTAAATTAAGTAATTTAAATATCTTATTTAAGGAAAATAATTAGATAAAAAAAATTGGTATGGTTGCAAGATAAGTGGGTCGATCGGGTTGGCTAACGGGTCAATAAAAATAAAAACCAAAAACCATTTTAGCTTATTTCCAAGCTTATATACTTCAACTTATTATGATCTTATTTTCCAACTAATGTTTAAATTACAATTACATCTAATGTTACAGTAATAATCTTTTTGCATGCATTACTAAATATACTTTTGGGAACTTCCAACCCGTTCAACCCATTTGAGATAAAAACACAACCCAAACTGACCCATTCATAAGTAAACAGGCCAAAACTAATGCATCAAGATACCATGCATATTCAAACTAAAAATAAATAAATACAAAAGCGATATATGAGAAGACCAACTTTTGCACCATCTGGAACAAGTTCACGCAAGTCCTTGAGCCGATCTTGAATCAATTGTCTGTCTCGAGGTCTAGCTTTCTGTTGTTTCCCCCTTTTTCTGCTACCAGCTAACGGTTTTGAATAACTAACTTTTTCTTCTTCTTTTGCCAGCTCATCAACTACACCCTCATATGTAATACCCGAACGTGAAGAATAACTATCATTATGATTATTCACCATGTTAAAAGTTGCAGGGACTACATTGTTGTTACTAAAAAGTGAAGGATTAAATTGGGAAAATGATGAGTCAGCATGCTTGAAAGCGGGCCCCAGAGCTTTGTGTAGCTCACATTCTTTAGGGAAGTTAAAGAACGGGCCAACATCAGTTCCTATGGCATTAGAATTTGTTAATTCAGTTGGTGCTACGAGACTGTTGGTCAATGATTTGTGGTTTGACCAGTTGATGTTATTGTTATCAACAGTTGCCATAAATGATCGGAAATCATCCATTTTCATCAACGATAATGGTGGTTCAGATGCAAATTGTTGGTTTGATGAAAAAGAACTAGAATAAGACATGAAATCTTGATGGGAAATAAATTCGTCTTTAATATAGTTGGCCATTTGTGCATCTTCTGGAAGCTGGAATGTTAAGAGTAAAATAAATCAATAATTAAATATTAATATAATTGAAGTCGATAAAATAGAATAGAAGTATCCTTGCTCGCAGACATTAAGAAATACATACATCTTCCAATGAACCAAGTTGTACAACTCCATGTGGAATAACAGGTACCAGCAAAATAGTCTGCATTGCAGCAATCAAGAAATTATCTTTCAAGAACTGTAGACAAATGGGCGGGGCGGGTAACGGGTCAAGATGGGTTCGGGTCAAAAAAAGGTAAATTTTGTGCAAAAATAAATAAATAATGAATACCTTGACACCTGCTGCAAACTGAAAGAGCCATTCATCTGCATGCTGCCAAAGGAAGGGTAAGACGGTAAACTTCCAGCTCATTATATTCATAAAAAAAATATAAAAAATTACTTGACTCGTGGATTTATCATTTAAAACTTACCTCAGCAACTAATGCAGTGTTAAATTCATTCGATGATTTTAAATCTGAAAAAACCCAACGAGAGTTCCCTCTATATGCCACGTCACCAATAACCCTAGTGGTTGACAAGACAAAATTAATTTTATCATTTCATAGCCATTTATTGTTTTTAATAAGTTCACTTACATAAATATGTTTATAAAAAAATAAAAAAAGAAATTACCCATCGCCCAATGAATATTGAAAGGTTGACATATAAGTAACTGCCAATTCAACTGCATTTCCACCTAAAGCTCCATTACATGAGGATGTTTCTTCTAAACTTCTGAAGCTATTATCAGCAAATATGTTATCTTCAACTTTCAAGGTGCCAAAATATCCATCTTCCCACATCAAAACCCTAATAATTGAAGATGAAAATTGTATTATATATATTTATAAATATACTGGAATAACATCATTACGAAGAACAACTATAGATATTTTTTATTTTAAAGTTTTGCCAAGAATGGTCAAGATACAAATCAAAGCACTCGCTAGGAAAAAAAACCATGTTGTTGACTTTTAATCTGTTTGACTTGTTCCTTTTCAGCTAGAATCGTTTTTATGTAATTTACTATGTTGATATTTTATAAACAAATTATAAACTAAATTGTTACATTTTCACAAAACTGGGTTGAAATTGTTCCCTTTGGTTATAATAAATTAAGATATTTTTTTCTATTTACAAATGAGGAAAATGGTCCATAGGAATACAAGAAGAAAGATATCAAACATGATTGGCCAAATTGAGTAACGCAAAATAATACAAGACTGAATTACAAAAGTGGTCCTTGGAATTCACTTTCGGTCCCTACAAAAGTGGGCAGGTGTACGGGGAAATTATGTAGATTTTAAAATAATGAAGGACTTAAATGTAAATATTTTTTTTAAGCTTTGGCTGCACCTATCTTAGGTGCAACTAGAAGCATTATCCCCTTCGGTGTAATATAAAATACTAGTTGAAAAGCAACTCCTTCAAACATATCCTTATCTTAACAAAGAAACCAATGGAATATAATAATTAATATTAATAACTTTAAACAAGTCAACACAAAAATAAAACATATATAATAATAATGTAATCATGTAAGAACATGTCATAAAATTGCAAATCCTGATAAAAGAACTTGTACAGTACAAGTTATTAGCTATGAAAGAGGAAAAGTGGGACATACATTTGGCTTTGTTGCTGAAGCTTCCAAAATACAGCATAATTCCAGCAAGAATTATCACAAAGACTCTGTAGAAACCTCCTTAGAGGCGTAGTCGCCATTTTATTTCTTCAATATAAAAACTCAGCCAATACAGCAAATAATTTGGTTTAAAATAATCAATAGAAACATATACAACTAACTACCCCTGTATGAACCTCGTCCTGCTTGTTTAATACGCAAACCAGACCGTTTTTTAATCGGGGGCCCTGATGAAACCATTAAGAGACAACGCATATCTAATAAACGACTTTTTCTCTACTTCTTAAGAATTGTATTTTCTGTTTCAAGCTGATATGATTTCAAATATTGAAGAAGCTGTTGATTCGATTTGGATCTTAATTGATAGCCCTTTCATTAACTAAAAATCAGAGCCTTTAATAGGTGTTGCAGAAAACAACACGATCTAGAAAGAAGAGTTTATACTAGAGCAATTGAGTAAATAACAAACTTCAAGACGAAATTTATGAAATAAGAATGAAGAGGCAAACCTGCATCCACAAGATTATAAAAAAGTTATTAGTGAAGAAGATCTATAAACCAGTTCCATAAAACTAATTTTCAACTGTTTTGTAGCAATTTAAGTAAAATCTAGAAACCAGTTCAACAAATTTTATGTTCAGCAAATAACACGATTTCAGCTGTATAGAAACCATATATCCTTCCCAAACTAGTATCACTTAAATCAATTTCAGCTGTACTATCAGTGTCTCTTAACATAAATGCATATGAGAATTTAGTTATTTCTACAAAAATCAATTTTCCTGCATTCTAAATCACGTTAGATTTTAGAACATCTCTGCTAACTGCTAAGTGATTTCAAGAGTTGTTATTTGAGCATCAGTATATCAGATGCAGCAAACTAGCAATGAATAACACGTAGAGTAAACCCTAGGTCATTTCTAAATCAAATGAGCACTATCGTAATTAAATCGCTGTGGCGCTACTGATACTTAATTACTTATTAGCCAACTGTACAGCTCAATTAGCTTTAGATTGAGAAAAAAACAATGAACGTACCAGTGGATTTAGGAGGAATTAACTACAGATTCAAAGAGTATAAAGCTCGAATTCATTAGCCTCCATATCTATGGAATGATTCAAACGCAGCAACATGGAGATAATTCAAGTGATTTAGAGAGAGAAATGAGAGCACGAGTAGAGAGAGATAGAGGTGAATAATGAGGGTTTAGGTGAGGAAAGTGTTATATATGACGTGGGGCGGCCTCCTTCTTTGAGACTGATGGATGCTTGTCGGATTTTGGATTTTTGTCAACAAGTGGAATTCTTTAACTGTCAGCTTTAGTCCTCCGAAATTTCAAGGGAGATTTCATTTATGTATTGAAATTTTTACTTTTGTATAACTTTTACAGCTTAATGTACAAATATATCAAGTAACACTTGTGTTATATGGGTTAAAAGATGTGATATGAAAATTATCCCCCGTTTTAATATGTGTGTGAAAAACAAAGTTCTAAAAAGGGTAAGACGCGACGTGACGGCATAATCAAACCTCAAGTTATGGGGAGTCATGACGGGTCATTACGTTTTTCAAGGAGTAACTTAAAGTAAATTTTTTTTTATATAATATATGTATATATATATATATCAAAATCAAAATTAAAATATATCATAGATCTATTGATATACTTCCTCCGATTCAAAATAAGTGTTACACTTTAGGTTTCACAGTTTTTTAGGCAAAATATTATAATGATGGTTAATTAGATTAATTGAATGATTAGTGGATAATGAGTCCCAAACATTTTGAATAAAGTGGAGTTAATGATGTTTAAAACTAAAACAGTAAGGGTAAATGAGTCATTTCACTTTGTTAAAGTAGATAGTGGGTGTGTCTTAATATTTTTTGCCAAATAAGATAATTTTTCAAAGTATAACATTTATTTTGAATCAACCATTTATAGAAAGTGTATCACTTATTTTGAATCGGTGGAAATAATTCATAACAATGCATATACTAATATAAAGTTCATAAAAAAATTATTTCTAAATTTATAATACAGAAATTTGTCGAAACTGATGATTAGTTCAAAACAAACTTCCTCACCTAAAAAATTGTCAGTAATTTACTTATTTTTGCAAAAAAAAAAACGGTAATTTACTATGGTAATTCGTCACCCAATTGTTTGATCGCCTCTTGCCATCATTGACCATCGCTAAACACAAAATTTCATCATTATCGAAAACTAAAGAACACAAAATTTTCATGATCAATGAGACAAAATATAACTTAATAACACCAAATCTACTTATATGAAACTCTAAGCGATGTGTGTACATTTATAAAAGTGTATAACTGTTTTCAAGAACACCAAATACATGGTGAAAACTAACTCATGAACACTAACCCAAGAGCCCTAAATATAACTTAAAATATTGGTTCATATGCATAGCATTTACCCATTAACTGTGATTGTTGTTTAGACAAAAAAAATATATTTTTTCTAAACTAAAGTTATTAAAGTCTTATTTACGTTCTAAAATTTCAAATGAAATACGTAATATATTAACATTGATGTCCGTTGAAATATTTAGTTGAAAAGTTTGCATAAAAATGCTAGAACTTAAATATTTCTATACTAATTCTAACTTTTTTTCTTTTACTTTGATGATGTATGTCATATCCTATTGCATGTTTGGTAAAAGTAAATGGAGTTGCAAATTAGAGCTATAAGTTGGAGTTGCAAATTATATGTGTTTGTAAGGTATTTGTAGCCCGAATGCGTAAAATAACATAAAATAACACATAACATGCTAAATATGTTAGATTGTTAGGAACGTGATTATTCATTGGTATCAGGTTATTTTTGTTTATTATATATTTCGTCTTCACTTTAAAAATTACTTCATTTAAGATATTATTTCTATAAAATAAAACCTCAAAATCTTACAATATTTAAACAACGCTTTTTTCTCTACTATATGAGCGCTCCTTTTTTCCAAAAGTAAAAGTTTGAGCTCCTAAAAGCTTTATGACAAACATAATCTTTAAATCATGATGTATATTCATGTTATGAGATAATATATTTTCGTAATTTAAATGTCCAATTCAAATTACAGATAGTTTAAGAAAAATAAGATTATTGTAGTGTACATTAAAAGAATATTATCTTATACTTACTAAGAAAAAAAATTTGATTGGTTAAAATATGAAAATTGATACTTATTTTGAGACAAATTAAAGTAGAAAGATAAACATTTAAGTTGGGACGGAAAGAATAATTAAAATAACACATTTTAAAATTTTGTTTTGAATCCGTCACTAAAAATGACTAATGTTAATTAAAAAGCTTATCAACACGAAGTAGTAGTTAAGGGGTGGTTGCTTGTCTATTGCTAAACGAGCCGCCCAGTTCATTTCTTAATCAAACTCAATAATGTTAATTTTAAATTTATATTGACTTCTATTCATTGGCACAAGCCAAATGAAAATATATAAAAAATACCTACAATATACGTTAAATATTTAGTGTAACTTTTTATATACGTATCAATCAAGAATAAAGATATATTTGGAACTAAAGGTGGCAAAAGTGATCAATTTAAATAATATTACATAAAATAAAGACAAATGTCTATACTGCAATTGTATGCATGAAATGCAATAAAATGATAATTTTTGCCGACCTTCAATTAAATAGATTACAATTAGGAAGTCATAACAAGATCTTTAAATAGATTACAATTAGCAAGTCATAACAAGATCTGGTTATAATAGCATTATACCACTATCAACGGTTCTGTTAGTTGGCTACCGACGAATGTTGGTTTACAGACATCGTTGGCACGCCTCCTTTAGTGATCGACGTCAGCTGACGTGAATGGGAGCTAAAATTTTGAAGTAAATGGTATTGTTGACATGAGTGTATCAGTTGAAGTGTCAGATGACATGACACTGATGCAAAAAAAAATAAAGTGTTTGTGTATGTCATGGTTAGAAACAACCATCTTTTGTATAGTAATTTTTTTTTTTTTTTGGTTCCAATAAAGTGTCAAACATAACCTGTATTTGTAAATATTATATCGTTTAAATACTCTTGTTAATATATTTTATCAAAAAATTTATAACAGATATATGGTATTTAAAATAGTAATTCTAAACCTTTTTCGTGATTGTTTAGAAAAAGTATTAGCTTTAAAGAAAAAGGTATATGAGAAGTCAACTCTATATACAAAATTTAATTATACCACATCATTTCTATTGCAGCCTTACCAATTGAATGTATCAATCATGCCTTTGAAAAAATAAAATGAAGGGTGGTCACTATGTTTCTAGAAAGCGAAATACGACTTGATTTCTCTATATTTACCAACTAGTTAAAATTCATACCAGAAGATGATTTAATCTTTGGATTTTGGTCTTTAAAAAAAATAAATTATTTAAAGGTCTCATGTTAAATCCATTGAGCAAAAAATACCACCTTATGATCGTCACGAAGGTTTACCTTGGGGATTCCGAACTACCTGTAAAGTGAGTGGTAGCCTTGTGATTAGTTGGTTCACAAAGTGAGTTAAAAGCCAGATAATAAAAAGGTGAGATTTATTCCCACAAAAAAAAAAAAAAAAATTGATTCAAGAAAAACATATTACCCGCGATGTTCCTGAATTACTCAAACTACTATCTTAATAACTTATAGTTGAAGAAAAATAAAAATAAAAATAATTCGTAACAAACAAACCCAGATTAATCGACTTATCTGTGTGGTTATTTTTTCGTTTGTGTATTTAATTTGACAATTGAAGGTGTTTTCTTTTTGTTTTAAGATTCATCGGCCCGTGGAGATGAAGAAAGGGTTTATGGGCTTTAAGCCCGATAATCTTGTTCCAGCAGCTAGCCAGATATTACAACCACATGGAAAAAAATTTAAACATTTTAAAGAACGAGCAATTGGTGTTACTAATTTTCGAAAAACTTAAAAAATTGGGAGATATGTTTGAAATGGCACTGCCCCTTTTGTTAACCAAGTGGAACGATGTAATGTACACATTCTTTGTAACAACTTAAAATAAGTGTAAATCTTTATCTTCGTATTTATTACTAGTAGGGTACTCGCGTAAAACAGCAGCGGGTACCATGTGTAACTATGTTTTGTGATGAACAAATGTTCAGTTACACATTGTACAAATGAATAATAATTTAAATTAGGGTGAACACGATCTTCTATAATAATCTTTCTGAAAATGTTGTGTAAAAGCTTTGTTTCCATTGCAATAACAACTAAATGTTCATACATTAAAGCATCAAACAATTTATAAGCATCATGTTCTATGAATTTCTGATAAAACAATACATAAATCGTCATATGCACCATAAACATTCTATAAGCATCCTGGGTACTTTTTCAGACTTCATAATGAAATTCTAAATCAGCTTGTAGGACATATAAAAGTGGAGCCAGAAGTTCATGCATCCCTAAAAAAATAAAAATTATAATATATTCTTTCATTTGTATAATAATTAGAATATATTTCAACTGTGTTATAGAAAAATAAAAATTTACCATGTTTGTAACCATAGTTTTGATGCTTGCTAATACACCAAAATAACAAAATTCTTCTCAAAACGCCTTGACAGCCTGGTGTTTGGAAGTAACTACCATGTTCCGGAGATAATCGTAATAAATCTTGGTCAACCGTTTTTTCTAATTTGACTTTATGAGAAAAGTGGCCCCACATGCCATCTGTATTAATATTACCAAAGAAAAATTAAAATTAAAATAATAAATAAAAATATAAAAAATCCGTTAAAATGGAAAGCAGTCAAACGGGTCAAAATCACTCAGAATGTTTTTTTCTAATTAATAAAACCCCATAAATTGTTTTATATGATAATTTAGATTCGGGCTATATGTTAAACCCAACAAAATATCTATAAAGTCAACTAAAATGGAAATGGGTTGTAAATGGGTCAAAACTCAAAAGTATTTTTTTTAATCATTTGAACGTTAGAAATCACTTTAGTACAATAATTTTGTAAAATAATTTACATTCAGGCTATATTTAAACCCATAATTTGTAATAAGTTTAGCCAAAATGAAAACAGGTCAAATAGGTCAAAAGTCATCCAAAGTGTTTTTTTCTTTCTAATTAATAAAATATCATATATCGTTTTATAAAATGAATATAACTACAAAGCAAAATATTATCAGGATCCTAATATAGCATACATATCTCTCACAAGTCACAACTAAAGTTTTATAATGTGATCCAAGATATATTTTGGAACTTTCAAGAATCTAAATAAGCAAAATTTCTTTCTAATGTCCCATGAATGTTTTGATTGTGGTCTGTTCAACTATTTTTTGTTTGAAGTTCTCTATTGGATAATGGAAGAAGAATATGAATACATGTAGCAACAACATTTGAAACGGCTATATATTTTTTATTCGGGCTATATTTTAAACCCAATGAAATCGCCATAAAGTCAACTAAAATGCAAATGGGTTAAATGGGTCGAAACTCGAAAGTCACTCAAAGTATTTTTATTAATAATTTTGTGTTAAATCACACAGAATTTGGTGGTAAATCATGCAATATACCTTCACTTGCTACTATAATTGATGGATTTTTCTCAACAAGTGATTGTCATCAATAAACATCTATCAAAACAACAAAAATTAAATTATCTTACCTCATGCAATTTTAGATTAGAATCTAGAGGTTAATCGTAATTAATAATTGCAGAAATCGTAACATGTTTTCTTATGTAGATTAATAATTACAGTAAAGCTCGTATTAAAATAATATTATGTCTATTGTGTTACCTCTATCGAACAAATCCCAAACTTCCGTTTCTTGATTGATGAGAATAATCGAATTCAGAAAATAAACCTTTGATAAACTGTATGAATTCATGGAATTAGAGCTAAAACTGGAGTTAACAGAGTGATTAATTTCCAAACGAATTACCTGCATCGATAGCGTTTAGCAGCCTCACGATGTTTAGGGTTTTTATCTTCTTATTTGTTCTCGAAATTACCTACGTCTCCTGAATAGCTTGTCTTCTGGCTCGTTATCCTCCATGATTACCTGAACGTTGTACGCCTATACGAAGTACAGAGAGTGTTCGCGTACGCCAGTGACAGACACACCACCGACATCAAATCGACGGAGCAGGAAGACGACGACGATGACGAATTGGAAGAAGCAACGATTCGAGCAAATACATCTGTCTTTAAAGATGAATCAGTGAGAAGGGCTTGGATTTTGAAATATGAATCGAATGTAATCGAAATCCGTATATAATAAAGGGGGTGTTTAGAAAGATTATTTAAAAAGCTTATCCTATAAGGTTATAAATTTATTTAACTTAATAAACTTTTGTTAAATGAGGTGTTTGGAAGATCTTATATAAATTCATTGTAAAATGATTAAAAATGATATTTTTAGCTCGTGGTGATGAAGTGGCTCTACCGTGTGGAGATTGAAGGAACACCACCCCACAACGGTGTGGGGGCGGCGTGGATGAAGAGTGACCATGGCCACCGAAAGGAACCGGCATGGGGGCTTTTTTGGTCGAAAAAGTAGCCGTTGAACGGCTATAATGCCGTTAGAAATATAAAAAAAAAAGACTTTTTACCTCTTTAATTTTTATCTAGGGTAAATTACAGTTTTTGTCTCTAACCTTTTCTGTGATTCGGGGTTTTTGTCCCTAAATTATTTTTTTTTTCTGTTTATTTGTCCTTTATGTTTTTAAAATTCTGCATATTTGTCCTTCCGTCAATTTTTGGCCGTTAACTGACGAAAAATGCAAGGCATGTGAGGGCATTTTGGTCCTTTTCACCATTCTTCATCTTCTTCATCTTCTTTACAAACCCTAACCTAATGAACCATAATCCTAAATTACAAAATTCCTACAAATTTCAAAATCAAAATGACTATGAATCGGAAATCGCTCCACCACCGATTCCTTGAAATCTTCAATGTAGGTTGCTTGATTTCTTCATGTCTCCGTCAACACCACCATCGTCAATGGTTCTCTTCGATCTGTTACCAGATCTTTAAAAAAAGTCAACAATGGCGCTACTTTCGAATATTCCAGTTTCCTATTGTTGGGTCTCAATTATTGTAACCAATAGTCTAGGGGGCATTATGTAATTAGTCGAATCTAGGTCTAGGTATAAATAGAAAGTTGTAACCTAATTGTCTTAACCTTTGCCAAACTTGTCACGGCCTCCATCTATTTTTGCAAAGTGTTCTTCATTTATTTCCATCTAAATCTTCCTATTTTCTTATTGTTTATGCTAAATCTCTAGTTCTATCTTTGAATCTTAACCTACACCTACAAACATTTCAAACCTCCAATCCTATGAAGCAATTCGATCAACTGGAACTCTGGTTTTCAATCGAGTGAGCTCATCCAAGCTTCGTTTCGATCGTACTCATGAATCAGGTTGATTTATGTTTAACTGCTGAATCTGATACTCGTCGCCACCGCGGCCATCTTCTCCGGCCGAACCGTCACCACCATCGCCGGAGACAATGACTGTATCTTCACCGTCGGAAACAAGATCTACAGATGACGGTTGTAGAAACGTTGTGAAGATCTGGAGAAGACTAGATCTTCAGATCTGGTGGAAACGTTGTGAAGATCCGAAGATCTGTGGAAACGATTGATGATTCTGTTTGAATAGAATGGTGGAAACGTTGTGAAGAATGGTGTTTGTAAAACCCAATTTCCACAAAACCCACAAAACTCGTGTTCAATTCGATGCTGTTGGGAGTTCAATGGTGAAGAAGATGGATATGTGTGTTATTTTTGTTAACTAACGAGGTAAATGGGTGATTTTGAATTGAATGTTTTTAATGTGCTTCGATCTATTTATATCGTTTCTGTTCATATATCAACTTTTGTAATTTAGATTTAGAATTAGGGTTCATCAAATGGGTGAAGAAGATGAAGAATTGTGCTGTGAAAAATGTAAAAAAAGAGTTAAAATAGGGGTAATTTAGGGAATTGGACAAAAATACCGTCAGCTAACGGATGATTTTGGACGGAAGGACAAATATGCAGAATTTTAAAAACATAAAGGACAAAAAAACAGGAAAAAAAAAAGTTTACCCCCGATTCCGGAAAAAGTCAGGGACAAAAACTGTAATTTACCCTTTTACCTATACATATCTATACAATTTTCAAATAAAACACATAAATTATAAACCAAAATCATACCAATTTCTTACTTTGCAAATAGATCAAAACAACACCCCTCCACAAACACCAAACTAATCTTCAAATCAAAATACACCCCTTGGATTTAGTCATACGAGCAATATTTCAACATCCTCAGTACCGGAGGTTCAACTCCACCTCCCCAATTTTTTTCACAAAATGTACCTCAATTTTCATCCACACCTCCACAATTTTTCCAACAAATTTCCGTTTTTCAACAAATTCCCTTTCAAACCCAAACCCAAACCCAACAACCACAATGTACCCACAACCACAAACTGGAGCCAGCAAACGAAAAGAGAAATGGAAAGGCAAAGCAAAACAAGTTGCGGACGATCTAGACGGCCCACTTGTCTGGACGGAAAAGGAGGAACTTGCTTTGTGCCGAGCTTGGCGTGACACTTCCAAACATGAGATAGACGGGAATGGCATGAGAAGAAAATCACTATGGGAATGTGTTCTTGATAAATTTCATAACCGTAGAGCTCTACTACTTAGGGAGTCCAATAAAGCAAAGATTTAGAGTAGGACTGAGACATAAGTCACGCATTCGAGCAAGAGCCTTTGCCTTTCTTCGCTATGTAAATAGAGGGCCGGAGGAGGAAGTGCCAGAACCTCAACAAAAGAATTAAAGTGATAGAGTCTTATAGGTTAGGCTAGGCTTCGGAATTGAATGGAATGATTCCTCTCCCTTGGCTTCCTTCATTACCCGTGAATCCCTTTTCTTTTTCTATTCCAGTAGTCTTATGCGGTCTGGTATGTCTATATGTTTCTTAACGCATAGTAGTTAGGAGGTTGTTGTTGGCTTGAAAATAGGCGTTGTAAATCAATTCAAATAGATAGGGGAGTTCCGAACCAGCAACAAGCCCTTTCTTGCCCTTTCTAATGTCCTAGTTGGGAGTCCCCCCTTACCGAAGAGTAGATCAACTGAGTAGCAAATGGTGTGAAATAAACAACAAGGTAACAAAATTTAATGGTATATATAACCGGCTCATGTCGGAAAGAGGTAGCTGAGTTTGATGTTTTGACGGCCGCAAAGGCACACTACAAAGTTGAAAAAAAGGCCATGCTCTTGAGCAAGAGCATTATTGGCTGATTTTAAGAAATGATCCAGATAGGATCCAAAATACTCAGAATTTCATCCATCAAATTGGGGTCATTGAAGGCCTCTTGGGGTCGACCTTCTAGTGCCTTGTAGGGAAAGAGAGGTTCTCTAGGCAGATAGAGAAGGAAGGGCCAATAGAGGAGAATGTTGAAATGAGAGTTGCATTTAGTAGCGCCGCCGCCTCATTCAAATGAGACTTGGAAAGCGAGATAGGGCCTAATTGGCAATCAACAATTACTTCAGAACAACAACAATCGAAGTGCTCACGAAGTTCACAATCAGTCGATGTTTCCGATAGTCTCGACCTTAATGCAAGGAATGATGACATTCCAAATGATGTGTTCGATGACCTTGACAAAACCCCCCATGCCAGCGCTAGTCAGTCTTTCTGGTCGGTATTGGAACTCAGCGCAACAACTCAGTACGAGAACTCAGCGCAACAGGTCAATATTGGTAATCAGTGCAGGAACTCTGCGCAGCAGCTCAGTCCGAGAGTGCAGGTCACCGCAGCCAGTCAGCACAGCTCAGGGTCAGTACTGCAGTGCAATACACGTCGAACACTCAGTATCGAGGAGGTCGATATTGACCAGTTCAGTATGAGACTTATCAGTACTGAGGAGGTCAGTACGAGCATATGGCAGTGTTGACGAGATGCAAAAAATTGACCCGCACGAGCCCGGGATTTCAGAGTTGCATTCATGTCCGCAGGTCGCCCGGGCGCACATGATTTCAAGCCATTTCGGGCCACTCGGTCCAATTATTTGTACCGAGCATAGAGAACTAGATACTAAAGAGAATAGTCTCTTTTAAGTTCAACTTTAAGGGGATTACCGCCAACCTAAATATCTTCCCAAACTTTTTTGTCTCTACCTTTTCTAGTTCTCATTCTAAAAATTCTATTAAGATTAATATTAGAGCGGAGACAATTATTACAGAGAGAAATAATTAAGTTCCAAGTGCTGATCTCAAAGCAGGAATATGGTCCCTCATACGTGAACCTCAGATTGATTTAATTACCTTGCACCAAAGTGCATTTGGCAGCTCGGTACGTAATCTCCACCACCATTTTGAAAAAAAAAGGATGATTAGCAAATTCAAGGCTCCTAATTCCAGGTCCGCCATTAATTTTGGGGAAGAGAACTTTATCCCATGAGATCCACAAAATATTTATATCCTCCATTTTACCGTCCGAATAGAAGTTTATTTCATGGTTTTAAGAGACCTAAGTGTCGTTTTAGGACCTTAAATGTAAATATGTAATAGGAGCCATGGCTACCCAACACCGATTTAATAAATAGTGAGGCGACCTCTCATGGATAGAGTGTTGCCTTTCCAAGAGCTTAATTTGTGGCGAAACTAATCAACTAAAGGTTTCTAATTAGATATTTAGTTCATGTTGGACCCGATTGGAATTCCTAGATGGGTGATAGGAAAATGAGAGCTTTGGAGTAAAATTGTTTAGAGTCGAGTCGTTCACACTAATTTAAAAGAGTGTGCTTTTGGAGTATTTAACTTTAAGACCAGAAGCAAGGTAAAATAAATTGAGGATCCTTGATGGATTCTTGATGTTATCCAAAGACCATTCACCCATGATTATGGCATTATCCGAAAATTGGAGATGAGAAATTGATATGTTGTCTTTCCCAACGTTTATACCATGAAAGATGTATTTTTATGTTGGCAGGTAACATGAAGAGGTTCTATATCAATAATGAAAAGAAAATGAGATTGGAGATCTCCTTGTCTAAGCCCTCTTTTAATCTTGAATTCCGAGGTCGGTTAACTATTAATTCGGTTAACTATTAATTAAAATTGAACCATAAGTCGACTCAAGGTAACCATTTATCCGTTTCTTCCATAAGTCACAAAACCCATGTGATTCATAATGGAGTCAAAGAAACCCCAATCAAGACAATCAAAAGCCTTCTCAAATTCAGTTTTGAATAACATTGATTTTTTCCGTTTTTTCTTGCCCCAAGAAATAATTTCGTTGATCATCAACAGACCGTCAATAATTAATTTGTCTTTTAGCTATATAGGCTGTTTGAATGTCACTAACCACCGAACCAATGACGTTAGCAAACCTAGTAGCCAGTAATTTAGCGATAATCTTATATATATTGTCATCCGCTAGTCACTAATATGCCTCTAATCTCCCAAACAAAGTGCAGAAGATCTTCCACGATACAAGCATATAAATAAAAAGCTTCATGCAAACGAAATTGGTACTTATATCAATGATTATGGGAGACAGCATATTGCACTATTTGTACTTGTGCAATATTATTGTGTGTTCTTGGTACCTATTATTAGTTAATAATTTACTTGAGTCTTTGATTGTATTTATTCTTATCACGTATATAGACTTAGGGTTATAAATGTTATTAATCTATTCCGCTATACTTGTAAATCTTTGTGATTTAAACATAGATATGAGTCTAAAAGATTATTTTGCCTTTTGCATATTAGATATAGTTTTATTAGCTAACTTGTGAATCCGTATTTAGCGTTTAAACAACAGATTAAGCAATAGCAATGATGAATTGTGAAGAAGATTGAGAGAACAAGAAACTTGCAAAATAACGTACGTACGATTAGATGTCGGCAAGCTTGGTCAATACTAGGTTACAACTAGGTATTTATACCTAGGCCTAGTATTGACCAATTACATAAAATCACCCTAGACTATTTGTTACAATAAATGTCACATTACACCCCCTAGAGTATTGAATACATTAAAATGTGACCCAACAATCTCCCCCTTTGTAACAATAGTCTGGAAAGCATATCTTCGAAGTCTTCATCTTTAGCAAAATCTTAGTCTTGTAGATATTTCGTTGCATAATAATCAGGATCAGGCTTGAGCTTTGTTTGTCTGTGAAAATGAATACTTCTTGTAGCTTTTCAACCACAAAAAGTATTTTGAAGACTTTACTTTGAAGATACATATTGATCGACCAAAACTGAGACCCATAATGATAGAGAGATTAACAACGGAAGTCTTTTCTTGAAGTTTGTGTCTTTATGTCGATCAATGATTCTTAATAATTGGATTCTTAATAATTGTTGTTCGGGAAAGTTGTTGATAAGGTTTATGCTCCCCCTCAAACATACAATTATTTCTTCATGGAGTCTTCGGTTCCTTGTTTACTCTACCTTCACTGGTGCATATGTGTCTTTTTGATGTGGAGTAAGTTAGGCTAATACATTCTCCCCCTCATGATGAACAAGATTTATCTGACTCATCATGTAACAGGAAGAAACTCCGAAGCTTATGGATGAAAATGTCTTGAATAATGATATATTCATATTTTGAATGAATCAATATATAACACATTTTACATCCTAATCAAATAGGGAAAACCGGGATCTCATAGATATCCCGTTAACACGACAGTTGAAAAACTGTGTGACCTACGTTCAGTGTTGTCTTTGATGTTAGCAATGGTAGGATTTCCATTCAATCATCGTGGAATACCAACAAGTTTGGTATCACTATGAATGTTCCGGCAATATCACTAGGATATGCTTGGTGGAATGCCTGTGTCCTAGAGAAATTTAATTCGGTTCTAGACTCTATACGTGGACAAACGAAGGCCAGGACTGGAGGTAGGTCATCTTTTTCAATATCAACAATCTCCAAATTAGATGTCGATAGTAGATTTGGTAATCTCCTTGATTTTGAAACAAGTACTTTTTGTACTTGAGTGGTAAGTGGGGTTGTGCATTGCATCACTGGGTCCATGATGACTTAATCAGAAAGCAAGTTATGTAGTCTGTTATAGACATGGTTACCCGGATTTTTGTTCGGTTTAGGGAGGATTTTCCGTTTTCTTTAACCCTTTCACACACACTCCTCACTCAACTCACTTTTTCATTTTCAACCACACCCTCGTTTTTGTGTTACCATGTGATAAGCTGATTTGCACCCCATACTTCATGCCCCCTCTCAATGTTTTTACCTCAGCACAGCCCAATCAAGATCCCACGATACTTGATTCTGCTCACCTAGACCTAGGGACCCTCACGTTGTAGTTCCTATATTGTTGGTGGCTCCGGGGAAGATCATGCTGGATTTAGCAGATCATAGGAGTATTTTGAGAGTGGTCTATTACGCTCATGTGCATTTTAATCAGCTTTTTAAAAATGTTTCATATTTCGGTAACAGCGGACTCACTTAGAGTATCCGTTTGCACACGGTATGAATCAGTAGTCGTTTGCACAACCGTTGATTCAAATGTGTGACATGCGTTTAGAGTTGGCGCAATTTTAGCTCTAGCAGGATTTCCACTCGATCCTCGTGAAACATCAGATTGTGATGCCACTACGGGTGTTCCGATGGATTCACGGAGATCCATGTTTGTAGTGCAAGTGTCCTATATTGGAATGTTTTAGGGGTGAGAACTAGACACACGGTGCATACAAAGAGACTTAACCCGGGGCAGGAGGTTATTATGTTTGAATACGGACAAACTCCGAATGAGCAATCAGTAGATTATGTGCAACGCCTCCTAACGATTTGAAACAAATTCCTGTTGAGAGGAATTTGAGTGGTTGGTGGTGGTGTGCATTTGCTTTACTGGGCTAGTAAAGTCTAGTGAAACATTCAACTTATGAATGATCACCCTTTATGTGTGTTTTCCCGGTTTAGTGACAGTTTGAATGCACTCAAAGGTGTGTTTTCTTGTTATTATCATGTTCTCACATCACCTTGCACTCATCTAGATCTATACCCTCGACTTATACCCTCACATTTACCAATCAGCTAAAAAGTATTTCCCTTGGAAGGTAAGACCGGTTCTGGCAAACCATGGGAAGGTATTGTCTTTTGAAAGAAAATTCGTTTATTTATGCAATCGGGTATAAAATTTATAATTTCAAAGTTTCTCCCCCTGAAAATACTAATTCCCCCCTAGAATTATTATTTCTCCCCCTCGACAAAATAAAGATATATGAAAGTTTGTAGATCAGAAATGTACCTTGTAACAGCAGCAGAGGGGTGGAGAAGAGTTTTTATAGTTCTGTGTTTTCTGATTAAGAGCGGGTTTCAACTTGATGTACTTGAAAGCCATTAAACGGTGAGGAACGGGTTATACACTGATGTGTGCATAAGCCGTCGCTGTAAAGTGCGAGTCATATACTGAAATGTATATAAGTCATTTTTCTAAAGATTTAAACAATGAAAAGCGTTTTGCAGAAACAAAATTGAAATGTAAAGAGTAGAAACGATTTATGTTTTGAGATTTAACATACCAAGCTTAGACACAAGAAAGTTAAACCGTTTTTCATCTAAAGCCTTGGTAAATAAATCAGCTAACTGAAAATCAGTGGATACGAAGTACATTTCCACAGTTCCTTGTTCAACGTGATCTTTGATAAAATGATATCGAAGATCAATATGTTTAGTTTTGGAATGTTGAACAGGATTGCATGAAATTGCAATTGCACTTCGGGAGTCACAATATAAAGGAATACAGCAGTATGAAAAGCCGTAGTCTTTCAATTGTGACTGCATCCAAATTACCTGGGATATGCAGCTTGCAGCAGCAACATACTCCGCTTCGGAAGTTGAAAGAGATACACAATTTTGTTTCCTTGATGACCAGCTCACCAATTTATCACCAACAAATTGAGCACCTCCAGAAGTGCTTTTACGATCCAACATACAGCCAGCATGATCAGCATCAGAGAATGCAGACAAGTCAAACGAAGTTTCTTTGGGATACCAACGACCAAGATCTCGAGTACCCTTTAGGTAACTAAAGATACGTTTGACTACTTGAAAGTGAGACTCTTTAGGAGCAGCCTGATACCGAGCACAAACGCAAGTCGAGAACATAATATCTGGTCGACTAGCAGTTAGATATAATAATGACCGTATCATGCCACGGTAGTTGGTTACATCAACCAGCTTACCATTGGGATCAACATTCAATTTTGAGCCAGGTGACATTGGTGTAGAAATTGGTTTACAGTCATCCATCAGATACTTCTTCAGCAAGTCAGTGATATATTTTGATTGATTTATGAAGATCCCGGTAGGTAACTGACGAACCTGTAGACCCAGAAAAAAATTCATCTCCCCCATCATACTCATTTCAAATCTTTTGATCATAAGATCTGAAAATCGTTTACAGTATATAGGATTTGTGGAGCCAAAAATAATATCATCAACATAAATCTGAATGAGGATGATATCTTCCCCTTGGCGTTTGATGAACAGAGTTGTGTCCACTTTGCCTTTTGAAAAACCAGAGTCGACTAAAATTTTTGATAGAACATCATACCACGCACGAGGAGCTTGCTTCAGACCATATAAAGCTTTATCAAGAATGTAGACATGGTTAGGCAAGTGTGGATCGACAAATCCTTCAGGTTGATGAACGAAAACTTCTTCACTGAGAATGCCATTAAGAAATGCAGTTTTTACATCCATTTTATAGATTGTAAAATTCTTGTGAGTTGCATATGCCAGAAAGATTCGGATGGCTTCTATTCTTGCAACTAGGGCAAAAGTTTCTTCATAATCGATGCCCTCTTGTTGAGAATACCCCTTTAGTAACCAGGCGTGCTTTATTTCGAATGACAATCCCATTTTCATCCTTTTTGTTCTTAAAGATCCATTTTGTACCAACAACAGACTTCCCAGGTGGTTTTGGAACTAGACGCCAAAATTTTAATCGTGCAAATTGATTGATTTCCTCTTGCATTGCAAGAATCCAGTCTGGGTCTGTTAGAGCTTCACTGACTTTCTTAAGTTCATTAAAGCTTAAGAAGGATGAGTATTGACATTCATCAGCAGTTGCTCTACGAGTTTGAACAGAAGATTCAGGATTTCCAATTACTTGATGTAAAGGATGCTATTTGGTCCATTTCAGAGTATGAGGAAGTGGAAGTTGACCTGGAATGATGTTGGAGGTATCAGTGAATGCAGGATGCGGGATCATAGCAGTTTGAGTGTTGGATGTAGAAGGTGGAGGATCAACTTTTTGAACATTGAATTTTGAGAAATCAATCACCAACTTTGGAGCTTGAGCTGGTGCAATGATTAAATCAGAAGCACCAGTAGCTTGAGTAGGAGGTGAAGGAACATCCGGTGATAATTGAGTTCCCATGGATGACGAAGAAGAGTCTGAATTTGATACTGACTCGGTGTTATCAGGAGCAGCAGATGTTGGAGATGGAGAATCAGGGGAACTTGAAATATGCATCTCGGGGAACTTGGATAGACTGAACATCTGCAGCTGAAGGGAATGAAACGCCAGCCTCCTGAAGTAATGTATGTCTGATGTTATGATATTCATCATAAAAATGTTCAAATCATACATCTAAGTCATTTTCAGAGGTGGAAGGAGATGAAGAGGGTGGAGGAGATTTGATATCCGAGGATAGTGAATCAAGAGGAAATGTCTCATCAAAAGTAACATTTACACTTTCTCTTATCATCCGATTTGATCGATTATAAACTCTAAACGATGCAGATTCACGTGAATACCCAACGAAGACCCCGTCATCAACTTTTGCTTCAAATATATTCAATTTGTCTTTGTCATTTAAGATGAAGCAACGACTCACAAAAACATGGAGAAATTTAACATTTGGGATTCTTTTATTTATCAATTCATACGGTGTCTTGTTGTAGGTTTTGTTTATGATAGAACGATTTTGAGTGAAACATGTCGTGTTGATAGCTTCAGCCCACAGAGATAGAGGTAGTTTGGAATATGAAAGCATTGTGCGGGCTGCTTCAACTAAGGTACGTTTTCTTCGTTCAATTACTCCATTCTGTTATGGAGTTCTAGCAGCGGAAAATTGATGGGTTATACCAACAGATTCAAGATAAGAATCTAGGGTTTGATTCTTAAACTCAGTTCCATTATCAGTCCGAATGGTATTGACTTTCAATTCCAGATTTGTCTGAGTTTTCTTGATAAAGGCGATAATAGTATCAGCAGCTTCATCTTTGGTACGTAAGAAGTGAACCCAGGTATAACGTGAGTAGTCATCAACAATTACTAACACATACCGTTTACCAGCAATTGATTGTACACTCATTGGTCCACATAGATCCATGTGAAGCAATTCAAGCGGTTTGGATGTACTTTGAACTGGTTTTGACCTATGTGATGTCTTCTTCATTTTTCCCATTTCACGAGACAAACAGAGATGGTCTTTTTCAAATTTAACATCTGGAAGACCAGATACATGGCCACCTTTTACCAATTTGTTGATGGTTTTGAAATTAAGGTGAGAGAGGCGACGGTGCCATAACCATGATTCATCTGATGATGGTGTTGACATTAAACATACTTCTTCAAGTGGAACCACATCATTTAGATTGATAGTAAACAGATTTGTGTCACGAGATCCGGTAAGAAGTTCTTTTCCCTTATAAGTGCGAACAACACACTTCTTTGTTCGAAAATTTACTTCTAACTCTTTATCACAGAATTGACCTATGCTAAACAAGTTGTGAGCAAGATCTTCGACATAAGTAACATTTCGAATGATTAAATTTTCACGAATAATATCTCCAATTCCCATGATAGCAGCCAAATGATCATTTCCAAATCGAACAGTGCCCAAATATTTATCTCTAAAATTTGTTAAGAGGTTCTTGTTTCCAGTCATATGTCTTGAGCATCCAGAATCAAGATACCATATATTCTACATAAAACAATTAAAACAATTTAGGTACCCAATCATTTATGGGTCCTATACGATTAGTGATGGATGTTTTATGTAGATTTTATTAAGGAATTAATTTAGAGATTTTGGGGAACTGCTAGGAGGCAGTTATGGGTAGGTTGTTTTGACAGACCATTTAAACTTTTTCTTGGGGGAATGTAAAATCCAGTTTGGATGTTCATTCTTGATCCAATTGTACTGAACAAACGTGGATTTTGTATCACTCCTTCTTGATTTGGATTTGGGAGTATTAGCAGAAGTGCTTGAATTGGACGATTTAGGTGTGGAGATTCCTCGAGGTGTTTGACGTTGAGAGGACAACAATTTATTAGAGATGGGTGGGGTAGCGGAACGAACATGAGTCGGTTTGGAAGCTTGTGGAGATGGATGTTTTCATTTATAGTTCAGAGGACGATAAACAGATGTTTTGCATGAGTACGGGAAACAAGTTTTGCAGGACTTAATTATTTTACCAGATCGAGAAGAACATAGTTTCTAGGACCACATGGAGCATCCAGTCTAATAAAATATTGTTCATCATACTGAGAAATTTGTTTATTTGTTTGTTTGTCACAATATATCTTTTTACCGGTTTTATCATATTTAACAAACATATTATCACCATTAACATCATAATTCACAGGACGATAAACAACAGAATCATAAACAGTACCAAAAGCCAATTTAGGAGCAATAAAATCCATGGAGTTCTTACATTTATTATTAACAGAAAAAGAAGAAACTAAAAACGACGATGGACTAGATTTCTTAAGTTCCTTTGACTTAAGCATACTAGAGCCGGCCGACTTAGACTTCTTAATCTGAGCTGCTCCTCTGTCTCCGATTGGCATGGGCTTCTCAAGCTTCGATTCTAAGGTTTTATTTGAAACATTTAAAGCAGTTGAGTCAGAGCTTCTTTTTAAAATAACAGGGATTTTAATTGTAGAAGTCTTTTCAAAAGTTTTAGTTTGAGCAGAAGAATCAAAATGAGAATCATTTTGAACAGAAGAAGAATTGGTTTTAAACAAGTTTATCTTCTAAGTCATAAATTTTGGTTTGTAAAACTAATTTTTCTTTATCAAATGCCTTATGTGTTTCATCAATTTCAGTTTCTAATTGACAAATTTTCTTTTCGAGAATTAAGGACGGAATATAAAGCTTTCGTGTCACTTTTTGTTGAACGACAGCATTCCCTTTAATCTCAAATTCTTCTGGAGTTATTTTTGGAAAATATTCATCATTTTCAAATTTAGCCTTTTTAGTTTCATATGTTTTGTTCAATTCTGCATAGTTGAAACTGATTTGTGCATTCTCCTGCTTTGCTCTGTTGAATGTCTCAATTTCTTTTTCTTCATCGGTCACTTTCATGAAGCTCTGCCAGATATCTCTTTGCATGTAACTATAGTCATATAGTGTTGGAAGCACCCTACACGCCTTGCTGAGATATCCTGGATTGTCCGCACCTAGACCTTGTTTTGAGTTGAAGTATTTGAACTCTTTTTGTTTATTCAAATGAATTGTTTGATCAGTGTTTCCTCGTTTTGCAATTAATTCTTCAAGGTGTTTAACGTGAGCTACTAGCTGATCTTTGGCATAGGTGAGACGATTGATGAATGACTGTTGACTATTTATCTCTTGAGATGATTGGTTTATTTGATTGCTTAATTTGTCTGTTAATTCTTTGATTTGTTTGTTTAAAGATTTAAATTGATTTTCACTATCTTCAAATTCTTGTTGTTTACGTTCCAACCAGTTCTTTGTAAGTTGATATTCATGAAACGTTTTAATATATAATTTATAATATTTATCATTACGTTCATTTGATATTGAACCCATTGAATTTTTAAGATTTTGAATTTCAGTTTCTTTTTCTGAGATTGTATGTGACAAATTTTGAATTTCAGATTCATATTGGACCTTTATTTCTGATGCATGTGTTTGTAAATCCTGAATTTCCAGTGTAAAAGATTTATTTTGTTTAATGTGATTAACAAGTTGCTCACCTAGATGAGCAGTTTGTTTACATTGATTTTCTAAATCGGTTAAACGTTCCAAAAGTTGTGTATTCATATCCTTTTCGAGTAAAATCATTTGTTTTAGAGAATCAATTTCAGAAATCAGATTTTTATCGAAACACGTATCAGAAACAGTGGAATAATCAGAAGTAGATAAAAGAGAACTGATTACCTCAATTTCCTTCTTGGCTTCCTCATTGAAACGATCTGAAATTTCAGCATTCTCTCTTTCCATGAAGCACAAGTTTGCAGAATGTTCTTCATCTTCTTGATCTGAATCTTACATCCACTGAAGATCTTCTGCTAACAGCACTTTCCCAGACTCAATTTGTTTTTCCATTAACATCTTTCGTTTGAAATATTCAGAGTCACGAACTTTAGGTTTCGTGCAATCACGGGAGAAGTGACCAGCAACACCACAATTATAGCATTTCTTTGTAGGATCCAAAGGTGTCATGGTTGGCTTATCAGTTGAAGCGGAAGCAGATTGAGCTTGTTTAAAGTTAGATGAAGATCGAAAATTGTTGTTTGTGGGCTTTGAATAATATTTCTTCTCATATTTAGAGATGAGTGACATGGCTTGCAGCACTTCTTGAAGTTCTTTCTCCAAATCATCAATTTTTAGAGGAGTGGGTTCTTCTGCTTTTTCTTTCGATTTAGCAGTTTCATTTAACTGATGATGTTGTTTGGTAAGAAGTGCAAGAGTATCTTGTGTCTCTTGTTTTGTTTTTGCCATGTTACTCACCATTGGTGCATTTTGGTACAAATATTCATACAGCTCATGAATATCTATCAGACTTAGATCTTTATGCTGCATAGCACTGTTACCAAACATTTCCCACTCGGGAAGAAGACTGTTGATGAATTTGATGTTGATCTCTAGATTTCCCTTTGATCGACTATTTTTACGGAGATCATTCAGCAGATTACAGTATCGATGGTAAGTGCTTTGCAAATCTTCCCCTGCCGTGGCTCTAAAGTTTTGATAGGAGTTTAAAGTAGTGACCATTTTAGCCTTATTCCCAAGGACTGTTCCCTCCATTTGTTTTCTAATCTCATCCCATAGTTCTTTACCGCTTTCAAGACTATCTAAGCTGTTGTAGATGTCATTCGGTAAACCTTGGAGCATGAAAGAATGTGCCTGTAGATCTGCTTTGGCACGTTGCCTTTGTTGAGCATTATATCTGGCAGAGGGAATGAGAACTCTACCGCCAACAACTGGAGGATTTGCATCAGGAGCATCAACAACATCTTCGCAAAATTTAGCATTTCCATACTCAAGTGACTCGAGAATTTCAGTAGCTAACTCTTGATTTTTGATAAAGTGGATAAATCTTTTCTTCCACTGAGCATACTCTCCTCTGAATAGGACTGGTGGTTTTAGATCAGACCCAATCGATAGTGTTTCTCTTGATGTCATTATTTGGATGGTTAAACTTCAATTACTATCGGGAGAGGAAAAATAAAATTTAATTTGAAAAATTTTCAAAAAGATCTCAGATGATAAAAGACACGGTTTAAATATGTCCTCGAACTTTGAATTGGCCAAAAATGACAATCGGGTTAGAAATTGGGGCTCAACGAAGTTTGGAAATTGACCGAAAAATCAAAAAAACGCAAATAAAGTGATCGAAACAAGTCTTTTTGGGCCGGGAAGTCGGGTAAACCGCCTATGGCCGTTTATCACGTCGTAGCCTTGGTCTTTAGCTTCGATTTGGTTACTCGTGGGCGTGGAACGGACACACAAGCTGAAAGTTATGATCGTTTTAGTATAGCCCCTTTTGTCACACGATCTTGGGTTGTTCGGGCCGAGAAGATTTGCAAGAGTTCGGGCCGAGGACTTTTGTTCGGGCCGAGGACTTTTGTTCGGGCCGAGGACTTTTGTTCGGGCCGAGGTTGGAGTTCGGGCCGAGAAGTTTGTTCGGGCCGAGGTCGGAGTTGGGGCCGAGGTCGGGCCGAGGTCGGAGTTCGGGCCGAAAATGGAGTTCAGGCCGAAAATAGAGTTCGGGCCGAGGATGGATTTCGGGCCGAGTACTGAGTTCGGGCTGAATAGTTCACTGTTCTCGGGCCGAAGACGTTCTTGATGTTCTTGACAGTGACGAACGAACACAGCTATATTTTTCACTAAATCGGTCCTATCTTGCTCAATTCTAAACCAAATTGAGTGATTCAAATCCCAATATGCTCGAAAATGATTTTCGCACGAAATGAGTCAATAAACTCGATCAAAACACAACAAATCAGACGATAATTTCGATTTTACAGTGGAAAAAATGTGTTTTCATGGTTTTGGTTAAAATCACAAAATTAGGATTAATTGTTGATGGATTTAATCGAAACTTGATTTTAATATGCTTAGAATTACAAGAGGAATATAATGAATAAAGAATATAAACGATTTAATACCTCAAATTCCGATTTTGATTCTGAGTTCTTCACCAAAAACTTCAAAAACTTGCTTAATCTTCACTGAAATGGATCGAATCAAGGAAGATTTATGCTCTGATACCAATTGTGAATCCGTATTTAGCGTTTAAACAACAGATTAAGCAATAGCAATGATGAATTGTGAAGAACATTGAGAGAACAAGAAACTTGCAAAATAACGTACGTACGGTTAGATGTCGGCAAGCTTGGTCAATACTAGGTTACAACTAGGTATTTATACCTAGGCCTAGTATTGACTAATTACATAAAATCACCCTAAACGATTTGTTACAATAAATGTCACATTACACCCCTAGAGTATTGAATACATTAAAATGTGACCCAACACAACTTGTTAGAATTCAAATAAAATATATTTACTCAATTCTCTCGGAGTAACAAATTAATCAAATACAAAAACTTTAGTGAATTAATATTCATGTGAATTACATGTATCTCTTGTTTTACATTCCCATGGCTTCAATCAAATGGACTAAACTTTAAAAATAAGAAAGTAAGAAAGATGCAACAATAATTATCAAACACACAATTTCTGCACACATCACCTGAGATTACGTACCGAGCCTTAGCTCAAGATCTAAATTCTCGAAAGTAGAATTCGGGCTACATTTGGCGGGCACCCGAGATTCAACTTCATCATCATTCACCCGATTACTATTTTTAGGAACAAAAGTTTGCACATCATCTTTATCACGATCAACTCGCCTTCTTTCCAAGATCAAACTATTGTGTGCATCATTATTCGTGTCATCAACCATTTGTGTCTCGTATCTTTTTCTCACAAGCGAATTTAGGTTACCCGCAAAAATCTTCTCTTGGTTTTCCAAATCGGATACTAAGAATCTTTTTCGCGATTCAGATTTGTTCCATGACAATATCGGTGTCTCTTTTTCTTGTTCTTGAACCAAAGAACAAGTGATCAAAGGACGCACTAGTACAAAAATAGCCTACAGTCACAGTTTTTCTAAAACAACATTGCCACAGTTTGACTTGTTTGTGTGGCTAAAGGTCACAAATAATGTTCTAATGTTATTTTAGCCACATTTAACTCCAAAACTGTAACAATCTCTAATTAGATTCGAATACTTTAGCCACAATTTAAGATAATAAAGGTGTCCATTGCTAGCCACAGTCACGTAGTGTGGCCAAATGTCACACTTTTCGTCATGGTTGTTTGTTAAAATGTGACATTATTTTGTGATGGTTATTATGTGAGACGAGTGTTGGAAAAAGTTGTGATAAATGATTTTTCGCCAACTTTGGACCTATATATATATATATATATATATATATATATATATATATATATATATATATATATATATATATATATATATATATGTTATATATAGTTATTGGTTGGTAGCTATGTGTTTTCCTATATGAGAGCTACGCAACGGTATATAGCGTGTCCAAAGTCGACGGGTATTTGACCCGGCGGGTATTTTTCTACCCGAACCCGACGGGTATTTGACCGGGTACGGGGCGGGTACGGGTATAGGGATAGCGGGTCGGGTACGGGTACGGGTTTTGCAGTACCCGCTATTACCCGTACCCGTTTGCATCTCTAGTCCAAAGTCGAGTTGTGGTGAATGAGATATCGACTCTCAAAGTAGGGTGTTTGATACAAGAAATCTTGGAAGTGGGGGATGTGGGAGAGTATCCCACATAGGAAAAAGATGAAACCATTTGTTGGTTTATAAGGTTGGAAGTTGTATAGAAGATTAAAATCTTATACATGGGTTTTACCCGCACGCCTACGCGCGGGGGGGGGGGGGGTGCAAATAATTTGGACTGAGTTGCCCGAAATGGCTTGAACTCGTGTACGCCCGAGCGACCTACGGGCACGAATGCAGCTCTGAAATTCCGGGCTCGTGCGGGTCAATTTTTTGCATCTAGTCGACACTGCAGTGTGCTCGTACTGACCGCCTCAGTACTGATCAGTCTCACACTGACTGGTCAATACCGACCACCTCGGTACTGAGTTTTTCGACACGTACTGCGCTGCAGTACTGACTTCCAATACTGAGTTCCTGCAGTACTGATCTGCGCATCTGGTGTCTGATACTGACCTGCTGATACTGAGTTCTGATACTGACCTGCGCAGCAGCAGTCTGATACTGAGTTCTCGTACTGACCTCCTGGACTGACCAGAAGGACTGAGCAGTTTCGAATTTTCAGCAGTAATTGCAGATTACTGTTTTGATTTCTTGTTTAATGATAATTAATGCATTTAATGTTTTGAGTAAACATTAGTCTTCATTCTACACTATAAATAGAGACATTGGGTCTTATTTGTAGACACACCTTCACTCACCTACTTACAAGATCACAAGCTTTCTCTCTAGAAAACTCTCTCAATCTCGGTATTGTTCTGGCTTGGATTATATCCGGTAGTGTAAAACTACTCGGTTGTTTTACCCTGTGAAATAGACAATGAATCTATTTTAAGGGGATCGTGAATTTCACGAGACTCAACCAAAACCTTGTACTAGTTTGTTCTATTTTATTTGTTTCAATCTTTTGTAAACGTTTTAGTCAATTTCCCTTATTGTAATTGTATTTTATTAATGAAAATTGGTATTAGCTCCTACAACGAGAGACACATATTTAGTCACATGAATCAATTGCTTGTGTGTCCAAAAGTGGTATTTATTAGCCACATGAATTCATTGTTGTTGAAAGGTAGTATATAGCCACGATCTTTATTTTGTGTATCATGTGGCTATAAGACAAATAATAGCCACTTAATTTTTTGTGCATGTGTGGCTATATGATGGATATGTGTCACACCCTAAAACATAGTCACAATAAATCTGAAATTACATGTGGCCATAACATAAACAATTGCAATGGAAATAGTAAAATTAAAAGTATATATCTATAACTAACTTATAACCACGATTTTAATTGACTATGTATGTGTGTCTACAAGTAATAAATTGTCACATTAATGATGTTAAATATGGTTAAATGTTATCAGATGTCACATGTGATAAAGAATTATGTGGCTAAAGCACAAACTATAGCTATGATTAAATTTATGTGTGTACCTATTAGTAAGGGAGAAGGTAGTACAAGTATAGTTGAGCATATATGTTTATTAGCCACATGAATTCGTTGTTGTTGTCACGTTAATGGTGTTAAATATGACTAAATATTATCAAAGGTCACATGCGATAACAACTTATGTGGCTAAAAATAACCAATTGTCACAGTTTAAATGACTATGAATGTGTCTACAAATTACCAATTGTCACTTTAATAGGTTTAAATATGGCTAAATGTTATCCCACATTGGTATTTGTAAGAAAGCGGGAGAATTAGTTTCATTATAAAATCAAGGGGGCTTCAACTCTCTTAAAATAATTAAAGCTTGACATCCTTAAGTACTTTGGTTTAGCCCGAGTGTTTACTAGGGTTAGACTATTACCGATTGGCTTTAACCGGTCTAGTTTTTGCCGGTGATTTTAACCACTAAAACCGGTTGAATGCTCGAATCGCAGTTTAACTGGTTAGACCGACCAGTCTATACCGGTTTTTAAAGATTTGTAAATGTATGTCCTTATTATACTTTTAGGTATTGTTTGAGTAACTATATGTGTCTAAAAGGTATATATTAGTCATAATAGACATATATTTGTGTGACTAAATAATACCAAGCGCCACTATAAAAATAAATTCATGTAACCATTGGTTGAACAATAGTCACACAAAAAATAAAAAATATGTGTCTATAAACAGTTTATGGCCACATTATAAGTTAGAATGCATGATTATCACAACAAATATTCTTTTTCAATAGCCACGCTTTTAGGCTACGGCTACTATTTTTCGGTTACAACCATTAAATTTAAATGTAGCCATACATTACCTAAAATGACACGACCTTTGGTCACATTATTAGTGGAAAAAAAATTTATTGACTAAAGGCATATGGTCACAGTTTTGTAGTGTGACTATTGCTCATTTTTATACTAGTGACGAAGAATCGAAGGCGTAGAAGGTCTTGTGGGGCCAAAATCAAAATTAGGGTTAGAGATCAAATTAGGGTTTTGTAATGTACCCAGAGATGTATTAGGTTTAGGTTCAAGAAGTACTTGAATTTGATTATCATTTGGACCCGAAATCTGCTTGAGTCTAGCTCTATCTCTTCTATGAACGTTCATATGACCACCAAGAGCTTGGGCTGACCTAAATTCTCGCCTACAAAAACTGCAAGTATAAGATCTTGGAGGCCATATACACCCTCCAAGTGGGCAAGCTGCATCTTCCGCAAACGCTTGTTCTTCCCATGAATCACCAAATGAAGATGATAAAACATGTGAATTTAAACAATATCTTGATTGATCCATTATTGTTAACCGATCAAGAACAAAACTTTGAAGCAAAAATAGAGTGTTATGTATATCTTACTTTGAAGGAAATTGAAAGTTGCATAAAGAATCTTTTGGGGAAATGAGGAACTGTTAATTAAGTAAAGAGATGTGACAAAGATTTGTTTCTAGTTAATTAATTAATTAGTTTAATAATTAAGTAGGGTTAAAGTTAGTTATTGAAGGTGAGGTGGCCGGTGTGTACTGAATGTTTGGCTGTTTTGTGTAGCTACTTTTTTGAGGTTTTGCTTCACCTTCAACACTGACACAATTTTGGTGTACCCAATTTGATTAATTAATTAATAATATGATTGAATACAAAAAGTTATCTGGAATGAATCCATTTTTGCCTCGTTACTCTACTTCTTACTCTAACTTATGTATTTTTCATTGTCATATTCGTAGGGAGGATGTGAAGTTAACTGAAATTTATAATTATAATTATAATTATAATAATGTATACACCCAAGAAAGAATGATGGAAGGACAAAAAACGTAGATACACACATGTGTATCTTCAAAAACATTTTAATTGCAATTAGAGAACAAATTGCCTAAGCGGACTGAGAAATTAAAACAAACTTTTAGGAACGAAAATATGTACGTGTATTTTAAAAAGGGTCCTTCCTTGCTAAGTTAGTTTCCAAATTTTGGTCACTAAATCATCGAACTAGATCATGACTTATAAATATAGCCATAACACATTTCATGCAAATTACACTAACCTGAGATTAATAAGTTTGACTCACTAGTGTCTTCATTGACTTGGCTGATCACACTAATCATGAGATGATTAGCTACAACGAATTATTTATGTGACGACATTTTTTGCACCTGTGGCGATAGTGATGACATGTCATCGCCACAGACTCGTTACTATATGTTAAATCTTTCTTCGGGATAGATGCAACTTATACTGATGATCGACATGTTGTCAGTAGAAGTTTTGCGGGACACTAACAAAAATAAATTAAGAAATCTTTATATTGGAGCATTTTTTATATCTATCCGGACGACATGTTGTCGGTACATATTTTAATTCAGAAGTCCGAGTAAAATTTTCCAAATTCCGCCAAGTCTGTTTAGGCGACATATCATCGGTACTGGCTTTGAATAAAATGAATATTAGTCAAACCTATAATATTTACCCTTAACTAGTAAAAACATCCTAACAACAATATTATTGAAATAATAAGAGCTCTAGCAAGAAGCTAAAGCAAAATACAAAAGTTTACTAGGCTACGTTGTAGTTACAAAATCAAATAGTCCAATTTAAATTGACACGTTTACACATATTTGAAATTGTTTGAATTTTTGGAATCAAACCGTGATCAAAGATGCAAGAATGGTTCGGTTGACAATATCGCTTTGTTAGGCTTTTTGGAATCAAAGATGCAAAAATTCTGAAAGCCTAACATCTACCGATCTACGCAACGCCGACTTGACCGTGGCATTAAAGCCTTTACTTGTGTTTCCAGAAAGTTTGGAGCTAGAGGATAAAAGATCAATGTCTTGACCGAGGATGTAATAGACAATGATAAACACCACCATTTAAAGATTGCAGCTCCCACATCAATATCGGTTCCTCGGTTGACTGGCTAATTTTGACTTTCAATGTATAACGGCGACATGTTTGTCGCTAGAGGTGTTACCGGGTATTTTGTACACGTTCTCTTTAGGGAGGACTTGTCGTTGCTATAGGGGTTACCGGAGACATTTAATGCGACCTCTGTAGCGACGAAATGTCGTGAGGACAAATACTTCCTCCGATTCAAAATAAGTGATATACTTTCTATATCTGGGTGTATTAAAATAAGTGATATACTTTGAAAATTTACCTTATTTGGTAAAAAATAGTGGACCCCACACCCACTAACTACCTACTTTAATAAAGTGAAATGACTCATTTACCCTTACTTTTACTTTTAAACATCATTAACCTTACTTTATTAAAACAATATGGGACTCATTCTCAACTAACCATCCAATTAATCTATTATAACCCTCATCATAAAAATTTGCATCAAAAAGCGTGAAACTCAAAGTGTATCACTTATTTTGAATCGGATGAAGTATATAATAATACATCCTTTTAAATTGGAAAATTTGTAGCGATGATTCCTTTCGGGACTAACTGTCGTCGCGAATGGTCCCTCTATGGCGACGACACCTGTGGCGACGAACACATTTTAGCTGTTTTGACGAATCTGTGCCGACAAATCTGTGGCGACGAAATGTCGCCGGGATAGTGTATAGTGACGACATGTCATCGCAACAAGAAAATATTCTATCGTCACCATAAGGTGCGTTTGTTGTAGTGATAACATATTTTGTTTTAATAAGAACCCAATTATTCCAACAAAGTGTCTCGCCAACAAAGTCTAATGGATTTGACAATGTCTCTCAAATTTTCGTACTTCATCATACGTATAAAATAATTGAAATTTGAAAATCACTAGTTTGTTTTTTTAATTTCAATATTTGATTCAGACATGTGTATCGAGTAACTCAGTAACAAGATTTTGTGCGAAACACTATAAACTCCGATGAGCCCAAAATAAGAGAAGTGGCCACTGGCCAGATAACTTGTTCTATGTTACTAAACTTGAGTTTGGATTGTACTAAATAAAAGAGAATATAATTATGTACTCATCCCAAATGGGTGAAACATAAGCCCAAACATATGAAAAGGCTTAATCAACATTTTCTCCTCCTTTTGTTTCGGGTGTGGTGTAAGGGTATGAAACAGGAACGTATTGTTATTGACATTTAAGAACATAGAATACTGAGTACTCAGATCCTATTGATATTAGTTATTGACTTATTGGTCTTACTTTGAGTTAGTTATTTTCTAAATTTTTGGCGTGGTTTTGTAACTCTTAAGCAAAATGATGTTGTTTAACTAAAGTAAAAAAGAAAGAAGAAAATAATTGTTTCAGCATAAACTAATTGTACTATAGTATATCGGTACTGAAATTAATATTCTGACTATCTTTTTAACATATGTGATTGTAACTTATTTAGTTATTCCAATGTTGTATAATCACATATGATTAAGTATACAATCACATATGATATTTTTGTACAATGACAAGTGATGAAGTATACAATTACATGTAATTACTACATGATGTTTTTTTAACGAAAAATAATTAATTTTTTTTATATATTAAAAATTAAAATTAAAATACAATTATGTGAGTGTCAAATGACAGAAATGCCCCTTCATTTATAATTACACAGTTTGTATAATATATTCAAAATAAGATAAAAATATTTTGGATACAATACTAGTTAATTTAATAACACAACAAAACAATTAATACGTAATCTCAAGCATCTGTTATGTTACCTTTTAGTAATCTCTAAAATTATAACAACTAGTAGGGGTAAGAGGTGAGTAAGGTCTAAAAATTGAACCGAACAACACCGAACGAAATCGATTGGACTGAAACTGATAATAATATGTTTTTAAAACCGAAACCGAACTAATTACATGTTTTCACTTTCAGCTCGATTTTTTCAAACCAAAATTGTAATATTAATCCTTATCTGAGGACGGAAGGATGACCAAAATTTTCATTTATTAATTTGTTATTTTATTGAAAGATTTTGCTAATTATTATCTTTTTATATAATGATAACATGTATTTACTTTATGGATTAGGTTGTGAAGTGTGAACCAAGTATATCGTAAATGTAAGATTAGAATTAAAAAAACAAAATAGATGTAAAATCGATCTCTGCGCAGATTACTTCCCAGACAAATTTTCGCCGGAACTCACTCTCTCCCTCCGTCAAGCAAGCAACACAAAAACTAGAGTTAAAGTAATCTCTCGATTCTTAGACATCAATACCTCTTCATTCAATCTGTTATTCGAAATACACCAAATCTGTTTCATGTTTTCGTTTGCAAATTCACAGATCAGCGGTTTGCAATTTATCTCAGATCTTTGTAGCTTAAAATTGTGTTGTTGATTTCACTTTTGCGTCTATATGTGTTAAATTTGAAAGTTCGTGCATACGACTTTAGGTTTTAACTTGTTCTAGGGTTTTTTCGCGTTTCTCAACGTTAAATCTGCTTAGCTAACTAAAAGCTAGATCCGAATAGCTATTTAAACCTAGATTTATGCTTGCATGTTTCAGGAGACAGTTTGAAGCGGAATTTATGGTCGATTTTGCACCTTTTGGACTTATATGGTTAATTTAGCCATTTAGGTCAATTTTGAATGCTTTGTTCTTAAATTTAGAAAAGGTTTAATTGGGGAGATTTTTTGGTGAAATTGAAGACTGAGTGTGTGTAATCGAGATTAATGGAAGACAATTTAGATTCCGATTCTGTTCCTCCTGGTATGATTGACAAAACTAGGGTTTTGATTGTTAAGCCACTAAGATGTATTGTTCCAATTTTTCCATCACAAGCAGCTTCACATGCAACACCACAATCATTACCATTTGCATTTGTTTGTCCAACTGGCCCGTTTCCCCCTGGGGCTTCCCAATTTTTCCCAATTTTTGCTCCAAAAGAGCCCCCGAAACAAGTCAATGAGCCCGAAAAAGGAACATTTTCAAACACTATCCCATCACCAGTCCCTTTGAATTCCTTCAGAACACCAACCTCAGCACCAACAAATGGTGCAACTGTAACTGTCAGAGGGAGACCAAAAGGCTCAAAAAACCATGCACCCCAAGATGATGGATACACTCAAGATGACGGTTATGAAAACGGGTTCACTATAGATACAGAAGACAGCAATGATGTCATCAAACGAAAACGTAAAGCCCGTAAAATCATCAAAGGCCCACAAGCAGCAGCTGTTTCTAACTCTGAAGTCGATATCGACCCGTTAGTTAACCATCTTTTGAAATCTTTCAATCTTGTGGATATCAATACATTTCTTCAAGCAGACAGTGATCATGATCTGGTTCAACGTGTGGTTATGGTTTATAATCTACTCAGGAGAAAAATCATGCAGCTTGATGATGCAAAAGGAGTTATACCCGGTATATCAAGACGGGCCGATTTGAGATCTGGCACAATCTTGATGAATAAAGGAGCAAGGGCCAATACCAAAAGACGGGTCGGGTCAGTGCCAGGTGTCAGTATCGGCGATGTTTTCTTTTTTAGAATGGAGTTATGTTTAGCGGGCTTGCACGCACCGATTATGGCCGGAATTGATTATTTGAGCTTTAAAGTTAGTGGCGATGAAGAGCCCGTTGCGGTTAGTATTGTTTCATCAGGCGGTTATGAAGATGATGGTGATGATGGTGAAGTTTTAATTTATAGTGGTCAAGGTGGTGTTCAAAGAAATGATAAATTAGTTATGGATCAAAAACTCGAAAGAGGTAATCTTGCTTTGGAAAAAAGCTTGCATCGGGGTAACGAGGTACGGGTCGTTCGCGGGTTGAAAGACGGGTCGCATCAAACGGGTAAAATATATGTATACGACGGGTTGTACAAAATCCACGAATCTTGGATCGAGAAAGGGAAATCGGGTTGTAATGTTTTTAAATATAAGTTGATTCGAGTCGCGGGTCAACCCGAAGGGTTTATGTTATGGAAGTCAATTCAGCAGTGGAGAGACGGGGTGACTGCCCGAGTTGGGGTTATCCTGCCCGATCTGACCTCTGGGGCAGAGAATTTACCCATTTGTCTTGTGAACGATGTGGATAGCGAAAAGGGGCCCGCTTATTTTACCTACTCACCTACCTTAAAATACGCAAAAGCAAAACCGTTGACTTCTGATTCTAAATCTTTGACCTGTAGATGCTCTAATGGATGCCAGCCCGCAACTAACTGCCCGTGTGTTGAACGAAACGGGGGTTATCTTCCTTATTCGACAGCTGGCGTTCTTTTGAGTCATAACCAACTAATTCATGAATGCGGGCCCGCTTGTTTATGCCCGCCTACTTGTAGAAACAGAGTTTCACAAACGGGCCTGAAACTTCGGTTAGAAGTGTTCAGAACGGGTAACAAGGGTTGGGGGCTTAGGTCTTGGGATCCAATACGGGCTGGTGCTTTTATATGCGAGTATGCAGGTGAAGTTTTGGAAAATATAACCGATTATGATGATGATTACATATTTGATTCGACCCGAATGTTTGACCCGTTGGAGCCCGTTCCTTCTGACGAGCCCGTAAAGAGCCCGTTTCCAGTGATTGTGAGCGCGAGAAATGTAGGAAATGTGGGTCGGTTTATGAACCATAGTTGTTCGCCTAATGTTTATTGGCAACCGATTATACGTGAAAATGAAGCCGAATCGTATCTTCATGTTGGATTTTATGCAATTAAACATATTCCTCCGTTGCAGGAATTAACGTTTAATTATGGGATTCCAAAGTCTGAGGAAACTGGACCACAGAAAAAAACATGTTTGTGTTCATCAGCCAAATGCAAAGGTTACTTTTACTAGCAAATTCACATCAAGTTAGTGAAGATCATCATGCAGGTCAGATTTTGTTTGTTGTAAAAGGTTAGTTTTTTTTATACATTTAGTAAGTTATTTAGTGCATGTATTTGTGTTATTATCTGAATTCTAAACTTAATATTTACCAGTTATGCTTAATTTTCATTCCTAGAGATGAAGTGATCAGATTCATCCGTTTTTGTTTTGTTGACGTGCTTTATTTTCTAAATAACTAATTATAAAATTATATCATTACTGTCTGTCATTATAGTTGTCTGTTTATGAATTGTTCACTAATATTATGAAAATAAAAAATATACAATTTTTCTTCATAGGATGGATGTAATGATGGCTTTTATGAAAGCAAGTGGGAATTCCACTACACGCCTATTCTTTATGGATAGAAAGTAATAATTGTAAACTAGACCTTATCTATTTCATCTTTTTAAAAAACACAAAGAAAAACTTGTTACAGGTTTTGGACTCTTCTGATATATTGTCATTATTTATATTCGCAAGTATTAATAAATAAAATAATATTATATATATTTCGTAAACTTAATCATAATACACCACTTATATATTTTAATTTATTTTTATATAGAATTAGCAATGTGATGCATTTATGTATGTATGTATGTATATATGTGTGGGTGTGTATGTATAGGTTATAGGTATGATGCTGTAATATAAACTTGTAGAAAATACTAATCTATTGACAAACTAATATACAAATTACACAAGGTGTTAAAACAGATTAGTAACCTTAACAGGCAAGCCGACATTCTGATAAACCTTAATCTGACCACCAACTCCCGCCGTCACAACCACCAACCCCCAAGCCGTCGATTTGCTGGCGGCACCACCACCATCCGCCTGCACCGAACCATCACCATTCTCACCGCCACTCGTCTCATTGTTTAAAGATTGTGCTGATTCCTCGTTTGCACCCTTTTTAGGGACCCATGGTGCGGACCATTTAGAGTCTCGTTTGGATTGTGGTTCATTGTCTGACTGTTGTGGTTTAGTGCTCCCTGACCATGGTACAACCATGGTTACATCTTTACATGGGAAGTGTTCATAAGAAGTAGTGGTTACAGATTTAGGTTTACCACTACTATTTTTAGGTTTTTCATGCTTCCAAATGTAGACTTCTGAGTCTTCACTTGCACACAATATGTACTTTCCGTCTGTGCTATATTGAGCTGTATATTGACTGCTACTATTCTTGTAACCTGTAAAACCAAAAGCAATAACTAATATTAGATGACAAATTGTTTGTTTTCGTTTAGATGCATTTGTGGTAGCTCTTGATTTTGTAAGGTACTTTCTCGTTTATAGGGTAGTTATTTGTAAATCAAGAAATTATTATTATGTTCTCTTATCTGCTCAGGAGCATCTTTATATACTTCAAGATTGCATGACGTATATATAGACTTGCATGCTTATATATATTTCTTGATTGATGTTTTTGGTTAATACATATTATTATGCGCACACAACACATATGTACTTTATTATTTTGCTCACTCATTACACTCTTACACACACCACTCACACATTTTTCGTACACATATATTTTTCTCGCATTGTGTATGTTTTTATAAACATGCACAAATTTCTTTCATATTCATGTACTCTCACTAGCACTTTTGCCTAAGATCACCCTCTAAGCAGTCTCTCTACATCGGTTATAGGTATGATTGTCTATATCTTATATCCCTCCTTTGAATGAGGCCTAAAATTATTTGGAAGCCTATGTTTAACCACTTCTCGCACACCCTCAAAAGATCATAAAAATATTTAAAAAATTATTTTGAGCCCTCTCAAAATTAAAGGGAGTGAAAGGGGTCACCTATAAGTTTCTCGATGACATGTTGTCCATCCAGAATTTTGACACGGGAATCAGCCGAAGTAACCACAACTTCAGACGGGTTCGATGGAGAAAACTACATGTCACAAGATTAAATCACTTTACTAACTTATATCAAACATATCATTATATTAATGATAAGAACAATGAAATTTAGCATCAAAGTTAAATGTCACCTGGAAACCGGTTATCTTCTTTGGCTCTGCTTTTACTTTAGTATGCAACTCAATTTGCTCCTTTTGCTCAAGCTTGCCATCTAAAATAACAAGATCCATAAACTTGTTGAACCAACAAACTGAAAACCGTTACAAAAAAATGAGTATAGTAGTCCTTACCGTTAGTACTATACGACCTACAATTCCCGTTATGTAACCCAACAATTGCACCCTTCGTAAAACAACACGAAACATCAATTACTTATATAGATAATGATCAAAATTACCGTTAAAACCATAACAAGTTATGTAAAATCGCCACAAATCGACATACCTTTCCATCAGGATAATAACATAAAGCAGTTATCATATCTTGAAGATCACTCGAATCCACAACTTTCTTACTTGATACACTCCAAATTCTAACTTTTTTATCTAACGAACCGCTTATAAAATAATCATCATCTGCCGGATTAAATTGTATACAAGTCACTGCCACAAAACATGCTTCGTCGTGAGATTAATGTGACAATTTCTTGAGATTAATATAGGATTACACACTAAAAATTGTTTTAATTAAAAGTTGTGATTACCGTAATCGCTATGTGCAAATTCTTTTAAACAGTTGTTCTTCTTGATATGCCATAGCCTTACAGTTTTATCCATTGAAGATGAAAGTAGAAGCTGCCAATGGTCACATAAATCTTGACTTTATGCTAACAACATAGGTAGCGATAAGAAAATAGGAACAAGAAGTTTACGAGTAACGGAGTTTAGTAATGTTTTATATAAAATAATTTAATTTTTCGCTCGTAAAAAGAAAATCATAATATAATTTTTAGATTTTCTGACTCCGTTACTGTCTGTAATGTTGGTGCCGAATAGAAATTTAACCTGAGATCTCGACCAAGATAGATCCAAGACATCTTCTTGGTGACCTTTGAATGTGCACACAGGTTTTTCCGATAGCCCAAACATACTTTCGGGTACTTTAACGTACTTTGGTGCTACTTTATTCTTTTTATTGTTTTTTAATTTTTTCTTCTTTTTGGATGGTGTGGTCGAAATTTCGGGAGCACCAGCAGAATCCTTGTCGTCCCCTGAACGCATTGACATAACATCACATTCTTGTACTTCCCAAACATGGATAACCTTATCCTCACCACCCGATGCCAAATAACGACCATCAAAACTAAATCCCATTGTCCAAATCGATCCATCGTGAGCCTTGAGTTCTTGACATAGGTTTAATGCCGTGAACTCCTTCAATGGTTTTCCAACAACTTTAGCTTTCACCCATTCTGAATTCGCATTCTTGTCGTTAGATGATTTCTGTTTTACACTTTTTTTCTGTTTAGACGTTTTTGGTTCCATGCTCTTTTTCTGTTTAGACGTTTTCTGTTCACCATTTGGTTTTTGGTCTCCGTTGGATTTTGAAGATGATGATGAAGATTTATCGACCGTTACACCATTTTCCTTTTCTTTTTCTTTTTCCTTTTCCTTTTCGCTTTTTGATACGCTCATCGAACCCTTTAAATTCTTCAAAAGTGCAGCCCCCTTCTTCTTGCTATTTATAAGGCTTTTGCTAACATAACCCAATTTGCTATTCTCTTTATCGTTTTTCTCGCGGCTTGCTCTACGCATTAGTTCCTTCACTATAGGCGATTGCCCAACGCTATTCTCAAATTCATCCATTGTGAGTTGCTTCTCTGTTTCTAGATCACTCACTTTATCCGACATCTCATCTTCATTAGACTCTTTAACCACAAATTCCTTATCGGTGTCTACATTTTTTATCAAGATGAAAGTATCCAATTGTGTGCTCGATGTAGCTTGTTTGGCGTTGGACGCTGAAGCCTTTTTCGGTTGCTTGGTGTTAGAGTTGCAAACTCTAATAATGTTGGCATACTGATAGGATGACCCGACTGATGTTGGTACTAATTCGGATGATGTTCTAGTAAGGCGTTGTTTAGATATAGATCCAATCATTTCCTGTTTTCGTCCTTTTGTTCGGTAGGAACTTGTTTCTAGGTCACTATCAGATCTAGAGCGAACTAACACTAAAGGAAAGGTATGAACCTGAGCTTGAGCCTCAGGCTGATCTTGAGTCTTAGTCTGAGGTTCAGGTTCAGGTTGAGCCTGAGGCTCAATCTGAAGCTTAGGTTCATGTTGAGATTTAACATGAACCTCAAGTTGAAATTGAGCTTGAGCTTGAGCCTGAGCCTGAGCTTGTGGTTGTGGTTCCAACTTTTGCGGTTTACGCTCAAGTTGTTGTTTTGATTTCTTAATATTAGGCGAAGGTTCTTCTACCACCGGAGCTGCTTTTGGTTTTCCGTTTGCAATGTTTGTGTTTGGGTTAGAAATAACCGGTATTGTCGAAGCCATTCTTTTTGTACTCACTTTGTTAAATTTGGTGCTAGTTGTGCTAGCCACCCGAGCAAAATCTTTATTGCTATTCAACCCCATTCCTTGTAAAAGGTTCCTTCTTCGGTCAGTGATTGATCCCGGTGCAACCATCCACATGTCATGGTTACGCAAGGTTGGGGCTGCAACCATAACATTTTGAGGTTTCTTGATTGAATACGAGGGAATGTTTTGGGAAAAAGACATGTGTGTTTCATTGAATTGTAGGCCGTCATCATCATCACTATCATCATCAAATTCACATAATGGCATGTCGAGAGGGACAACCGCCGAGATACGATTGGTGCTTTCATAGAAATCATCATCGTCGTCATCATCATCATCATCATCATCATCATCATCATCAATGAAATCATCTAGATTATCCCATTTCAACGTTACCGTTCTTTTCTGCATTTTTGCAGGTTTCTTCAATAGCAAAATCTCACGGGTGTTTCATATATTCATATTGAATTTAATCTGAAAAGTTATTTTTCTTTATGTTTTCTTGCAAATTCACGTTTTTGTTCTTTAAGGAATGTGAGGATACGAGAAAAAGAAGGGCTCTTTTGGTTGGCTTAACTTATTTGTATTTTTTTTTATATATTGAACCGTATTTAAGTAATTTAAATTTATGTTTTATTTTGAGGTTGTCTTTATAAAACAAGTCGTGTTATTGTTAAGGATTAAGCAAGTGTTGCAAAAATTTTTAATTACAAGATTAATAAATCTAAACCTAATTAAATCGGTTTAATATAATTTTAGTCCCCCCGTCATACATTGGGTTATTAAAACTAACTCGTTTAGTAACATGTTCGGTTTAGGATTAAACTCTTTGACGTCATGATTAATTAAATAGATTTAAGTTGAGATGTATGTGTGCTTCCTATTAGCCTCTGGTTATGGGTTCGAATCATGTTGTGAACAATATAATATAGATTTATAATTAATTTAAAAGATGTGTGTGTTTTGAAGTAATAAACACAATAATTAGGATTTGGTATTTTTGTTATTACACAATTCATGTTATTAAAATTCAAATAAATTACACATGTTTATGATTATGTTTAAACTAATTATATTGAAAGCAATTAAATTATAGCAGTATATATATATATCTATTTTCAACCCTTGTTGATAGTAAATACAGTAAATTTCACAACTTCATTCCACCGGAATCATAACTTCATTAGTCCTAAACGGCGGCAACGTCAACCACGGTGGATTATACCTTCCCAACACATATTCTCCGGCAACTTTATACCCATCTTTCTCCAAACCCCTCTTCAACTTCTCCACCTTCTCCGCCACCACTGGCGTTGATGCCACCCCACTAAACACCACCACCGCATACTTCCTCTCTCCCTCCTCCCTTATCACCACCCTCTCATCCACAGGCGTCGGCACCTCCTCCGCCTTTTTATACTTCTCCGGCAGTATAAACTGCATCGTCACCCTTCCTCCGTTTTCCTTGGTCACCACCGGTGTAGTCATATCTATCTTTTCTGCGGCCTTTGTAATCACCGGAGCCGTCATGTCGATCTTTTCCGGCTTGGTGTTTTGTGGGTTGTTGGATTAATCCAGAATATTTTATTAAGTTTATTAAAGTTTTATTTAAGTTAATTAAAGTTTGTTTTTCTGTTTCAAGAAAAGAATGAGTCAAGGCCATGTGGGCCACTTATTCCTGCATTATAGGCAGTTTAGAGAAGTGGATTAATGCCCCACGTTTGCTTATTTTCAGCTTTGAAGTTTAGGATAAATAGGACTGTTTTGCTTTGTAATTTGAAAAGTGTGAAATACTAGAAAATTGCTCCATCTCTTCCTGTTCATTTCGTGAGTTTCATTAAGAGAGTACACCACCATAAGTTTACATTTGGTATCAGAGCACAACCTGGTGCATGCCAAAATATCAACCAAAGACAATAGAGATGGGAGATAAACCGGAGAAAGAAAGTCAGATTTCCTTGCAATACCCGATGTTGTCTCGATCCAACTATGCCGCATGGGCCATGAAAATGAAAGTGTTCATGCAGGCACAAGGGGTTTGGGAGGCTGTCGAACCCAAAACCGCACGAGAAGTGGTTGACGTGAAGAAAGATAAGATGGCAATGGCGGCCATCTACCAAGGAATACCGGAAGATCTCCTATTGGCTTTGGCAGAAAAGCAGACCGCGAAAGGTGTCTGGGTGGCGTTAAAAACCATGTTCATGGGTGCGGATCGAGTAAAGACAGCTCGAGTCCAAACGTTAAAGGCGAAGTTCGAAATGTTGAACATGAAAGAAAATGAAACCATCGATGAATTCACCACGAAGGTGAACAACGTGGTGAGCAACATACGGACACTAGGTGACAAACTCGAGGAAGACTATGTTGTGAAAAAATTACTTCGAGCCGTGCCATCAAAATTTATGCAAATAGCCTCCACCATCGAACAATTCGCTGATTTAGACAGCATGTCGGTGGAAGAGGTTATCGGAAGATTGAAAGCCCATGAAGAGAGAGTGCGTGGGCAAGGTGAAAACAGTGACGGGAAATTACTCTTGACACATCAAGAGTGGCTCGATAAAACTAAGAAGAAACCCAATGAAGACCAAAGATCGTCACATCGGGATAACCGGCAAAACAACTACCGTGGACGAGGTAGGGGCCGGGGCAGAAATGGTTCATTCAATGGCCGGGGAGGCCGTCGTGGTGGTGGTAACTACCAATCACGAGAAGGAGGAGGACGTGGGAAATCAACAATCCGAGATATCACGAAGGTGCAGTGCTATAATTGCCAAGAGTTTGGGCATTATGCATCGGATTGTAAAAACCCACATCGTGAAAGATATCAGGAGCCAAACCTTTCACAAACTTTTGATGAACCTGCACTACTACTAAGTGCGTGTAATACCACTGAAATAATTGAAGAAGTATTCCTGAATGAAGACAGGGTAACACCAAAATTAAGATCAAGTGAAAATGAAACAGTGGGGAGTAATATGTGGTATCTAGACAATGGTGCTAGTAACCACATGACGGGAGAAGAAAGAAAATTCCGTGAAATTGACAAAACCGTCAAAGGCTACGTGCGGTTTGGAGATGGTTCTAGAGTTCGTATAGAAGGAAAGGGCTCAATATTGTTTCAATGTAGAAACGGTGATCAAAGGCTGCTGCAAGATGTATACCACATCCCAAGCCTATGTAACAACATCATAAGCTTGGGACAATTGGCCGAAGGTGGAGATAAGATACTGATTTATGGTTCATTTTTATGGGTTCATGATCAAACAGGGAGATTGCTTATGAAAGTACGAAAGGCTGCAAATCGCCTTTACAAAATTGTACTCAACGATCTTGGCTCGGAGTGCCTACTCGGAGAAGAAAACAGTCAAGGATCGTTGTGGCATGCGCGACTCGGCCATGTGAATTTTAATTCACTTGAAATGATGTCAAAGAATGAAATGTTGGGTGGATTGCCAAGAATTGACAACAGCTCACAATTTTGTCAAAGTTGTCTTACGGGGAAACAAACGAAAACCCCGTACCCAAATCAAGCAGTGTACAGGGCAAACAAGAAGCTAGAATTGGTTCACGGCGACCTCTGTGGACCAATTTCACCGCCCACTCCAGCAGGAAATAGGTACTTCTTACTCCTTGTTGATGATTTCAGCCGAGTTATGTGGATTTACCTAATGAAATCAAAGGACGAAACCTTCGGTATTTTCAAGAAATTTCGTGCTCTTGTAGAAAATGAAACAGGGGAAAAGTTAAAGACTTTCCGGACGGACCGAGGTGGGGAATTCTTGTCCAACGAATTCACCACTTACTGTGAAGAAACGGGTCTAAAGCGGCATTATACGGCACCTTACTCCCCACAACAAAATGGAGTAGTAAAGAGACGAAACAGAACAGTCGTCGAGATGATGAGAACAATGCTAAACCACATGAAAATACCCAAATCGCTATGGGGAGAAGCAGCAAGACATGCGGTATACGTGCTCAATCGGGTGTCAATGAAAGCCTTGAAGAAACAGACACCTTTTGAAGCTTGGTCCGGACGGAAACCTAACATCGAGCACCTTAGGGTATTTGGTTGTATCGCTCACACAAGAGTGAATAAAAGCCACCTGCGATAACTCGAAGACAGAAGTAAACCGATGGTATATTTGGGAAGTGAATTTGGCAGCAAAGCCTATAGGCTGCTTGATACTGAAACGGGAAGAATTTGTGTGAGCAGAGATGTCCACTTTGAAGAAGATAAGGGATGGTCATGGGAAAACACAGAGAAATTCAAGGGATTTGTTGAGCAGCCGTTTGTGTTAGAAGGTTACTGTGATGATGGTTCTAGCCAAGATAGCGGCGGTGAAGGGGAACCCTCAGACGTTCTTGAAGGTGAAAGTTGGGCAAATGAAATAAGCCCATTACAACAAGCCCACTACGATGAACAATTTAGCCTACAAGAACAACCCAATTCGCCTTCTGCTTTACAAACCCATGACACATCTCCAGCCCACACCACAACACAAATCCATACCCCTAGTCAATCTAATAATCATGTTTCTCCGATTACGAACCCTAACACCCCAATCAGCTCTGTTAGGTCACAACAACCCTGTTTTAATGTTAATTGATAGAGTATTATACTTAGAGAAATATTAGAGTGATTACACAAGAATATAGTCAATGTATAAATCCACTAAGTGTGGCTTGTTGCGGAATAACAAGACCACTAATCAATTACAAAGATATAAAAGTGTAAAGTGAATTGGGTGAGTACTCCTTTGCAAGATGATCTCTATTTATAATGTTATAGAGATCTTACATAATGAGCAAAGGAGTAACCGAAGGACTAAGTAAGGAAAATGACTAAGATCAAGGGATTTGATCTTAGTCCGTTACTATACTGAGTATCACTCAGTCCTTCTACTCAGTCCTTGTACTCAGTATCACTATCTGATACTGAGTACTGATACTGAGTTCCAATACTGATCACTCAGTATCAGACCTAAACTTAGCTATATTATTCTACATATAAATCAAAGCTAGTCTAGGTTGTTTTGTTATCTTAAGATCTAAAGGGGCAAGGCTTTTTGCCTTAACAATCTCCCCCTATCTAATGATAACAAAACAATTACAAAGTGATAAACAAAAATTACAACAGCATAGGTAACAATATCTTCTTCTTCATTTGCTGTTGATGGCTTCATTTTCATAGAAGACTTCTTGTTTGATGTGGACAAACTCTTCTCTGCTTTTGAGTTCCTCCCTTCTGCTATTCAGTACTGCAACAATCTTCTTTCTGAACCAAGAGTCTTCTTTCTTGGTGATCATCCATTTTAGTCCAACAAGGTGACTGATTTGAGCTCTTGGAAGATCTTCTTCAGAAATGAAGCATTCTCTATCCTCTGAGTCAGTATACATATATCCAGAAGTTGGATATATGACACTCTTTTGATCCTGAAAGACAAGGTTAGGAGGAAGAGGATACTTTCTAAGATACTTGTATGTATGAAGGCATTCTGGTCTGTTGTTTGAGTAAGCCTCAGTCATAACACTGAGGGTTCTGTACTCTATTTCATAAAGTAAATCCTTCTCATAACATACTGCAGCTACTGCACAGATCTCATCCAAGACTATTTGATCATAAGTTGATTTCTTTGGAAGCTCTTTGATCAGTCTTGTGATCTTCACCCAGTCTTGAAGACCAATTCTTTGAATATCATGAATAAATATCTTCATGGGGGGACTGGTTAAGCCAGTACAAGTGATAGTAATTCTTCCTTCTTTGAGCTTCACTTTTACCTTATTGACATCCAGATTTAACCAATGTATCCCCCTTACATTTTGAAATGTTTTGGTCCTCAAGAACTCCTTTCTTTGTTCCTTATACTGAGTCCTAGCAGCAACCATATTCCAATAATGTTGAATATGGTCTGGACCCTTTCTTGAGATTCTATGTGAAGGACCAGGAGTATCAGTATCTGGGTCAGATTCTGGTTCAGTTTTGACTCCCAACTCTTGCTCATATAAAAATCTTTCTTGTTCTGCCCAGAGTTGTTGAGGAGTCAGTCTTGGAGCCTGCTCGGTATCACTGTCCCTTGTAAGAACAGGTCTTCTTTGTCTTGTTACCAGAGGAGCAGATTCCTCACTTGATTCAGAAGAAGTGAGAACAGCATTGATAGGTCTTCTTGATAAGGAACTCCTTCTTCTAATTACCAGATTTTCTGGTTCTTCATCATCCGAGGATGATGATGAAGAACTTTCTTGTTCTACCAGATTTAGTGCATAGTTTACTAAATCTGGTTCTTCATCTTCATCATCAGCAATAGGCCAGATGAAAGGCCTATAGACCACAATTTGTAAATTATTCTCTTCAAGAGCAGGTGGCTCAGAATAAGTTTGCTGTGGTTGGTCAGTATGAGTCTCCCCCTGAGCAGATGGCTCAAGTGGGTCTTGAACTTGTAATGCTGACCTTGTTCTTTGTCTTCTTCTCTCATACTGAATGCGAAATGGCTCAGTATGAGGGCTTTGCTGATGTTGTTGTTGTGGAGGTTGATCTTCATTCAATCTTCTTCTTTTCTCCCCCTGAGCAGAAGGCTCAGTTTGATCAACCTCAGTATCTCTTTGTCTCTTCTCCCCCCTTTTGTTATCATTTGATGAGGAGGGAAGAGGATCAGTATCACCACCCATGTCCCCTTCAGGTTGTTCAAGAGTAGGGGAGGGCATGGGCTCAGTTGCAGCATCAGTAGCACCAGCACCTCCTTCTCCTTCTCCTTCTTCATTGTGGTCACCATGTGAGAATGGTGGAGTTTGTGGAGGCTGCTGTGGTTGTTGAAGTAGTGAGACTGACTGTTTGATAGAGTCAATATCACCACTCATCTTGTCCATTCTGGCTAGTATTGTATTTTGAGTTTGTTGGATGGCCAGAATGTGCTGCATGATTGCTTGCAGAGTCACTTGGTCTGCTACAGCCTGAGATGCCTGAATGCCCTGCACAGATGGTGCTAAAGAAACAAAAATATAAAACTGGTTAGAAAGAAAGGTTTATCAAATAGAATTGTGGTGTTGTTTAATTCTACAATCATATAAACAGAGTTTGTGAAGTCTGTATTTCATCTGGTATAGGATGAAATATTGTGGACTTGTGCATAGCATGTGTAAGAAGATTTTAGTAAAGGTGAGTGTGAAAATTTAAGTAGCTCAGTATAGGATAAGTCACATTTACTAAAAGGTTTGGGTGTGTGAATTCGAAGCCTGGGATGTGCTTCTTGTTATTTTCAATGTTTATCACTCGGTATGAGAGTGATAACAGAAATGTGGCTAAACCCCATGGGAAATTTTTGGATTTTGTGGCTTAAGGGTTTGGGATCATTTCTTGAATGATGCTACCCAACTCAAAAATAAGTTGGACATTATTCAAGCAGCACCAGTGGGTGTCAGTATGACATCAACCACCATTGTCTCTTTAAATGTTGAGACAACTGTAGACTGACAATGATCAATTTAGTGTGCTCAGTATATGAATTTTGCATAGCAGCAGTGGGCTAGCTATGTTGGCCATAAAAGGATATATATTTGAAAGATCGTTTGAGACTTTGGTCAGTATTGAGTTGGTACTGGCCAATACTTAGTCTCTATTTGGGAATGAAATATATATATATATATATATAAGTTTAAGGGCTTTTTAGAAATTCATACCTGAGACTCTGTCAGATTCCCTTCTAGCATCTGCAGAGGTCGGTGCAGGATCATGTGTTTGTTGATGTGCAGCACCAACATCTTCAATACCGACCTCTATGTCATGCTGAGCACCTTCCATTGTAGTTTGTGCATACTGAATCTCCACATCAAGAGGAACATGAGGTTCCTCAATTGGTTGAGCAGATGGAGGTAGTTCTGGACTTGGAAGGTCAGCGGTGGCTGCAACTAGGCTTTGGGCTTGAAGAGAGGCAGTTAATGATGGAACATTTGCAGGCGGCACCTCCTCAGATGATAAGTTTCCCATAATGATAGGAGAGAGATTCCTTCTTCGTCTATGAAGAACCAATGGTGTGTCTTCTGAGGACTCAGTTTCAAAAACGGTTTCAATATGAGGAGCAGCAGGATCTTGTGCAGGTGGAGAGATAGTTGGTTCTTGAACTTGTGGAACATCCTGCATCTCAATATCGTGACCAGCCTGGGCTCCATTGCCACTATTATCATCATTATCATCATCACCATCATTGTCTGACTCAGTATCAGACATATCTTCTTCATCATTTATATGTTCTTGAACAATGGCCCACATAGGAGGACTTAGAAGAGGCTCTCCTTCTCTTGGCCTATAAAAGAAAATCTTCTCACTAAGCGGAGGAAGATCAACTCTTGGACTATGAAAATCATCATAAATGTGTGTGGGCATTGAGTGTTGAAAGATGAGTGATAGAAATCTGCAGAAAGGGACATTGCATTCCCTTGTGTTTGCTCGGACCAGAGTAGCTAATTCATTGAAAATTAGGCGAGCAAAATCAATATTTCTTCCATAGTACAGAGCATGTACTATTTGCATCCCAAATTCGTTTATTTGGTCCAAAGCTCCCGTCTTGTGGGTCATACATCGAATTATTGTTGTGATGAGAATACCCCACATAGGACCAAATTCATTTCTTTTGATTGTGCCAGTTGTTCCTCTTCAACCCAGAAATGGCAGTACAGAGCGTGCCTCTGATCTATCAACAAATGGGTCATACTGAGCTTGGGCGGGAAGTCTCAGTGCTTCACGAATGATTGCAGTAGAAACAAAAGCTCTTCTTTGATCCCTAATTACCCATCCAGCAATCATATCTGGAGAATCGAGTGTGGCAGAGTACCAAAACTCGCATAACATTTCTGGGTAAATTGCTCGAGGAGATAATGTCAGTGCACGAGCAATTGGGCAATGCTTCATAAAAGTCACGATGTTCGTGAATTCTTGGCATACCCAGGCTTGAGGAATATTGAAATTTGCTGTGATGTTGTTCCTCGCAAACCTGGGTACTTCATTATTTCGAAATTGGATTTCCGATTCAACGTCTGGAGCAACAAAAGTATAATTCGCCATCTGTGATTTTGATTTGAAAAAGTTTGCTTGCTAAGAGAAAGTGAAATCGTTAATCGCAGAGAGAATTGAAAATGAAAGAAAGAAATAACAGTTAAAAAATTTGAAGTAAAAATAAACGGTTATTTATAGGAAATTTGAAAGATAATTAAGGTATTGGGAAGTAAAAACGGCTGATTTGACTGCCTTATCCTCTGCCAACGGTAACTTTCTTAATAAGAAAGGTTACCGTTTGAGCAGTATAAGGATTAAGCTCGGTGTAAGAGCCGTCATACCCCAATACCGAGTTAAAAAAAATTAATTTTTAAAAATTTTAAAAAATATAAAAACAATTAATTTACTCTTGAAATTAATAAAAAAAATAAAAAATTTAAATTTTGATGATAGCAGACAAGTGATACTGAGTGGTCAGTATCAACAGGAGTGATACTGAGCGCTCAGTTTTAAAGAAATTTAAGAAAGATTAAGGATTCAACATACCTAATTGCCCTAGTAAATACATAAACCTTTCCTCAGGAAGAGGTTTAGTAAACACATCAGCCAATTGTTCATTTGTTGGTACATAATCTACTTCAACCTTACCTTTTTCCACATTATCTCGAATAAAGTGGTGTCTGATATCAATGTGCTTGGTTTTGGAGTGATAGACTGGGTTCTCTGTGATAGCAATAGCACTCTTGTTATCACAATGAATAGGAGTCTTATGAAAGTTGAACCCATAGTCTAAGAGTTGATACTGCATCCATAATAATTGAGCACAACAACTTCCTGCAGCAACATATTCTGCTTCTGCTGTGGAAGTTGCTACCGAATTTTGTTTCTTGGATGACCAGCCAACTAGTCTTCCACATAGGAATTGACATCCTCCACTTGTGCTCTTTCTGTCCAATCTACAACCTGCAAAATCTGCATCTGTGTACCCTTCAAGGTCAAAGTTTGAGTCTTTGGGATACCAAAGACCCAGGTTAGGAGTACCTGTAAGATATCTAAAGATGCGCTTAACTGCTTTCATGTGTGATTCTTTAAGATCAGCCTGATACCGAGCACACAAATATGTGGCAAACATGATATCAGGCCTACTAGCAGTTAAGTAAAGTAAGGAACCAATCATACCTCGGTATGTGGATTGACATACTGGTTTACCAGTTTCATCCTTACTTATCTTATCCTGAGTACCCATAGGAGTGTGCATGGAAGATAAATTTTCAAATTTGTATTTCTTTAACATGTCATGCACATACTTACTTTGATTTATAAAAGTGCCATCAGGCTTTTGTTCAACTTGTAAACCAAGAAAGTAAGTAAGTTCTCCCATCATACTCATCTGATACTGAGTTGACATTATCTTAGCAAACCAGTCACACATTGACTTGTCAGTGGAACCAAAGATAATATCATCTACATATATCTGAATGAGTAAGATGTCAGAACCTTTCCTTTTTGAAAATAATGTTTTATCAATTTTACCTCTTGTAAATTTATTTTCAATAAGATACTCAGAAAGGGTGTCATACCAGGCTCTTGGAGCTTGTTTGAGCCCATATAGAGCTTTATCAAGCTTGAAAACATAATTAGGAAATTTGGGATCAACAAAACCTGGAGGTTGTTTAACATAAACTTCTTCTTGTAGTTTTCCATTTAGAAAAGCACTTTTGACATCCATCTGATAAACTTTGAAATTCTTAAAGGCTGCATATGCAAGATACAACCTAATAGCTTCAATTCTTGCAACTGGTGCAAAAGTTTCATCATAGTCAATGCCTTCTTCTTGCCTGTAACCTTGAGCAACTAACCTTGCTTTGTTTCTGATGACAACACCATCCTTGTCCATCTTGTTTCTGAACACCCACTTAGTACCAATAATAGTTTTGCCAGAAGGAGGTGGTACTAAGTTCCAAACTTTGTTTCTTTCAAACTCTGTGAGCTCTTCTTGCATAGCCTCTACCCAATCTTCATCTAATAAAGCTTCATCAGCTTTCTTTGGTTCAATGGTAGATAGAAAACTTGAGAAGAAACAAAAGTTTGCAGTTGCTTGGGTTGGAAATTCTAATTTTCTTCTTGTTTGGACACCTTCTTCAATAGGACCAATAATGTTTGAGTGTGGATGGTCTATGTGTTCCCTTAAATTGTTTCCTAAGGGAGAATTTGAAATAGGATCAACAATATCTTGTTGATTTGGTGTGTTGTCTGTCTGATACTGAGTGGAATTCTGATCAGTATTAGACAGTGCAGGTTGCTGTTCATCTTCATTTTGCAGAGTTGATGTGGATTCTTGTGAAGTGTTGGATGTTTCACCTTCTTCATAAATAGAGTGGTTCAGATCATTAGTTGGAAACTCAGTATGGAGGTCTTCTGTTAAGGGAACCTCAGTATTAGTCTCATTTGAGTGATACTGAGTTTGAACTTGATCAGTTTCATTAAACTTATTAGGCATAAAGTGTGGATGAAACTTAGGCTGTTCAGCAATGGAGTGTTCTGGATTGCATAGAATATCTATGCCACTTATGTCTTCACTTGCTGAGGTAGAATGCTCATTCTGATCTTCATCGAATGTGACATGAATGGATTCTACAATCATTTTGGTTGAGTGGATATACACTCTGAAAGCTTTAGAGTGTGGAGAGTAGCCCATGAACACACCTTCATTTGCTTTGGGAGCAAATTTATTGAGATTTTGTTTTGTACTGAGTACAAAGCATTTACTCCCAAAGATATGGAAATATTCCACATTAGGAATCTTGCCATTGTATAACTCATATGGAGTCTTCAGATGTCTTTGGACTATAGTGGCTCTATTCTGAGTGAAGTTTGCACAGTTTACAGCTTCAGCCCAGAAACTCAGTGCCAGTCCAGCATGGCATAATAAAGTTCTTGCAGCTTCAATCAGTGTTCTGTTCTTTCTTTCTACAACACCATTTTGTTGTGGTGTGTAGGCTGCAGAGAAGTTTTGAATGATTCCTTTTTGTTCACAGAAATCTGCTAATACTGAGTTCTTAAACTCAGTACCATGGTCACTTCTAAGTTGCTTGACCTTGTTGCCTTTTTGAAGTTCCTCTCTTTTTATAAAGGCAATGATTTCTGTTGTTGCATCTGACTTAGTCTTGAGGAAGATGACCCAAGTGTATCTTGAGAATTCATCAACTAAGACTAGAGTATAGATATTTTTGGCCAAATATGGTGTGCTGATAGGGCCAAAAAGATCCATATGTATCATAGTAAGAGGTTCATTGATGGAATGATTGACTTTAGATTTGAATGAACTCTTCTTCTGCTTGCCCATTTCACATGCTGAGCATAACTTATCTTTCGAATAAGTAATTGTGGGCAATCCTCTCACCAGTTTCTTCATACTGAGCTCGTTGATATTTCTAAAATTGATGTGAGAGAATTTCTTGTGCCATAGCCAATGTAATTCTGGCTTGACTTTAGAAAGCAGGCATACTCGAATAGTTGGGTCTATTTCAGATAGGTTGACCACATATACGTCTTTTTCTCTTCTAGCAATGAGTACAGGCTGCCCTTTATCATTGTAGATGATTCCTGCAACCTTTCTGAATCGAGCTTCATTGTCATCATCACACATCTGGCTGATACTGAGCAGATTGTGTTTTAGACCCTCTACATAGGCAACTCTTTTAAAAGTTATGTTGCCTACCTTGATCACACCATAACCTCTTGTCTTTCCCACCGAGTCATCTCCAAACTTGACAGAAGGACCCTTCTCTGGAGTATAATTGAGAAGGTATTCCATACTGCCTGTCATGTGTCTTGAGCAGCCACTATCTAAGTACCACTTTCTGTCACCCTGCACAAGACACAAAATAAGAGTTAGTTCTTTTTAGGAACCCATTTTTGAATGGGACCTTTGGTGGGATAAACACAATTTGACTTGATCTCTTTATGTGGAGAGGTCGGTATCACTTCAGGGGTAACTTTAGAAGTTTTCTTTGGTGATACTGACTTAGTTTCTCTCCTTTTCTTTGGTACTGAGTACCTAGGACTTGAGAGATCAGTCCAGCATTCATCTCCCTTATGACCAGTATGATGACATCTATAACATTTTCTAGGTCTATTTCTAAACATATTTTCATATGGTATTTTAGAAAACTGTTTCACTTTTGGTAGGTCAGTATGAACGAGTTTTGCAAATTGTTTACTTAAAGATTTGACCTGATCACCAAGTGTTTTTAAAATGTTAATTTTGTTATTTCTAATAGATGTATTAACATTGTTTTTAACTGGTTTAGGAGATGGAGGATCTGGTTGCTTATTTTTATTTGGCAGAGAAGTCTTTCTAATATTATTAGTGGTAGACTTCTTGTCTTTGCCAACCAAAGACCTAGTTGAAGTTGTCTTTTGTTTATCATGTTTTGAAGGAACAACTTTAACAGGTTCTTTAGATGACTTAGTATATAATGTTTCTGTTCCTGCAACTTCTGTATTTGATGAAACATGTGAGATAGAAGTTGTCTTATTATCATTATATAATTCAAAAGTTGTTGTATTAAATAATAATTCAAAAGGTGGAACAGCAGAAGTGTCATACTGAACTATTGGTAGCTCGGTATCAGAAATTTCTGTTATTTGAAATTCAATACTGAGTTCTTGTAGCTCAGTATAGCACTTTGAGCAGATGGAAGGACCAATAGGTTTTTCTAAAATTTCATTTTCTTCATCATCTGATTCAGTTTGACATCCAACTTCACATAAAGTTTTAGCTTTTACAAAATTAATAGGGTTCATAGTAGAAAACTCTTCAAATAAATCAGCAAAATTGTTCCTGTTTTTAGATTGAGGATCAACACCAAGTGCAGCCCTCACATTTTCTGGAAATTGTTCATTTAAACATTTATTTAATTTTATTGAAGCATTTCCCCAAGATTTACACTGTTTTTCAAATTTCTCTTTTTCAAGTTTGTGTAAATGAGCTTTATCAGCTAATCTTTGGTTAATGTCTTTTAAATCTGAAAAATTTAGTTCTAAATCTTTATATTTTGCTAATTTATCCAAGTTTTCATTATTTGCTCTTTCAAGTTCTTTAATTGTTAATTTTAAAGCTTTTTCTTTTTGTACAGAAGTTTTAAGATCAACAAGCATATACTCAAAAATCTTGGTTTTTTCATTCACTGAATAAGTTTGAAAGGAACTTACCTTGTACAACTGAGTGGAATCCCAATCAGTATGAACACTCATCCTCTCAGCCTCTTTGATGCCTTTTCAAAGGAACTCTTCAAATCATCTTCAGTGAAAGCCATAAAGGCTTTATTCTCAATCTCTTCTTCATCATCACTTAACTCTTCATCCATCCAGGCTTCTGAGTAAAGTGCTTGATGAGGTGCTCCATTTCCTTCTGCCCTCTTTCCCTTGCTCCAATTCTTCAGCTTGACATATTTGTCTCTATATCTTTTTGCTCGGTATGCAATCTTGTCATTTTGGTCAGTCTCAGAAGACTTGGTATGAAAATTTGCAGCAATATGTCCAGGCTTTCCACACCTATAGCACAGACCTGATCTTGGGTCAGTATTAGAAGAGCTAACACCAAGCCTCTTCTTCTTCAACTGATCCAGCTTCATAGACATGAGAGCCATTTGAGTTTCAAGCTCTTCTGCCTCAGCATCAGCAAGATCAACTTCTGGTTCATCTGGCTCAGTCACAGTATAAGCCTGTTGCACAACTAGAGCCATGCCAGTGGAAGACTTGTCAGTTTTCTTCCAGTTGATCAGTCTTGCAGCATTATTCTCCTCATGATTCAGCATTAGACCATACAAAGTTTGAAGAGTGTATGACTCAATGTTGTTAGCAGCATTGACAGAGTTTGTCATGTCAAGAAATTGTTGAGGAAGACTATCCAGGAACTTTTGAACAAGCTCTCCTTCCTCTTTCACAATGCCTACACTGATTAAATCATGGATAACAGTGTTGAACCTGTTATAGAGAGTGGTGATGTCTTCATTTGGAGTTGAAAAGAAATTTTCATATTTCCTTCTCATGTTGCTTTTTCTTTGCAACTTCACCTTTGCTGTACCTTCATAGGTGACTGATAGGCTATCCCACATAGCCTTTGCTGTTGGCAATTTCATAATTGCATTAAGTATCTCTTTGGTAACAGCATTACCAATCACCCCTTTAGCTCTGGAGTCTAAAGCATACAACTGACGGTCAGTATCAGTCCAGTTGTGCTTTAGTTTAGGTACAGATCTTATGCCCTCAGGAGCATCATCAGTAGCAGCAACAGGTTCCACAGTTTGTGGAATGATGGGACCATCATTTAGCACAGTGAGCATCTCATGGTGAATAGATTCAAGATACCACTGAGCTTTGAGCTTCCATTGATGGAAGTCTTTTCCATCAAAGATGGGTACTCCCTTTCCAGACATAATTGGTGCAACAATTGTAGACATTTTGGATTTTTGAGTGTTGGAGGGATAGATGTAGGAAATGGCTGCCAGGGTTATAGATCGACTAAATAAGAGATTATTTAGCCTGCTCTGATACCAGTTGTTAGGTCACAACAACCCTGTTTTAATGTTAATTGATAGAGTATTATACTTAGAGAAATATTAGAGTGATTACACAAGAATATAGTCAATGTATAAATCCACTAAGTGTGGCTTGTTGCGGAATAACAAGACCACTAATCAATTACAAAGATATAAAAGTGTAAAGTGAATTGGGTGAGTACTCCTTTGCAAGATGATCTCTATTTATAATGTTATAGAGATCTTACATAATGAGCAAAGGAGTAACCGAAGGACTAAGTAAGGAAAATGACTAAGATCAAGGGATTTGATCTTAGTCCGTTACTATACTGAGTATCACTCAGTCCTTCTACTCAGTCCTTGTACTCAGTATCACTATCTGATACTGAGTACTGATACTGAGTTCCAATACTGATCACTCAGTATCAGACCTAAACTTAGCTATATTATTCTACATATAAATCAAAGCTAGTCTAGGTTGTTTTGTTATCTTAAGATCTAAAGGGGCAAGGCTTTTTGCCTTAACAAGCTCCCATGGCTCGAACAGTGATACCTCAGAGTCGACGGGCGGAGGTGCCCCCAAACGGTATCGGCGATTGTCGGACCTTTATAGACAAACGGAAGAACTCCATTTAACCGCTGATTCCGACGAACCGGTATCGTACTCGATGGCGAAGAAAGACCGGGAATGGGTAGCAGCCATGAAAACCGAATTGAGTTCGATTGAGAAAAACAGAACATGGAATTTGGTCCAATTACCACCGGGGCGAAAACCCATAGGCCTCAAATGGGTGTACAAGGTCAAACGAGACCCGACGGGAAGAATTTTAAAGTACAAAGCGAGGCTAGTAGCAAAGGGGTATGTGCAGAAACAAGGGATTGACATCGATGAAGTATTTGCCCCGGTAGCTCGAATCGAAACGGTAAGAATTCTATTGGCACTTGCAGGTAAGAACGGCTGGCTTGTTCATCATTTAGATGTTAAGTCAGCATTCTTGAATGGAAAGCTAGAGGAAGAGGTGTACGTGTCGCAACCGGAAGGATTCGAGCAGAAAAAGAAAAATAAACCAGACATGGTTTATAAACTGTCAAAGGCTTTGTATGGTCTTCGTCAAGCTCCCCGGGCTTGGAATGCACGATTGGATGCATACTTAAAACAACTCATGTTCACACGATGTGTACATGAGTATGCGGTTTACACAAGAAAGACAAAAGGCAAGGTACTGATCGTTGGTGTTTATGTTGACGATCTAATAGTCACAGGTGAAAGTGATGAAGAAGTGAAGATTTTTAAGCAACAAATGAATCGTGAATTCGAAATGAGTGACTTGGGTATACTATCATATTATCTGGGTATTGAAGTGTGCCAAAGATCGGATGGAATAAGCCTGAAACAGTCGAGGTATGCAAAAACTTTATTGCAGAAAACAGGAATGGAAGAATGTAATCCATCCGATACCCCAATGGAACACAAACAAGAATTGAGCAAAGATGAAGGTGGCGAGCTGGTGGATGCAACTGAGTACAGGAGTATTGTTGGCGGGTTAAGGTTCTTGTGTCACACCCGACCCGACATATCGTATGCTGTAGGGATTGTAAGCAGGTTTCTTGAAGCACCTACTGAATTACATCACCAAGCTGTAAAGAGAATCCTAAGGTATGTAAAAGGAACTCTTGAATACGGTCTAATGTACAAACGAAGCACTAGAAAAATTGATGTCACTGGATATTCGGATAGTAATCACGCTAGGGATGTAAATGATAGAAGGAGTACGGGTGGAATGGCATTCTACTTAAATGAAAGCCTCATAACCTAGAATTCACAGAAACAACATTGTGTTGCACTTTCCTCTTGTGAAGCCGAGTTTATGGCAGCAACATTGGCAACATGTCAAGGCATATATGGGTTCGTCGGCTGGTTCGGGAAATAACAGGTGAAAAATTGAGTCCAGTAACCATTTTTATCGATAATAAAGCAGCCCTTGAATTAGTGAAACACCCAGTTTTCAATGGTAGAAGCAAGCACATTGATACAAGGTTCCATTTCATAAGGGAATGCATTGAAAGAGGAGATGTAGTTGTCAAGCATGTACCAAGCCACGAACAAAGAGCAGATATCATGACTAAGCCACTTGCAAGAATTAAGTTCAAGGAAATGAAAGACATACTTGGAGTGAAGGACCTCAAAGATTCTGGATTAAAGGGGAATTTGTTGGATTAATCCAGAATATTTTATTAAGTTTATTAAAGTTTTATTTAAGTTAATTAAAGTTTGTTTTTCTGTTTCAAGAAAAGAATGAGTCAAGGCCATGTGGGCCACTTATTCCTGCATTATAGGGCAGTTTAGAGAAGTGGATTAATGCCCCACGTTTGCTTATTTTCAGTTTGAAGTTTAGGATAAATAGGACTGTTTTGCTTTGTAATTTGAAAAGTATGAAATACTAGAAAATTGCTCCATCTCTTCCTGTTCATTTCGTGAGTTTCATTAAGAGAGTACACCACCATAAGTTTACATGGGTTACCAAAAGCACCGATGTAGCTAGCTAGTATGGAAAAGCCGCCGTCTTTGTTTCCCTTGAGGTCGGCTGTTTTGGTAACCCATGTAAAAACTCGGCACCATAAGTTTACATGGGTTACCAAAAGCACCGATGTAGCTAGCTATTTAAGAAGTTTTTAAGTATATTAGGGCATGTTTGGGTTACCACAGATGGTGAGTATTTACGGATTTCGTAGTCGGCCGTTGACTGGAGGACTTGGAATTTCGGTGTTACCACCTTAATTTTACCGAAAACCATACCCATAGTTGTGGAAAAGAATTATGATTTTTTTTGCAAATTGGTGGTTGATTTGGGGTTTATGTAGGGAAACAACATATGAACAAGCGGTATGGAGTGAGCATGAGTCGTAGGGAGTTCATGAAACCACGTAGTCGATATTGGCTTTTCATGGAATTGAAATATTCGTGTGTTGACTTTTCAATATTGGAGGCGTTAGCTAGCTCGTTTCCTAGGAATGGGACTTAGATTAGTCCATCATACTTTATTTGCATAAAGGTAGCAAGCGAAATTAGTCGTTTCTTAAAACTGAAATTAGTAGATTAGATTTGGTTTAAGTCTAAAACCGTCTTATGCACACCTTTATTTTTTATTTTTTTACCACCTCTAAGATCATATTTGAGAAAACTTATTTAAGGAGTTTTTAAGCTTATTAGCTTATTAAATTTGAATATTAAAACAATATTCAAGCATAATAAACTAATATCTTAAAAACTTCTTAAATAAACTTTCCCAAACATGCCCTAATAAAATATGTATCACGATCTATTTTATAAGCAACAAGTGAACATAGAAAGAGAACTATTTTCGTTATCGATATTTACATGGATCGACCCATGTAGTGAATTGACTAAATGGGTCAATCTATCTGACATCTTATTGGGTCAGTGGATCCAATTTTTTACATGCCGGATCTTATAAATGGGTCGAACCAGGTCGAATTAAATCAAGACCACATTTTGAATAATTTATTTCTTCCATGAATATGGTTCTCTCCGTAATTAAAAATTTCAGCTTCCAAATTTGTATAAATTAAAGCTTATTCTAACTTATAGCTTAAGATCCATCTTTTAACTAATTTTGCCAAACATACTCCTAAATTCGATATGATCTCATAGCTATGAATTCTTTCAACTCAACTTGAGTTCAATATAGAAAAGTAGCTCAAATTATGTTTAATTAACAGTCTTTGATGTAAATTACATTTTATTTTGACCTTTTAATCTTAATGTGATAATGTTATATATTAAGTAAACGCTCTGTTACAGAATATTTAGATCACTGTAATTAAAACACAAGCAATCAAAGCAATAATAACAGAAAGTCCCACACAAGATTTGTAAAGCCGTCAACATAAAACAGTCCAATGTATTCTCACTGTCACATTTTGTAAAAGAAATGTATGTATACAAACATATTTAAATAAAAGATTATAAGAGAACCAGTATGATGTTTTAATTGTTCCTTAGTTCACAATACCATTTTTAACCCATTAAAATACCTCACTTAACACCATAAAGACAAAACAAAAAAACATAGATTTTGAGTTCCACCAACGAGATCAGAAAAGGGACGCAAATCGCACAATTCATAGGAGAATCAGGCATGTTCATCACTACTTTCTATTAATCACATTGGTTTGGACGAATAGAAAATAAGTTATGCTAATGTATCTATTTTCAAGATTTATTGATAGTAATATATCAACAAGAACATTGTGCGAATATAATTAAATAAAACTTAACCAGATTCATGCCACCGGAATCATACCTTCATTAGTCCTAAACTGCGGCAACGTCCACGGCGGATTATACCTTCCCAACAGATATTCTCCGGCAACTTTATACCCATCTCTCTCCAAATCCTCCTTCAATTTCTCCACCTTCTCCGCCACCACAGCCTCCGTCGCCACCCCGCTAAACCCCACCACCCCATACTTCCTCACCCCTTCCTCCCTTATCACCACCCTCTCATCCACCGGAGTCGGCACCTCCTCCACCGTTTTATACTTTTCCGGCAGTATAAACTGCATAGTCACCCTTCCTCCTGTTCCTTTAGTCACCACCGGAGCAGTCATGTCTATCTTCTCCGCCGCCTTTTCCGGCTTGGTGTTTTGTGGGTTGCCAAGTGCACCGATGTAGTTGGCCAGTATCGTAAAGCCGCCGTCTTTGTTTCCTTTGAGTTCAGTTGGATCGTAGGTTACCTCCGCCGCTATCGATGGTGAGTATTGACGGATTTCGTAGTCGGCCGTTGAGCGGAGGACTTCGAATTTCGGTGTCGCCACCGTGATTTTGCCTAATACCATACCCATAATTTGATAGAATTTTGTGGGTGTTTGCAGAAGGCGTGATGATGGTGGGTGGATTAATCGGGGCAAAACATGCGGTGAGGATCGAGGAGTGTCGTAGGGAGCTAATTTAACCACGTAGTCTAATTTTTCTTTTCTTTTTTCGATACTTATGTCATTATTGTTGAATTAATTTAGTTGCTAATTAAAAATTAATAATATTGCCAATGCATAATCATTGAAGCCTGTTCCTTCTCAGCGGCCCAAAATGTTTTCAGTTTCCTTGGGCCTGGCATAGGGAGCCCCGTTCGGCCCATTTATTTGGACTTTTAATAATTAACCTTTTTAGCCAGATGCCACTTTTATCCAACAATCAAGATAAATGGATTTGCATCGGGCCGACCTCCGAGTTTACGGTCAACGCTATGAGGAAAAAGCTTATGTTCGGGAATTATAACACTCAAATGAGACTCATTGGAACAAATTAGTTCCTTTTGCTTGGCAGATTATAAAAAAAAGAGCGAATTACATCTAAGGTCCCTGTAGGTTACCACTTATTGCAGCCACAGTCCCTAAACTTCATTAAGTACACTGGGAGTCCCTGGTGTTGCCATTTTGTTGCACCCGTAGTCCCTGAAGCAAACGTCCGTTAAAAAACCCTGTTAAATCACTCATGTGCATAGCACATGATGGGTAGTATGGTAATTGTCCACCCCTTCCTCATATTTAAACCCGAGTAAATTACATGGAAGGTCCCTGTGGTATACTACTTATTACAGCCTTAGTCCCTGAACTTCATTTATTACACCGGAAGTCCCTGGTGTATATGTTTGTGTTCGTTTGTATTCATTTCGTGTACGTTTGTATTTCTTTATGTTCGTTTATGTTTGTTACCCTCGTTCGCGAACCGTTCATGAACACTAAATTTTCTTAACAAACGAGCACGAACACAAAATTCCGTTCGATAAGTGTTCGCGAATCGTTCGTGAACACATTTTTTCCTTAACAAACGAACATGAACAAGACCCCACTCGTGTTCGTTCGGTTCGTTTACAGGCCTACAAACGAACACAAACAAGATTTTGTGTTCGTTTAGTTAAACAAACAAACACGAACAAATGCCCGTTCGTTCGTTTACGTTCGTGAACATCTGTTCGTGTTCGTTTGTTTACATTCGTTTGTTAGTGTTTATTTGAGTTTGTTTACGTTTGTTTGTGTTTGTTTCGTGTTCGTTTGTGTTTGTTTATGTTTGTTTCGTGTACGTTTGTGTTTCTTTATGTTCGTTTATGTTTGTTACCCTCGTTCACGAACCGTTCGTGAACACTAAACTTTCTTAACAAACGAACACGAACACAAAATTCAGTTCGAGAAGTGTTGGTGAACCGTTTACGAACACATTTTTTCCTTAACAAACGAACACGAACAAGGCCCCATTCATGTCCGTTCGGATTGACTTTTCAGGGGGTTGATGGCGCGACAATAAAGGTTGAAGTGTATACACCAGGGACTTCCGGTGTAATAAATGAAGTTCAGGGACTAAGGCTGTAATAAGTAGTATACCACAGAGACCTTCTATGTAATTTACTCGGGTTTAAATATGAGGAAGGGGTGGACAATTACGATACTACCCATCATGTGCTGTGCGCATGGGTGATTTAACAGAGCTTTTTAACGGACGTTTGCTTCAGGGACTACAGGTGCAACAAAATGGCAACACCAGGGACTCTCAGTGTACTTAATGAAGTTTAGGGACTGTGGCTGCAATAAGTGGTAAACCACAGGGACCTTAGATGTAATTCGCTCTAAAAAAAACGACTTCCAACAAAATTTAATCTCGACAAAAAACAAAAAAAAGGCACTGATTTAAGATCTCTTAGATGCCAAATTTGGCACAAAGATCTTGAATACGAGGCTCATCTTTTTCTCAAGTGGCATATAGCCAGAAAATCGTGAAATAACATGTTGGGTCTCATATGTTGTAACCAATAGTCTAGGGGTTCATTATGTAATTAGTCTAAACTTAAGCTTGGTATAAATACCTAGGTCATATCTAATTCCCCTAACATTTGCCCTATTTTGTAATTGTCAAATCCATAGCAAAGTGTTCTTAAGAAATTCTCCATCTCAATCTTCCATAATCTTACTTGTTAATGCTTAATTTATAGTTTAATCATTGAATCTCTATCTACAATTGGTATCAGAGCAAAAGTCTTAATTGATTCGATCCAAATCAGCTGTGATTAAGCAACTTTTTTGAAGATTTTGATGGGTTTTTGAAGATTTTGGTGAAAAAGTGCTCAAAAGTGGTATTAAATTCAAAATCAAATGTATGTTTCAAGTTTTTGATAGTATAACATTGTTCTATTACTGATTTCGCGCAAATCAGTAACAACTTTCATATTAAAATCATCAAGAACAAGGTTTAATTTCGTTTTTAAAAGTTCAAAAATGAAGAACATGAAGAACACCATATTTTCGGAGCTTGAAAGCTAAAATCGAGAAAATCAGAACTTGTTTTCGAAAAAGTGTTTGAATAGGATTGTAGGTAATTGAAAATCGAACGTTTTGCAAAAAGAATCACTCGATTTGGTTAAGAAACGAGCAAGTTATGATGATTTTAGTGAATTTTTGAAAAATCAAGATCTGATCTAAAAGTGTTCGGCTGACAAGTTCGGCTCTGACAAGTTCGGTTCGAAGTTCGGCTCTGACAAGTGTTCGGCCCGAAGAGTTACTATTAAGAAGTCAAGAGAAAAGGCTGTCATTTAATATTGTACGACGTCGTTTTAGGTAAAGTAAAAGACTGACTCATGTTCTATCATAGGGGTGTAAACGAGTCGAGTCGAGCCGAGTTCTGCCAAGCTCGAGCTCGACTCGACAATTAAAACTCGAGCTCGAAACTCGACTCGATACTCGACGAGCTTCCGTTTTTAAGCTCGAACTCGACTCGGTGAAAGCTCGAAACTCGACTCGATACTCGGCTCGGCTTGAAAAATTCATATTTATTTAAAAGTGCACTTTTTTGTTGTAAATATGTATATGGAAAATGGTAAAATGTAATTATATATATGGAAAAAGGGTAAAATGGTAATTAAATAAAAGCTCGATAAGGCTCGCGAGCCTAACGAGCTGTGTATTTTGGAACTCGAACTCGGCTCGAAACCCTACTCGAGTAGCTCGAGCTCGAGCTCGACTCGGTTCACAACGAGTCGATTTCGAGTATTTTTCGAGTCGGTCTCGAGTAACTCACGAGCTGTCTCGACTCGATTACACCCCTATTCTATCACCTCTCACACAGTACAATCCATCAGTGTGTTGTTTTAAAATAATGATTAAAAAAAAAAAATAGAAACTTTCTCTTTCATCTCTCACTTTTGAAAGATACCCATTTTCATCAAGCACACAACTTTCATCTTCTCTGTTGAAAACGTCACTGCAACTTCGATACCCATTTTCACAGTCGTCTTCTCCGGTGAGCTTCTAGTTTTCCAGCGACACCATCGTCCTCCACCTCTCATCTCTGCTCAGCTCAGGTCGTCTTCATCTTTGTAGCTTCTTGCTACATCTGACCGAAGTTCTCAAGCCAACACTAGTCATCGTCTCCAGTAGCTTTCCTCATCACGATGACCTCCTCTCCGCCACCTTCTGATCAAGATCGCCGCCGCCGGTAACTTCTTTACAGCTCACAATTATCCGATAAGTACACTCCAAGCACATTAGTAATTCGTCAACAACAACTGCTCTGAAATCGGACCTCAACTCATTCACCACCGTCAAATCTGGTCGTCGCCGGCCGATCATCAATCGTGAAGAACACATCTCTGTAACTCCGTCATCTCATCTTCGTGAATCGATCTTCTCCGACGAATACCACAGCCCGCCGCCTACCTCCGCCATTAATCATTTTCTCCGGCAAGTATCTCGTCTCTCCGGCACTGCACCATCCTCCGCCTCTCCGACTTCCATTTTCGATAACCCACTCCGACGAACATAACGATCATCTTCTCCGGTGAGGTTTATAGTTTTCCAGCGACTTCCAAACGTCTACCATCTATTCCAGGCGACAATCTTGATCATCACCGGCGGGAATCTTTAATCCGCAACCAACATCAAATCGAAACACACTTTTGGAAGCTTTATTCTAATGGTCACTATTTCTTATAGTAGTATACTATTTCATAACAAGTTAACAGTAGTCAAATATGATAGAATTTAATTGTTCAAAGTAAGTATTAAATTTAGTATGATATTTTTGAAACAAGATCGAAGGGTGCCATACAATCTAGAGAATTTTGAAGAAGTCAAACATTCTTAATTTTCAATATTGAATTTATTGTCCTAGTTAATTAATTAATCGTCAATTAATTTCTAGGGTTAAAGACTACGTTAAATTTTGTTTTGTTTTGGACGGTGATTTCAATAGTTGATGTGGTGATCATATTGTTTGAAATTTGCTAGAAGTTGGTCATATAAAAATGTTTGTGAAATCTTTGAAAACAAATAGAAAAATATTTGGGTATTATACAAACAATTTTTTTAAACAATTTTCATAGTCCAAATTGTTTTGTCACATTATTTTATTTGAAAATTTCACATTTTGAAAATAAAAGAGCTAAAATGGATGAAAATTTTATTAAATCACTTCAAAATAAATACCTTGAACTAATTGACAAAAATACCCTTTTAGAATCACAACATGCACATTTGTTGAAACAACTTGAATATGAGAAAACAAGGTATAATAATGCCAAAGAAAAACTTAGTATGGCCGTAACAAAAAGGGAAGACATTAGTTCAACAACGTGATTCATTGAAGCAAACGGTTTCTGAAAAAACTTGTGAATTAGAAAAATGTTTAATCGAATTACAAGAAAAGCAACTGCTTTAGAGTCAAGGAGCATCGAGTTGACACAATCTTAAATTTTGGCTAACTCGCTGCAAGAAGCTTTGACCGCCATGAAATATCGTGAAAAACACGTTTCTCAAATTTCTGAAGAAAAGAGAGAATCAGATATTTCATGATTTGAAACCGAACAAGAATTAGAACTTTCAAAAAAGGTAATCTGTACATTTAAAACAGATTCTGAAACTTGAAAATTCAGATGGCTGAACTCACAAAACAACTTCATGAATCCAATCATTTGAATGCTATGAATATCGAAAGATATGATTCTGTTTGTGATGAAAATCAGGTTTTGACTGATAAAATTAAACAACTCGAATGTAATTTTGGATCAGATTCACAAAAACAAATCAATATTTTTAATATTGAAAAAGCAAAATTGCTAGATCAAATTACAATTCTTGAAACAGATCTTTCTTTATCACAAACTGAAAACGAGGCTTTGAAAATCAAGCTTGAGGAATGTCTTAAATCTAAAATCAATGATAAAGGAAAACATGCGGTACAAGTTCCGATTAAGATTTACACCGGTGAATCTTCAAATTCTGTTTCTAAAAAGATCTCACAGTTCACAACTTATTCACTTCAAAAGAGTAAAAAGTTGTTTGTGAAACCACAATCTTCGGAATCTTGTACGTCTAAATCAAAATCTGTTTTGAAACCTTCTACACCTTCACAGAAATTTATTTCCAAACCTAAATCTTTAACGTACTCAAGAAAAGATTTACTTTCATTGGCACCTAAAACAATTTTTAAATCAGAGTCCAGAACAAATCACGGTTTTGTCTATAAAACCCATATGAGCTCAAATGCAAAATGGATTCCTAAAACTCCAAAATCTCATATAATTCCTCGGAAATTATTTGAAAGTGAAACATCAAGTTTCAATTATTTTTTGGAATTGCAAATCTTTACATCAAATCGATACAACTTAGCGATGGTTTCATTCTAACACTAACACCATTGGACCCAAACAAAAATGGGTACCAAAAGTTGTATGATTTGTTTTGCAGAAGAATGGCTTATGCGCACATCTGTGTATAACCCGTTCCCAACCGTTGTATGACTTATACACAATTCAGTGTATAACTCGAGTCTCAACAGAATGGCTCTTACACACTTCAGTGTATGACCCGAGCTTCAAAGAAATGGCTTTCAAGTACTTCAGCTTGAAACCTGGTTCTTCAACGGACGATGGCTTCTGATCAAAACAGACTCAGAACCCGATCATATAAAGAAAGCAACAAGCTCAATCAAGATTCACCGCAAAACTCTCTTCCAACCCTCCGATGATGTTTAAGGTACGTCTTCAGATCTCAAAACTTTTTAATACTTTTGATTTGTCGAGGGGGAGAAATACTAATTCTAGGGGGAGAATTACTATTTCTAGGGGGAAAACTTTAAAAAAAATCAAAACATAAATACCCAACATGAATAAACAAACGAAAAATATTTTCATAAAGACAATACCTTCCCATGGTTTGCCAGATCCGGCCTAACCTATCCCAGGGAAATATCTCAGCCAACTGGTAAATGTGAGGGTATACGTCTAGGGTATAGAACTAGGTGAGTGCAAGGTGATGTGAAAACATGATAAATCTAAGAAAACACACCTTTGAGTGCATCTGAACCGCAAAATAAACCGGGCAACCACACAAAAAGGTGGTCATTCATGCGTTGAATGTTTCACAAGACTTTACTCGCCCAGTAAAGCAAATGCACACCACCACCAACCACTCAAATTCCTCCCAACAGGAATTTGTTTCATTTCATAAGGGGACGTAACACATAATCTACTGACCGCTCATTTGGAGTTTGTCGGTATCGAAAATATAACCTCCTGCCCCGGGTTACGTCTCATTTTAATGCACAGTGTGTCTAGATCTCACCGTCAAATATTTTCAATATAGGACACATACACTATTAAAATGAATCTCTGTGAATTCATCGGAACACTCATAGTGGCATCACAATCTGGTGCTTCACGAAGATTGAGTGGAAATCCTGCTAGAGCTAAAATTACGCCAACTCTAAATGCATGTCACACAATTGAATCGACTGTTGTGCAAACGACTATTGAATCAAATGGTGTGCTAACGGTCACTCTATGTGAGCCCGATATTACCTAAACTGTCCAAGTTACTGTGCCTAAAATTTTCAATCAAAAAGGCAATAACTTATGCCGGAAACACATAAAGAATTTCGATGAAAAATCCATGTGAATTATTCTTACAACGTAACATAGTAAATGCTGATCAATTGCACATGAGCGTTATAGTTCACTCTCAAATAACTCCTATGATCTGCTATAACCGGCATGATCTTCCCCAGAAGCCACCTACAATATAGAACATACTTTGAGGGTCCCTAGGTCTAGGTGAGCAGAATCAAGTATCATGGGATCTTGATTGGGGTGCGCTGAGATAAAATTTGAGAGGGGAAATGAAGTATGGGGTGCAAATCAGCTAAACACATGGTAAAATGAAACGAGGGTGTAGTTGAAAATTGAAAAAGTAAGCTTGAGTGAGGAGGGTGTGACAGGGTTAAAGAAAACGAAAAACCCTTACCAAACCGATTAAAAGCCTGGTAGCCACGTCTCTATCAGATTGCATATGTTGCTCTCTGATATTGAAAAAGACATCATGGACCCAGTGATGCAATGCACAACCCCCCAGCTACTCAAGTACTTCTTAAAAAGTCCTTGTTTCATTTTTTCACGGAGATCAACGCATATGCTATCGACATCTCACTTGGATATTGTTGATATTGAAAAAGAGGACAATTCTCTCCAGTCCTCGCCTTCGTTTGTCCACTTATAGAGTCTAGAACCGAATTAAATTTCTCTAGGACACAGGCACTCTACCAAGCATATCTTTGGGATATTGCCGGAACATTCATAGTGATACCAAAAAATATTGGTATTCCACGAGGATTGAATGGAAATCCTACCAGTCCTAACATCGAAGCCAACACTGAACGTAGGTCACACAGTTTCTGTAACTGTTGTGCTAACAGGAAATCTATGTGATCCTGGGTTACCCTGTTACTTTCCTGTGCGAAGATCTGACGACTGTACTCCATTCTTATCAACAACAGTCACTATGTCATATAGAAGATCTGATGACCGTACTCCATTCTCATCAACAACAGTCAATATATCAGATAAGGGATTCTATGACCATACTCCAATATCATCAACAATGGTCAGAAAATCCATATCAAATCAATATACCGCACTGCTTCTACTTCATCAAATATCAGGAACCAAGGATCATCAACAAATCGACAAACACCACAACCTCAAGAACGGACTTCCGCTGCTAACCACTCTATCTATGGGTCTACATTTCGTCGGTTTGCTTGAAGTCTTCTGGAATACTTTCTATTGGTTGAAAAGCCAATTAAAAAGTATGGTTATCACCGATCATCAAAAGCTGAAGCTGATTTGTCAACATAACTGCACGACGGTTAACCACTCAGTTCCACCTTTACAAACAAAGAAGACTACAATGGTTTCAATGATAAAATGTATTATATATTGATTATTACAAAAAATGTATAATCATTATTCAACACATTTTCATCAAAGGGGCATCGTCATACTCAACTTATTTGTTTCCTTAAAGCGAAGATTCTTCCTAATTTCAACTCGCAGAACTTCACATTTTACATGATGAATTAGATAAATCTTATTCATCATGAGGTGGAGAAGATACATTACATAAATTCTTTTTATAAAGAATTTATTCTTTCAGAGAAAAATTCTTCTAAAGCTCAATCTGCGGGAACAAACTTAGGAGTTTCTTACAATATTATGGAGATTATCGATACGTTAGCCCAGTTTACTCCACATTAATAAGATATATGCACCAGTTAAGGGGGAGTAAATAAGAAACCAAAGATCTATCAAGATATCATACAACTTTCATAGTTAAATTAGGAAATTCGTTCACCGGGGAGTAAATTTCAAAATGTTTAATCCAACTCCCGTGGAGAGATAATTGTTTGTTTGAGGGGAGCATAAACCTTATCAACATTTTTACCCTAACGACAATTATCAAGAATCATTGATCGACATAAAGCCACAATCTTCAAGAAAAGACTTCCGCTGTTAATCTCTCTATCATTATGGGTCTTACTTTTAGTCGATCAATATGTATCTTCAATCAAAAATCTTCAAAATATATCTTGTTGGTTGAAAAGCTACAAGAAGTATTCATTTTCACATCCAAAGAAAGCTCAAATTGTTCCTGATACAACATTATTCAACGACATATCTACCAGGTGCAACTTTGGCTCAAGATGAAGACTTCGAAGATACGCCTCCCAGACTATTGTTACAAAGGGGGAGATTGTTGGGTCTCATATGTTGTAACCAATAGTCTAGGGGTCCATTATGTAATTAGTCTAAACTTAAACTTGGTATAAATACCTAGGTCATATCTAATTCCCCTAACCTTTGCCCTATTTTGTAATTGTCAAATCCATAGCAAAGTGTTCTTAAGAAATTCTCCATCTCAGTCTTCCATAATCTTACTTGTTAATGCTTAATCTATAGTTTAATCATTGAATCTCTATCTACGTAACATTTTTTATTGTTGGAAAATTTAAACAATGCTCAATCACTATAGAAGTCCTCAACTTAGCAGATACTCTTGATTTACCGGCCACAAACAAGATCCACTTCAAAGTTGTAACCCTCTCCATATTCTGGACGTTACGGTGTTTTTGGAACAACATGACATTTCAATAAATAAAAAAGAAAAATCCTAGGAAAGACAATACAAGTGTGATGATGAATTTTCTTCTTAATTGGTATTGTAACCCTCTTGCTCTCTTGTAACTTCATGATCAATATCTAATTAGAAACTTGATTCAAGAAAGCAAAATAATGTTTTTCCATAGTATAAAGAATTATAGAAGTAAATACTATATATATGATAATCATATTAATTAAAGACTTCATTATAGGTTAAGAAATTAACCACTTTAACAAGAGCTAAACCTTTTAACAGATTCTCTAGTTAGTCTCGTAGCATGAAGACAAGATTGTCTAGCTAGTCTCGTATAACACGATCTCTTGACGTCGCTTGAGAATCCATCCCTAACCGAAGCTCAAGATCCACTTCTGTTGATGACGATAAAGAAGAAATTTTATCCGATATGATGCAAGAATCACTTGTAGATGATGACTCGATACCCAAAGACAGTTGCAATGATGGTTTCTTAAAACTAACACCATGATCATTCTTAATCCAAGGATTTGTGGGGCTATTATCGTCCGTAATAGTCCACGGCCTCTTCGGTACACCTTCGTTCTTTTCATCATCATTGGATGATTGTGCGGATTCGGAGGAGATTAGGGTCTCTTGGATTGATTCTTGTAGCCTAGCTCGATCTTTTCTATGAACGTTCATATGGCCACCTAGCGCTTGTGCGTTCGAGAAGCCACGTTTGCAAAAAGTACATGAGTATGACCTATTTTCTTGTTCAAAATCGCCATTGTTGGTGGATACTAAATCTTGAGGAGGCCCAAAACTTTTAGGGTTTCTTATTTCCATAACAAAATGTTAGAGAGAGAGAGAGAGAGACGTTCAAACTGATGAAGATGTTGACTTATATAGGAGGTGTATCTAAGTGTTGCTTCCTTTTTTTAAGCAAAAAAGGTGGACTTTAGTTATTAAAATGTAAGAAACATAGTAGTTATAGATGTCTGCTATTAGGATATACTTGCATGCGCATGATTTAATCACCATATATTGTGGTGTGCTTGATTAATAGCATTAAGAAAAAGGATATGATGAAATGTAAATTTTGTGGAGATTATCTTCAAATGATAGCATGGGTATGTGCTTGAAAATGAAGATTCAGATTACGATTCTGATTTCTTGGGTAAGTTATCTCGTTTCCTGCCTCCCGACTAGCCTGTGTCGAAGACATATCGTCAATATATGCTGAGTTTATTTCAACTCTAAATAAATGTAGATCTTTAGGCTCAAGAATAGTTAGTTCTTGATCTGGAATAAGCATATACAAATAACAAAGTTGCGGAATTATATAAACATATTTGTATTGCTAAACAAGGTTTCATCATCATCTTCTATGTACAATGATTACTAAAAGCCCCAATTCTACACATAAATATGTAGAACGGTTTTTGGTTAACAGGATCAAACGATCTCGAGGCTTAGGTTTTACACACAAACACGTTAAAACGTGGGTTACAAGAACATCTAATTCTATGTCATTAGGTTTCTTTATATACTAGAAAACCCAAGACTTACAAGGAAAAGATAATACTAAATCTTTTAAATTCAAACAAGATATACTATATCTTTTACAATTATCATTATCTCCTAAATCTTTTTCAAATCTTGAACTTCATATTACCGACTTAGGTCCTTGTAGTTTAATAGTTTTGACATAATCAAATCTTTAATGAATATTAATAATAATATTCCTAACAATCTTCCCCTATTTGATTTGACAAAACTTATAGAATTAGCTAGGAATCTTCAAGTCTCTTCCCCTTTTTGACATAATCAAATACGAATCCGAGAAACTTGAACTTCCCCTTGAATGATCAACATTTTTTCTTCCCCTAAAAGTGTGCTATCATTCTTGTGTTCTTCAAGGCTATATTAATTACATTGAAAATCAACTATCTTCTATTTGAAGTTGAAGTAGAAACTCAAACTAAGCATCTCATTCCGTCTAAATATAGTAATCAGCAACATCATAATCTTGTATGAGGGACATCTTGGTCTTCAACAGATCTTTTCGTTAAGATTCGGTTGAATTGCAGTTACAACAATACATAACATCTTATGTAGTAGGACTTTCCACTTCTTCTTCAAATAAAATATAATCAATTATCTTCTGTAATCAATTGATAAAGATCAAATATGTAGCAAATAAAAACTTTCCTTTATCTTCATCATGCCTTCAACCTGTGTGTGTGAATAATGTGATTCGTTTCACATTATTATCAGATACGATCAATAAACCGTGGTATGGAATGAACATGGTGTGTAACATGCTTTCCAAAATATGATGTATCGTTCAAAGAAATCAGAAAAAAAAAATTTCTTCGTTTAGTACTGATTAGTACTGATCAGTCAACGCAGCAGTAAAAATTTTCAGTCTATTACTGATCAGTAGTGTTTTTTTTTTTTTTTTATTTACTACTGATCAGTAGTATTTTCGAATCGGCAAGGATCAGTAGTAAAAATAATCAGTAGTAGCATATTAACAGTAGTAACCGGAACATTGAAGGAGCAGTAGTAAACATGGTATGGATCAGTAGTAAAAGTTGATATTACCAGTAGGAATCGAAATTGACTTTAGCAGTAGTAATCTAATATACTACTGACCAGTAGTATATTGTGATACTAAGATCAGTAGTAATCGGAACTTGGGATCAGCCAATTCATCCACACAATCTGAAGTAACATTAAATTTAGCATTCTCAAGCATCCATAAAATACCACCAACTAAAAGCAAACGAACAAATCCTCTTTTTCAAATGATCTTAATCGGGTAGTCTGAAGATGATTTGTCAGCATCACTTCCATCTGTCGGTAATTTCATTCAACACTAGATCTAATTGCTAAGAAATTGGATATATTGGATATATTGGCAATGCATCGGAGTGTTTGTAGAGATGGAAGCCACTGAAGGTTACTTTACATCTTTGTGATTTTCCGGCCAGCACCGACGACTACGGCAGCGTAATTTTCCGTTGAATAATTTAAACTGGAGGATTTGGAACCGCCTTTGCTGGAATTGTTTGCCGGCGAGATACCTCCGGTTGATCCTTTTGCGGAATAGTTTTTGACTTTTTGTACCTTGAGCTGCTTATATCTCAACTTTCTTTTTAGAACATTCACGAAACCGCTTTGAATATGTGAATTATTTAACCTTTAAACAAATACCATCATCACTCCAGATCTACGAATATTAGTTACCAGTAGGAGTATGTGAATATTCGTAGATCTAATATTAGTTAAGATATTTCACTTGAACCTTGTTTCATTCCAGATCTGAGCCACCGTGCTCTGATACCAATTGCTGAGTTTATTTCAACTCTAAATAAATGTAGATCTTTAGGCTCAAGAATAGTTAGTTCTTGATCTGGAATAAGCATATACAAATAACAAAGTTGCGGAATTATATAAACATATTTGTATTGCTAAACAAGGTTTCATCATCATCTTCTATGTACAATGATTACTAAAAGCCCCAATTCTACACATAAATATGTAGAACGGTTTTTGGTTAACAGGATCAAACGATCTTGAGGCTTAGGTTTTACACACAAACACGTTAAAACGTGGGTTACAAGAACATCTAATTCTATGTCATTAGGTTTCTTTATATACTAGAAAACCCAAGACTTACAAGGAAAAGATAATACTAAATCTTTTAAATTCAAACAAGATATACTATATCTTTTACAATTATCATTATCTCCTAAATCTTTTTCAAATCTTGAACTTCATATTACCGACTTAGGTCCTTGTAGTTTAATAGTTTTGACATAATCAAATCTTTAATGAATATTAATAATAATATTCCTAACAATATACGATTTGAATAAAATGAATCTTGGTCAAAGCTATATATGTATATAGCGAACAACATAATGTTGCCTTTGCTATTGTTTTGACTTTTGAGGGGCTTTCTCTGGAATACGTTTTTTTTCCTTCCAGTTTTGCCTTGATTCATGATGTTTTATTTTTTTTTTTTTAACCTGAGTTTTACATGTTATGGGAGTTAATTAATCCTAGAGGTCGCCATTTATTTTTATGGGTAGTCCGGCGTGGCACATGTGAACCTCGGTAGCCATACAGGGTCTGAGAATTTTAGTTTTATTAAAATCAAATCCTTGGTTACCACCTTATCATTATGATTAATGGTTATTATAGCTTCTTTGCTAGTTTTATTAAAAAATAAATTCATTTTACCATTGCACTCATAATTCGTTATCACGCCTCTAAAAAAATTATCTAACTTTGCAAGACTATGAATGATCTATTGTCGACGAGATCCATATCTATCTCGTATCCAATTTCACCATATGCTAGCAATCTTGTTGACGTACGGTAATGTTAATCAATCTACAATGACGTTAATATTTTGGTTAGCTAGATTGAATGCGCATAACTAGAAATTCAAGGTTTATAAATTTAATTTGCCAAACATTGTTATAAAAATTACTTCGTATAAAATAAAGAAAAAATTATATTCTTTAGATGTAACAATTGAATAAGGTAGCATGGTGTGATAGTCATCCGCATGAGAAAAGCTTAACTGTCTCTTTCAAACATGATGCTACCAGTAGCGTTGAGTTCTTTTATTTTTGCCGGACCAAAACAAAAATTTAAAATTTGAAACACAAAAAAACCTTATAGATAAGGGTTGGGACATGATTTTAATAAATGGAAAATTCTAATGACAACCCTTAGGGCTGTCATTAAGAAGACAAAATACACAAAAGACAACCCCCTGAATTTTAGGAATATTACTTTTTCAATCAATGTACAAGTTTTTTATGCATTTTAATGACAGCCCTAAGGGCTGTCATTAGCAAAACCCTTAATAAATAAAGAGATAGATATTGTAACACCCGTATTTTTATAACATCGTTTAAATCATTTAAAAATACATTTTCCCAACATTTGACACATTGTCCAAAATACAGTTTATCAAAAACTTTAAACCTTTATCAGAGTTTACAAAAATACGGTGTCACCAAGTATATCAAAACCATAGGCAAACGGGATCTACCTATGAGCTCCCGAACTAAGCATCTCTAGGCCACTTCTAGTGCAACCTTCTATCACTTCAAACCTGTACCTGAGTACATAGCCACAAAACAAACGTAGTACGTGAGACAAAATAGTCTCGTGAGATACATGGGTTTTAGACCCCAATAATAGACATTTCATAAATATGTAAACATATATATAAACTACATAAATACCGTCTAGTCACCCTTTTGTAACTCTAACTACTTTGCTTTCCTAGCAAAGATATCTAGTACCTAAACGTATAGGTGCCAGAAGCCCAATCATATCTAGTACATAAACATATATGTACCAGAAGCCCAATCATGTCTAATACATAAACATATATGTATTAGAACCTAACATACCTAGTACCAAACATATGCGTACTAGAAGCACCCGTGTGCTTAGTGTATAAACATATATACACTCGGTGTATAAACATATATACCACCGTCCAGTGACCAGGGGTCCCCCGCGTCACCACCATCTTTCTCTTACCATAACCTAACAGCTATGACAGTCAAAGCCTTCGGCTATCACATCCAACATCAAACAAGTTAGTCATCTAATGCTAACGACATATAATTGGTCCACCACAGTGTGAACGTACCTGTATGGTCCCATGGACCCGATCATAAGCAACCACAGTTACTTCTACATCTATGAACCCTATGAGGTCCATACTTACTTTATACATAAGATACATTTCTTATTTATCGATCACATAATACTTTTATCTCTCCCTTGACTATAATAGACAATTATTACTAGTCACATCATATTCTTTCTCATATATATTCGTTCTTTACTCTTATTAGTATATCTTACCAATAGGTACTCATTACTACAAAATCATTCCCAATTGCTTTACTAATACATATTTATTAATAAAGGCTCCGTATACATTCTTTTAATCACTTACTACATATTTATTGTTCATTAGTATAGATTCCATAATTACTTGGATCTATCATAATTTACTTCAAATTCATCAATCATACTAGACACATTCTAGTATCACATTCTACATACTCTCACACATTTTAAATTACTATCTTTATCATATATTTGTTAATAAAGACCGATACAATATCATATGTACTTCCAAGACTATTTGCTATGTACCCAGTTTAAAAGTCTCATGTACTCACCTTAGCAAATAAGTGCTCCAACCGTATTCTTCACGTCAGTTTCCTTGCTTCACAATTCGGTCAACTTCCAAGACCTCACCAAATGCCTAATACAATAATCACAAGATTATCAACATCACATTCTACTACCAGTGTGTCCATCTATCTCTAGATAACACTTATTAACACATTTCCCCCAATTATGGTGATTTACCAAACCCTAGGTTTAACCAAATCCTTAAGATTCTTACAAATCATAATCATACCCTTGTTTCCTTTAATAACATACCATCTATCAGGTGTATACATCATCAACATCACCATATCCCGAAACCCATGAACTTAGGGTTTCAAACTCATACATCAAAATACATGGATCTAAAGCTACAAATATCAAGGAGTGAAGAGATACCTTAAATCTTCAACTAGGAGCGAAATCTATCAAAGATCTGAGAAGAAATCAACCAAAATCTGTACTTGAGCTCCAAAATCGCCAAAGGGAAGAACTAGGGTTTGAAGATAGCACAAATGGCTGAAAACCCGATTTTAATGTCTGTCGAACAGACTTCGCGTCGCGAACTAGAACTTCGCGTCGCGAACTATGCGTTTCTTCCACTTCGCGTTCGTTAACCAAATCGTGAACTACATCGCGTCCACCGGTCTCTTTCCCTGTCATGACTTCCCGATCGGGAAGTCCTACTTCGCGGCGCGAACTTGGTGTGCAGCCAGGGCTGCACTTTTTCGTCCTTGTCTCGACCCGGTTTCGCCCATAACTTTCTCGTACGGTGTCCAAACGACGCGAAACCAATTCCTACGTTCTTTAAACGATTTATCCTTATTTATCATAATTTTTATAAATTTATTTATTACCAAATTTCGGGTCGTTACAACTATCCACCCCTTAAAAGGATTCCGTCCTCGGAATCACTAAAATCTCCAACCTATATTCACCTGAGCATTACGCCCTCATTTCCTTGTGGTCATTACCACCAAACTTTCCTCATTCCTATTCCTTCAACATTACATATTCAAACATTTACTTAACTTCGTTAAGTCCGAACGGTCAAGACCCAACTTTAAAAACTCATAATACTCAAACGGGTCAAAATTTCACAATTTGACCCTAACACCGACATTTTCTCGACCAATCCTTTCATTCTCATAACAATGGTATGACACAATCATACCATTAACTAATTGATTAAAACGAATGTCAAACTCTAGCCTTGACCAAGCCGATATATCCCGACATTGGTATATCCCCACATTGTCTACCCTTTGACTTAAGCACAAAGTCAACTATACCTTAACACTTTCCCTTCTCGTTAAAGGTTTCATAAATCCTCCTTTCCTTTACAGTTTACTTTTAATTTATGATTCAACTACAGTCTTACACTTGATCCCCAATTTCAACATCGAAATCACCCAAACGGGCCAAGTCGTATAAACTGACTACAATTCAATCAACCATCTCATCAACTTTTTCACAGACACATAATCGACACATTATGCTATCAATATTCATTAGTAAATCAAAACGAGAATCAAAGTTCATCTTAGACCAATTCAACCAATCACGGGTTGACTAACGTTGACTTTTACATAAAGACAACCATACCTTTTCCAAACTAGCAATTTCCGTACACGCGGCGTATCATTACCAACCCATCACTCTCAGTTCTACCCATTATTACTTTCTCAACAATCGTCCCTGTTAATTCAAGGGTCACACCTTAACATAAGGTCACAATAACATTTACCGTTTCTTGACCTTCACTTGGTCACTCATACTACCACTTAGTATTCTTTCAACCATCTTTGTATCACATTGATCAACTTAAATTATCGGTACTAGGCCCGCTACCGTAATACATCCCACACCTTTATACGGTGTACTAAGTCTGGGTTACCACATGGTAATTTGCTCACTAGGAGTCTCTCTTCCCTTCTATTCTATAAATCGTAGGCATCCCCTACCTTTACATGACCTAAATGCAACCCGCATTTCAAGCCAAATTCTCATTTATCATAACATAATAGTAATAATCATTAACCACATGGTTCTACATTCATCATATAAACACATAAACATATATACACATATAGATATACACACGTATATCATGCCAATTCCATCTAACTACCTCCATTGTGCACATATACAAACATATGTATATGTCACCAATACCATCATTACATCTCTATTGTGCACATATACAAACATATGTATATATCGCACCAATATCAAGTAAACATCATCATCATGCACATATACTAACATATGTATATGTCACGCCAATATCATACAAACATCATCAAATCATTTATCGTGCATTCTAGCACCTCTCCCACGAGACGCCTCATTGTTTTCCTTCCCATTCGTATGTCTCCCATATGACATATTACTTAGCACAATTCATATGACATAATATTATCTTTCCACAATTATATGCTTTCCCAGGTCATCATATGATGCACATGCATCGTACCCCGCGGGTAACTAATAACATTCTCTATTCGTTATTTACCATTCCACTTACACATTAACCGTCATTAATCGGTTCATCTCTTTATTACCATATTTCCAAATCTTTTGTCGCTACCGAAGTAACTATCACTCAATTCTATTAACCATAATTTCACCGGTCATCCCGGTCATCTTTGAGTCAACCAACCGACCCCGGTCTATGATTCTAAAAAGAAAATACGAATTCATTCAACCCGGAAGATTATTCCCACGATGACTATTCACGTCATACAACTCATCTACTATTTCCCGTAAACACCAAATTGGGCAACAATCTAACAATATGGCTATACACACACAACAAACTGGCTTGGTGCATAATCATCCAATCCATCTCAATGGTCCTACCAATGCCACTACTCTCATCGACAATTATTCAACCTTGCTAATTCAAATCTTTCAAGTAAACAAATTAACAATAAAATTCATAACATTAAAAATATGTTTTTAACCAAAGCATTCGGAAGGATTACAATAATACCCAAAACTAAAATCTTAGGGAAACAAATGGCACACCGGCCTAATTATCCAATGCTACAATTACGGGCCGCTTAATCCTTAGCTCCCGAACCTGACGCCCCATCGCGCGCCTCCTCCCGTGCGAGTAGGAAGGATCGTCCTCTCACCTTTGCCGGCTCCGCCTTCTTTTGAGCCGCTGACACAAGCGTTCCGGTTTTCTTCTTCGGGCACACGTGGCTATAATGCCCTTTCTCATGGCACGAGTAACATTCAACCTCGGCCATAGGTTTGGATCTACAATCTCGGGCCAAATGTCCCGTCTTTCCACAATCATGGCAAATTTTTGGTTCCCCACGGCATTCACCGGTATGATTCTTCCCACACCTCTTGCACGAGACTACACTTCCTTGCCTAGAGAAGTTCGACGTGAACTTTCCCTTCTTAACCGTACCCGATCCACTCTCGGCATTCCTCTTATCTCCCACATACGCCCTCTCGGCAACTTTTTCCACGTTCACCTCTTCCACACCTCGGGCGGCACTAATGGCCTCATCTAGCGTGACCGCTCTCTTTACCTCCAACTGATAATCCCAAGGTAGCCCACTAGCATACCTAACTACCCTCAACCTCTCCTCGGAGTAGGTCTTAGCAACAAACGGAAGTAATCCTGTGAATTCCCTCGTGTACTCCTCGATCGACATCTCACCCTTCCTTAGGGTCACAAACTTCTCATGCATTTTCTCCAAATCCCGGTCGGGACAAAATTTCTTCCTCAACCTCACGGTAAACTCATCCCATGACATTCTCTCTATCACCTCCCTCCCGAGGGTCTCATAAACTATGTCCCACCAGACCATAGCATCCTCTTTTAGCAATTGAGATGCATACAACACCATATCAGTTTTCTTGCACTTGCTACTTCCGATGACCCGCTCGGTCTCTCGGATCCACCTCATAGTTACCTTCGGGTCCGAACTACCCGTATATATGTTTGGCTTACAAGCCATGAATGTCTTAAAAGAACAACCATAATTTTCATCGGGCCTCGCCCTTGCATCACTGCAACCACCTGTGGAGGATTTCTCCACTCGAGTGCCACCACCCCTGGTTTTCTCATCCGATCTAGCCTCGGATACACGACCTCCATCCGACCTCTCACGGTCCCCAATTATGCGGTGCACCTCATCGGCCACCACTCCCTTGAGTTGATCAATAATAGTTTGGAGGTCCGCCATGGTCACCGGAGTTCTATTAGCTCCGACCTCCGATTCACCCACCTGGCGCATCGACGGTTGACTTTCCTGTTCAACCCCAGCCTCAACATGAGGTGTATCCTCCTCCCGGCCCTCCGGGGCTTTCCCACTTCTTCGAGTGTTAACCATTTCTTTCGATCTTGACTATACGAAAGACATTAAACAATTAGTACCTCGTGTACTTGTCATGAGTCTCATAACACTGATTATCCATAATCACATCACTTTCATAGGTCCCCTAGGTTCAACCCTAAACTTAACATAAAGTCTCAAGGTCAACCTAATGATCTCAAGGAATCTTACATTCCTAATGCTACAGTCTAAGACTAGGATGGACATCCAACCTAATTCACTTAAACTATAGCTCTGATACCAAGTTGTAACACCCGTATTTTTATAACATCGTTTAAATCATTTAAAAATACATTTTCCCAACATTTGACACATTGTCCAAAATACAGTTTATCAAAAACTTTAAACCTTTATCAGAGTTTACAAAAATACGGTGTCACCAAGTATATCAAAACCATAGGCAAACGGGATCTACCTATGAGCTCCCGAACTAAGCATCTCTAGGCCACTTCTAGTGCAACCTTCTATCACTTCAAACCTGTACCTGAGTACATAGCCACAAAACAAACGTAGTACGTGAGACAAAATAGTCTCGTGAGATACATGGGTTTTAGACCCCAATAATAGACATTTCATAAATATGTAAACATATATATAAACTACATAAATACCGTCTAGTCACCCTTTTGTGACTCTAACTACTTTGCTTTCCTAGCAAAGATATCTAGTACCTAAACGTATAGGTGCCAGAAGCCCAATCATATCTAGTACATAAACATATATGTACCAGAAGCCCAATCATGTCTAATACATAAACATATATGTATTAGAACCTAACATACCTAGTACCAAACATATGCGTACTAGAAGCACCCGTGTGCTTAGTGTATAAACATATATACACTCGGTGTATAAACATATATACCACCGTCCAGTGACCAGGGGTCCCCCGCGTCACCACCATCTTTCTCTTACCATAACCTAACAGTTATGACAGTCAAAGCCTTCGGCTATCACATCCAACATCAAACAAGTTAGTCATCTAATGCTAACGACATATAATTGGTCCACCACAGTGTGAACGTACCTGTATGGTCCCATGGACCCGATCATAAGCAACCACAGTTACTTCTACATCTATGAACCCTATGAGGTCCATACTTACTTTATACATAAGATACATTTCTTATTTATCGATCACATAATACTTTTATCTCTCCCTTGACTATAATAGACAATTATTACTAGTCACATCATATTCTTTCTCATATATATTCGTTCTTTACTCTTATTAGTATATCTTACCAATAGGTACTCATTACTACAAAATCATTCCCAATTGCTTTACTAATACATATTTATTAATAAAGGCTCCGTATACATTCTTTTAATCACTTACTACATATTTATTGTTCATTAGTATAGATTCCATAATTACTTGGATCTATCATAATTTACTTCAAATTCATCAATCATACTAGACACATTCTAGTATCACATTCTACATACTCTCACACATTTTAAATTACTATCTTTATCATATATTTGTTAATAAAGACCGATACAATATCATATGTACTTCCAAGACTATTTGCTATGTACCCAGTTTAAAAGTCTCATGTACTCACCTTAGCAAATAAGTGCTCCAACCGTATTCTTCACGTCAGTTTCCTTGCTTCACAATTCGGTCAACTTCCAAGACCTCACCAAATGCCTAATACAATAATCACAAGATTATCAACATCACATTCTACTACCAGTGTGTCCATCTATCTCTAGATAACACTTATTAACACATTTCCCCCAATTATGGTGATTTACCAAACCCTAGGTTTAACCAAATCCTTAAGATTCTTACAAATCATAATCATACCCTTGTTTCCTTTAATAACATACCATCTATCAGGTGTATACATCATCAACATCACCATATCCCGAAACCCATGAACTTAGGGTTTCAAACTCATACATCAAAATACATGGATCTAAAGCTACAAATATCAAGGAGTGAAGAGATACCTTAAATCTTCAACTAGGAGCGAAATCTATCAAAGATCTGAGAAGAAATCAACCAAAATCTGTACTTGAGCTCCAAAATCGCCAAAGGGAAGAACTAGGGTTTGAAGATAGCACAAATGGCTGAAAACCCGATTTTAATGTCTGTCGAACAGACTTCGCGTCGCGAACTAGAACTTCGCGTCGCGAACTATGCGTTTCTTCCACTTCGCGTTCGTTAACCAAATCGTGAACTACATCGCGTCCACCGGTCTCTTTCCCTGTCATGACTTCCCGATCGGGAAGTCCTACTTCGCGGCGCGAACTTGGTGTGCAGCCAGGGCTGCACTTTTTCGTCCTTGTCTCGACCCGGTTTCGCCCATAACTTTCTCGTACGGTGTCCAAACGACGCGAAACCAATTCCTACGTTCTTTAAACGATTTATCCTTATTTATCATAATTTTTATAAATTTATTTATTACCAAATTTCGGGTCGTTACAGATATTATTTCCTATTAAATGTAACTGTGTATTATTCTATTCATTTGATTAATATAAGTTCACAATTAAAGGATGAGATTAAGAAATACAATTAATAGATTTCATATAACAATTATGTTATGAGTAAAATGATAAAGTAGGAAGAAATAGATACCTTTTTCTTAATAAATATGTATATATAACTTATACTTCGTATTAACAAGCTTAAAAATATGTTAAATACAAATCTATTTAAGTGAGTTTAAACTTAGGTTAAAAATATAGTGATTAACCTGATGCACTTCAAAAGACTTTTAGTCTAATTGTATAATATTTAGGAACATGTTAGTATTCGTTAAAAGAATATAGCCCACAAGCTAACAAAACAAAAATGGCGTGGTAATTAAGGTGGGTGATGTCTTAGGATTTAGCATGATGAAGAAACGTCATCGACTGCAATATAATTAAGTACGATTAAAGATTATTTAATTATTATTAGACGCATGCTTCTGTTACACATGCATCCTTCACCGTCCAATTTAAACTTGATACGTCCATGTGTCACTTAATTATATTTTTCATAACTAATAATAATAAGTTATGCCTATATTGAATGTCGGGTCGTAAGAAGTGTGTCAGGATCGATTAACCCAGAAGGATTAATTAATCAAAGATCTACAAACTATTAGAAGTTGCAGCGGTTCAACACTTATAGTTTAATTGAATAAGAACAATGAATACTGTTAATGAATACTAATGTAAATAAGAACACAGTGATTCACAAAAAGCTTCAATGTATATTAATTTGATCGATCAATATACACGTATGTTTACAATTCATAAGGAACTATTTATAATAGTCCTTGAAGCCTAAATTAATAACCTAGTTATTCTAGGAATCGATTACAATTGAATTACATAAAGATATACATTCCGTAACTAACTATGCTAGAATCTTGTATGCGATCAGCACCAAAAATAGAACGTCAGTAGTATTTGCTGTCATCAGTAGTAACTTGAGATCAGTAGCATCAGTAGTAAACATAGTTCTGCCCCATCAGTACTAATCTTCAGTAATCTTGAATCAGTACTAACTGCAGCATCAGTAATAGAATGATATCTCTGTTTTATATCCCAACAATCTCCCCCTAAACTTATTAATTCACTTTGAATTAATTAAGTTTCTTTTTGCTCTTCATTCTTCTTAGCTTGTTCTTCTAATAATTTAGCTCTTCTTTGTCTGCCTTCAATTGTTCTTTGATTTTGCAACTTTCTCTGAGCAATTATATACTTGCTGTTTCTTTTGATAAAATAATTAAGCTTGTTATAAAACATTACAGCATCATGGGGTTTCATCATTGTGTTTGTATACAACTGATACATTGTTTCTTCAGAATGAGGATATTCCTTTTCATACAAGTATAGTTCACAATTTTTGCTTGATCTTTCAAAGAAATACATATTCACTGTGGGTAACACATTCCAAGCATACACATTTTATGTGTTTGAAAAGATTTCAGGATAGTTGTCTGGATAAAATGCAGCATCTATCATTTTGGTTAAATATCCAGCTCCTGATTTCTTCCATGACTTCTTAGTCATTCTTGGTTTGCCTATAATCAGGACTTTATTGATATCAGCTCTACTACAAGACATAACTAATGGTTTCCAACCAGTAAATCTTTGAACTGATTTGTCTTGTCTGATGATTTCAATAGCATCACCAACCATCCTCCAATTTATGATTGGATTATCTTCAATAGGAGCAACAGGAGTGTCAAATACTTGTATTTCCAGTTTCTTTTTCTTCCTTTGTTCTGTTTCAACTTCCTCTCTTTTTCTTTTCTCAGGAGGTATTGAAGATTCTCCAGCTGTTGGTACTCTGGTGAGGACTGTCATGGGATCTATTTCAATTAACACTTTTTCTTTTTCAGCTTCAACTTCTAATTCAGCTAATTCTTTCTTCTTGGCAGTACAATATTTATCTACTATTGTAATCATCTTCATTCTACCAAAAGATTTTGCACTATGCCCCTTTGATTTCAAAAAGTCAATCATATTCTTTTTCTGTTCAAATATGTCATCTGGTAGTTCACCTTTTACTCTTTTACATTCAGCTACCAGGTCTTCAAGACAATTTAAGTGTTCTTCTTCTATCTTTCTATGTCTTTCAAATTCAGCTTTTTGACCTTCTACCTGAATTCCTTCTATTTGTGGGATTTGTACTTCAACTTCTTGACTTTCAGGATTATTTAATTTTTCTTTTTCAGCCTTTTTCTTGTCTTCAAGAGCTTGAGTTTTAGCTACTTTTCTTAAGTACCTTATCCTGTTCACCTTCCATTTATCTCTTTTAGCAGGTCTGACATGGTTTATTTTGTTTACCATGTAATGACCTAGTGCTCTGTTTGGATAATCATCATCATATTTTTCTTTCCCTTTTCCAATACAGACAGCTGGTGGAGGTGGAGTATACTTATTATCAAGAACAGTAATGAACACAATTGATGGAGAGAATAGATGAATTTTATCCTCTGGAAGTATTTTAGGGTGAGGTGGAAGTTCGCATTCATCTACTTCATACCAGTTCACATTGTCATCAATATCAGGTATGACAAGTGGCTGTTCTGGTGTTTTAGGTTTTGTAACAATGATGATCTGTTCTTTCTCAAGAAGCTCAGGAATCTCTTCATCTTCTTCTTCAGTAGTAACCAAGGTGGTTGCTACTGGTGTGATGGATGTGGTTTCTACTGTTGTGATTGCTACTGGTGTACTTTCAGGTTCATACACCACAACTTGTTGTTCGTCATTTACTACTGGTGAGGTTGATATTGGAGTTACTACTGCTAGGGCATCAGTAGTATCCATAAACTCTTCTTCTGGTGTTCTTACTACTGGAGTTTCTTTCTCTTCAATAGGGTCAGTAGTAACAACCTCTTGATCCTTGTTTTCTTCAATTTCCATTGGACCAGTAGTCTCAATGACTTCAGTAGTAACTGGTGAGTTTATTTGTTCTGCAGTTTGTGATTGGTTTGCAGACACAAATACATCATCATCCAGATTTTCCATTTCTTTATACAGGTTCTCACCAACACTTTGACCTGTTTCACCATGGACCTCTTTTAAGTTTAGAAGGGCTGCTGCTGCAATTGATTGATCAATCATTCCTTGAATTTGATCTTTCTCCCCCTTAGTGATCTCAACTTATTGAGCCTCACTACTTGCAATCTTCCTTTGAAATTTCCTGATCAAATTGGATTGCCTTTGAAGCCTGTACTCAAACCTCTTCTGCCTTCTGTTCAACGTATTTATGTAATGCTTCATGTAGGTCATGGTTTTTCCTTGATTGTTCAATAGAGTTAGACAATGTTGTACAGTGGTTTTAAGGTTTTCCTTCCTATCTGTCAATTTTGTGGTTTTAATACTGCCCTCAGCCCCTTTGGGTGGATCATTGGGCTCATTAGGTACAGTGGCTTTAAGGTTTTCCATCCTATCCATCAATTCAGTTTGGTCAGTTCTACCCTTATCACTTCATGGTGATAAATGGGGTTGTTTGGACACTCTCTTCTTCCTAGAAGAAGCAGTAGTGCCCCCCCTTGCGGTTTCTTGGCACCGGGGTCCTCTTAGTAACTCCTCAAATTCTGAGTCATCACTAAGAGTTGCCGAGGTCTGGGTCCTAATGATGTTCTCACTAACCTGTGCACCCACCTTTGGGGCATCAGTAGTGAGAGCCCTTTCCTCATGCCCTCTCTCCTCCTTGGAGGACAACTCTTGGAGCCTGGGGTGTGACTCAATTGGTCCCTTGGTGTCCTTTAAGGAAGTTCTCTTCCTTTTGTAAGTTTTAGAAATGTGTTTGGCTATGGTCTGGTCTTCCTCGGAGTGAAGAGTAGCACTCTGGGATTAATCTCATGTACCTGGGACACTTGCAGGACATCTGTTGGTTCACTTAATTGAGTGGACTGAATCGGTTCTGTTTAGGCTGTATTTGGTGGTGGAGCTGGTTGGGGTTCAATGGGGTGACTTGAACCTTTTCCAGTGGGGGGTTGATCATAGATCATGTTTGGGAACAATGGAGTATCTTTACCAGAAAAATTAAACCTTTTTCTCATATTTGCATAAACCTTTTTGTTTAATACTGGTGTTACAAAAATGTTTTTGGGAATTGAAAGATTTTGTAATTCACAGTTTATTATATGAGTTAGGAATCTTGGATACATTAAAAATTTTGAGGATGATAAGTTTCCAAGCATTCCTTCAAAAATCATATTAGAAAAATTGAAGACTTGGCCTGTGCTTAGACAAACAATAGCAGAAGCTATTGACTTGTTGAACTCATTCCAAGTGCTTCTTTTTGGAGAGATGCAGTGTTGAATAGTATGAACTAAAAACTTCCATTGGGGTGAAAGAAGACCCTTTTGAAAAGTTACATTGTCTAATCTTCCTTCATACCCCATTTTTTTGTAAAACTTCAACCAGATCCTCCTTTGGTAAAGAAAACATACCTGACTCATCATTGAGTTGAAGATGGTGTCTGATTGTTTGTTCAGTTATAATAATAGACTTTCCATCTACTGTTGATTTGATCTTGGACGTGGTTGAATCTTCAAGTCTTTCAGCATTGGACCAGAAATCAACCAAGTGTTGTTGATATGCTCTTGGATTCATGGTGAGAGAAAATTTTATATATGAGTTCTTTAAGAACATTACAATAGGACGAAAGTCCTTTGTACCATCTGGATTTCTCAAGAAAGCACACATATTGTGGAATTCGGAAAATTTGAGATCAGTTGTGACTTCGAGTGATTTTAGGGTTGCCATTCTGCTTGATTTTGATCTGTTGTTATTGTTAAGGCAAAAAGCCTTGCCCCTTTGGATCTTAAGATAACAAAACAACCTAGACTAGCTTTGATTAATATGTAGAATAAAATAGCTAAGTTTAGGTCTGATACTGAGTGATCAGTATTGGAACTCAGTATCAGTACTCAGTATCAGATAGTGATACTAAGTACAAGGACTGAGTAGAAGGACTGAGTGATACTCAGTATAGTAACAGACTAAGATCAAATCCCTTGATCTTAGTCATTTCCCTTACTTAGTCCTTCGGTTACTCCTTTGCTCATTATGTAAGATCTCTATAACACTATAAATAGAGATCATCTTGCAAAGGAGAACTTACCAATTCCCTTTACACTCTCATACATTTTGTAATTGATCAGTGGTCTTGTTATTCCGCAACAAGCCACACTTAGTGGAATTATACATTTAACTCATATCTTGTTCTTATACAATATTTGTCTTAAGTTATAATTAACCAATCAATTAACCATCTAAATCAGGGTGTTGTGACCTAACAGTTATGAATCTTTCAGGGAGAGTGATCGTTTTGGCACGAATTTCACATTGGTGAAAGGAATTGAGTTGTTACTGATGCAGGGTTTTGATCGGATTTTGCAGAGGTTAGGGTTTAGCGTAGGATTTATCGAATCGAGGAGAAGATAATGCTAAACTAATCTCAGTCTGCTATTTATATTTTTTGATTTAACCTGCAAAAAGACCAGAATATCCTTCGAATGATAACACAACGGCTATTTTCACGAGGGTCAGTAATGTATTTTATGTATTTTCCAGTTAACGGTCTACCAGTAGTAACTAAGTGTCAGTAGTAGAAACATCAGTAGTAACCATTGTTTTCATACTTGACCTAATTCTACTGAGAAACCCTATCAGTACTAGAGTATAGTAGAAGCATACAACCAGTAGTAATAAATAACCAGTAGTAAAAATAAAAAATAAAATTGTACAAACCACTTTACACATGTTTTTCTTTTTAGACTTAACTTATTAAAATCATTCCAATACTGCTAACCAAAAAGCTGAATCTTCCTACATCAAATGTTTTTGTAAAAAGATCTGCCAATTGATTATCAGTATGAATTTTCTCTACTTTAATCAATTTCTTTTCATTGTAATCCCTTATAAAGTGAAATCTAATTTCAATGTGTTTTGTTTTAGAGTGTTTTACTGGATTATTTACAATATTGATAGCACTTTGATTATCTATAAAAATTGGAGTTTTAAGGATAGAGATACCAAAGTCTAGTAGTTGATTTTGAATCCATAGTACTTGAGCACAGCAAGCAGATGCAGCTACATATTCTGCTTCAGCTGTTGATATTGAGACATCGGTTTGTTTCTTGCATTGCCATGACACCAATCTTGATCCAAAGAACTGACATCCACCAGTAGTAGATTTCCTATCTTGACATTCACCACCATAGTCACTATCAGTGTATGCTATTAGTTCAAATGGATGCATGTGGATACCAAAGACCAAGAGAGGGTTTTCCCTTCAAGTATCTAAAAATTCTTTTGACAGCTTGCAAGTGTAATTCCTTAGGTCTTGCTTGATACCTGGCACATACACAAACACTATATATAATGTAAGGTCTTGATGCAGTTAAGTACATTAGTGAACCTATCATAGATCTGTATAGGTGTTCATCTACATCCTCCCCCTCAACATCAGGATGTAGGTGTTTGTGAGTTTCCATTGGAGTGCTTGCACTTTTGCTGTCTTTCATTGCAAATTTCTCTAGAATGTCTCTTACATATTTAGATTGATTGATTAAGATACCATCTGATCTTTGACTGATTTGGAGTCCAAGAAAGAAGTTCATTGGACCCATTGAGCTCATCTTGAACTTGATCTGCATTTGTTCTTCAAATTCTTTGCATAGTTGATCATTTGTTGATCCAAAGATGATATCATCTACATATATTTGGACCATTAGTATATCATCTTTAACCTTTCTTGTGAACAAAGTTTTGTCAATTGCACCTCTTTTAAAGTTGTTCTTCAGTAAATATGAGGACAATGTGTCATACCAAGCTCTTGGTGCCTGATGGAGGCCATATAGAGCTTTGTCAAGTTTGTACACATAGTCATCATGTTCTGGATCTTCAAAACCTGGGGGTTGGCATACATACACTTCTTCTTCAATTTTACCATAAAGGAATGCACTTTTTACATCCATTTAGTATACCTTGAATTTCTTATATGAAGCATATGCCAGAAATATTCTTATGGCTTCAATTCTGGCAACAGGAGCATATACTTCATCATAATCAATTCCTTCTTCTTGTGTGTATCCTTGGGATACAAGTCTTGCTTTGTTTTTAATCACTATACCCCTTTCATCTTTCTTATTTCTGAAGATCCATCTTGTGCCAATAAGTCTTTTTCCCTTTGGTAGAGGAACAAGAGTCCATACAGCTTGCAGTTTGAACTGAAGAAGTTCTTCTTGCTTTGCTATGATCCAGTTTGAATCTTTCATAGCTTGTTGAATCTTCTTAGGTTCTTCCTGTGACTGAAAACATTCCTACATGCATTCATTAGATATTAAACTAATGTTACAAACATTTGAATTTAATGAAGAATTAAATTTGCTTCTTGTCTGCATGTTTGAATTAACATCACTTAGGACTAGGTCCAAAGGATGATTCTTTTCAGTTCTGGTTCCAGTGATTTTGTCAACAGAGATTTGAGAATCTAGATTTGACTCATTTGATTCAGGAATTTGTGCATCTGTCCATGTTTCTTCTTGATTGTTTGCATTTTGTGGAGTTTCATCATTACTACTGGTGTCAGTAGAAAAGTTCTCTTCATTGACCTCAGGAGGGTCATTGTTGTTACTGACATCAGTATTGAGTAGATTATCATCACAACTCTGAGGTTCGGAGTTACTACTGGGATCAGTAGTATCTTCAGAATTTGTGTTATTGCTGGTATCAATGAAATTAGGGTTACCAGAGTTACTACTGTCCTCAGTATCAACTGTAGGATCAGTATCAACTAAGATATATTTCATGATTTCTTGCCTTCCACTTGATGATGGTCCTACTTGTTGGCTTTGATTGTTTGAATTTCCTGTATTAAGCTCATAATTGACATCAAAAGATTTGGTTAGATTATCAATGTTAAACAACCAATCTGGACTATTTCCTTGTTCATTCATCAGATTTTCATTAAAGGATACATTTACACTTTCTTCAATGATCCTTAGCCTTTTGTTGAACACTCTGTAAGATTTGCTTTGAGTTGAGTATCCTATAAATATTCCATCATCTGCTTTGCAGTCAAATTTACCAATTTGTTCTCTTGTAATTAAAATAGTACAAGGACAACCAAATGATTTTAAGAAACTTATTGATGGTTTTCTTTTATTGAAAAGTTCATATGGTGTTTTAAAGAGAGGCTTAACTATCAATACTCTGTTCTGAACATAACAAGCAGTATTAACAGCTTCAGCCCAAAATGTTATTTGTAATTTTGAATCTGCAAGCATAGATCTGGCTGCTTCAATGATAGTTCTATTTCTTCTTTCAGCTACACCATTTTGTTGTGGAGTTTTTGGTGAGCTGTACTGCCTATGCCCTTAAGATCACAAAAATCAATTAGGTTAGTATTTTTAAACTCAGTTCCATTATCACATCTAATTGCTTTCACTTTGAGATCTCTTGTATTTTCCAGCTTTATAATCAGATTCTTGATCATTTCACTTGTTTCATATTTGGTCCTAAGAAAGAAGACCCAAGTATATATTTGGAAAAATCATCAGTAATAACAAGGCAATATTGTTTCTTTCCAATGCTCATTACATTTGTAGGTCCAAAAAGGTCCATATGTAAGAGCTGCAAAGGTTTAGAAATAGAGTTAATTGCTTTGGTCTTATGAGAAGTCTTGTGTTGTTTACCTTTTAGGCAGGCAACACAATGATGATCACACATAAATTCTTTTTGTGGTAGACCAACTACCAAATTCTTTTTAACTAAATTGTTCATATTTTTAAAATTTGTGTGACACATCCTTCTATGCCAAAGTTCTGATTCATTTGTGTTTGCCTTAGATATAAAACAGTTGATCTCATTTGATGAAATGAGTTCTCCCCTTATATCTAGGCAATACACATTGTTTCTCCTTGGTATTCTTAAAACAACAAACTTTTCATCTAAAATAAAATCAGGAGAAAGAATGATGCACTCAACATCTGTAAAAAGAATCTTGTTTTTCTTATCACAGACTTGTGAGACACTAACCAGATTGTATTTAAGCTCAGCAACATAAAAGACATCATCAAAAGTGATCTTACCATTTGATACTGTACCTTTACCTGTAATCTTACCTCCTCTAGGATTTTCTCCAAAAGCAACATACCCTCCTTCAAAAGACTTGAAATCTCTAAGTATTTAAAGATTTCCAGTCATGTGTCTAGAGCATCCACTATCAATATGTCATGTTCTACCTTCTTCAGGGATCTGGATACTCTGCACATAAAGTAAAAGGATTACTTAATTTTGGGAACCCAAGCTTGCTTTGTCTTGGGTTCATCCTTTGAAAAGTAAGTCTTTCTAACTGAATGAGCCTTATATGCAGTTTTGTACTTAGTACTGATGTTCTTAGTTACTACTGATCTAGGTTTATACCCGTAGTTTTTGGCTTTTGAAAATTTTACTACTGATGGACCAGTAGTGTTTGGGTAATATGTATTTTGAGCATAATCAGTAGTGTTTTTGTAATTATACCAGACAATATTGTAATTAGGGTTTTTACCAGTAGTAAACCTGGAATAGTTTCTACTGATGTTTGAAAACTTTGAATATTGAGGAAACTGATTTTGTTTTCCATTGTTTTTGAAATAATTACTTCTGTTTGGACTTTTATACATGGTATTTTCCACAAATCGTGGTGCAGTTCTTCCAAATTTATGAGTGTCAGCACATGGTTTATTGAGTTCTTTTTGTTTTGGTTGTTCAGATTCATTTTCTTTTGATTTTTCAATTTGTTTTAGTTTTAAGGCTTTTTCCTTTTCTTTGTTGATTTTGAATTCTTTAAATTCTTGACTGTTAATAGGATTGAAGTGACAATTTTTAGCTATGTGGTTAACCTTGTTACAAATTAAGCATGATAATTTTGTTGTTTTAGCATTTTCAGGTTTTCTTTGTTCTTTTAACTGATTTAGGTTTCTTTGATTTCCCCTTCTTAAAATTGTAGGTATATTTTCTGAATTGTATTTTGGGGATTCAGTTTGACTTTGTGTTGTGTGAAAGCTTGTATCATTTGATTCAGTTGTTTGATCATCATCAGGAGATTCATTTGATTCATCACTGGTTTCAGTTTCAGTTTGACTTTCAATTTTTAAATCATTTAAAACTCTTTCTGTACTTGATTTAAGTGGAGGAATAAAATTTGTTGGAGGTGGAACTGCATGATATCCCACTCCATGAACAACCTTTTCTGTGGTTTGATTATTAGTTAATTCATTAAGAATTTTAGAACTTCTTTCAAATTTCTTAATAGTTAATTTGTTTTGTTCTAATTCCATTTGACATTCTTCTAATTTCATCAAAGTTTCTTTTAGTTTCAATTCAATATGTTCTTTTTCATAAGTAGTTTGTAACAATTCATCTTTTATTTTTTGATCAGTTATTTTAGAAATTTTAATTTGATTTTCTAAATCAGCTATACACCCATTATATTCAATTCTTCTATTTCTGTTTAGTATCATCTCTTCAAGTGTTTCTTTATTAAGTTTTTCTAATTCTTTATATGCTTTAATACATTCAGGAGTACAAGATTTAGAATTTACCTCAGTAGTAGAAGGATCAGTAGTAAAGGCCATGAGAGCTTGATTCTGTGCATGTTCTTCTGCTTGAAAACTCCAGTCATACCCTTGTCCTTCTTGAGATACTAAAGCAGTTGAATTTGAGGTACTGTTTTTGTTGTAGTTTGATCTTTGGTCTTTGTTTGGACATTCTCTGGCAAAGTGACCCAGATTGCTACAGTTGTAGCATTTGACCTTGGTTTTGTCAAATCCAGTACGATCACTTTTGTTGTAAGACAAATTTTGTCTTCCAGTTCTTTTAAGAAACCTTTTGGTTCTTAAGCTCAACATAGCCATCTGCCACTTGATGTCCATCTCTTCCAGATCATCAGGATTGAGTTGTTCTAAATCCTCACTAATCAATGCAGTGTGCACATGACTAGTGAAGAATGATTCTCTTGCTACATCTTCAATACCTGCATTCTTAGTATTGTCCTTCCCTGTTCCTGTACTTGACACAAAAGCAACATTGTTTGAAGGTAAATTTGGAGATTTATTACTTATCTCTGATTCAAACACTCTTAACTCATTGTAGGGTTCATCAAGCTCCTTTTCTTCTAGTGCATCACCTTGTCTATATATCACAGTATACATAGACCATTCTTCACCTAGAGATCTGAGGAACTTCCTGTTGACATCATCATTGTCTGGTCGATAACCAACTTGATTTAGTTCACCAATGAGTTTGTTGAACCTATCAAATACTTGAGACAATGATTCATTCTTCTGTCCTTTGAAGTTTTCAAAGTCTTATTTCAGAACAGACTTCATGTTTCTCTTTCTGCTCTTTGTACCAACAAACCTCTTTTCCAGAGCCTGCCATAACTTCTTTGCATCATCATATTCAACAAAGAGATGTTGATAATCATTGGGAATGGCAAGCAAAAGAGTGCTTAAGGCTTTGAGCTCGATCCCTCTGTCCTTCTTCTCTTTCTCCAACTTGAGTTTGTCTACTTCAGTTGAAGTGGTAGCTATTTGAGTTTGAATAGTCTTGTTGCCTTCAAGAACCACTTCCCACATGGAATAATCAGTAACCAACATGTATTGCTTGATTCTGTTTTTCCACATTCCAAAGTTGTTGGGAGTGAGAATTGGAATCTTGTTTGCCTGAGTACTTTCATTGTTATCAGACATGATTAACAGATTTGAGATCGAAAGTATGAAACTTTTTGTTTTCTTAATTCGTAGATCTAGAACCGTAATGCTCTGATACCACTTGTCAGGATCGATTAAACCAGAAGGATTAATTAATCAAAGATCTACAAACTATTAGAAGTTGCAGCGGATCAACACTTATAGTTTAATTGAATAAGAACAATGAATACTGTTAATGAATACGAATGTAAATAAGAACACAGTGATTCACAAAAAGCTTCAATGTATATTAATTTGATCGATCAATACACACGTATGTTTACAGTTCATAAGGAACTATTTATAATTGTCCTTGAAGCCTAAGTAATAACCTAGTTATTCTAGGAATCGATTACAATTGAATTACATAAAGATATACATTCCGTAACTAACTATGCTAGAATCTTGTATGCGATCAACACCAAAAATAGAACGTCAGTAGTATTTGCTGTCATCAGTAGTAACTTGAGATCAGTAGCATCAGTAGTAAACATAGTTCTGCCCCATCAGTACTAATCTTCAGTAATCTTGAATCAGTACTAACTGCAGCATCAGTAATAGAATGATATCTCTGTTTTATATCCCAACAAAGTGCGATTTTGACTTTACAATATACACAGGATAAAATTTATTTTTTATTGATAACTATAAATTAACAAAAACAAGGGAGTAAGCCTTCACACTAATATGAAGAAACAGGTGTTCTTAAGAGATTCTAAGAAACCTCACATAAATACGTGTTACGGAGGGAATTATGTGAAATCTGTTTCTCGAAAAAATGCTTGTTAGCATAAAATCTGTTTCTGAGAAAGCTTCTGAGGGAATTCCACATAAATTGGAAATGCCGAGAAATTTACTAGAAATGATTCTCGCACAACCTTTCCGAGAAACATCCAAGAGAAACTGTTAGACATTAATTTTTGTACTTAATTTGTAATTAGTCTTTATAATTAGTGATTAGTGTTTAGACTATATATATGGTATTAGGGCTGTCAAAACCTGACACGACACGACAAAAATACACGAAACGAAATGAAATTGGGACGAAATTGAAATTTAAATTCGTGTTCGTGTCGTGTTCGTGTTGTGTAAAACAAACACGAAGTCGTGTCGTATCGTGTTCGTGTTCAGAGACTAACACAAAATTGACACGATAGTTATGATTTTATCGTGTTTGTCGTGTTTTTTCATGTTTGTCGTCTTTTTAGCATGTAATAAGTAAGAAATTTCTTATTTTTGTTATTTATTTTGTGTTTGTCGTGTTTATCGTTTTTTTAACCGTTCGTGTTGTGTTGTTTTCATGTTGAACGAATTTGTGTCGCGTCGTGTCGTGTTATCCAGGAACACGAAGCGATAGCACGATTTGACAGCCCTATATGGTATGTAAGCTTTTACACATTTCAAAGAAGGTTTTTTCTAATTTATGTCATAAGGACACATAATAACAAATATTAAAAGTCTTTTATGCCCCTGTATTTAATTTCATAAAAAAAATCATCTTTTTCAATTATAGAAAGGATAAACTAGGTATTACAGGATGTCTGGCAAGTCATTAATACAAAATAGAAGTATAAAAGACAACTATGAGATATTAAATGTTGGCTAATGTATGCCTAATAGCATACAATAAAAGACCCTTCAAAGAATAAATTATTTATCTAAAAGTTTCACTCATCTATCTAACTCTCTCACTCTCTGGCTAGAATTATTCAAATACCATTGTTTAATCATGAATTAATAAGTGTTAAAGATCCCACAATTGCTACCATTGAAACATGTATTAAATCACGTTCTTATGTTCATCATAAAACTATTTCTCAGATATTTCTGAGGTAATATTTTCCAAGGAATTTTATAGGGAAACTATTTCCAAATAATTTCTAAGTGAATATTTTTGTAGATATTTCCTAAGGAAACTATTTTCGAGGAATTTTCAAGAAGATATTTTCCCAGGGATTTCATAGGAAAACTATTTCCGAGTAACTTCCTATAAAAGTTGTCACAAATAAAAAACAAAATGCATGAAAATATCCATATTTTTTCTACTCAAAATGCATGAAAAATAAAATACAAATACCAAAACTTAAGTTTAAAACTATCCAACATAAGTTTAAGCAACAAATATGTAGTCGTTTAAAAACATGAAACAAACTTAAGGGGAAATTATTTTATAACTTCGGTCAATTGTGCTTCCCTGTGTGCTGGTTTTTCCATCATTTGAGTTACCTAGTGATTATTGTTCTATTTGCACTTTCATTTGCGATGGTCGTTCGATCATTTCGGCTTGTCTGACTAAATCCAAATACATCATGTTGGTTTATATCTCTTACTTGCTATGTTGAATGATGAAAATGATCATTTTACTCTTCTTTTTGTTTATATAACATGTTAATTGATAAACGAGATAAAATTAATAACATATAAAAGAAAGTAAAAGTCATAATATAACATGTAAAAGTTATAAGGTCACCTCTTACTGCGTCAACAACTTTTTTCTCCAAATAAATCAGGTTGGTTTATATCTCTTACTGGCTATGTTGAATGATGAAAATGATCATTTTATTCTTCTGTTTGTTTATATAACATGTTAATTGATAAACGGGATAAAAGTAATAACATATAAACGAAAGTAAAAGTCATAATTGTTGGAATATGCTTCACGCGTATAACATATAGTTATATGGCTAGTTGTTTGTGAGCCTAAAGGGTCACACACTTAAACACTTAACACCATATAATATATAGTGTAATTAGGGTAATTACATTATATAAGCTACATGCTTGTATATAATAAGTTTAATATTAATTGTTAATATTGAAACTTTATTGTGAGCAAACTAGAAGAAACAAAACCTAGGGACTAGAGTGAAAATAAAACAAATGTTGTTTTTGGAAATCATTAAAGAGTCTTTATGGTACCATTAAGAGTGTTGAATGACACCATAAAATCCCTCTTTGACCTCACTCTTGGCCGTCCCCTAAACACACACTTGTAGGTGTTTTAGTTTTCTTTTGCTCTCAAGAATCAAGGACTAGCATCCTCCTTTGGTGTTCTTGATTGTGTTGTGTGGACTTTCTTTTAGAGGTATTCTAATTGAATACTTGGTTTCAATCCATCACCAACTCCATCCAATTCCTACAAGATCAAAGGCTTCAAGGGTATGAAATGTTCATCCAATCTCTTTGATTTATTTATTAGTTTAATTGTATGATTTAATATTAGATCCGTTCATGGTGATTAAATCTTTCCGCTGCGTTTTGGTTCTTGTTTTAACCAAAAATCATCATTAGTGGTATCACGAGTCATTATATTAATCATATAATTAGCTAGATTTTGTGAAAAGTGGCAAAAACCAAGTTTTTTTGGTGTTTTTTTGATCCCGATCGGAAGAAGAAAAAAAAACCCCACAGGTTTTGTTTTTTTTTCGATTTTTTAAATTAAATAAGTGGGTTAAAATATGGTATTTTTGGAACCCTATTGTCACTTGTTACAAAATCAAATCAAAAAATTAATCTTGTTATTATTTTTTTTTATTATTTGGCTTGGAATTTAATTTTTAATTCCATTTTGTTGATATGGCAAAACATGTATTTTTGCCATATCCCAAGCCAAAGCCTTGTCAATTGTTGCTTGTTTGTGCAAACCGATGAAAGCCTAGACCGTTTGTGAATGAATGTGGTTGATGTTTGGTTGTTTTGGGAAAAGCCTTGTTTTTTGGCTTAATTGTTGTAATTTGTTTCATTTTTTTCCTTTTATTTTTGGTGCCATTTTTGGGGCAATTTGTAATGTAAAAGTAATAGAATAGATTGTACTTATTTTATCTTTTTATTATAAATTGTTGACAAAAAATATTGAAGACTAATGAAGAAAACAACAAATTTCCGTCACAAAAGCGAGGGCTGTACGAAAACAGGTTTTTCCAGAGGCATACGGACTCCGTTTTGGGCGATTCAAAAGCCTAAAATGCTTGCAAAGTCGTGGGCTACAACTTTCCAGAAGGCCGGGAAGACCAACGACGACTCCTTCAGTGACTTTTCGGGCTTCAAAGTCTGCTGGAATTTTCTGGCAGATTACACTTTTTCACAATTTTGGGTTCTACTTGCTCAAGAATGTCTTGGAGCAAGTGGGAGCCCATTGGGTTTATGTAGGCCCGTTTGGGTTCATGTTGGCCCGTCCCCTAGTTTGACCCTTCGGTCCGTCGTGATGACTCACGTGACCGAACCTAGGATTTCATCGGTCGAGGTTTGCACAAAATTTGTTGCATGTTTTATTTATGTTTGTGGTTGTTTTCTTTTCCTATTAGATACAAGTAAATAAAACAATTAAAAACGGTTTTTTGACACAAACATTAAAACATCCAAACATTTAATCATCGATAATTACTAGTTAATCATTGATGATTAAACCTTTAATCTAAAATTGTTTTGAGATTAAACTAAGTTTAAATATGATTTGAAACTTAAAATAATAGTTAATCATTGATGATTAAACCTTTAATCTAAAATTGTTTTGAGATTAAACTAAGTTTAAATACGATTTGAAACTTAAACCTTAATAATCGTTAAATGTTTTTACCGTTTATTAAACGACTTATGAAGTGATATGAATGAAGTACATGATTCATTCATATCTTAATAAAATTTTATTAATTAAAATTTAACATACCTAAAATTCAAGTCACGCCGTCCAATCGGTTGTAAATCACTTGCTTCTATTTTTGAATTCACGTGAGACGTGGTTTGAATCTAGATCCGAGGTCATTATTCTCTACGCGTGAGACCTAGAGCTATTTTGACATGATTTCACATTGGATGACTAAATCGAGTTAACGGTGAGACCTTGACTCGAGGCGACGATGCGACAAACATGCCACTTGACCCTAGATGCTTGTTCACTAGGTGTCATGAAGTCCCATACCTCTAAGAGTTGCACTTATAATGCAATTGTTGATCGTCACCTACCTATTGGATCTATCACCTCTAGCAGATCAACTGATGCGGTGATAGAAGCTCAATGGGATCTTAGCTTTTAATTAAAATTAATTGGGTAGTTAATTGATTAAAAGAAATTATTATTGAAAATACTATTTTTTGAACTTTGGTTGTTATACAGATAACAACAACATCAAAACCTAAGTATCTCCACTCAAAAATCAGTTCTTGAAAACTGAAACTGACTAATATCAACTTTATCTTCTGATATCGAATTCTAAGGATTGTCCTTAGAGATGAGAAAGTTGATACACCTATAAGAGGCCTTACCTGAGGCACCTCCTGTCAGTGATTCTGCTGCTGTTCGTCAAGCCTTTACCGAAACGTTTAACGAACACCAAGAAGTTGCTACTCATATGCTTGTGAGCATGAACCCCGAGATTCGAAAGTACTTCGAGGAACTCACAGCGTATGACATGATAAGCGAGTTGAAAATGATATTTCAACAAAAGGCAGAACTTGAACTATTCAAAACAGTTAAAGCATTCCATGCTTGCAATCAGGAGGACAGCCAATCAGTTAGCACTTACATCTTGAATATGCAATGCTATCTTGATCCAATGGAACGTCTTGGTTACCCCTTACCACAAGTTCTTGGAATGAGCTTGATTCTTACCTCACTATCCAAGGACTATGACCAGTTTGAAAAGTGTTTTAAAAGTACATAGCATGGGGAAGACAATCGTTGAACATGCTATGGTAAAACTGGTTGAGCAAGGGTTACCCAATACTTTTCTTGCAATCAGGGAAGGTAAACCGCAAGCACAAGGCAAGAGTCTAGGTAAGGGTAAGCTAGTTTACTTTTCCAAACCTATGATTCCCCCACCTGCTAAAAAGGAGCACCCTGCAAAGGATATTTCTTGCCATCATTGCGATGAAACTGGCCATTGAAGGAGGAATTGTCCTGCCTACGTGGCAGAGTTGATGAAGGACAAATGTGTTCTAGTTAGCACATTAGGTATCTTCATTATAGAACTCAATACTTTTCGTGATAAATCTTGAGTGTATGACACTAGTTGTGGAACTCACATTTACACAAATGTGCAAGATTGAATGTGAAGTAGAAAGCTAAATGAATGGAAGCTGTGATCTTATCCTTCCTAATGCGTTAATTATTGTTTTGAACAATTTTCAATTATGCATTGTTTAGCTTTATCGTTTGTTGAATAATGGATTATGATATTTTGTTTTATGAAAAATAACATTTTTTTATAACTATTCATTGTAATAGTATGTTTGAAATTAATATGCATGATCCTAATTCAAACGATAGTTCTATATACAAATGTAGCACTCAAGAATCCAAATTGGTTTGGATTCTACTTACCTAGATCATCGTCATCTTTTCCACATAAACAAGAAACGCATTTTGATACTAAAACTCGACGGGCTTCTTTACAAATGATTATGAATCATTTAAAATGCCTCTCTTGTATATTATGGAAAGATAACAAGAAAGCTTTTCTCCCAAGTTGGCGAAAGAGCTACAAATCTACTTGGACTCACACATACTGATGTATGTGGCCCTTTTAGAACTAAGACTAGGGAAGGTGCCACCTACTTTCACTGATGATATCATTCGATGTGGTTATGTTTACTTGATTAAACATCAACATGGAAGCTTTAATGATATCAGTCGCTACGGTTATGTTTACTTGATTAGACATAAACATGAAATCTTTGAAACGTTCAAAGCTTTCTAAAGTAAAAGTAGAAAATCAACTCGGCAAGACAACAAAGGCTTTCAGTCCTGATTGAGGATGAAAGAACATGAGTCAAGAGTTTCTGGATCATCCCACACATCGTGAGATTGTCTCACAATTCACTCTTTCATACACTCCACAAGATAATGGTGCGTCTGGAAGGAGATATTGGACCCTGTATGACATGGTGCGATCTATGATGAGTCCTACTACTCTTACACTATCCTTTTGAGGGGCATGCACTGAAGTCTGCTGCTCGAATACTTGATATGGTTCCGACCAAAAGGTTAAAAAGACACCATATGAGATATGGCTTGGGAAAGTCCCTAATTTGTCTTACTTGAGGATCTGGGGTTGTGAGGATCTCGTGGAACGAGACATGCCGAACAAACTTGAGCCCATATCTATCAAGTATATCTTCGATTACTATTTTACTTCCCAACTGAGAACAAATGGTTGTTACTCGGTATGCTGAGTTTCTTGAGAACAGTCTCATTTCACAAAGCAAGTGGGAGCACTATAGACTTTGACAAGATTCAAAGTGAAGATACACAACCTTCTGGTAACACTAGCAAATATCATTCTGAGGCTGGACATATAGATGTTGGACCACATGATGATGTTGTTCCCATTCATAGATCCGCAAGGACACTTCATGCACCTGAACGATATAGATTTATGTCGATGCTGAGGAGCAAGTTTCGAGGATCATTATGAACCCCCTAACTATCAAGTTGCATTATCGAATTTTGAATTCGAAAAATGACTTGAAGCTATGAATGCGAAAATAAAATCCATGAGAGACAATCAAGTTTTGAACTTAGTTGATCTTTCTCAAAATAGTAAGACTGTTGACATGGATGAAAATATACACACCTATAAATCTCTCATAGTAGCAAAAGGTTACACTCAATCCTACTGGATTGACAATGATGAAACCTTCTCGCCTGTTACTAAAGACATTAGGATTCTTATAGCCAAAGTAGTGTACTATGACTATGAAATTTGGTTGATGATGAAATCAAAACGTTTGTTTCACCTAAAACCCAAACTGAGTATGTGTATATATGAAAGCTAGTGGGAGCGTTGTCGTTTCTCAAGTCATACATGTTGATGACATGTCACTCATGTGAAACAATATACCATGCTACAAGATGAAAATCCTGGCTTGGAAAATGTTTCGACATGATGGATTGTAGGTACACGACATACATACTTGAAGTAAAGATCTATAATGATAGATCAAAGCGGTTAATTGGTTTAAGTCAAAGTGATTACATTGACAAAATTCTAAATGGTTTAGAGTGGTACTCCCAAACGAGGAAGTCCTCGTATGCCATGAGTGAGACTCAAGGACCTTCCACACCTGATGTGGTGAAGCGGATGAATGTAATCCCCTATGAATCGGCTATTGCATTCATCATGTACGCTGTAAGGAGCACTAGGCCAAATGTAACGTCCTTAGGGGACCTTACTAGAAAATACCAACAGAATTCATGAGAGGTCACTGGATTGCTGTTAAGAACACATTGAAGTATTTTAAAGTACTGGAGATATGTTTCTTGGTCATGGTGGAGATACTGAACTGAAACTAAGTATACTTGCTATACTTGTGTTGGTTTTGAAATAGGTCGTGATAACGCTAGATCCTATTTACGAAGGTTCACTACATTCGAATGATTTATCGAGATATGTGAAATTCGTACACTTAAAGTTCAAACAGATAAATAACTAGCTGACACTTTATCGAACTCAATGTCTTGTACCAAACATCTTGAATATGAATGGAACATTGGACTTCGACAAGCTAGTAGTTTCATGTAAATCTGTTTTAGTATTTGGATAATGGAATTGTGAGCAGTTTATATTGGAATAAATTGATATATTTGATGTGATCGTTTTTATATGAATATCTACTGTGTTCTATATTTGCATGTTTATATCCTTGAATATTTACTGTGTTTTATATTCTAAATTGTCCATTGTCATATTAATAATATGGGAATATTATTAAGACAAATCTGAGGGCATTGATGACATTATCTTAGTATGACTAAGGATGATGAAATCAAACTCACATGTCGTTCATAACGATGCACGATTGGACTGACCCAACCTATGAGAAATCACTTCCTGGATTTATGTCACAAGTGAATCTCACAAAGGCTTTGTCACTTATCCTCTGACTTGAGATGCAAGTTGGTTTGTGTATGTAGAGGGGCAAACTTTGATGCGGTTAAACGCTGACATGAATAAGGCTGCTATAACAACCATTATCGGGTTTATCATTAAGCATATGACAGACACGTGCAGTCAATAAAGAATTTGTTCCTCCACGAAAGTGGATTAGATACTACTGGGCCCCTCGATGATTTTGAATAGATATATGTGTGGCCACACCCAAAAGACAATCAAGATGAATCTTGATTGGTTTTGGTAATCTATTTCATTATATAGATCGAGAAACAGAATCGTTGAAGTTTTAGATTGACATTGATCCTTGTCTAAAATTCAACATAGTATCAGTAACAAAAGGATAACTGCTTGAAAAACCTTGAACAAAGATTTTATGAAACTCCTCATGTAATCCTAGGGGCATTGGCGGGTTGCTAGAGTCTAACCTTTGCTTGTATAACTACTTGATGTTATCACGTGCGCAAGTGGGAGCTGTTGGAATATGCTTCACGCGTATAACATATAGTTATATGGCTAGTTGTTTGTGAGCCTAAAGGGTCACACACTTAAACACTTAACACCATATAATATATAGTGTAATTAGGGTAATTACATTATATAAGCTACATGCTAGTATAGAATAAGTTTAATATTAATTGTTAATATTGAAACTTTATTGTGAGCAAACTAGAAGAAACAAAACCTAGGGACTAGAGTGAAAATAAAACAAATGTTGTTTTTGGAAATCATTAAAGAGTCTTTATGGTACCATTAAGAGTGTTGAATGGCACCATAAAATCCCTCTTTGACCTCACTCTTGGCCGTCCCCTAAACACACACTTGTAGGTGTTTTTGTTCTCTTTTGCTCACAAGAATCAAGGACTAGCATCCTCCTTTGGTGTTCTTGATTGTGTTGTGTGGACTTTCTTTTAGAGGTATTCTAATTGAATACTTGGTTTCAATCCATCACCAACTCCATCCAATTCCTACAAGATCAAAGGCTTCAAGGGTATGAAATGTTCATCCAATCTCTTTGATTTATTTATTAGTTTAATTGTATGATTTAATATTAGATCCGTTCATGGTGATTAAATCTTTTCGCTGCGTTTTGGTTCTTGTTTTAACCAAAAATCACCATTAATAATATAACATGTAAAAGTTATAAGGCCACCTCTGACTGCGGCAACAACTTTATTCTCCAACCAAGTCAGAGACTGAGTCAGAACCTGTTAGTCCCGTAATAAGTGAATTACTGCACTAATACGCTTTCACTGACCAAATAAAATATTTGTGGTAACACTCAACACTTTTTAAACTTTTCTTTATTAATCAATAATGTTAGGACTTAATATGTTGTAATACATAGTCTAGGGGGTAGTTTTGCCAACATTGTATAGGTATTACAAATAGTCATTAGGACTAATTAAGCAATTAGTGATTAGTCTAAATATCACAAGTGTAATCACTAATTGTAACTTTGCTGAAATTAATCACACTTATCATTTGCAAAGCTCTCTCACTTCTCTCTACTTTCTCTCTCTAAAACCTTTATCTTCTTCATCAAGTTTCCACCTAAAATCATCATCTATGGATCAAACAATGGATTTATTGTTATTCTAGGATCATCAATTGGTATCAGAGCACAATTTCACTCTGAAATCGATCCATTTCCATTGCTTGCTGTCCGAATCAGAAGATTTGTTGGGGTTTTCAAGTTTTTGAAGAAAAAAGGGTCAAAAATTCAAAATCCGAATTTAAGGTATATTTGCTTGTTTTTATGGCTTAACTCTGTTCTTATATTGATATTATTAAGCTTAGAATTAAGTTTCAATCAATTCCAATCTGTTTTGACAAAGAAATTTTGATTTTAGTAAAACTCCATTAAAGCTTGAGCTTCAAGTTTTTCAGTTTTTAAATTAGAAATTTGGATTAGATTTAGTTTGTTTTTGGTTAAAATTATTGGAATGGATTGAAGGAAAACGATTTTAGAACATTTTGTAAAAAAGAATCAATCGTTTTGGTTAAGATTTGAGGAAGTTAGGATCATTTTAGTGGAGTTTTGTGTTTGCTCGGTACCGTTCTGCTCGAACAAGAACACTGTTCTTGACTCGTACTGAAGAACGTTCTCGACCCGAGAACCTTCAAGAACATCTTGACCCGAGAACCATAACCATCTCGACCCGAGAACTTTCTACATCTCGACCTGAGAACCATAACCCTCTCGACCCGAGAACTTTCTACATATCGACCCGAGAACCATAACCATCTCGACCCGAGAACTTTCATCATCTCGACCCAAGATCTTTCATCATCTCAACCCGAGAACCTCTAACATCTCAACCTGTGAACCTTACACTTCTCGACTCGAGATCTTTTTCCAAACCTTTAAATTTTTACCTCGTCGTAATCTCAACTTAACCAATCAAACATGACTTCAAAATATGCCTTGTCCATCGGATCAGATACTAAACCACATGTTCTCTACCGAGGAGAATATGGTCAATGGAAGAAACGTTTTCTCCATTTCATCCTAAGTCAAACTGCGGGTCCACTAATCCTCGACTCCCTTGAGAATGGACAAGCAAAATTCTGTCGAATTGTGGTTGATACCCCAAACTCTACCCCACCGGTTGTTGGTGGTGCGTTTCTAATTGCCCCGACGGATTACAATCAACAACAGAAAGAAAGGGCAAGAGCTGATGTATATGCACACTCATACATGCTGCAAGGTCTCCCGAATGATATATACAACAGTCTCGACAGTTTTGAGACTGGAAAGGAACTCTGGGATGAGATCCACAAACAAATGGAGGGAACTGACCTAGGAAACAAAGAAAAATGGTATCTACCCTTAATGCTTACGGTCAGTTTAAAGCAAACACTGGAGAAGAACTGGAACAAACCTACCATAGGTTCTGCAATATGTTGAATGATCTTCGAAAGAACAACCTGAAGAAGGGAAACTTAGAAATCAACATCAAATTCATCAAATCCCTTCTCCCCGAATGGGAAATGTTCGGCAACAGTGCGATGCATCACAAAGATTTGAGCCTGATAGATGTTCATGAACTATATGAATATTTACATCAGAATGAGCCAATGGTAAAAGGAATTGCCAAATCCAGGAAAGACAATGCTGACACACTTGCCCTGTTAGCCAAACGAAACCAAGCACTAAACAAATGAGTTAATGATGCCTTATTGGCCGCTCAATCAAAAGAGGTTGTCAAGGATGAACCTGCGACTCTTATTCCTGAGGGAACAAATGAAGAAATTGAGTCTGTTCGCTAGGCTATGGCTCTAATCTCAAGCTACAACAACAAATACTACAACAAGCCAACAAACAACAACCTCAGATCATCATCAAACTTCAAATTCAACTCATCTTCTCAAGCTCCAAACAACAAAACCTCATCTTCCACTATTGATCCACCGAAAAAGTGCTACAACTGTGGCATGACTGAGCACTTTACCAAAGAATGCAAGAAGCCAAAGATCAAAGATTCTGAATACTTCAAGAGAAAAATGTTACTGGCTAAGCAGGTCGAGAATGGCAAAGTCTTACTGGCAGAGGATATGCAATGGTTGGAAGATTCTGATGATTAGGAAGAACAGTGCACTGCCAGTTTGGCCCTCATGGCAAGATCCACTGAACTGAGGGATGAACTGGGCATTCCAGAAAATGATGATCTTGAGGTACACTCTTCTCCCTTAGATTCTTCTCTATCTGACTCAGACACTGATCTATCAGATAATTCCTTGTTTAATGAAAATCTTTTACTTGAAATTGTCGAGAAAGCCCAGCTGACTAAACAAATAACTGCTTTAGAGACTGAAAAGACAAAAAATTTAAATGATTTAAGTCAATGTTCTCTTCAATTAAAAAAAATGCAGTCCTTCGAACAACTAAACAAGGAATTACAAAATCAGCTATCTACGTCACAATCTGTTTTTCAATTTAAGATATCTGCATTACAAGAAAGTTTACAACAACAAGTAAACACAAATAATACTTAAAATGCACAAATCATTAATTTAAAAGCAGAAAATGCGACGTTTCGTCATCAACTTGAATCACTTGTTCCTCAAGTTAATCAAAATAACTCTTCTCAACAAAAAACACAAGAGTTACAAAAACAGTTGTCGACTTTTCATGTTGCTCACACTAGTGAGGTCAATCGATTAAACCAACTAATCAATGACAAAAATTTTGAAATATCAAATCTTAAAAACATGAAAACAATGTCAAGTGAAAATGACGACTCAAGGAAGTTACTCCAAGACTTAACTGCTCAATTACAAAGAGAGCAAAAATGGGCAAAGGCCGCCGAAGCTAATATTGTGACAACTCGATATTTCTGGTATGTAAACTCATTTCATTTCTAGAACTTTCCTTATTTAGAAAGTTTTTATTTTTAGACATTTCTATTTCTGGCATCCTAATACACAACAAATTATATATTTTTACACCATACATTAGTGTTTGACTATTTTAGTCAACACAACATTTCTACTTTTCTTATGGTGACACACATTGAGCTAAAAACATTTCTAAAATGGTAACTTTATCGGTTAACAATAAACGTACAAATTTAATAAACGTGACTCGAATGACATTGAACAATGACCGACCACCTAAGTGGCCGGCCATACTCTTGCTTGTGACCACACCATCTCGGCCGAACCCTATAAGGGTGAGGTTGAATTGTTTTGATCTTATCAATAAGCTTGTTATCTCTATCCATCTTATTCTAAAGAGTCCTTGTTGTACCATGATTCTAACTCCTAACCCTAATACTTCCCCTTATATAAACACCACCACAACCAACCCCTAATTCCTTTTGTTTTCCCTCATTCGGCCGAGCACCACAACTCCCTTGTTCGTTCGTCCGATCGCAAGCAACAACCCTTTGATTCCCTTGATCTTGTTCGTCGATTGTAGCAAGGTATGATCTTGATCCATTGTACTGATTTCCTCCTTGTTTTGGTTCTAGTATTCGAACCCGAGACCTAGGCCATAGGCCAAGAGGTCTCGGTAATGGCTTGTGATGTTGATCCCGATCCGTACGTGTGCATGGTCACACCATGCATATGTTTTTTCGTCCCAAACATGCTAAATCGTTATTCTCTTGCTTAATCTTTGATTGTTTTGATACTCTAACCCTAGATCTATCCTAGGTGGACCGAATACCCTAGATCTAGTATACTAGATGTGTGAGATCATAGATCTAGCCAAATTAGACCCACACACTCGAACCTAGCCGATCTAGCCCGATCTAGAGCTCAAACCCGAAGGGTTTTGGCCTAGTCGGCCAACCCTAACCGAACCCTAATCCGAACTCTAACCCTAGTTGACCAACATGCTTGTCTTCTTGACCTAGATTATCTAGATTTGACTTTTGTTAACCAAAATCTATGCTAGACTAAACCCTAAATCGAAACCCAAACCCTAGTCGAAATCGAGTGTACAAATGTTGACTTTTGTTGACTATTTGACCAATGTTGACTTCTAGAATGGACAAATTTTGACCCATAAGTCAAACCGGGTCAAGGCTGGATCTTGACCCAACCGATAGACCCAAACCCGAATACTTAATCGGGCCAAGGCCCGTACTTGGCCCATTCGATCTACCTTAGTCTATCGGGCCCAAACTTTAGTTGGCCCATTAGTATCCAAGCCCATTTGGACCAAAGCCCAAACCTTTGGCCCACTTATACCCAAACCGAACCCAATTGGGCCCAAGCCCAATCTAATCGGACCTAAGCCCAATAAGAGGCCCAAGTGGCCCAACCTAGTGGCCCATTAAGCCCATCTAGGCCCATTAAGCCCAATAGGCCCAATCTAGGCCCATTAAGCCTAACCCAAGTTCATTTCATTTCGAAGCCCATTTCATTTCATTTCATTTCGGCCCATTAAGGCCCAATGATCGAAGTTCATTTGATATCACAAAACATAAAACATAACATTAATTTCATATCATTTATCGTATATCGTATCTAGAATTGACTGTATTAGCTTAGTCTAATTAGTAAGTTATATCGTTTAGGAAGCTAGGAGCCTTTGAAGGATTCCTCTGTCCTTATCTGTCGCTAAGCTTTGCCCAGGTGAGTCCACAGACCCCTTTTACTCATTTACTGTTTATTAAACTTTGGGGTGGAAAACATAAACACAATTGCTACTGTTTTACTATGACTGTACAACATATAATTTTCATTATCGCGTTGGCATGACAAACAATTATTATACCGAACTAAGGTTGCCAACAATCATTAACTAGTGGATCTAGACCATGGATATGAAGATAGTACTATTGGCTGACACTCATCCTCCCAACATTATTTGATCACTACTTGGTTTATCCAAGACATCTTTCGGGAGTGTATATCCATAAAAGAACGATAAGATACTGGAGTTGAAGTGTTGATTGTGGACTTAGGGGTTGGTATATTAACTCAATATCTAGACTATGGATATGCAGATAGTACTATTGGCTGACACTCATCCTCCCAACATTATTTGATCACTACTTGGTTTATCCAAAACATCTTTCGGGAGTGTATATCCATAAAAGAACGATAAGATACTGGAGTTGAAGTGTTGATTGTGGACTTAGGGGTTGGTATATTAACTCAATAGACTAGCTACCTGTTGGGGATAACAGTTCATGCGATGTCAAACATAACAACTTGTTCAACACATTTTCATAAACAAAACAAGTAATTGTAGATCTTGTAGAATTACACTTTACTTTTTATATCTACTTCTCATATCATATGAGTGTTGAACTTTATACATTTTCAGTCATAAACTATTTTCATAACAAACATTTTGGGTAGCAAACACTTTACTTTTCATACAACATTAACCCTGTGGATTCACTCAACATTATTGTTGACCCTTTCTATATTTATGTTTTTCCAGGTGATTAGGTGCAGTGGAACTGGAGGATATGAGCAGTGGGATTGTCGTGAGCCATGAATAAAACATTAAGTTTACGAACAATCATTCTATTTTCAAATAGTTTCTATTTTAGGAAACTTACTATTTTTGGGAACTTTCTACTTTTGGAAAGTGAAAACAACTTTTATTTTCGTTATTGCGTGGTTATTTGTTTACTTAATTTTTGCTATGTTGTCATGAACGTTACACCTTCGTTCTTTCGCAAAACATTTTAAATGAAGTAAAACTCATTTTTGGCGGGGTGTGACAGAGTGGTATCAGAGCTTAAGTTATAGTGAATTAGCAAACCTAGTCTATAACTACAAAGGATTTTTGGGAAAAACAAAAATTTTTACAAAACAAAAATATTCATGGCACGCTGAGTCTCATATATCTAGAAGTTTCATTGTTCTTAGCTTAGAACATTTGCCTTAGTTAGTATTGCCTTAGTGTTATAGTTAGCATTCGTAGAGAGCCAAAAATTTTCATAATCTAATAAATTTTATGCGTCGTGATAAGCATAATGCTGTCAGCGAGTGTTATTAATATTCCGTCAGACTCAGAGTACGATAGTGATCAGAGTACCGCTACATCTAGAAGATGTGCTACGCCTCCCTCGACTCCAAAGCCAGTGTTTGTACCGACGCCTTTCCCGATATCGTCAGTAGATTGGTTTCATCCCACTCAGCCTCCTGTCCCGGTGTACCCCAATGGACCCCCTGATCTCAAGCCTGGAGAGCGTCCTTATCTCTATCGACTGGTGAAGGATGGTGATCTCTACATGACGACAAGACAACGACCAGCAGCCAGAGGAAGATGATTAGTCATCTACATATCGTCTATATTTGTTTTCTATTACTAGTATTAGGTTTTATGTTTAGCTATTTTTAAAATTAGTATTTTATTTTATTTTATTTCAGTATTGGCGTATGTGCCATAATTTTAAAACTATTATGTATTAGGAATGTGATTAATGAAATTGATATTTTAGTAAAATTTTATTGTTTCTATAAATTTGTAATTTCTATACGTCTCTACTACTATTATATCTACGTCTATCTATATCTACGTATACTAATACTATTACGTCTATTGTATACCTATTTCTTTGATTCTTATAATAAGTATATTTTCTTTCTTATAATCCTTCTATACTATTCTTTATTAATTCTTGTTTAAATCGTATTATTTGTATCAGCAATTCATCAATGGCTCGAGGAGGAAACGCAGAGACTGTTGAACAAATGGTGGAACACCGACTCGCTGAAGCAATGGCTCAAATGAATGCAGCAAGAGGAAATGCCGGTGGTGCATCTAACAGTGGAAACAACGGTATATCATTCGACTCCACAAGAGAAGATTCGTTTATTTTTCATTTTATTTTTGCCTTAATTTTCCTTTTCTTTCCTTATTTGTTTAAACTTCAGATCCCAATGCTAATCGTCAAGGTCAGTCGTTTAAGACCTTTATGTCCTGTCATGTCACGCCCCGCCAAAAGTGATTTTATAATAATAAATGATTTGCGGAAGAACGAGATGTAACACTCATGAGTAACAAAACTATGATTATTGCAAACATTTAATAGTTTTAAAATGTATTAAATACATGAAATAAGTATTATCCAAAATTTATATGTAACTGAAAAAGATTAAAATAAAAATTAATGTTTATAAATGAAAAGACGTTCGTGGCATCTCGATAAAATGCATGCTCATGATCCAAAGTCTAAGAACCCAATGCTTCTCTTATTACCTGAAAAACATATATAAAACGATCAACAAACTTGTTGAGTGAATCCACAGGTTTAATATTAGTTTTGAAATACAAAGTTTTGTAAGGCAAACATGGAAAAATCGTATAGTAAAATGTTATTTGAAAATGATTTGAAATAGAAAGGTTTTGTGTGCCAACCGACATAAATTATTTAATGAAATATAGATTTGAGTTACCCAAAATGCATATGTGCCAATAAGGCAAAAATATGTGTGATGATAAGATGTTCGAGAATAATTTGATATAAAAAAAATGTTGTCATAAAATTTGATATGTAAAGACATGTAAGTAAACAAAATGATAAAAGAGTAGTAAAGATAGAAAATGCATGACTGGTGTCCCCAACAGTTAACTACGCCATTGAGTTAATATGCCGACCCTAAGCCCATAATCAAACTGCAACTCTAAGTGTGATGTTTCTGTTCTCTAAGATATGCACTCCCCTGACGGTTGGGTAGAACCGTTAAGTAACAAATAAAATGTGGGAGGAAGAGTGTCAGCCAATGGTACCATCTGCATATCCAGGGCCTAGTCGCAACTAGCTAAGATTATGGCGTGTAAGCATCTACCTATGCACTACACCTACTTAGTTCGAGCATAAAGACTGTTTGTCATGGTTTGCATAATGTATCATCACAGTAAAATAAACAGTTTTCAATAAAGCGAATATTTATAAACATTTGATATGTTGCAAATATATGTAAAAGTAGTTGATATGTTTTTCATCCCAAAATTTGTTAAAGCAATAAATAAAATATGGTAAAAAGTGGGGCTGTGGACTCACCTGATGCAAGCTTCCAAAAATGTAAATAACCAAAAGCAAGATCCAACCAAACGACTTCTAGTAACCTAAATGCATAGAAGTAACTATGAGCGATACGTTGGTGACTTTTCTGAATTGATATTATCGCACTTAAACTTAGGGGTGGCAATTCATGACACGACCCGCAACCCAACACGAACCCAACACGGAAAAGGTCGGGTTTGGGTTGACCATAAATGGGTTTGGGTCAAAAGCAGGTCGACCCATCCAACCTGTTTATAAATCAGGTCGGGTTAGGATTGTCTTGTGTAAAACTGGGTCGACCTGCCAACTCGTTTAATTTAAAAAAAAATTAAAAACTTATGTACATATTAAATATCATAAATACTATAAGACACCCCTTAAATTAGTTATCCTACCTAAATTATTTCCATGTCTTTTTGACCTTTCAAATTAGAATTTCTCCTTCAAATCTAACGTAATTAAGTTATGGCATATTTTCCCTAACTAAAAGCTTGTAAATTTGAGAGCTAAAGAATTTCTTATTTTACAGTCTCAATTTTGGCACAATTTCTCTATATTTTCACCAACCTGTTAAGTTTATGGGTTACACAGGTTGGGTCTGGGTTACCTTGGTTTAAATGAGTCTAGGTTAGGGTTGCTTTTTCTGACCCAAAATTTTAACAGGTCGGGTTTGGGTTTAGTGATTCCAACCCGTCAACCCGCCAATCCGAACCCGCCAACCCAAACCCAACCCAATTGCCACCCCTACTTAAACTACTTCGATTTGCATTTCGTCTGTTTTCATAAAATGTTTTGCTTGATCGAAAATATTGGGTAGTTGCATAATAGATAATTATTTAAATAATTATAAACAAAATTTTAAAATTATTTATTAAATAACTAATTAAATAAATAAAATAATAATTAATTTAATAAGTGATTATTTAATAAAATAAATAAATAAGAATCTGATTAATTTTATTTTTCTTTTAAACCTTACATTTGGGCTTCAAAATGGGGTTCGCTGGGCTCGATTAACACATCATCACAAATTGAGTTTTACAACTTATTGGGTTCGACTGATGTGCTAGGCCGAAACTGACCTGGGCAGGCCGATAGGCCACGACCCGAAGTGGAAACGGAGACACAAGCTGGGGCATTCCTCGGAAGCTTCTGGCGGAATTCTTGCCGGCGACGTACGATGGAACATGGTGACACACAAGCACCCACTGGAAACACATACACAAACGCACACCCACATGACATGCTAACACAGACACGAACACGCCTGCATGAACTACACATTGATGTGTGTGTTATATCTGCGGAACGAGCGAGACAGTACAAAAATATAGAGAAATAGACCTTCGTTTTAGAGAGAGATACAGTAGTGAGACCGCCAGAGGTGTTTCTGATTCGTCGGGGCTTTTGTAATTGTCTTCGGGAACGGAAAGCAGCAATAGGAACGGTTGTTGGAGATGCTCGAGGTTTGCCGGAGAACTTTGCTGAATTTATTTGCTTGATCGGAGATGTGAAAAACTGATCATGCGCTCGCCGGAAACGTGAGAAGAAGGTGGTGGTGGGTTTCTGGTGTTCCACTTCGAAGAGAGAGAGAGAGAGAGGGATAGTTTCGGAGCTTGGTTGCTTGCTTCGTCGAAGATCTTGTGGGGGGTTCGCCGGAGTGTGATCAGGAAAGAACGGAAGATGGAGATGGGGGTTGGTATCGGCTCTTTTGATGTTGCCGGAATTTGGAGCTGCCGAGAAGAAATCATGAGGGCGGCGTCTATATGGTGGTGTTTTAAATAGGGTGTAGCTATTATTTTATGCTTTTAGGTCAGGGTTGTTATATTAGGATTCGTGGATTAATTTGGAAGATTGAATTTGATTGGTCAATTACTAGGAAATAAGAATATATTAAAAGGAAAGGTGATTTGATGATGGGGTCGTATGACGGTATCGGAAAGGTGGTTTGGGTGTATTTTTAAATTTTAATTACTTTATTTAGTATTATTAATATGTATTTGTGTTTATTTTTAATGTTGTCTCGAAAAATACTTTTACTGAGGTTATATTTGATTTTTAATGATGGTTATTTCCTGATAAAAAGAGATTTTATTTTGATACGTATCTTATTATTTTAGTATTTTCGTAATATAAAGATGTTACTTTATGTCTTAAATCGGGTAGTGTGTTTTGCTCTTTGATTCTTTTAGTACCGGTTATTTTGATTGAGTTAATGTTTCATTTATATTTTTGATTTGTTTTACAAATTTGTTATGTCACCAACTCGCTGACTAACTAATTTATTGATCTAACGATAAAATGCAAATAAAATGATGATGCAGAAATAATGACGTGTATTTTAATGAGACATGATGTCTAGGGTTTCACTAACTTGAATGCAGTCTTATCATAATAACATTAGGGTTTATCACTAGACTTGAATGTAAATAAATGATCTCATAAACTAAATTAGGTTCTAGTACACTATTAGGGTTACAATAAATGTCGAATTAAATGTCTAAATTTTAGGGTTGTCACATTTTCCCCTTGTTAAAGAAATTTCGTCCCGAAATTTAAGAAAATATAATAATAGGTTAGTGGTCAAAAGAAAGGTGTGAATGTTTGTGTTTCATGTTGGGATACTACTTCCGTTCAGACGAATCCTTATTAACTTTCTCATTTAATTGTTTTTGTTCACAAGATTAAAATGTGTAGATGCTCTCAAGCGATCAACGTCTTTCCACTTCATATTGTGACTACTAGTAATTTGACGTAACTCGTGATAAAAAGAAAATCTATAGAAATTGGTTCCCGTTTCTATTCGGAAATTTCGAGCTGTTTCAGGAGGCATGAAAGTAGGCATAATAGGTTGAACACTTGGTGATATAGATTACAATCTCCTTTTTCGTATTGACCTCCAGTACATCTCTACATCTTCATACATCTCATTGGCACCGCGATGGATAGAGTATTTAGATTTGTGTGTTACATACATAAAAAATAATGTCGCAAAGGTTTCCGAAGCTTGGAAAATCATATCCTATTCACTCTATATATAATGTTCCATCTGTTCTGGATTCTAGTCGTTTCTCCATATTGAAAAGAAATTCTCCTTTAATGTTCCCTTCATTTAGAGTATCGATTTGGAAACCACAGATTTAGGAAGAGAGATTGTGCATAGGTTTGTATGAGTAGGAATTTCGAATGCTTGCACTCGAATTGGTTGATTCGTTCTTGTCGACTAAGGGTGTCGGCCACTACGTTTGGCCTTCTCGAGATGATACATGATTTCATAGTCGTTATTGTTTAGCAATCTCGATGCAATGTCGTTGTCTCTCGTTTAAGTTCATTCTGATCGAAAATATGTTAAAGGCTTTAGGTACTGTACAGATAATGTCTCCAGATTTTTAATGCGGATTCTAAGGCACCTAGTTTGAGATCATGGGTTGTGTATTTCATTTCGTTGATTCTCAATTGTTGAGAGGCGGTTGCGATTTCACTCCCATTTTTCTATAACAAGCAACATAATGCTTGCTGTAACGTGTCACAATATACGATGACGTTTTTTGTTCATTTATGTTTGGGCTAGGATGGTTTCACTACACAATTTCTACTTTAGGGCTTGAAATAAATTTCTTTGTTTCTCACTCTAGTATAATTTCTCATCGTTTTGTGTTGGAGGTGATAGGGTTTGGGCCACTTTGGTATAAATTCGAGTAAGCATCAGTTAGTAGCTGGCAAAGGTGAGAAATTGATGTATATTTGTCTGGGACTTCGGGACTTTCCAATTTTTAATCACCTAAATCTTTGCAGAAATCTACGTGTATTCTTTTCTCATTTATCACGTCTTGGAAAATTTGGCGCAGAGTTTCTCCATTCCAAGTAGTTCCAAAATTTTTCTAAGGTGTTCTACGTGTTCAACTTGAGTTCGGGAACAAATTAGGATATCGTCTATAGATTTGATGACAATTTATAGAGACATTGTTTACACAACGAAGGTTAAATAAAAAAGGGTATAATGAGAACAAAAATGACAATAACAAGTTTTGAATGTGGTCTTAGATACATCTATTCTTCATGAAATTTCAGATGGTGATAACTCGAACGCAATTAAATTTTAGAATGTAAGACCGATCCTTGTAATTGGTCAAATAGATCATCAATACGCCGAAGTGGATACCGATTCATAATGTATACTTTGTTTAATCCCCGATAAGCTATTAGCATTTGATTAGATCTACTATGGAATTCATACGAATGGATAAGATTCTTATTGGGCAACGCTTAATAGATAGATCCTAATTTTAGAAGTCTTGGTAGTTGTAGAGACAACTCTCACGTATTAGGAGGATTTAGGGGTAAGGTTGCCGCACGTTCAATAAGGCTCTTGGGATTTGCTTATTTACGAATTTAAATTTGATGAGGATGACGAAAATCTTAGTAAATGCTTCAGAAGTATTCTCTAATGGTTCTTCATGATAAGTATGCCTTTTATTCGTCGTTTGAACGGTTCGTCTTCTAATTTGTGAGCTAAGGATGATGAATGTTTGTTTTCTAGGAACTTCGAGCTTTTATGCAAATAATTATGTCTTGAGACTCCATCTCTTTTTCACCCTAACACCGAGGCTTCTCTAAGAAGTAGTTGAATCTATATAGATCTTCCAAATCAAACTCTTGTTGAACTCCATGGGCAACAGTCTGTTCCATTTGTACTTCAAATTTCATATTTTGAATCTATGTTGTCACAAGGATTCTTATGGGTTAGGTTCCTCGTAGTATAACTTTTCCAGACCAGTTAAATTTTACGATATCGAATTATATGTTTATTGTTTAACCAGAGGGAGGCAAAGACTTAACTCGGTGGTCTCAGTTTGATAACACTGAGGTAGAATGTTTTAGTCGTTATAGGATAGTAGTGTTGGTGTTGGAGTCTTGTCGTGCTTCTTATTTTTTGATCATGATAATTTTCCAGTGGTTGATCAATTATTGTAGTCCATCCTTGACGCGGAACTTTTTTGGCATGTTCTTCGTTATTTGTTCTCATCGATTCATCTCAAATGATTTGTTGTTGTAGTCTCCTTCATCATCATCAGTCGAGAGGCTTCATTCCAAAAGTCAACTCATTTCTATTTCGTTCTCTAATTCCTAACACTACGGAGGATAGTTGTATTCAATTGTTTGATTCTTTTCAATAATCCATGATTTTGATAATTCCACATTGTATCATGTTATTATAAACTCGGTGGCCAGTCGCTTTTATAATATCACCATACAATATTTCATCAGCATTGTCATTTCATAGCTTCATTCATGAATACTAGTGTTTTCTCCATACTCCTATCGTATGCGAAAATCCAGGGTCAAACTTTTGATTCTTCAAAAATTTCGAATTTAAGGGTAGTGCTTAATGTTCATTCTAAAGATATCATAGGGATAATGTCCAGTCATTGTTTTCACGAAGAATCCCAAGTGTCTCAAGATTAGTCCGGTGGGAAATTTAGATTGAGTTAGTGATGCTCGCGTAAGACATATTGTGTGCAAGTGATATATTGTGTGTTAAAGGAATATATAGTGTGTGATATGAATATACCGTGTGTGATTAAAGTATGTGGTGCACATGTAGAGGTGTTTTCTCAGCCAATATCCACTGATGATGCGTCACCATGTTCCTTGTCTAGTAGAGAAGAGTAGCAAAGTAGTCACCGTGCGTCGACGTTGCATAATAATCCTAAACTACATGTCTACATGTAAGTGATTAGTGAAGTGTGAGTAGGGTATCGAATGTAACTTTATAGGTTATTTGGTGTAAGAGTACACTGACTAATGAAGTTGATTTGATAGTTTCTAAAGTGTGGCTTTACGTATAAGTATCTAATGGTATCAAATATTCTACCTAAGTCAAGTATACGGTAAATGTAAGAGCAAGTGGCATACTACTAAGGTCTTGTGAATGATTTGAAATGTATTCAATATGTAATGATTGGAAAGACAACTATGTATGAAATTAGATATATAAGAAATGGAAATCTATCTTAATTGAGACTCTATGTAAAATGCGACTCTAAATGAAATGAGATTCTTAAATAAAATGCAAATCTATATGAATGAGACTTTGGATGCCACAAACACATTTTGGCTTAAAAATAGTTTTGTTCAAAGATCATTTTGAAGTTATAGATTAGTTTGACTAATTAACTATAACCAAGGTCTCTGATACTATTCTGTCACACCCCGCCAAAAGTGATTTTATAATAATAAATGATTTGCGGAAGAACGAGGTGTAACATTCATGAGTAACAAAACTATGATTATTGCAAACATTTAATAGTTTTAAAATGTATTAAATACTTGAAATACGTACTATCCAAAATTTATATGTAACTGAAAAAGATAAAAATAAAAATTAATGTTTATAAACGAAAAGACGTTCATGGCATCTCGATAAAATGCATGCTCATGATCCAAAGTCTAAGAACTCAATGCTTCTCTTATTACCTGAAAAACATATATAAAACGATCAACCAACTTGTTGAGTGAATCCACAGGTTTAATATTAGTTTTGAAATACAAAGTTTTGTAAGGCAAACATGAAAAAATCGTATAGTAAAATGTTATTTGAAAATGATTTGAAATAGAAAGTTTTTGTGTGCCAACCGACATAAATTGTTTAATAAAATATAGATTTGAGTTACCCAAAATGCATATGTGCCAACGAGGCAAAAATATGTGTGATGATAAGATGTTCGAAAATAATTTGATATAAAGAAAATGTTGTCATAAAATTTGATATGTAAAGACATGTAAGTAAACAAAATGATAAAAGAGTAGTAAAGATAGAAAATGCATGACTGGTGTCCCCAACAGTTAGCTATGCCATTGAGTTAATATGTCGACCCTACGCCCATAATCAAACTGCAACTCTAAGTGTGATGTTTCTGTTCTCTAAGATATGCACTCCCCTGACGGTTGGGTAGAACCGTTAAGTAACAAATAAAATGTGGGAGGAAGAGTGTCAGCCAATGGTATCATCTGCATATCCAGGGCCTAGTCGCAACTAGCTAAGATTGTGGCATGTAAGCATCTACCTATGCACTACACCTACTTAGTCCGAGCATAAAGACTGTTTGTCATGGTTTGCATAATGTATCATCACAGTAAAATAAACAGTTTTCAATAAAGCGAAGATTTATAAAACATCTGATATGTTGCAAATATATGTAAAAGTACTTGATATGTTTTTCACCCCAAAATTTGTAAAAGCAATAAATAAAATATGGTAAAAAGTGGGGCTGTGGACTCACCTGATGCAAGCTTCCAAAAATATAAATAACCAAATGCAAGATCCAACCAAACGACTTCTAGTAACCTAAATGCATAGAAGTAACTATGAGCGATACGTTGGTGACTTTTCTGAATTGATATTATTGCACTTAAACTACTTCGATTTGCATTTCGTATGTTTTCATAAAATGTTTTGCTTGTTCGAAAATATTGGGTAGTTGCATAATAGATAATTATTTAAATAATTATAAATAAAATTTTAAAATTATTTATTAAATAAATAATTAAATAAATAATTAAATAAATAAAATGATAATTAATTTAATAAGTGATTATTTAATAAAAATAAATAAATAAGAATCTGATTAATTTTCTTTTTCTTTTAAACCTTGCGTTTGGGTTTCAAAATGGGGTTCGCTGGGCTCGATTAACACATCAACACGAATTGAGTTTTACAACTTATTGGGTTCGATTGATGGGCTGGGCCGAAACTGACCTGGGCCGGCCGATAGGCCACGACCCGCAGTGGAAACGTAGACACAAGCTGGGGCATTCCTCGGGAGCTTCTGGCGGAATTCTTGCCGGCGACGTACGATGGAACATGCTCACACACAAGCACCCACTGGAAACACATACACAAACGCACACCCACATTATATGCTAACATAGACACGAACACGCCTGCATGAACTACACATTGATGTGTGTGTTATATCTGCGGAACGAGCGAGACAGTACAAAAATATAGAGAAATAGACCTTCGTTTTAGAGAGAGATACAGTAGTGAGACCGCCAGAGGTGTTTCTGATTCGCCGGGGCTTTTGTAATTGTCTTCGGGAATGGAAAGCAGCAATAGGAACGGTTGTTGGAGATGCTCGAGGCTTGCCGGAGAACTTTGCTGAATTTATTTGCTTGATCGGAGATATGAAAAACTGATCATGCGCTCGCCGAAAACGTGAGAAGAAGGTGGTGGTGGGTTTCTGGTGTTCCATTTCGAAGAGAGAGAGAGAGGGATAGTTTTATGTATTAAAATGTTGTAATTAATAGTCTAGGGGGCAATGTGTAACATTGCATATTGTTTTAGTTAGTCTTAGGATTACTCTTAAGCTAATTAGGAATTAAGGCATGGTATATAAACCATAATGTAAGCCTTAATTCATTAACCTTTGCCATATTTTGTAATTGTACTTATCTAATGCAAAGTGTTCCTCAAGAAATCTCACCATCTAATCTTCCAATTCTACACTTGTTAATGCTTAATCTTTGATTAATCATTGAATCTCAATCTACAATTGGTATCAGAGCAAAAGTCTGAATTGATTCGATCAATGTCAGTTGAGATTAAGCAGATTCATGAAGATTTTGATGGGTTTTTGAAGATTTTTGGTGAAAAAGTACTCTAAAGTGGTATCAAATTCAAAATCAAAGGTATGTTTCATGTTTTTGATATTATAGCTTTGTTCTATTACTGATTTCGAGCAAATCAGTAACAAATTTCATAGTAAAATCATCAAAAACAAAGTTTAATTTGATTTTTAAAGCAAAAAATGAAGAACACATGTAGAGCACCATATTTTCGGAGATTTAAAGCTAAAATCGAGAAAATCAGAACTTGTTTTCGAAAAAGTGTTTGAATAGGATTGTAGGTAATAGGATTGTAGGCGAGCTTCATAAGAATGACTTACACACACTTCAGTGTATAATTCGAGCCACAACAGTATGGCTCTTACACTCTTGAGTGTATGACCCGAGCTTCAAAGAAATGGCTTTCAAGTATCTCAGCTTGAAACCAGGTATTCAACGGACAATGGCTTCTGATCACAACAGATTAAGAACCCGATCATCAAAAGAAAAGCACGAAGCTCAATCATCCTTCAATGCAAAAACTCTCTTCCAACCCTACGACGATGTTTAAGGTACGTCTTCAAATCTCAAAACTTTTTCATACTTTTGATTTGTCGAGGGGGAGAAATACTAATTCTAGGAGGAGAATTACTATTTCTAGGGGGAAAAATTTAGAAAAATCAAAACAAAAATACCCAACATGAATAAACGAACGAAAAATCTTTTCATAAAGACAATACCTTCCCATGGTCTGCCAGATCCGGCTTAACCTATCCAGGGAAATCTTTCTGCCAACTGGTAAATGTGAGGGTAGGGTATAGAACTAGGTGAGTGCAAGGTGATGTGAAAACATGATAAATTTAAGAAAACACACCTTTGAGTGCATCCAAACCGTCAACAAACTGGGCAACCATACAAATAGGTGATCATTCATAAGTTGAATGTTTCACTAGACTCTACTGGCCCAGTAAAGCAAATGCACGCCACCACCAACTACTCAAATTCCTCTCAACAGGATTTTGTTTCAATTCATTAGGGGACGTAGCACAAGAGCTACTGACTACTCATTCGGAGTATGTCGGTATTGAATCATAATAACCTTTTGCCCCGGGTTAAGTCTCTTTGTATGCACAGTGTGTCTAATTCTCACCCTCAAGAACCTTCCAATATAGGACACTTGCACTACAAATATGGATCTCTGTGAATCCATCGGAACACTCGTAGTGGCATCACAATCTGATGTTTCACGAGGATCGATTGGAAATCCTGCTAGAGCTAAAATCACGCCAACTCTAAACGCATGTCACATATTTGAATCAACGGTTGTGCAAACGACTACATATTCATACCGTGTGCTAACGGATACTCTATGTGAGTTCGGTGTTACCTTAAAAGAACAAGTTGCTGTGCCTTAAAATCCACAATCATTCAGGCAACAACTTTAACCGGAATTACATCAAAATCCGAAGAAAAGTCCATGTGAGTTTCTAAAATGCAACATCTTTTGAAAGTTGACTAAAATGCACATGAGCATAATAGACCACTCTCAAATTACTCCTATGATCTGCTAAACCCAACATGATCTTCCCCGGAGCCACCGACAATATAGGAACTAAAAAGTGAGGGTCCCTAGGTGTAGGTGAGCAGAATCAAGTATCATGGGATCTTGATTGGGGTGCGCTGAGGTAAAAATTAAGAGGGGGTATGAAGTATGGGTGCAAATCAGCTTATCACATGGTAAAAACAAAAAACGAGGGTGTGGTTGAAAATGAAAAAGTGAGTTGAGTGAGGAGCGTGTGTGAAAGGGTTAAAGAAAACGGAAAACCCTCCCTAAATCGAACAAATGACCGGGTAACCTCATCTATATCGGATTGCATATGTTGCTTTCTGATTAAGACATCATGGACCCAGTGATGCAATGCACAACCCCCACTGACCAATCAAGTACAAAAAGTACTTGTTTCAAAATCACGGAGATAACCACATCCACTATCGACATCTCATTTGGAGATTGTTGATATTTAAAAAGAGGACCCACCTCCAGTCCTCGCCTTCGTTATTCCACGTATAGAGTCTAGAACCGAATTAAATCTCTCTAGGACACATGCACTCTACCAAGCATATCTTTGGGATATTACCGGAACATTCATAGTGATACCAAAAATATTGGTATTCCACGATGATTGAATGGAAATCCTACCAGTGCTAACATCAATGCCAACACTGAACGTAGGTCACACAGTTTCTGTAACTGTTGTGCTAACATGCAATCTATGTGATCTTGGGTTACCCTGATACCTTCTCGTGCGAAGATCAGACGACCGTACTCCATTCTTATCAACAACGGTCACTATGTCTGATAGAGGATCTGATGACTGTACTCCAATCTTATCAACAACAGTCAATATATCAGATAGGGGATTCTATGACCGTACTCCAACATTATCAACAACGGTCAGAAAATCCAAATCATAACAATATTCCGCACTACTACGACTTCAACAAATATCAGGAATCGAGGATCAGCAGCAAATCAACAAACGCCACAACTTCAAGAAATGACTTCTGCTGCTAACCGCTCTATCCATTGGTCTACATTCCGTTGATATGCCTGAAGTCTTCTGGAATACTCTGTATTGGTTGAAAAGCCAATTAAAAGTATGTCTGTCACCGATGATCAAAAGCTGATGCTAATTTTTCAACAAAACTGCTCAAAGGTTCAACACTCAGCTCCAGCTTTACAAGCAAAGAAGACTTCAAAGATATGCGACCTAGACTATTGTTACAAAGGGGGAGATTGTTAGGTATTAAAATGTTATAATTAATAGTCTAGGGGGCAATGTGTAACATTGCATATTGTTTTAGTTACTCTTAGGATTAGTCTTAAGCTAATTAGGAATTAAGGCCATGGTATATAAACCATAGTGTAAGCCTTAATTCCTTAACCTTTGCCATATTTTGTAATTGTTCTTATCTAATGCAAAGTGTTCCTTAAGAAATCTCACCATCTAATCTTCCAATTCTACACTTGTTAATGCTTAATCTTTGATTAATCATTGAATCTCAATCTACAGATAGTTTCGGAGCTTGGTTGCTTGCATCGTTGAAGATCTTGTGGGGGGTTCGCCGGAGTGTGATCAGGAAAGAACGGAAAATGGAGATGGGGGTTGGTATCGGCTCTTTTGATGTTGTCGGAATTTGGAGCTGCCGAGAAGAAATCATGAGGGCAGCGTCTATATGGTGGTGTTTTAAATATGTTGTAGGTATTCTTTTATGCTTGTAGGTCAGGGTTGTTATATTAGGATTCGTGGATTAATTTGGAAGATTGAATTTGATTGGTCAATTACTAGGAAATAAGAATATATTAAAAGAAAAGGTGATTTGATGATGGGGTCGTATGACGGTATCGGAAAGGTGGTTTGGGTGTATTTTTAAATTTTAATTACTTTATTTAGTATTATTAATATGTATTTGTGTTTAGTTTTAATGTTGTCTCGAAAAATACTTTTACTGAGGTTTTATTTGATTTTTAATGATGGTTATTTCCTGATAAAAAGAGATTTTATTTTGATACGTATCTTATTATTTTAGTATTTTCGTAATATAAAGACGTTACTTTATGTCTTAAATCGGGTAGTGTGTTTTTCTCATTGATTCTTTTAGTACCGATTAATTTGATTGAGTTAATGTTTCATTTATATTTTTGATTTGTTTTACAAATTTGTTATGTCACCAACTCGCTGACTAACTAATTTATTGATCTAACGATAAAATGCAAATAAAATGATGATGTAGAAATAATGACGTGTATTTTAATGAGACATGATGTCTAGGGTTTCACTAACTTAAATGCAGTCTTATCATAATAACATTAGGGTTTATCGCTAGACTTGAATGTAAATAAATGATCTCATAAACTAAATTAGGTTCTAGTACACTATTAGGGTTACAATAAATGTCGAATTAAATGTCTAAATTTTAGGATTGTCACAATCTCCCCCTTGTTAAAGAAATTTCGTCCCGAAATTTATGAAAATATTATAATAGGTTAGTTGTCAAAACAAAGGTGTGAATGTTGGTGTTTCATGTCGGGATACTACTTCCGTTCAGACGAATCCTTATTAACTTTCTCATTTAATTGTTTTCGTTCATAGGATTAAAATGTGTAGATGCTGTCAAGCGATCAACATCTTTCCACTTCATATTGTGACTACTAGTAATTTGACGTAACTCGTGATAAAAAGAAAATCTATAGAAATTGGTTCCCGTTTCTATTCGGAAATTTCGAGCTGTTGCAGGAGGCATGAAAGTAGGCATAATAGGTTGAACACTTGGTGATATAGATTACAATCTCCATTTTCGTATTGACCTCCAGTACATCTCTATATCTTCATACATCTCATTGGCACCGCGATGGATAGAGTATTTAGATTTGTGTGTTACATACATAAAAAATAATGTCGCAAAGGTTTCCGAAGCTTGGAAAATCATATCCTATTCACGCTATATATAAGGTTCCATCTGTTTTGGATTCTAGTCGTTTCTCCATATTGAAAAGAAATTCGCCTTTAATGTTCCCTTCGTTTAGAGTATCGATTTGGAAACCATAGATTTAGGAAGAGAGATTGTGCATAGGTTTGTATGAGTAGGAATTTCGAATGCTTGCACTCGACTTGGTTGATTCGTTCTTGTCGATTAAGGGTGTCGGCCACTACGTTTGGCCTTCTCGAGATGATACATGATTTCATAGTCGTTATTGTCTAGCAATATCGATGCAATGTCGTTGTCTCTTGTTTAAGTTCATTCTGATCGAAAATATGTTAAAGGCTTTAGGTACTGTACAGATAATGTCTCCAGATTTTTAATGCGGATTCTAAGGCATCTAGTTTGAGATCATGGGTTGTGTATTTCATTTCATTGATTCTCAATTGTTGAGAGGCGGTTGCGATTTCACTCCCATTTTTCTATAACAAGCAACATAATGCTTGCTCTAACACGTCACAATATACGATGACGTTTTTTTGTTCATTTATGTTTGGGCTATGATGGTTTCACTACACAATTTCTACTTTAGGGCTTGATATAAATTTCCTTGTTTCTCACTCTAGTATAATTTCTCATCGTTTTGTGTTGGAGGTGATAGGGCTTGGGCCACTTTGGTATAAATTCAAGTAACCATCAGTTAGTAGCTGGTAAGGGTGAGAAATTGACGTATATTTGTCTGGGACTTCGGGGCTTTCCAATTTTTAATCACCTAAATCTTTGCAGATTTCTACGTGTATTCTTTTCTCATTTATCACGTCTTGGAAAATTTGGCGCACAATTTCTCCATTCCAAGTAGTTCCAAAGTTTGTCTAAGGTGTTCTACGTGTTCAACTTGAGTTCGGGAACAGATTAGGATATCGTCTATAGATTTGATGACAATTTATAGAGACATTGTTTACACAACAAAAGTTAAATAAAAATTATAATGAGAACAAAAATGACAATAACAAGTTTTGAATGTGGTCTTAGATACATCTATTCTTCATGAAATTTCAGATGGTGATAACTCGAATGCAATTAAATTTTAGAATGTAAGACCGATCCTTGTAATTGGTCGAATAGATCATCAATACGCCGAAGTGGATACCGATTCATAATGTATACTTTGTTTAATCCCCGATAATTATTTTCTAGGAACTTCGAGCTTTTATGCAAATAATTATGTCTTGAGACTCCATCTCCTTTTCACCCTAACACCGAGGCTTCTCTAAGAAGTAGTTGAATCTATATAGATCTTCCAAATCTCAAATCTTATTCAACTCCATGGGCAACAGTCTGTTCCATTTGTACTTCAAATTTCATACTTTAAATCTATGTTATCACAAGGATTCTTATGGGTTAGGTTCCTCGTAGTATAACTTTTCCAGACCAATTAAATTTTACGATATTGAATTATATGTTTATTTTTTAACCTGAGGGAGGCAAAGACTTAACTCGGTGGTCTAAGTTTGATAACACTGAGGTAGAATGTTTTAGTCGTTATAGGATAGTAGTGTTGGTGTTGGAGTCTTGTCGTGCTTCTCATTCTTTGATCATGATAATATTCCAGTGGTTGATCAATTATTGTAGTCCATCCTTGACGCGAAACATTTTCGCATTGTTCTTCGTTATTTGTTCTCATCGATTCATCTCAAATGATTTGTTGTTGTAGCCGCCTTCATCATCAGACGAGAGGCTTCAATCCAAAAGTCAACTCATTTCTATTTCGTTCTCTAATTCCTAACACTTATGAGGATAGTTGTATTCAATTGTTTGATTCTTTTCAATAATCCATGATTTTGATAATTCCACATTGTATCATGTTATTATAAACTCGTTGGCCAGTCGCTTTTATAATATCATCATACAATATTTCATCATCATTGTCATTTCATAGCTTCATTCATGAATACTAGTGTTTTCTCCATACTCCTGTCGTATGCGAAAATCCAGGGTCAAACTTTTGATTCTTAAAAAATTTAGAAATTAAGGGTTGTGCTTAATGTTCATTCTAAAGATATCATAGGCGATAATGTGCAGTCATTGTTTTCGCGAAGAATCCCAAGTGTCTCAAGATTAGTCCAGTGGGAAATTTAGATTGAGGTACTGATGCTCGCGTGAGGCATAGTGTGTGCAAGTGATATATTGTGTGTTAAAGGAATATATAGTGTGTGATATGAATACACCGTGTGTGATTAAAGTATGTGGTGCACATGTAGAGGTGTTTTCTAAGCCAATATCCACCGATGATGCGTCACCATGTTCCTTGTCTAGTAGAGAAGAGTAGCAAAGTAGTCACCGTCCGTCGACGTTGCATAATAATCCTAAACTACATGTCTACGTGTAAGTGATTAGTGAAGTGTGAGTAGGGTATCGAATGTAAGTTTATAGGTTATTTGGTGTAAGAGTACACTGAATAATGAAGTTGATTTAATAGTTTCTAAACTGTGGCTTTACGTATAAGTATCTAATGGTATCAAATATTCTACCTAAGTGAAGTATACGGTAAATGTAAGAGCAATGGGCATACTACTAAGGTCTTGTGAATGACTTGAAATGTATTCAATATGTAATGATTGGAAAGACAACTATGTATGAAATTAGATATATAAGAAATGGAAATCTATCTTAAATGAGACTCTATGTAAAATGCGACTCTAAATGAAATGAGATTCTTAAATAAAATGCAAATCTATATGAATGAGACTTTGGATGCCACGAACACATTTTGGCTTAAAAATAGTTTTGTTCAAAAATCATTTTGAAGTTATAGATTAGTTTGACTAATTCACTATAACCAAGGTCTCTGATACCATTCTGTCAAACCCCGCCAAAAGTGATTTTATAATAATAAATGATTTGCGGAAGAACGAGATGTAACATTCATGAGTAACAAAACTATGATTATTGCAAACATTTATTAGTTTTAAAATGTATTAAGTACTTGAAATAAGTATTATCCAAAATTTATATGTAACTAAAAAAGATTAAAATAAAAATTAATGTTTATAAATGAAAAGACGTTCGTGGCATCTCGATAAAATGCATGCTCCTGATCCAAAGTCTAAGAACTCAATGCTTCTCTTATTACCTGAAAATTATATATAAAACGATCAACAAACTTGTTGAGTGAATTCACAGGTATAATATTAGTTTTGAAATACAAAGTTTTGTAAGGCAAACATGGAAAAATCGTATAGTAAAATGTTATTTGAAAATGATTTGAAATAGAAAGTTTTTGTGTGGCAACCGACATAAATTGTTTAATGAAATATAGATTTGAGCTACCCAAAATGCATATGTGCCAACAAGGCAATAAATATGTGTGATGATAAGATGTTCGAATATAATTTGATATAAATAAAACGTTGTCATAAAATTTGATATGTAAAGCATGTAAGTAAAAAAAAAAATGATAAAAGAGTAGTAAAGATAGTGTTAGGTCACAACAACCCTGGATTACTTAGTTAATTGATTGGATTATTAATACTTAAGACAAATAATGTTTAGAACAAGATTTTAGTCAATGTATAATTCCACTAAGTGTGGTATGCTGCGGAATAGCAATACCACTGATCAATTACAATAAGATATGAAAGTGTAAAGTGAATTGGTATTTTCTCCTTTGCAAGATGATCTCTATTTATAACAGTATAGAGATCTTACATAATGGGCAAAGGAGTAACCGAAGGACTAAACTAAGGAAATGACTAAGATCAAGGGATTTGATCTTAGTCAGTTACAATACTGACTGTAACTCAGTCCTTCTACTCAGTATTGGATTTCCAATACTGAGTGCTATACTGAGTGGCCAATACTGGCCAAACTCAGTATCACTCCTAAACTTAGCTATTTAAATCTACTATTTTTACTAAGCTAGTATAGGTTGTTTTGTTATCTAAAGATTCCAAAGGGGTAAGGCTTTTTGCCTTAACAATCTCCCCCTATCTAATGATATAACAAAACAAATTACAAAGAGAATAATACAAAAAAAAAATCAGGAAGCATAGTCTTCTTTTTCACTGCTTGTTGATTGATTCAAACTCATAGAAGACTTCTTTCTTTATGTGGATGAACTCTTCTCTTTTCTTCAGTTCATCCTGCCTATTGTTCAGTACAACAACAATCTTCTTTCTGAACCAAGAGTCCTCCTTCTTGGTTATCATCCATTTCAAGCCCACCAGATGACTAATAGGGGCCTTTGGCAGATCTGCTTCAATAATGAAGCATTCCCTATCTTCTGAGTCAGTGTACATATATCCAAAGGTTGGATATATGGTGCTCTTTTGATTCTGAAAGATTAAGTTAGGAGGAACAGAGTATGAGTTAAAGATCCTGAAAGTATTAAGGCACTCAGGCTTGTTGTTCTTTACAGCCTCAGTCATTACACTGAGTGCCCTATAGTCTGCTTGATACCATATGCCTTGTTCAAAGCATACATCAGAAACAGCCCAGATTTCATTCATCATTACTTGGGCTTCTGAGGATCTTGATGGTAACTCTTTGATTAATCTGGCAATCTTCACCCAGTCTTGGAGTCCCATATTCTGAATGTCATGAAGAAAAATCTTCATAGGAGGACTGACTGGTCCAGTGCAGAAAGCTACTATGGACTGGTCAACGGTTTTGACTTTTATTTTGTTGACATACAAGTTCAGCCAGTTTATCTCCATTACATTTGGGAATACCCTATTCCTCAGCATACTCATCCTGGTCTCCCTATACCTTGTTCTTTGAGCAACAATGTTCCAGTATTGTTGAAGAAGTTCATCTCCTGTTCTCCTTACAGTATGAGATTTCATTGGAACATCTGCATCAGACTCAGTGTCAGGATCTTCTTCCTTAACATGGAAGAATCTCTGAGCCTCAATCTCATCTTCAGCATCACTCTTTTCCTCAGTATACTGAATAGATCTTCTTGGTCTAGAAATCAGAGGAGCTGGATCTGGTTCTTCACTTGATTCTGAGGACATAACCACTTTCGACATTCTTCTGGTTATTGGTCTTCTAGGAGCTCTAGAGGGTCCTTCATCTTGAGGAGAGATTGATTTTCTTGGAGGCTCTTCATCATCCGAGGATGATGATGAAGAGCTTTCTTTGTGTGCTACATCCAGTGCAAAGTTTAGAAAGTTTTGAGATGGCACTGGATGTTCTTCATCATCATCAACAATAGGCCAGATAAAAGGCCTATAGACTATAATCTGCAAGTTGTTTGATTCTTGAGCAGGAGGCTCAGTATCAACTTGTCGTGGTTGGTCAGTTTCAGTCTCCCCCTGAGCAGATGGCTCAGATAACTCTTCAAGTAATTCCAGAACTGACTTTCCTATTTGTCTTCTTCTTTCATACTGAAACCTAAGTGGTTCAGTATGAGGATTTTGCTATTTTCTCTTTCGATCTTCATTTAACTTTCTTCTTTTCTCCCCCTGAGCAGATGGCTCAGGTTTATCAACCTCTTCTTCTCTTTGTCTCTTCTCCCCCTTATTGTTATCATTTGATGGGGAGGGAAGAGGTTCAGTATCACCACCTATGTCCCCCTGTTGATTATCAGGAGTTGGGGAGGGCATAGGTTCAGTAGCAGCATCATGTACACCCTCAGTATTGGCATTGGAGGGTGATCTTCTGGGCTCAGTATCAGGGCCCTCTTCATCATTTTTACCACCAAGTGGAGTCTGTGGAGGTGATGGAGGCTGTTGTTGTTGTTGAAGGAGTGCCACCGACTATTTTAATGAGTCTATCTCATTACTCATTGCATCCATCCTAGCCAGAATATTATTCTGAGTGTTCTGCATGGCCAGGATCTGGTTGAGAATTGTTTGTAGAGCCCCTTGCACTTCCTGAGACTGAGTGGCTTGTGCTCTCTGACCCTGCACAGATGGTGCTAAAGAAAACAAAATGTAAACTGGTTAGAATGACAGGTTTATCAAATAGAATTGTGGTGTTGTTAAATTCTATAATCATGTAAACAGAATTTAGAAGTCTGTATTTCATCTGATATATGATGAAATATTGTGAACTTGTGCATAGCATGTGTAATAAGTTTTTAGTAAAAGTGAGTGTGAATATTTGAGTAGCTCAGTATAGGATATGTCAAATTTACTAAAAGGTTTTGGTTTGGGTAATCGAAGCCTGGGATGTGCTTCTTGTTATATTCAATGTTTATCACTCGGTATCAGAATGATAACAGAAATGTGGCTTAAACCCATGGGAAATTTTGGCTTATGTGGCTTAAAAGGTTTGTGATCATTTCTTGAATTATGTGACCCTACGAGCATCTGCAGAGGTCGGTGCTGGATCATCTGTATGTTGATTTGAAGCACCAGCACCCTCAGGAGCCTCTTCTCTTCGATCATGTGCACCTTCCAGTATGTTTTGCTCAAACTGAATCTCCACATCAAGAGGAACATGAGGTTCCTCAATTTGTTGAGCAATAGGTTCTTGTTCAGGACCTGGAAGGTCAGCATGGGCTGCAACCAGACTTTGTGCTTGAAGAGATGTAGTGAGTGATGGAGCATGAGTAGGCTGCACCTCTTCTGATGATAAAGCACCCATAATCACTGGGGATATGTTTCTTCTTCTTCTTCGGATGACTAATGGTTCCATTTCTGTGGACTTAGTATCAGAATCTGTTGCAATATGAGGAGCATCAGGATCCTGTGCAGGTGGAGGAATATGTGGTGGTTCTTGTGCCGGTTCTGGTTGAGCATCCACCATCTCAATATCTTGATCAGCATTTCCACCATCACCACTATCATCATCATTATCATCATCATCATCATTTTCTGATCCAGTATCCATATGTTCTTCATCATTGATGTGTGCCTGTACAATAGCCCACATAGAGTGACTCAGTACAGGTTCTCCTTCCCTTGGTCTGTAAAAATAAATCTTCTCATTTAGGGGAGGAAGATCTGCTCTTGGACTGTGAAATTCATCATAGATGTGAGCAGGGATTGAACCCTGAAATATGAGAGATAAAAATCTGCAGAATGGAACATTGAATTCTCTTGTCTTTGCCGTAACCAGAGTAGCTAGTTCGTTGAATATCAGTTGGGCATAGTCAATATCTCTTCCATGGTATAAGGCATGAACTATCTGCATCCCAAATTCATTAATTTGGTCCAAGGCTCCAGTTTTGTGGGTCATACATCGAATAATTGTGGAAATTAGAACACCCCACATTGGACCAAATTCATTTCGTTTAATTATGCATGTGGTTCCTCTGCGACCAATCAAGGGCAATACTGATCGGGCCTCTGTTCTATCAACAAAAGGCTCATACTGAGCGTGAGCAGGAAGCCTCAGCGTTTCCCTAATAATAGCAGTTAATACAAAAACTCGTCTTTGATCCCGAATAATCCATCCAGTGATCATATCTGGAGAGTCGAGTTCAGTAAAGTACCAGAATTCACACAGCATTTCTGGATAAATTGCTCGAGGAGAGAGTGTTAGAGCTTGAGTGATCGAACAATTCTTCATGTAAGTGACTATGTGTGTGAATTCAGGGCAGGCCCAAGTTGGAGGAATGTTGAAATTAGCTGTAATATTGTTCCTCGCAAACCTGGGTACCTCATCCTTTCTAAACTGAGTCGCCGGTGCAACATCGGGTGCGACGAAAGTGTAGTTTGCCATCTGCGATTTGAGATTAAAGAAATTTCTTGCAAAGAGAAAGTAGAATCGTTAATCGCAGAGAGAATTGAAAGAAAATTATGAAATAACTGTTAGAAAGTTTTAAAGAAATAAAATAGACGGTTATTTATATTCTAATTAGAGATAATTGCGGTATTGGGAAGTAAAACCGGCTGATTTGACAGCCTTATCCTGTTCCAACGGTAACTTTCTCATTAAGAAAGGTTATCGTTGAGGAGTATGAAGATTAAAAGTCAGTTTTACCACTCCAGTACTTCAATACCGAGTTAAAAAAAATTTAATTTTTAAAAAAATAATAAAAATTATAAAAACATTTAATTTAATCCATAAATTAATAAAAAATAAAAATTATTAACATTTGATAAATCAGACGAGTGATACTGAGTGGGTCAGTATTGGAATCAATACTGAGAGGTCAGTATCAGAAAAATTTCAGGAAAATTAAGGATTCAACATACCCAATTGTCCTAGTAAATACATGGACCTTTCCTCAGAGAGGTTTGGTAAATACATCGGCCAATTGGTCATCTGTAGGAAGAAAATCTACCTCAACCTTACCCTTTTCCACATTATCTCGAATAAAGTGGTGTCTGATATCAATGTGCTTTGTTCTTGAGTGATGGACTAGGTTTTCAGTGATAGCAATAGCACTCTTGTTATCATAATGAATAGGTGTTTTCTGGAAATGGAACCCATAGTCCATTAGTTGATACTGCATCCATAAGAGTTGAGCACAACAACTTCCTGCAACAACATATTCTGCTTCTGCAGTGGAAGTTGCTACTGAATTTGCTTCTTGGATGACCAACCAACTAGTCTACCACCGAGGAATTGACATCCTCCACTTGTACTTTTCCTGTCCAACCTACAACCTGCAAAAACCGCATCTGTATACCCTTCAAGGTCAAAGTTTGAGTCTTTGGAATACCAAAGAACCATGTTAGGAGTTCCTGAAAGATATCTAAGAATGGGCTTAACAGCTTTCATATGTGATTCTTTAGGGTCAGCCTGATACCGCAAACATGATATCAGGCCTGCTAGCTGTTAAGTAAAGTAAAGAACCAATCATACCTCGGTATGTCGATTGACATACTGGTTTACCAGTTTCATCTTTACTTATTTTATCCTGAGTACCCATAGGGGTGTGCATGGAAGATAAATTTTCAAATTTATTTTTTCTTGAGCATGTCATGCACATACTTACCTTGATTTATAAAAGTGCCATCAGGCTTTTGATCAACTTGTAAACCAAGAAAGTAAGTAAGTTCACCCATCATACTCATCTGATACTGAGATCACATTATTTTAGCAAACCAGTCACACATTGCCTTATCAGTGGAGCCAAAGATAATGTCATCTACATATATCTGAATAAGTAAGATGTCAGAACTTTTCCTTTTTGAAAATAGTGTTTTGTCAATTTTACCTCTTATAAATTATTTTCAATTAAGTACTCAGACAGGGTATCATACCAGGCTCTTGGAGCTTGTTTGAGCCCATATAAAGCTTTATCAAGCTTGAAAACACAATTAGGAAATTTAGGATCAACAAAACCTGGTGGTTGTTTAACATAGACTTCCTCTTGTAGATTTCCATTGAGGAAGGCACTCTTGACATCCATATGATAAACTTTGAATTTCTTGAAAGCTGCATATGCAAGATACAGCCTAATAGCTTCAATTCTTGCAACTGGTGCCAAAGTTTCATCATAGTCAATGCCTTCTTCTTGCCTGTAACCCTGAGCAACCAGTCTAGCTTTGTTTCTAATGACAACTCCATCCTTGTCCATCTTGTTTCTGAACACCCACTTAGTACCAATAATAGTTGTTCCAGCAGGAGGTGGTACTAAGTTCCAAACTTTGTTTCTTTCAAACTCTGTCAGTTCTTCTTGCATAGCTTCTACCCAGTCTTCATCTAATAAAGCTTCATCAGCTTTCTTTGGTTACATGGTAGATAAAAAGCTTGAAAAGAAGCAAAAGTTTGCAGTTGCTTGGGGTTCAAACTCTAATTTTCTTCTTGTTTGGACACCTTGTTCAATAGGACCAATAATATTAGAATGTGGATGATCTCTGTGTTCCCTTAGATTGTTTCCCAATGAAGCATTTGAAGCAAGGTCAATAATATCTTGTTGAACTGATGTGTTGTCTGTCTGATACTGAGCTGAATTCTGATCAGTATTAGACAGTTCAGGTTGCTGTTCTTCTTGATTTTGCAGTTCTGAGGTGGATTCTTGAAATGTACTGGAGGATTCACCTTCTTCATAGGTGGAGTTGTTCAGATCAAGTATTGGGAACTCAGTATTGGGGTTCTCAGATATGGGAACCTCAGAATTTGAAGCATTAGAGTTAGACTGAGTTCTTTCTTGATCAGTGTCACTCATACCATGTTCAACATAGTATGGGTGAGACTTGGGCTGTTCAGCAATTGAGTAATCTGGATTGCATAGAATTTCTATGCCACTAATGTCTTCTTTTGCCGAGATAGAATGCTCATTTTGATCTTCATCAAACGTGACATGAATGGATTCTACAATCATCTTAGTTGAGATGATATACACTCTAAAGGCATTAGAGTGTGGAGAATAGCCCATGAACCCAGCTTCATTTGCTTTGGGAGCAAATTTGTTGAGATTTTGTTTAGTACTGAGTACAAAACATTTACTCCCAAAGATGTGGAAGAACTCCACATTAGGAACCCTGCCATTGTACAACTCATAAGGAGTCTTTTGATGTCTCTGGACTATTGTAGCTCTGCTCTGAGTATAATTTGCACAGTTGACAACTTCTGCCCAGAAGCTCAGTGCCAGTCCAGCATGGCATAACAAAGTTCTTGCAGCTTCAATTAATGTTCTATTCTTTCTACAACACCATGTTGTTGTGGTGTGTATGCTGCAAAGAAGTTTTGAACGATTCCTTTTTCTTCACAGAAATCTGCTAATACTGAGTTCTTAAACTCAGTACCATGGTCACTTCTTAGTTGCTTGACCTTGCTGCCTTTTTGTAGTTCTTCTCTTTTGATAAAGGCAATGATTTCTGTTGTTGCATCAGATTTAGTCTTGAGAAAGATGACCCAAGTGTATCTTGAGAATTCATCAACCAAGACTAACGTATAGATCTTTTTGGCCAATGATGGTGTGCTGATGGAGCCAAAAAGATCCATATGTATCATTGTAAGAGGTTCATTAATGGAATGATTGACCTTTGATTTGAATGAACTCTTCTTCTGCTTGCCCATTTCACATGATGAGCATAACTTATCTTTTGAATAAGTAATAGTGGGCAACCCTCTCACCAGTTTCTTCATACTGAGCTCATTTATATTTCTGAAATTTATATGAGAGAGCTTCTTGTGCCACAACCAGTGCAGTTCTGGTTTGACTTTAGAAAGTAGGCAAACTCGAATAGTAGGGTCTGTTTCAGATAGGTTGACTACATAGACATCTTTTTCTCTTCTAGCAATGAGTACAGGTTACCCTTTATCATTGTAGATGATTCCTGCAACCTTCCTGAAACGTGCTTCATTGTCATCATCACACATCTGACTGATACTGAGCAGATTGTGCTTGAGACCCTCTACATAGGCAACTCTTTTAAAAGTTATGTTACCTGCCTTGATTACACCATACCCTCTTGTTTTTCCAATTGAATCATCCCTAAACATGACAAAAGGACCCTTCTCTGGTGTATAGTTTAGAAGGTATTCCATACTGCCAGTCATGTGTCTTGAGCAGCCACAATCTATATACCATTTTCTGTCACCCTGCATAAGACACAAAAATAAGAATTAGTTCCTTTTAAGAACCCATTTTTAAATGGGACCTTTGATAGGAGAAACAGGGGTAGACATGATCTCTTTGATTGGAGAGGTCAGTATCACTTCAGGAGAAACCTTGGAGGTTTTCTTTGGTGATACTGACTTGGTTTCTCTCCTTTTCTTCGGTACTGAGTACCTAGAATTTGAGAGATCAGTCCAGCATGCATCTCCTTTATGTTCAGTATGATGACATCTATAACATTTTCTAGGTCTGTTTCTGAACATATTTTCATAAGGAATTTTTGAAAATTGTTTGACTCTTGGTTGATCAGTATGAGTAAGTTTAGCAAACTTTTGACATAAAACTTTGATCTGATCACCATTAGATTTTAAAATGTTATTTTTGTCATTTTTTATTGGTGCTTTAATGTTATGTTTGACTGGTTTAGAAGGAGATGGATCTGGTGTCTTCTTTTTATTTGGCAGAGAAGTCTTTTTAATATTAGACTTCTTGTTTTTGCCACTTGAAGATCCTGTTGAAGTTGATTTCTGGTTATCATGTTTTAGAATGACAACTTTAACAGGTTCTTTAGATTCTTGAGTAGTTGACTTTTCTGTTCCTGCAACCTCAGTATTAGATAGAACATTTTGAATAGAAGTGGAAGTGGTTTTATTTTCATTATATATCTCAAAAGTGGCTATGTCAAATAATAATTCAAATGGAGGAACAGCAGATGTATCGTACTGAACAATTTCGAGGTCAGTATCAGGAATTTCCTTTTCAGGAAATTCAATACTGAGCTCTTGTAGTTCAGTATAACACTTAGAACAGATGGAAGGACCTATGGGTTTTTCAAAAATAATTTTATCCTCATCATCTGACTCAGTTTGACATCCAACTTCACAAAAAGTTTTTGCTTTTACAAACTGAATAGGGTTCATATCAGAAAATTCTTCAAATAAATCAGCAAAATTATTTCTATTTTTTTTAACTGAGGATCAATACCAAGTGCAGCCCTACATTTTCTGGAAATTGTTGATTTAGACATTTATTTAATTTAATAGATGCATTTCCCCAAGATTTACACAGATTTTCGAATTTTTCTTTTTCTAATTTGTGTAAATGAGCTTTATCAGCTAATCTTTGGTTAATGTCTTGTAAGTTTAAAAAATTTAATTCTAAATCTTTAAATTTTGCTAATTTATCTAAATGTTCATTATTTACCCTTTCAAGTTCAAGAATTGTTAATTTTAAAGCTTTTTCTCTCTGTACCAAAGTTTTAAGATCAACAATCATATACTCAATTTTTTTTCTTTTTCATTCACTGAATAAGTTTGAAAGGAACTCACCTTGTACAACTGAGTGGAATCCTAATCAGTATGAACACTCATCCTCTCAGCTTCTTTGATATCTTTTTGAAAGGAGCTCTTCAAATCATCTTCAGTGAAAGCCATAAAGGCTTCGTTTTCAACCTCTTCCTCATCATCATTAAGCTCTTCATCCGTCCAAGCTTCAGAGTAAAGTGCTTGATGAGAAGCTCCATTCCCTGCTGCAGTTTTGCCCTTGCTCCAGTTCTTTAGCTTGACATACTTGTCTCTATACCGTTTAGCTCGGTATGCAATCTTGTCATTCTGATCAGTTTCAGTTGACTTAGTATGACAATTAGCAGCAATGTGTCCAGGCTTTCCACACCTATAGCAAAGACCTGATCTTGGGTCAGTATTGGAAGAGCTAACACCAATCCTCTTCTTTTTCAACTGATCCAACTTCATAGACATAAGAGCCATTTGAGTTTTAAGCTCTTCTGCCTCAGCATAAGCAAGATCAACTTCTGGTTCTTCAGGCTCAGTCACAGTATATGCCTGGTGCACAACTAGAGCCATGCCAGTGGAAGACTTGTCAGTTTTCTTCCAGTTGATCAGTCTTACAGCATTATTCTCCTCATGATTCAACATCAGGCCATACAAGGTTTGAAGAGTGTATGACTCAATGTTGTTAGTAGCATTGACAGAATTTGTCATATCAAGAAACTGTTGAGGAAGACTATCCAAGAACTTTGAAACAAGCTCTCCTTCCTCCTTCACAATGCCAACACTTATTAAATCATGGATAACAGTGTTGAACCTGTTATAGAGAGTGGTGATGTCTTCATTTGGACTTGAGAAGAAGTTTTCATACTTCCTCCTCATGTTGCTTTTCCTCTGCAACTTCACCTTTGGTGTGCCTTCATAGGTGACTGACATGCTATCCCACATAGCTGTTGCTGTTGGCAATTTCATAATTGCATTGAGTATTTCTTTGGTAACAACATTACCAATCACCCCCTTTGCCCTGGAGTCTAAAGTGTATAACTGACAATCAGTATCAGTCCATGTGTGTTTCAGTTTAGGAACTGTTCTTGTGCTCTCAGGAGCATCATCAGTAGCAGCAATGGGTTCCACGGTTTGTGGAATGATAGGACCATCATTCAGCACAGTGAGCATCTCATGATGAATAGATTCAAGATACCACTGAGCCTTAAGCTTCCATTGATGGAGGTCTTTTCCATCAAATATGGGCACTCCCTTTCCAGACATAACAGGTGCAATGATTGTAGACATTTTGAATTTTTGAGTGTTTGAGGGATAGATATAGGGAATGGCTGCCAGGGTAATAGATCGACTAAATAAAGATTTATTTAGCCTGCTCTGATACTAGTTGTTAGGTCAAAACAACCCTTGATTACTTAAGACAAATAATGTTTAGAACAAGATTTTAGTCAATGTATAATTCCACTAAGTGTGGTATGCTGCGGAATAGCAATACCACTGATCAATTACAATAAGATATGAAAGTGTAAAGTGAATTGGTATTTTCTCATTTGCAAGATGATCTCTATTTATAACAGTATAGAGATCTTACATAATGGGCAAAGCAGTAACCGAAGGACTAAACAAAGGAAATGACTAAGATCAAGGGACTTGATCTTAGTCAGTTACAATACTGACTGTAACTCAGTCCTTCTACTCAGTATTGGATTTCCAATTCTGAGTGCTGATACTAAGTGGCCAATACTGGCCAAACTCAGTATCACTCCTAAGCTTAGCTATTTAAATCTACTATTTATACTAAGCTGGTCCAGGTTGTTTTGTTATCTAAAGATTCCAAAGGGGTAAGGCTTTTTGCCTTAACAGATAGAAAATGCATGACTGGTGTCCCCAACAGTTAGCTACGCCATTGAGTTAATATGCCGACCCTAAGCCCATAATCAAACTGCAACTCTAAGTGTGATGTTTCTGTTCTCTAAGATATGCACTCCCCTGACGGTTGGGTAGAACTGTTAAGTAACAAATAAAATGTGGGAGGAAGAGTGTCAGCCAATGGTACCATCTGCATATCCAGGGCCTAGTCGCAACTAGATAAGATTATGGCATGTAAGCATCTACCTATGCACTACACCTACTTAGTCCGAGCATAAAGACTATTTGTCATGGTTTGCATAATGTATCATCACAATAAAATAAATAGTTTTCAATAAAGCGAATATTTATAAAACATTTGATATGTTGCAAATATATGTAAAAGTAGTTGATATGTTTTTCACCCAAAATTTGTAAAATCAATAATTAAAATATGGTAAAAAGTGGGCTGTGGACTCACCTGACGCAAGCTTCCAAAAATGTAAATAACCAAATTTAAGATTCAACCAAACGACTTCTAGTAACCTAAATGCATAGAAGTAACTATGAGCGATACGTTGGTAACTTTTCAGAATTGATATTATTGCACTTAAACTACTTCGATTTGCATTTCGTATGTTTTCGTAAAATGTTTTGCTTGATCGAAAATATTGGGTAGTTGCATAATAGATAATTATTTAAATAATTATAAATAAAATTTTAAAATTATTTATTAAATAAATAATTAAATAAATAAAATGATAATTAATTTAATAAGTGATTATTTAATAAAAATAAATAAATAAGAATTTGATTAATTTTCTTTTTCTTTTAAACCTTGCGTTTGGGCTTCAAAATGGGGTTTGCTGGGCTCGATTAACACATCAAGAAGAATTGAGTTTTATAGCTTATTGGGTTCGACTGATGGGCTGGGCCGAAACTGACCTGGGCCGGCCGATAGGCCACGGCCCGTAGTGGAAACGGAGACACAAGCTGGGGCATTCCTCGGGAGCTTCTGGCGGAATTCTTGCCGGCGACGTACGATGGAACATGCTCACACACAAGCACCCACTGGAAACACATACACAAACGCACACCCACATGACATGCTAACACAGACACGAACACGCCTGCATGAACTACACATTGATGTGTGTGTTATATCTGAGGAACCAGCGAGACGGTACAAAAATATAGAGAAATAGACCTTCGTGTTAGAGGCTTCGTCGAAGATCTTGTGGGGGGTTCGTCGGAGTGTGATCAGGAAAGAACAGAAGATGGAGATGGGGATTGGTATCGGCTCTTTTGATGTTGCCGGAATTTGGAGTTGCCGAGAAGAAATCATGAGGGCGGCGTCTATATGGTGGTGTTTTAAATAGGGTGTAGGAATTCTTTTATGCTTGTAGGTCAGGGTTGTTATATTAGGATTCGTGGATTAATTTGGAGGATTGAATTTGATTGGTTAATTACTAGGAAATAAGAATATATTAAAAGAAAAGGTGATTTGATGATGGGGTCGTATGACGGTATCGGAAAGGTGGTTTGGGTGTATTTTTAAATTTAAATTACTTTATTTTGTATTATTAATATGTATGTGTGTTGATTTTTAATGTTGTCTCGAAAAATACTTTTACTGAGGTTTTATTTGATTTTTAATGATGGTCATTTCCTGAAAAAAAAGAGATTTCATTTTGATACGTATCTTATTATTTTAGTATTTTCGTAATATAAAGATGTTACTTTATGTCTTAAATCGGGTAGTGTGTTTTGCTCTTTGATTCTTTTAGTACCGGTTAATTTGATTGAGTTAATGTTTCATTTATATTTTTGATTTGTTTTACAAATTTGTTATGTCACCAACTCGCTGACTAACTAATTTATTGATCTAATGATAAAATGCAAATAAAATGATGATGCAGAAATAATGACGTGTATTTTAATGAGACATGATGTCTAGGGTTTCACTAACTTAAATGCAGTCTTATCATAATAACATTAGGGTTTATCGCTAGACTTGAATGTAAATAAATGATCTCATAAACAAAATTAGGTTCTAGTACACTATTAGGGTTACAATAAATGTCGAATTAAATGTCTAAATTTTAGGGTTGTCACATGTCATCCTCCGACATACTCTGGTTCTAAGGGTGCCATTGCTATCATCCACTGGATTGAGAAGGTGGAATCTATTTTCAGTATCATCCAATGTGCCCCTGAGAATATGGCGAAGTTTGCTGCTACCACATTGTCCAAGGAAGCGTTGTCCTGGTGGAATTCCCAAGTGCAAGTCTTAGGTCGTGCTAATGCTGATGCTATGACTTGGGATACGTTCAAGAATCAGTTAACTCAGAAGTTTTGTCCAAAGAGAGGGCTACAAAAAGTTGAAGTGGAACTATGGAATGGGAAGCGTTCCTACGACAACTAGCGTGATTACAAAGGGAACAAGTATCAGAAGACTATGAATTATGCTGCCTCTAATCAGAACAACAATCAGTCTCATTCTGATTCTAAGTCTTATGCTGGAAGCAAGCCCAAGTGCAACAAGTGTAATTGGCATCATGATGGTCAGTGTGAGAAGTGCTACAAGTGTGACCGCTGAGGTCATAATTTCAGAAAATGTTCGTCCAACAATCCTCCTAAGAATCCTTTTTGTTACGAGTGTGGTGATCCTAACCACTATCGTAATCGTTGCCCTAAGCTTCAGAACAACAACAACAACCAGAATGGAAACAACAACAACAATGGCAATCGTAACAACAATCGCAATGCCAACAACAACAATGATCATCAGAATGGTCGTGGTCGTGCATTTGTTATGAATACTCAGGAAGCTCGCGAAAATCCTGATATCGTTACCGGTACGTTTATCGTCAACAATCATTTTGCTTCTATTTTATTTGTTTCGGGAGCCGGCTTGAGTTTCGTATCGACCGACTTTAAAAGTTTCTTAAATTTGAATCCTGAACATTTAAAAGTTAAATATGAAATCGAGCTAGCGAATGGCAAAGTTGTTAGGTCTAGTGAAGTTTTTAAAGGTTGTAAGCTTGACCTAGATGATCACGTTTTCGATATAGACCTTGTGCCTGTAGAGCTAGGTAGTTTTGATATTGTCATAGGGATGGATTGGTTATCTAGAAACCGTGCTGAAATGATATGCTAAAACAAACAAATTCGAATCCCTCTATCCAATACAGAAACATTAATAATTCAAGGTGAACAACGAAACAAAAACATAAAAATCATAAATTCTAAGAAAGCTCAAAAGTATCATCGTAAAGGATGCCAAGCCTTTCTTGCTCATGTCGTTGACAAAAACTCCAAAGATCGTAAGATTGAGGACATTCCTATCGTTCGTGAATTTCCTGGCGTTTTTCCTGGCGAATTGCCTGGACTACCACCTCAGAGACAAGTTGAATTTCGTATCGATCTGATTCCAGGAGCCGCACCTATTGCGCGTTCTCCTTATCGTCTTGCACCGTCTGAAATGCAAGAACTTTCATCGCAATTGCAAGAACTTCTTGATCTTGGTTTCAATCGACCGAGTTTCTCGCCCTGGGGAGCTCCGGTCCTCTTCGTTAAAAAGAAAGATGGTTCAATGAGAATGTGCATTGACTATCGTGAATTGAACAAAGTAACTATTAAGAAGCGATATCCTCTTCCTCGTATTGATGATCTATTCGATCAACTCCAAGGGTCGAGTTTCTATTCCAAAATTGATCTTCGTTCAGGCTACCACCAGTTAAAAGTTCGTGATGAAGATGTGCCCAAAACTGCTTTCAGAACTCGCTATGGTCATTACGAATTCTTGGTAATGCTATTTGGTTTGATCAACGCACCTGCTGTGTTTATGGATCTCATGAACAGAGTGTGCAAGCAATATATTGATAAATTCGTTATCGTCTTCATAGACGATATTCTCATCTATTCGCATTCGAGAGAAGAGCATGAAGAGCACTTAAGAATCATTCTTGAGTTGTTGGAGAAAGAGAAGTTGTACGCCAAGCTGTCCAAGTGTAAATTCTGGTTGCATGAAGTCCAATTTCGGGGTCATATTATCAACGAGGAAGGTATCCACGTTGCAGCTGCAAAGATAGAAGCCATAAAGAATTGGGAAGCTCCAAAAACCCCAACTAAAGTAAGACAATTCCTTGGTCTTGCTGGTTACTACAGAAGGTTCATAGAAAATTTCTCGTAGATTGCAAACGATTTAACGGTGTTAACACATAAGGATGAGAAATTTGTCTGGGGTGAAAAGCAAGAATCAGCCTTCCAATCTCTTAAATCTAAATCATGTTCTGCTCCTATTATATCTCTTCCTGAAGGAATCGACTTTCGTGGTGTACTGTGATGCTTTGCACCAAGGGCTAGGTTGTGTATTGATGCTGCATGACAAAGTGATTGCCTATGCCTCTCGACAACTGAAGAACCACAAGAAAAATTATACAACTCATGATCTTGAGTTGGGTGCCGTTGTGTTCGCATTGAAGATTAGGAGACATTACCTCTACGGCACCAAGTGCACAATATTCACCGATCACAAGAGCTTGCAACATATCTTCAATCAGAAAGAGCTCAACATGAGACAGCGCCGATGGGTAGAGTTGATGAATGATAATGACTGTGAGATCAAGTATCATCCTAGTAAAGCTAATGTGGTAGCTGATGCCTTAAGTCGGAAAGAGCAGCCCAAACCTCTTCTTGTTCGAGCCCTTCCAATCTCTGTTCATTCTAATCTATCTTCCCAAGTTCATGAATTCCAAACTGAAGCGTTGAAGGTAGAGAACATCAAAAGTGAAGCTTTGCGTGGTATGAAAAAGCAGTTAGAAGCAAAGGTGGATGGAACCCTTTATTTCATGGAGCGTTTATGGGTTCCTAATCATGGAAGTGTTCACGACTTCATCTTGAATGAAGCTCATCGATCCAATTATTCTATTCATCCTGGTGCTGACAAGATGTATAAAGATGTCAAAGAATTTTATTGGTGGCCAAATATGAAGAAAGAGATCGCGGTTTATGTCAGCAAATGTTTAACTTGTGCCAAAGTTAAAGCAGAGAATCAGAAGCCTTCCGGTCTTCTACAACAGCCAGAGATCCCTGAATGGAAATGGGAAGAAATCTCTATGGATTTCATAACCAAGTTGCCTCGAACGTCTAATGGTCATGATACAATTTGGGTAATTGTTGACCGATCGACCAAATCTGTAACACCCAGAAATTTACAAAAATTTAAAATATTTTTGAGTACAAGATTTTAAATAAAAAGGTTCCAATAATTTAAATATTTGAAATTCCAAATAATAAAGGTGTTATTTGAAAATGTATTTAATGCGGAAATAGTTTAGTAAAGTAAAAGTGTTTAAAATAATAAATGTTGTCCACATCAGCATTGGGGAGATACAGCGGTCAACCGTCCACCTTCTCTTTTCCTTTGCTGGTACATGAAACAATGTGTGAGAAAGTTTGGGTCAGCTGGGAAGCTGAGTGAATAATCTCAAAATGTAAACATTCATAACATACAACACATGAGGGCACATCGGTGTATTCCTACTCAGAATCTACTCAATTAATTACTCAGATCTATTTTCTCGGATTTTATTACTCAGATTTTAATTTATATAGCGCGCTTGTGTGATTCGGGTCGATCGCCCCTCCTCACACCTCAGATAGGCATAAGCCAAAACTCAGACGGGAGTGATCCCAAAAACTCAGACGGGAATGATCCCAAAAACTCAGACGGGAGGTGATCCCAAGATAGGCATATAGCCAAAAACTCAGATGTATGTTATTATGTTTTATTATCTCTTTAACATAATTATCTCAGATGCCCTAGCAAGTAGTAGCACAGAATGACCCTGTGCCGAGCTCGGTTACCCAGGCACAATGTCTCAGATCAAAATAAATCAACAGATGCTCAGATACTCAGATAACATATCAACTCAGATAACACATAAGGTTCAACTAATATAACACATAAGTCATGCATGTACTATGTTAAAACTGAATACACGGTGAGAATACTCACCTCGAATATGTAAGCTGTGAAGATCCTTATCAAGCGAAATCACGGAAATCTATCTCTTAGACGGCCCTTAAACATGTAAAGAAATCCGAATTAAAACTTGACCCGAAAGCTTGTTTTTATAAAATCTGACAGCACCCGTCAGTCTCACGGGAACAGCCATAACTCATAAACTGTATAGCTAAAAATTCCTATATATTTACAGTGACTAGAAAACAGTATACTCTAAAACTTTGCAAAAGGGATCGTGACCTGAAATAGACCCGAAGGGCCCCGAAACAGACCTGCGACAGGCAAATTCGTGCGGTATTTCAGCACTGCAGTCAGTTACAAAAAGGGTCGTATCTCACAAACTTTTAATCCAATTAACGAGCGGTCGGCGGCCACAGAAAGGTAAGACAGCGGGATCTAAAAGTCTAGAAGACCTGGAGCCCGGATTCTGACCCGAAACAGGTCGAAAACTAACCCGAATATGCTGACAGTAATCTGTCCAAAATGCAGACTAACAAAACTTGTAATAACTCAATGCATAAAGCCCGACACCGCAAAATCAACATTAAACCCGACCATCCCAAGCCTTCTGCTGGAACCCGAACTCAGTCACATACAAATAAACGCAGATTGGATATTTGTTTAAGGTTAGCTCATAGAAAAATAAAAGACGGGATAACAAGGCTACCGATTGCACAACAAGTTCTGGCTCGATCACTTCACAAGCATGATCTCAACTCGATGGATCCAACCTTCTTAAAACCCCTGCTCAATTTCGCATGGTGCAAACAAGGTATTAATACTCTTCGGGTTTTAAAAGGGACACAACAAGAATCAAAATAAACCCGAAAAGAGAACGAGAACTACCGATTGTTGTAGCCTTTCTTCTTGATTAATCTGCCCAGCTTGGAAACTTTCTGCTCTTCTAGTGTTCTGGATTTAATCTGCTCGAAGGAAAAGTGAGGGCTGGCCGATTACTCTTTGTCACGAATTCCAGAAATCAAAAACAAGAATTAGAGTGCAAAATGGATAGAACTCTTACCCACAATCGCTTCCTGATTACACCGGTTGTCTCGAGCGCGCAACATGGAAAGAGGACGAGATTGGAGATGTTTGCAGGAATGAAATCGAAGGAGAGGTTCTAGATGGAGGCTGCCTATTGGACATGGCAGAAAGGAGGTGTTAGCTAGTCGGCAATTAGGGTGATTAGGGGAATTAAATATTAACAAATCTTGGGCTTTTAGTCATTCATTCTATCTCATCGGCCCCCACACAAGAATAAAAGAAATTGGGCTTGGCCCCACTTGTACACGAGATTTTGAGATGGCATAAACGAAACCAAAAAGGCTAGGAGGTGATACAATTTTATTCTCTTACTAACCGTCTTCATATTGATCACTAACCGTCTCGGCCTCGGGATTAAATGACGTCTAAGTTTACAATTCGGGATGTAGCGTTTAATAAAATAATTAATCCTCGTGGTTAACTAACACAAGATGTTTCATAAAGATTAACACTCTAGTTAATATTAAATAATCCTCATGATTAATTAAACGCCAATTAAATGACACTCTTGTCATTAAAAGAAACACGATGTATTTAGCGTACCCGAGTTAAATACACATTAAAGCACATAACACATAAATATAAATCTCAAATAGATAATATCAAGTATTTTACTTAATAAAAAGTAATTACTTCAATTACAAGAAATTTTAGGGCGTTACAAAATCAGCTCATTTCATTCCTATTAAAGAGACTGACCAAATAGAGAAGCTAACGAGAATCTATCTGAAAGAAGTCGTATCTCGGCATGGGGTGCTAGTCGCGATCATATCTGATCGTGATAGTCGCTTTACATCTCTTTTTTGGCAATCATTGCAAAAATCTCTCGGTACTCGCCTCGATATGAGTACTGCTTATCATCCCCAAACAGACGGTCAGACTGAAAGAACGATCCAAATTTTGGAAGACATGCTGAGAGCTTGTGTCATTGATTTTGGTGGAAGTTGGGATTCTTATCTCCCTTTAGCTGAGTTCTCGTACAATAATAGTTATCATACAACTATTAAATCCGCACCATTTGAAGCCCTGTATGGAAGAAAGTATCGTTCGCCACTTTGTTGGATTGAAGTTGGTGATCGTCAGATTACTGGTCCTGAGATTCTACAAGAAACGACTGACAAGATCTTCAAGATCAAAGATTGCATCAACGCTGCAAGAGATCGACAAAAGAGTTATTCTGATAATCGTCGAAAGCCTTTAGAGTTCGCTGTTGGCGACCATGTGTTGGTAAAGGTAGCATCTAGGAAAGGTGTTGTACGCTTTGGCAAGAAGGGAAAGCTCAGTTCTCGTGATGTTGAACTAGTCTAGATTCTTGAAAGAATCGGTGCTGTTGCTTATCGTCTTCGCCTTCCAAAAGAGCTAAACAATGTTCATAACACTTTTCATGTGTCGAACTTGAAGAAATTTATTCATGATCCCTCGCTCATTGTTCCTGGTGAGGAAATTATTATCGACGACAAACTTCATTTCACTGAGGAACCAATCGAAATCTCCAACTGGAAAGAGCAAAAGCTAAGGAGAAGCAAGATCAAAATTGTTAAAGTCAGATGGAACTCCAAAAGAGGTCCTGAATTCACGTGGGAACGTGAGGACCAAATGCGAAAGAAATATCCTCATTTATTTCTCGTTGTCTCTCCTGTTCGCTTTTCGTCTTAAATTTTGGGACGAAATTTCTTCAACCAGGAGAGAATGTGACAACTCGATATTTCTGGTATGTAAACTCATTTCATTTCTAGAACTTTCCTTAGTTAGAAAGTTTCTATTTTTAGACATTTCTATTTCTGGCATCCTAATACACAACAAATTATATATTTTTACACCATACATTAGTGTTTGACTATTTTAGTCAACACAACATTTCTACTTTTCTTATGGTGACACACATTGAGCTAAAAACATTTCTAAAATGGTAACTTTATCGGTTAAACAATAAACGTACAAAGTTAATAAACGTGACTCGAATGACATCGAACCATGACCGACCACCTAAGTGGCCGGCCATATTCTTGCTTCTGACCACACCATCTTGGCCGAACCCTGTAAGGGTGAGGTTGAATTGTTTTAATCTTATCAATAAGCTTGTTATCTCTATCCATCTTATTTTAAAGAGTCCTTGTACCATGATTCTAACTCCTAACCCTAATACTTCCCCTTATATAAACACCACCACAACCGAACCCTAATTCCTTTTGTTTTCCCTCATTCGGCCAAGCACCACAACTCCCTTGTTCGTTCGTCCGATCGCAAGCAACAACCCTTTGATTCCCTTGATCTTGTTCGTCGATTGTAGCAAGGTATGATCTTGATCCATTGTATTGTTTTTCTCCTTGTTTTGGTTCTAGTATTCGAACCCGAGACCTAGGCCAAAGGCCAAGAGGTCTCGGTAATGGCTTGTGATGTTGATCCCGATCCGTTCGTCTGCATGGTCACACCATGCATACGGTTTTTCGTCCCAAACATGCTAAATCGTTATTCTCTTGCTTAATCTTTGATTGTTTTGATACTCGAACCCTAGATCTATCCTAGGTGGACCGAATACCCTAGATCTAGTATACTAGATGTATTAGATCATAGATCTAGCCAAACTAGACCCACATACTCGAACCTAGCCGATCTAGCCCAATCTAGAGCTCAAACCCGAAGGATTTTGGCCTAGTCGGCCAACTCTAGCCGAACCCTAATCCGAACTCTAGTTGACCAACATGCTTGACTTATTGACCTAGATTGACTAGATTTGACTTTTTTTGACCAAAACCTATGCTAGACTAAACCCTAAATCCAAACCCAAACCCTAGCCGGAATCTAGTGGACCAATGTTGACATTTGTTGACTATTTGACCAATGTTGACTTCTAGAATGGACCAATTTTGACCCATAAGTCAAACCGGGTCAAGGCCGGATCTTGACCCAACCGATCGACCCAAACCCGAATACTTAATCGGGCCAAGGCCCGTACTTGGCCCATTCGATCTACCTTAGTCTATCGGGCCCAAACTTTAGTTGGCCCATTAGTATCCAAGCCCATTTGGACCAAAGCCCAAACCTTTGGCCCACTTATACCCAAACCGAACCCAATTGGGCCCAAGCCCAATCCATGACCCAGTCTAATCGGATCTAAGCCCAATAAGAGGCCCAAGTGGCCCAACCTAGTGGCCCATTAAGCCCATTAGGCCCAATCTAGGCCCATTAAGCCTAACCCAAGTTCATTTCATTTCATTTCGAAGCCCATTTCATTTCATTTCGGCCCATTAAGGCCCAATGATCCAAGTTCATTTGATGTCACAAAACATAAAACATAACATTAATTTCATATCATTTATCGTATATCGTATCTAGAATCGACTGTATTAGCTTAGTCTAATTAGTAAGTTATATCGTTAGGATGCTAGGAGCCTTTGAAGGATTCCTCTGTCCTAATCTGTCGCTAAGCTTTACCCAGGTGAGTCCACAGACCCCTTTTACTCTTTTCAGTTTATTAAACTTTGGGGTGGAAAACAAAAACACAATTGCTACTGTTTTACTATGACTGTACAACATATACATTTTCATTATCGCGTTAGCATGACAAACAATTATTATACCGGACTAAGGTTGCCAACAATCATTAACTAGTGGATCTAGACCATGGATATGCAGATAGTACTACTGGCTGACACTCATCCTCCCAACATTATTTGATCACTACTTGGTTTATCCAAGACATCTTTCGGGAGTGTATATCCATAAAAGAACGATAACATACTGGAGTTGAAGTGTTGATTGTGGACTTAGGGGTTGGTATATTAACTCAATAGACTAGCTACCTGTTGTTGTTCAAGCGATGTCAAACATAACAACTTGTTCAACACATTTTCATAAACAAAACAAGTAATTGTAGATCTTCTACAATTACACTTTACTTTTTATATCTACTTCTCATATCATATGAGTGTTGAACTTTATACATATTCAGTCATAAACCATTTTCATAACAAACATTTTGGGTAGCAAACACTTTACTTTTCATACAACATTAACCCTGTGAATTCACTCAACATTATTGTTGACCCTTTTTATATTTATGTTTTTCCAGGTGATTAGGTGCAGTGGAACTGGAGGATATGATCAGTGGGATTGTCGTGAGCTATGAATAAAACATTAAGTTTACGAACAATCATTCTATTTTCAAACAATTTCTATATTAGGAACACTAGTACAAAAATCATCAATCGCCACTACAAAAAACCTTGGCGATACATCATTAGCCACGGTTTTATTTTACATCAAAAGTGTAGTCTATTCTCCCGTGTTTTAAAGTGCATTTATGCCTACGGTAAATTTTAGTGGCCATATCATATGGAAAACTGTAGCGATAGCATACAACCGTGGCTAAAGGTTACCATATAGTCATATGTAATTAAAAAGACAATAGTTGTAATCCTACTTTTAGAGACACAATTTATTGTAAATTGTGGCTAATGGTTACCATATAAGCCACATATCGTTATATTGGTGATGACTACAAGCCCGATTTTAGACACATATTTTTATATACAATGTGACTAATCTATTACGTATTGTCACATGTAGTTATGTTGAGGGTGAGCGTAGAGTTCTTATAGACACATAAGGTTTTTGTAATTGTGGCTATAGTTTAACTTATAGCCACATTAAAAAAAATTTAATCCGTGACTTTTGATATCATTTGGCCACACTAAAACAAATACCAACATGGTTATTATTTCCTTTTTGACCTGTCAAACCCGATTGGTAATAGTCAAACCCTAGTAAAAAACCGATTTAAACCGTTAAATTGTCGGCCAAAGAATTACACTGCACCGAGCCTTAAGTCAACTGGCCACATAACGTGAAAGGCATAAGGGACTCAATCTTTAATTGATTCAATATAGTTGGTGCCCACTTCTTTTTATAGTGAAAGTAATTCCCCAACTTTCATACAAATAGCAATGTGGGATAACATTTAGCCACATTTAAACAATTTAACGCGACAATTGGTTGCTTTTATACACATAATCAATTTAACTGTAGTCGTAATCTTGGTATAGCCACATGAAAATTTAAGTGACTATTTTTTGTCCTAGAGTCACATGACACACAATAATGATCGTGGTTGTATACTAACTTTCAACAACAACGACTTTATGTGGCTTATAAACACATATGCCCACAAATACTGGTATGACACTTAATCATGGCTATTGTTTTCCCTTTAGCCACATAAGTCGTTATCACATAAATGCGACCCTTGATAATATTTAGCCATATGTAACATTATTAACGTGACGATTTGCTACTTGTAGACACACATTTATATACGATTAAATGGTGATTATAAACAAATTTTAGAGACATAATTTTAATTTTACCTTTACCATTGCTATTATTTAGGTTATAGCCACACACAATTTTAGTTATATCTTGATTTGATTTAGGGTATGACAAATATCCATCATATACCCACGCAGACAAATAAAAGTTTTGAGTGACTATTTATTTATTGTATAGCCACATAACACACACAATAATGACCGTGGTTGTATACTTCTTTCAACAACAATGAATTTCATGTGGCAAATGAATACCAATTTTTAGACACACGAGTATTTGATTCATGTGGCCAAATATGTGTCTTTCACCTCACGTATTAACCGTCACAAAATAATGTCAAGTTTTAAAAAAAATCATGTCGAAAAGTGTGACATACGGCCATGCTACCGTGGCTAGCAATGGACACGTTTATCATGTTAAATTGTGGCTAAAGTGTTCAAATCTAATTTGCAATTGCCACAATAATTTAGTTAAAATGTAGCAAAAACAACTTTAGAACATTATTTGTGATATTTAGCCACACGAACATGTTAACCTGTGGCGAGGTTGTTAAAAAAACTGTGGCTAAAAACTATTTTTGTACTAGTGGAAACTTACTATTTTTGGGAACTTTTTACTTTTGGAAAGTGAAAACAACTTTTATTTTCGTTATTGCGTGGTTGTTTGTTTACTTAATTTTTGCTATGTTGTCATGAACGTTACACCTTCGTTCTTCCGCATTTATGGCGGGGTGTGACAGAGTGGTATCAGAGCTTAAGTTATGGTGAATTAGCAAGCCTAGTCTATAACTACAAAAGATTTTTGGGAAAAACAAAAATTTTTACAAAACAAATATATTCATGTCACGCTGAGTCTCATATATCTAGAAGTTTCATTGTTCTTAGCTTAGAACATTTGCCCTAGTTAGTATTGCCTTAGTGTTATAGTTAGCATTCGTCAGAGAGCCCAAAATTTTCATAATCTAATAAATTTTATGCGTCGTGATAAGCAGAATGCCGTCAGCGAGTGTTATTAATATTCCGTCAGACTCAGAGTACGATAGTGATCAGAGTACCGCTACATCTAGAAGACGTGCTACGCCTCCCCCGACTCCAAAGCCAGTGTTTGTACCGACATGCTATGTTGTCATGAACGTTACACCTTCGTTCTTCCGCAAAATATTTTAACTGAAGTAAAACTCATTTTTGGCGGGGTGTGACAAATATGAAAGACTATGAAGACCAATTGAAGACGGCTGCCACAGAAATGAAAAACTTAAATGAACAAATTAAAGAAGTAACCAAAACTTTTAAAAGAGAAATCGATGAACAATCAACCACAATATACAGTCTCACAATCAAAAAGGAAAATGCCGAAGAACACATCACAAAACTGGAGCTGACGATTGTCAAAGCCGGTCATACAGAACAAACAATCAAGTTCAATGAACCAAAAGAGTTCAGATCCTACAAATCAAAAGCGGGTCTCGGAGCAGAAAACCCTCGTTATCTGGAGAAAGTTGCTGATGTTCTTCCTACATTGTACAACTATGACTACATGAATTTGGGAATCTGGCAAAGCTTTCTTCATATGCCGGACGAGAAGCAGAATTTGAGAAGTTCAACAGAGGAGTTCAACAGAGGAAAAGAAGAATATGCTCATTCAGCTTCAACTATGATGCGTTAAATTCAACATATGAAAAGAAGAAAGCAAAATTCGAACATAATGAATATTTCCCAATCATCACCCCGGCAGACTTTTCCATTCCAGATAATGAAGTTTTAAAACAAACCAAAGCTTTACGTTCCACCATTGATTTTGTAAAAGAAAAGTGTCCAACTTGAATCTGAAATAGATGAAACCCACAAAGCCTTTGATAAAGAAAAAGAAAATCTTCAAACAAAGATACATAAATTAGAGGACACAATTTTAGAATTGAAACCTAAAACTGACAAAAATGTTTCCAAAAATTCTAAATCTTCTTTAATAGGACCGGCACCAGTTAATCCAGTTCCAATCATCCTGAGGAGAAGCTCTAATCCAACTGTTTTGAATCTTGCAGATAAAAAATTAGAGTCCCAGAGGAAGAAGTCCATGAAGCCTAGCCTGCTTAAGAAGTCTAGTCCACTTACGTCTGTAGTTCTTTTTCTGTTCAAAATAATTGTAATAACTCGAAATTTGTGAAAAGTCCTGCTATGGCTTTTAGAACAATTTATGATGCTTCTATTTATCGTCATGTTCCTTATTCTCCTGATTTTGAAGTTATGTTTACTAAAACTGATAAATTTGGAACAAAGATGCTTGATAAAATCACAAAGAAACAAATTACTCAGACTGATGGTCGATTTTTTGTAAGATTAGATGCTCCATGTGATATAAAAGTCAATATATATCATAAATCTGGTAAAATTATAAAATCATGTAAAACTTGTCACCCACATCCATGCAAATCGAATGTCTCTATTCCAGCTAAATCTAGTCAAAAGATTTCACCATCACCGGTTTCCAAACAATCGAAGGAATCTTCCACAAACCCACCAACCTCTGATACCCACTCGTCTTCTCGTCGCAAATCTTCTCGAGGAAATTCGCACCAAAACCAAAAGCTCCAGGTTCCTCAAAATGCAAAAAACGTCTACAAAACCTTCAACTTATGTGAAATATAACTGGATTAAGAAAGAAAAATCTCATTGGATTGTTCAATCCTCTGAAAAATCTTTTAAATGGGTCATCAGATCCACAAAGTCTGAACTGCCTCCTAGCAGTTCTCCAATGCGCTAAATTGATCATAACATAAAATATGCATATAACATCTGTCACTAATCGTTCTGGACCCATACATCATTGGGTACCTAAAATATTTTATTTGTTTTAAGTAGAATGTATGGTACCTTGACTCGGGCTGTTCAAGGCACATAACTAGAAACAAAAATCTACTGACCAACTTTCGTGAAAAATATTTGGGAACGGTCAAATTTGGAAATGATCATTTAGTTGCAATTTTAGGTCTTAGTGACATCATTCGTCCTAACCTCATTATTAGAAAGGTTGCCTTTGTTGAAGACCTCTCTCATAATCTCTTTAGCATTGGGAAATTCTGCGACAAAAATCTGGAAGTCAACTTTCGTACAAATCGATGTGCTGTTCGTACCTATTCTGGAGAAGAACTTCTAACTGGAACTCGTAATACAAATTTATTCACCATTAATCTCAATGATATGGTTCCACTTGATGAAGTCTGTCTTGTATCCAAGGCAACTTCCAATGACTCAAGGTTATGGCATCGTCGATTGTCTCATGTAAACTTCAAAACAATGAACAAACTCGTGAAGGGAGGCCATGTGTCTGGATTACCTGATGTATCCTTTGACAAATATCACAAATGTTCTTCATGTGAAATAGGAAAGTTGACCAAAAAGTCTCACAAACCAAAACCTGCACCAAGCACTTCTAAACCTCATGAATTACAGCACATGGACTTATGCGTGAAGGGTTTCGTTGACACTGATCGACCACTTGGGTCAACCTCCTAGTACACTTGGTTCGACCATACTGACCAAGAAGATGAACTTGTTCTTGACCGGTTAAAACCAACTAGCTGATTTAATCCCTAAAAGCGGAAGTGGGATTAAAACTAATCCTTAAAACCCTAAAGGATTGGGATGTTGAAAATCTAGATTAGATTAACAAGAAAGAAACCTTGTACGAAAAACTCGAACACACACACATACTTGTGTGGGTTCGTCGAACACTCACCAAGAACCCTAGGGTTCTTGGTGTTCTCGTTCGATCGAACAAGAGGAGAGGAAGAAAAGTGTTCCATGAAACATACCTTAGTTAATGCTTAAGATAGATCCAATGATGATGAACACAACGAGTGATCTTCTAGTTGATCACTTGCAACGATCTTGTTCTTCAATACTTGAAGAACACGAAGAACGAACGAAGAACGAAGAAAAACAAGTGATGGTGTTATTGGTTCGGCCGAAATCTCCCAAGAGAGGGAGAGGAGATTTCGTGTAAGGTGTTAAGGGAATGATCAAATATTAAATGAAACCTTAAGCCTTATATATATAATAGAATAAGTTTCACTTAAGTCCTTCTAGTTTAATTAAGATTAATCTCTTAATTAAACTTACCTTCTTACACTTTAAACCCTTAGAGTTTTACTAGTTATTATTGTCACACTTAATTATCAAATGTCTTAGTATAATACACTTATATATTTTGGTACCCCTATACACGAAATATGTATACTTGTATTTTATACCATTAACAATTAATAGACAATAATATTATCCAATTACTATATGAATTAATAGCTTTAATTCATATCATGGATAACCTTTAATTAACACATTGTATATTTACTCAACTAGTAAATGTACAACTACTTGTATTATTTAGTTAGTTTAACTAATATAGTAATAATTTAAACTTAACTTAATACTAGACTGACTCATAATGACTATTATGAATCGTTCCTCTTTGTAGTATCATTGCATATCTTGCTCGTATTACATGCACTCACCGGTGTGACCCTTAAGTGTTTCGTAGGCATGGATGTATCATCATAGGTTGACTAACTGTGCACATAAATCCTTCAGACTCCCACTTGTGCAAGTTCGTAACCTTTGTCTTAATGATACGAGCTACAATGGCCTTCTAGATGGGCATGTAGGTAACCAACCCCATGAAAACAGCTTATGTAACCCAGGTATAGTTTATGAAAAACTCTTTAATTGCGTCTCCTAGTAAAGAACACTCTGTCTCTACTTCTTGGGCAACTATGTTAGGCTTATCCCTTGCAGCACGATATTTGTGATAACGAATATGAGCATGGTAGAAATTATCAACTCCTCTATTCGAAATCATTTCATGACTTCTTGATTCAAATTGTTGTGATAAACGACAAAGAACAAATCAGTTCGTTTGGGCATGGCCATGCACTTTCCAGTTATCTCATCATGTCAAAGGACCCATAAATATCTCTCCTAAAAAGGAGGTGCAATTACCATCTTGTTATATTTCTATTCAAAATACAACTTCCTTTGTACTTAGTAAAGCCTCGTATGACAAACATATTTCAGAATTGTCTAAGACGAACCAAAGCACATTAGTCATTGTATCCTAAACCAAATACCTCAGGCTTAAGGACAATCCTAGTGAACAATACTTTTGAACTTTTCAACCATGAAGTATTATCACGAAGGTCAATCCAATATTCGTTGAGCTCCAACAGAATATCACCGATATTTGGTTTACACAAAACTTGTGTAGCTATCTTCGAAGAACTTCGAATCTACTACCAAATATCGCGATGAAGTTAACGTCCCATCAAGGTTCCCACCATGACGAGTAGTCACGGATTTGTATCTTTTGAATAAAGAGACTTTTATTCATGGATATTGCAAAACATACAAAGTCTGAATAACAATGATGCTAACTCATGTGTTATTCCTCACTGGACATAGATACAGAATTATTACTGGATCATTACTTATTCCTTTTGTTCGTTGTGATTACTTAATGACTTTTACAACCTTAATTGTAACTTTATCACTAAACCAATCATTTCTATTAAACTAAAGACATAAGACAAGTACTTGAAAAATACTATTTCTTTTGCCTTTGCTAGATTTTGTTCTTGCAACAATCTAGAACATATTCCAGTCTTGCCTTTTATGCAATTCGGTAAACATAGGAGGATTGCAAATTAACTCCTTAGTTTCTTGAATTCATAAAATTCTCCTTGTAACTAAAGCCTCTTTTAGTTACTTGATCTGTAGATATATATCATTACTAGTTAAAGAAATTTCCTTAAATGATTTTGTTATCCACTGGAGTGTGAACAACCGATTATATATGCAATAATTAATCACAAGACTTGTGACCGCGCTATTAGGCTTGCAATAATCTAATTAACGATCATTTATTATTTCTCTTAACTCTTTGGTTAACGACTTGGTAAAACCTTGTTGTTAATGTCTTACTAACTCACTAAATTCGTTAATATCTTTAATGAATTATGTTAGTTATAGCTCCCACTATCTTTTATAAATTTTAAGTATCACTTAAACTACTACTTTGACCTAGTCAATAACTTGTAGTTTAATCTTTTAAGAATTCTATCAATAATTAAGATCATCCTTTGGATTTGCGAATATCCACTTATTCCTGTTTAGGGAATCATGACCGTTATTGATTACTGTATCTAACAAGTATAAGACACTTGAAATGATACTATCAATTCTTAAACATATTAGTATTCTTTAAGAACTTTATTTAATGCCAAAGTCATTTCTTGGATTTCTCAAATTTCCATTATTCCTATAAGGGAATTATGACTTGATTAAATAATGTATTTATTACAAGTATAAAAGACTTGCAATAATACCTTTTAATTCTTAAATACTTTAATATAGTTTGTCCCTTTTAAGAGTTCATTTAATGTCTAAGTCATTTCACTTGGATTTTACGAATATCCGATTATTCCTATTAGGGAATTATGACTTCATTAAATTCTTTTATTACAATTATGAAAGACTTGCAATAATACTCTTAAAGTCTATCTTGATTATATCCAATATAATCATATTATATTAATACTAATACTTAAAACTTTCTATCGTAAGTAATGACTATTACTTAAGATTACTTTTCATCTCCTCCTGCAATAAATGACTGCAAAAGTTAGATTACTCGTAATGTACTTTACAAGTATCTTAAAGTGATTAAGAAGTGTGTTTGTGTTACCTGAGGAACTTGCGTTTCCTCCACCACCACTTACACCCTTTGGACAATTTCTTTTCCAATGCCCAGCCTCGCCACATTTGAAGCACCGATTCTCGGTCCTCGCTGTGTTTGGCTTTACCTTCTTGACCTTTTGTTTGACAACTTTACCATTTGGCACTCCTTGGCTAGGATAGGTTTTACCCTTTCCTATACCACCATGCCCTTCTTCATCGCTATCATCAGTTGTGCGACCCCTTTTAGAATTGGTCCCAATATTCAACTCAACAGCCTCGAGCATGGATTGTAGCTCGGGAATGGAATTATCAATATCACGTTTGCTGTAGCTGGCTACAAAGAACTTGTAGTCATTGGACAATGAGTTGAGTATAACGTCAATTGCTAACTGCAATGGCATACGGTGACCAAGTCTAGTAAGGTGATCAACGTGTACCTTCATTTTCATGACGCGTGTACCCACTGATGCTCCCTTAGCCATCTTGATAGAAGCAAACGCCTTACAAGCATAAAATGCTTGTCCTGGTTCGTTTTCTTCATCTTTGGCAGGGGTTTTCAACATGTTTCTCTCTCGGTCAATCCTATCCCTCTCTTGTCTGAGCATGATCTTAAAATCACGCCTCCAATTGAGGAAATTTGACCCAGTCTTTTCTTTTATTCCTAGAAAGAAACGCCGTGACAGTTTGTTTTAGCTTATCGTTGTGTTTGTTGCTGCCATCTACAAATCAAACCCAATTTAATTAGTAATAATTAATAAACATTCTCTAAAATATATTATAAACCCATAATTAATACTTTAGGCCTAGGATCCATACATCACATTCTCGCCGCAAGGTTTGGGCACTTCCCGACGAGACATTTTGTTTCTGGTAGGTAACATCCTTACCGATCGTATCAAGTCTTGACACGATTCCTAGGGGTCGTAAAATCTTTAGACTTATAACTTATTACAACCTTGTACAATCTAATTGTACATTTCTAGGTTAGTAATAAAGTCTAGTATGTTTATTCTACTCGAGTACTTATTGGGCCGGGACTCCCGATTATCACCAAAATAGATCAGACCATCTAAGACAGCGTGATGCTCTGCGCCGGGACTCCCGATTATCACAGAACCTTACGCACCCTGACACTCGCAATGATTTGAATCCATATCTAAGGTTCTTTATCCTTACAATATGAATATCGTTGAACAAGTGAGGTGTTCCATTAGGTGGATAGTACTTCGATTTAAGATTTTCTTACGTTTGTTTAAGTCTTAAACTAAACTTAAACCTTTATTCCAATCTTAATCCTTGTTTAAAATGTGTGACTTGTGAATTTAAGAATTCTACAAGTCACCTTTTTAAAACTTAAAACTTTTCTTTAAAACTTATAGTTTCAAGAATTGCGCGATTTATATGTATACCTAAAATGACGTGTACAAAATGTTTTACTAGGTTTTGTGAAAAAAACCTTATCTTTAATAAAACTTACTTGTTTTATCTTACTTGAAAAACTTAAAAACTTATGTTAAACTTTTAATTCTTTTATGATTCATAAACTTAAAACATAAACCTGGTTTAACACACCTTGTTTTTCACTTGTTTAATAATAGAACTAAACATTTGTTTTGACTTACTAGATTCGACCAAAACTTATGTCATAGCGACACACTTATAAACTTTGTGATTTTCTTGTGTAGCTCCCACTAGCTCCAACAACATGATGGAACTTAAGCAAACACAATCACCGGTTTATACTTGGTGGAACTAATAAACTTATTATATAAAGACTATATATAAAAATTCTTAGTTTGTTTTGTTTTAAACCTTTCTTACATTTAACTTGAATTAGTTAAATATAGGTTATAAAGTTTTCTTGATATTTGTCACTTGATCATTAATCTAGTATATTACATGACTTGTAAAATACTTATATTATACTTGTATAATCATCTAGTTATAATAACTTATAACTTTATACACCTTATAATGATATATAATATATAACTTTGTATATTTCTAGTTAATCATATAATTTAAACTTGTACAATTTCTAGTTATAATGAAATCATAACTTTGTATTTTCTAGTCTTAATTATATAATAACTTTATACAATAACTAGTTATACTATTATCCTTTTATGATCAAAATAACATTATCTTTTTAATTGTTCCATTTAACCTTGTATTTAATATATATATATATATATATATATATATATATATATATATATATATATATATATATATATATATATATATAATAAACTTGTAACATTATAATAAGAACATTACATCTAATTTATACGTATGTATTTTAACTTAATCTAATTAAAATACGTATAAACTTATTTTATCTTTTTAAAATTCATTTTCTTTTAAATATTAAAAAAATTCCGAATATATATATATATATATATATATATATATATATATATATATATATATATATATATATATATACATATATATATATATATGTATATATATATATATATACATATATATATATATATGTATATATATATATATATATATATGTATATATAATATATATACATATATATATATATATATATATATACATATATATACATATATATATATATATATATATACATATATATATATATATATATATACATATATATATATATATGTATATATATATATATATACATATATATATATATATATATATATATATATATATATATATATATATATATACACCTTGTTAATTTTAGAACTTAAGAATTAACATTTCTCTTAATCTTTATTGATTCCCTAAATGAATTAGATAAACCCTAATATTGTTCTTGATCAATCAAAACTAGGGTTTTGACTTTCTTGATTAAAAACATTATTTATTAAAAGATTAATTTTAATCAATCCTATCTAAACAATAAACTTTGTTTAAATTCTAAGATAGATTATAACGTTAATAAATTTATTTAAACTTTTTAATTTAAACCTTATAGAAAATAAAACTTTGTCTAAATTTCTAGGTTTAAAAAACTAGTCTTAATAAATCTATCAAAATAATAACTAAACCAATTAAACATGAACTTGTTTAATTATCTAGGTTTTAGATTATCATCTTAATTAATTCTTTTAAACAATTAAACTACACTAGTTTAATGTTTTTGGTCCTAGGTTATTAGTAGGGTATTTCGAAATTTCCTTGAAGCCTAGGAAACTTTTCTACCAATTAAACTAAGCTAGTTTAACAAACTTAGTGTCCAAGTAACCTTCTTGATTTCGAAATCTTTGAGAAAAGGAAAGGATCTTTTTTGATCAATTAAACCAAAACTTGGTTTAACATACTTGATCCTAGATTTTGAAGATCAAATAATAAGGAAAGAATCCTCTTGATCAAGAACTTTGATATTCTTGATCCTAGGGTTTTTCCTCTTTTTCGAAATTCTAGGGTTAGGGAAAGAAGCCTTTTTGATCAATTAAACAAATCTTGTTTAACATACTTGATCCTAGGGTTCTTTACAATTTTCGAAAATTCTAGGGTATTAGAAACCTTTTGACCAATTAAACTAGACTAGTTTAATATTCTTGGTCCTAGGGTTCTTACCCTTTTCGAAAACTAAGAAGAAGAAGAAGAAGAAAAATTGGAACAAAAAGAAAAAAATTTAATTAAAATAAACAAACAAACTTTGTTAATCTAGTTTAGATTTCTAAACCAACGCTCTGATACCACTAAAGGGTTTCATATAACCTGATAGACCACTTGGGTAAACCTCCTAGTACACTTGGTTCGACCATATTGACCAAGAACATGAAATTGTTCTTGACCGGTTAAAACCAACTAGCTGATTTAATCCCTAAAAGCGGAAGTGGGATTAAACCTAATCCTTAAACCCTAAAGGATTAACAATAAAGAAACCTTGTACGAAAAATTCGAACACACACACATACTTGTGTGTGTTTGTCGAACACACACGGGTTCTTGGTGTTCTCGTTCGATCGAACAAGAGGAGAGGAAGAAAAGTGTTCAATGAAACATACCTTAGTTAATGCTTAAGATAGATCCAGTGATGATGAACACGACGAGCGATCTTCTAGTTGATCACTTGCAACGATCTTGTTCTTCAATACTTGAAGAACACGTAGAACGAACGAAGAACGAAGAACAACAAGTGATGGTGTTCTTGGTTCGGCCGAAATCTCCCAAGAGAGGGAGAGGGGATTTCGTGTGAGGTGTTAAGGGAATGATCAAGTATTAAATGAAACCTTAAGCCTTCTATACATAATAGAATAAGTTTCACTTAAGTCCTTCTAGTTTAATTAAGATTAATCTCTTAATTAAACTTACCTTCCTACACTTTAAACCCTTATAGTTTTGCTAGTTATTATTGTCACACTTAATTATCAAATGTCTTAGTATAATACACTTATATATTTCGGTACCCATATACACGAAATATATATACTTGTATTTTATACCATTAACAATTAATTAGACAATAATATTATCCAATTACTATATGAATTAATAGCTTTAATTCATATCATGGATAACCTTTGATTAACACATTGTATATTTACTCAACTAGTAAATGTACAACTACTTGTATTAATTAGTTAGTTAAACTAATCTAGTAATAAGTTAAACTTAACTTAATACTCAACTGATTCATAATGACTATTATGAATCATTCCTCTTCGTAGTATCATTGCATATCTTGCTCGTATTACATGCACTCACCGGTGTGACCCTTAAGTGTTTCGTAGGTATGGATGTATCATCATAGCTTCACTAACTGTGCACATGAATCCTTCAAGGCGGTCCAATGAGTGTTCAAATTCTTGCAGGTAAACGATATGTTTTGGTTATTGTTGATGATTACTCAAGATATACGTGGGTCCATTTCCTTTGCTCAAAGGATGAAGCTGCAGAGATCATCGTCGCATTTATCAAGAAAACTCAAGTGAATCTGGAATTAATGTTCAAACAATTCGTACTGACAATGGTACTGAATTTAAAAATCGAGTTCTTGACTCTTATCTTGAATATGCTGGCATCACTCATCAGTTTTCCACTTCTCGAACTCCTCAACAAAACGGTGTTGTTGAAAGACGAAACCGTACGTTAGTTGAAGCTGCACGTACAATGCTTTCTTTTTCAAAACTTCCACTGTCTTTATGGGCGGAAGCTATCAGCTCCGCATGTTTTACTCAAAACCGCTCCATCATCAACAAAACATACATCAAAACTCCATATGAGCTCATTAACAATCGAATACCAAATGTTAACTTTTTCCATATTTTTGGTAGTCGATGCTTCATTCTAAATGACAAAGATAAACTTAACAAGTTTGAAGAGAAAACTAATGAAGGAGTCTTTATTGGATATTCAAAGGAATCAGCATCATTCAGAGTGTACAACTGGTCAACCAGATTGATCAGAGAAAGTGTCAATGTCTCCTTCGATGAAACATTTCCTCTTGATTCATTGACGTCAAGCATTGAAATACCTTTACCTACTACATCCTCTGATCATTCAACATCTCTAAATGATCTTGAAATCTTATTTGAACATTTCTATGATGAATATCACAGCATCAGACATCCACTGTAACACCCGTATTTTTATAACATCGTTTAAAACATTTAAAATACAATTTCCAACATTTATCATGTTGTCCAAAATACGGTTGAACAAAAACTTTGAAACCTTTATCAGAGTATACAAAAATATGGTGTCACCAAGTATATCAAAACCATAGGCAAACGGGTTCTACCTATGAGCTCCCGAGCTAAGCATCCCTATGCCACTTCTAGTGCAACCTTTTATCACTTCAAACTTGTACCTGAGTACATAGCCACAAAAAAACAAACGTAGTACGTGAGACAAAATAGTCTCGAGAGATACATGGGTTTTAGACCCCAGTAATAATAACCATTTCATAAACATATATATATATATATATATATATATATATATATATATATATATATATATATATATATATATATATATATATATATATATATATATATATATATATATATATATATATATATACCGCATAGTCGCCCTATTGCGACCCTATCGATCTTGCTTCCCTTGCAAACATATCTAGTACCTAAACATATAGGTACCAGAAGCACTACATATCTAGTACATAAACATATATGTACTAGAAGCACAAGCATGTCTAATACATAAACATATATGTAATAGAACCTAACATACCTAGTACCAAACATATGCGTACTAGAAGCACCCGTGTGCTTAGTGTATAAACATATATACACTCGATGTATAAACATATATACCACCGCTCAGTGGCCGGGCCCCCCCACGTCACCACCATCTATCTCTTATCATAACCCAACAGTTATGCCAGTCAAAGCCTTCGACTATCACATCAGACATCAAACAAGTTAGTCATCTAATAATAACGACATTTAATTAGTTCTACACAGTGTGAACGTACCTGTAGGTCCCATGGACCCGATCATAAGCAACCCACATTTACTTCTACATCTATGAACCCAGGAGGTCCATCCTTACTTATTCTTATAAGATACATTTCTTATTTATCAATATCATAATACTTTTATCTCTTCTTGACTATATTACATATTTATTACCAGTCAATTCATATTCATTTACATACATATTCGTTCCTCACCCTTATTAGTAATTCTTACCAAATAGGTACTCATTACTATAAAATCATTATCAATTGCTTTACTAATACATATTTATTAATAAAGACTCACTATCCATTCTTTTAATCAATAATCTTTATTATTATGGTTCATTAATAAGGATTTCATAATTACCATAGTTTATCATATGTACTTCCAATATCATCAATCGTACTAGACATATTCTAGTATCACAATATACCTATTTTCTTATCTTTTCAGTCACTATCTTTATCAAAACTTCATTTAATAAAGACCCATAAAAATATCATAAGTATTTTCAAAAGCTCTTTGCTATGTACCCAGTTTAAAAGTCTCATGTACTCACATTCGCGATAGCTAAATCAATATCGTGTTCATCAACACGAATCCTTGCTTCCCGCCTTTGGAATATCTCCAACATTTAGGTTCTTGCAACCTATCAACATAATAATCACATTTCTAGTTATCCTCCATAACTAAATATCACATAGGTTCTCTTATCATATTTAACTACCAAGTTCATCCAACTTGGTAGAAATCCCGAAATCTTAGTTCCAAGATTTCACCAACAAATCCCAAATCCAACCACAACCCAAGGTTGACATCATTAGTCTCCAATATTAGTCTCATAACACTAATTAATCACCAACACCATTTTCACCAATTTTGGTGACATTCAAAACTGTAAGTTTAACCGATCTTAAGATTCTTACAAATCTTAAGCATACACTTGATTTCTTTGTTAAAATACCATCTACTAAGTGTATACAACCTTTATTTAACCATTAATCACCAACCCAAGAACTAGGGTTTCAAACCCAAGCCTAGAAATCCATAGATATAAGGCTACAATGATCAAGGAGTAAAGATTTACATTTAATCTTCAGCTAGGAGTGAAGAATCACGAGTTTAGACCAAGAAATCGGCTCCAAATGATGTTTTCCACTCAAAAATGTATACTCACTTGAAGAGAGAAACTAGGGTTTTGAAATAGATATAAATGAGCCAAAACCCGTCTTTATTGCTGTCGGACAAAGTTCGCGCCGTGAACTAGTTACCAATCGTGAACTTTGCGTGTCGTGAACTAGTTCCCCATCGTGAACCAGTCGTGAACTCTGATCTCCAAAATCACCAAATTCTCTGCTCCGAGTTCCCGATTGTGAACTAGTTCCCAATCGTGAACTTTTCAATGCAGCAAGGCTGCATTTTTCGCCATTTGCTTCGACACGGTTTCGTCCATAACTTTCTCATACGATATCCATATGACCCGAAACCAATTCCTACATTCTTTAAATGATTTATCCTTATTTATCATATTTTTTCATAATTTATTTAAAACAAAATTCGGGTCGTTACAACTATCCACTACTTAAAAGGATTCCGAGACGGAATTACTAGAAAATTTTCAACCCACTTTCGACCGAGCATTCTGTTCTCATTCCCTTGTGGTCATTACCATCAAGATTTTCCCATTCCAATTTAGTCAATATTATGTATTTAAACATTCACTTAAGCCCGTTAGGCCCGAACGGATCAAAAATCAATCTTAAGCCTTTAATACCCAAACGGGTAAAAAAATGCACAATTTGACCATAATTCTCTAAATCCTTTAATCAAACCTGCTATACACATAGAAACTATATGACATAATCATTACAATCATCTAATGAATCCACACGGATATCAAAATCTAGCTTCGACCAAGTCGTTATAATCCAACATTGTCTAGTCTTTGACTTAAGCACAAAGTCAACTATACATTAACAATTTCTTTACTTGCTAAGGGTTCCATTAATCATCCTTTCCTTTACCATCGACCTTTAATTATGATTCATCAACCATCATATACCCGATTCCTAATTCAATCATGAAAACACCAAATGGGTCAAAGTCGCGTAATCCGACTATAACTCTTTTAATTATTCCATTAACCTTTTCACATACACACAATCGATACATTATGCTCTCATCATTCACTAGTCATTCAGAACGAGAGTCAAAGCCCATCTTTGACCAAGCCAACCGATCACAAGTTGACTAACCTTGACTTTTGCATAAAGTCAACCACACTTTCCAAACTAACACGTTCCGTACTCACGTGATATCATTCTCAACTTATCACTTCCGGTTCTACTCATTATTGTTTCCTTAACAATCGTTCTCGTTTTTTCCAAACTTTCAATTTCCGCACCTTTACTTAAGGTCACAATAATACTTACGGTTTCTTGACCTTCATTTGGTCACTCATACTATCACTTAGTATTCTTTCAACCATCTTTGTATCACATCGATAAATTTCATAACTTTTTATTCTCAATTATTGGTATTAGATCCTCTACCGCAACATATTCCACAATCTCATACAAGTTTACCATATCTTGGTTACCAAATAGTAATTTGCTCACTAGGAGTTTCTCTTTCCTCCTATTCTATAATTTGTAGGCATCTCCTACACATACAAGACCTAAATGCAACCCGCATTTTAAACCAAATTCTCATTTACCATAACATAATAGCAATACTCATTAACCACATGGTTCTACATTCGACTTATATATACATAAACATATACATATATATCACGCCAATTCAATTTAAACTCCTCTATTGTGCACATATACAAACATATATATATATATATATATATATATATATATATATATATATATATATGCCACGCCAATACCACCTATACATCTCTATCATCCACATATACAAACATATGTATATGTCACGCCAATACCACCTATACATCTCTATTGTGCACATATACAAACATATATATGTCACGCCAATACCACCTATACATCTCTATCGTGCACATATACAAACATATGTATATGTCACGCCAATACCATCTATACATCTCTATCGTGCACATATACAAACATACGTATATGTCACGCCATGACCATCTATACATCTCTATTGTGCACATATACAAACATATGTATATGCCACACTAATACCATCAATACATATTTTCTCATCACGTAGCTTTGCTACTTTCTCACTCATTCAATCACGTATTTATTCATCACGCATTCGAGCACCTTTCCCATAATATCACATTATCGTTTTCTTTCCTATTCAACATTTTTCCATTTGACATACTTCTTAACACGTTTCATATAACGTTACATTTTCACTATCATGCATTCAAAGGCCATCACATAGCTGACATGCATTGTACTGCTATTTACCTTTTCACTTACACATTAACCACCCTTAACCGGTTCATTTCCTTATTACACAATTTCCAAATCTTTTGTCACCACCGGAGTGACTACCACTCCATTCTATTAATCATAATCCACCGGCCAATCCAATCATCCTTGAGTTAAACAATCGACTCCAGTCCACACTTGCAACCCATGACTTGGCAATCAATAGCCCAACACTCGATATTCTATTTTTACACGTCGTGGGACTTAGAAATATTCATTTCCCAATCATAGTCTTACACTACACTATGTCATCTATTATAATACTATTACTATGAGATTTTACCAACAATTATCTTCTCATCCTTAATATCGAATCCATCAATCCTGTCACAAAACTTGCTATGTCTATGTGCCAACTTTTACTCAACCGTTTTCAGCAATCAAAATTCGTCATTTCCGACACTTATTCTTTTTTTTTCTTTTTTTTTCACATAGTTTCCATTTATAAATTCTAAGGCATCACTATACCTTAGTCATTCTTTCCTGTACCATTCACGTAAGAATATTGCATTACTTATCCGGATTGCTGCCAGATATCCAAATTCCATTTCCAAAGATTCTATTTCTAAAATTCCCATCCATACTAACAATTCTTATCAAGACTTAGTACTTCATTGTACTACTATCCTTTTGTTGGGAATATTCGTCAAATCTCGTGTCTCATCCTTTTATGCTACATAAGAGCATCAACCCTTATATCCTTATTATATGTGACACATTGGTCTATATCCTTCCCAATATATTATTTTCTACACACATACTAACCGAGAAAACTATTCCAAAAATAAATCTCCACATCTTACAACTTATCTCCAATTTCTATAAGCACTAATTCGCGCAACAACCAAACAATTAAGTCATAATCTCATATCTTTCATTTTACTTAAGATCTCCGAGGTGGCATCATGAACCCCCTCTAGATTTCCTTCCGGCAGACTTCCCCTTTCAACTCACTCGTGAGTTCTTTTCACAACATCTTGTACCGCGCTCTCTTTCCCAAGGTTTCATACAACACATTCCACCGTGTCAACGCCTCATCCTTCAATAATAGTGATGCCAACGTCACCATATCATTCTTCCTTCGTTTGCTACTCCCTAGCACTTGCTTAGTCTACCGAATCCACCACATCGTGACCTCCGGCTCAGAACTTCTGAATTACATAACGGTTTTACATGATGTGAAGGCCTTATACAACGTCCTTCCATTTCATCCGACTAGGTCTTGCTACCTTTTTATGTAGGTACTTCCCACTACGGACTTCTTCATTCGATGACTCTTCCTTCATACGGGCATTGGAATCATTCTGCCTACCCTCATTCATTCGATTATCCAAAATCTAGTTCATATCCTCATTCATAAATCTTCCCAATTTAGTGGAGCTCATCCACTTTTCACATTCATTCTTTCGTCATACCAACGTACCCATCAAACAAGATTCAAATGGTCAACTCAACAGTCGAATACAACACAGCTAGATCAAAACATGTCATTTCTCATAGGGGTCGACCCTATCATACAAATGCCCTACGGTCTCAAAAGACTTCACATTGCACAATTCATAACAACTTCTATAGGTCCCCTAGGTTCAACCCTAAACTTAACACAAAGTCTCAAGGTCAACCTATCGATCTCAAGGAATCTTACATTCCTATTGCTACAGTCTAAGACTAGGATGGACATCCAACCTAATTCACTTAAACTATAGCTCTGATACCAAGTTGTAACACCCGTATTTTTATATCATGTTGTCCAAAATACGGTTTAACAAAAACTTTGAAACCTTTATCAGAGTATACAAAAATACGGTGTCACCAAGTATATCAAAACTATAGGCAAACGGGATCCACCTATGAGCTCCCGAGCTAAGCATCCCTAGGCCACTTCTAGTACAACCTTTAATCACTTCAAACCTGTACCTGAGTACATAGCCACAAAAAAACAAACGTAGAACGTGAGACAAAATAGTCTCGTGAGATACATGGGTTTTAGACCCCAATAATAATAATAACCATTTCATAAACATATATATATATATATATATATATATATATATATATATATATATATATATATATATATATATATATATATATATATATATATATATATATATATATATATATATATATATATATATATATATATATACCCCATTGCGACCCTATCGATCTTGTTTCCCTAGCAAACATATCTAGTACCTAAACATATAGGTACCAGAAGCACAACATATCTAGAACATAAACATATATGTACTAGAGCCAAAACATGTCTAATACATAAACATATATGTATTAGAACCTAACATACCTAGTACCAAACATATGCGTACTAGAAGCACCCGTGTGCTTAGTGTATAAACATATATACACTCAGTGTATAAACATATATACCACCGCTCAGTGACTGGGGTCCCCCGCGTCACCACCATCTATCTCTTATCATAACCTAACAATTATGCAAGTCAAAGCCTTCGGCTATCACATCAGACATCAAACAAGTTAGCCATCTAATAATAAAGACATATATTACATATTTATTACCAGTCATTTTATATTCATTTACATACATATTCGTTCCTCGCCCTTATTAGTAATTCTTACCAAATAGGTACTCATTACTATAAAATAATTATCAATTGCTTTACTAATACATATTTATTAATAAAGTCTCACTATACATTTTTCTAATCAATAATCTTTATTATTATGGTTCATTAATAAGGATTTCATAATTACCTTAGTTTATCATATTTACTTCCAATATCATCAATCATACTAGACATATTCTAGTATCACAATATACCTATTTTCTTATCTTTTCAGTCACTATCTTTACCAAAACATCATTTAATAAAGACCTATAAAAATATCATAAGTATTTTCAAAAGCTCTTTGCTATGTACCCAGTTTAAAAGTCTCATGTACTCACCTTAGCGATAGCTAAATCCATATCGTGTTCATCAACATGAATCCTTGCTTCCCGCCTTTGGAATATCTCCAACCTTTAGGTTCTTGCAACCTATCAACATAATAATCACATTTCTAGTTATCCTCCATAACTAAATATCACATAGGTTCTCTTATCATATTTAACTACCAAGTTCATCCAACTTGGTAGAAATCCCGAAATCTTAGTTCCAATATTTCACCAACAAATCACAAATCCAACCACAACCCAAGGTTGACATCATTAGTCTCCAATATTAGTCTCATAACACTAATTAATCACCAACACCATTTTCCCCAATTTTTGGTGACATTCAAATCCGTAGGTTTAACCAATCTTAAGATTCTTAAAAATCTTAAGCATACACTTGTTTTTTTTGTTAAAATATCATCTACTAAGTTTATACAACCTTTATTTAACCATTAATCACCAACCCAAGAACTAGGGTTTCAAACCCAAGCCTAGAAATCCATAGATCTAAAGCTACAATGATCAAGGAGTGAAGATTTACCTTTAATCTTCAACCGAGAGTGAAGAATCACGAGATTTGACCAAGAAATCGGCTCCAAATGATGTTTTCATCTCAAAAACGTGTACTCACTTGAAGAGAGAAACTAGGGTTTCGAAATAGAAATAAATGAGCCAAAACCCGACTTTATTGCTGTTGGACAGAGTTCGAGCCGTGAACTAGTTCCCAATCGTGAACTTTGCGTGTCGTGAACTAGATCCCAATCGTGAACCAGTCGTGAACTCTGATATCCGAAATCACCAAGTTCTCTGCCCCGAGTTCCCGATCGTGAACTTTTCAATGCAGCAAGGCTGCATTATTCGACATTTGCTTCGACACGGTTTCGTTCATAACTTTCTCATACGATATCCAAATGACACGAAACCAATTCTTACGTTCTTTAAATGATTTATCCTTATTTATCATACTTTTTTCATAATTTACTTAACACAAAATTCGGGTTGTTACATCCACCCCCACCCCCCCCCCCCACCTTCTCAACAACAGTTCGCGACCCACTTCAAAAATTTGGTCAATATCATGGTTTACGATGGCCAAGCGAACCAGTTACTGTTACCTGAAAGAACAAGAGAGGTGTCACGTGTTAGAGTTTCAAACCTGTGAGGCAGTCCACTAAATACAATGGTGTGAAGTGTTTGGAGAATGTCTTTTGATCAACTCAGATTCATAACCCGCTCATCAAATGAAAGCACGAATCTCAATCAAACTTAACCACAAATACTCTTCTCCGACCCCCAGACGATGTTTAAGGTACGCCCTCAAACCTCAAAACTCTTTCATGTCTTTGTTTTGTCGAGGGGAGAAATATTAATTTTAGGGGGAGAATTAGTATTTCTAGGGGGAGAAAATTCAAATAACAAAACAAAAATACCCAAATAAAAAAATTTTATGTTTGTAACGTTAATTATAAGTCATTGTAATATCCGTAAACGGTCTCTTTAATAGATCCCTAGTAAAGATAGCATCTGTTTATTACAATTTTTTTAATTCTCGTTACTTACTACTTCAAAAGACATACCTTCCCATGGTTTTGCCAAAACCGGCTCTACCTTCGTAGGGGAATATTTTTAAGCCGATTGGTAAATGCGAGGGTATAGGTCTAGGATATAGTTATAGGTGAGTGCAAGGTGATGTGAAAACATGATAACATAAAGAAAACACAACTTTGAGTGCATCCAAACTGTCAATAAACCGGGCAACCACACAAAAAGGTGTTCATTCATACGTTGAATATTTCACTACACTTTACTGCCCATTAAAGCAAATAAACGCCACCACCAACCCCTCAAATTCTTCTCAACAGGAATTTGTTTAATTTCATTAGGGGACATTGCACAAAGTCGACTGACTATTCATTTGGAGTCTGTCGATATTGAAAATTAATAACCTCCTGCCCCGGGTTAAGTCTCATTTGTATGCACAGTGTGTATAGTTCTCGCACTAAAAAAATTTCCAATTTAGGACACATGCACTACAAAAATGGATCTCCGTGAATCCATCGGAACACTCGTAGTGGCATCACAATCTGATGTTTCACGAGGATCGAATGGAAATCCTGCTAGAGCTAAAATCCCGCCAACTCTAAATGCATGTCACACATTTGAATCAACGGTTGTGCAAACGACGTCCGATTCATACGGTGTGCAAACGGATACTCTATGCGAGTTCGGTGTTACCTAAAAAGAACAAGTTGTTGTGCCTTAACCGCATCAATCAAACAGGTAACAACTTAAACCGGAAACACATAAAATTTTGATGAAAATCCATGTAAACCACTCTTAAAAAGTAACATCTTAAAAAGCTGATTATATTGCACATCAGCGTTATAGTCCACTCTGAAACAACTCCTATGATCTGCTATAACCAGCATGATCTTCCCCGCAGCCACCGACAATATAGGAACTAAAAAGTGAGGGTCCTTAGGTCTAGGTGAGCAGAATCAAGTATCATGGGATCTTGATTGGGGTGCGCTGAGATAAAAATTGAGAGGGGGAATGAAGTTTGGGGTGCAAATCAGCTTATCACATGGTAAAACAAAACGAGGGAGCGGTTGAAAAATGAAAAAGTGAGCTTGAGTGAGGAGTGTGTGACAGGGTTAAAGAAAATGGAAAACCCTTCCTAAACCAAAGAAAATCCGGGTAGCCACATCTCTATCAGACTGCATATGTTGCTTTCTGATAAAGTCATCATGGACCCACTGATGCAAAGCACAACCCCACTGGCCACTCAAGTACATAAAGTACTTGTTTTAAAATCGCAGAGATTACCACGTACACTATCGACATCTCATTTGGAGATTGTTGATATTGATAAAGAGGACCCACCTCCAGTCCTCGCCTTCGTTTGTCCACTAATAGAGTCTAGAACCGAATTAAATATCTCTAGGACACAAACATTCTACCAAGCATATCTTTGTAATATTGCCGGAACATTCGTAGTGATAACAATAATGTTGGTATTCCACGATGATTGATTGGAAATCCTACCAGTGCTAATATCAAAGCCAACGTTGAATGTCGGTCACATAGTTTCTGAACTGTTGTGTTAACAGGCAATCTATGTGATCCTGGGTTACCCTAATACATTCCAGTGCGAAGATCTGACGACCATACTCCATTCTTATCAACAACAGTCAATATGTCAGATAGAGGATCTGATGACTGTACTCCATTCTTATCAACAACAATCAATACATCAGATAAGGGATTATATGACCGTACTCCAACATTATCAACAACGGTCAGAAAATCTAAAATAAATCAAAATACCGCACTTCTACGACCCAACAAATATCAGAAACCGAGGATCATCAACAAATCGACAAAGCCACAACTTCAAGAAAAACCTTCTGTTGCTAACTACTCTATCTACGTATCTACGTTTCGGCGATTTACTTGAAGTCTTCCGAAATACTTTCTATTGGTTGAAAAGCCAATTAAAAATATTGTTATCACCGATCATCAAAAGCTGGAGTTGATTCTTCAACAAAACTGCACAACCATTTATCACTTTAAAAACGAAGAAGACTTTAAAGATATGAAACCTAGACTATTGTTACAAAGGGGAGATTGTTAGGACTTAATATGTTGTAATACATAGTCTAGGGGTAGTTTTGCCAACATTGTATAGTTATTACAAATAGTCATTAGGCTTAATAAGGTAATTAGTGATTAGTATAAATACCACAAGTGTAATCACTAATTGTAACTTTGCTGAAATTAATGATACAATAAAGATGCAATTAGTTTGCGGAATAGCTAAGAACAAATCTTAACTAAACAACTTGCATGTGATAGACAATAACAGATACTATCTAAGACAAGTTCTGATCAACAAATGATCAGGCACAAGACCAGACACCTTTGATACAAAGATTCAATTCTCAAATCAAATAACTAAGGATTAACTGGTGATTTACACTCTGCTCGAAGAAATCAAGGTCTGGAGTAATTTTAGCGTGTGTAACCTTGTTTGGTGAACACAGAAATCGATCGCTAAGTCCTTAATTTATAGCATTGGGAAACGTGGTGCCAAAGGAATGATCGATCGATTCCATGTGTGAGAACTCTGTTGGTGCAGAGGATATTTCATGGGACGAGCACGACTAATGGAATTCTGACAGTACTTTCTTCGTCTTGTGATCGCCGATATCTTCTAAAGGATTTGCAAGATATTCCCATAATCAGCGATGCATTAACTTGTGCTTTACTTGTGTCTTTTTGTGACACTGAAACTTTAGGCCTTTGTACGCATCAGGTAGCCATGAGTTTTCGGATACTCATGCTTCTTTAGATGACCTTCAGCTTTAGTGACCTTCACTAAAAGTTTTGCTTAGAGAAGGATCTGTTCAATTGTTCGACGTTATTGTCAAGTGTGCGCTGAACCTGCTACAACTATCTGATCTGTTAACCTGTATCTGATTCCGCACGGGGAACTGATCATTGTTTTAGAGAGTGATCAAATAGAGTAACTGGGTAACTGTAATTCAAACTGATCAGATTTAGTTACCCACAATCTGAGGAACTAATCCTCAAAATTTCTTCTAATTATTCGCCTTTTGTCTTCATTAAATCCCTTCAGTGGGGGATGCTTTTCAGCGACCTAACAATCTCCCCCTATATTATGTAGACAAATAGTTAGGCAACTCCCCCTGAATATGTGAAGGTTTTAGCGACCTAACAATCTCCCCCTATTTTTTCACAATTCAGAAGGTCTTAGACTTACCTAGAAAATGTTACAATATATGATGATCTGATATAATCGAATCATACTACAATTCATGACTCATGTATTTTCTTTTTGAGTTCTTTTAAATATTTATCAATCGATCTACTCAGGTATGTCAAAATAATTATCATTAACTGATAACATTCATTCATAATGAGCAGTAGAAGTACATGTAAAAATTCAGTTACATGATATATAGAAAATTAAAGAAAATTGTTTTTCATCATTCTTCTTCTTTTGGAGTAAATGGGATGAGCAGTTCCTTCACATCCTTTTCCTTCTTTTTCAGAAGATCCTTTATTAGTTGTTTGATTATTCAAAGCGAAGGAGTGAATCTGATTGACTTCAGATGATCGAATTTTGCAATTTTCAGCTCAGCTATCCTTTGGAACCTCATTTCCCCATGAGCACCTCTGAAGAAGAAACCTTCTTCTTGTGAACTGATACATTCCTCAACTGGAACTACATAGAGAGGTAGTGAAGTATTCAATCCTTCACAGTTGGGAAACTCACCTCTATCAAAAAGCATCTGTATTTGTTTAGAGGCAGAAGTTCTTCTAGCCACTTTTCTCGGCATGGTGTCAGTTTCAGTTAGATCAGATTCTCTTCTCTTGGTACAATTGTCTTTTACCTCGTTGTACTCGTCAACAACCCTATGAATTTCTGTTAGCACTTTCTGAGATGCTTCAGCTTCAATAAACTTATGTCATGCTAGAATTTCTTTGAGCTCACTTATGCTTAGCCGATTAAGTTTGCTGAAGGGTATATAATCCACTTTTTCTTTGGGGTCTCTGACTACCTCCACACGAGTGCGTTGGGCTTTGGAATGATGAGTTCTGAGCTTTAGGATCGGTTCGTCTCTGATTCTGGTATCTTTTAGCTTTAGCCGTTCAAGAACCTCCTTTTTTCTTTTCAGCTAACTGCTGAGCAACTCTTCTTTCAGACCGCTTTTGTGCATTTACAGCAGAGGCTTTAACATTGTCTTATACGGCTATTATTTCAGCATTTCTTCTTATTTCTTCGTTGTCAATGGCAGTGTACCAAGCTAGCAGCCTTCCATACGATATACCATAGTACTTAATATAGTTCTCCAGAGTCATTTGTACATATTGAGCAAGCTCTTTAATATTTTTGAACTCATCTGAAGATATTGGTAGACTTTTTAGCACTTCCATCACGTTGCTTGTTTCTAAGGTATTGAGATCCCTTCTTTTTCATGCCGAGGAGTTTTTAAACGTTTTGCCTCGTCTTCCTCTTTTTCTTGAAATCTATAGACCTTATGAGTTCATTTTTTCTCAGCTAACCAGAGCTTATCACGTCAGGTTGTAGGACAGAGATTCTTGGTGGTTTGACTGGACGTTTAGGGGCTGAAACAACTACATCGCTACTGCTACCAGTACCGAACATGCTCTTTTCTTTCATTCTTACAACCATGAATCCTTCAAAAGAGAGACATGCTACTTGAGTTTCACGGAGACACTCTTCCTGTTCTTCCGTTCCAAACTCATACCCTTTAATTTTAAATTTTGTCGGAGATGAACGCTTTATTCCTTTCCCTTTATCACCAAGAGCTAGAGAAGAGTTCTTTTCCTCTGAGAAGAGGCCCGTTGGAGCAGGTTCTCTGTTTCCAGCAAGTGAGATGACATTTCTTGGGATTAATCTTGGTCTGATAGGAGCAATGACAGCTGCTGTTTTGGATGGTTCGACCGGCATGGCTTGTTGTTCAGGTGTGGCTACTTTCTTCGTTTCAGATGGCTCAACAGATATGACATGTTTAGATTCCTTTTCAGCTTCCTTTTTATTTGACACATCCTGGTTTTCATCAGTTTCCATTTCTTCAGTTTCTTTGATTTCAGATACCACCACCATCAGTGTATCCTCAGTCTCCATCTCTTCAGTCTCTTTTGTATCTTCATATACAACTTGCCTTCTGGTGTCAACATCTCTTAGATAATTTTCAACTGATATTTGTTGGATTGGTTGAAATTCAGCAATTTGTTCAATAACAAGATCCTCCTGAGATAAATAAGTCATTTTGAGCATTTCACCTCGAGGATTTTCAATAATTATAGACCGATGTCTTTGAAGCATTTCTTGAAAGTTAATGACTTCCACATCAGCAGCCTGATCAACCTGCACTTTTATCTCCCCTAAGGAACTGGGGGAGGCACCTCCACTATTTTGACAAGTTGGGGTGTAGACACAGGTTGCTGAACTGGTTGAATAAAAAATGCAAGGTTTTGAAGGGGACCACGAAAGGCTTGCATTTGTTTATTGATTCTATCGAAACCGGCATTCATCTCTGCTCGAATGTCAGTGGAAGTTTTTGCTCAGCCTTCATATCTGATACTGTAGTTGTGAGATTGCTGACTTGATTGATCAGTGTATGTTGAGTAGGACAAAGTTCATCATGGGATGCAGTTAATAGATCAATTCATCTGGGTTTTTTGCTAATCACATCATGAAAAAAATCTTGATTCTTTGCCAATGCATCCTGACCGGCCATCATCACATGCTGATACTCATTCAAGGCTCCATGCCATACATGATGGACACGTTTTGTTCTCCAATGGATTGTTGAATTTTGAGCACGTCTTGATTTAGATCTCCCAGAACTTGCAGGCTTCTTGAGAAAAGTTCTAGGACAGTGGAAAGAGTTTCCACACGTTGTTCCATTCGGTCAAAGGATCTTCCAGTTTTCATTTGAAAGAAGTTTTGCTGATGTTGAACTGTATCCATCTGAATGCAGATGGCGGAGACTACACGTTCAGTTTGTTGAATAGCCAGACCAATTTCTCCATCCCGGATCTTGGATCCCTTTGATGAAGGCACTTCGGTGGGACCAAAGTCATCAATTGGTGTTTTCTGAGCAATTGTGGTTGAAATTGTGTGCTCGGGTTGGTCAGTTTTGACATTATGCCATTTGATCAGACCAAGGGGATCTGATGATTTGTCAGTGATATAATTTTGATGCAGTGGAGTTGGAAGTTGTTGAACCAAGTTTTGGTCATCATCATTATCAATCAATTTGCAACATCTTTGTTTAAGTTCTGGACAGGCTGAGAGAGGAGTGCATTTGCAACAGAGACATTATAATCACCATCAATTTGGACCCCGGCAGAGCTTTCCTCTGTTTCTTCATCATTTTCATCATCTGTTTCAGAAATGATTTCTGGAGGCACTTTTAACAAATCCTCATCAGATGCCTGCAAATATAAATTGAGTACTGGAATGGACTCTTGTGCCAGTGAGTTGGTCTGTGTGTGCATACGAGACTCCGGATGGGTTTGGGATTGACCCTAAACTATATCATCAGTCTGTTGAGAGACTGTGATAGTATAATTTAGAGATCCCATTTTCTAGTCAGACACCATCTTGGTGTCTGATGGGGTTGGTGAGGGTTGATTTACTTTGGGCTTAAGGTTTTTCTTATTTACTAGTCTTACCCTTTTGGTCCTGTAGAACCCTTTTGTGAGGGGAACTCCAGTTGGTGATTTTTGCTTAGTGCGAGTTAGAGACTGTTGTGGTGGGGAGACTTGGTCAGTATCTGATGGGTTTTTCAGAGTCATGGTCTCTTTGGGGAAAGAGACGGTATCCGAAGAACCTGAAGAATGTGCGTGCGAAGCCACGTTTTCAGGCCTCGTCTGATCCTCGTTAGAGGGACCGGGTTGAGGGATTAAGGAAGAAAAGTTTAACATACCTTAGGGAAGAGGCTTGGTCTCCCTGACAGGGACGCTTGAGAAATTTGCGTCCCCACCTTGCTTGAAGAATAGCGTCCATTTTGACTTATCAGCTCGTATTCCACTTTCCCGATATAATGTTAAAAAATTAGAGATAAAAACCTTTGAAAAGGAACAATGAAGTCTCGCTTGACAGATTTTACTTTTGATACAAGCTTGTCAAAAATTAATTTTCCAAAATCAACCCTTCAGGTGTAGACAAGAGAATCACTCAAAATTAACTCGTGTGTAGCGACACACTCCATGCCCCCTGTTTTTGTTGTAAGACACTGAGAGATTGTCATGAAGAAAGCAGACCAGATGCTAGGCATACCCTGTCTTTTCACATTTGTTGAATGTTCTTTGCCTTATGTAATAAGACTTAAGACAGACTGCTTTGCTTCCACCGAAGATGGTGGAGGTACATAATTTGATTTATCATCGCCATAGTAGTACGTTCTTGTGATGCGTCTGAAGGATTCCAGATTGAAGGAGATAATGCGTTGTCCTCCCAGGATAGTTCCTGAAATGATATCATCACCGTCATCGTTTGTAGAATGTGAACAGGAGTACCAAAATTTAACGAGTAAGAATTTTGAAAGAGGAACATCCTGTTGGAGAGTTGTTTTTATAGGATGTTCGTTGAAGAGACCCAAAATCGGCTTGACGTCATCATCAAGGTTTTGATGAAAGCAGACCAGATGCTAGGCATACCCTGTCTTTTCACATTTGTTAAATGTTCTTTGCTTTATGTAATAAGACTTAAGACAAACTGCCTAGCTTCCAACGGAGATGGTGGAGGTACATAATTTGATTTATCATCGCCGTAGTAGTTCATTCTTGTGATACTTCTGAAGGATTCCAGATTGAAGGAGATAATGCGTTGTCCTCCCAGGATAGTTCCTGAAATGATATCATCACCGTCATCATTTGTAGAATGTGTACAGGAGTACAAAATTTAACGAGTAAGAATTTTAAAAGAGGAACATCATGTTGGAGAGCTGTTTTTTTAAGATGTTTATTGAAGAGACCCAAAATCGGCTTGAAGTCATCATCAAGGTTTTGAATACGTGTGGTTGCATTACTCCGACGATTGTTTTTTGTTAACATGATTGACGAAGCGGTAAAATCTTTTTATATGTGTGGAGCTCTTTTGACGGCGTCTGAAAGTTTGACCCCATGAGGTTCAATCGTCTCTCTCTTTGGAGCCATTTGATTTGTGTGATAAGAAATTTTTAGAGAAGGAAAGAGAAGGATTGAAGACAGATAAGAACAGTAATATTAAGAAGCAAATTTCAGCAAAGGGTTTAAGGTTCTTCTATTCGATGAAGAATGATTAGTACGAAAGGGATCAACGATTGAGATTTGAAAGTTTTGATCTGGTGGTGTACAACAGAGAGAGAGTTGAGTTGCTTGCCCACGATGAGGTTGTCCAATCAAATAAAAGGAAATTGGGGCGGGAGAGAACGTTGAGGTATCCGCATTAAGTGCGTACACTGACAGCTTAGCAGGAATACAGTGGGTCCAATAAAGTTGTTCCACCTCATCAGATGCATGGCAGAGTGAAACGAAAAGTGTCTCTATCTGAGGAGAAACATTATCTGAAGATTTTGACTATCTGAATTCATTCAGTATCTGATAACAAGGGACATACTTAGATGAAGATGGTAGCTAAACATTTTTTTTAAATAACTTATGAAATACAGTGTAACTGAATGAGATACTGAAACATCGCTAATAAATCAGTAGATATTTTAGTGTTTCAAAAGATAAGATGGATACAATGGAAAAATGATGAACAATTGATGTGAAGATTAAAAGAAATTACAATATTGGTTGGCTTCCAGGGAATGAGAGAATGTAGTGCAATGCCTTATTTGATGATAGGAAATCAGGGCCTTACAACTGATCAAGAGTCAGATGTTGTAATGTCGTCTACCCTGCATAGATTCTTAAGACATTTAGCTACATTTAGGCGCACATTGAGGTATGGGTACCGAAGGATTCTTGGTGTCTTCCAACTAAACCTTGTCTTGTTTTGGTGTATCTGATGAGATTTCAGACTCTGAGGATGAGATTTTCTTGTGAACCTGATTGGGACAGTCTTTGGCTTTATGACTATTAGCGTTACAGTGATAACATTTCCTTTTGTGCACCTGAGTAGGTGAGAGATTGACTTTTGAGTCAAATTGAACCTTTACATTTTGAACTTTTTCTTTGAAAGTTTGGTTTAATGTTTTGATTCGTTTGGTGACTTTGACTCCTTTGTTTTTCACTTTTGGCTCATTTATCTTTAGTGCTAAAGATTTTTCAGTTGATGGATCTTCGGGTTTAGATCCAGTTTCTGTATGTTGAGGTGTTTCATCTTTTTGGGTTTCTGATGATTTTTCTTCGGATACACTTTGGATATTCACGATCTTTTCTTCAGATTCTGTACCATAGGTGTTTGAGATCGGTTCAGATTCTTTAACGAAGAGATTTCCTTTAGCATTAGAGACATTTGATTTGGAAGTATAATCTTTTGGTGGTCCGAACATGGGATTTTTATGACTTGGATTTGTAATTTCCTCTAAGAATTGCTTGAACTTGAGCTGAAATTTAATCCTCTATAATTTGCTTAGAAAGATTTGAAGATTTAGACCTAGAGTCACAAATTCTTTGGAGAGTTTCACTTTTTTTTATCAGCTCTACATTATGTTTTCTTAAAGTCTTGTTTATCATCTGAAGCTCGGCAATATTGAGTTTTGAATCTTTTAGCTGAGAAGATTCTTGCTTGAGCTTTTCTACTTCTTCGGTCAAATTCTTTAAGATGATTTCTGATTCAGCGTATCGGTATTGAGCACATACTAAGTTTCGAGTGAGCACTTGAAATAAAGATAACTTTTCTTCATCAGACGCTTTACTAAATTTTCTTACTCTTTTTACAGTTTCAGTATCCCATTTCTTTGAAGAAGAAGTTTCTGCCCTATCAGATTATTGTCAGTCATTTGATGATGGTTGTATCTCAGATTCTTCAATTCTGAACATTAGACATCTTACGATTTTGTGATTCTTTTGCATCTTTCTCAGCCTTTGCAATCTGTTCTTTCAGACTTTGGTATTTCTTTTCGGAATCTTCATATCTTTTCTTATAATTTGAAGACGAGTTTAAGCATGATCTTCCAGGTGTAGAGATTTCCCTTACTCTACAGTTGGCTTTGACATGACCTGTTCTTCCACATTTGTAGCAAGTAAGTTCTTCTTTTTCATTTTGGCCTCCTGGCCTATTTCGGTTTAGAAATCTTTTGTATCTTGTAGCAAGTAATGCCATACTTTCAAATAGCTCCTTTATATCATCACTTTCATATCCATTGGAGTTCGATTCTTTTTCTTCTAGATGTGTATCCTCAGTATCTTTGAATCTTTCGTCATCAGCATCATTTGGATCATCACTGCCTTCTTCTTTAGCCTTTTGAGCTCTTCGAGAGGAGGAGCTTGAGATGAGTGAGGTGGAAGTAGGAACCTCATTTAGATCATCATACATTTTAATTTCATTTTCAAAGTTCATTAATGTGTTGTACAGGCTGCTCATGTTCATATCTCTCATCTGACCAGAAGTTCTCAGCACTGTAGACATAACAACCCAATCTTTTGGAAGAATTTCCAAGAACTTATACATAAGTTCATGAACTTCTTTGTTGATTCTGAATTCTCTTAACTCGTTTATCAGAATGGTGAACCTTCTGTATGATATGTTAAGTGATTCACCTCTGATAACCTTGAAGGCTTCATACTTGCGATTCAACGTAGCTTTCTTGTTAGCTTTGACTTCATCGGTTCCTTCATAAGATGTTATCAGGATGTCCCATATTTCTCTTGCAGATTTACATTCATTCACTGTGATAAGAATGTGATTAGGGAGAGACGTTTGAATGAGAAACTAGAGTTCAACATCTAAACCAGCTAGCTTTTTATCCACCTCTGTCCATTGATCTTTGGGTTTGGGTTCTTCAACGTCAGATAGATCTTCTTCACCTTTATCATCACCTTCTTTCTTCTTTTTCTTTGATATAGTTGTACTTGGAACGAACATTTTTGGAATGAATGGACCATTCATAAGAATATCTGGTCCCATGTCATTTTGATTTTCGACAAATCCCAGAAAATGAATTTTCCACATACCAAAATCATCATCGGTAAAAACAGGGCATTTGTCTTCGAACCAAGTTTCATTTGTGATAACTTTTCAACCATTTGATCAGTAAGTAAGAAGATCAACAGTTATGAATTAATTGTCCTGCTCTGATACCAATTGTTAGTCGTATAATAACTGAATTACTGCATATACGCTTTCACTAACCAAATGAAATATTTGTGGTAACACTCAACACTTTTTAAACTTTACCTTATTAATCAATAATGATACAATAAAGATGCAAGTAGTTTGCGGAATAGCTAAGAACAAATCCTAACTAAACTACTTGCATGTGATAGACAATAACATATATTATCTAAGACAAGTTCTGATCAACAAATGTTCAAGCACAAGACCAGACACCTTTGTTACAAAGATTCAATTCGCAAATCAAGTAACTAAGGATTAACTAGTGGTTTACACTCTGCTCGAAGAAATCAAGGTCTGTAGTAATTTTAGCAGCGTGTAACCTTGTTGGGTGCACACAGAAATCGATCTCTAAGTCCTCAATTTATAACGTTGGGAAATGTGGTGCCAAAGGAAGAATCGACCGATTCCACGTGTGAGAATTCCGTTCATGCAGAGGATATTTCATAGGAAGAGCACGACTAACGGAATTATGACAGTACTTTCTGTCGTCTTGTGATCGCCGATATCTTCTAGAAGATTTGCAAGATATTCCCATAATCAGCGATGCACTAACTTGTGCTTTACTTGTGTCTTTCTGTGACACTGAAACTTTAGGCCTTTGTACGCTTCAGGTAGCCATGAGTCTTCGGATACTCATGCTTCTTCAGATGGCCTTCAGCTTCGGTGACCTTCAATAAGAGTTTTGCTTAGAGAAGTATATGTTCAATGGTTCAGCGTTATTGTCAAGTGTGCGCTGAACCTGCTACAATTATTTGATCTGTTAACCAGTATCTGATTCCGCATGGGGAACCGATCGTTGTTTCAGATAGTGATCAGATAGAGTAGCTAGGTAACTGAAATTCGAACTGATCAGATTTAGTTACCCACAATCTGAGGAACTAATCCTCAGATTGTTAACTAACTATTTGCCTTTTTGTCTTCATTAAATCCCTTCAGTGGGGGATGCTTTTCAGCGACCCAACAGAACATTATACTGAATAAAAGATGTGAAAATATTACTTAACAAATGTTATAACTTGAACAGAGTTAAATATCACCTTTTACTCAACCCAATAAAAATTAAATCAAACAACCCCTCATATTGAGTAGCAATTATGAGTCTATGACTAACAAGGTTACAAGCTAAGTTATGTTGCTGTTCATTTTTCTAAAGTCTTTGAATTTGTAGATACCAATTTAAATTTAATTATAATTATATTATACTTATAATACAATAAGCATACCATATTTATTGTTCATAAGATTTATTTTATTTTATTCTAAACATATCCAATATATTATACCTATAATACAATTGGCATATCCAATATATACCATATTTATTGGTGGTTATCACATTTGTAGTTGAGGGCCAGATCCTAATTTCAATTTTTGGTTGGTGCCATACTACTTTAACTTTTTTTCATTTATTTTTGTAACATTACATTTCTTTTTGTCTTTTCCTTTTTCATTTCTTTTTCTCTTCTCCTTTTAGTAATATTTCAAGATATTTACAAAACAATATAATGTTAACTGAAATCATTAAAAACCCTTTAAAGTTTTTTTAAAGTAAAACATAATTATACGTGATTTAATATTCCCCTCTAACTGCATTTGTTGTAATTGACCCGCAGCGGTGCGCGGCTTTTATTACGCTCATTTATAACATTAATTTTGCGGCTTCTACATTATGGCCTCATGGGTTGTAATAGAATTAAAACGAGTTGGCAGTTCCAATTTCAGATTTGTAGTTTTTTTTATATCGAATTCTTGTTAGTATATATGTTTATGAATCGAACATTTTTGCATTATCAACCTCGATGACAAAAAATATGCGGTTTAAATAATATCGCAAGGACGCTTCCTTTAAAAGACGTCAAACCCAACATTATATAATTAAATATTTTTGTAAATTCTCATATTTTATTCTTCATTTCTTCATAACATTTATTTAAACATTCATTCAATTAAGTAACGGATGAATGGGAAATAATGGTTCTTTCACTCCATTGTCAATACTTATGAGTTGATTTGATAAAATGGGCATTCCTTTCAATAATTCAATGATTATTAAATGAAAGAAATGTATTTCGTGTCTTATTCCATATGATCTCACTACTATAAATATACACAAGAATCCTTAATCTAAGTCTATTACAATCACAGTGATATCGTTTTCCATATATACATGATTGACTATTATTATGGCAATATATTCTATTTAGAGTTGTCTTCAAGGAGGTCCACCAAATTTTAAAGTCCCAAGGAACAAATCATAACCATTGGTCAAAATGATCAAGATCAAATCACATGTGTTTCAAGTCACGACCACCACCGCCGGTCACCACCTCCGGCCGGCGGCGGCGGCCGAAGGCGGAGTGGTGGTGAATGACAGTGAAGGTGCTGGTGGTAATGGGGGTGATGAAGTTTGGGGTGCAAATCAGCTTATCATTTTATAAATTTCAACAACAATGTTAAAAACGTTACATTTAAGCATTGTTAATTACTTCAATGACATGATGAAGTATACAAGGGAGGAGTTGAAAAATAAAAAGAGAGCTTGAGTGAGGATCCTGTGACGGGGTTAAAGAGAACGAAAAACCCTTACCAAACCAACTAAAAAGCTGGGTAGCCACATTTCTATCGGACTGCATATGTTGCATTCTGATATTGAATAAGACATCATGAACTCAGTGATGCAATGCACAACCCTTCTAGCTACACAAGTACTTCTTAAAAAGTTCTTGTTTCAATTGTCATGGAGATTATCTCATATGCTATTGACATCTCATTTGGAGATTGTTGATATTGAAACAAGAGCACAATTCTCTCAAGTCCTCGACTTCATTTGTCTTCCAATTGAGTCTAGTGCCATATTAAACATTTTTATGACACATGTGAATTTCATCAAGCATATCTTTGTGATATTTCCGGAACATTCATAGTGACACCAACATTCTTGGTATTCCACGATGATTGAATGAAAATCCTACCACTGTTATCATCTATGCCAACGTTTAACGTAGGTTACTCAGTTTTTAAACTGATGTGTTGACGGGCAATCTATGTGATCCCGGTTTACCTTGATTGATTGTGGTGCTAAATTTGATGACCGTGCTTTAACCTTATCAATAATGGTCAAGATATCAAATGATAAATCATAAACCGTACTTTTACGTTATCAACAACGGTAAAGGAATTAACCGATAAACAATAGACCCATTGTTACATTATCAACAATGGTCAGAGTTAGATGATAAAATGTGGCGTATATTGATTAATTCAAAAATGAATATATTATAATTCAACACATTTTCATCAAAGGGGCATCTTCATATTCAACTTGTTTAGAAGATTCTTCTTAATTCCAACTCGCAGAACTTCACATTTTACATGATGAATCAGATAAATCATATTCATCGTGAGGGGGAGATGATACTTTATATAAATTATGTATATCAAGAATTGATGCTTTTAAAGAAAAATTCTTCTAAAGCTCAATATGCGGGAAGAAATTTAGGGGAATCTTACAATATTATGAAGATTATCGATACATTAGCCTAGCTATATGCGCCAGTTAAGGGGGAGTAAATATCAAAACGTTTAATCAAACTCCCGTGAAGAAATAATTGTTTGTTTGAAGGAGAGCATAAATTTATCAAGATATTTCCTCAACAACAATTATCACGAATTATAGATCGACATAAAGCCACAAAGATTAAGAAAAGACTTCCACTGCTAATCGATTTATTAATATGTGTCTTATTTTTAGTCGATCAATATGCATCTTCAATAAAAAGTCTTCAAAATACTTCTTGTTGGTTGAAAAGCCACAAGAAGTATTCACATTCACAGGTTAACAAAGCTCAAGCTGATCCTGATACATCCTCATTCAACGAAATATCTACCTGGTGCAGCTTTGGCTAAAGATGAAGACTTTGAAAATACGCTTCCCATACTATTGTTACAAAGGGGGAGATTGTTGGGCCACATTTATTATAACTAATAATCTAGGAGTGTAATGTGTAATTAGACGAAAATAGGTCTAGGTATAAAGACCTTGGTCAAAGCTAATTACCATTAAGCTTTGCATAATTTGTAACTGAAATATCCCATGCAAAGTGTTCTTCAAGTTTTCTCTCAATTCTCGCCATCTCAATCTTCCAATTCTTATTTGATATTGCTTAATCCTTAGATTAATCAGTGATTCACAATCCACAATTAATTATAATGGGGCGAGTTATTTGCAGAACTCATTTTTTGGGTAGAACCCAACAGAACCTATCTAAAACCAATCAGAATTTAGTAAATAAATATGCAAATCAATAACATTTAACCCAAATCAAACATATACTTTTAAAAACATCAAAATACTGAAAAACATATATGCACAGATAATGTACAAATAACATTTATGCATACATACATGCCCAATTACATATATGTTTACATGCATGAATAACATACATGCAAACTAATATTCTGGGGTCCCTCATCAAATCCCTTAATGTGTCTTTCATGATCATTTCATTTCGAAAATCATTGGTTTAGATTGAATTTTGCTGGGTTCTACCCAAAATTTGAAATCTGCTAATAATTCCTCATTAATTATAATAAATCAATAATTAAGATTTATCTATAGTGACTAACTGACTACATACAAATTAAAAATTGCCTTAAACACATCTCTTGGCTTATATGGAAACAGCGGTGTCAATATGCTTTGGATTCTGAAGCGCTTAAAATCAAAAGTGAACACATTTTTACTACTCTTCAAAGATTGTCCCTTTTTGGATGATGATGAGAAGCAAAACCTCTTGATTGACTTGGATCGACAGGATTAGGCGTCCCTTTAGGGGTGTTTGGGAGAGCTTATTAATTGAGTTTATGAGCTTTTAAGCTCACTTAAGTTTAATAAGCTTTTATAAGTGTTTGGGAGAGCTTATAATCTTGTGTTTATAAACTTATTTAAGGGTTTTTAAATAAGCTATTTCGAAGTGGATTATTAGCATCTTTAAGAGCTTTTACATCCTTAACATATTATTTCGCAAACCCTCTTATTTAGGGGTTTATCTAGACGCTTTTACAAATGTATATTTTAGTAATTTTACAATAAGCTTATATAAGCTCGTTCAAACATTTTATTTAACGAAAGCTTATTAATTTAGTTAAGCTCATAAGCTTATAAGCTCATAAGCATTAGCCTTCTTAAATAAGTTTTCCCAAACGACATCCCCTTTATCTAGAGGTGAAAAAAAAATTGGTTTTTATCAAGTCCGGTTTTAAAATCGGTTTCGTAGTCCCTCAACCGGTGCAGTTTAAAATCTGACCGCCCCGACCTTTCAAACAAGACAATGACAATAATTTAAAATAGATTTCAGTTAAAAATATAATCCCATTTTACAAAATTACAAATCTTGATCAAGACAAAGATTAACTTAATTATTACTTTGTATGTTCATTTTGCCACTGTTATTATGTACTAGCTAGATGCAAATTCGGAAAAATAATATTATCTCTTTGAGCTCCAAATGCATATCCTCGATTTTTTCGAGAATACAATAATGTTTTTATCCATTTGTCTTGTTATTAGTTCTTATAATATGTTCAAAAAGGTTTTGATCCTCTAGTTTGTTTTTCCTATTGTATATATGCACATGGTCGTATTGTTCATTGGCCGGCAATTATGATTTTGCCATATGTAATTTCTTTATAACCATATTGTTTGTTTTTAGCTAACTAATATTAATATTAGCTCTAACTAAATCGTGTTTTTCATTGAATTGAAACACTCAATGTCTCTGATATGGTTGAACCGGTCCGATCAAATTAACAACCGGTTGAACCGAATGACAATATTGTTGAGGTCTTAGATGCAATAATTATGTAGATGTGTACACATGCAAAACAATTTAGAAAAAAAACAAAATAAGTACCATAAAAACCAAAATTTTCCTAAAGCATTTTTCAACTAAACCCCAAACTCTAAACTTAATTTTTTTAATTCCAAAACCTGTATAAAAAAATTTCTCTATTTTATTTATCTAAATTTTTAAAAAAACCCGATTTTTGGGGTTCAACATGACTTTTATGTCCAACCCGCCGGCTCTAACCAAGCTATGATCATCGATCTAACTTTCTCAGTCCGACCAACTAACTTCTTGTTTCTTGTTTCGACTAAGCGCTTCAATTGGACGTTAAAACATTGTCTTCATATGAATGAAAGTCTCCTACAACAAAAGACGATAACGTAAGAGCTTACATTCACGTACTATCCCTTGAGTTTGTCATCCGACATAATTAGATTACATTTTTTGGCATTATTTATAGAATTTTCACGTGTATATATAGAGGTGTGGTGCAATTAAAGCTTGTTAAAATAAACATCTCTAGTTTCTCCGAAAGTCTATTAGAGGGATAATTGTGATGGCTGATCAAGAGAACCAGCAAAACACACATCCTGTCGAAACCCAACAAACGCTCCCATGTGAGTTAATTTACGTTCTTTTATATAAATTCATTAGATTAGATTTTTGGTTAATTATAACTAAAATGTGCTTGCTAAGAATTTTGATATCTTGTTATTGAACACATGACCGATTGCAGCGGAGAAAACAAGCTGGCCAGAACTCACGGGAATGAAAGCCGAAGATGCAGAAAAGAAGATAAAGGAAGAGATGCCGAGAGCTACGGTTCACGTGATACCTGATGATAGTTTTGTTACGATGGATTTTGTGTCTACTCGGGTTAGGTTATTCGTTGACTCGGCTCAAAATGTTGTCAAGGAACCAAGGATAGGCTAGATATAATGGTTGGGTATGTCACATTAGTATATATCTACTCGATCCTATTGGTGATTATATATTCATATAATGTTCGTGATTTTTTGTTGTTTGTTCATGTTTGGTTGAATCAATGGATCTATGTATGTGTTGGAAAAAGTTGTGAAAAATGATTTTTCGGACCTATATAATTATATATATATATATATATATATATATATATATATATATATATATATATATATATATATATATATATGTGTGTTATATATAGTTATTGGTTGGTAGTTTTGTGTTCTCCTATATGAGAGCTACGCAACGGTATATAGCGTGTCCAAAGTCGAGTTGTGGTGAATGAGATATCGACTTTCAAAGTAGGGTGTTTGATACAAGAAATCTTGGAAGTGGGGGATGTGGGAGAGTATCCCACATAGGAAAAAGATGAAACCATTTGTTGGTTTATAAGGTTGGAAGTTGTATGGAAGATTAAATCCTTATACATGGGTTTTACCCGCACACCTACGCGGGGGGGGGGGGTGCAAATAATTTGGACTGAGTTTTTCGACACTGCAGTCTCATACTGACCTGCGCAGTAGGCAGTCTGATACTGATCTACTTCCAATACTGAGTTCCTGCAGTACTGATCTGCGCAGCAGCAGTCTGATACTGACCTGCGCAGCATCAGTCTGATACTGACCTGCGCAGCAGGCAGTCTGATACTGACTTCCAATACTGAGTTCCTGCAGTACTGATCTGCGCAGCATCAGTCTGATACTGACCTGCGCAGTATCAGTCTGATACTGACCTGCGCAGCAGCAGTCTGATACTGAGCTGCTGCACTGACTTCCAATACTGAGTTCGTATACTGAGTTCTGATACTGAGTTCTCGGACTGAGTTCCTAGACTGACCAGAAGGACTGAGCAGAACAGTTACGAAAATTCTGCAATTTAATGTTTTGATTAAACATTAATATTATTGAATGCATTTAATGTTTTGATTAAACATCACTTGGGATTCTGCACTATAAAAGGAGACCTTGGGTCTCATTTGTAGACACACCTTCTACACCTACTTCTCTTCTTTCACAGCTTTCTCTCCAAGAAAACTCTCTCAATCTCGGTATTGTTCTGGCTTGGATTATATCAGGTAGTGTAAAACTACTCGGTTGTTTTACCCTGGGAAATAGACAACGAATCTATTTAAGGGGATCGTGAATTTCACGAGACTCAACCAAAACCTTGTAATGATAAGATGACTCAATCTACAAAAGATATGTTTATGTGAAAAACACAAGTCATGGATATGTCATCTTATGTCTTTATGTAGATGACATGCTTATCATTGGAAGCAATGATAAGATGACTCAATCTACAAAAGATATGTTGAAGTCAAGGTTTGACATGAAAGACATGAGCTTGGCGGATGTCATTCTTGGAATCAAGATTGTACGCACCCATGATGGACTTGTGTTAACTCAAAAACACTATGTTGATAAAATTCTTGAGAATTTTAGTGGGGGAGACACTAATAAAGTTAGTACTCCGATTGACACATCTCACCATTTACATAAAAATAGAGGTGAAAGTGTGAATCAATTAGAATACTCAAGGATTATTGGTAGTCTAATGTACCTAATGAGTTGTACAAGACCGGATTTGGCTTATGCGGTGAGTAGGCTAAGTCGGTACACTAGTAATCCAAGTGTCGAACATTGGAAAAGTATTACTAGAGTACTTCGGTACTTGAGGTACACTAGAGATTATGGATTGCATTATACTAGATATCCCGCTGTGATCGAAGGATATAGTGATGCGAATTGGATATCGGATATAAAGGATTCCAAATCTACAAGTGGTTATGTGTTTACCCTTGGAGGTGCGGCTATATCTTGGAAATCATCCAAGCAAACGGTTATAGCTAGATCCACAATGGAATCCGAGTTCATCGCCTTGGATAAAAGTGGTGAAGAGGCGGAATGGCTACGCCAATTTGTGGAATGTATTCCAAATTGGTCAATGCCGTTGTCTTCCATTTGTATACATTGTGATAGCCAATCGGCTATTGGTAGAGCCAAGAGTGCAATGTATAATGGTAAGTCAAGGCATATTCGACGTAGACATAACTCGATACGACAACTACTCTTAACTGGAGTTATCACGATTGACTATGTAAAGTCAAAAGATAACATCGCGGATCCGCTTACGAAATGCTTAAGCAAAGAGTTAGTTAATAAGTCGTCGAATGGAATGCGACTAAAGCCCTTGGAATAAAAGTTTATGCGAAGGAAACCTAACCTAGTTGACTGGAGATCCCAAGATCTAGGTTCAATAGGACAACCTAATTGTATAAACGAAGGGATGTCACTGTGGGGGTAACGGAATTCCTCCAAACATTCTTAAAGGGAGTACATTGTACTACTTCCTAGTCCATTCCTAGTTCAGTGACAATGAGGATAAGCACTATGGCTTTTAATGATTCGTGGTAGAGAATCACCTATGTGAGGTAGAAGTGGGGTCGCTTCGAATGGAATTGTGGGGCACAATTCTTAGTAGCTCTCGCAGAACCAGGCAGTGTCCATGACCAAGACGGGCACGATAAGAGGATATGAACAAGTTAGGGAGAGTCTTGTGAGAATGTATACTGTCGTCTACACAAAAGGCGGACTCAGTTCAAGGACATCGCGTCTACTGACTGCTAGGAGACTAAGTGTGCTTCTCAAAGGAAGGTTCAAAGGCTAACACCTACCTATCCTTTGCAAGACTTAACTGTTGAACATTTATCGATGTTTTGTGGTGTTTTCAATCGATCTCTATTCATGTGGGGGATTGTTGGAAAAAATTGTGAAAAATGATTTTTCACCAACTTTGGACCTATATAATTATATATATATGTGTTATATATAGTTATTGGTTGGTAGCTTTGTGTTCTCCTATATGAGAGCTACACAACGGTATATAGCGTGTCCAAAGTCGAGTTGTGGTGAATGAGATATCGACTCTCAAAGTAGGGTGTTTGATACAAGAAATCTTGGAAGTGGGGGATGTGGGAGAGTATCCCACATAGGAAAAAGATGAAACCATTTGTTGGTTTATAAGGTTGGAATTTGGACTGAGTTGCCCGAAATGGCTTGAACTCGTGTACGCCCGAGCGACCTGCGGACACGAATGCAGCTCCGAAATTCCGGGCTCGTGCGGGTCAATTTTTTGCATCTAGTCGACACTGCAGTGTGCTTGTACTGACCGTCTCAGTACTGATCAGTCTCATACTGACCTCCTCTGTACTGACTAGTCAATACCGACCACCTCGGTACTGAGTTTTTCGACACTGCAGTCTCATACTGACCTGCGCAGCAGGCAGTCTGATACTGACCTGCGCAGCAGGCAGTCTCATACTGACCTGCGCAGCAGGCAGTCTGATACTGACTTCCAATACTGAGTTCCTGCAGTACTGATCTGCGCAGCAGCAGTCTGATACTGACCTGCGCAGCATCAGTCTGATACTGACCTGCGCAGCAGCAGTCTGATACTGAGCTGCTGCACTGACTTCCAATACTGAGTTCGTATACTGACTTCTGATACTGAGTTCTCGGACTGAGTTCCTGGACTGACCAGAAGGACTGAGTAGAACAGTTACGAAAATTCTGCAATTAGTGCAGATTACTGTTTTGATTTCTTATTTAATATTATTGAATGCATTTAATGTTTTGATTAAACATCACTTGGCATTCTGCACTATAAAAGGAGAGCTTGGGTCTCATTTGTAGACACACCTTCTACACCTACTTCTCTTCTTTCACAGCTTTCTCTCCAAGAAAACTCTCTCAATCTCGGTATTGTTCTGGCTTGGATTATATCCGGTAGTGTAAAACTACTCGGTTGTTTTACCCCGGGAAATAGACAACGAATGTATTTTAAGGGGATCGTGAATTTCACGAGACTCAACCAAAACCTTGTACTTGTTTGTTCTATTTAATTTTGTTTCAATCTTTGTAAACGTTTTTTCGTCAATTTCCCTTATTGTAATTGTATTTTATTAATGAAAATTGGTATTAGATCCTACAGTATATTCATGTGTATACATAAAAATGACCTGTTTTTTTTTTAATATTCTTGTCTTCCCTAAGTGTTGAATAAACCTTTGAAATACAAAGCAATTTTCGACACGAAAACCAAAGGAACACACAAGAATACCCTCAATCGTTTAACATCTATGAGATACAAAGAAGAATACAAAAGCACTATTGCCTAATTCCATCTATTTATAACATAGCAAACCTAATACTAGTTGACTTAGGAACCCATATGTCGACTTGGATAAAGCTTATCCCCTAAGCATGCTTAATGCCTAAGCTAATTACAATCTCCACCTTATTAGTAAGTATATAAATCATGAGATCAATAAATAAACAAGAGATCAAATATAACAATCCTACTCAACTGGTTTGTGCTTGCACGAATACAATATGTGAAATAACCGTGGTTTTCGCATTTAATTTGGCTTCTTTTTGCAAAACCTTCGAATCAGAGCCTTTTGCAAAAACAAAAAGCCTCTTTTTTTTGGCTTTTTAAGATGTCAATAAATTATTTCGGAAAGCTTATCCAAACATGCTCTTAAATTGTGGCTTTCAAACGAATTTATATAAATGTACACTCCGCATCCTCAAACCCGCATTAGAGTTTAACTTAGAATCCCTTCGGATATGGCAAATCTCAATTACATAAAATGTTTGATGACACTAAAATTACCAACACTTGTTGACATACAGAACCCCTATGTCGACTTGGGTCATCCCCTGAGTTTTCTTAATCTTTAAGTTCATATAATCTATAAGATTAGAGTCAATTGTGACACCAACCGACACTTTTAGTTTTTTGACACATGAGCGTCACTCAAACAGACACACATGCCAACAATATTCATTATCTTCAGTTTTTGGGCTCACCATTAAAAAATATACACACATATAATATACTAAATACTCTATTAAAATAAACATTTGACACACCTTCCCCTCATCTCTTCAGTTCAGCCAACCGAACTAAAATCCCAAAGGAACTACACCGAAAAACCGTGAAATGGCTAGACAAAACTGAAGAAACCGAAGAACTATTGGCAGCAGTCTAAGCTAACATAATTATAAATCCAATAGACCTTAAATTACATATTACTACCATAATATATTGCTAATATTCCTAACACCAAGTTTGATACAAAATCAATTGCATTAGGCATCATAATTAACAACCCGACTTCCCGAGATCACACAATATTGACATATCATCAACGTTAATCAATATCCATAACATTATTCATTCGTTCTTAGTATTTGCCAAACATTCGATTTCTTTACAAATGAGGCATAACACTAGTCAATCATTAATAGAGTTAATTGCACGGATGGTCCTTTATGTTTATATCAAATTTCACCAATGGTCCTTTAGTTTAAAAAATTGCACCCATGGTCCTTATTTTTGAAAAGTTTTTCACCGATAGTCCTTTATGAAAATGACCGTTAATTTTTCACGTTAAGTGACCTCACGTGTGATGCACGTGAGGGTATTTTGGTCATTTCGTCTTTCCCTTCCCATTTACTCCGAGTAAATTACATGGTTGGTCCTTTATGTTTATAACAAATTTCACGGATGGTCCTTTAGGTTTATATCAAATTTCACCAATGGTCCTTTAGTTTCAAAACTTACACTGATGGTCCGTATTCCTGAAAGATTTTTCATAGATGGTTCTTTACGAAAATGACGATTTATTTTTCACGTAAAGTGACATCACTTGTGATGCACGTGCGAAGCACGTCAATACATATCTTCAACAATCGGGTAAATGAAATGAAACGATGGAGAATAGTCGTTTAAAGGGGAGTAAATGAGAAGAGGGAGATGGATTGACCAAAGTACCGGCACGTGCATAACACATGATGTCACTTAACGTGAAAAAACGGCTCTTTAAAGGTCAATTCGCTTTCCCCTTTTCATTTACTCCCCTTTAAACGAATTTTTTCCATCATTTTGTTTCGTTTACTCAATTTCGTCTTTCCCTTCCCATTTACTCCGAGTAAATTACATGGTTGGTCCATAATGTTTATAACAAATTTCATGAATGGTCCTTTAGGTTTATATCAAATTTCACCAATGGTCCTTTAGTTTCAAAACTTACACTGATGGTCCGTATTCCTGAAAGATTTTTCATAGATGGTTCTTTACAAAAATTACGATTTATTTTTCACGTAAAGTGACATCACTTGTGATGCACGTGCGAAGCACGTCAATACATATCTTCAACAATCGGGTAAATGAAATGAAATGATGGAGAATAGTCGTTTAAAGGGGAGTAAATGAGAAGAGGAAGATGGATTGACCAAAGTACCGGCACATGCATAACACATGATGTCACTTAACGTGAAAAAACAGCTCTTTAAAGGTCAATTCACTTTCCCCTTTTCATTTACTCCCCTTTAAACGAATTTTTTCCATCATTTTGTTTCGTTTACTCAATTGTTTAAGAGATGTATTGACGTGCTTCTCACGTGCATCACACGTGATGTCACTTTACGTGAAACATAAACCGTCATTTTCGTAAAGAACCATCTATGAAAAATCTTTCAGGAATACGGACCATCAGTGTATGTTTTGAAACTAAAGGACCATTGTTGAAATTTGATATAAACCTAAAGGACCATCTGTGAAATTTGTTATAAACCTAAGGGACCAACCGTGTAATTTACTCGAAGTAAATGAGAAGGAAAAGATGAAATGACCAAAATACCCTCACGTGCATCACACGTAAGGTCACTTAACGTGAAAAATTAACGGTCATTTTCATAAAGGACCATCGGTGAAATTTTAAAAAAAAATAAGGACTATCGGTGTAATTTTTGAAACTAAATGACCATTGGTGAAATTTAATATAAACTTGAAGGACCATCTATGCAATTAACTCTCATTAATATTAATATTATTTAACTCAATATCATATTGATCTTTTTTGGTACCAGTAAATATTGTTATGAAATCAATAAATAGTTCTACTCGATAACCAACCCGGCCCAAAGTAGTAGACTGTAGACCCATAGTTTAACTCGATAACCACCCAGGCCCAAAGTAATAGACACATCAGTACCATAAAGATATAAATTATAAGTTTAGATTATTTTTTTTAATAGGAAGATAACTTAGGATGATGTTGACAAACATTACTTTAATTGTAGTGTGGTTGGGTATACCACAAGAGACATGCTGCCATTGTTGTGCCGGCGCCGGCAAGTATATATGAAGGTTGGCAGTATCCACGTGCCAAAGAATTAAAGACGTTACGTACACGCAAGCTCCTTATTTCCATAAGTCCCTGATCCCGCTTAAATATTGATGGGATTTTCAATTGGGACATACCATAATATTATTTGGATACAACATAACTAAATAATGATTACTAATTTATATAATTTATTACTAATTAATCATTATGATTCATAATTGATAATAATTACCAATTTTATTAATTTACATATCATATCTTAATTTATTTTGTATTTTCTAATTTTTAATAGCTTTACTTTATATTTGATAATAATAATAACACATTATAAATAAGTAAATATGACAAATTTTATTTAAAAAATTATATGAAAAAATTCATTCAAAATACTCTAAATTGATACGACTCTGATCATAAGGCATTTGTTGTCTATAAGATTTCAGACGCGACATATACATTGTTTCCCATCCAGCTGCACACGAGCCTATATGGCTGATCCAATAAGGTGAAATGATAGGCATTGGAAAATCCCCGTTTAACAGCATTGTCACATAATGGTTAACATGCACATGCGCAATTGAAATATTCTGATGGTATAAGTACTCTTCCAGACCTTTCCAAAGAGGAAAAAAAGTAGGATAATCTCGCTTAGTTAAAAATGTGAGGATCACACCGAACATATTAGCAATTAGGATGCATGTGTGAGGCATACTCATCAAGTGACGTGGTGGTGCGATGTCAACATGTAAGAAATTAATTCTATTATATACTTCATTGATTCCGCAAGTTAAACTCTAGAATATCTATCGTATGAAATTGATAACTCTTGTAGCAGTTGGTGTCGAACATTGAGCCACTACTCTTCATGATACCCTTGGCAAAATGATATTGCTCGGAATCCACGATTTCCATCACCCAACACGTTTTCTATATGTGGTACGCAAGGATAAAAAACATATGGAATCTCATCCATTAGATGATAGACACTCATGGTTGAACTCTGGAATTTCATTAAAGTCAGGAATTTCGTTCAGGTCTGGAATTTCGGCTACGTATGAACTATGTCTTGCTGGTTCCTTGGTCAACCCTGCTGATTTTGACGTGACTGAATAACTTTGTCTTCAGGGAGCTCGACTTATAGAATCAACTTGTTTTTGTTGTCGTTTCTTCAAGTTAGGTCGTTCAGGTGTATTTTTTTTTTTAACAACGGGTTCTTTAATGACTGGTTTGCTTGGGTTTAATAAATTTACTAGCTTTCTTATCAAACTTTTTTTTCCCGCTTTTGAATGTTTGGTGAACTTTTCTCTAAACATTTCCAATTCAATGTCACGACAAATATCCTCATTTTCCTCAAAAATAGACGATGATAAATCGAGCTTTTTCCAGAATACATCTATCAAATCCAATGGAATATGGTCGTATGCATTTTAAAAATTATTAGTTTATAAATAATCAATATATAAATAAATTTTAAAAAATACTTTTAAATATTTTCACCTGATCTTAAGTAAACTGACAGCATACAAGCACATGGTGACCCATAACTACGTAGTAGTTTACAACCACAGTTTAAATAGTCATGCGTACTAAACCGATGCATTTCTCCTAGTAGCATCTCAAGAGCTTTGTGTGACACAAAACCCTGCAATAATCGAAGGCGTGAAATATTGTGTTCATTTTTTTGGACAATTTTGCTCTTTTCAAAACTTTCATGTATCGCCGTAATTTGTGTGATAACCCGATATTTCCGGTATGTAATCTCATTTCATTTCTAAACTTTCTTTATTTAGAAAGTTTCTATTTTTAAATATTTCTATTGCTGGCATCCAAACACACAACAAAACATCTATTTTTACACCATATATCGGTGTTTGACTATTTTAGTCAACACAACATTTTATTTTACTTATGGTGACACATTTGAGCTAAAACATTTCCAAAAAATAGTAACTTTATAATAGTTACACAATAAATCAACATAATTTAATAAACGTGACTCGAGTTGAACTATTCTTGAAAACTGACAAACTGACTTCTTGACCGACCACTTTGTGGCCGGCCCCCAGCCCCTCTCGTGACCAAGCTCGGCCGAACACCCCATGGGGTGTGAGGTCATTTGTTTCAATCTTATCTTGTCCCTTAAAGTCTATCATTATCTTGATTTAAAGGAGTTTGAATCCAACTCAAACTCTTCCAGTAACCCTAAGTGTGACACCATATAAATACCATTTCTTAGCCAGCATTATGTAACGACCCGAAATTTGTACGTAAATAAATTTATAAAAATTATGATAAATTCGGATAAATCATTTAAAGAACGTAGGAATTGGTTTCGTGTCATTTGGACACCGTATGAAAAAGTCAAGGACGAAACCGGTCCGAGACAAGGATGAAAAAGTGCAGCCTTGGCTGCACATGGAGTTCACGACGCGAAGATAAGTTCCCGATCGGGAACTGTCTACCGAAGGTTGGGCTTTTATGCGTGAAGAGGTTCACGACCAGTTAGCGATCGCGAAGTTTGCGAGTAGGGAAAGTTAGCGACGCGAAGTATAGATCGCGCCGTGAACTTTGGTCGAGCAGCTTTAAGTCGGGTTTTGGCTCATTTGATGCCGTATCAAAACCCTAGTTTCTTCTTTGGTGATTTTCGAGCTTGAAGAGTAATTGAGGTCGAATCCTTCACAAATCTTTGGTAGATTTCACTCCTAGTTGAAGATTAAAGGCTTTTGGTGAAGTCTTGGAAGTTGATTGAATTGTGAAGCAAGGAAATTGGCGTAAAGAATACGGTTGGAGCACTTTATTGCTAAGGTGAGTACATGAGACTTTTAAACTGAGTACATAGTAAATGGTTTTGAAAATACATGTGATACATTATAAGTCGTTATTTATAAATTTTTGATAAAGATAGTGACTGGAAATGATAAGAAAGTAGGTATATTGTGATACTAGAATATGTCTAGTATGGTTGATGATATTGGAAGTAAATATGATAAACTAAGGTAATTATGAAATCCTTATTTATGAACCATAATAATAAATATTATTGATTAAATGAATGGATAGTGAGTCTTTATTAATAAATATGTATTAGTAAAGCAATTGATAATGATTTCATAGTAAGGAGTACCTAATTGGTAAGAATTACTAATAAAAGTGAGGAACGAATATGTATGTAAAAGAATATGAATCGACTGGTAATAAATATGTATTATAGTCAAGAGGAGATAAAAGTATTACGATATCGATAAAAAGAAATATGTCTTATGAGAATAAGTAAGGATGGACCTCCTGGGTTCATAGATGTAAAAGTAAATGCGGGTTGCTTATGACCGGGTCCATGGGGCCATACACGTACGTTCACACTGTGTTGAACTAATTATATGTCGTTATTGTTAGATGACTAACTGGTTTGACGTTTGATGTGATAACTGAAGGCTTTGACTGGCATAACTGTTAGGTTATGATAAGAGATAGATGGTGGTGACACGGGGGATCCCCGGTCACTGAGCGGTGGTATATATGTTTATCCACCGAGTGTATATATGTTTATACACTAAGCACTCGGGTGCTTCTAGTACGCATATGTTTGGTACTAGGTATATTAGGTTCTAATACATATATGTTTATGTATTAGACAGGTTTGTGCTTCTAGTACATATATGTTTATGTACTAGATATGATTGTGCTTCTGGTACCTATATGTTTAGGTACTAGATATGTTTGCTAGGGAAGCAAGATCGATAGGGTCGCAATAGGGCGACTAGACGGTATTGATGTAGTATATATATATTTTATAAATTTATGAAATTGTCATTATTATTATTGGGGTCTAAAACCCATGTATCTCACGAGACTATTTTGTCTCACTTACTACGTTTGTTTGTGGCTGTGTACTCAGGTACAGGTTTGAAGTGTTAGAAGGTTGCACTAGAAGTGGCCTAGAGATGTTTAGCTCGGAAGCTATTAGGTAGATCCCGTTGCCTATGGCTTTGATATACTTGGTGACACCGTATTTTTGTAAACTCTGATATAAGTTTTAAAGTTTTTGTTAAACTGTATTTTGGGCAATGTGACAAATATTGGGAAATTGTATTTTAAATGATTTAAACGATGTTTTAAAAATACGGGTGTTACAACTTGGTATCAGAGCTATAGTTTAAGTGAATTAGGTTGGATGTTCATCCTAGTCTTAGACTGTAGCAATAGTAATGTAAGATTCCTTGAGATCGATAGGTTGACCTTGAGACTTTATGTTAAGTTTAGGGTTGAACCTAGGGGACCTATAGAAGTTGTTATGAAATGTGTAATGTGAAGTCTTTTGAGACCATAGGGCATTGGTATGATAGGGTCGACCCCTATGGGAAATGCCGTGTTTTCATCTAATTGTATTGTTTTCGACTGTTGAGTCGACTGTTTGAATCTTGTTTGTTGAATACGTTGGTATGGAGAAGGAATGAATTTGAAAAGTGGACGAGCTCCATTAAATTGGAAAGAGTGGTGAATTAGGATATGAACAAGATTTTTGACTAATTGAATAAATAAGGGTAGGTGGAATGATTCCAATACCCATATGAAGGAAGAGTAATCAAATGGTGAATCCCGTAGTGGGGAGTGTCTACATAAAAGGGTAGCAAGACCTAGTCGGAAGAAATGGAAGGATGTTGTATAAGGTTTTCATAGCATGTAAAACCGTTGAGTAATTCGGAAGTTCTGAACCGGAGGTCACGATTGGTGGATTCGGAGGATTGAGCAAGTGCTAGGGAGTAGCAAGCGAAGAAAGAAATATATGATGAGTTTGACATCCATATAATTAAAGGGTGAGGCGTTGACACGGTGGAACGTGTAGTATGAAACTTTGGGAAAGAGAGTGTGGTACAATATGTTGTGAAAGGAACTCACGAGTGAGTTGAAAGGGGAAGTCTTCCCGGAAGGAAATCTAGAGGGGGGGGGTTCATGATGCAACCTCGGAGATCTTAGGTGAAGATTGATGTTATGTGATTATGGCTTAATTGTTTGGTTGTTGCACGAATTGGTGCTTTTAGAAATTGGAGACGAGTCGTATGACATGGGGATTTATTTTTGCGAATAGTCTTCCCGATTAGTGATGTGTGTGGAAGTATGTATTGGAAAGGATTATAGACAGGTGTGTGCATGTAGTAAGGGTATAAGGGTTGATACTAATATGTAGTATAAAGGATGAGACACGAGATATGGTGAGTATTTCTAACAGAAGTGTAGTAGTACAATGAAGTACTAAGTCTTGATAAGAATTGTTAGTATGGATGAAAATTTTTGGAATAGGATCCTTGGAAATGGAATTTGGATATTCGGCGGGAATCCGGATAAGTAATGTAATATTATACGTGAATGGTAAAGGAAAGAATGACTAAGGTATAGTGATACCTTAGAGTTTATAAGTGGAAAATATGTGGAAAAGAATAAGCGTCGGTGACGACGAAACTTAATCGTTGAAAACAATTGAGTAAAAGTTGGCGTGTAGCCATAGCAAGTTATGTGATCGGATTGATGGATTCGATAATCTAAGGTGAGAAGAAGATTGTCGGTAAAAAGTGTCATAGCAATAGCGTGATAATGTATGACGTAGTGTAGTGTAAGACTACGATCGGGAAAGGAATAGTCCTAAGTCCCACGATGTATGAATGTAGAAAATCGAGTGTTAGGCCATTGGGTGCTAAGTCATGGGTTGCAAGTGTAGACCAGAGTCAATTGGTTGACTCAAGAATGACCGGGATGACCGGCGAGTTATGGTTAATGGAATGGAGTGATAGTTACTCCCCTAGTGACAAAAAGATTTGGAAATTTGGTAATAAGGAAATGAACCGGTTAATGGTGGATTATGTGTAAGAGATACGAGATTTTATTAGTTATCTGCGGGATACAATGCATGTGCATTATGTGATGGCCTTTCAAAGGCATATGACGATGAAAAGGTAGTGTCATGTGGGTCGCGTTGAGTAATATGTCAAATGAGAAACATGTTAGATATGAAAGAAAAAGATAATGTGGTATTATGTGAATGGTGCTAGAATGCATGATGTATAATTGGGCGATTGCATGAGTGAGAAAGTAGTAAAGCTACGTGATGTAAAAGATGGATACCAGTTGGTATTGGTGTGACATATGCATATGTTTGTATATGTGCACAATAGAGATGTATAGATGGTATTGGTGTGACATATACATATGTTTGTATATGTGCACAATAGAGATGTATAGATGGTATTGGTGCGACATATACATATGTTTGTATATGTGCACAATAGAGATGTATATATGGTATTGGTGACATATACATATGTTTGTATATGTGCACAATAGAGGTGTTTAGATTGAATTGGCGTGATACATGTGTGTATATCTATATGTGTGTATATGTTTATGTGTTTATATGATGAATGTAGAACCATGTGGTTATTGAGTATTGCTATTATGTTATGGTAAATGAGAATTTGGTTTGAAATGCGGGTTGCATTTAGGACATGGATGTGTAGGAGAGGCCTACGATTCATAGAATAGGAGGAGAGAGAAACTCCTAGTGGGCAAATCATCATTTGGTAATCAAGTTATGATAAACTTGTATGAAATTGAGGAATGTGTCGCGGTAGGAGATTTAATACCGATAATTGAGCATAAAAGTTATAGAACTGATCGATGTGAGGCAAAGTTGTTGAAAGAATACTAAATGATGGCATGAGTGACCAAATGATGGTTAAGATTCGGTAAAGTTCGGTGTGACCTTATGTATATGTATGACTCTCGCATAATTGGGGAGAGATTGAAAGTGTGGAGAAACGGGGACAATTGTTAAGGGAACAATAATGAGTAGAACCGGAAGTGATAGATTAGTGATGGTGCCCCGTGAGCATCAAATTTGTTAGTTTGAAAGAATTTGGTTCACTTCACACAAAAGTCAAGGTTGACCAATTTGTGATTGGTTGACTTAGTCAAAGATGGGCTTTGACTTTCGTTATGAACGATTAGTGAATGTTGAGGGCATAATCTGTCGATGGTATATGCGTGAAAAGAGTTAATGGAATAATTAAAAGAGTTACAGTCGGATTGTGCGACTTTGACCCGGTGGGTGTTTATGGTTGAACTTGGGAACCGAGTATATGATTATTGATAAAATCAGGAAATTAAAGACGATAGTAAAGGAATGGACGATTAATGAAACCTTTAACGAGAAGGGAAAATGTTAAAGTATAGTTGACTTTGTGCTTAAGTCAAAGGGTAGATAATGTGGGGATATACCAATGTCGGGATATATCGGTTGGGTCAAAGCTAGAGTTTGACGTTCGTTTAAATCAACTAGTTAATGGTTTGATTGTGTCATACCATTGTTATGAGAATGAAAAGATCGGTCGAGAGAATGTCGGTGTTTTGGTCAAATTGTGAAATTTTGACCCGTTTGAGTACTATGAGTTTTAAAAATTGGGTCTTGACCGTTTGAACTTAACGGAGTTAAATGAACGTTTGGATATGTAATGTTAACGGAATGGGAATGAGGAAAGTTTGATGGTAATGACCACAAGGGAATGAGAGCGGAATGTTCGGTTGTATGTGGGTTGAAATTCTTAGCGATTCCGAGGACGTAATCCTTTTAAAGGGTAGATAGTTGTAACGACCCGAAATTTGTAAGTAAATAAATTTATAAAAATTATGATAAATTCGGATAAATCATTTAAAGAGCGTAGGAATTGGTTTCGTGTCATTTGGACACCGTATGAGAAAGTTATGGACGACACCGGTCCGAGACAAGGATGAAAAAGTGCAGCCTTGGCTGCACATGGAGTTCACGACGCGAAGATAAGTTCCTGATCGGGAACTGTCTACCGAAGGTTGGGCTTTTATGCGTGAAGAGGTTCACGACCAGTTAGCGATCGCCAAGTTTGCGAGTAGGGAAAGTTAGCGACGCGAAGTATAGATCGCGCCGTGAACTATGGTCGAGCAGCTTTAAGTCGGGTTTTGGCTCATTTGATGCCATATCAAAACCCTAGTTTCTTCTTTGGCGATTTTCGAGCTTGAAGACTGATTGAGGTCGAATCCTTCACAAATCTTTGGTAGATTTCACTCCTAGTTGAAGATTAAAGGCTTTTGGTGAAGTCTTGGAAGTTGATTGAATTGTGAAGCAAGGAAATTGGCGTAAAGAATACGGTTGGAGCACTTTATTGCTAAGGTGAGTACATGAGACTTTTAAACTGAGTACATAGTAAATGGTTTTGAAAATACATGTGATACATTATAAGTCGTTATTTATAAATGTTTGATAAAGATAATGACTGGAAATGATAAGAAAGTAGGTATATTGTGATACTAGAATATGTCTAGTATGGTTGATGATATTGGAAGTAAATATGACAAACTAAGGTAATTATGAAATCCTTATTTATGAACCATAATAATAAATATTATTGATTAAATGAATGGATAGTGAGTCTTTATTAATAAATATGTATTAGTAAAGCAATTGATAATGATTTCATAGTAAGGAGTACCTAATTGGTAAGAATTACTAATAAAAGTGAGGAACGAATATGTATGTAAAAGAGTATGAATCGACTGGTAATAAATATGTATTATAGTCAAGAAGAGATAAAAGTATTACGATATCGATAAAAAGAAATGTGTCTTATGAGAATAAGTAAGGATGGACCTCCTGGGTTCATAGATGTAAAAGTAAATGCGGGTTGCTTATGACCGGGTCCATGGGGCCATACAGGTACGTTCACACTGTGTTGAACTAATTATATGTCGTTATTGTTAGATGACTAACTGTTTTGACGTTTGATGTGATAGCTGAAGGCTTTGACTGGCATAACTGTTAGGTTATGATAAGAGATAGATGGTGGTGACACGGGGGATCCCCGGTCACTGAGCGGTGTTATATATGTTTAGAACTGTTAGGTTATGATAAGAGATAGATGGTGGTGACACGGGGGATCCACCGAGTGTATATATGTTTATACACTAAGCACTCGGGTGCTTCTAGTACGCATATGTTTGGTACTAGGTATATTAGGTTCTAATACATATATGTTTATGTATTAGACATGTTTGTGCTTCTAGTACATATATGTTTATGTACTAGATATGATTGTGCTTCTAGTACCTATATGTTTAGGTACTAGATATGTTTGCTAGGGAAGCAAGATCGATAGGGTCGCAATAGGGCGACTAGACGGTATTGATGTAGTATATATATATGTTTATAAATTTATGAAATTGTCATTATTATTATTGGGGTCTAAAACCCATGTATCTCACGAGACTATTTTATCTCACGTAGTACGTTTGTTTGTGGCTGTGTACTCAGGTACATGTTTGAAGTGTTAGAAGGTTACACTAGAAGTGGCCTAGAGATGTTTAGCTCGGAAGCTATTAGGTAGATCCCGTTGCCTATGGTTTTGATATACTTGGTGACACCGTATTTTTTTAAACTCTGATATAAGTTTTAAAGTTTTTGTTAAACTGTATTTTGGGCAATGTGACAAATATTGGTAAATTGTATTTTAAATGATTTAAACGATGTTTTAAAAATACGGGTGTTACACATTAAACCCTATTTGATCCCTTGTATATTCGGCCAAGAAATCCCCCACAAGTCCCGAGTTCGTTCGATCACAACCAATCCGCAACCCCATTTGATTTTGTTCGGTTTCTTGGTTCGTGTGTCTCGTTCGCAAGGTATTTTCGATCCCCTCTTGTTTCCGTTTCCCTTGTTTTGAAACCGAGACCATGGCCTAAGGCCATATGGTCTCGGCAACCTATTGATCTCGAAGCATGCATGCATGTGTACGTAAGTGCGTGTGTTTGTGTGTGTCGGGTTTTATTCGTTTATTGTTTCATTTGTTACATTGTTCGTTATATAGCTTGGTATAAACCCTAATCTAATTATTGTGATGATTTGTTAAACCCTTGTAAACCCTAGATTCGTTGTGACTTGATAAACCTTAGAAAGCTTCGAACTTTAGATCATGTCTTGCGACATGAACCATAGACTCGAGTCACCGGCGCCAGTAGCCGGTGACAACCCATTGCTGTTGAACCCATGATGACCGAGACCAAAACCCTAGTCGAACTTCCCTTTGGTTCGAACCCTAACACTAATTCGAATCTAAACCCTAGCCGTAATCTAGGTGAAACCCTAGTTGACTTCATTGACTTTTGTTGACTATATTTGACCATAGGTTTGACCGCAAGTAAAATCAGCTCAAGGTTTGTGCTTGACCCAACCGATCAACCCAAACCATAACCCTAATCGGCCCAAAAGCCCAAACCGAACCCTATTGGGCCCAAGCCCAATCCGTGATACAACTTATAATTAGATCGCCTATGTTAGCTTAGTCTAACTAGAAACGTTTATACGTTTAGGAAGCTAGAATTTTGTGTAGGAGTCCTCTTAGTTATCAAGTGCTAAGCATTGCCCAGGTGAGTCCATATCCCCTTTTTACTCTTTTTACTGTTTTATAAACTATCGGGGTGGAAAACATAAACTATGCTATTGTTTACTATGACTGTACAACCACTTTACATTTTCATTATCGCGTTGGCATGACAAACAATTATTATACTGGACTAAAGTACCAACAATCATTAACTACTAGATCTAGACCATGGATATGCAGATAGTACTATTGGCTGACACTCATCCTCCCAACATTATTTGATCATTACTTGGTTATCCAAGACATCTTTCAGGAGTGTATATCCATAGAAGAACGATAACAAACCAGAGTTGAAGTGTTGATTGTGGACTTAGGGGTTGGTATATTAACTCAATAGACTTGCTACCTGTTGGGGATAACATTCATCTGATGTCATACATGACAAACTTATTCAACACATTTTCATTACCAAAACTAGTAATTGTAGATTTCCTACAATTACATTACATTTTCATACTTATTTCTCATATCATAACAGTGTTGAACTTATACTTTTTCAGTCATAAAACTATTTTCTTAACAATCATTTTGGGTAGCAAACAAAATAATGTCAACCTAAACAATAACTCGTGGATTCACTCAACATTATGTTTTGACCCTTTTACTTATGCTTTCAGGTGATTTAGGAACTCATAGAGACTGGAGGATATGAGCAAGTGGATTGTCGTGAGCCATGAATAAAACATTAAGTTTACGAACAATCATTTCATTTTCAAAGAATTACTATTTTAGGAAACTGCTATTTTTGGAAACTTTTCATTTTTAGAAAGTAAAACTATTTTCATTTGTTAATTGTGTGGTTGTTTGTTTACTTAATTTTTGCTATGTTGTCATGAACGTTACACCTCCGTTCTTCCGCAAAACATTTTAAATGAAGTAAAACTCATTTTTAGCGGGGTGTGAAAATTTGAGACTTCACTAATCGATAATGGAACCAACAAATCTATCTAGAGAAGATTTTTTTAGCTCCATGTATCTCTTTAGATTTGCATGTTGGCTCTCAACTCTATTCGTAGTCCATTCTCCAAAGTTGAGATGTTGATCGATCCAAACAGAAAACATTTCCTTGTATTTGCTTAACCAATTTTCATTCACATAGTTTGAAACGAATGTAAAACAATAGAAATGTTATTTTATAGGAGCTAGTTAAAAATGACAATAAGACTTGTACCTTCATATTGGCTCAACATTGGTTAGAATTTTCTGTAGTTGTTGTTAAACACTGTCAGCATCGGGAAATCAACAAGTATAGTCCACATTGCAAGAAAGGCGCCCTATTCAACTTTCGACTTGATACAATACCTACAATTCTTTCTAATATTTTCAGTAATATGCCATCTAAAAGTAACTGAGCATCATTAGGGAAAACTTGTTGGCATGCACTTGTTTAATGTCAGCTTTAGACACGTTAATACCCAATGATAACTCTCTTTCTTTTCATTAATGATAAAAGCAAATACTATGTTGAACGTCTTGTTTGTTAAAGTTACACAAACAATCTCAACAAAAAGCATATTGTATCTGTTCGTCTTATATGTCGCATCCACAATCAAAACGTGTGGAAATGCACGCCACATGGCCAATGATGTTGGATGAATGAAAAATAGATTTTCGAGTTTATTTGAAATTTTATTTAATGAAAACTCCATAACATATTGTTTATCATATGTACATGCACGGGAGTTTTCCCGACATTATGGGACGAACGAAGTTTGTGTTGGTCATTCTATACAGTTTTCAGAGTGGAGACGTAATTCGGGTCACGCTCTTTCACTATCGAAAGTATGTCGCGTGCTGCAATATTTTGACTAGTTAAATCAGCGACCAACTGTTTTTCATTTTTTTTAAATCGCCTTGCATAAGCATGTCCTTGCATATGTTGTGAATGTGGATGATTATGTTGATCGCATGTCACCCTTATCCAACCACCATATTCTTTTATATATGAAATTACCAATGCAAAAGGGCAATATACTCTTTTGCTACCACTGCTTCTAATTTTTGCTATACTTTTGTTTATACCGCCACGGTCACATTTAAGAGAAACGTATGACGGCACATCATACTTTGAGTTTGTCCTTCTTTTGACAATGACAAAGCCAAATGAGAATGTCGTTTCATTTACAAAACTCATCGCTCTTCAAAAGAGTCAACACCTAAAATTTCAATAATATATGTTAAATAATTTCAATAATATGTGGTAATAAGCTTTTGAATAACCTCCCATTGGAGATGCTTTTACAAAAATAAGACAATATTAAAAAAACTTTATAAGTATCATACCTTATCCGTAGAAAATGGTGACGACATTTTATAAGAAACACTACAACTAAAAAAAATATTAGACAAATTAAATAATGAAAATAACATAAAAGAAGAAATAACATAATGAAAATAATGTGATGAATATTAGACAAAAATAAAATAAAAGACGTAATGAAATATTCAAAGAAAAAAGATTAAAAAGGAAAAGAAAAAAAGAAAATCATTATTAAAATACAGATGGAATAGTACTTCATATAACTTTAAAAATTTGTCATTTCCTGTAATATTTATTAAAAGAGCATCTCCCTCCATAAACCCTATTTTTATGAGCCGCCTATTTATCTTTTTTCTTATCAAACATTTCTCATTTCCTTAATAACTCCAAAAACTATGTAACTCTCTCATAACTCTTCTCTCTTCCTTTCTAACCCTAACTGTAACGACCCGAAACTTGTAAATAAATAAATTGTATAAAAATATGATAAATAAGGATAAATCGTTTAAAGAACGTAGGAATTGGTTTCGTGTCGTTTGGAGACCGTATGAGAAAGTTATGGGCGAAACCGGGTCGAGAAAACAACCAAAAAGTGCAGCCTGCTGCACTTGAGAAGTTCACGCCGTGAACTTGGAGTTCCCGATCGGGAACTCCGTCTAGGGATTTATGGTTTTTGGCACACGAAGTTCACGTCTAAGTAACGATCGGGAAAAGATCACGACACGCAAAGTTAGCGACGCGAAATGGAGTTCGCGTCGTGAACTCTGGACGACAGCATTAAAGTCGGGTTTTAGCTCATTAAATGCAATAGTAAATCCTAGTTTTCATCTTTGGCGATTTTGGAGCTCAAGTGCAGGTTTTGGTTGATCTCTTCACAAATCCTTGGTAGATTTCACTCCTAGGTGAAGATTAAAGGTATATCTTCACTCCTTGATCTTTGTAGCTTTAGATCTATGTATTTTGATGGTTGGGTTTGAAACCCTAGTTATTGGAGGTTATGGTTTATGGTGAATAAATGATGTATACACTTAATAGATGGTATATTAACAAAGGAAACAAGTGTATGATTTCGATTGGTAAGAATCTTAAGGGTTGGTTAAACCTAGGGTTTGGTAAATCACCATAATTGGGGAAAATGTTAGTTAATGATAATTAGAGGTTAATGGATACATTATTGGTAGTATGAGATGTTGAACATCTTGTGATCATTGTATTAGGCTTTCGGTGACATCTTGGAAAGTCGGTGAATTTGTGAAGCAAGAGATTTGGTGTCAAGAATTCGGTTGTAGCATCGTATGGCTAAGGTGAGTACGTGTGGACTTTATTGAGTACATAGCCATGAAAATACTTATTATTATATATGTCGAGTCTATTTGATAATTGTGTAGAATTTAGTAAATAGAGTTAGTTGTATATTGTTGAATATAGTTAACTAACTTGTTGATGATTGATGTAATAGCCAAAGGCTTTGATTGATATAACCGTCGAGTTATAGTAAGGTTGAGACGATGTGATGACGCGGGGGATCCCCGGTCATGAGGTATGGAATGGGGAGCATTTGGGCGGATCCCCATCGGCCCATTCCATGATAGTAGTCTTGCTAACTGGAAGTAGTCCGGCGAGTAAGGCAGGTATACGTAGATTGGGCGATTCCCTATTGCCTTTACCTTGAAGCTTGTTAATGCGGGGGATCCCCGGTTAATGAGTTAATGTGGTTCTAGTTAGTTGGGGATGTCCCGATAACTAGATATGATTGCTAGGAAAGCAAGGATCATAGAGTCACAATAGGGTGACTAGATAGATGGATGAACTACTTTTATATGTATTTATATGTCTTATGATTATTATTATTGTCGGGTCTAAACCCATGTAGCTCACGAGACGTTTTTGTCTCACGTACTCCTTGTTTGTTTTGCTATGTACTCAGGTTCGGGATCGAAGGTTTAGGTACGCATGGATAGAGATGCGGGGCCTAGAGTAGAAGAACTTTAGATTGGATTTATGCTTAGCTTTGGTTTTGATCTATTTTGTAACACCAAACTTTATACTCTGATTTTCATACCAAAGGTTTTTGTAAATCCATATTTTGGAATAGTTCTTCTATTTATGAAAAATTATTTATTTTGGGCAAATGTTTTGTATTAAAATTAGAGGTGTTACAACTTGGTATCAGAGCTACTGTTTAAGTGAATTAGGTTGGATGACCATCCTAGTCTTAGACTGTAGCATTAGGAATATAAGATTCCTTAAGATCATAGGTTGACCTTGAGACTTTATATTAAGTTTAGGGTTGAACCTAGGGGACCGATGAAATTTGATATGATTATGGGTATTGAGTCTTATGCGACTAATGGGTTTACACAAGGTACTAAACGTTTAATGTCTTTCGTATAGTCTTGATTGAAAGAAATGGTGACCACGCGTAGAAGTGGTAGAGCCCCGGAGGGCCGGGAGGAGGAGATACCTCATGTTGAGGTTGTGGTTGAACAAGAAAGTCAACCGTCGATGCATCGAATGGGTGAGTCGGAGGTCGGAGCAAATAGAACTCCGGTGACCATGGCGGATCTGCAAACTATTATCGATCAAATCAAAGGGACGGTGGCCGAGGAAGTGCACCGAATTATTGGGGACCGTGAGAGGTCGGGTGGAGACCGTGAATCCAAGGCAAGATCGGATGAGAGAACCGGGGGAAGTGGCACCGGTGAATGGAAGTCCTCCACGGGTGGCCAAAGTGATGTTATGGCAAAGCCTGTTGTGAAAGAAGGTTGTTCGTTTAAATCCTTCATGGCTTGTAAGCTGAATGTGTACAAGGATAGTTCGGACCCGAAGGTAACTATGAGGTGGATCCGGGAGACCGAGAGGGTTATCGGTAGTAGCAAGTGTAAGGATGTCGATATGGTGACGTATGCGTCACAATTGTTAAAAGAAGATGCCATGGTTTGGTGAGATATCGTGTATGAAACCCTCGGGAGGGAGGTGGTTGAGAAAATGACGTGGGATGAATTCACCACGAGATTGAAAAAGAAATTTTGTCCCGAAAGGGATTTGGAAAAGATGCACGAGAAGTTCGTGACCCTTAAGAAGGGTGATTTGTCAATCGAAGAGTACTCGAGAGAGTTCACGGGATTGCTCCCGTTTGTTGCTAAAACCTACTCGGATGAGAGGTTGAGGGTGGTCCGGTATGCTAGTGGGTTACCGTGGGACTACCAATTGGAAGTTAAGAGGGCGGTCACACTCGATGAGGCCATTAGTGCCGTCCGGGGTGTTGAGGAAGTGAATGAGGCACGTGTTGCCCAGAGGGCCCATGTGGGCGAGAAAAGGAAAGCCGAGAACGGCTCTAGTTCGTTCAAGAAAGGGAAATTCACTTCGAGCTTCTCTAAGCAAGGTAGTGTTGGCTCGTGCAAGAAGTGCGGGAAGAATCATGCCGGCGTGTGCTGAGGAGAGTCGAAGACTTGCTTTAATTGTGGGAAGCCGGGGCACATGGCCCAAGAATGCAAGTCCAAATCTTTGGCCGAGGTTGAATGTTTCTCGTGCCACGAAAAGGGGCACTATAGCAATGTGTGCCCGAAGAAGGGAAACGAGTCGATGGTGTCCACGGCTCAAAAGAAAGTGGAGCCGGCGAAGGTGAAGGGGCGATCCTTCCAACTCACTCGGGAGGAGGCGAAGGAGGCACACGATGTGGTGTCAGGTACTCTATTCATTAACTCCTTGCCAACTCATATTTTGTTTGATTCGGGTTCCAATTATTCGTTTGTGTCTTTTGAGTTCGGTTGTAAATTGAATGTGCCGTCCGAGATGTTAGATGAGGTTTATGAGATAGAAGTAGCCGACGGGAAAACGTCTATGGTTGAATGTATTTATAGAAATTGTGAAATAGAAATAGACGGTAGAAAGTTTAAGGTAAATTTGTTGCCCATGGGAATTAGGGTGTTTGATGTGGTTATCGGTATGGATTGGTTGGGTATGCACCAAGCCAAAATTTTGTGTGGAAAGAAAATAGTGTCGATTAGGACACCCGAGAATGAGAATGTGTATGTGTATGGGGAGAAACGACATCACATGCCTAATGTGATTACCGCCATTAAGGCGAGGAAAAGTAAATCGAAAGGTTGTGCATCGTTTATTGCATATGTATTAGATGGCCGAAAAGAAAAGAAGACGATGGATAGCGTCAAAATTATTCGGGATTTCCCCGAGGTATTTCCCGACGACTTGCCCGGTTTGCCACCGGAGAGACAAGTCGAGTTTAAGATTAATTTAGTTCCGGGGGCGACACCGATTGCTCGTGCTCCCTACCGTTTAGCTCCCACCGAGATGCGGGAATTGATGACTCAATTGCAAGATTTGTTAGACAAAGGTTTTATTCGTCCGAGTTCGTCACCGTGGGGTGCACCGGTGTTATTTGTTAAGAAGAAAGACGGTTCGATGAGAATGTGTATCGACTACCGAGAGTTCAATAAGATGACTATTAAGAACCGTTACCCGTTGCCGAGAATTGATGACTTATTCGACCAATTGCAAGGTGCTAGTTACTTTTCGAAGATCGATTTGAGGTCGGGTTATCACCAAGTTCGGGTGAAAGAAGGCGACACCGAGAAGACGGCTTTTCGTACACGTTATGGTCATTATGAATTCCTAGTGATGCCGTTTGGTCTTACAAACGCGCCGGCTATTTTTATGGATTTGATGAATCGGGTTTGTAAACCGTTCCTTGATAAGTTTTTGATCGTGTTCATTGACGACATTTTGATTTATTCGAAAACCGAGGAAGAACACGAAAGTCATTTGAGGCTTGTTCTAGATGTGTTGAAACGGGAGAAGTTGTATGCAAAATTCTCGAAATGTGAATTTTGGTTGCGGGAAGTACAATTCCTAGGTCACGTGGTGACGTGTGATGGTATTAAGGTTGACCCGTCCAAGATAGAAGCAGTGTCGAATTGGGAACCTCCGAGGACTCCTACCGAGGTTAGAAGCTTCCTTGGATTAGCCGGTTATTAACGAAGATTTATACAAGACTTCTCGAGAATCGCGAGCCCACTCACGAAGTTAACGAGAAAAAGTGAGAAGTTTGTGCGGGAGAAGAAGCAAGAAGAGGCGTTTAAATTGTTGAAGGAAAAGTTATGTAACGCGCCGATTCTTACGTTACCGGATGGTATGGAAGATTTTGTAGTTTATAGTGATGCTTCGAATCAAGGGCTCGGTTGTGTGTTGATGCAAAGAGGTAAAGTGATCGCGTATGCCTCGCGACAATTGAAGAATGCGGAATTAAGGTACACGATACACGACTTGGAATTGGCGGCGATTATATTTGCCTTAATGTTGTCGAGGCATTATTTGTATGGTACTCGGTGTACGTTGTACACGGATCATAAAAGTCTACAATACGTGTTTACTCAAAAAGATCTTAATATGCGACAAAGAAGGTGGATCGAGTTGATTGCCGATTATGATTGTGAGATTGTGTATCACGCGGGAAAGGCTAACGTAGTAGCCGACGCCTTGAGCCGAAAGGTCTATGAAAAGGTGAACCGAGGAATTTTATCACGTATAGAAGTCGTCTCGAGCATCATCTAAAGAATCAAGAATGCCCAACGAGAGGTTATGGGAAAAGACGAGTTAAGACAAGAACGGTTAGGCAAGAACCAACATTTTCTCGAAAATGCACAAGGGTTGAAGACCGTAGGTGGTCGTATTTGGGTTCCTAAGTTCGGTGGCATCCGGAAAGAGTTGTTGTATGATGTGCACAAGTCAAAGTATTCGATTCACCCGGGAAGTACAAAGACGTACCAAGATATGAAACGGTTTATTGGTGGCCCGGAACGAAGGCGAGAGTGGCCAAGTATATCTCTAAGTGTGCCACGTGTGCACAAGTGAAAGCCGAGCATCAAGTACCGTATGGGGTAGCTCAATCATTGGTTGTACCGGCCGGGAAGTGGGAAGACATAACTATGGATTTCATAGTAGGTTTACCGAAGACGAGTAGGGATCACGATGCCATTTGGGTCATAGTTGACCGGTTGACCAAGAGTGCGTTATTTTTAGCCATTCGGGAAACGTTGCCACTTGAGAAATTGGCAAAGTTGTATGTTGATGAGGTGGTTCGACTCCACGGGGTTCTGCTATCGATTGTGTCCGATAGAGACGCGAGGTTTACCTCGAGATTTTGGCGATCTTTACAAGAAGAGTTGAGTACAAAGTTGCGGTTGAGCACGTCTTATCATCCGCAAACCGACGGTCAAAGTGAAAGAACGATTCAAACGGTTGAAGATATGTTGAGATCGTGTGTGCTAGATTTCGGGGGTAAATGGGATGAACATTTACCGTTGGTCGAGTTCTCGTACAATAATAGTTATCACTCGACTATCAAGATGCCGCCTTATGAGGCGTTGTATGGAAGAAAATGTAGAACTCCATCTTGTTGGTTAGAAGCGGGAGAAACGAAACTCACGGGTCCTGAGATCGTGAGAGAGACGAATGAAAAGATCGGTATTATCCAAACCAACATGAAAGTCACCCAAGATAGACAACGAAGTTATTCGGGTTTAAAGAAAAGACCATACGACTTGGATGTCGGTGATATGGTCATGTTGAAAGTGTCACCTTGGAAAGGTGTGATGCGGTTTGGTAAGAAAGGAAAACTAAGTCCGAGGTATGTTGGACCGTTTATGATATTGAAACGGGTCGGGCTTCAAGCGTTTAAGTTGGAACTTCCACCCGAGCTTCAAGGTGTGCATGACACCTTCCACGTAAGTTATTTGAAAAAGTTTATCGGGGAACATGAAAATATTATCCCATTACAAGAGTTGCGGGTTGACGGCCCGAACCGGTTGATTGAGGAGCCCGAGGCGATATTAGAAACGAAAACAAAGAAACTCCGTAATAAGGAGATCGAGTTGGTATTGGTCAAGTGGAAGCATTCACTTGGGTCGAATTTGACTTGGGAAGTCAAAGACGAGATTTCGTGAACTATGATGAGATTCCGAGGACGGAATCTTCTTAAGGGGAAGATAGTTGTAACGACCCGAAAATTTTAAATAAATAAATTGTCTAAAAATATGATAAATAAGGATAAATCGTTTAAAGAACGTAGGAATTGGTTTCGTGTCGTTTGGAGACCGTATGAGAAAGTTATGGGCGAAACTGGGTCGAGATAACAACCGAAAAGTGCAGCCTGCTGCACTTGAGAAGTTCACGCCGTGAACTTGGAGTTCCCGATCGGGAACTCCGTCCAGGGATTTATGGTTTTTGGCACACGAAGTTCACGCCTAAGTAACGATCGGGAAAAGATCACGACACGCAAACATAGCGACGCGAAGTGGAGTTCGCGTCGTGAACTCTGGACGACAGCATTAAAGTCGGGTTTTAGCTCATTAAATGCAATAGTAAACCCTAGTTTTCATCTTTGGCGATTTTGGAGCTCAAGTGCAGGTTTTGGTTGATCTCTTCACAAATCCTTGGTAGATTTCACTCCTAGGTGAAGATTAAAGGTATATCTTCACTCCTTGAACTTTGTAGCTTTAGATCTATGTATTTTGATGGTTGGGTTTGAAACCCTAGTTATTGGGGGTTATGGTTTATGGTGAATAAATGATGTATACACTTAATAGATGGTATATTAACAAAGGAAACAAGTGTATGATTTCGATTGGTAAGAATCTTAAGGGTTGGTTAAACCTAGGGTTTGGTAAATCACCATAATTGGGGAAAATGTTAGTTAATGGTAATTAGAGGTTAATGGATACATTATTGGTAGTATGAGATGTTGAACATCTTGTGATCATTGTATTAGGCTTTCGGTGACATCTTGGAAAGTCGGTGAATTTGTGAAGCAAGAGATTTGGTGTCAAGAATTCGGTTGGAGCATCGTATGGCTAAGGTGAGTACGTGTGGACTTTATTGAGTACATAGCCATGAAAATACTTGTTATTATATATGTCGATTCTATTTGATAATTGTGTAGAATTTAGTAAATAGAGTTAGTTGTATATTGTTGAATATAGTTAACTAACTTGTTGATGATTGATGTGATAGCCAAAGGCTTTGATTGATATAACCGTCGAGTTATAGCAAGGTTGAGACGATGTGATGACGCGGGGGATCCCCGGTCATGAGGTATGGAATGGGGAGCATTTGGGCGGATCCCCATCGGCCCATTCCATGATAGTAGTCTTGCTAACTGGAAGTAGTCCGGCGAGTAAGGCAGGTATAGGTAGATTGGGCGATTCCCTCTTGCCTTTACCTTGAAGCTTGTTAATGCGGGGGATCCCCGGTTAATGAGTTAATGTGGTTCTAGTTAGTTGGGGATGTCCCGATAACTAGATATGATTGCTAGGAAAGCAAGGATCATAGAGTCACAATAGGGTGACTAGATAGATGGATGAACTACTTGTATATGTATTTATATGTCTTATGATTATTATTATTGTCGGGTCTAAACCCATGTAGCTCACGAGACGTTTTTGTCTCACGTACTCCTTGTTTCTTTTGCTATGTACTCAGGTTCGGGATCGAAGGTTTAGGTACGCATGGATAGAGATGCGGGGCCTAGAGTAGAAGAACTTTAGATTGGATTTATGCTTAGCTTTGGTTTTGATCTATTTTGTAACACCAAACTTTATACTCTGATTTTCATACAAAAGGTTTTTGTAAATCCATATTTTAGAATAGTTCTTCTATTTATGAAATTTTTTTTATTTTGGGCAAATATTTTGTATTAAAATTTGAGGTGTTACACTAACTGGCTCCAACTCAGCCAGTCACCGCCAACACCATTGTCGACTATAGCTCACACCACTGATCGCCATCGCCACCACCGAACAACTCCACCGCCGACCAGATCTGCAACTCGTCATCGTCTTCATAATCAATGTATATTCCAGATCCGCTGGAGATATAGCTCAGAGAGAGAGAGAGAGAGAGAGAGAGAGAGAGAGAGAGAGAGAGAGAGAGAGAGAGAGAGAGAGAGAGAGAGAGAGAGAGAGAGAGAGAGAGAGAGAGAGAGAGAGAGAGAGAGAGAGAGAGAGAGAGAGAGAGAGAGATCGTCGGTAACTGTCATCTTCTTTCGGCGTACCTGTAACGACCCGAATTTAAGAATATTTATATATGAAGTATTTCGGTGGAATTATTATATGTACAATTAAACTTTTAGCAAGCATTTGAAGTTATGATGGTTTGTGATGGGTTATGAGCGCTTATAATGATAAGGATTGTGTTTATTAGTTATTGTGAACATGGGAATCAGGAACGGGTCGACCCAAGTTAGTAATCAAGAGGAAAGATCAAAATATGGATTTCTGCAGGCTCCCATCGAGCTCCCATCGCGAGTAAAGCAAACAACAACTTTGGATGCTGAATGTGAGGATCTCCCATCGAGCTCGCGCCGAGATCTCGGTGGGAGGATGTGCGGGGCTGACCTTCGTGACGCGAGGTTGTAGATCTGGGCGCGAGGATCGTCTGGAACAAGATTAAATACGGGTTTTGACCATTTTGAGCTTATATTCACCCCTCACTCTCTCTCTCTCTAGAAAGTTTATACATATTTTGAGTGGAAAGAGTGTTTTGGAGCCGATTTTGACCTCAGATCTTGTGTAGGAACACTCCTAATGGTTGATTCAAGGTATATCTTCATCTCTTAACTAGTTTTTGGTGTAGATTTGGGAAGATTGATTTGGGCTATAAACCCTAACTTTTGGGGTTTTCATGGTTGGTGAAATTGAACATGTAGAACTCTTATCTATGGTGTTTAGACATGAGGCAACATATTTTTAACTTAGATCTATACTAGTTATGAGATGTATTTGGGGGGAAATGGTGGTTTGGATAACCTACCATGGATATTTAGGGAAGATGATTATGGAGATGGTAAAACAATCATAGCTAGCTTAGTGACCTTATTTTCTAGCTAGATTTGGATTTTCATGATGTAAATCTTGAACTAGGGTTTGAGATTTCACCAAGTTGAATGAACGTGGTGGTTAGGAATGTTATTATGGGTTGATTAATGACTAGTTATGGGAGATAACTAGGTTATATGATTATTGTGTTGATAGGTTGCAAAGACCTAAAGATTTGAGACATTCCACAAGTTGGGAAGCAAGGATTCATGTTGATAAACACGATTTGGAGTTAGCTATCGCTTGAGACTTTTAAACTGGGTACATAGCAAATGATTTTGAAAACCATGATGTTTTATGAGTCTTTATTAATAAATATTTTTAATAAAGATATGACTGAAAAGATGAGAAAATGTGAATAATAGACTATTTAAGTATGTCTAAAATGATTGATAATTTCAAAAGATATTATGATAATGAAGATTGATTAATGATTCTTTATTAATAAGATGTATGAATAAGGATAATGATTAAGAAAGTATGATAATTGGTTTATTAGTAAAATGTATTAGTAAAGCTAATAACAATGATTTTAAGTATCGAGTATTGATTAGTAAACTATACTAATAAAAGTAATGATTGATTTGTTAAGAGAATAAGTATTAAGTGACTAGTATTAGGTATGTATTCTTGTCAAAGCAAAGTTAAAGTAACATGGTTTTTGATAAATGATGAACATGTTTATTTAACAAAGGACATGGTAGAGTCAATGTTGAAATTGAATAAGAAACAAGAATAATATGATAATTATAATAGATGTATTCTAATTTATGTTTGAGTATGTATTATTGGGGCATAGGCCCGTATTTGATGATTCCAATATGTGTTAAGAAAAGGTTTAGGATCATAGATAACCCACACAAGTTGGAGGAGTTAGTGACACCTACTTGGGGAGGTACCACCCTGCGCAAGAGTAGCATGTCGAGATATAGATAACCCGGAAAGCGGGAGAGTTTCAGATAACCCGGAAATCGGGGGAGCAATAGATAACCCGAAAACATGTGAGTTTACCTAGATAACCTACATCGGGGGAGTTTGCTACGGAGAGGTCCGTAGCGTATGTGATAAAGAACGTGTAAGCTCAGGTTAGCTTACAACTATGTGATTTGATGAGAGTAAACTTATAGTTAGCTTGCTAGTATATGTGTATGAAAATGATAAGAGCATGAGTTAATAAGTAATAAATGAATAAAGAAAAGTAATGAATATGATTTTTATTATATTTGAGAATGAGTCGAAAACATATGTAACTCACAAGACTATTTTGTCTCACGTACTACTTTGTTTTTGGCTATATACTCAGGTTCGAGGTTGAAGGATTAGAAGGTCACGATAGAGGTGACCTAGATATGTTTAGCTCGGGAGCTTATTGTAACATCGTGTTTCAGAACTCTGATAATTTTTTCAAAGGTTTTTGTTAAACCATATTTTTGAATGACATGGAAATAGTACTTTTAGTTATTTTTAAATTGTTTTGAAAAATTGAGGTGTTACACCACCCCTAATCAAACCCATTTTAAAGTTTTTTTAATACCTCGTTAATACCATTCAATCTATATTTTGGCCAATGTAGGATCGTAACGTTTTGAAAAACCAACGTTCTCATTGGTCATGCCTATGTTAGTCACAGTTGGCACCCCCTTTCAAGTCCAAGTCACCACTCCATAGGCCACCACTCCGGGCTCGTTGGTCTCAACTGGTACCCTTCTTCATAGGTCACTACTCCGAGTGTTAGAACCTCGAAAGGTAGGGCTAGGTATGAGACCAATTGATACAAACTTATCTCATACCAGGCTCCTATTTTGTAGAACTCACTCCAAAAGTTAATCACATGTGGTCACACTTAGTACCCTTTTGTATAAGCCACTACTTCGAGTTTTGGAACCTTAAAAAGTATGGACTAGTTTTAATATCAATTGATACATACCTATCTCACATTAGGCTCCTATCATGTCGTAAGTTAAAGTGTAGAAAGCATTGCCTAAAGCTAACTTAAAAGAAGAAACAACACATAAATTTATGAGCTACATTCTATCTATATTTTAGTCGGTAACATTACTAAAAACGATATTCTCACAAACTATTTTTAACAAGAAAGGCTATGTCAGAAATATTGTCATATAAAAAATATCTTTTAAAGTTCTTTTAGTTTTTCTTTTAGTTTTTCTTTTAGTAAGAGCATAAATTGTGGGAGATATTTTAAAGGCATTTTGAATTTTTAACATAAGTTCAATATCCGTATTAGCAATAACATCCATGATGTTAAAAGGCAAAATGGGTAAAACTAAATTAACGAGCACCAATGGTATGACATCAGAAAGTTTAGCGTGAGTAGGGGTGTGGCTTAATGGCCACGGCCACCAAAGGTGTTTGGTGTGGTTTTAACACACTGATACCTTAGACTATGCGTAATGAGTGACCAAACTATCAACTTTCTCTCTCCTGATCAAACACATGACCAAACAGCGACCAAACCCTCGTAACGGGTGACCGAATCGGCAACCAATTTTTTTTTTTAATTTTTTTTTTAGAATTTTAAAAAAATGAAACTAATGTGTCTAGTAATGGATGGTTAGTAATTAGTGGTTCGAGCCTAAACAGTGACATCTACAAGGAGCAGTATGCCTTCCCTCGAACCTTTCACCTTTTTTGTCCACGACGGGACTTGAACCCATCACCAATAGGTCATGGGCAACACCTTAACCTCTAAGACTGGCCGTATCGCACGACCTGACCAACAGTCGCGACCGCCACCTCCACCAATGCCGACCGATCGCCACTGTTACGAGCTCGAGCCGAGGACGCGTCCCACACGTCGAGTGGTCGACCAGTCGACCGTTCACAGGGACCTCTTCTTCCTCTTTCTCCTTTATACATATATATATATATATATATATATATATATATATATATATATATATATATATATATATATATATATATATATATATATATATATATATTAATAATTAATAATTTAAATATATATTATATATAAAATAAATATTATATTTATATATATATATGTATTAATAAAACGAAAAATTTTAAAAAAAAAAATAAAAAAAAAATTGGTCGCCGATTCGGTCACCCATTACGGGCTATTGGTCGCTGTCTGGTCATGTGTTTGATCAGGAGAGAGAAAGCTGATGTGGTGCAGAGATGGCAGGAGTGACCAAACTTAGTTTGATCACCCATTACGCATAGTCTAATACCACTAGGCAACAAACCTTGGGTTAGATATTAAGTTATTAGTTATTTTTTTATTCATTAAATGCGTGTGATTCATACTTTTATAATAAAATCTTACATAATGCCAAATTCAATATTGGTGCATGTTTTGCTACAAGGCTAGTTAATATGGTAACAAAATTCACACCAAAATTATCGTCACATCAGATGTCACTAAACCAACAGACCACACCACTTTGGAAGATAAATCTACAATACTGCATCATTTTGGAGCAAATATACTTTACACCACACTACTTTCAAAAAAATGCTCATCACACCACCACACAAACCCAAATGTGGAGGGGCCCTACCAATTATGGAGAAAATTGTCGTTCAACTATAAAAGATACTCACTACTCCCCGTGATTGACTGTGAGTGTTGCCACCTTCAAAGCACCTCCCAATACCTCATGCGTGCCTCGCGTGAGGGAGGGTGGTGTTTTGCTTGCTTTTAAGCAGTTGCCACCTTTCACCTCAGGCTCTCGAGTCTCCACGTTGTGAAGATACACATACCGCATAGTTTAAGAGTAATGTCCACTCGTGATTATATTTAAGTAAATTCCATAGCTATATATATATTTATGAATAGTAAAGCATGTAAAAAACATGCATAAATGGAGTAATTGATAAAATAAAAATATATTCTACTTCATATAAATAATAAGACATGAAAAGACATGCATCAATAACATAAGCGGAAAGATAGATTGTAATACTTTATATTAAATATTTCTACTTCTTTTCATATACATTTGATTAATATAAGTGTTCAACTCGAATGATTAGATTAAAAGAAATAATTAATTAATTCTACGTAACAATTATATTCAACTCAAATGATGAGATTAAAAGAAAGAATTAATGAATTCTATATAACAATTATTTTTTAGATAATAAGATAGATGTAGAAATTTTTAGGAATCAATACAATTTTTTAAACGGAGTATGAGAACTTGAGTCACATAGATGTAACTAGAAATTAATTTTAATCGGTATCTACAAATAAAATCACAATAAGACCAAAAAAAATGAATAAAATATATAGATAAATTTAAACGAACCGGATATAAAATATATAGATAAAAAAGCAGAAAACAATCAAACGAACCGGATATAAGTATGACAAAAGTTAGGGACAAAATATACATTTTTTTGAAACGCGTGGTGCGTGTTCAATATATTAGTTAGAATTCTACTTGATGATCAAGAATTATGTGATTAAATATATCGTATAAACGTAAACTAAACCATTAAAATTCAAGTAAATAAAAATGATTCTCACAAAATCATTTTTAATATTAAATTTATGAATATTTGTTGAAGTAACATTTAATTTTCTTATAACTTCAAAAGATAAATCTTAACTACAAAAAGTAATTAATGATCAAAATTAAATACATTATTATGTATAAATAAAAGGGTACATTAGTTATTAGACACTAACATAAATTTTAATCCATTTTTTATTTTTTATTCTTTTTCTAATATTTTATTAATTTCTTTTACCATTATTTATTATTATTATTATTATTTTTTTAATTTTTTCATTAAAAAAAAATTATATAATAATCACATTTAATTATATATTTAATCACATGTGAGGTTTTTATATAATCATATGCGATGGTATAATGATCATATGTGATCAATTATACAATCATATATAATTTTTTTGTATAATCACATGTGATCATGTATATAATAACATGATGTTTTCTTAACGAAAAGAAATTAATAATTAAAATTTAAAAAAAAATTATGTGAGTGTCAAATGACAAAAATACATATCCATGTATAAACATAGAATTAATCTTGATTATTAACTATTATTGATCATATAATTTTGTAGCCTCTAGATCTTTTTAACTGCATATGGTGTAGATGAGAACGTGTAGACAGTCATACATCTACATGAAAATTGAGAGACTACGTCCAAGGAGACATGTGACAAGATGTGAAAGAATATGAGTGTAGATGAGAATGTATGTGAATGCCTAAAAACATACACAATAATAGATACTATCAACATATGTGAACAAAATTACATAAACTACATATTCGATCTACCTCAACTACATATTAAATAGTAAATATTAATTTAAGTAGAATATTAGTTCTATAGAGAAACGTTCAAGGAGGTCCATGGTTTTATAAAGTCTTGAGAAACAAATCTCAGCCCTTGGATCAATTAACCCCCAAATCACCACCACCACCACCAGAATCACATGTTATTCAACACATCAATACCATCATCACCCCATGTGTATCAAATCACATATGATTGCACACCACCGACCACCACTACCACCCCACGTGTATTCAGTCACATGTGATTCAACAAGGCCGATAGGGGTGAGCTTGGTCAAAAAACTGAACCGAACCGAACCGAAACCGATAGAACCGAAAACGATAAATTTTCAAAACCGAAACCAAACCAATAAAATGTTATCGGTTTTGGTTCGGTTCGGTAACGGTTCGGTTCGGTTCGGTTTTTTTAGGCTAAATGTACATCCTTTTCCGAAGACCGAACCGAACCGAAACCGAAAACGATGAATTTTCAAAACCGAAACCGATAACATGTTATCGGTTCCTGTTCGGTTTCGATCGGTTTTCGGCGGTTCCGTTTTTTCAGTCCAAATGCTCACCGCAACGGCTGACCACCACCACCACCACAAACCTCTGCCGGACACCGTCTCCACCACCGGCAACCCCTCGCCAACATTAGCTGCTTGCAATCACATGTGATTGCGTATTCAATAACATGTGATTGCGCCGGCCGGCCGGCGCTCCGGCCGGTGGCGGCGGAAAGCGGTCGGAGGTGGTGGTTGTATATTGAATCACATGTGATTTGATGTTGTTGATAGTTGTATATTGAATCACATGTATTTGATGATGGTAGTGGTTAAAAAATCTTTTGATCTAATAACTAAGATTAGATATTATAAAGGTCAAATACCTCCCCTGAATGCAACTCTAGTTCTTTAGGTTAACCAATCTTATATAACACCAACTCAAGTTTTGTCAGTAGATAAACTAATAAATAAACAGTGATTTTCTTTATTATTAACTTTATGGCTAGACATCCCACTCCACTTAATTCACTAAATTGGGAGAACCTCCATGCATTCAACTACCCACTGCCAGCATCCAACTACCATGCCATATTGGATAATTGCACCCATGAAATTTCAGAGGATATATATGGATGATTTGGAGAAGATGAACCAAATATACAGGAGTGATGAGTAAGCAAAAGAGAGAAAATTAGATTGGAGAGAATGGATAAAATAGCAGACATAAATTTAAATTTATATAAGATATAAATTAAGGAATTGCTAAATCAATCAGGAGAAATTAAGGGTTGAGACAATCTGAGAACTGTTTGACATTAACAATTTTACACTTGTTTAATCGATATATACTAACTTTTTTTTTTCATTATTTTAAAATCAGTATATCACCCTCATCTTTCATTACTTAAATGTAAATATTCTCTAAAAGTATTTACATTTGTCATAGTAAGGAGTCGTATTCAAGGAGGTTCTTATTTTTATAAATTTTTAATAGATAAATCTTAGTAAATGTATCAAAGAGTCCTTAACCACTATCATCAAATCACATGTGATTTAATATATAACCACCACCATCATCAAATCACATGTGATTCAATATACAACCACCACCGCCGGCCACTGCCGTCGGTGACCACCTCGGGCAGCCGCCGCCTACCGCCGCCGCCTGCCGCCGCCCGCCGTCGCAATCACATGTGATTGGATACGCAATCACATGTGATTGAAAGCTGTAACACCTCAATTTGTAAAACACCATTTTAATGATTTAAAATACAATTTGCAACACTTCTCTTGTTGTCAAAGACTCAAAATACTGTTTGATGAAAACTTGAAAATGTTTATCAGAGTTTACAAAACATGGTGTTACAAAATAGATCATAACCATAGGATAACGGGATCTACCTATGAGCTCCCGAGATAAACATCTCTAGGCCACTTCTAGCGCGACCTTCTATACCTTCAAACATGTACCTGAGTACATAGCCACAAAAACAAACGTAGTACGTGACACAAAATAGTCTCTAGGATGCATGAGTTTTAGACCCCGATAATAATAATAATCATTTCATATATATATATATATATATATATATATATATATATATATAGGGTTGAATTCCATACAGAACCCATTTTATATACAGAACTCGTAGAACTATTTTTGGTTAAATCTGACCCTTCAACTTTAACATCAATGGTTATGATTAATGTTGACATTTATCTAATTAATTGGGGGTTAATAAAGGAAATAATGAAGGCAAAAGGGTAGAGTGGAGATTTCAATAAATCAATAATAATTAAAAACCGAATTATCCCTCAAATGTAGCAGATGCATTTTTTTTAAAATGGGGACCTTCAAAACGTAAATCGATGAAATATTGGACCTTATAAACCGGAACTTACAAACTATGAAGATATGTAGAGATTATCATCACAAAAAATTAAATTTAATATAGTATTAGTATCGATTTACTCGATGAATCATCAATGTATGTTTGATTATGGATGTTTTTTTTAATTAATTTCGTATAAATTGAAGAAGATGAATTAGTTGGTGTTTATTTGTACGAAATTTAATGTTATGATTATAAAATCATGAATGAAACTGGTTTAATAAAAGTATATATGTGGTTGCATGTGTGTTATCGAGTATGAATATATAGTCAACATTAATGTCTGTTTATTGTCAACATGCATGTATGTTTATTTTATGAATGATAAACATTGCTCGGATGAAGAAATTGAAACCATAGTCATAAATTGAAACCATAGCCAGAATCCTCCACCACAGTGAATATTTAAATTCATAAACCCTTAATCGATGCATACACCAGTAAATTTTATGAATGATCTAAACATCTTTAACATTAACTAATAGTCTTCTGGTTGAATCCTCAACTTCATCATATCATTATCGTGAAGCGTTACCGATTTCATACCATCCTTATGATTAAATATAGAGAGATTAGAGACTCCAAGATGCATGTATGTTTAGGATACTTTCATGAAACATTAATGTAACGAGTTTTACATACATGTACTCTCAAGAACGAGGGAGAAGAAGAAATCATCTACTTTACTCCAGAATGATAGAGAAGAACATGATAGATGACAGAGAAGAACAAGATATGCTGCTCTTTTTCGGAAAAATGTGAATTATAGGTGATAAGATTCGATTTTAATGAGATAATCATGAATATGGAAACCAACCTTCCTACAAATTAGGAAGGCATTCAAATCTGGACGGTTACCATAAAAAAACGTGTTTATGAATGTCTATTTTGCCCCTGCATAAATTAAAATAAAATAATAATAAAAAGCATTTATCTTAATTGTGATTGGTTTAAAAGAGTTCTACAGGTTTTTTATCATAAATGGGTTCTGTATGGAATCCTTCATTATATATATATATATATATATATATATATATATATATATATATATATATATATATATATATACGTATATTGGGGTGCATTATAGACAGAACCAATTAATGTAAAGAACTAACATAACCCAATTGAAAAGATCCTGTCCGTCCATTCTCTTCATCCGGCGGTTAGGGTAAAAGAGGATCTTTCCACGCTTAAAAGGGTACATTTGAAATTTTGTTATTTTATATAAAATTAATGTGAGAGATATTCACGGTAACTACCATCATAATTGGGATTGTAATCTTCTTTTTCTCTTTCATAACAATCCCGATAGTTTAGAAACAGGATCAAAATTGCGTATCTTCAAACGGTGATCGACTAAGAAATTGAGAGATTTTCTAGGGTTACAAAGAGGTTCTTTAAAGTACCACGAAATTGTGCCTTCATACTTCAAATACACCTCCGTCGAACACGGAATTCTGCAAATCGGCGACGGACGACAACTGGAACTGAAATGTCAGGTATGTATAGTTTATTTGGGACATCGTCAAATAAAATTACACGGTTAAAAGATTGTATTGGATGCTAATAGTGGTTTAATGGTCTCAATTTTGGATATAATTGATGTTTGGAACCTGGTTTGAAACTCGGTTAGGGTTTAAAGATCGTTTTTTTGGTCATAGAATACATGAATGTAACTTAAGTTGTACGAACATGAATGTCTTTTTAGATAGTGGTTAAACGGGCTCAATTTTGGTTTTCATTGATGTTTGGAACCTGGCTTGAAACATTGATTGGTTTTAAAGATCGTTTTTTTGGTCATAGAATACATGAATGTAACTTAAGCTGTACGAACACGAATGTTTTAGTTTGACTGTTTAATGATAATAAGCATAGATGTTTCTCAAAAACGTGTAATATGTTGGTTGATGTTGTTGTTTTCTTTAAATTTAAAGGCGTAAGAAGAAGTGGACGAAGAACTGCAAAGTATGGCGATTACTGAGATAGCCCACGGAAGAAAAATATAGAACCTACCCTAATTGGTAATGTATTTCATTAAATACATGTGTATTTTGAGAGTATACTAATATTGAGTAATTGTAATAGCAGATTTAGATGAAGAAGAAAACGAAGAGATAGAACAAAAAGGAAAAAAATTACGAGTGGATTCCACAGAAAAATAAGACATTCAAATGAAAGATGTTAAAAGATCTGGCGGTGGAAAGAAACAAGACATTGATAAAAAAGGTATATTCTAGTGCATCGTTGAGTATGTAATACATGTATGTAAATTTTTATGCGTCATGTAGTTAGTAACAATAATTGTTTTTCAGGTGAATCAAGTAGTGGACGGAAGCATGAAAGGGAGGCTGGCGATAAGAAAAAAAAAAGGGAAAGGAAAAGGAAAAGAAAAACATGGTGAAACAAGTAAAGGAGGTGGTGATGTGGATATAGATACAACAAAAACATTACCGGTGTTGTACACAAGGTCGAGTCCCAAAACTTTTCATGCACTAATCTCGATGCTTCAACTGAACCAAAAAAGTTGCTTCGATGAAATGGGGTTTAGCAGTATTTTTGATTTTAAAGTTGATGCCATTCCATCAAAACTAGGTCTGTACGTGGTTGACAATTTTGACCCTGAATTGATGCAAATAAAGCTTGAAAATGGTGTTATACAAATAACACTTGATATGATTGGTGACATGTTAGGCTTGAATAACATGGGCACCAATTTATCGGACATGCAATCTGTAAATGATGATAACTTGATTAACAATTGGATGAGCCAATACACGGGCATTAAAGAAATAAAATCAGCGGATCTTAAACATCGAATTATCACATCCGAGTTTCCGGATCTAAACTTTAAGCTGAATTGGATTGTGTTATTTTGTTCAATTATGGGCGTTATCAGAAAAGGAGGTTATTGTGACTTTAGCATTTTATGGTATTTAACACCAACAAAGAACCTGTCCGAAATTAATTGGTGTAGCTATCTTTGGGATAGCCTGAAAATCTGCAAATCTGGGTTGGCAAAAGGGAAGAAGGACGTCTACTTTAGGGATCCGTTAACCCTTTTGACTGTAAGTAAAATACCACGAAAGTTTTTATGTAGATTAATGAAAGTATATAATAATTACATGTATGTATTTTCACGTACAGATGTGCTATGTTGCTAACACTAAATGCAAAGACATGCGTGTTTCAAAAAAACGACCGCCCGTATCGGTATGGTCAGGTGAATTGTTGAATGTGATAGAATTGAAGGAAGTAACGAATGGTGGATTTGGCATGGGGGAGATGGAACCATACGATATGCAAGAAGACGGGGAACTAATCCCGACAGACAAGCAGGTTAATCATTATTTTTTTTTGTTTTTTACGTTGGTGTATTTTATAATTAATACTTAAAAAAATTGTAATTAATAAAATATTAAATACAGGGATGCATATGGTTGTTGAACTCGTACCTCAAAGGTGTGCGTGACGGAATAAAGGAGTTTGACAGGATAATTAATGAGTCCGCTAATCTTTTCCCGAACGACAACTACTACCAAAATTTACTAGACCGGTTCGAGTGTGACTTACAACACAGGATCAGTAAAAGAACCGTATTTAATAATCATGAGTTTGACAATTCCAATTTACAAAGTGGCCCCTGTATTGGTGTTGAGACTAGTGGTGCTGAAACTAGTGGTGTAAATGAACACGGGACAGAAGATTTGGCAACGAAGGAGTGTGAAAAAAGTGATAAAGGTGTTTTTATGGAGAATGCATCTGTTGGTGGAGGCGAAGAAACAATGAAGGAAGGTGAACAAAATGTCGATGAAGGTGTTGCTATGGAGAATGCCGATGTAGATAGTGGTGAGGATACAGTATGGGGGTCCCTTTACACAACAGGCAATACGCATTAATGATGAGTATGAAAGGTCTGTTAAAAAGGGAAAACAAACTGAATCTAATGAAGCTCCTAGTTTTAGCCTAGGAATGACACAAGAAACTGTTATGGGTAATAAAGAATGTGTGATTAAAATTTACGGCGGACCGTTCACACAACAGGCAATCATAATTGCTGAAAATTATGAGAAAACCATTGAAAAGAAAAATAAGAATGCAACTGATGAATCACCTAGTTTTAGTCTAGGAATGACCCAGGAATTTGAAAGAAGTGACACTGAGAATGTACAAACTGAAGAACAACATAGGCATCGATTTGTCACACCCGTACCAATAAGAACATACAATCCTTTGAGTAATGTTGGGTGCAGCAATGTCGGGGGCGTCAATGTCGGGAGGGGTAAGCGTGAAATATCAAAATCTATTGTTGCCCGATCACCTTTTGTTCAACGAGTAGTCGACATTAGTGAAAAACTTACTACCGATGAGCAAAAATCATGGAAATATGTGGAGTTTTATGATATGGATCAGGGGAAAGTTAAATCATTGTTTATTTTATTTTTTTTCTTTAACAAATTTTATTTTAAATACTACTTTCACTTTAAAACATCTATGTTTTATCAATTTTTTGTAGTGAGATTCTGTTCAAAAGTTATTGTGGGCAAAGGCTTGTTAGGATGGATTTAACACGGCTGCTTGAAAAGGGGTGTTCCACAAGTGTTTTATCTGCATGGTCGGTGGTACTTAACCACTTGGAAATTTTCAGAAGCCCCAATTAACCATTAAGATTTTTCCTACCAAGTTTCGATGTGGTAAATAATATTAACAAAATAATTGTTAATTGAATGTTTCTAATATTATTAATATTTCAGAAATTAAATAACTTTATGGAACAAGAAGTTGATGATCAGTTTCAAGAGATGACCAACTTTATTGATAGTTTCAATGAACACACAAAGGAGCGAGTTGAGAAATCAGACTTGGTACGTAATTAATATTACAAAAAAAAACAAATTTTTTTTTATTGATGTAAAAAATATAGATAACTGATTACATTGTATATGTTGCATTAAGGTATTCCTTCCGGTGGATAACTGTGGAAAAGAGTTTGTTATTTGCTTTGACATGCGAACGGGGAGTGTTCGGATTTTTGAGTTCAAAAAGAGAACTGCAATGTCGGGTAAAGGGAATAGAGCCAACAAAGGGAATACGTTCAACATTGTAATTGCTGACATGATTGTAAGTTTAAAACACTAAAACTCAGTTTTACACCCATGTAATTGCTGACATGATTGTAAGTGACGACTTTTTTTATCAACAGAAAAATGCTTTTGGACGATACGTTGCAACCGTTCATCATGCAAAAGCAAATGTCATAATCGGGGCGTATTTGCTTGCGGGGTCTTTCAAATGGCAAGGCGAACGTTACAGGAAAGTTAGTGGGCTATGTATGATGCGAATGATGGAAACATACGCGGGTGAGGATCTACAAAGGTGGGATTGCGGTCTAGATGGAGATAAGGGTAAATTAGAAAAACAACTTGGTATCCTTGCAAAGAAGTATGTGGCAAAAATAATGTTGTCAGAGAGCAACATAATCATGGCAACAATCCGAAACAAACTTTCGGCATTCAAAATCTGAAAGAAACTCATGTTGCTGAACTAGTTTATTTTGATACTACGTTTTAGAAAAGTTTAGTTTTTGTTATGCTAAAAATTTAGACTTCTTTGATGTGTTTGTTTGTGGATTTTGGTTTTTATTAAGTATGTGGTCGTTATTTAGTTAATGTTAAATAGGTTGATGGAAGTTTTTTGTTGTTACTTAGTTATTACTAACGTATTTAGTTTTCTACTATGTATATGGATTGAATTAAAGGATGACACATTCGTGGTACAAAATACGTTGATGTAAAAAGCGCATTGGCACTGTTAACATGTATGTATTTGATGGTCTACATTAGCGAACCAAAACAATAATCTGTATGAATGTAATTTGTATGAAGGTTATGTACATAAAACGTTGATGTAAAAAAGCACATTGTTACTATTAACATTTATGTATTTGATGGTATAAAGAATACATTGATGTATTTGATGGTATACGTTATTGAACCATAACATTCACCTGTATGAAGGTAATCTGTAAGAGGGTAATGTAACACGACGTATATGCGATTACATAGAAGTTAACAATTAAAATTCCATCAACAATCAAATGATGTCCAAAAAATAAAAAACGGTGAAACAAATTACACTAAACTTGCAAACCGTAAAAAAATCGCTGAATAAAAAATTGAATCTAACTCTTATTCATCAGCATCCGAATAAGCAATATCATCGTCTACTATATCATCCCCATCATCTTCACTAACATCAACCACACGTTTCTGTTTGTCTTTGTCATGTTTACGACTATTATGGCCCTTTTCGTTACAAACACTACATGTTCGTGATTTGAATGGAACTTTCCTCGATGTTCTAGCTTTTGTAGTTATTTTTGCTATCTCTTCCGCACTTTTAATTCTTTTAGAACCCTTGTTGCTTGATTTTTGCGGGTTAAGGTCATCATCATCTTGACTTAGTTGCTTCCAATAACTTTAGAATTTAAATCCCGCTTGTTTTTACAATTTTTAAACAACCCAACCTCATCTTCTAGTAATTTCTGTGATTGTTTCAATGTTTCAATAAACTGTTTAAACTTTGGGACATCGTCATGCACCACACTGATGCAATCGTCAAGTATAGAGTGACATTCTGCTGACATGTTACCACTTTGATCTTCACAAGTACAATAATTGGGGCCATTTTCAATCAAATGTGCAGATACCGCATTTTTGGTCCATCGCCGACTAATGTATATATCTGGAATTCTGTCAACAAAATTGTTACGAAAAACACAAAAAACGTGACAACACAAATATCCATGACGAGTAAAATGACCACATGAACATGTAATCATTCCATCCTGATTGTTAACGACAACCTGCAAGAAAATAATAACGATTAAAAAGTTTATGTATCATTGAGATACATATATGTTTTGAAGACATAAAAAATAATATTTGTAAAAGCGTAATACAAAACCTTTGTTTTGACCACAATTTCACGGGAATTATCCGGTGACTTTTCCTTATGTAAAATGATGAACGACTGAACATCGGATTCGACATCATCCAACTTATCATCATCAGGCAACAGATAACATTTATATAACCTTTTGTGTATTTCGTCTTGTACGTCTATGAATACCTCATGTGTGTATACATTACGTGCATGTATCTCGATAGGTAAATCAGTACGAATGGGTAGGTTTGAGCCTTTAGATTTGTAGTCAAGTTTACGTACTGTGTACCTTTGTATCTCCATAGCTGATTCAAAAGAAGACATAAACTCAATAAATGTGTCATCTTTGTCGGTAGTAAGCTGGAAGAATGAATTGGTACTCTCGGAACGAGATGTGGTCTTCATCAAACCACACATGGGATAGCCTTTGAAATATGAAGGGATCCAACGTTGCCTTATTGCATACATGTCGGTCAACCAGTTGTTTCCATGCAAACCATAACGACTTATTAACTCATGCCACCGTTCTTCAAAAACATGTGGGTCAATATAAGCGTTCCAAATAAGGTTATGGAAATCTCTCCTAAACATCGAATCAGTTGGAAAATCATTTATAACCTGCGAAAATCATCATACGAAACTGTTTAAATACCTATTTCATAATATTAGCGACATAAATGTTTAATTGCTATAACATACACGTATATACCTTGCTTGGAAGTTTTTGAGTAATATGCCACATGCATAACCTATGACGTGTATCCGGGAAAAATTTCATAATAGCCTTTTTTAACGCGGGATCTTGATCAGTCAATGCAATTGGAGGCTGCTTCCCGTGAACCTTCAAGAATGCTTCCAACATCCAACAATAAGATTCATATGTTTCGTCTGAAAGTAGAGCAGCCCCAATAGTAACACAACGCCGGTGGTTGTCAATGCCGGTGAAAGGGACAAAAACAAAATCATATCTAAAAAAAATGTAACGTTAGATAATTACTGAAACATGAAATGAATATAAAAATATGAAACGAAGGTTACTTGTTCGTTCGAAAAGTAGCGCCAAAAGAAATGACGTCGCCAAAAGCAATATAATTTGCCTTCATTATTTCATCCGACCAGAACATGCTTGCAAGCTTAGATTCACGAAGGTTATATTCAAATGAGAACCCGAGGACATGCAGTTGCCTGTTCTTCATCTTATCCAGGATCGTCTTTGCATCATGGTCCCGAATAAACAATTTCATTGATATTTTAGCATTCCTCTAATCATCAGGAGTCCCGGGTACAGCTTTGTATCCTCCATTTAGAGCAACTTTTAATCTATGGGCTTTAGTGGCTGATATATTGGTCAACAAAGCTCGTTGCATAAATAAATAATGGCTATAATTTAACTCTCTCTGAGCTTTATAAAAATCCATATTACCCTCGCTTATTAAAGGATGATTATGATGCTCAATAAATTTATGCACCATAAACGATTCTGACCCATCAATTGCTTTAAAGCCGATCATCGCCGGGCAGTCAGTTACTCTAGAAGATTGTGTACGTTTTCTTTTCTTCTTAACCCCATCTTCTGGTTCATCTTGTGCATTGTCTAATAGTGATTTTTTTTCAACTTTAGACCTTAACTTACCGGCGCGACTACATAATACATATCTGTGGGTAATCTGTCCGTTTTTCCATTTTATACCAGACTTACGAATGTCAAATCTAGCCTTCTGAGAATATGACTTGTACATGTCATAACATATATCAAAACTCTCAAAAATGTCACCCACTTTTGGTTTTCAGTCGTCCTGAACTTCTAGAACATATACTTCAATAACATTTTGACCAGGGCCTGTCTCATTTGTAACGTCATCACCATCTACATGCTGTCATTTAACATAATACATGCATGTATTATTGTAGAACATATAATTAAGTAGATACTGATTCCCGTTATTTAACCATATACATGAATGTATTAACGTAAAACATATATGAAGATTACTCTACAGTTTGTGATTATTACTTTTAAAAGTATCTCACTTGAATTAATGACATAAACGACGCAATATATAACCAATACAAATTCAGCAAATCAATTAGACTATTAAATGAAGACGACGAACACTTAATAGACATCTTAATAAAATTATAATAAACAAATAATAATTACCAGAATTAACTTGATATGGTTCGCAGTAATCTACTTGCTAAATTGGAATGTCTGCGACAATCACATTACTCTCAATTGGCTCTATTATATCGGTGCATACATTTTGTTGATAAATTGCTTCTTCTACTTCACTGTTCGTCATTTGATCTTATAGAATTGTATATACTTTTTCTATATACGATTATAGAGATGAAGAGTATATGGAATTTTACGCTTTTGGAATATGGAATTACGCTTCTGAAAGAAGATATTCAAAATTGGTATTGATTTTAGAATTACGGAATCATGAAACCCACCTTCCATAAAATTAGGGATTTTCTAAACAAACGATCAGTTACCATAAAACTAGGATAAATCGAAATGTCCAACATACCCCTCACGAATTTAGGGGGAATTTAAAAAATCCTCAAATCCGATTGGTCAAAATTGGTTCTTTCAGTTCTGAAGGCTAAAATGGTTCTGATTTTAATTCTTCAATATATATATATATATATATATATATATATATATATATATATATATATATATATATATATATATATATATATATATATATATATATATATAGGGTCCGGATCCGGTGAGGACTCTTTTCTCGGTGAGGACTGCGAGGACTCCAAGAAAAACTCTAAAAATGATCCAAAACAGACTTTTTTCAAAATATTTCTTTTTAAAACATTAAAATCGCAGCATATAAGATCCAAAAAAATAAAAATTTTAAAAAATGATCCAAAAAAATGGATCATAATAATGATCCACAAAAAAAATATGGATCATTGTTATGATCCGCAAAAAAAGTGGATCATAATTTTCTTTTCAAATTTTTTTTGGTCAAAGTAGTAATAATCATGGGGAGTTATATATATTTTTTTCGGAATTTTTTGGAATGTTTTTGTGGTGTTCTCGCGAGTCCTCGCTGTTTTTTGAGTCCTCACAGGATCCCACTTTATATATATATATATATATATATATATATATATATATATATATATATATATATATATATATATATATATATATATATATATATATATATATATATATATATATATATATATATATATATATATATATATATATAGAAGGATAATATTGTGAACCCCGATTTTAAAAAGAACTTTGAGAACTTTTTATTAATCAATTTAAGCTATTGGATTTAAAATCAATTGTCAAGATTACTTATGGTATTTTCGTAAATAAAGAAAAACATATCTTTGGTAAGTTTTAATTAAAAAGGGTATATTAGTAATTGTGCCCACAAAAACTTAAAATAAAAAAAAAAGATTAATTTAAACGGTTCTTACTCCCTTAAAAGTCTCCCATAATTCTCTCACCCACCTCCATTCTCTCTCACGTTTTTTTCTCAAACCATCTTAATCAATTTAGGGTTTCAATGGAGATGGCAGCGGCACCAAAAGAAAAAGGCAAAATCTTCTGAACACTAGATCCTGAACTTTATTCTCGTTCCTGTTGTGAGTGTTTCACCCAGTCCTTTATTTTTTGGTGCTTGATTTCGTCACTCAATACATAAAATCGGATTTTGATAATCTGAAATCAATCGAACAAAATGGGGACGAGACGGAGAAGAGGTGAGGAACGGTGGAATAGAAGAGAATACCATGGAGATTCTCGGTACATTTTACATCAGTAAATCTTCACAGCATATATGATGACGGTAACATCTTTTTGTTTGCTTAATTTAGATTAAATCTCGATACATGGAGATTCTTTATTTGTTTGTTTTATGCTTTGTTTTTTAAGCCAAACTTTGCTTCTGCCTATATAGTATACAACTTCATATTACGAACAGTAGCAACATAATTGTTTTAGTGATGTTGTTACGAGGATAAGATTTTGAACACAAATTAAGGACACAAATAATCTATATGTGTGTGGTGCATACTTGTTTTTCAATATGATCATGGATAATATCAATTAATTTTTTTAATTGAAATGGTTATGAACTTTCAGCAAATTATGTGCGTAGTGCTACACAATTAATTTTGTAATATGTCATGCGAGCATTATGGATGATATCAGTTAGTTTTTTGAATTTTGTTGTAGCTTGTAGGTATATGTGCAATCGGCATCTTTAATAGGGTTATGAACACATATAAAAAGTTTGTTGCTTCTTAAGTTGGCACAACGTATTTACTATTTAGTCATAAATACATTTTAAAATTCATGATTTTTGAGATCTTTTCAAGAAAGGTGTGAAATTCCAGTATGAATATATGGCGGCAAGTTGCTTTGTTTGTTTATTAGGGTAGTATAAGTATTATTGTTTGGATATATATGTTATCTGTGCATTTGTGTTATTCAATTTTTCTTTTATGTTTTGTAGTGAGTGGAACAAGGAGTATTTGATGATCACATTGGTGTAAACCTTTCTGCTATAGTAGCTGATGAAGATGAAGGTGTTAATAATCAAGCATGAGAGTTATTGATGTTAACATTAGTATTGATGATTGGGTCTTTTGAGTTTGCATATGTGTTATTGATTAGGATAACATATATGCATGTACTTGTAATATGTTAATGTAAAGTCTTGAGTATAAAATATAAATTAAAGTAGAACTGCCGCATCAATCATATATTAGTCAGATGTGAAAAACAAAAATTCTTAGTATACAAATATAGTAATATATATGCTCAACTGATAAAATATACGTTCAATTGTAAATAACATATATGTTGAATCGTAAAAAAAAAACATGTATGCTCAACCATAATATAACATATATGCACCACCGCCTCGACAAAAATAATAAAAATAATAATAAATTTTTGAAAATAATTCCGAAATTTTAGGAAATTTTCAAAAAAGGAAATATTTTTCTTTTTGGTCAAATGTCTTAAATACCCCTGAACAATTAATATGAATTAAATTAATGAAAATTAATTTACTAAATTTTGATTGGTTAATAAGAGTTCTCAGAGTTCTTTTTGAAATCAAGGTTCTCAATATAACTCGACCATATATATATATATATATATATATATATATATATATATATATATATATATATATATATATATATATATATATATATATATATATATATAGTGAAGGGCTAGTTACAGAACCCAAGTTAGGCTACAGAACCCGCATAACTCAATCTAAACCATTGAATTTCAAAATGAAATGATCATGGAAGATACATGAAGTGATTTAATGAGGGACCCCCATGCATGTATGTTATTCATGCACGAAAACATATATGTTTTTTTGGTCAAATGTAGTAATAATCATGGGGAGTTATATATATATTTTTCGGAATTTTTTGAAATATTTTTGAGGTGTCCTCGCGAGTCCTCACCGTTTTTTGAGTCATCACAGGATCCCACTTCTATATATATATATATATATATATATATATATATATATATATATATATATATATATATATATATATATAGGGATGCTTTATATACAGAACCAAATATACAAATCGAACCCACAGAACCCACGAAATTAAATCAGGTGCGTTGAAATGTAAGATGGATTGCTGAGATTAGTGGGGCCCGAAATAAACCATAATTAATAGGGAAAAGGGTAGTTTAGGATTTTTGCGTCTAATTAAATATGGAAATTTAAAATCAATATTATGCATATCATTTTATGCATATCATTTAATGAGGCGTATTTTAAGGAAATAACAATCATCACGATTCCTAAAATATCTCCTCCTCTCATCAACCATCATCACGATTCCTAAATATTTTTTGGATTTGAAGCTGACGACTGGAAAATTGAAAGCAATGACCGGAAAATTGAAAGCGATGGTGTATACATATATGTATTTCATGAAATAAATTAAAGATTGGTGAATACATACATGTATTTCTTGTAGTTTTTGATGTTTACTGGAATTTTTCATTACTGACAATGAAATATATGAATAGATACATGTATATCATGATGATTTGGATAACGTTTATATCAGGAAAAAGATGATGAATTATGTAATGTTCGGGTCTATTAATAGGATAATACATATGTGTATAAGTATTTACTGTAATTTTCATTTATTAAAAAGTCAAAATACGAATTCAAAAGACGGTGAATACATACATGTATATCATGTAATAAATTAAAGATTGGTGAATACATACATATATTTCATGTATTTTTTGCTGTTTGCTAGAACTTTTCATTAATGCCAATGAAATAGATGAATACATACAAGATTGTATAAACCCTTTAGGATCTCTGGCCTCACAAACTCATAGAAATATCCGTTAACTCGTCGGAAATTGACAAAGTACCTCTGCTGAATCGCTCATCGGAAGTCTCATGTGAAATCATTGCTCTCTATTGCTAACCTTTGACAGAAATCTCCTCTGCTGGAAATCTCCGCCACACGTCGTGAAATTGTGCTCTAGAACCGCCGCTCATGAAATATTATACTAGAGAAACGATTTTGTTACCATCCGCGCCAGATCATCATCATCACCGTACCTTATTTGTGTTTGATGTGAAGAACATCGTAGATGAAGAATGCATGAGAAGAAAATTTCAACTGAGAATGATGAAAACAGAGTAGATTCGGGTATAATAATTCAAAAATTAATGATATTTGGTGATCTGCCTTTCAAAATCCGGTATTTGGCTATATGCGTCGAAAGAATTTCTCCCACGTATGTCGATTATGTCGGTGTATATAGGTTGTTCTTGGTTAATTCGGACTTCTTCATTGTTCATCATTATTTTTTACAGGTTTTTAGGAACTAACGAAGGATATGAAGAACGAACAAGATGAAGATCTTCTACTGATAATGAAGAATTCGGTGGTTACAATTTAATTTGGGATTTGTAATTGATAAATTAGTTGTATAATGATTATGGAAACCAACTTTCCATAATATTAGGGATTTAATTAATTCTAGCAGTTACCTTATCAATAAACGAATCTGCAAAAAGACATCTCTACCCTTCCGGAATTATCAAATAATCTGGAAAATAAAAACATTCTGCTTTTTTGTGATTGGTTTAAAAAAGTTCTTACGGTTCTGTAGCCTTAATTGGTTCTGATTTTAATTCTACACTATATATATATATATATATATATATATATATATATATATATATATATATATTAAATAATTAAATTCAGAACCATTAAGGCTACGATACCTACAGAACCAAATCTAGGTCATTAGCTTTTGTAATCAAGGGTTAAGATTGAATTAAGAAATTGTGGTAAATAAAACTAATTACTCTTTTAATAACAATAAATGAAAAGGTCAAATTAGTAATTGTGCACACCCCTAATCCGTGCATTTCTCCTTCTCTCCCCCATTTATTATATTGAAATTTGACACTCTCTTTTCAAAACTTTCATTCTTTCTATTTCCAAAATAATAAAAACCACCATCATTCTTCTTCTTCATTTCTGGCCACCTTACAGACTCAAACAAAGAAAACCAATCACACCATTGAAACGAGCGTCTTATTCCGAATACAACGATACCTTATCATTGAAACGGGTATATGCGGCGGCGGTGGAATCGACCGCCTTCAGCCACCACCGAATCGACCACCACCGATGACGATTGTTCTTCGTTGATCGGACAACCACCACTGAACCGACCACTTTCAGCCATTATTCCGACCACAATGCAAATCAACCCTACCATCTCTATGGTCTTCACCGATGTAGACGGTTTTGTTTCATAAGATTAACCGTTAGGCGTAAGTATTGATTTTGATTTTGCTTCTCTAATTGGTGATAGATTTTGTTTCATGAGTATTGATTTTCTCTAAACGCAAATTGTTTCATAAGTATTATGTCTTAATTAAATTGATTTTGATTTACTATTTTAATATAATTTAACCCGATAACGATGCAAGAATCTACAACCGCAAATATGGATTGGTTCAAGGACTATAATTTGGGACGGATTATTTTAGACTGTAATTTGATTGGTTCTAGGACTTTTGGTTCTAGGACTTTTTCAACGATAATTTGGATTTTGATTACTTTTCTTTTTTAATGTTTAAATAATCTTTTTTCGTCAATTTAATTTTCTAATACACATCAGCCGTCTTTTTTGGTTGCATAACAGGGTTTCGATCTATTGCAAAGTGAAACTGCATAACAGGGTTTCGATCTTTTTTGCTGTACACCACACCAGGTATTTGATCTTTTGCAACTTGAACTCACAAGATCCTAAGATCCTACTGCACACTAGGTGTTTGATCTTTTGCAACTTACGAACTCACAAGATCCTAAGATTCTACAGGTGGTTATAGGTACCCCAATTTGTTATAATACGAAAATTAGTTGAAATGCTTATTCCCAATTAGAATTTTTTTTTTTTTTAAAATTTCAGAATCCTAATAACAAAATTATATACAATCGATTTACATCATTTGCATATATTGATGGTACATCTATGTCTGAAGCAAAATAATGGTACATCTATGTTTTGATTCATTTATGTTATCAGCTGCATGTATGTTATATTATAATGTTTTATTGTAAATATAAAGGGTAGTAATCAAAATATAGTAGTTGTGTAATTTGAAATTTGTGTGCATCGATGTTGTTATGGTGTGCGACATATCTATATACACACATGTATTTTTAATGTGTATACATCGATGTTACCATATCTATATACATCAATATACATCGATGTTTCTCTATATACACACATGTATATAACGAAAATTAAGTTTGAAATAAGATTTTTTCGTGTTTTCCGGCTTGTAGGGTCAAACTTGAGAGAGAAAATAAATTTTATTGCTACCATATTGAAAAGGGAACTCGTGGTGAGAGTAAAGATTGTTATAAATATGAATATGGTTAAGGATTGTCAAAACTCTACAAAGATGAAGATTGAAAACTCTACAAAGCGGAAGATGGAACTATTGTAGCGTACATATATTGTTATTTTGCACATACGTGTTTTTTTGTATACATGTATGTATGTATATTGGAGCTTTTTTTGTTTAAATAATTTGAAAGCAATTATTGTAGCATACATGAATGTTTTTATATAACATTTATGTATTTGTATTTTTGTGAATATTTGTTTTGACGTGTATCTAGTATATTTATGTATGGACATTGATGTATTAAAACGGATTTTGTAAATATTATGTAGAATGGAATATTGGATTCCTAGAATTCGGGAGATATTAATATGAAAATTAAATACATAAACCGACTTTCCTTATATGTAGGAACCATTCAAAATTTAAGTTGTTTCCATATTAAACTGATTTTATAAACTTCCCATTATACCCTCATGAAATTAAAAAAAAGGAAAATAAAAATCTATTTCCTTAAATTCTGATAGGCTTAGACGGGTTCTGCCGGTTCTGTAGCCTTAATTGGTTCTGAAACTAATTCAACCCTATATATATATATATATATATATATAGAGTTGGGTTATATTAAGAACCCTAATTTTAAAAAGAACTCTAAGAACTATTTAATTTTAATCTTGTCCATAGAATAATCAATCTAACGGATTAGAATAGGGGATGGCATATCTGTAATTAGTAGTATAATTTTGGTTGAATGTTTTAGATCTAAAAGGGCATTTTAGTAACACAATGTAAAAAAATTAAATTAATAAATCGAAATTAAAATAAATATCATGCACGATTATCGAAATTTGAAACCACCCTGCCTATTATTACGTTCAAGAAACCCATATTAAGATCATTATCCGTTTTATTCCAGAAGAGAGCTTGATCGGCGAAGGTTTTTAGTAGCAAAAATTGGCGAATAATGGTAAACGATTGTAACATTTTATTACTCAATCTTGCACATATGTAATATATAAATCAAAATAATTGATAATTCTGACTGATTTTTACTTCGATTTAGGTTTTCAAGCTGTACTGAAGTCGAAGGGTAACGTACTTACAATCGGCGAACAATGTCAGGTATATACTCGATTAGTACTCCTAATAGGGTCGCATATATATTTTCTACATCAGCGAAAACTGAATTTTGTGAAAAAAAATCATGGAAGTAATAATATGTGACGGAAATTGGGTAAATGGGAAATTTCTAGCAAGATACATACATGCAGTATATAAACGAAGTTTTTTTAAAAAAAAAAACGATTTTTTGAAGGGAATATAGCTGTAATTATTTCAATATGAAAGAAAATTTGATAAAAAAAATATAGTGATGGTGTATGAATGGCTGACGGAAATTCTGAAAAACGGGGTGTCGGTAAGAACATACCTATCTGTTGTTATGGTTTTGGTTTGTAACAGATGTGATTTTTTAGAGTGTTTAAAATGATGAAAGTTCCATTTGTATGTTGTATTAATGTCGAACAAATTTACATGAAGGTGTAATTGAGTTGTTTTACAGAACTATAATTGTAATTAGCATATATGGTTATTTTATAAAATTTGACATAAATGCTATTGATGTTGCGTGAAGGTGTAACCAGGAGTAGTAAGAAACGAGAAAGAGTCATTGAAGATGATGATGATTTTGTAATGAGTAGGTCATCTACAAAAAAGTGTAATTATGTAAAATATAGTAATGTAATTGTTTTTTAATATGGATTAGTTTTATTTTTCTTGATAATTGTTTCAATGTAGGTGCTAAAAGAAGTGGAATACAAAAGAAAACCCGAGGGAACAAAGATGTTGTACTTGCTAGTTGCTCAAAAGCTAAAGGTAATCAGTATAGAACAATAGTGTAGTGTGTACTAGACATAATTTTTTTTTATTGATTTGTATATGTTTTTTATCTGATTTTGAGATAGATCATGTTTTTACGTTTTGAAACTGTAGGTGGAAAAAAGAAGACAACATTACCAAAAAAAATCAAATGATATAGGTTGTACTTCTGCTAATAAGCAAGGTAATCATGTTAATACATTTATGCATATTTATTCGGATACAAATCTAACACGTTGACATTTATTTCTAATATTGATGTTATTCAGATGAAACAATGCCACCTAAAAAAAGAAAGGGGAAAAAAAAGGTCACTGTGCAATTAGACACAACAACAAAAACCTGTAAAGTTCTACAGACTAGATCAAGCCCGAAACCAATACATGTGGTGATATCTCACCTTAATGCAACTCAAAAGGCTTGTTTAGAAGACATTGGGTTCGGTGGGCTATTAGATTTCAGGGTTGATGGAATCCCAACTAAATTAGCATTGTATGTTGTCGATAAATTCAACCCGAGTACGATGCAAATTAAGATAGATGCAGGTTACATACCTGTCACAATGGGGTCTATAGGCGATATGTTAGGGCTGAAAAATACAGGTGTTATGACAACAGATATAAAAGTTGATAGAAATGAAGAAATGATAAATAATTGGATGCAACAATACACCGGTCTGAAGGAAATTTCACCATCAGACGTGAAATTGCGGATTAGGAGGGCAACTCATATGGATTTAAATTTTAAACTGAATTTTATTGTTTTGTTTTGTACAGTTATGGGTTCAATCAAAACGAAAGGTATATGTGATCTGAAAATACTCGATTACATAACTCCAACAACAAATTTATCTGATATAAATTGGGGAAGTTACATTTGGGAATCTCTAAAGACATGTAAGGATGGCTGGATTAAAGGCAAAAGCAACAGCTTTTTCAGAGGACCACTTACATACCTTATAGTGAGTAATCTTATTTAATTATCTATTAAACATATATGCATTTATGTTTATCTTTTATAGACATATATGAAAATTTTCCCGAAAATTAATTTTGCATTATTCAGTAACAGTTGTTGTATGTGGAAAAAACAAAAATGCTTGGGATTTAACAATGGAGGAAAAAGACCACCGTGTTCGGCTAATTGGTCTTGGGAACTTTTGAGTGAAAGGGACACAGAAGAGTTAAACCAAGGTGGATTTGGTAAAGGAGAACTAATTCAAACACATGAACAAGAAGAAAACATTAGTGTGCCAGATGATGTGAATGTAAGTATAAGAAAGAAAAAAAAAATAACATAGTATAATCAATTTCATGTATGAAGTATGTAGCATATATTTAAAATAATACTCCCTCCGTCCCACAAAAAAGTTCCCATTTCCCCTCTAAATTTTGTCCCACAAAAAAGTTCCCATTTCTCAAATGGTGAGGGACCACTTAATAAAATAATATTAAAACTATGGACCCCACCACTAATTATCTTCTAAAAGCACTTTCTCTCTCCAGAAAACCTTATATTTTAATCAAAATATAACCATGGACCCCACCACTAACTCTCTCCTAAATACTTGTGCCCATTAGAAATGGGAACTTTTTTGTGGGACGGAGGGAGTAATAGTTTTCAAATGCTTGCAGGGTTGTGTGTGGCTATTAAAACATCAACTAAAAAGTGTTGGTGCTGCTATGGATATGTTTGATAAAACTATAAAATCGTGTATGAACAAATATCCCTCTAACAATAATCTGGAAGAATTGTTACAAATTTATGGTGAGATGATAAAAAAGAATTCCAGCTTACCAACTGATAATGTCGGACCAAGTCATTCGGTGCCGCACGCGGAATCGTGCGGCGTAGAAACAGCGTTAAATGAAGCTACCGTGGGAGTACAGGACATGGCATTTGAATGTAGTGACCCCGAGAATTCTATGAAATATTCAAGTCAACACGACGGTAATGAAACATCCAATAAGATGTCCGCAGATGAAAATTATGATAAAATAAAGGAGGCAGACACTAATGTTCAAGTTGATGGTCAAGACGCTGGTTTAGATGGAGACAATGTAAATAAGGATCAACAAAATGTGAATGACCCATTCTCTGATTATGCTGATTTAGGTGAAAGTACACAAGAAGCTTTTGATCAAGTAATGTTCGAAATTGAACAGAGATCTTTGGAGGATGATGAGAATTAAAAAAAAAATCAAGTTTAAATGAGACGGAACTCGATTCAGAAGAGCCTGGTCAATGTACCCAGGAAGCTTATGTACGTGTAGCAATTGAAGCAGAAAAGACGTTTGAAAAAAATAAAATAATTGCAGAAGAAGGTAGGCCTAGCTTCAGCCTAGGTTTAACACAAGAAATTGTATCGTCATCTGAACGAAAAGGTAAGGGGCCTGTACTTGAAAACGAGGAACCATCTACACAGCTTCCTATTCAATTAATTATTCCTCGAGATGATGATGGAGCTGCATGTATAAACCGAGGAAAAAGATACACAACAAAATCAAGTGCTGCTAGATCACCCTACATTCAGAGGGTGGTAGATTGTAACAAATCCTTAACATCTGAGGAAGAGAGAGTTGCACGTTTCTTACAAACGAATACAACTGATACACAGTAACACATTAATGTTATAAATTTTGAACTATTTTGGTATCGAATTAACATATATGCATTATTATATATAATGTTAAATTTTGTGCAACAACCTGTTTCTTGCATCTTGCGGATTTGGCCTGAAATTAGTTGAGCTTGATCAACTAACTGAGGACTATGCCGAGGACTCTATTTTGTCAAGCTGGTCTATAGTGCTCAACTATATGGAAATGTTCAAAAGCCCAGAATCGCCCTTCCGTCTATTTCTAAAAGCGCTGACTTTGGTAAAAAATCCTCAAAATAAATTGAAAGTATTTTCCATTCACATTAAATATTGTATGTTGTTCTTGCAGAAAAAAGTTTCTACGCTCGTGATGAAAACGACCAATATGCTGTATTTGCAGCGTATATTGAATATTTTTATGATAATTGCTCCTTGTACACAAAATCCAAAAAACCCGACTTGGTAAGTGGTAATTAGTATTATATTGAATTTATGATATTTATTAATCCTAAAAATATGTTCAAATATACTATTAGAAATTACAAAACGATACTAACGAGTGTGTAATTAACACATACAACTTATATTAATCTTAAATCTGCAGATTTTTATGCCTGTTTCGAACGAGAAACAACAATTTCTAATGGCGTTTGACATGCGATCTAGAAATGCAATCATGTTTGATCAAAAAAGCTACAATACCAATGGTGGGGGACTAATAATAACAAAGGGTCCGAAAGAATGCAATGTAAAAATGGCAAACTTAGTGGTAAGTTAACTAAAATGGAAGTTATGTAGTAAATAAATAGTAATAATAACTTTTATGTGTGTGAACAAAAATTCCGTTTGTGCAGAAAAACCTTTTCGTGAAATATGCTTTTAGCATCAAACATTTAAAGGCGGAAGTGCTTAACAATTCAGAGCTGGTCATCGGAGATTTTAAATGGCAAACAGGGAGGTATAAAAAGAGTGGTGGGATATATGTGATGAGGTGCATGGAATCATTTTCCGGGCAAGATCTAAAGAAATGGAATTGTGGTTTGGTAGGTGACAATTATAGGCTGTTGAAACAAATAAATATATTGAAAACAAGATATGCAACAAGGATAATGCTTTCAGATTGCAATCTTAAGAAAGATGAGGTGAAAGCAAAGATGTATGGTATGACTTAATTTGGGTTATTCTAATTTCGCTTTTGTTAGTAAACATATGTATGTTTTGATTTTTTTGAAGACAATTGGTTTTTTTTTTTTTTTTTTTTTTTTTTTTAGTATGAATATGGATCATTATGTGTTTATTTTAATGTTAAGTGAATGTTAGATGTTAATAAAAACATGCGCTTATCCTACAGTATAAGTTAATCAGAAAGTCAGTTACATATATGTTTTGTATTAGTTAATAATAAAGTCAGTTACATATATGTTTTGTATTTAACTTATATGATGAGTTTGCATATGAGGAACATAACATGTATGTTATATACAATAACGTTTTCTAATACTCAATAAGAACATATATGTTACCTTCCTTTGAAAATACTTATTTCATATTAATAGTATGTAATTCAAACTCGAAAATTAAAAAATATCAAATTAAAGCACATTGTATGTTAACCAATTCCATTAACTGAATAACGTTTAGATAAGTGAAAAAAAATTACATAAGTATTATAAATTTGTAATCAGAACATGCATGTATTATTTACACATTGATAGTAAGCATATATGTTTACGCCCACCAAAAGTAAAAAGAAAAATAACTTCTAATGAAGTTAAATAGCATCACAAAATGGTATGGTTGAGGCAAAATGTTAAACGAATGAAAAAGTCATAAAAATCAGTATATAAATAAAATAAATCCAATTCTCAAGATAAAATCAACAAGAAAATGTCTAAATTCAAAAATAAATCAATCTTCATTCCTCATCCGAAACCCATTCACCATCACTTGAATACTCGTCGGAAAGATCATCATCAGTGTCTTCATCCACAAGGTTATGTTCATCAACATGGTGTCGTCGGTGACCATGGACTTCTTCAACAACATTTTCCTTAGGCTCATTAATAATGCGTTTGGGATTCTTGCAAGTTCGTATGTTGTGACCTAACACACCGCAGTTATTACAACCACGAGGTTTAAAAGGACGTTTGCATGTGTTAAGGCAAAAAGCCTTGCCCCTTTAGATCTTAAGATAACAAAACAACCTAGACTAGCTTTGATTTATATGTAGAATAATATAGCTAAGTTTAGGTCTGATACTGAGTGATCAGTATTGGAACTCAGTATCAGTACTCAGTATCAGATAGTGATACTGAGTACAAGGACTGAGTAGAAGGACTGAGTGATATTCAGTATAGTAACGGACTAAGATCAAATCCCTTGATCTTAGTCGTTTTCCTTACTTAGTCCTTCGGTTACTCCTTTGCTCATTATGTAAGATCTCTATAACATTATAAATAGAGATCATCTTGCAAAGGAGTACTCACCAATTCACTTTACACTTTTATATCTTTGTAATTGATTAGTGGTCTTGTTATTCCGCAACAAGCCACACTTAGTGGATTTATACATTGACTATATTCTTGTGTAATCACTCTAATATTTCTCTAAGTATAATACTCTATCAATTAACATTAAAACAGGGTTGTTGTGACCTAACAGCATGATGTCCTGTTTTTAGATTTGTTTATGGCAATTTCAGCAGCACTCTTTAACCTTTTAGAACCCTTAGTACTTGATTTCGGAGGATCTTTAAACTTTACTAGTTCAGGTTCTTTGACACCTAATAATTCAGCATATTGTTCTTCTTCGTTTCGTGCATCGGGTGTTGACATCTCAGCCTCGATTTTTGTTTTCATTATACTCAGAGCTTTGAAAAACTCTATTAACTTGGCAACATTATTGCCAATTATGTTTTGACAATCCTCAATCATAAGATTCATGTCAATATTTATTTTTTCCGTTTTCTTAATGTCAGGCCCATATCTGTGTCTTTCTTCTATCAAATGAACAGAAAGTGGGTTTTTCCGCCATCTTCGATTTATATAATCAAGAGGTATTTTCTCGACATCGTTATCTAGAAGGACACAAAAAATGTGCCGACATAGATAACCATATCGAGAAAAATGTCCACACGAACATGTCACATGACCATTGGTTTTGTTGAACGAAACCTGAAACGTAAATGCAATTATTAGCGACTGAAAACATATATGTTTTCAGTATTGTACAATGCGAAAAACATGTATAAAAATTGGAAAAAAACCTTACCTTTGTTGTCACAACTGTTTTATGATGCTTGTCCTTCTGGATAACTACACAATTCTGAACGCCTTCAACGACGTCCGGGATACTGCTTTTACATGAAACCAACCCTTTGCTAATTTCTTCTTGCACTAATCAAAATATTGACAGAGAATATACTTCAATTGCATGTTGCTCAATTGGTACATTTGTCTTCAATGAAGGTGTTGCTCCACTATAATCGTTGTCCTCACGACGTTGATCATATCGTTGTTTGTCCGTAGCAGCTTCAAAACACAACATAAACTGAACAAACGTGTTACCGTGGTGAGAAAAACGTTGGAAAAAAGCATTCGAGGTTTCAGACCGAGAAGTAGTTTTCATTAACCCACACATTGGAACGTCTTTAAAATAAGCTGGAATCCACCTATCACGTATTGCGTACATGTCCGTTAACCATTTATTCTTATGTAACTTATATCGACCAATAAGATCCACCCATCTTTCTTCAAACACATCAGGCTCAATATAAACATTCCATATAAGCTTATGAAAGTCCTTCCTGAATAGTGAATCTGTGTCTAACTCTGATAAAACCTAATACAATAAAATAAAAAATAAATAATTAGAACATATATGCTCACCTCGCTAAATAATACTATTTTTTTTAAAACACATATATGCAATCGAAAAACTAATACATTTACCTTCCCGTGTAGTTTCTGCGTGATGTGCCACATACACAATCGATGTCGGGATTCAGGGAGTGACTTCAATATAGCCTTCCGAATAGCAGGATCTTGATCGGTAAGGACCAACGGTGGATATTTCTTGTTCACTTTTATGAAAGCCTCTAACAACCAACAGTAAGAATCGTATGTTTCATCCGACAAAAGGGCAGCGGCAAATGTAACACACTTCCGATTATGATCAATACCGGTGAATGGTATAAAAACAAAATCATACCTGTAATACCAAACAAAAAATTAAATTTGATATATATAAAATTTTAAATACATAAATTTATCTTACTTATTTGTTCGGAAAGTAGCGTCAAATGACAATACATCACCAAATACATCGTAGTTTGCTTTCATCGTCTCATCAGACCAAAACATGCTTACAAGTACATCATTCTTAACACAATATTCAAATAAAAATCCATGGACATGTTTTTTCCTATCCAACATTTTGTCTATTAGCATTTGTGAGTCCCGGTCTCCAATAAATAAGTTCATGGCACGCCTAACATTCCTCCAATCCCTTGGAGTCCCACGAACTCTATGATAACCTCCCATCATAGCAACTTTTAAACGATGTGCTTTTGTGGCACCCATGTTAGATACTGATGCACGATGAATAAAAACATAGTCGCTAAATTTTAACCTTCTCCGAGCCCGCGACAAATCCATATTACTCACATCAATTAGTGGGTGATTGTGATGCTCAACAAAAGAATTAACAATAAGTGAGTCTGAACCGGGAATAGCTCGAAAACATACCTTGGCAAGACAACCAGTTACATTCGAATTTGTTCTCCGTTTTTTCTTATAGTCAGTTTGTTTATCGATATTTGCATCACCATTCACAGCGGTCAACGTATTCACATCAAATTTAGTTCTAAGTTACCCAGCTCGATTACATAAAACATACCTATGAGTTATAACACCTTTGTGTCGTTTAATACTCGACTTTCTTACATCAAACCTAGCTTCATCGGCGTATGCTTTGTACATTTTATAAGCAGCCTCAAAAGATTCAAAAATGGATCCAATTTTGGGTTTAGCAATTTCGGCTACTCTTGGAACCCAATTTTTTGACCCTTTTGGAGTATTTAAAATATCATCATCACTAGAATCCGGATCATCTGAAGAATTATCTAAAAATTCATCATAAAATAATTATTATTACCAGTTATGTAAACATATTAGACATAAAACACATATGCAATGCACGTAAAATATGAAACCAAAAAGCATACAGGTTTTTTTTTAAATGATTTTTTTAAACGAAACAATTAAACGAACATAATTAAATAGTGTTTCTAAAGAAATACACAAAATTACCTACAACATTGGAATTTTCTTCATCCGGCTGTTGCATCATAAATTCCATGAAATTGTTTTCGACTTCCTGCATAGGTACATGTACAAGTTCATCATCGATTGAAATATTAGTTGATGAACCTATCTCTTCTACTGTAACCATTATAATGCTGAACGATTTGTTAAATCTGATAACAAGTACGACCGTCTTCAACAACACAACTGGGTAAAAAGTCGGAATTAATTTAACGAACAAATGATATGGTAGACATCTGATACGCATTTGATACGGTGACAAGGAATATACGATTTTATCAGATCCATGATTCTAGGGATGATAAAACTGATTAAATTGTTAATTGTCTATATTGCCCCTATCGATTTTAATTAAATAAAATAAATGAAATTATCATGCTAATTTGTGATTGGTCAATTAGAGTTCTCAAAGTTCTTTTTAAAATCAGGGTTCTCAATATAATCCTTCATATATATATATATATATATATATATATATATATATATATATATATATATATATATATATATATAGGTACATGTACAAGTTCATCATCGATTGAAATATTAGTTGATGAACCTATCTCTTCTACTGTAACCATTATAATGCTGAACGATTTGTTAAATCTGATAACAAATACGACCGTCTTCAACAACACAACTGGGTAAAAAGTCGGAATTAATTTAACGAACAAATGATATGGTAGACATCTGATACGCATTTGATACGGTGACAAGGAATATACGATTTTATCAGATCCATGATTCTAGGGATGATAAAACTGATTAAATTGTTAATTGTCTATATTGCCCCTATCGATTTTAATTAAATAAAATAAATGAAATTATCATGCTAATTTGTGATTGGTCAATTAGAGTTCTCAAAGTTCTTTTTAAAATCAGGGTTCTCAATATAATCCTTCATATATATATATATATATATATATATATATATATATATATATATATATATATATATATATATATATATATATATATATATATATATATATATATATATATATATATATATATATGTATATATATATATATAGTGTAGAATTAAAATCAAAACCAATTTAGGCTACAGAACCATCAGAACTCAATCTAAACCATTGATTTTTGAAATGAAATGATCATGGAAGACACATTAATGTATTTGATGAGGGACCCTCAAATATTGGTTTGCATGGATGTCATTCATGCATGTATACATACATGTATAGATAACACTTATGTACACATACATGAAAACATATACATATATGTATACATGCATGGATGACATTCATGCAAACCAATATTTGGGAGTCCCTTATCAAATACATTAATGTGTCTTCCATGATCATTTCATTTCAAAAATAAATGGTTTAGACTGAGTTCTGCTGGTTCTGTAGCCTTAATTGGTTCTGAAAATAATTCAACCCTATATATATATATATATATATATATATATATATATATATATATATATATATATATATATATATATATATATATATATATATATATATATATATATATATATATATATATATATATATATATATATATGTATATATATATATATATATATATATATATATATTGTAGAATTAAAATCAGAACCAATTAAGGCTACAGAACCAACAGAACTCAGTCTAAACCATTTATTTTTGAAATGAAATGATCATGGAAGACACATTAATGTATTTAATGAGGGAACCCCAAATATTGGTTTGCATGGATGTCATTCATGCATGTATACGTACATGTATAGATAACACTTATGTATACATACATGAAAACATATACATATATGTATACATGCATGAATGACATCCATGCAAACCAATATTTGGGGATCCCTCATCAAATACATTAATGTGTCTTCCATGATCATTTCATTTCAAAAATCAATGGTTTAGATTGAGTTCTGCTGGTTCTGTAGCCTTAATTGGTTCTGAAACTAATTCAACCCTATATATATATATATATATATATATATATATATATATATATATATATATATATATATATATATATATATATATATATATATATATATATATATATGTATATATATAGGTGTGGAACCACATAAAACTATGTAGTTTTTCGTTTAAACACTTAATTTTACAAAATTCTTCAGTTCCAAACATATTAAAACACTTAGACAATAAAAAGAAACATGAAGCTTGAAATATCACCACAGAAAAATGTAATTAAGATAATTTTGAAGATGGGATTTATATGTGTTTTGATAACCTAGGGCTTGAGTTTAGACATACTTTGATTCAATAATGAGTTTATGTGATGATTTTCAAGTATTTAACCAAAACTACGTGGTTTTTGTATCGTTCCACACCTAAGCTTAAGTGTGTGACAGTCACACATTCACTTTTCCCATATATATATATATATATATATATATATATATATATATATATATATATATATATATATATATATATATATATATATATATATATATATATATATATATATATATATATATATATATATACATACATACATACATACATACATACATACATACATACATTCACTTTTTTTTGCGGATCATAACATTGATCCATTTTATTTTTGTGCATCATTATTATGATCCATATTTTTTTTGGATCATTTTTTTTTTGGATCTTATATGCTGCGATTTTAATGTTTTAAAAAAAAGGTTCTGAAATTTTTTTGTTTTGGATCATTTTTAGAGTTTTTTTTGGAGTCCTCGCAGTCCACACCGGGAAAAAATCTTCACCGGATTCGGACCCTATATATATATATACATATATATATATATATATATATATATATATATATATATATATATATATATATATATATATATATATATATATATATATATATATATAGTGTCCGATTCAGCGCAGATTCGTTTAAAGCTACAGAAGTATTCCTACTTTTAATCTAGGCCATACAAGATATGATCCATGATGTTAATTGAACATGCGCATTCAGAAAGATTAATTATTATTTTAACCGGATATTTTGTGGCTTTTAGAGGTAGTATCGGAAGTTTAAATTTGATCCATATCCCCACTAATTTTAAACAAATATACATTTCCATTCGTGTGCTTAATTTTCGGCGGTTACGATACCAACCACTCCAGATGTATTGGTACTTCCTTTTCAAAATTGAGTAAATTTGTCAACGATATATGAGTAATCTTTTACATTGTACTGACCTTGTGTTGAATTTATAGTGAAATCACGGCAGTTGTATCCCTTCTCTTGTTGTTTTGGTTCGAATTAGGGTTTTTACGGTGTCACACCCCACAAAAAATGAGTTTTACTTCATTTCAAATGTTTTGCGGAAGAACGGAGGTGTAACATTCATGATTACATAGCAAAAATTAAGTAAACAACAACCACGTAAATAACATAATGAAAATAGTTTACCTTCTAAAAATGGAAAGTTTCCAAAAATTGTAGCTACTAAAAATAGTAAGTTTTGTAAATGAAATGATTGTTCATAAACTTAAATGTTCATTCATGGCTCACGACAATCCACTGCTCATATCCTCCAGTTCCCCTATGCACCTAATCACCTGGAAAAACATAAGTAAAAGGGGGTCAACAAATAATGTTGAGTGAATTCACAGGGTTAATGTTGTATGAAAAGTAAAGTGTTTTGCTACTCAAAGTGTTTGTTATAAAAATAAGTTTATGACTGAAAATGTATAAAGTTCAACACTCATACGATATGAGAAATAGATATAAAAAGTAAAGTGTAATTGTAGAAGATCTACAATTACTTGTTTTGTTTATGAAAAAGTGTTGAACAAGTTGTTATGTTTGACATCGCATGAATTGTTATCCCCAATAGGTAGCTAGTCTATTGAGTTAATATACCAACCCCTAAGTCCACAATCAACACTTCAACTCCAGTATGTTATCGTTCTTTTATGGATATACACTCCCGAAAGATGTCTTGGATATACCAAGTAGTGATCAAATAATGTTGGAAGAATGAGTCTCAGCCAATAGTACTATCTGCATATCCATAGTCTAGATCCATTATTTAATGATTGCTTGCAAACCTTAGACCGGTATAATAATTGTTTGTCATGACAACGCTATAATGAAAATGTATAGATGTTGTATAGTCATAGTAAAACAGTAGCATTTGTTTATGTTTTCCACCCCAAAGTTTATAAAACAGTAAAAGTAGTAAAGGGGTCTGTGGACTCACGTGGGCAAAGCTTAGCTCTCGAAAATTCTCAAAGAATCTCTTCAAAGACTCCTAGCGCCTAAACGCAATAAATATTCTAATCAACACTAAGCTAACGCACAGGCGTACTAGCAATAAATTGCATAAGTTTGTTTATGTTTTGTGACATCGTATGAATTTGGGTTATTGGTCCTTAATGGACCGAAATGAAATGAAATGAAATGGGCTTCGAAATGAAATGAAATGGGCTTGGTCTAGGCTTAATGGGCTATATGGGCTTAATGGGCCTAATGGGCTTAATGGGCCTAGATGGGCTAAATGGGCCACTAGGTTGGGCCACTTGGGCCTCATATTGGGCTTAGGTCGGATTAGGTTGGGCCATGGATTGGGCTTGGGCCCAATTAGGTATGGTTTGGGTAAGTAATGGGCCAAAGGTTTGGGCTTTGGTCCAAATGGGCTTGGATACTAATGGGCCGACTAAAGTTTGGCCCGATGGGCTCGGTTAGATCGATTGGGCCAAGTACGGGCCTTGGCCCAATTAAAGTTTTCGGGTTTGGGTCAATTGATTGGGCCGAGTTCAAGCCCCGACCCGAATAGGGTCTTGGTTTAGGGTTCACGGATTCACAAGGGGACCGGGTACAGGCCGATTCTTGGAAAATATAGAATTTGTGCGGAAATATAGAATTCTTGGAAAATATAGAATTTGTGCGGAAATTTGTGCGAAGCATCACAACAACTACAAAATTGTCGGTTCCTTCGGGAAAAGATAGAATTTGTGCGGAAAATATTATGGATTGTTGGTTTTGGAAGGCCGATTCTTGTTTTTCGCCCCAGACAACTTCTCATCTTTTTGCGTCATCACCATTAACTCTTTAGCTATCTTTGTGAAATTCTTGATGAATCTTCTATAATAGCTAGTAAGACCAAGAAATTGTCTAATTTATGCTGGGGTCTTTCGAGCTTCCCATTTCTTAATAGCCTCGATCTTTGCAGTATCAACGTCGATTCCTTCCTTGCTAATGACATGCCCTAGGAATTGTACTTCACGCAATCAAAATTCACACTTTGACGACTTGGCATACAACTTCTCTTTCTCTAACAACTCAAGAATAATTCATAAGTGCTCTTCATGCTCTGCTCTTGTTCGCGAATAGATTAGAATATGATTTTGGAAAGACGATGACGAATTTGTCGAGATATTGGTTGCACACTCTATTCAAGAGATCCTTAAACACAGCAGGCGCACTGGTCATACCACATAGCATAACCAATAATTTGTAATGACCATAGCGAGTTCTGAATGTAGTCTTGGGTAAATCTTCATTACGAATTTTCAACTGGTGATAGCTCGAACGAAGGTCAATCTTGGAGGAGAAACTCGATCCTTGGAGTTGGTCGAATAGATCATCAATACGGGGAAGAGGATAAAGAATTATAATATTAGATTGTTCAATTCACAATAGTCAATGCACATACTCATTGAGCCGTCTTTATTTTTAACGAAAAGGATCAGAGCTCCAAGAATGAAAAACTCGATCGAATGAAACTAGGATCAAGAAGTTCTTGTAACAGAGAAGAAAGTTCTTGCATTTCAGACGGTGCAAGGCGATTAAGAGAACGCGCGATAGGAGCGAATTTTGGAATCAAAACGATGCGGAATTCAACTTGTCACTGAGGTGTCAGTCCAGGAAATTCGCCAGGAAAACGTTAGGAAAATCACGAACGAAAGGAATGTCCTCGATCTTACGATCTTTGGACTGCTTGTCAACGACATGAGCAAGAAAGGCTTGGCATCCTTTATGAAGATATTTTTGTTTCTTTGTTCACCTTGAATTATTAGTGATGCTGTTTTTGTTAAAGGGATTCGAATTTGTTTGTTGTTGCATAATATATCAGCATGGTTTATAGATAACCAATTAATCCCTATGACGATATCGAAACTACCTAGCTCTACAGGCACAAGGTCAATCTCAACATATGATTGTCTAGATTAAGCTAACGACTTTTAAGAAAACATCACTAGACATAATAACTTGCCATCTGCTAATTCAATCTCATAACTAACTGCTATAGGCGATGATTCGATATCTAAGAACCTTTTAAAGTCGGTCGACACAAAACTCAAGTCAGCTCTCGAATCGAATAAAATAGAAGCGAAATGATTGTCGATAATAAATGTATTGGTAGCAGTATTGGGATCTTTGCGAGCTTCTTGAGCACCAATGACGAATGCTCAACCACGAATATTCGGACGATCTTTGTTGTTGTTGGCATTGTGGTTATTGTTACGATTGGCGTTGTTGTTGTTTCTTGAAGCTTTAGGCAATGGTTACGATAGAGTTCTGAGTCACCACACTCGTAACATCCGAGAATTTTGGGAGAAGTATTTAGACGTACACTTTCTGAAATTGTGTTCCCAACAGTCACATCTATAACACTTCTTACGTTGACCATCATGATGCCAATTTCACTTGTTACACTTGGGATTGCTTCCAGCATACGATTTTTCATCAGGGCTCGACTGGTTGTTCTGACTATTGTTACTCTAGTTGGAGGCATCATAGTTCTTGATCTTCTGATACTTGTTCCCTTTGTAGTTTTGCTGATTGTTGTTGTAGTAACGCTTCCCATTGTCGTTACTAGAGGGTTTAGATGATTTGCTAGACACAACCAATTGATCTTTAAACGACCCACTTCTAAAGGCATCATCTATCAGTCTTGTTGCTAGATTTACTTCATCTTCAAGAGTCGTAGGCTGAGCGGAAGTGACATGAGTACGAACGAGATCGTGTACCGGAGATATATCTCCCAGTTCGCGTAAACTCAGGGAAACCATATGAGGGACAAAACGATAAAGAGAATTTAAAGAAATAATTTTTTATAGAGTAGACATAATAGAAACATACAATAGTCGTAGTAGTAGTAGTAGACGTAATAGTAGTAGTAGTAGTAGTAGAAATCGCTAAATAAGGAAATTACTTATTATAGTATGAAACATACTTTCAAACAACAAAATAAGATGATCTTTTTAATTAATAAAATAATACTTTTACTAAAAATGTTTCCTAATGGTTAAGTTTTGAAAAGAATGACACATCCAGCCAAACTAGGTTACAAGAAAATAACTAAGTAAAACTAGTTTTTAAAATAATTAAGAACATAAAATATTTGTATAATGAAAAGTTGAATTAGACGCACGGCGACGACTTGTCGTCTTCTTCTGGTTCATCTTCTACTTCAGAGTCTTCTTCAGGCTCCGACTCTTCTTTTGGTTCTGGTTCTGATTCTGATTCTGATTCTGATACTGGTTCTGATTCTGGTACTGTCTCTTGTCGTCGAGGGGTTCTTGGAGTAAAATTAAGACGCGGCTTCGCAGGCGTAGACACAAATAAAATACTGCCCTCAAACTTACAAAACAAAATTGAACAACTAGAGAATGAGGAATACTTCAAGGCGTAGTAGAACTATGATCAATATCATATTCGGAGTCGGACAAAATATCGATAACACTCGATAACGACATTCTGATAATAAGTCGCAATACTGAAAGAACATAAAATTAGGCACTCAGACGATATGCTAAATATTACTTTAAGGCAATACTAACTAAGGCAATGTTCTAATCTAAGAATAATGAAACTTCCGGATATGAGACTCAGCGTGCCATGAACATTTGTTTTGTAAAAGTTTTATTTTTCCCAAAAATCTTTTGTAGTTATAGACTAGGCTTGCTAATTCACTATAACTTAAGCTCTGATACCATTCTGTCATACCCCGCCAAAAATGAGTTTTACTTCATTTCAAATGTTTTGCAGAAGAACGGAGGTGTAACGTTCATGATTACATAGCAAAAATTAAGTAAACAAAAACCACGTAAATAACATAATGAAAATGGTTTACCTTCTACAAATGGAAAGTTTCCAAAAATAGTAGTTACTAAAAATAGTAAGTTTTGAAAATGAAGTGATTGTTCGTAAACTTAAATGTTCATTCATGGCTCACGACAATCCACTGCTCATATCCTCCAGTTCCCCTGTGCAACTAATCACCTGGAAAAACATAAGTAAAAGGGTGTCAACAAATAATGTTGAGTGAATCCACAGGGTTAATATTGTATGAAAAGTAGAGTGTTTTTCTACCCAAAGTGTTTGTTATAAAAATAAGTTTATGACTGAAAATGTATAAAGTTCAACACTCATATGATATGAGAAATAGATATAAAAAGTAAAGTGTAATTGTGGAAGATCTACAATTACTTGTTTTGTTTATGAAAAAGTGTTGAACAAGTTGTTATGTTTGACATCGCATGAACTGTTATCCCCAACAGGTAAGTAGTCTATTGAGTTAATATACCAACCCCTATGTCTACAATCAACACTTCAACTCCAGTATGTTATCGTTCTTTTATGGATATACACTCCCGAAAGATGTCTTGGATATACCAAGTAGTGATCAAATAATGTTGGCAAACCTTAGTCCGGTCTAGATCCACTAGCTAATGATTGCTGGCAAACCTTAGTCCGGTATAATAATTGTTTGTCATGCCAACGCGATAATGAAATTGTATAGATGTTGTACAGTCATAGTAAAACAGTAGCATTTGTTTATGTTTTCCACCCTAAAGTTTAAAAACAGTAAAAGTAGTAAAGGGGTATGTGGACTCACCTGGGCAAAGCTTAGCTCTCGGAAATTCTCAAAGAATCTCTTCAAAGACTCCTAGCGCCTAAACGTAACAAAAATATTCTAATCAACACTAAGCTAACGCACAGGCGTACTAGAAATAAATTGCATAAATTTGTTTATGTTTTGTGACATCGTATGAATTTGGGTTATTGGGCCTTAATGGACCGAAATGAAATGAAATGAAATGGGCTTCGAAATGAAATGAAATGGGCTTCGAAATGAAATATAATGGGCTTGGTCTAGGCTTAATGGGCCTATATGGGCTAAATGGGCCTAACGGGCTTAATGGGCCTAGATGGGCTAAATGGGCTACTAGGTTGGGCCACTTGGGCCTCATATTGGGCTTAGGTCTGATTAGGTTGGGTATGGATTGGGCTTGGGCCCAATTAGGTTTGGTTTGGGTAAGTAATGGGCCAAAGGTTTGGGCTTTGGTCCAAATGGGCTTGGATACTAATGGGTCGACTAAAGTTTGGCCCGATGGGCTCGGTTAGATCGATTGCGCCAAGTACGGGCCTTGGCCCGATTAAAGTTCTCGGGTTTGGGTCAATTGATTGTGCCGAGTACAAGCCTCGACCCGAATAGGGTTCTTGGTTTAGGGTTCACGGATTCATAAGGGGACCAGGTACAGGCCCCGTCCCGAATAGATCACGGTTCAAAACAGCAAACAAGTTCGGGTCCAGAGGTTAAACGGGTCAATGAAAGTCAAACGGGTCACTAGGGTTTGCCCTAATTTCGGCTAGCTAGGGGTTTGGTCTAGGGTTTTGTTTAGTGGTTTCGGTTTCACAATCGGGTTGTCACCGGCTACCGGCGCCGGTGACTCAAGTCAATGGTTCAAGTCACAATACACAATCTAAGGTTTAGGGTTTAGGTAATACTTGAGATCTAGGGTTTAAGTAGATTAACAAAACAAAGTAAGGGTTTTCTAGTGTTTTTGGTCACAACAATGAATAAGAGCTAAGGTTTAAGGTTTTTGACAAAACGAATAACGAATCAATGAACAAAGGAACTGGGTTCAAGGATTGTGTAATCACCGAGACCACATGGCCTTTGGCCTTGGTCTCGGGTCGGTCGAGTATGAGTGAAACACCAAACGAAACAACAAAACAAGGTGAGAGATGATACCTTACTAATGCTCGGGATCGAATAGGCTTGTGATTGGCCGAAGTAGTGAATTCGGTGGTGATGGGGGCGGGGCTGCTTTGGACGAAAATTATCAAAGGGGAAAATAGGTTTTAGGGTTGGCCAAGATTTATGCATTTATAGTGTAGAAACTAGGGTTTTTGAATTGGTATCGGATAAGGATTCACAAGAGATAAGGCTCATATTAAATTTCGAGATAATGATAATATTTAAAAATTCAAAAGTGTGATAACTCCCTAGAAGGAAGCTTGGACGAAATTATAAGGAGGAGGGGCTAGGTTTCGGCCACAATGTGGTCGGGCAACACTATGATGTGTCGGTTTTGGAATAAAATTCGTTACGAGTCACATTTGGTTAATTATTTTGATTTATTGATTAAATATTTATTAAATATCAATGATAGAAATGTTTTTGAGAAATGAAGTCACCACAAATGAAATAAAATGTTGTGTTGACTAAAATAGTCAAACACTGATGTATGGTGAAATGTTAAATGTTTAGTGAACTAGTCATGTGTTTGGATGCCAAAAAGTAGAAATGAAACGAAATGAGGAAAGTTACTAAAAACTAGAAACTTCCTCAATAAAAAAATGATATGAAATGAGTAAAGTTTCTAAAAATAGAAACTTTCTAAAATTAGAAATAATAGGAAATGAGAAAAGTTTGTAAAAATAGAAACTTTTTAAAATTAGAAATGATATGAAATGAGAAAGTTTCTAAAAATAGAAACTTTCTAAATATAGAAAGTAAGAAATGAAATATAGTAACATACCCAAAATGTCGAGTTGTCACACGGGGTGGTCAGAAAAGGAACATGAAGTGAAATTCAAGCATCGATAGTGATGTCTGGTTAGTAGTATATTAGTATTATAATTTTATTCAACGATTTTGATAATTTGGTTAGGGTTTTCTTCCAAATTGAGTATCAGATATATATTTTTCGAAGTACATTTTCAATTTCTTTCACATTTTTAGCTATTGTTCTATTAAATTAGTGTGTAATCGAGTTTTTAATCGTTGATTTGCTGCATTATTTCTCAACGTTGTGTAGTGTTTGTCAACTCCCATGTATTATTCGACATTACTGCATTGCAAAATCAGCATCTAATCGTCTTTCTTGTAGCCGATTTTTTATATTATTTCATACTTTTCTGGTTTTTTTTTCCAGAGCAATTAATGTATACCTTTGCATGTTCAATAATATACGTGTATTTGGTTCATTGTGATTCAAGCATGTTATGTTATATGTTACAGTATTATTTTGTGATTGAATCTTGTTATGTTGTGTTATGTTGTGTTATGTTTGAATCTTGTTAATCTTGTTATGTTGTGTTATGTACATGCATACATCAGATGTACATTCATGAAATGTTAACAATAGTTCTACTTATCGGGATGTGTATTCTACATTTATTGTGTTATGTTATGTTTGCAGGTGTTCGGATAAGCGGTAGGAAGAAGGCGAGATCACTTAATTACAATGAAAGTCGGAGGCCTAAACCGATTGTCGTAGTCATGTCGCAAAACATTCAATGTCAGCATCATCCAATGTATACGTAATGTGATTCATTCAATGTTAGAACAATCTCGAAAACATCAAATGTTTCATAATTTTTCTGTTTTATTTACATGTAAAATAATATGACATCCATTGTCTTACTCATTTGATTCACAATCCATATTTCTACATTCATGTCGTACACAATTACTGTTTAGAATTTTTAACATACACATTTAACGACTATACATTGCATGTTTCGTATAGATCTTTACAATACAGTATCACTAATGTACAAACATAAATTCACAAGTTAAACATTTGATGTTAAAATGAAATTTCAATTGATTACGTGATAATGCAAAAAAAAAATAAAAAAAAACACACTTCCCATATATTTAGGGAACCAACGCACAAATATATCGTTACCATATATAACCGGTTTTTGTTATTTGACTAAACTACCCTTTTCTACTAATAATAATAAATATATAATAATTAATATTTGCTGCAATCTGATTGGTCCTCACATGGCTATGTAGTTCTGCACCTTTAAACTCTTTTCCCGGTGAGAACTGCAAGGACTCCAAAGAAAACTCTAAAAATGATCCAAAACAAACTTTTTCAAAAAAATTCATTTTTAAACATTAAAATTACAGCATATAAGATCCAAAAAAAAATAAAAAATTTCAAAAAAAAATGATCCAAAAAAAAAAATATGGATCATAATAATGATCCACAAAAAAATATGGATCGTTGTTATGATCCGCAAAAAAAAGTGAATCATAATCTTTTTTTCAAATTTTTTTTAGTCAAATGTAATAATAATCATGGGGAGTTAGATATATTTTTTTCGGAATTTTTTGGAATGTTTTTGAGGTGTTCTCGCGAGTCCTCACTGTTTTTTGAGTCCTCACAGGATCCCGCTTATATATATATATATATATATATATATATATATATATATATATATATATATATATATATATATATATATATGTGTGTGTGTGTGTGTGTGTGTGTGTGTGTGTGTGTGAGTGTGTGCATGAAGGATTTATGTGCCCAGTTAGTCAACCTATGATGATACATCCATGCCTACGAAACACTTAAGGGTCACACCGGTGAGTGCATGTAATACGAGCAAGATAATCAATGATACTACGAAGAGGAATGCTTCATAATAGTCATTATGAATCAGTTAAAGTATTAAGTTAAGTTTAACTTATTACTAAATTAGTTTAACTAACTAATTAATACAAGTGCTTGTACATTTACTAGTTGAGTAAATATACAATGTGTTAATTAAAGATTATCCTTGATATGATTTAAAGCTATTAAATCATATAGTAATTGGATATCATTGTTGTATAAATTATATAAAGGTTATTATATAATTAATTATTAAAAGTATAAATACAAGTATATATAATTCGTGTATATGGGTACCGAATTATTAGTGTATTAGTACTAGACATTTAATAGTTAAGTGCAACAATTATAAACTTGTTAAACTATAAGGGATGAAGTGTTAAAAGAAAGTTTAGTTAAATATCTAATATTAATTAAACTAGAGGGTTCTAAGCGCAACTTATTTGTATATAAATAAGAGGCTTAGGGTAACCCTAAACACTCTTACACCTTGAAGCCAAAAATCCCTTGCCTCTCTCTCTCAATTTCGGCCGAACACACAAGAACCCAAGTTTGGTGTTCTTCGTTCTTCGTGTTCTTCAAGTTTTGAAGAACAAGTTCATTGCTTAGATCAACTAGAAGATCGCTCGATTTGTTCATCATCAGTGGACTAATCTTAAGCAAACAACAAGGTATGTTTTGGGAAACATCTTTCTCCCTTCTCCCCTCTTGGACGAATTCGACCAAAGAACCCTAGGGTTCTTTGGTGGTTGATGGTCGAACTAACCACACAAGCAATGTGTGTGTTCGAGTTCTTTGTACAAGGTTTCTTTCTTGTTAATCAAGTTAGATTTCCAACATCCCAATCCTTCAGGGTTTAAGGATTGGGTTTAATCCCACTTCCGCTTTTAGGGATTAAATCAGCTAGTTGGTTTAACCGGTCAAGAACAAGTTCATGTTCTTGGTCAGCAAGGTTCGAACCAAGCATGATAGGGGGTCGGTCTTATGGGTCGATCGAGTACAATGAAACCCTACAAGGTAAGATCAAACACATGTGCTTCAATACTGATATATCAAATGCAAACGAAATCTTGCTAATCCATGGTGATTTGATAGTATTTGAAGAATTAAGTGTGTGAAAGAGTGTGTGTTCTTGGTGTGAAAGTTGAGGGAGAAAGATGGAGGGAAGGATTGCTTTGAAATGTAAATCTATTAAGAGTGTGTAAAGCTTACAATTAGTGAGTGAAGGTTTTCCTTAAATACCTAGCTCACTAATCATCATGATTAACGCTAAAGACTAGATTAACACTATTACAATATGACCCAACTAGTCCCCTAACTATTGAATACAATACAAATGACCCTAACAATCTCCCCCTTTGTATCAATGGTTTGGATTAGCCTGTTCTTGAAATCTTCTTCTCTAGCAAAGTCTGAAACTGAATTATCCGTTGAGTAGTTTGTATGTAGTATCAGCTTCAGCTTTTAAAGATCAGTGAAAAACTAATACTTTTAATTGGCTTTTCAACCAATATGAAGTATCTCAGAAGATTTCATGAATTCTTGACTTATTATGTCTTTATCATTATCCAATCTCCCTCTTTTTGAGCTTAAGAACCTCATCCATGTCTTCCTTTCAAGGAACTTATATTTTTATCGTTGAGTTTGTTGGTGTAAGAAATGTCTAAAACTGATATATTAAAGATTTAAATGTTCTAGAAATGAAAACATCAGTTAGATAAGGATTTGACTGAGATGTTGTAGTAGAGGTTTTTGTGAGGATAGGATAATGATGATTTTGAATGTTTTGACAGTTAACGTTTTGGATGTGTGTGTGTAAATTTTGGTAAGAAAGATTTGTATCGGTTAAATTTTGAATTGACATGTGTATGGTTTGTATGTAGGAAAGAATGATATGTACATTTAAGATTTGGATGAATGTGGATAATTTGTATTCAGTATGTACCAACAGATTAGAACAGTTAAGATTTTGACTGGATATGGTTGTTATGGAATTTGGAAAGAATGATTTAAACGATTAAATTTCGGATGGAAATGGATGTGAATTTGTGGTTTGACATTTCTGTGAATGTCTCGGTTTCCTCTTTTTCACAAATGTAAATCGACGAAAATGTAGACCCATAGATAGAGTTGTTTTGTAGCGGAAGTCTTTTGTTGAAGTTGTGGCTTTGTCGATTTGTGATTATTGATAATTGTTGTTAGGGTAAAATGTTGATGAAGTTTACGCTCCCCCTCAAACAAATAATTATTTCTAAACTGATCTTTGGTTTCTTGTTTACTCCCCCTTAACCGGTGCATATGTCTTTTAATGCGAAGTAAACTGAGCTTAATATATTTTCCCCTAATAAGAACTTCTGTAGTATTTTCTCCCCCTCATGATGAACAAGATTTATCGGAATCATCATGTAAAATTTGAAGTTCTTCGAGTTGGAAATATAAATAATCTTCGAAGCTCGAGGATAAAAATGTGTTGAATAATGATATATTCATTTTTTGAATGAATCAGTATATAACACATTTCATCAGATAAACAAGATAGTTGTTGATGATGAAGAAATACGATCAAATCTTTTATCGTTTAATCTCAATGACCGTTGCAGATGACATAAAAGAACAGTCTCGTGTTTATCATCTGATATCCCGACTGTTGTTGATAACGTTGGAGTAAAGTCATCAAAAATGTACATGGAATCAAACAGGGTAAACCAGGATCACATAGATTTCCCGCTAGCACATCAGTTACAAAAACTGTGTGACCTACGTTCAGTGTTGGCTTTGATGTTAGCACTGGTAGGATTTCCATTCAATCATCGTGGAATACCAAAAATTTTGGTATCACTATGAATGTTCCGGCTATATCACAAAGATAAGCTTGGTATTTTTCATGTGTCCTAAAAGTGTATTTCGGTTCTAGACTCAATTTGTGGACAAATGAAGGCGAGGACTGGAGAGACTTGTCCTCTTGTTCAATATCAACAATCTCCAAGTGAGATGTCGATAGCATATGAGCTAGTCTCCGTGAAAATGAAACAACTACTTGTTAAGTAATACTTGAGTAGCTGGGGGGTTGTGCATTGCATCACTGGGTCCATGATGTCTTTTTCAATATCAGAGAGCAACACATGCAATCTGATAGAGACGTGGCAACCCGGATTTTAATTGGTTTGGAAAGGGTTTTTTCGTTTTCTTTAACCTTGTCACGCCCTCCTCACTCAAGCTTACTTTATCAATTTTCGACTACACCCTCATTTCATTTTGTTAAGGCAAAAAGCCTTGCCCCTTTGGATCTTGAGATAACAAAAACAACCTAGACTAGCTTTGATTAATATGTAGAATAATATAGCTAAGTCTAGGTCTGATACTGAGTGATCAGTATTGGAACTCAGTATCAGTACTCAGTATCAGATAGTGATACTGAGTACAAGGACTGAGTAGAAGGACTGAGTTACTTTTTGTAACGGACTAAGATCAATTCCCTTGATCTTAGTCATTTTCCTAGTTTAGTCCTTCGGTTACTCCTTTGCCCATTATGTAAGATCTCTATATCATTATAAATAGAGATCATCTTGCAAAGGAGAACTCACCAATTCACTTTACATTTTCATATCCTTTGTAATTGATTAGTGGTCTTGTTATTCCGCAACAAGCCACACTTAGTGGAATTATACATTTGACTCATATCTTGTTCTTTTACAATATTTGTCTTAAGTGATATAATTAACCAATCAATTAACCAACTAAACCAGGGTGTTGTGACCTAACAACTGGTATCAGAGCAGGCTAAATAAACTCTTATTTAGTCGATCTATAACCCTGGCAGCCATTCCCTACATCTATCCCTCCAACACTCAAAAATCTAAAATGTCTACTATTGTTGCACCAATTATGTCTGGAAAGGGAGTACCCATCTTTGATGGAAAAGACTTTCATCAATGGAAGCTTAAAGCTCAGTGGTATCTTGAATCTATTCACCATGAGATGCTCACTGTGCTATATGATGGCCCCATCATTCCACAAACGGTGGAACCTGTTGCTGCTACTGAAGATGCTCCTGAGAGCATAAGAACTGTACCTAAACTAAAGCACAACTGGACTGATACTGACCGTCAGCTGTATGCTTTAGACTCCAGAGCTAAAGGGGTGATTGGTAATGCTGTTACCAAAGAGATACTTAATGCAATTATGAAATTGCCAACAGCAAAGGCTATGTGGGATAGCCTATCTGTCACCTATGAAGGCACAGCAAAGGTAAAGTTGCAAAGAAAAAGCAACATGAGAAGGAAATATGAAAACTTCTTCTCAACTCCTAATGAAGACATCACCACTCTCTATAACAGGTTCAATACTGTTATCCATGATTTAATCAGTGTAGGCATTGTGAAAGAGGAAGGAGAGCTTGTTCAAAAGTTCCTGGATAATCTTCCTCAACAATTTCTTGACATGACAAACTCTGTCAATGCTGCTAACAACATTGAGTCATACACTTTTCAAACTTTGTATGGTCTAATGTTGAATCATGAGGAGAATAATACTGCAAGACTGATCAACTGGAAGAAAACTGACAAGTCTTCCACTGGCATGGCTCTAGTTGTGCAACAGGCCTATACTGTGACTGAGCCAGATGAACCAGAAGTTGATCTTGCTGATGCTGAGGCAGAAAAGCTTGAAACCCAAATGGCTCTTATGTCTATGAAGCTGGATCAGTTAAAGAAGAAGAGGCTTGGTGTTAGCTCTTCTAATACTGACCCAAGATCAGGTCTTTGCTATAGGTGTGGAAAGCCTGGACACATTGCTGCAAATTGTCATACCAAGTCTTCTGAGACTGACCAAAATGACAAAATTGCATACCGAGCAAAGAGGTATAGAGACACGTATGTCAAACTGAAGAACTGGAGCAAGGGCAAGAGGGCAGAAGGGAATGGAGCATCTCATCAATCACTTTACTCAGAAGCCTGGATGGATGAGGACTTAAGTGATGATGAGGAAGAGATTGAAAATAAAGCCTTTATGGCTTTCACTGAAGATGATTTGAAAAGCTCGTTTGAAAAAGATATCAAAGAGGCTGAGAGGATGAGTGTTCATACTGATTGGGATTCCACTCAGTTGTACAAGGTAAGTTCCTTTCAAACTTATTCAGTGAATGAAAAAACTAAGATTTTTGAGTATATGATTGTTGATCTTAAAACTTCTGTACAAAAACAAAAAGCTTTAAAATTAACAATTCAAGAACTTGAAAGGGTAAATAATGAAAACTTAGATAAACTAGCAAAGTATAAAGATTTAGAATTAAACTTTTCAGATTTAAAAGACATTAACCAAAGATTAGCTGATAAAGCTCATTTACACAAACTTGAAAAAGAGAAATTTGAAAAACAGTGTAAATCTTGGGGAAATGCTTTAATACAATTAAATAAATGTTTAAATCAACAATTCCCAGAAAATGTGAGGGCTGCACTTGGTGTTGATCCTCAATTTAAAAATAGGAACAATTTTGCTGATTTATTTGAAGAGTTTTCTACTATGAACCCTATTAATTTTGTAAAAGCTAAAACTTTATGTGAAGTTGGATATCAAACTGAGTCAGATGATGAGGAAAATGAAATTTTAGAAAAACCTATTGGTCCCTCCATCTGCTCAAAGTGCTATACTGAGCTACAAGAACCCAGTATTGAATTTTCTAAAAAGAAATTTCTGATACTGAGCTCCCAATAGATCAGTATGACACTTCTGCTGTTCCACCTTTTGAATTATTATTTAATACAACAACTTTTGAATTATATAAAGATAATAAGACAACTTCTATCTCCAATGTTTCATCTAATACAGAAGTTGCAGGAACAGAAACATCATATACTGAGAAATCTAAAGAACCTGTTAAAGTTGTTTCTTCAAAACATGATAAACAAAAAACAACTTCAACCTGGTCCTTAGTTGGCAGAGACAAGAAGTCTACCACTAATAATATTAGAAAGACTTCTCTGCCAAATAAAAAGAAGCAATCAGATCCACCACCCTTTAAACCAGTAAAACAAAATGTTAAAACACCTATTAAAAATGACAAAAATAATATTTTAAAAACACTTGGTGATCAGGTAAAATCTTTAAGTAAACAATTTGCAAAACTTGTTCATACTGATCTACCAAAAATGCAACATTTTTCTAAAATACCTTATGAAAATATGTTTAGAAATAGACCTAGAAAATGTTATAGGTGTCATCATACTGGTCATAAGGGAGATGAATGCTGGACTGATCTCTCAAGTCCAAGGTACTCAGTACCAAAGAAAAGGAGAGAAACTAAGTCAGTATCACCAAAGAAAACTTCTAAAGTTTCCCCTGAAGTGATACTGACCTCTCCAAACAAAGAGATCAGATCAAAATCTGTTTATCCCACGAAAGGTCCCATTCAAAAATGGGTTCCTAAAAGGAACTAATTATTATTGTGTGTCTTGTGTAGGGTGACAGAAAGTGGTACTTAGATAGTGGATGCTCAAGACACATGACTGGCAGTATGGAATACCTTCTAAATTATACTCCAGAGAAGGGTCCTCCTGTTAAGTTTGGAGATGACTCGGTGGGAAAGACAAGAGGTTATGGTGTGATCAAGGCAGGCAACATAACTTTTAAAAGAGTTGCCTATGTAGAGGGTCTTAAACACAATCTGCTCAGTATCAGCCAGATGTGTGATGATGACAATGAAGCTCGATTCAGGAAGGTTGCAGGAATCATCTACAATGATAAAGGGCAGCATGTACTCATTGCTAGAAGAGAAAAAGATGTATATGTGGTCAACCTATCTGAAATAGACCCAACTATTCGAGTATGCTTGCTTTCTAAAGTCAAGCCAGAATTGCATTGGCTATGGCACAAGAAACTCTCTCACATCAACTTTAGAAATATCAACGAGCTCAGTATGAAGAAACTGGTGAGAGGGTTACCCACTATTACTTATTCAAAAGATAAGTTATGCTCAGCATGTGAAATGGGCAAGCAGAAGAAGAGTTCATTCAAGTCTAAAGTCAATCATTCCATTAATGAACCTCTTACTACGATACATATGGATCTTTTTGGCCCCATCAGCACACCATCTTTGGCCAAAAAGATCTATACTCTAGTCTTGGTTGATGAATTTTCAAGATATACTTGGGTCATCTTTCTCAAGACTAAGTCAGATGCAACAACAGAAATCATTGCCTTTATAAAAAGAGAGGAACTTCAAAAAGGCAACAAGGTCAAGCAACTTAGAAGTGACCATGGTACTGAGTTTAAGAACTCAGTATTAGCCGATTTCTGTGAAGAAAAAGGAATCATTCAAAACTTCTCTGCAGCCTACACACCACAACAAAATGGTGTTGTAGAAAGAAAGAATAGAACACTGATTGAAGCTGCAAGAACTTTATTATGCCATGCTGGACTGGCACTGAGTTTCTGGGCTGAAGCTGTAAACTGTGCAAACTTCACTCAGAATAGAGCCACTATCGTCCAAAGACATCTGAAGACTCCATATGAGTTATACAATGGCAAGATTCCTAATGTGGAATACTTCCACATCTTTGGGAGTAAATGCTTTGTACTCAGTACAAAACAAAATCTCAACAAATTTGCTCCCAAAGCAAATGAAGGTGTGTTCATGGGCTACTCTCCACACTCTAAAGCTTTCAGAGTGTATATCATCTCAACCAAGATGATTGTAGAATCCATTCATGTCACATTCAATGAAGATCAGAATGAGCATTCTACCCCAGCAAGTGAAGACATAAGTGGCATAGATATTCTATGCAATCCAGAACACTCCATTGCTGAACAGCCCAAGTTTCATCCACACTTTATTCCCAATAAGTTTAATGAAACTGATCAAGTTCAAACTCAGTATCACTCAACTGCTACTAATACTGAGGTTCCCATAACAGAGGACCTCCATACTGAGTTTCCAACTAATGAGCTGAACCACTCTACCTATGAAGAAGGTGAAACATCCAACACTTCACAAGAATCCACATCAACTCTGCAAAATGAAGATGAACAGCAACCTGCGCTGTCTAATACTGACCAGAATTCCACTCAGTATCAGACACAAGACACACCAAATCAACAAGATATTGTTGATCCTATTTCAAATGCTCCCTTAGGAAACAATTTAAGGGAACACAGAGACCATCCACACTCAAACATTATTGGTCCTATTGAAGAAGGTGTCCAAACAAGAAGAAAATTAGAATTTCCAACCCAAGCAACTGCAAATTTTTGTTTCTTCTCAAGTTTCTTATCTACCATTGAACCAAAGAAAGCTGATGAAGCTTTATTAGATGAAGATTGGGTAGAGGCTATGCAAGAAGAGCTCACAGAGTTTGAGAGAAACAAAGTTTGGAACTTAGTACCACCTCCTTCTGGCAAAACGATTATTGGTACTAAGTGGGTGTTCAGAAACAAGATGGACAAGGATGGTGTTGTCATCAGAAACAAAGCAAGGTTAGTTGCTCAAGGTTACAGGCAAGAAGAAGGCATTGACTATGATGAAACTTTTGCACCAGTTGCAAGAATTGAAGCTATTAGGTTGTATCTTGCATACGCAGCCTTTAAGAATTTCAAAGTTTATCAGATGGATGTCAAAAGTGCTTTTCTAAATGGAAAACTACAAGAAGAAGTTTATGTTAAACAACCTCCAGGTTTTGCTGATCCTAAATTTCCTAATTATGTTTTCAAGCTTGATAAAGCTCTATATGGGCTCAAACAAGCTCCAAGAGCCTGGTATGACACCCTGTCTGAGTACCTTATTGAAAATAAATTTACAAGAGGTAAAATTGATAAAACATTATTTTCAAAACGGAAAGGTTCTGACATCTTACTCATTCAGATATATGTAGATGATATTATCTTTGGCTCCACTGACAAGTCAATGTGTGACTGGTTTGCTAAGATAATGTGAACTCAGTATCAGAAGAGTATGATGGGAGAACTTACTTACTTTCTTGGTTTACAAGTTGAACAAAAGCCTGATGGCACTTTTATAAATCAAAGTAAGTATGTGCATGATATGTTAAAGAAATACAAATTTGAAAATTTATCTTCCATGCACACTCCTATGGGTACTCATGATAAGATAAGTAAGGATGAAACTGGTAAACCAGTATGTCAATCCACATACCGAGGTATGATTGGTTCCTTACTTTACTTAACTGCTAGCAGGCCTGATATCATGTTTGCAACATGTTTGTGTGCTCGGTATCAGGCTGATCCTAAAGAATCACACATGAAAGCAGTTAAGCGCATCTTTAGATATCTTACAGGTACTCCTAACCTGGGTCTTTGGTATCCCAAAGACTCAAACTTTGACCTTGAAGGGTACACAGATGCAGATTTTGCAGGTTGTAGATTGGACAGAAAGAGCACAAGTGGAGGATGTCAATTCCTAGGTTGAAGACTAGTTGGTTTGTCATCCAAGAAGCAAAATTCAGTAGCAACTTCCACAGCAGAAGCAGAATATGTTGCTGCAGGAAGTTGTTGTGCTCAATTATTATGGATGCAGTATCAACTCTTAGACTATGGGTTCAAATTTCATAAGACTCCCATTCATTGTGATAACAAGAGTGCTATTGCTATCACAGAGAACCCAGTCTATCACTCCAAAACCAAGCATATTGATATCAGACACCACTTTATTCGAGATAATGTGGAAAAAGGTAAGGTTGAGGTTGATTATGTACCAACAGATGAACAATTGGCCGATGTGTTTACTAAACCTCTCCCTGAGGAAAGGTTTATGTATTTACTAGGGCAATTAGGTATGTTGAATCCTTAATCTTTCTTAATTTTCTTTAAAACTGAACCCTCAGTATCACTCCTGTTGATACTGACCACTCAGTATCACTAGTCTGTTATCATAAAAATTTAAATTTTTTTTTTATTAATTTCAAGAGTAAATTAATTGTTTTTACATTTTTTAATTTTTTTTCTTAAATTAATTTTTCTTTTACTCAGTATTGGGGTATTACGGCGCTCACACCGAGCTTAATTCTCATACTGCTCAACGGTAACCTTTCTTAATAGGAAAGTTACCGTTGTCACAGGATAAGGCAGTCAAATCAGCCGTTTTTACTTCCCAATACCTTAATTATCTTCAATCTTCTATAAATAACCATTTATTTTTACTTCAAATATTTTTCAACAGTTATTTCTTTCTTTCATTTTCAATTCTCTCTGCGATTAACGATTTCACTTTCTATTAGCAAGCAAATACTCTCAAATCAAAATCACAGATGGCGAATTACACTTTCGTTGCTCCAGAAGTTGAATCGGAAATCAAATTCCGAAATGATGAAGTACCCAGGTTTGCGAGGAACAACATCACAGCAAATTTCACTATTCCTCAAGCATGGGTATGCCAAGAATTCACAAACATTGTGACCTTTATGAAGCATTGCCCAATTGCTCGTGCACTGACCTTATCTCCTCGCACAATTTACCCAGAAATGTTATGCGAGTTTTGGTACTCTGCCACACTCGATTCTCCAGATATGATTGCTGGATGGGTAATTAGGGATCAAAGAAGAGCATTTGTTTCTACTGCCATCATTCGTGAAACACTGAGGCTTCCAGCACAAGCTCAGTATGACCCATTCGTTGATAGATCAGAGGCACGCTCAGTATTGCCATTTTTGGGTCGAAGAGGAACAACAGGAATCATCAAAAGAAACGAATTTGGTCCGATGTGGGGTATTCTCATTACAACAATAATTCCGTGCATGACTCACAAGACGGGTGCTTTGGACCAAATAAATGAATTTGGGATGCAAATAGTACATGCTCTGTACTATGTAAGAAATATTGATTATGCTCGGCTCATTTTCAATGAATTAGCTACTTTGGTTCGGGCTAACACAAAGGAATGTAATGTGCCTTTCTGCAGATTTTTATCACTCATCTTTCAACACTCAATGCCCACACATACTTATGATGAGTTTCACAGTCCAAGGGTTGATCTTCCTCCTCTTAGTGAGAAGATCTTCTTTTACAGGCCAAGACAAGGAGAGCCTCTACTGAGCCCTTATATGTGGGCCATTGTTCAAGAACACATAAATGATGAAGAAGACATGTCTGCTACTGAGTCAGACAATGATGATGATGATGATAATAGTGGTAATGGAGCACAGGCTGGTCAAGATGTTGAGATGCAGGATGTTCCACAAGTTCAAGAACCGACTCAACAACATATCTCTCCACCTGCACAAGATCCTGATGCTCCTCATATTGAAACAGTTTTTGATACTGAGTCCTCCGAAGACACACCACTGGTCCTTCAAAGAAGAAGAAGAAATCTTTCCCCTATCATTATGGGAAACTTATCATCTGAGGAGGTGCAGCCTGCAAATGTTCCATCATTAACTGCATCTCTTCAAGCCCAAAGCCTAGTTGCAGCCACCGCTGACCTTCCAGGTCCAGAACTAGTTTCACCTGCTCAACCAATTGAGAAACCTCATGTTCCTCTTGATGTGGAGATTCAATATGAGCAAACTACACTGGAAGGTGCTCAGCAAGAAAGACAAGTCGGTATTGAAGATGTTGGTGCTGCACATCAACAAACACATGATCCTGCACCGACCTCTGCAGATGCTAGAAGGGAATCTGACAGAGTCTCAGGTATGAATTTCTAAAAAGCCTTTAAACTTCTACATAAATATATAATTCATTCCCAAATAGAGACTAAGTATTGGCCAGTACCAACTCAATACTGACCAAAGTCTCAAACGATCTTTCAAATATATATCCTTTTATGGCCAACATAGCTAGCCCACTGCTGCTATGAAAAATTCATATACTGAGCACTTTCAATTGATCATTGTCAGTCTACAGTTGTCTCAACATTTAAAGAGACAATGGTGGTTGATGTCACACTGACACCCACTGGTGCTGCTTGAATCATGTCCAACTTATTTTTGAGTTGGATAGCATGATTCAAGAAATGATCACAAAGCCTTAAGCCACAAAATCCAAAAATTTTCCATGGGGTTTAGCCACATTTCTGTTATCACTCTAATACCGAGTGATAAACATTGAAAATAACAAGAAGCACATCCCAGGCTTCGAATACCCAAACCCAAACCTTTTAGTAAATGTGACTTATCCTATACTGAGCTACTTAAATTTACACACTCACTTTTACTAAAATCTTCTTACACATGCTATGCACAAGTCCACAATATTTCATCATAAACCAGATGAAATACAGACTTCACAAATTCTGTTTATATGATTATAGAATTAAACAACACCATAATTCTATTTGATAAACCTCTCTTTCTAACCAGTTTTATATTTTTTGTTTCTTTATCACCATCTGTGCAGGGCATTCAGGCATCACATGCTGCACGAGATCAAGTGACTCTGCAAGCAATCATGCAGAATATTCTGGTCATTCAACACACTCAGAATACAATTTTGGCCAGAATGGTCACTATGAGTAGGGACATTGACTCCATCAAACAGTCAGTCTCACTACTCCAACAACAACATAAGCCTCCATCTCCTCCACCATCCTCACATGGTGGACATAATGAAGAAGGAGAAGGCGATGATGATCCTGATGCTGCGACTGAGCCCATGCCATCCCCTACCATTGAAGCACAACAAGGGGACATGGGTGGTGATACTGATCCTCTTCCCTCCTCATCAAATGATAACAAAAAGGGGGAGAACAGACAAAGAGATACTGAGGTTGATAAACCTGAGCCATCTGCTCAGGGGGAGAAAAGACAAAGATTGAATGAAGACCAACCTCCATAACAAGAACAACAACAACAACAACATCAGCAGAGTCCTCATACTGAATCACTTCGCTTTCAGTATGAGAGAAGAAGACAAAGAAGTAGGTCAGTACCACACTTTGAAGACCCACTTGAGCCATCTGCTCAGGGGGAGACTCACACTGACCAACCTCAGCAAGTTGCTACTGAGCAAAACAACTTGCAAATTGTGGTCTACAGGCCTTTCATCTGGCCTATTGCTGATGATGAAGATGAAGAACCATATTTAGTAAACTATGCACTAAATCTGGTAGAACAAGAAAGTTCTTCATCATCATCCTCGGATGATGAAGAACCAGAAAATCTGGTGATTAGAAGAAGGAGTTCCTTATCAAGAAGACCTATCAATGTTGTTCTCACTTCTTCTGAATCAAGTGAGGAATCTGCTCCGTTGGTAACAAGACAAAGAAGACCTGTTCATACAAGGGACAGTGATACCGAGCAGTCTCCAAGACTGACTCCTCAACAACTCTGGGCAGAACAAGAAAGATTTTTATATGAGCAAGAGTTGGGAGTCAAAGCTGAACCAGAATCTGACCCAGATACTGATACTCCTGGTCCTTCCCATAGAATTTCAAGAAAGGGTCCAGACCATATTCAACATTAACGGAATATGGTTGCTGCCAGGAGTCCGTATAAGGAAAAAAGAAGGGAGCTCTTGAAGACCAAAACATTTCCAAATGTAAGGGGGATACATTGGTTAAACCTGGATGTCAACAAAGTAAAAGTGAAGCTCAAAGAAGGAAGAATCACTATCACTTGTACTGGCTTAACTAGTCCTCCCGTGAAGTTATTTATTCATGATATTCAAAGAATTGGTCTTCAAGACTGGGTGAGGATCACAAGACTGATCAAAGAGCTTCCAAAGAAATCAACATATGATCAAATAGTCTTGGATGAGATCTGTGCAGTCTCTGCAGTATGTTATGAGAAGGGCTTGCTCCATGAGATTGAGTAAAGAACGCTCAGTGTGATGACTGAAGCTTATTCAAACAACAGACCAGAATGCCTTCATACATACAAGTTTCTTAGAAAGTACCCTCTTCCTCCTAACCTTGTTTTTCAGGATCAAAAGAGTGTCATATATCCAACTTCTGGATATATGTATACTGACTCAGAGGATAGAGAGTGCTTCATTTCTGAAGAAGATCTACCAAGAGCCCAAATCAGTCACCTTGTTGGACTGAAATGGATGATCACCAAGAAAGAAGACTCTTGGTTCAGAAAGAAGATTGTTGCAGTTCTTAATTGTATAAAGGATGAACTCAAGAGCAGAGAAGAGTTTGTGCACATCAAACAAGAAGTCTTCTATGAGAATGAAGCCATCAACAACAGATAAAGATGAAGATTTTGCTACTTATGCTGTTGTAGTATTTTTTTTTTGTAGTTGTTTTGTTATCATTAGATAGGGGAGATTGTTAAGGCAAAAAGCCTTGCCCCTTTGGATCTTAAGATAACAAAAACAACCTAGACTAGCTTTGATTAATATGTAGAATAATATAGCTAAGTCTAAGTCTGATACTGAGTGATCAGTATTGGAACTCAGTATCAGATAGTGATACTGAGTACAAGGACTGAGTAGAAGGACTGAGTTACTTTTTGTAACGGACTAAGATCAATTCCCTTGATCTTAGTCATTTTCCTAGTTTAGTCCTTCGGTTACTCCTTTGCCCATTATGTAAGATCTCTATATCTTTATAAATAGAGATCGTCTTGCAAAGGAGGACTCACCAATTCACTTTACATTTTCATATCCTTTGTAATTGATTAGTGGTCTTGTTATTCCGAAACAAGCCACACTTAGTGGAATTATACATTTGACTCATATCTTGTTCTTTTACAATATTTGTCTTAAGTGATATAATTAACCAATCAATTAACCAACTAAACCAGGGTGTTGTGACCTAACACAATTTACCATGTTTAGCTGAATTGCATCCCATACTTCAATCCCCCTCTCAAATTTTATCTCAGCGCACCCCAATCAAGATCCCGTGATACTTGATTCTGCTCACCTACCCCTATGTACCCTTACATTTTGTCCTATATTGTAGGTGGCTCCTGCGAAAGATCATGCCGGTTATAACAGATCATAGGAGTAATTTAAGAGTGAACTATAATGCTCATGTGCAATGGATCAGCATATATGATGTTACGTTTTATGAATAACATGGATTTTTCATCGGAAAATGTTAGGTCACAACAACCCTGGTTTGTTTGATAATTGTTTAGATTAATAATTTACTTAAGAAAATTAAGGTGATTAACACAGTAATTTAGTCAAACGTATATTATTCCACAAAGTGTGGCTTATAGCGGAAATACAAGACCACTTAAACAATTACAAAGAGATATTTGTGAACTTGTAAATTGGTAAATACTCCTTTGCAAGATGATCTCTATTTATAGTGGTATAGAGATCTTACATAAAGGGCAAAGGAGTAACTGAAGGACTAAGCTAAGGAAATGACTAAGATCAAGGGATTTGATCTTAGTCCGTTACTATATTGACTGTAACTCAGTCCTTCTACTCAGTATTGGTTTTCCAATACTGAGTGTTGATACTGAGTGGCCAATACTGGCCAAACTCAGTATCACTCCTAAACTTAGCTAATTTAATCTACTATTTAATCTAAGCTAGTCTAGGTTGTTTTGTTATCCTAAGATTCAAAGAGGTAAGGCTTTTTGCCTTAACAATCTCCCCTTATCTAATGATAACAAAACAATTACAAAGAGAAATCAAAATTTAACAAATACAGGCTGCAAAGTCTTCTTCTTCATCCTTTGTTGATTGACTCAAACTCGTTGAAGACTTCTTTCTTCACATGGATGAACTCTTCTCTCTTCTTCAGTTCATCTTGCGTGTTGTTTAGCACAACAACTATCTTCTTTCTGAACCAAGAGTCTTCTTTCTTGGTTATCATCCATTTCAAGCCCACCAGATGGCTAATAGGAGCTGTTGGCAAATCTGCTTTAGTAATGAAACACTCCCTATCATCTGAGTCAGTATACATATATCCAGATGTTGGATATATGGTACTCTTTTGATCCTGAAAGATAAGATTAGGAGGAACAGTATATTTGGGAAAAATTCTGAAGGTGTTAAGGCATTCAGGTTTGTTGTTCTTTACAGCCTCAGTCATCACACTGAGTGCCATGTAATCTGCTGCATAAAGGATGCCCTTTTCATAGCATATAGCAGATACATCCCAGATTTCATCCATCATCACTTGGTCTTCAAAAGATCTAGATGGCATCTCCTTTATCAGTCTTGCAATTTTTATCCAGTCTTGAAATCCCATATTCTGAATATCATGAAGGAAAATCTTCATTGGAGGACTGACTGGTCCATTGCATGTTGCAATAATAGATCTGTCAACAGTTTTGACTTTTATTTTGTTGACAAATTCATTTAGCCAGTATATGTTCTTCACATTCAGAAAAGCTTTATTTCTCAACATACCCATCCTGTTCTCCCTATATCTGAATCTTTGAGCAACAATGTTCCATTATTGTTGGAGAACATCATCACCTTGTCTTCTGACAGTATGAGGTTTCCATGAATCATCTGCCTCAGTATCAGTTTCAGGATCTTCTTCCTTGACAGGAAAATATCTTTGAGCTTCAATCTCAACCTCAGTATATTGAACAGATCTTCTAGGTCTAGAAGTCAGTGGAGCTGGATCTGATTCTTCACTTGATTCTGAGGACATAACCACATTTGACATTCTTCTGGTTATTGGTCTTCTAGGGATTCTAGAAGGTCCTTCAGCTTGAGGAGAGATTGGTTTTCTTGGAGGCTCTTCATCATTTGAGGATGATGATGAAGAGCTTTCTTTATTTGCTTCATCCAGTGCAAAGTTTAGAAAATTTTCGGATGGCACTGGATGTTCTTCATCTTCATCATCAGCAATAGGCCAAACAAAAGGCCCATATACTATAATCTGCAAGTTATTTTCCTCATTAACAGCTTGATATGGTTGGTCAGTTTCAGTCTCCCCCTGAGCAGATGGCTAAGATGGTTCTTCTTCAAGTTGTTCCAAAACTGACCTTCCCCTTTGTCTGCTTCTTTCATACCTAAACCTAAGTGGTTCAGTATGAGGTGTTTGCCGATGTTGTTGTTGTTGTTGCTGTGGAGGTTGATCTTCATTTAACTTCCTTCTTTTATCCCCCTTAGCAGATGGCTCAGGTTGATCGATCTCTTGGTCTCTTTGTCTTTTCTCCCCTTATTGTTATCATTTGATGGGGAGGGAATAGGTTCAGTATCACCACCTATGTCCCCCTGTGGATCTTCAGGAGTTGGGGAGAGCATAGGTTCAGTAGCAGCATCCTGTGCACCCTCAATATGTGCAGGAGAGGGTGATCTTCGAGGCTCAGTATCAGGGCCTTCCTCATCATTATTTCTTCTAGTTGGAGATTGTGGAGGTTGTGGAGGCTGTTGTGGTTGCTGAAGAAGTGCCACTGACTGCTTTAAGGAGTCTATCTCAGTACTCATGGCATCCATCCTGGCCAGAATATTATTCTGAGTGGTCTGCATAGCCAGGATTTGATTCAGAATAGTCTGTAAAGCCCCATGTACTTCCTGAGACTGAGTGGCTTGTGCCCTTTGGCCCTGCACAGATGGTGCTAAAGAAACAAAAATAGAAAACTGGTTAGTAAGAAAGGTTTATCAAATAGAATTGTGGTGTTGTTTAACTCTATAATCATATAAACAGATATTTGAAGTCTGTATTTCATCTGGTTCATGATGAAATATTTTGAACTTGTGCATAGCATGTGTAAGAAAATTTTAGTAAAGGTGAGTGTGAAAATTTAAGTAGTTCAGTATAGGATAGGTCACATTTACTAAAAGGTTTTTTGGTTTGGGTAATCGAAGTCTGGGATGTGCTTCTTATTATTTTCAATGTATATCACTCGGTATCAGAGTGATAACAGAAATGTGGCTAAACCCATGGAAAATTTTGGCTATTGTGGCTTAAAAGGTTTGTGATCATTTCTTGAATCATGTGACCCAACTCAAAAATAAGTTGGACATAATTCAAGCAGCACCAGTGAGTGTCAGTATGACATCAACCACCATTGTTTCTTTAAATGTTGAGACAACTGTAGACTGACAATGATCATTGAGGTGCTCAATATATGAGTTTTGCATAGCAGCAGTGGGCTAACTATGTTGGCCATAAGTGGATATATTTGAAAGTTCGTTTGAGACTGTGGTCAGTATTGAGTTGGTACTGGCCAATACATAGTCTCTATTTGGGAAAATTAGATATATATAAAAGTTTAGGGCTTTTTAGAAATTCATACCTGAGACCTTGTCGGATTCTCTTCTTGCAGCATTTGAGGTCGGTGCTGGATCTTCTGTATGTTGATTTGAGGCACCAGCACCTTCAGGAGCCTCTTTTCTTCTGACATCTGCACCTTCCAGTGTATGCTGCTCATACTGAATTTCTACATCCAGAGGAGCATGGGGTTCCTCAATATGTTGAGCAGTTGGTTCTGGTTCAGGACCTGGAAGGTCAGCGTTGGCTGCAACTAAGCTTTGTGCTTGAAGAGATGCAGTTAATGAAGGAACATTTCCGGGTTGCATTTCTTCTGATGATAAGTTTCCCATAAGAACTGGGGAAAGATTTCTTCTTCTTCTTTGAATGACCAGTGGTGTATCTTCTGTGGGCTCAGTATCAGAAGCTATTTCAATATGAGGAGCATCAGGATCCTGTGCAGGTGGAGAAATGTGCGTTGGTTATTGTACTACTGCTGGTTGAGCTTCCACCATCTCAGTATCTTGATCATCATTCCCACCATTACCACTGTCATCGTCAGTATCATCATTTTCTGATTCAGTATCAGAATTTTGTTCATCATTGATGTGTGCCTGGACTATAGCCCACATGGAGTGACGCAGTACAGGCTCTCCTTCTCTTGGTCTATAAAAATAAATCTTCTCATGAAGTGGAGGAAGGTCCACCCTTGGACTAATGAACTCATCATAGACATGTGCAGGTATGCCACTTTGAAAAATGAGAGAAAGAAATCTGCAGAAAGGAACATTGAGTTCTCTGAATGGAGCCCGAATCAGAGAAGCTATTTCGTTAAAGATCAGTCTAGCATAATCAATATCTCGACCATGATACATGGCATGAACAATCTGCATCCCGAATTCATTGATTTGATCCAATGCCCCTGTCTTGTGGGTCATACACCTAATAAGTGTGGAAATTAAGATACCCCACATTGGACCAAATTCATTTCGTTTAATTATGCCTGTGGTACCTCTGCGTCCAATGAATGGTAACACTAAGCGAGCCTCTGTTCGGTCAACAAAGGGCTCATACTGAGCGTGAGCAGGAAGCCTCATTGTTTCCCGAATTATTGTTGTGGACACAAAAGCGCTTCTTTGTTCTCGAATAACCCAACCGGTAATCATGTCCGGAGAGTCAAGTTTAGCAGAGTACCAAAATTCACATAGTATTTCCGGATAGATTGCACTAGGAGAAAGAATCAGTGCTTGAGTAATCGGACAATGCTTCAGATATGTGATCATGTGAGTGAATTCAGGGCACGCCCAAGCCTGAGGTATGTTAAAGTTTGCAGTGATGTTGTTCCTCGCAAATTTGGGCACTTCGTCGTTTCAAAACTGAGTTGCCGGTGCAGCCTCCGGTGCGACGAATCTGTAATTAGCCATCTGCGATTTTGATTTAAGAAATTTGCTTGCAAAGAGATAGTGAAATCATTAATCGCAGAGAGAATTGAAAGAGAAAATATGAAATAACTGTTAGAAAAGACGAATAAAAAGAAATAAACGGTTATTTATATTTAATTAGAGATAATTACGGTATTGGGAAGTAAAACCGGCTGATTTGACAGCCTTATCCTCGGTCAACGGTAACTTTCTTATTAAAAAAGGTTACCGTTGGGGAGTATAAGGATTAAAAGTCAGTTTAATCACTCCAGGACTCCAATACCGAGTTTTAAAAAAACATTAAACTAAAAAAAATTAAAAATCATAAAAACATTTAATTTAAACTATAAATTAATAAAAAATTAAAATTAATAAAATTTGATAAATCAGACGAGTGATACTGAGATGGTCAGTATTGAAAGTAATACTGATCAGTTAGTATCAGAAAAATTTTAAGGAAAATTAAGGATTCAGCATACCCAATTGTCCTAGTAAGTACATAAACCTTTCCTCAGAGAGAGGTTTAGTAAATACATCGGCCAATTGATCATCTGTAGGAACGAAATCTACCTCAACCTTACCCTTTTCCACATTATCTCGAATAAAGTGATGTCTGATATCAATGTGCTTTGTTCTGGAATGATGGACTGGGTTTTCAGTGATAGCAATAGCACTCTTGTTATCACAATGTATTGGTGTCTTCTGGAAATTGAACCCATAGTCCATTAGTTGATACTGCATCCACAAGAGTTGAGCACAACAACATCCTGCAGCAACATATTCTGCTTCTGCGGTAGAAGTTGCTACTGAGTTTTGTTTCTTGGATGACCAACCAACTAGTCTGCCACTGAGGAATGACATCCTCCACTTGTACTCTTCCTGTCCAACCTACAACCTGCAAAATCTGCATCTGTATACCCTTCAAGGTCAAATTTTGAGTCTTTGGGATACCAAAGACCCATGTTAGGAGTACCTGAAAGATATCTAAAAATGCGCTTAACTGCTTTCATATGTGATTCTTTAGGATCAGCCTGATACCGAGCACACAAACAAGTTGCAAATATGATATCAGGCCTGCTAGCTGTTAAGTAGAGTAAAGAACCAATCATACCTCGGTATGTGGATTGACATACTGGTTTACCAGTTTCATCTTTACTTATTTTATCCTGAGTACCCATAGGAGTGTGCATGGAAGATAAATTTTCAAAAATATATTTCTTAAGCATGTCATGCACATACTTACTTTGATTTATGAAAGTGCCATCAGGCTTTTGTTCAACTTGTAAACCAAGAAAGTAAGTAAGTTCTCCCATCATACTCATCTGATACTGAGATGACATTATCTTAGCAAACCAGTCACACATTGACTTGTGAGTGGAGCTAAAGATAATATCATCTACATATATCTGAATGAGTAGAATGTCAGAACCTTTCCTTTTTGAAAATAATGTTTTGTCAATTTTACCTCTTATAAACTTATTTTCAATTAAGTACTCAGACAGGGTATCATACCAGGCTCTGGGAGCTTGTTTGAGCCCATATAGAGCTTTATCAAGCTTTAAAACATAATTAGGAAATTTAGGATCAACAAAACCTGGTGGTTGTTTAACATAAACTTCCTCCTGTAGTTTTCCATTAAGAAAAGCACTCTTGACATCCATTTGATAAACTTTGAAATTCTTGAAAGCTGCATATGCAAGATACAACCTAATAGCTTCAATTCTTGCAACTGGTGCAAAAGTTTCATCATAGTCAATGCCTTCTTCTTGCCTGTAACCCTGAGCAACCAGTCTTGCTTTATTTCTGATGACAACACCATCCTTATCCATCTTGTTTCTGAACACCCACTTAGTACCAATAATAGTTTTGCCAGCAGGAGGTGGTACTAAGTTCCAAACTTTATTTCTTTCAAACTCTGTCAGTTCTTCTTGCATAGCTTCTACCCAGTCTTCATCTAATAAAGCTTCATCAGCTTTCTTTGGTTCCATGGTAGATAAGAAGCTTGTGAAGAAACAAAAGTTTGCAGTTCCTTGGGGTTCAAATTCTAACCTTCTTCTTGTTTGAACACCTTGTTCAATTGGACCAATAATATTAGAATGAGGATGATCTCTGTGTTCCCTTAGATTGTTTCCTAAGGTAGCATTTGAAGCAAGGTCAACAATATCTTGTTGTGTTGATGTAGTGTCTGCCTGATACTGAGTTTAATTCTGGTCAGTATCAGACAATACTGGTTGCTATTCTTCTGAATTTTGCAGATTTGATGTGGATTCTTGAGCAGTACTGGAAGATTCACCTTCATCATAGGTGGAGTTGTTCAAGTCAAGAATTGGAAACTCAGTATTTGGGTTCTCAGTTATGGGAACCTCAGAATTTGATACATTTGAGTTAGACTGAGTTATTTCTTGATTAGTATCACTCATACCATGATCAACATAGTATGGGTGAGACTTTGGTTGTTCAGCAATTGAGTTTTCTGGATTGCATAGAATTTCTATGCCACTGATGTCTTCTGTTGCTGAGGTAGAATGCTCATTCTGATTTTCATCAAATGTAACATGAATAGATTCTACAATCATCTTAGTTGAGATGACATACACTCTGAAGGCTTTAGAGTGTGGAGAGTAGCCCATGAACACACCTTCATTTGCTTTGGGAGCAAATTTGTTGAGATTTTGTTTAGTACTGAGTACAAAACATTTACTCCTAAAGATGTGGAAGTATTCCACATTAGGAACCTTGCCATTATATAACTCATAAGGAGTCTTTTGATGTCTCTTGACTATTGTAGCTCTGTTCTGAGTAAAATTTGCACAATTGACAGCTTCTGCCCAGAAGCTCTGTGCCAGTCCAGCATGGCATAACAATGTTCATGCAGCTTCAATCAAGGTTCTATTCTTTCGTTCTACAACACCATTTTGTTGTGGTGTGTAGGCTGCAGAGAAGTTTTGAATGATTCCTTTTTCTTCACAGAAATCAGCCAATACTGAGTTCTTAAACTCAGTACCATGGTCACTTCTTAATTGTTTGACCTTGTTGCCTTTTTGAAGTTCTTCTCTTTTAATGAAGGCAATGATTTCTGTTGTTGCATCGGCTTTAGTCTTAAGAAAAATGACCCAAGTCTATCTCGAGAATTCATCAACCAGGACTAAAGTATAGATCTTTTTGGCCAAAGATGGTGTGCTGATGGGACCAAAAAGATCCATATGTATCATTGTAAGAGGTTCATTGATGGAATGATTAACCTTTGACTTGAATGAACTCTTTTTCTGCTTGCCCATTTCACATGCTGAGCATAACTTATCTTTTGAATAAGTAATAGTGGGCAACCCTCTCACCAGTTTCTTAATACTGAGCTCATTTATATTTCTGAAATTTATGTGAGAGAGCTTCTTGTGCTATAACCAATGTAATTCTGGTTTGACTTTAGACAGCAGGCAAACTCGAATAGTGGGGTCTATTTCAGACAGATTGACCACATAAACATCCTTTTCTCTTATAGCAACGAGTACAGGTTGCCCTTTATCATTATAGATGATTCCTGCAATCTTTCTGAAACGAGCTTCATTATCATCATCACACATCTGGCTGATACTGAGCAGATTGTCTTTAAGACCCTCTACATAGGCAACTCTTTTAAAAGTTATGTTGCCTGCCTTGATTACTCCATACCCTCTGGTTTTCCATATAGAATCATCTCCAAACTTGACAGAAGAACCCTTCTCTGGAGTATAATTGAGGAGGTACTCCATACTGCCAGTCATGTGTCTTGAACAACCACTATCTAAGTACCATTTTCTGTCACCCTGCACAAGACACAAATTAAGAGTTAGTTCTTTTTAGGAACCCATTTTTGAATGGGACCTTTGGTGGGAGAAACAGGGGTTGACTTGATCTCTTTTGTTGGAGAGGTCAGTATCAATTCAGGAGAAACCTTTGAGGTTTTCTTTGGTGATACTAACTTGGTTTCTCTCCTTTTATTTTGTACTGAGTACCTAGGACTTGAGAGATCAGTCCAGCATTCATCTCATTTATGTCCAGTATGGTGACATCTATAACATTTTCTAGGTCTGTTTCGAAACATATTTTCATAAGGAATTTTTGAAAATTGTTTGACTTTTGGTTGATCAGTATTAGTGAGTTTTGCAAACTTTTGACTTAAGACTTTTATCTGATCACCAATACATTTTAAAATGTTATTTTTGTCATTTTTATTTGAGTTTTAATGTTATGTTTGACTGGTTTTGAAGGAGATGGTTCTGGTGTCTTAGTTTTATTAGGCAGAGAAGTCTTTTTATCACTTGACTTCTTGTTTTTGCCACTTGAAGATCCTGTTGAAGTTGTTTTCTTTTTATCATGTTTTAGAATGACAACTTGAACATGTTCTTTAGATTCTTGAGTAGTTGACTTTGCGGTTCCTGTAGATTCAGTATTAGATAAAACATTTTGAGTAGTAGTGATTTTCTTTCCTGTAGACTCAGGTTCTTTATATATCTCAAAAGTAGTTGTGTTAAATAAAACTTCAAATGGAGGAACAGCAGAAGTGTCATACTGCACAACTTCGAGGTCAGTATCAAAAATTTCTTTTTCAGGAAATTCAATACTGGGCTCTTGTAGTTCAGTATAGCACTTAGAGCAGATGGAAGGACCAATTGGTTTTTCAAAAATGATTTTATCCTTATCATCTGACTTAGTTTGACATCCAACTTCACAAAAAGTTTTTGCTTTTACAAACTGAATAGGGTTCATATCAGAAAATTCTTCAAATAAATCAGCAAAATTATTTCTATTTTTTTAACTGAGGATCAACACCAAGTGCAGCCCTTACGTTTTCTGGAAATTGTTGATTTAGACATTTATTTAATTTAATAGATGCATTTCCCCAAGATTTACACTGGTTTTCAAATTTTTCTTTTTCTAATTTGTGTAAATGAGCTTTATCAGCTAATCTTTGGTTCATGTCTTGTAAGTTTAAAACGTTTAGTTCTAAATCTTTAAATTTTGCTAATTTATCTAAATGTTCATTATTTACCCTTTCAAGTTCAAGAATTGTTGATTTTAAAGCTTTTTCTCTTTGTACTAAAGTTTTAAGATCAACAATCATATACTCAAAAATCTTTTCTTTTTCATTGACTGAATAAGTTTGAAAGGAACTCACCATGTACAACTGAGTGGAATCCGAATCAGTATGGACACTCATCCTCTCAGCTTATTTGATATCTCTTTCAAAGGAGCTCTTCAAATCTTTTTCAGTAAAAGCCATGAAGGCTTTGTTCTCAATCTCTTCCTCATCATCACTTATCTCCTCATCCATCCAAGCCTCTGAGTAAAGTGCTTGATGAGGTGCTCCATTCCCTGCTGCATTCTTCCCCTTGCTCCAGTTCTTTATCTTGACATACTTGTCTCTATATCTTTTAGCTCGGTATGCAATCTTGTCATTCTGATCAGTTTCAGTTGACTTGGTATGACAATTAGCAGCAATGTGCCCAGGCTTTCCACACCTATAGCAAAGACCTGATCTTGGGTCAGTATTGGAAGAGCTAACACCAAGCCTCTTCTTTTTCAACTGATCCAGCTTCATAGACATAAGAGCCATTTGTGTTCCAAGCTCTTCTGCCTCAGCATCAGCAAGATCAACTTCTGGTTCTTCAGGCTCAGTTACAGTATATGCCTGTTGCACAACTAGAGCCATGCCAGTGGAAGACCTGTCAGTTTTCTTCCAGTTGATCAGTCCTGCAACATTACTCTCCTTATGATTCAACATTAAACCATACAGAGTTTGAAGAGTGTATGACTCAATGTTGTTGGCAGCATTGACAGAATTTGTCATGTCAAGAAACTGTTGAGGAAGACTATCCAAGATCTTTTGAACAAGCTCTCCTTCCTCCTTCACAATGCCTACATTGATTAAATCATGGACAATAGTATTTAACCTGTTATAGAGAGTAGTGATGTCTTTATTTGGACTAGAGAAGAAGTTTTCATACTTCCTTCTCATGTTGCTTTTCCTCTGCAACTTCACCTTTGGTGTGCCTTCATAAGTGATTGATAGACTATCCCAAATAGCCTTTGTTGTTGGCAATTTCATAATTGCATTAAGTATTTCTTTGGTAACAACATTACCAATCACCCCCTTTGCTCTTGAGTCTAGACTGAATAACTGACGGTCAGTATCAGTCCAGGTGTGTTTCAGTTTAGGAACTGTTCTTGTGCTCTCAGGAGCATCATCAGTAGCAGCAATGGGTTCCACAGTTTGTGGAATGATAGGACCATCATTTAGCACAGTGAGCATCTCATGATGAATGGATTAAAGATACCACTGAGCTTTAAGCTTCCATTGATGAAAGTCTTTTCCATCAAAGATGGGCACTCCCTTACCAGACATAACAGGTGCAATGATTGTTGACATTTTGGATTTTTGAGTGTTTGAGGGATAAGTATATGGAATGGCTGCCAGGGTAATAGATCGACTAAATAATAATTAATTTAGCCTGCTCTCATACCAGTTGTTAGGTCACAACAACCCTGGTTTGTTTGATAATTGTTTAGATTAATAATTTACTTAAGACAATTAAGGTGATTAACACAGTAATTTAGTCAAACGTATATTATTCCACAAAGTGTGGCTTGTAGGGGAAATACAAGATCACTTAAACAATTACAAAGAGATATTTGTGAACTTGTAAATTGGTAAATACTCATTTGCAAGATGATCTCTATTTATAATGGTATAAAGATCTTACATAAAGGGCAAAGGAGTAACCGAAGGACTAAGCTAAGGAAATGACTAAGATCAAGGGATTTGATCTTAGTCCGTTACTATACTGACTGTAACTCAGTCCTTCTACTCAGTATTGGTTTTCCAATTCTGAGTGCTGATACTGAGTGGCCAATACTGGCCAAACTCAGTATCACTCCTAAACTTAGCTAATTTAATCTACTATTTAATCTAAGCTAGTCTAGGTTGTTTTGTTATCCTAAGATTTAAAGAGGTAAGGCTTTTTGCCTTAACAGAAAATGTATGTGTTTACGGCATAATTTGTTGCCTTTAAGATATCAAATATAGGCACATCAACTTGAACAAATAAGGTAATACCGGACTCGCAAAGAGTATCCGTTAACACACCGGATGAATCGATAGTCGTTTGCACAACCGTTGATACAAATGTGTGACCTGCGGTTAGAGTTGGCGTGATTTTAGCTCTAGCAGGATTTCCACTCAATCCTCGTGAAGCACCGAATCGTGATGCCACTATGAGTGCTCCGATGAATACACGGAGATTCATTTATAAGAGTGTATGTGTCCTAAATTTGAAATATTTGGCGGTGAGATCTAGACACACTGTGCATTCAATAAAGACGTAACCCGGGGCAGGAGGTTAATTATTTCAATACCAACATACTCCGAATGAGCAGTCGATAGATTATGTGCTACGTCCCCTGATGAATTGAAACAAATTCCTATTGAGAGGAATCTGAGTGGTTGGTGGTGGAGTGCAAATGCTTGACTGGGCCAGTTAAGTCTGGTGAAACATTAAACACATGAATGAACACTTTTTAGTGAGGTTGCCCGGTTTATTGACGGTTTGGATGCACTCAAAGGTGTGTTTTCTTGATATTATCATGTTTTCACATCATCTTGCACTCACCTAAATCTATACCCTAGACTTATACCCTCACATTTACCAATCGGCTAAAAGATATTTCCCTTGGAAGGTAAGGCCGGTTCTGGCAAACCATGGGAAGGTATTGTCTTTTGAGAAAAAAAAATTATTGATTAAAAAAAATTCAAACGGGTATATAAGTATTGATATAAGAAAGTTTCTCCCCCTAGAAATACTAATTCTCTCCCTAGAATTAATATTTTTCCCCCTCGACAAAATAAAGGTAGTGAAAAATTTACAGTCTTAGATGGGTGGGAAAGAGTTTTTACAATTATATGATTTACAGATTAAGAGCGGGTTTCAAGCTGATGTACTTGAAAGCCATTACGTTGAAGCTCGGGTCATACACTGAAGTGTGTAAGAGCTATATCATTGAAGTGCGAGTTATACACTGAATTATGTATAAGTCATTCTCCTGCAAAACAAGTCAAACAACTTTTGGTACCCATTTTTGTTTGGGTCCGACATTGTTAGTGTGGGAATGAAACCACCGATAAGTTGTATCGATTTGATTTAAAGATTGAGAGTTCCAAGAAAAGCTGAAACTTGATATTTCACTTTCAAATAATTTCCGGGGAATTATTTGAGATTTTGGAGTTTTTGGAACCCATCGTTCTTTGAAGATCGTGAATGTTTTAGGAGTTGTTTTTGGAACTTGATTAAAAGTTGTTATTGGTGCCAATGAAAATAAATCATTTCTTGAGTATTTTACAGATGTAGTTTTGGAAAAGATTTTCTTTGAATGAGTAGAATGTTTCAACACGGTAGACGGTTTAGTCTTAACCTTCTGAGAATGCTTAAGTCTGGAAGAGGAACCTAATTTATTTGGAGTTTTAGGTGCGGAATTTCCTATATTAATTTGTTTGAGAGCATTCATATTTTTATCAGAGTTTGGCGGGACCGTGGATCTCCTAGGCTTAGGCTTGGTTAAGTAAGTGACTTGTGATTTCGGTTTAGGTTTAGAATGTCTTCTATTAACCTCAGTTTGCTTGATTGTATATAAATCACGATATGCCATGACAGGAGAAAACATTCTGGAGTTATTACATTTTTTCTTTGCAGGTAAAGGAGAATCTAATTTCAAAGATGCACTAGGCTTCTTAAACTTCTGAAAATGAGATGATTTAGATTCTAAATTTTTAATTGTCGTTTGCAACTTTAATTTGTCTTCATCAAAAGATTTATGTGTTTTATCAATTTTAGTTGCTAATTAAAAATTTTTGGATTGTAAAACTGATTTTTCTTTGTCAAATGTCTTATGTGTTTCGTCGATTTAATTTTCCAATTGACAAATTTTCTTTTCTAGAATTAGAGATGGTACATAAATCTTTGGTGTAACCTTTTGTTGAATAACAGCATTTTCTTTAATTTCAAATTCTTCTGGTTTTATAATTGGGAAATACTCATCATTTTAAAATTTAGCCTTTTTAGTTTCATATGTTTTATTTAATTCAGTATAGTTGAAACTAATTTGTGCATTCTCCTTCTTTGCTCTGTTGAATGTCTCAATCTCTTCTTCCCCATTAGTCATACGAATGAAGCTCTGCCAGATATCTAAATGCATGTATTTGTAATCATATAATATTGGAAGCATATCACACGCCCTTTTAAGATATTCTGGATTATCAGCTCCTTGCCCTTCTCTTGAATTGAAATATTTGAAGTCTTTAGGCTTGTTCAAATGAATAGTTTGATCAGTTTGTCCTCGTTTGGCGATTATTTCTTCTAGGTGTTTGATGTGGGAAGAAAGTTGAGTTTTATCATATTGAAGTTGATGTATGACATTTTGTTTTGCTGTTTAATTCGCGTGATGTTTTGATGCCGTTTTCATGTAAGGTGTCAGAAAGTTCTTTTATTTTATTGTTTAAAGATTTGAACTGTTTCTAATTATCATCGAATTCTTTTTGTTTGCGTTCCAACCAGTTTTTAGTTATTTGATATTCATGCCATGTTTCAATATACAATTTGTAATATTTATCATTTCGGTCATTTAATATTGAATTTTGGGTATTTTTAAGATTTGTTATTTCTTTCCATTTCTTTTTCAGAAATTGTATGAGACAAATTCTTAATATCATTATCATATTTGATATTCAATTTTGATACTTGATTTTGTAACTCCAGATTCTCAAGTTTGACTTTTTTAATTTGTTTAATCTGTTGAACAAGTTGTTCATATGAATGAAAAAGTTGTTCATTTTCATTTTGCAAATCATTTAAACGTTCTTGAAATTGATTATTTAAATATTTTTCATCTAAAATGTTTTGTTTTAAAGAATCAATTTCAGAAATCTGGTTCGTTACAAAACAATTATCAGAATCAATTAAATGTGAAGAATTAGACTAGAAAGAATTAATTACCTCTATTTCTTTGTTATAATCTTCATTTAAACGATCAGTAATCTCATCATTTTCTGCATCCTTAGGATCTGAATCTTTCATCCATTGAAGATCTTCAACAAATATCACTTTTTCAGTCTCAGTTTGTTTAGCCATCAACATCTTACGTTCATAATACTCTGAATCACGAACGATTGGTTTCTTTGTAGCATTCAAAGGTGTGATGGTTGGCTTTTCCATTTTTGCGATTATTAGGATTGATTCGAGAGGTGTAAAAATTATCAGGTTTAAGTAAAAGTTCTTGTGTTAAAAAAATGTAATTTTCTTCTAGGATTCTAAAAAAATGTAAAAGTTAAAAAAAAAAATTTAAGTTTTTAGAATCGGTAATTTGGAAAAAAAAAATTGTAAGTTTTAAAATATTTTTAATTTGTTTTTGGGCTAAGAGATTTTGAATTAGAATTTGGGCTGGTATATTAAAGTTTGGGCTGTGAATATCAGATTTGGGCTTGATATTAATGTTGGATAGTGGGATTTTAACGATTAGTGTTCTTGGGATGTGAAATGGATAGGGCCGCACAAATTTCAGACGAGGTTGAGATCGCTTGATTGGGCGTAACAGATTCGATCGATTAAAGTTGAAATCTTCAAGCAGAGACGAGGTCGAAATCTTCAAGGAGAGATCGCTTAATGTTGAAATCGAATGAAGAATCAAGTATTAATTTTGCCGAACAGTTTATGATGTCCAACAGTTTATGAGATCGAACACTATCTGGATGCCGAAGACTGGTTTTGTTCGGGCCGAACTTTAAGAGCCGAACAATCGATTTTGATATGAGCCGAACAATTTGAGTTCGATCCTGAGCCGAAGCCGAACACAACTTAGTCGAAGATGTTCGAGCCGAACACAATCAAGCCGAACACAGCTTGAGCCGAACTAGTTCTTGATGTCGAAGTCTTCAACAGACGGACACATTGACATAAGCTTCAAAAACTCATATATTTGATTCAATTAGGCTCAATTCTCACCTAAATTCAGTGATTCCAATCACAAAACGTTGGAAATTCAATTTCTAACAGTTTGATGCAATCAAACAACTCAAAACATATCAAATATGCACTCGATTTTGATTTTACAGTCCGTATTTTGAGTTTTTAAGTTTTTCACTAAAATCACGAAATTGAGATGAATTGTTGATGGATTGGATTGAAATTTGATTCTATTCTTCTTAGAATCACTGGAGATACATGAATCTTCAATCAATTCATCAATTCGAATAGAAAATTTTGACAATTAAATTTCAAGTGATGAACACAACTTTTCTTCAAAATTTCCTGATCTTGATCGAATTACCACGAATTTGGATCTACTCACGGAGAGTTTTTCTCTGATACCACTTGATAGATCAAATGCAAACGAAATCTTGCTAATCCATGGTGATTTGATAGGATTTGAAGAATTAAGTGTGTGAAAGAGTGTGTGTTGTTGGTGTGAAGGTTAAGAGAGAAAGATGGAGGGAAGGATTGCTTTGAAATGTAAATCTATTAAGAGTGTGTAAAGCTTACAATAAGTGAGTGAAGGTTTTCCTTAAATACCTAGCTCACTAATCATCATGATTAAGGCTAAAGACTAGATTAACACTATTACAATATGACACAACTAGTCCCCTAACTATTGAATACAATACAAATGACCCTAACAAATACATCAATACCCCACCAACCTCCGACGGCGGCAGACGGCGTCGATGGGCGGCGGGCGGCGGCGGCTGGAGGTGGCCGCCAGCGGTGGTGACCGGTGGTGGTGGTCGTGACTGGAAGCACATGTGTTTCACCTTTTTAAACACATGTGTTTTGAAAATAAAGGAGTGTATATGTATAGCCAAGCACATGTGTTTAATGACTTGAAACACATGTGTTTCGTTACTAGAAGCACATGTGTTTCACTAATAACAATTGTTTTGAAAATGAAGAAGTGTATATGAACAGCCAAGCATATGTGTTTCAAGTAATGAAGCACATGTGTTTCAAGTAATGAAGTACATGTGTTTGTATGCTAGAAGCAGATGTGCTTCACAAATAACAGTTCTTTTGAAAATAAATGAGTGTATATGTACATCCAAGCACATGTGTTTCATGACTTGAAATACATGTGCTTCGTATGCTCCCATGTGTTTTAGAACCTCATGTTTTTAGTGACATAAAACATATGTGTTTCGTGACTTGAAACACATGCGCTTCGAAGTAATATGCTTGTTTGTATTTAGGAATACCTGTGTTTTAGTGAATCACATGTGTTTCAATACATCAATACCACCACTACCCCATTACCACCAGCACCTTCACTTTCAGCCACCACCACCGCCGCCGGTGGCCGGAGGCGGTGGCCGGAGGCGGCGGCCGGTGATGGTGACCGATGGTGGTGGTCGTGACTGGAAGCACATGTGTTTGAAACACTATAATTTGATCTTGACCATGTTGATCCAATTGCTAGGAATCGTCCCTTTGGACTATGCAAAATACTTGGACTTCCTTGAAGACAACTCATATATATATAAATATATATATATGGGCGAGCTATTTACAGAACCCATTTTTTTGCGTAGAACCAAGCAGAACTCATCTAAGAACATTATAATTTAGTAAACAAATATGCAAAACAATAACATTTAACCCAAATGAAACATATACCTTAAGAAAAACATCTAAAATACTGAAAAACATATATGTTCAAATAATGCAAAAATAACACTTATTTATATATACATGAAAACATACATGCACAAAACATATATGTTTTCGTGCCCGAATAACATACATGCATGGGGCTCCTCGTTAAATCACTTCATGTATCTTCCATGATCATTTAATTTTGAAATTCAATGGTTTAGATTGAGTTCTACGGGTTCTGTAGCCTAAAATGGGTTCTGTAACTAGCCCTTCACTATATATATATATATATATATATATATATATATATATATATATATATATATATATATATATATATATATATATATATATATAGGGTCCGGATCCGGTGAGGACTCTTTACCCGGTGAGGACTGCGATGACTACAAAAAAAACTCTAAAAATGATCCAAAACAAACTTTTTTCAAAAACTTTATTTTTTAAACATTAAAATCGCAGCATATAAGATCAAAAAAAAAATAAAAAATTTTAAAAAATGATCAAAAAAAAAAATATGGATCATAATAATGATCCACAAAAAAAATATGGATCATTGTTATGATCCGCAAAAAAAAGTGGATCATAATTTGTTTTCAAATTTTTTTTTTGTCAAATGTAGTAATAATCATGGAGAGTTATATATATATATATTTCCTAATTTTTTCGAATGTTTTAAAGGTTTCCTCGCGAGTACTCACCGTTTTTTGAGTCATCACAGGATCCCACTTCTATATATATATATATATATATATATATATATATATATATATATATATATATATATATATATATATATATATATATATATAGGGTCCGGATCCGGTGAGTACTGCGAGGACTCCAAAAAAAACTCTAAAAATGATCCAAAAAAAACTTTTTTCAAAAAATTCATTTTTTAAACATTGAAATCGCAGCATATAAGATCCAAAAAAAAATTAAAAAATTATCCAAAAAAATAAATATGGATCTTAATAATGATCCACAAAAAAAATATGGTTGTTATGATCCGCAAAAGAAAGTGGATTATAATTTTTTTTTTCAAAATTTTTTTCTGGTCAAATATAGTAATAATCATGGGGAGTTGCGTTCAAGGAGGTCCGTGATTTTTACAAAGTCCCGAGTAACAAATCTCAACCATTGATCAATATGATCTAATAGTCAAGATTAATCACATACTTTAAAATATGGAGGGTATTTTGGTCATTTGGCACTAAAAAAATTTTATTTTATTTTTTATTTTAAACTTTTATTTTTTTTATTTATTTCTTATTTTTTTATTTTTAATTTAGGGGTATTTTGGTCATTTTGAAAAAAAATATTTTTTTATTTTTATTTTTTATTTTAAATTTTTAGTTTTTTTTAAAAATTATTTATTTATTATTATTTTATAAAAATTATTAATTTTTATTAATAACAAATAATGTTAATGCATAGTGAATCACATGTGATTGCATAGTGAATCACATGTGATTGCATTCTGAATCACATGTGATTTAACTAAAACATCATTTTATACTAAAATCACATGTGATTTTATCCTAAAATCACATGTCATTAAGTTATATACGTAATTATCAAATAAATATTATTTTTTAATAAAAAAATTAATAAAAAGATACAAAAATACAAAAATAAAAAATAAAAATAAAATAAAAAATAAAATAAAAAATAGAAATTTTTTTTAAGTGCCAAATGACCAAAATACCCCTTCATAATAAAAAATAAAAAAAAATTTATTTTTTAAAAAATGACCAAAATACCCCTCAATATATAAAATATATGATTAATTTTGACCATTAGATCCTATTGATCAATGATTGAGATTTATTCCTTGGGACTTCCTAAATATGATGGACCTCCATGAACGTCTCTCTCCCTCTTTCTCTCTCTCTCTCTCTCTCTCTCTCTCTATATATATATATATATATATATATATATATATATATATATAGTGTCGAGTTATATTGAGAACCTTGATTTCAAAAAGAACTCTGAGAACTTTTATTAACCAATCATAATTTAGTAAATTGATTTTAATTAATTTAATTCATATTAATTATTCAAGGGTATTTATGACATTTTACAAAAAAGAAAAATATTTCCTTTTTTAAACTTTCCTAAAATTTAGGAATTATTTTCAAAAATTTATTGTTATTATATTATTGTTGTCAAGCCGATTATACATATATGTTTTTTTACGTATATGTTTTTTTGCATTAGTTTTGGAAATTTATTGTTACATATAGGTTTTCTTACGGTTGTATTGAATATACATGTTTGAACATACATGTTTAACTTATCCATACAAAAGGCAAACATTATTTTAAAGAACACACATGTACAATATACCATTTATGTCATCCAACTCAAACATACACTTTGATACAAACATAAAAATATTGAATAACATACATGCACATACAACACATATGTATCAAAACAAAAACATTTATGTTACCATAATCAAGAACAACACATAAGCAAACTGTGACTCACAAGACCTAATAATTTACACCAACGCCAACAGCTACAACACCTTGATTTCTTGATCATAACACCTTAATCTTAATCACCTCCTTCAGCAGAATACTTTGCACCAATGTTGACATCAACAACTCATTATACTACCCACTACAAAATATATATAAAAAAAACATATATGTTTAATAAGAATACATTATTCAGAAATCTTAACTAAAAATTGTTTATGCATACAAAAAATGTAAACAAATGATTACCTTTGTAATACTCGGAAGACAGAGTGAAGAGTAGATTTAATAAATTATAAACTTTCTTGGTCATGGCTCGTTAGTGATGTGATTCTTCTATACATTTAAGCAAGTGCTATGAACACTACAAACTAAAATACATCATTATTGGTCAAACAACCTTAAAAATGGCGAGAGTGCAAGTAAGGAACTATTATCCAAACAAAAATTATGCAAACAAAAAATCAAATACCCAAAACATAAAATTAATCCAAACAATTTTTTTCAGAGATCTTAACCAATAAAACATTCAAATGATAAAACGTAAGTCAATAATTTACCGGCGACTGGTCACGGTGGCTGCCGGCGGCGGTTGGCGGAGTGCCGGCTGCAAATGGATCTGTTGCGCAGAAAAAACTCAGAAACGGACCGTCAGCGCAACACCAACTAGATCTGGTGCAAGTGGACGCTGGAAAAACTAAGGACCGCCGCTAAATCTTTGCTCCGGTAGATGACGGTGGTGGGCGTGGCGGCGAATGACTGGGTTTCCGGCGAAAAAATGGATACCGATGTGGTCAGAATACTGAGGTTGTTTCAGTGGTGGTGGCGGTGCGCCTTGATTTGGCCGGTATAAGTTCAGATCTTGGTGTTAGTAAAAATGGTGGAAATGAACTTTTACAGAGAAAAACAAGAGTGAGGGAGATAATGAGGAGTTGTTGTACGTAGGTTTAAAAGAGTGAACAAATCCTATTTTTAAGGAAGAGAAAGAGTTTTGATATTTTTAATTAATTATATTTCTTTGGTAAATACCTAATATGCCATTTTCAGTTAACTTTTACTTAAAATATAATTTTCATTATTTACAAATTTGCCATATTAATCTTAAGCGTTGATCTTAAATCCAATGGTCGAAATTGATTAATAAAAAGTTCTCAAAGTTCTTTTTGAAATCAGGGTTCTCAATATAATTCTTATATATATATATATATATATATATATATATATATATATATATATATATATATATATATATATATATATTTATATATATATATATAGACAAGGGTTCATGCGAGAAACATTAAAATTGCGAGAACTGCGAGAACTGATTTTCGCCATCAGATTAATATATGTGTTGTTAGGATCATCGGTGGCATAATCGTAAATAAGTAGAAATACATGTATTAAAAGTTAGTGATCAAAAGGGTAAAATGGTCCAATTAACTTATAATTTAGTAATAAAAAAGGAAAAAAAAAACCCTTATACGGGGTATCTTGTTTCTCTCTCTATAAAATAAAACACTCGTTATTAACCCTAATAAAAAACGTGTTCCTCCATTTCTCTGTCACCCAACCGATTCATCAACCTCGCCTGAATTCGTGAGTCAGCCACCAACAAACGCCGCCTTCACCACCATGGTTCTGGTTATTGCATATTAAATACTAATGAATCTGTTCATCTGATTATATACTACTGAATCAACAACGGTTCTCGCACCCGACGATCTCATAATCGGCAACCGGCGACGGTTCTCGCACCCACAAATCTCGCAACCGGCCATGGTGAGTTCTTCGATTCGTGTATTTCAGATCTGTTATTTATTTTACTGGTGAGATAGCTAATTTTCTAAAAAAAATTGAAAACCCCACTATTAAAAATTAAATTTTCCAGATCTGTGATTACGTATTGTCGCTGGCTTCATAGTCTCAAAGATGTGTTTGGAATCAAAAAGTAAGGTGATGGTGGTTGTTTGTTGCTGTACGCAGGGGATAAGAAACATAGAGAGGGTGATGTGGGGTGGGACCATTAATTCAAGAGTCATAAATTTCCTTCACCAATTAATTTATATTTTTTGTATGGTTGAACCCATAAATTTATGATTTGAATATTTGAATACCCATAGGTATTTAAATAATCATTTTTATCCGTGAAGTCATTATGATGTTTCTGATCAAGGGTAATTTAAATATTGATGTGATTATTTAACACTCCGGTGAATCTAACGGAAACAAATAGTAACAGGTTTATTTTCACAGTGAAACATATGTTCATTAGTGATGGACGTTTACCAGACAGATGGATAGTTAAAGATGACCGGATGAAGAAAGATTTGTTCATTAGTGATCAACATTCAGCGGATATGTGATCTGTAAATCTTAGTTTTGATCTTAGTTGCATTAGTATTCATTACTTTATATAGTGTTCATTATAAGATATGTGATCTGTAAATCTTAGTTTTGATTATGTAATTATATTCAATGGTGATCTGTAAATCTATGTTTTGATTATGTAATTACATACGATGGTGATGTGTAAATTATGCATTTTAATTATGATTATGTAAATGTGTTCACTAGTGATCAATGATGAATTATGGATACGAAATCATAGATTTGTTCATTATGTATTTTTATAGATTCATTCAATAGTGTGAATTGTAAATTTTGCACATTTAAAAATATCATTTTGTGTTCATCATTAAACACATTAAAGAATGGATACATCATAGAAAATAGCATGAAATGGTAGTTATTGTTATGCGTTCATGAATGAATGGATACAAATTTCAAAAATAATCTACGAATTTGCAGAATTATTATGCTAGAAAATAGCATGGAAGTTACGATTTAATTTAGGAAACTAAATTTGGTATTAATTAAAAGATTTTTATAGTTTTCAAAAGACTATAATGCCCTTTATAATTAAAAAACTAATTAATTGAAATGATTGGTCAGAAATGGTTCTCGCAATTTTAGTGGTTCTCACATGAACCGCTCTCTCTCTCTCTCTCTCTCTCTATATATATATATATATATATATATATATATATATATATATATATATATATATATATATATATATATATATATATATATATATATATATATATATATATATATATATATATATATATATATATATATATATATATATATATATATATATATATATATATATATATATATATATATATATATATATATATATATATATATATATATATATATATATATATATATATATATATAGTGTGTAGAATTAAAATCAGAACCAATTAAGGCTACAGAACCGGAAGAAATTTTTAGGACCAATCATAATTGAGATAAATCAATTTTATTAATTTATTTATTTATAATCATCTAGGGGCAGATTTGGTATTTGTAATTTTCTTTTTTTGGATAATTGATCGTATTAAAGTGGTTTCCTAATTTATATGGAGGTGGTTTACAAATATTATCTCTTTCCATTCAATTAGATTTAATTGCACCTAATAATTAATCTTCATCATGAAATTCAAAATCACGATTCAAAATTTGTAGAGAATTTCGTCCAAATCATAAACGAAAAATTTTAATCCGTTTAAGCACATATCGACTGATACTCGAATTCTTCAAGATCATAGAAAATGCAACGATATTATCATGATATTTAAGTGTATTATCTATTGAGCAAATTTGACATTTTACTCTGGCGACCAAGCATGCGTCCTTCTCTGTCGAAACCCACAGATCTGGAAGAGGAGGATATGCGACAACACCAAAACGATTCGAACAAGTACATACAGAGTCTTGCAGGTTTTTAACCTTAATTTCATGTTTGTAATGTAACTAATTTTATATATTTTATTTGAACATGTGGTGGCACCGATTAGTCTTTTTATCCAACCATTTTGGTTTCAAATATAATCCTTATCTACATCGGTTATTACTACAAATATAATAAAAAGAAATTATTTATTTTATTTTACTAAAAAATTATCCAACTCTTTTGGTTACAAAAGTATTTATAAGATAATTAATCTCATGTTTAAATTGTTTTAATATTTTTTTATAATTAATCTTAAGGTAATTATGTGTGTACATCGATGTTATTGTATCTATATACATCGATGTTACTCTAAATACACACATGTATATATTGAAAATTATGACTGATGTGAGATTATTTCGTGTTTTCCATATTGTAGGGGTTAAACTCGAGAGAAAACGAAGTTTAAAAGTCTTGGTACCATATTGAAAATGGGACTCGTTGTGACGGTAAAGATTGTTATGAATACAAAGACAGTAAATATTGTCAAAACTCTACAAAGATGAAGATGAAAAATATAATTTAGAAAGAAACATCAATGTTTGTACATAAGTGTTATTATAGCATACATGTATGTATTTGTATAACATGCATGTATTGTTCATTTTATAAATTTTTACTACGAGGTGGAACTAGGGAATTGTATGGACATCCTTGTGTTGTTGATGTAATTTCATTTTTAAATTTAATGTTATCCCATACATTGATGTTTTCTGATTACATTTGTGTATCCAACATTTATGTATTACATGAATGTATCAACTTAAAATCAATTATTAAATTAAAAAAAAAATTACGATACGATACACGTTAATTTGATTACGAATCAATTTTTACGCAAACATACACATATATTTTACGCTAAATGTTTGTAGAAAAACTATAAACACAATAAAATCAAGCAGTCCGCTAAACCCCAATTCATTTCGGCAACCTTTTGGTTTGATTGCAAAAGAGATCATACTGCATGAAACGCCTTTAGACTAGAACGTGCGTGCAACACCTGTAACGTTTTTGTTATTTCAATCCCTGCATAAGCGTCTTGTTTGATTGGTTCTTGATTCTTCTTTCTCGGGCTCTCTCGGTAGTCTACATACTTTGTTGTCCTTTGTCCACTTCTTCTTACCTTTCAATTAAAAACATAATAATATTTAGTCAAAGAAGTCCATAAAAACCATGAAGCTTAGTAAATCAACACCAAATTAATGTAGGTAATCACTACTAATATACGTAAATACATAAATGTATCTTAAAATAATTTTCAATAATCAACACATTGAAACTCATTGGCCTAAAATTCGTTCTACAGTCATCATTTAGATCTTTATTTTCTTCTTAAACCATTTTGACAAAACTTTAAACACCTATTAATACATGAATGTATTTTACCTAAATTGTACCCTTAAAATATCAAGTTTTTTTTTTTTTTATCAAATCACATGAATGTACTTTTCTATTATAATAAACACATTGAAGCTATATGCAAGTAGTAAAATACTCAGAAATGTTTGTCAAAGAAAATGTAGACTACTCTACCGAATACTCAGCAAAATATGAACGATTTCATGAATGTTTAGGTTCGAATCAATAAATCTTTATGTTTAATCTTTAAATCGAACATATTACTTGAAAGAATTACTTACCCGACATTGTTGTTCAACCTTTAATTTCAATTTCAATATCAAATCACCCTTGTCGAAAAAACATAATTTTGCACACCAATGTTTCCGCCACGGTGAAATTCGCTAGCTTCATTGCTATCGTTTATTGAGAAGAAGAAAATATTGGAAATTTTCTTCCAAAATTAAGCCACTATTCTTAGGAAGTTGAGTGAAATAAGGAACAAATGATCGTAATTCCCGTGTTATATGCGCACGTTTGAGATTTGGGAATGATTCCTCAATTTTAAGATATTTTCATTTCCAATTCTACCCTTAATCACAAAAATATCCGGTTTTTTGATATTATTATTTACACTTAGACCCCCTTTTCATATCAACCGTAATTAAACTAGATCAAGGGTCCTGATTAATTTTCCATTAGTTATGCGGTACTGTAGCTTAAAAGGGTTCTGAATATAATCCAACCCTATATATATATATATATATATATATATATATATATATATATATATATATATATATATATATATATATATATATATATATATATATATAAGGTCCGGATCCGGTGAGAACTCAAAAAATGGTGAGGACTCCAAAAAACACTCTAAAAATGATCCAAAACAAACATTTAAAAAAAAAAAATCTTTTTCAAATATAAAAATCGCAGCCTATAAGATCAAAAAAAAAATAATCTAAATATCCAATAAAAAATATGGATCATAATTTTGATCCACAAAAAAAATATGGATCATTGTTATGATCCACAAAAAAAAGTGGATCATAATATTTTTTTTCAAAAGTTTTTTTTGATCAAATGTAGTAATAATCATGGGAACTTATATATATATTTTTTTGAATTTTTTTTGAGGTGTCCTCGCGAGTCCTTACCGTTTTTTGAGTCCTCACAGGATCCCACTTATATATATATATATATATATATATATATATATATATATATATATATATACATATATATATATATATATATATATATATATAGGAATGAGTTCCTTTGAGAATTAATATATTGGATGAGAATGTGAGAATATATCTCAGCCATTGATTTGGGTGGATTTGGGGCTCACGGCCCGTCAAAATTTGCCGCGCGGCGCAAGGGGGCACATGTGCCTGTTTAATCATCGATGAACCCTATAAATACATATAGGGTAATCATCGATGATTACACTAATTCTCACATTTTTAAGATTTTTTCCAATTCTCAAAGGAACCCTCCCGTATATATATATATATATATATATATATATATATATATATATATATATATATATATATATATATATATATATATATATATATATATATATATATATATATATATATATATATATATATATAAGTGAGTTCCATTGAGAATTAATATATTAGGTGAGAATGTGAGAATAGATCTCAGCCTCTCATCTCCAAACATCCCTCACGCGCGCTTTTTAAATGATCAAGGGCAAGATGGTAATTTGCACTGCTGGAGATACTCTGTTAGTTGCGTCAAAGATTCATTATCGCTCTTCTGAATCATAAATCGATCTCTTATCACAAATCGCTCTCTGAATTATAAATCGCTCTCTTAATCAAGGATTCATAATCAAGTTTTTTTTTAGTCTGAATCATAAATCGCTCAGGTAAACTTAATCAAAATCTATTCTATTCTTTCTAATTTAGTTGTCGTTTTCATAGTTTTAGCCGAATCAAATTAACGCAATCTATTATTGCGATTTATCAAATCAACGCAATCGATCATTGCGATGTATCAAATCACCGCAATGAATCAAATTGTCTAATCTGATTTCGTTTTTTAGGTTTTTTTGCTGTTAAATCTATTTTAGTTGATCAGTTATCGCAAATCAACTCAATTGATAATTGTCGCAGTTTAACTTAATTTTGTTTTGCTTAATTGTTAATTTTTTTTATTTAATTATTGCAGGTTTTTTTTTTTGAAATGGCGTCTTCATCAAGTTTTGTGAATGCTTCTGAATTCAGTTCGTTTCACAATTTTGAGAATTCAACAGAAAATTCGAATGCTCTTCAAGGTAGTATACATTCAGTTTGATTAACGTTTTTAATCTATTATTTTTGATTAACCTAGTATGTGGTTACGATGTTTTCGTAAGATCATCAGATGGTGTGTTTAATCATGGATGATTAAAGTATTCTGTGTAATCATTTTATGATAAAGAGTGCATTTGTTAGTCTTTGTTGTGAAGTAAAATCACAGTTTTAGTTTAGTCATTCGTGATTAAACATACATATGATGATTTTTTTTTTAATTTTCGATGACTAAACTATTTTTTTGTGTTAATCATCATCTATGGTTAATAAAACAATTCTGTTTTTAAAATCAAAGATGATGTTTAATTATCGATGATTTAACCTTGTCTCCGTTTTTTAGAATCTTAATTCTCTATAAGATGTTGTTTATTCATCGATGATTAATTTTATCAATTAAACTTGAGGTTTGTGTTTAATCATCGATGATTAATTTTATCAATTAAACTTGAGGTTTGTGTTTAATCATCGATGATTAATCTTATCAATTAAACTTGAGGTTTGTGTTTAATCATCGATGATTAATCTTATCAATTAAACTTGAGGTTTGTGTTTAATCATCGATGATTAATCTAATCAATTAAACTTGAGTTTGGGTTTAATCATCGATAATTAATCTTATCATTTAAACTTGATGTTAGGTTTAATCATCGATGATTAATCTTATCAATTAAACTTGATGTTGGGTTTAATCATCGATGATTAAACTTAAGGTTGAGTTTAATCATCTATGATTAAACAAACTGTTTAACCATCTATGATTAAACAAACTGTTTAATCTTCGGAAACAGTTTAATCGTATCTTTTGTTTTTTTAATCATATCTGATTTAATTTTATTATTTTTTATACTTTTTTTATCTCCATGTTTATTAGATGAAGTTTCAAATTCTACAATCGAATCACATGGAAGTAATTTTATTGGAGAGTCCTCTTATAGGCCTGATGTAGATGTATATTTTATTCCTGTCATTCTTTCCACCTTCCCAACGCTAGATCTTGGCATACAAAAATACAGTGATTATGCAGAGATTGCTGGTTTTGGGATTCGGTTGAGTACTCAATCCAAGTTTCGTGATAATCGTATAAAAGAAAAGCATATTTTATGTAATAAGGCTGGTATTGGTGTATCTAAGGATAAGCCTTGTGATACATTGGTTTCTGGTTCTGTTAGAAGAAAGAAGTATTCTAATAGGACAGTTACTGGTTGCAAAGCAAAGATTATATTTGAAGCTGTTCCTGATTATACCTCTTATAGAGTTAAGAAATTTGTAGATGTCCATAACCATCCTTTAGAACGTATGGAAGATAAATGTTATTCTAAAAAAGCACGGATGATGTTATTTACTGAAAAAAAGTATGTAGTTCGTATGTCGACATAAAAAATGGGTCCAACATTGGCTCATAAACTAAGAGCAAGTATGAGTGGTGGTTATAGGTATATGCGTTCAAAAGTAAATGATTATAAAAATCTTAAGAGAGGTTTAAATAGGATTTTAGCCTACGAAGATGCCCAAATAACAATTAATAAGTTGGAAGATCGAAGACAGAATTGCCCAAATTATTCTTTCGAATATCTTTCTAAAGGAAGAGTTTTATCTGCTATGTTTTGGGCAGATGAAAGAGAGAAGGCATATTATTCTGAATTTGGTGATGTCATATCATTTGATGCCACTTTTAGAACAAACAAGTTGATAAATATATTTTATCTTTTTTTTATTTATATTTTTTATTTGTTTTGTATTCTAATTTTTTCTAGTTATGATTACATAGGTATAAAATGGTATTTATTCCATTCACTGCCATTGATCATCATACAAATTCAGTTACTGTTGGAGCAGGGCTGCTCAGTAATGAGAGCATTGATTCTTATTGCTGGTTGTTGAGAGCTTTTCTTAAAGCACATGGTAAAGAACCAGTTATTGTTTTAACTGACCAAGATCCAACAATAAAACAAGCTGTTCAGATTGTATTTCCTAATTCAAGACACAGACTATGCATGTGGCATATAATGAAAACATTACAGGCAAAGGTATTATTTTTTGTACGAACACATTAATCATACATAATTAAATATCAAATTTAATCATTTTTTATGATTAAACAGCATCTTTGATTTTAATCAAAATAGTTTATTCATGAATGATTAATTGCAAGTTTAATCATTTATGATCAAACAACATCTGTGATTTTAAACAAAATAGTTTATTTCGTGAATGATTAATTCCATGTTTTGTCATTTATGATTATTGAAGCATCTGATGACACCACACAACATAAAAAACATTAGTTTAATTATTCATGATTAAAACTGCATTTGTGATTTTACACATAACATTTTAATTATCGATAATTAAATATCAAAGTTTATACATTCATGTTTAACCAGTATCTTATAATTCATTTAATGCCAAATAAAATTCAATTGCATTATACACTTTTTTTTATCATAGGTTAGTGTAGATGTCTTACAGAACACAGATTTTAGGAAAAGATTTAACAAGCTTGTTTGGGACATGAATATTTCACCTGCTGATTTTGAAATGAAGTGAGAAATAATTATTAATGAATTTGGGCTTGAAGAAAAGAGATGGTTTAAAGATATGTTTGAATTACGTAATTCATGGATACTTGCGTATTTCAATGACATCCCTATGTGTGCATTGATGAAGACAACTTCAAGGTCTGAAAGTCAGAATTATTTCTTTAACGCATATTCTCAAACTGGAAATTTGCTTTTAAATTTCATAATGAATTATGACAACGCCATTCAAAAGCAAAGAAATACACAACAACACTTTGACCGTTTAACAAAGACTGCACAATATATTTTTAGAACTCCTCGAGATATAGAAAAACATGCTGCAAAAGTTTATACTAGGACTATGTTTGGTAAAGTCCAAACTGAAATATACAAAGGATCTCTTTTCTGTTACTATGCTCTTGATGGTACTGAAAATGGATGGGACGTTTACAATGTGGACCATCTGAACAAGAATAATGAAATTATATATTCAGTAAGGGTAAGTTAATTACTTTTTATATTTTATTCATTAATATTTTATTATATTTTTAACAATCTCTATAATTTTATATATAACCCAAAGTTTAATCATTAATGATTAATTAGCATTTTATAAAATTCGTAGACTAGTTAAACATCAAATTATGTTTTTTTACACAGACATGTTTAATCATTAAAGAATGTTTTAATTATTTTTTTTGTTTAATCAGGTTTAAATTAAAGTTGTAGAGAAAGAAATATCGTGCAGTTGTGAAAATTTCAAGCGTATTGGTTATTTATGCAGACATGCTTTTGCTATATTGATGAGATGCGGTTTTAAAGAAATTCCTGAACAATATATTTTAAATCGATGGAGAAAGGATGCTATACTAAGACATTACAACTTTAGCAGGCTAGATTATAATACATTGGCAAATGACAAGGCCAAATTAGTAAATGAAGCATATTACAATTTTGAATCATGTTTGGATATTGTAAGAGAGGACAATGAAAAATTGGCAGCTTTTGTCAACATAACATCAAGCATGCTGAAGGATTATGAAAATGATCCTTCATATACATTTTCGACAAATAGGACTGATGCTGCTAGTGCGAGCAAACTTATGGATGTTTCTATTCCAACATATGTTGAAATTGAAGTTGAAGTTCCTAGTATTCTACATAACAAAGGTTGTGGTCAATACAAAAGAATTCCTAGTGCTGCTGAAATTGCTCAAAAGAAAAAAGGACCTGAAGAGCACAGGTTATGTAGTGGATGTAATCAAAGGGAACCTCACAATGTACGGACATGTCCCGTTGCACTTGAGAAAGCAAAAGTGAAAAGATTAGAGAAAGCGGCAGCGGCAGCGGTTGCGGCACAAGATAAGAATCAACTTTGATATTTAGTTAGCAAAACAAAATTCTCATTCTTTTTTATATTTTTTAATTGAATAAACAGTTAATAAACGACTTAATTTGATACACGAATTAATGATATTGTTTCATAATGCTACTTAAAAGATCGATGGGTTCTTTAATCATGTTTTGGTTAAACAAATTGTTAAATCACTGATGATTAAACTTTTCAGATTTTTTTTAATCATCGATGATTAAACTCTGGGTTGTGTTTAATCATCGATGATTAATTAAAAAATTCTGTATTTGAAATCAAAGATGCTATATAATCATCGATGATTAACCTTGTCTCCGGTTTTTAGATTCTCAATTCTCTATAAAATGATGTTTAATCATCGATGATTAGTCTTGACTATATGTTTAATCATTGATGATTAAACTTTGAGGTTGAGTTTAATCATCGATGATTGAACTAGTCTGATTTTTTTATTAAACGCTCTTTTAATCTCTATAAGATGCTGTTTAATCATCGATGATTACTCTTGGCTATATGTTTAATCATCGATGATTAAACTTTGAGCTTGGGTTTAATCATCGATGATTGAACTAGTCTGAATTTTTTATTAAATGCTCATTATTTACAAATGATTAATCTATGACATTTTTCTTTTAATCATCGATGATTAAAATGATTAATCATCTATGATTAACCTTGTCTCCGTTTTTTAGATTCTCAATTCTCTATAAGATGCTGTTTAATCATCGATGATTACTCTTGTCTATATGTTTAATCATCGATGATTAAACTTTGAGCTTGGGTTTAATCATCCTTTCTACTTAATCATCGATGATTAATAAAACAATTCTGTTCTTAAAATCAAAGATGCTGTTTTAATCATCGATGATTAATCTTGACTATACGTTTAATCATCGATGATTAATCTTTACTATACGTTTAATCATCGATGATTAATCTTGACTATATGTTTATTCATCGATGATTAAACTTTGAGGTTGGGTTTAATCATTATTTCTATTAATCATCATTGATTAATAAAACAATTCGTTTCTTAAAATCAAAGATGTTGTTTAATCATCGATGAGTAATCTTGACTATATGTTTAATCATCGATGATTAAACTTTGAGGTTGGGTTTAATCATCATTTATCATTAATCATCGATGATTAATAAAACAATTCATTTCTTAAAATCAAAGATATTGTTTAATCATCGATGATTAATCTTCACTATATGGTTAATCATCGATGATTATCTTGACTTTATGTTTAACCATCGATGATTAAACTAGTTTGTATTTTTTTATGTTGTTTAATCATCGATGAAACTTGGTATTGTGTTTAATCATCGATGAAACTTGGTATTGTGTTTAATCATCAATGATTAATAATCAATTCTGTTTTTAAAATCCCCTGCGCATAGATTCTGTTGAAGAGATTATAAATAAATCAACTTTAAATATAAATTATTAATAACTTGATAAATAATACATCAACTTTTATAACATACCATATTTTAATACTTCATCCGATTCAAAATAATTGATACACTTTTAATTAAAAAGATCAAAATTATAGAAAAGTTTAATGACTAGACTATTATGTTTTTGATGCATGATTCTGTTTGTTCATTGCATAAACTGTTTCTTGTCTTTTGGCTTCTATCTCCTTCTCCGAAATAAGTCTTTGGATGTGGAATTAAGCAGATCATGTCTTTTGGTACCATATGCGGTTGCGGGGCCCCGAATTTCACCCGTGGTTAGAGGTTGGGTCGGAGCACGGGTTTCATTGCTTATTCTTGGATTTGTAATAGACATGTCAATGGGGTTGATAACATTTTGGTAGGGGGTGATAGGTGTATTAGATGGCTTCTATCTCCTTCCCCAAATCCAACCTTTCAAGTCTTGGAAAGTGTAGTAAAGAAGTTCAAGTCATAATGTTAAGCATTTGGGAGACGACAATGACGAAGGAGTCAAAGAACAAGTTAAGAAATTTGAGGATGAATTAAATGGAAAAATGGAGCAAAGGGATGGACTTGAAGATTTTAAATCAAACACTTATTGTTCATTGCATTAATTGTTTCTTGTCTTTTGGCTTCTATCTCCTTCTCTAATAAGATAAAGGTTTGCATTTCCCCATTGATGTACTCTCACATAAAGTATTACTGTGAGAGTACATCAATGGGGACACCACGAAAGAAGCATCATCATAATTCAACCTGTTTTTAAGTAAATCTTGTGCGTTTTTGGTTATCCCACGAAAGAAATATACCTTGTTTGATGCATGATTCTTCTGATAGATTGCATGCCTTATGCCTCTTATTGTTCATTTCATAATCTTTTTTCAAAACTGTGACATTTCTATGTCTTTTGGCTTCTATCTCCTTCTCCAAATCAAACTTCTCAAATCTTGAAAAGTGATATAAAAAAACATCAACTGAACAAATCCAATCTTTGTCTATTCTTTTGCAAAACTTGTAAATCTGATGATCTAATTTTCTTCTTTCAATAAAATCAACTTCTAGATTTTTAATCACTACTCTTGAGTACATAGCTTCGTTCATGGTTTTATTAACCTATAATGCAAACATCCCCAAAATTAATATATAATAATATCGAAAATACAAAATAAGTAATACGAAGTATATGAAATAGACTGATTTTATAGAACAAACTTACAATAATTTAAAAATGAAAATGATCGGAAATGATAGAGATGGGATGATAATCTGTATTTTGGGGAAGAGTATTTGTAGAGGTTTTTAGGTGTCACTGAGAAGACGTGCATTTATCAACTGATGACGTTAAATGACGCATATACATAAGAAAAATATCTTTAATTATTTTTATTTTTATTATTTTTATTTCTCCAATGTTTTTAATTTAAAAATAGTAGCATGTATTTTTCTTAAATAGTAGCATGTATAATTATCGATGGTTTAACTATTGTGTCTTTTTAAATTTTTTTGATCAACAGGTACTGTTTAAATCATAGAAGAATAAAGTTATTAGAAATTTCTATAAACATATAATCCTTATTATAATAATAAAATATTTCTGGTTTATATAATTAATAATATTACTAGCTATGAAAATTTAATTATCGGATTAAAACGTTTAAAGGACATGGTCAGATTTTAATTGCAAAACATTATGGAGTACAAAAACAATTAATTTCAAACAATTGCTTTTTAATTTAACAATTTCCAAGGCTAATGAATGTATTCATTTATTTGTATTTCAATTTTTCAACAATAATGCGTGTGTTTGGTTTAGTAGGGTAATTAATGTGATAGAAAAGATGATTACTTTTTTCGTTGAAGATTTTTTGCAGAGATTTTTTACAGAGTTTTTTGCAGAGATTTTTTACAGAGATTTTTTGCAGAGATTTTTTACAGAGATTTTTTTCGTTGAAGATTTTGTTGAAGACGTGCATTTATGAACTGATGACGTTAAATGACGCATATAGATAACAAATATATCTTTTATTATTTTAAATTTTTATTAGTATTACTCCTATGTTTTTAATTTAAAAATAATAGCATGTATAATAATCCATGATTATACGTTTTTTTTAACTAATGTGTGTTTTTAAATTTTTGTGATCAACAGGTACCGTTTAATAGTATTCATTTATTTGTATTTCGATTTTCAACTCTCAGGCGTGGGTTTGGTTTTCTAGGGGATGAAATGTGATAATAAAGATGGCTTTTTTTTTGGGTGAAGATTATTTGCAGAGATTTTCAGGCGGCTCTGAACAAATCTGCAATTATGACCTGTTTCTTGAAAATGGCTCATATTTAATAAAGTAATAATTAATATGTATTATTATTATTATTAATATTATTATTATTAATATTTGTTAAATAGGCAATTTTTTTAAACCGTTTCTGTTATTTTGAATATACGCAATTTTTTACGTCATAATTTATTCACCGCTAATAAAACAATTTTGTTTTAAATTCGGTGATGCTTTTTTAATCTATAATGATTAATATAATCTGAATTTTTAAAATTATGTTGTTTAATCATCGATGATGTGTTTTTTTGGTGTTAATCATCAATGATTATACTTGTTGTTTAAATCAATCTTTAATTATCGATGATTAATAAAATAATTCTGTTCTTAAAATCAAAGATGTTGTTTAATCATCGATAATTAATCTTGACTATATGTTTAATCATTGATGATTAATCTTGACTAATATGTTTAATCATCGATGATTTAACTTTGAGGTTGGGTTTAATCATCATTTATCATTAATCATGGATGATTAATAAAACAATGATGCTGTTTAATCATCGATGATTAATCCTGACTATATGTTTAATCATCGATGATTAATCTTGACTATATGTTTAATCATCGATGATTAAACTTTGAGGTTGTGTTTAATCATCATTTCTCATTAACCATCGATGATTAAATTAAACAATTCGTTTCTTAAAATCAAAGATGCTGTTTAATCATCGATGATTAATCTTGACTATATATTTAATCATCGATGATTAATCTTTGACTATATGTTTAATCATCGATGATTAATTTTGACTATATGTTTAATCATCGGTGATTACACTTTGAGGTTGGGTTTAATCATCATTTCTATTAATCATCGATGATTATTAGCAAAATTTTTTTTTTTTTAAAATCGAAGATGCTGTTTAATCATCGATGATTAATCTTGACTATATGAATAATCATCGATGATTAATCTTGACTAATATGTTTAATCATCGATGATTAAACTTTGAGGTTGGGTTTAATCATCATTTATCATTAATCATCGATGATTAATAAAACAATTCGTTTCTTAAAATCAAAGATGATGTTTAATCATCGATGATTAATCTTGACTATATGTTTAATCATCGATGATTAAACTTTGAGGTTGGGTTTAATCATCATTTATCATTAATCATCGATGATTAATAAAACAATTCGTTTCTTAAAATCAAAGATGTGGTTTAATCATCGATGATTAATCTTTACTATATGTTTAATCATCGATGACTAAACTTTGAGATTGGGTTTAATCATCATTTATCATTAATCATCGATGATTAATAAAACAATTCATTTCTTAAAATCAAAGATGCTGTTTAATCATCGATGATTAATCTTGACTATATGTTAAATCATCGATGATTAAACTTTGAGGTTGGGTTTAATCATCATTTATCATTAATCATCGATGATTAATAAAACAATTCGTTTCTTTAAATCAAAGATGCTGTTTAATCATCGATGATTAATCTTTGACTATATTTTTAATCATCGATGATTAAACTTTGAGGTTGGGTTTAATCATCATTTATCTGTAATCATCGATGATTAATAAAACAATTCGTTTCTTAAAATCAAAGATGCTGTTTAATCATCGATGATTAATATTGACTATATGTTTAATCATCGATGATTAATCTTTGACTATATGTTTAATCATCGATGATTAATTTTGACAATATGTTTAATCATCGATGATTAAAATTTGAGGTTGGGTTTAATCATGATTTCTATTAATCATCGATGATTATTAAAAAAATTCTTTTTTTTTTAAATCAATGATGCTGGTTAATCATCGATGATTAATCTTGACTATATGTTTTAATGATTGATGATTAAACTTTGAGGTTGGGTTTAATCATCATTTATCATTAATCATCGATGATTAATAAAACAATTCGTTTCTTAAAATCAAAGATGCTGTTTAATCATCGATGATTAATCTTGACTATATGTTTAATCATCGATGATTAAACTTTGATGTTGGGTTTAATCATCATTTATCATTAATCATCGATGATTAATAAAACAATTATGTTCTTAAAACCAAAGATGTTGTTCAATAATCGATGGTTAATCTTGACTATATGTTTAATCATCGATGATTAAACTTTGAGGTTGGGTTTAATCATCATTTCTCATTAATCATCGATGATTAATAAAACAATGCGTTTCTTTAAATCAGAGATGTTGTTTAATCATCGATGATTAATCTTGACTATATGTTTAATCATCGATGATTAATCTTTTCTATATGTTTAATCATCGATGATTAAACTTTGAGGTTGGGTTTAATCATTATTTTATCATTAATCATCGATGATTAATAAAACAATTCGTTTCTTAAAATCAAAGATGCGGTTTAATCATCGATGATTAATATTTGACTATAATTTTAATCATCGATGATTAAACTTTGAGGTTGGGTTTAATCATCATTTATCTGTAATCATCGATGATTAATAAAACAATTCGTTTCTTAAAATCAAAGATGCTGTTTAATCATCGATGATTAATATTGACTATATGTTTAATCATCGATGATTAATCTTTGACTATATGTTTAATCATCGATAATAAATTTTGACAATATGTTTAATCATCGATGATTAAAATTTGAGGTTGGGTTTAATCATGATTTCTATTAATCATCGATTATTATTAAAAAAATTCTTTTTTTTAAATCAATGATGCTGGTTAATCATCGATGATTAATCTTGACTATATGTTTTAATCATTGATGATTAAACTTTGTGGTTGGGTTTAATCATCATTTATCATTAATCATCGATGATTAATAAAACAATTCGTTTCTTAAAATCAAAGATGCTGTTTAATCATCGATGATTAATCTTGACTATATGTTTAATCATCGATGATTAAACTTTGATGTTGGGTTTAATCATCATTTATCATTAATCATCGATGATTAATAAAACAATTATGTTCTTAAAACCAAAGATGTTGTTCAATAATCGATGGTTAATCTTGACTATATGTTTAATCATCGATGATTAAACTTTGAGGTTGGGTTTAATCATCATTTCTCATTAATCATCGATGATTAATAAAACAATGCGTTTCTTTAAATCAGAGATGTTGTTTAATCATCGATGATTAATCTTGACTATATGTTTAATCATCGATGATTAATCTTTTCTATATGTTTAATCATCGATGATTAAACTTTGAGGTTGGGTTTAATCATTATTTTATCATTAATCATCGATGATTAATAAAACAATTCGTTTCTTAAAATCAAAGATGCTGTTTAATCATCGATGATTAATCTTGACTATATGTTTAATCATCGATGATTAAACTTTTAGGTTGGGTTTAATCATCATTTATCATTAATCATCGATGATTAATAAAACAATTATGTTCTTAAATTCAAAAATGTTGTTCAATAATCGATGATTAATCTTGACTATGTGTTTAATCATCGATGATTAAACTTTGAGGTTGGGTTTAATCATCATTTCTCATTAATCATCGATGATTAATAAAACAATGCGTTTCTTTAAATCAGAGATGTTGTTTAATCATCGATGATTAATCTTGACTATATGTTTAATCGTCGATGATTAATCTTTTCTATATGTTTAATCATCGATGATTAAACTTTGAGGTTCGGTTTAATCATCATTTATCATTAATCATCGATGATTAAATTAAACAATTCGTTTCTTAAAATCAAAGATGTTGTTTAATCATCGATGATTAATCTTGACTATATGTTTAATCATCGATGATTAAACTTTTAGGTTGAGTTTAATCATCATTTATCATTAATCATCGATGATTAAATTAAACAAGTCGTTTCTTAAAATCAAAGATGCTGTTTAATCATCGATGATTAATCTTGACTATATGTTAAATCATCGATGATTAATCTTGACTATATGCTTAATCATCGATGATTAATCTTGACTATATGTTTAATCATCGATGATTAATCTTGACTATATTTTTAATCATCGATGATTAAACTTTGTGGTTGGGTTTAATCATCATTTCCCATTAAATTATCGATGATTAAACTTTGGTGTTGTGTTTTAATCATCGATGATTTCAATCTGTTTTTTAAAAATAAGAAAATGTTGTTTGAATTTTTCTTTTAATCATCGATGATTAAAAAGTTTAATCATCGATGATTAACCTTGTCTCCATTTTTTAAATCTTTCGAAAAAAAAGGGACTATTTTAATCTTGTCATTAAACATCCTATGCAAAAGAAGTGCTTCATAAAAGTCATTAAACATCCTAGAAAAATGCTAAATTCATGAAGGGTGTAAAAGTTATTAAACATGCTATTCAAATATGATATATTCCTGAATGGTACAAAATTACAGCTACTCTTACTGTTACTTTTCAATACTTATCTTCATTTTTTATCTAAAACGACAAATATTAATGCAGTATCATGAAGGGTACAAAATTACAGCTTGTCTTACAGGCTTACAACTACTTTTTTGATACTTTTTAGTCGATGCATTTAATTTACGCGCTTAAATTTCAATTGACGATTGATTTTCCCTCTTTTAATTGGCTGCATCTTTCGAGGTCCTTGGTTATTATATAAAGTTAACAATATTCTTCTAAAATGGTAACCTTTTATCACAAGAAAATTATTATCAAAAAACTTTACTTGTTATTAAACATGAGTTCCCAAAGCGATAACAATTATCCTGCTAAATATATTGAAATCGACTCTTCAACTGACGATGAGATAAACAATTATCAAAGTGAAGATCCTATAGATAAAAGCCAACAATCGGTTTTAAACTGTTTAATCATCGATGATTAACCTTGCCTACGGTTTTTAGTTTCTCAATTCTCTATAAGATGCTGTTTAATCATCGATGATTACTCTTGACTATAATGTTAATCATCGATGATTAAACTTTGAGGTTGGCTTTAATCATCGATGATTGAACTAGTCTGAATTTTTTATTAAATGCTCTTTAATTTCTAATGATTAATCTTTGACATTTTCTTTTAATCATCGATGATTAAACAGTTTAAAACCGATTGTTTTTGTGTTTAATCATCAATTATTGTTAAAAAAAATTTTGTTTTAAAATTCACTGATGTTGTTATCATCGATGATAAAACTGGCTTTAAAGCATAAATGATTAAACAACATATAGTTTTAATCATAAGCGATTAATTTCAATGTTTCCATATTAAGACTACTATGATTAATCATAATTTATCCTGAACTACATCACAAAAACTTAAATATTTTCCACTTCCATAACAACTTTATCTTTATCAGCAGCTTCATTAACTAATTTTGAGAATACTTTGTATTCCATCTTTTAAATGTTTCATTATTTGGGTACTTTGAAACAGCATCATTCAAAAGCTTCTTTGATCTTTCATTAAGACTGCCCATCTTTTCAATCAAATTTTTTATTTTTCTTTCAATTTCCTGCAAAATAATATATTTATCAAAATGTTTATATCAATGTGTTTTTTTCTAAATTTTTATGTAAATATTATATGAATAACTAATATTACAATTGTTACCTTCTCAGATTCATCATTGACATAAGGATATAAGTCACCATCACCTAAGCACTTTGCTAATATCTCCGTGTTCTCTACAATTTTTATTTGCTCAGTTGTCCAATGAGAAATAACTGGACGTTCTCTAGAAGCTTTTAAATAATCAATTTTCATATGATGAACATACATTAACTGCATATAAAATTAAATATTACATAAGTTAATTAAATCAAAATTCGAAACACGAATTTTTATGTTATTTAATAATGTACTAAATATAAAAAATATGTCACTTACAACTAGATATGCTGATGGCCCGAAGAAGAAAGAAGTTTCTGATTTCGGGTTGAATTTATTTTTTGTTGTGACAAGACAGTCGAGAAGATAAGCACACCAATCTATTGTTCTAAGATCTGTATTCTTTCCAATTCTGTTCAAAAAGTCCCTCGATCAAGACTAAAAATGGTGACTAAAAATGGTGACTTATATCCTTATGTCATATCTGTTTCCCGATCGAGAAGATAAGCACACCAATCTATTTTTCTGTTTCTTCATTTCTCATATCTGCATAAATTAACAAAAAATTAGATTTTTTTTATCATTTATATTCATATGAAGATTTAACACCACTCTAAAAAAGAAAAGTCTTTTTAATCAGTCATAACTTCAAAAAAAATAACTTTTTTATTAATGCATGAATTAAACTACATTTTCGTACAGTTAATTTAATACGAACAATTCTCATGCGTTTTTGAACAAAATACGTGTATTATAACTGCAAACCCATTTATAAACTGACAGGTCTTACCTTTACTTGTTGATGTGTCTTGAGTTTTTTCTTCATCCGATGATATTGTCCTCTTAGACGAAGTGACATCAACAAAAATCTCCTCATCAACTACATTCTTTGCTCTATTATCAACTACATTATGCGCGTATCCAGGTTTTCGACTAACTTTTGAATTTGTTCATCAATTTTAGTTTCCCCAATCTCAACAAAAACTTCAATTAGTTTGCAAGTTTCAACTACTTTAATTAGGGTTCTAATATGATCATCAGAATACAAAGGTTTCAATCCATAATCAAGATTACTGTTAGGGATTTTATAATTGCAATAATTCCTATAACGTGTAGAACATCCCAATTCTTGCAAATAATAATACATTTCGTGTACAGAAAAGTCATCGACATCAATGTAATCAACATATGAAACTTTACCTTCAATGTACTTCCTATTGGGTAACTCTGTGAACTTTCCATGATAATTTATTTTTAAAGAAAACATGTTCTTTAAGCCCGCTGTTGAATTAAGAAAATGACATTATTAGGGAATGTTTGGGAAAGCTTATTTAAGGGGCTTTTAAGCTTATTAGCTTATTAATATCCAAAAGTGCTCTAATTTTCGAGCTTAATAAGCAAATAAGCGTAAAATCCCCTTAAATAAGCTTTTCCCAAACATGGGGAAATTTTAAAGTAGCTATCAAATTAAAGGAAATAACAGATATGAATTTACCGTATATTTCGTCTGTATCAAAGACAATATCTTCGTTTCTAAAAAGAAATTTTTCATACATTTTGCTGGAGTGAAATTGATTATCGAAGGAATTATCTCAATTTGCAGAGAACGAATCATTTTTTCTGTGTGTTTGATTTTTCTAGGTCAAGCAAGCATTGTGAAAAACAAATCAATAAATAAGAAACAAATCAATAAATAAGTAGAGTACTAGAATCCGTTCAAAAAAAAGTACAGTACTAGAATTTTATATTGAACTGTCTCACAGGAACTTAATAAGTGTGAACATTAAATTAAGTTTCTCTGGCTTTGGTGTGGTTTACTTGGAGACAAAAAATCATTTTTAATTTAATTTGTATTTGTGCTTTCAAAAAGGTCATCATTATGCCTATTTATAGTTGAGCCTAAAAAACTCTGCAACTCTCTTCTTTTTCAAAAAAAGATCATCATCGATGATTAAAGAATTTTTTTGGGTAATTAAATGAAATTGTTGGTTAATCATCGATGATTAAAGTTGTTTTTGTATTTTAATCATCAATGATTATTCTTTGATGTTTTTAGTTTAATGATAGATGATTTTTCTTGGCTGTGGAAAATGTTAAGATGTTTTGATCATCAATGATTAAAACATGTTCTTTTCTTTAATCATCGATTTATTAAACAACATCCTTGATTTTAAAAATAGAATTGTTTTATTAATCATCGATGATTAAACACAACACCAAGTTTAATCATTGATGATTAAAGATCATCTTATAAAAATTCAGATTAATTTAGTCATTAATTATTAAATTCTTTCTATTTTTACAAAGCCCTAAATAATCGATGATTCAACCAAACCCAAGTTTAATCGTTAATGATTAAACATATCACCTTCTTTTAATCATCGATGATTAAACATCATCAATGATAAAGCTTGATACTTAATCATAGATGATTATACTTTGCTTATTAAATCATAACACGGTTAATCATCAATGATTAAACCTAGTCTTATTATTTAATCATCGATGATTAAATCTTAAATGATTAAACAACATATATTTTAATCATAAGCGATTAATTTCAACATTTACATGTTAAGACTACTATGGTTATATTCTAATTTTAAGGCAAAAAGCCTTACCCCTTTGTGAATCTTAGGATAACAAAACAACCTAGACTAGCTTAGAATAAATAGTAGAATAAATTAGCTGAGTTTAGGAGTAATACTGAGTTTGGCCCGTATTGGCCACTCAGTATCAGCACTCGGTATTGGAAATCCAATACTGAGTTGAAGGACTGAGTTACAAGTCAGTATTGTAACGGACTAAGATCAAATCCCTTGATCTTAGTCATTTCCTTAGTTTAGTCCTTCGGTTACTCCTTTGCCATTATGTAAGATCTCTATAAACATTATAAATAGAGATCATCTTGCAAAGGAGTAGTTACCAATTCACGTATTCACTTCCATACATTTTGTAATTGATCAGTGGTCTTGTTATTCCGCAACAAGCCACACTTAGTGGATTTATACGTTCACTATATTCTTGTGTTATCACTTTAATATTTCATTAAGTATAATAACCTATCAATTAACATTACAAACCAGGGTTGTTGTGACCTCACAACTGGTATCAGAGCAGGCTAAATTAATTATTATTTAGTCGATCTATTACCCTGGCAGCCATTCCATATTCTTATCTCTCAAACACTCAAAAATCCAAAATGTCAACAATCATTACACCTGTTATGTCTGGAAAGGGAGTGCCCATCTTTGATGGAAAATATTTTTCATCAATGGAAGCTTAAAGCTCAGTGGTATCTTGAATCTATTCATCATGAGATGCTCACTGTGCTTAATGATGGTCCTATCATTCCACACACAGTGGAACCCGTTGCTGCTACTGATGATGCTCCTGAGAGCACAAGAACAGTTCCTAAACTGAAACACACCTGGACTGATACTGACCGTCAGTTATTCAGTCTAGACTCAAGAGCAAAGGGAGTGATTGGTAATGCTGTTACCAAAGAGATACTAAATGCAATTATGAAATTGCCAACAGCAAAGGCTATGTGGGATAGCCTATCAGTCACTTATGAGGGCACACCAAAGGTGAAGTTGCAGAGGAAGAGCAACATGAGAAGGAAGTATGAAAATTTCTTCTCAAGTCCAAATAAAGACATCACTACTCTATATAACATGTTCAATACTGTTATCCATGATTTAATCATTGTAGGCATTGTGAAGGAGGAAGGAGAGCTTGTTCAAAAGTTCTTGGATAGTCTTCCCCAACAATTTCTTGACATGACAAATTCTGTCAATGCTGCTAAAAACATTGAATCATACACTCTCCAAACTTTGTATGGGTTGATGTTGAATCATGAGGAGAATAATGCTGCAAGACTGATCAACTGGAAGAAAACTGACAAGTCTTCCACTGGCATGGCTTTAGTTGTGCAACAGGCATATACTGTAACTGAGCCTGAAGAACCAGAACTTGATCTTGCTGATGTTGAGGCAGAAGAGCTTGAAACTCAAATGGCTCTTATGTCTATGAAGCTGGATCAGTTGAAAAAGAAGAGGCTTGGTGTTAGCTCTTCCAACACTGACCCAAGATCAGGTCTTTGCTATAGGTGTGGAAAGCCTGGGCACATTGCTGCTAATTGTCATACCAAGTCAACTGAAACTGATCAGAGTGACAAGATTGCATACCGAGCTAAAAGGTATAAAGACAAGTATGTCAAACTAAAGAACTGGAGCAAGCGGAAGAATGCAGCAGGGAATGGAGCACCTCATCAAGCACTTTACTCCAAGGCTTGGATGGATGAGGATATAAGTGATGATGAGGAAGAGATTGAGAATAAAGCCTTCATGGCTTTTACTGATGAAGATTTGAAGAGCTCCTTTGAAAGAGATATCAAAGAAGTTGAGAGGTTGAGTGTTCATACTGATTGGGATTCCACTCAGTTGTACAAGGTGAGTTCCTTTCAAACTTATTCAGTGAATGAAAAAGAAAAGATTTTTGAGTATATGATTGTTGATCTTAAAACTTTAGTACAGAGAGAAAAAGCTTTAAAATTAACAATTCTTGAACTAGAAAGGGTAAATAATGAACATTTAGATAAATTAGCAAAATTTTAAAGATTTAGAACTCAATTTTTAAACTTATAAGACATGAACCAAAGATTAGCTGATAAAGCTCATTTACACAAGTTAGAAGAAGAAAAATTTGAAAACCAGTGTAAATCTTGGGGAAATGCATCTATTAAATAAATGTCTAAATCAACAATTTTCATAAAATGTGAGGGCTGCACTTGGTGTTGATCCTCAGTTAAAAAATAGAAATAATTTTGCTGATTTATTTGAAGAATTTTCTGATATGAACCCTATTCAGTTTGTAAAAGTAAAAACTTTTTATGAAGTTGGATGTCAAACTGAGTCAGATGATGAGGATAAAATTATTTTTGAAAAACAAATTGGTCCTTCCATCTGTTCTAAGTGCTATACTGAACTACAAGAGCTCAGTATTGAATTTCCTGAAAAAGAAATTTCTGATACTGACCTCGAAGTTGTGCAGTATGACACTTCTGCTGTTCCTCCATTTGAAGTTTTATTTAACACAACTACTTTTGAGATATATAAAGAACCTGAGTCTACAGGAAAGAAAACCACTACTACTCAAAATGTTTTATCTAATACTGAGTCTACAGGAATAGCAAAGTCAACTACTCAAGAATCTAAAGAACCTGTTCAAGTTGTCACTCTAAAACATGATAGAAATAAAACAACTTCAACAGGATCTTCAAATGGCAAAAACAAGAAGTCAAATGATAAAAAGACTTCTCTGCCTAATAAAACTAAGACACCAGAACCATCTTCTTCAATACCAGTCAAACATAACATCAGAACTCCAATAAAAAATGACAAAAATAACATTTTAAAATCTATTGGTGATCAGATCAAAGTCTTAAGTCAAAAGTTTGCAAAACTCACTCATACTGATCAACCAAAAGTCAAACAATTTTGTAAAATTCCTTATGAAAATATGTTTAGAAACAGACCTAGAAAATGTTATAGATGTCATCATACTGGACATAAAGGAGATGAATGCTGGACTGATCTCTCAAGTCCTAGGTACTCAGTACCAAAGAAAAGGAGAGAAACTAAGTCAGTATCACCAAAGAAAACCTCAAAGGTTTCTCCTGAAGTGATACTGACCTCTCCAACAAAAGAGATCAAGTCATCCCCCGTTTCTCCTACCAAATGTCCCATTCAAAAATGGGTTCCTAAAAGGAACTAACTCTTATTTTGTGTCTTGTGCAGGGTGACAGAAAATGGTACCTAGATAGTGGTTGTTCAAGACACATGACTGGCAGTATGGAGTACCTCCTCAACTATACTCCAGAGAAGGGTCCTTCTGTCAAGTTTGGAGATGATTCTATAGGGAAAACAAGAGGTTATGGGGTAATCAAGGCAGGCAACATAACTTTTAAAAGAGTTGCCTATGTAGAGGGTCTTAAACACAATCTGCTCAGTATCAGCCAGATGTGTGATGATGATAATGAAGCTCGTTTCATAAAGGTTGCAGGAATCATCTACAATGATAAAGGGCAACCTGTACTCATTGCTAGAAGAGAAAAAGATGTATATGTGGTCAACCTGTCTGAAATAGACCCCACTATTAGAGTTTGCCTGCTGTCTAAAGTCAAACCAGAATTACATTGGTTATGGCACAAGAAGCTCTCTCACATAAATTTCAGAAATATAAATGAGCTCAGTATTAAGAAACTGGTGAGAGGGCTGCCCACTATTACTTATTCAAAAGATAAGTTATGCTCATTATGTGAAATGGGCAAGCAGAAGAAGAGTTCATTCAAGTCAAAGGTTAATCACTCCATTAATGAACCTCTTACAATGATACATATGGATCGTTTTGGCCCCATCAGCACACAATCTTTGGCCAAAAAGATCTATACATTAGTCCTGGTTGATGAATTCTCAAGATACACTTGGGTCATTTTTCTTAAGACTAAAGCCGATGCAACAACAGAAATCATTGCTTTCATTAAAAGAGAAGATCTTCAAAAAGGCAACAAGATCAAACAAACTAAGAAGTGACCATGGTACTGAGTTTAAGAACTCCGTATTGGCTGATTTCTGTGCAGAAAAAGGAATCTTACAAAACTTCTCTGCAGCCTACACACCACAACAAAATGGTGCTGTAGAACGAAAGAATAGAACCTTGATTGAAGCTGCACGAACTTTGTTATGCCATGTTGGACTGGCACTGAGCTTCTGGGCAGAAGCTGTCAATTGTGCAAATTTTACTCAGAATAGAGCTACAATAGTCCAGAGACATCAAAAGACTCCTTTTGAGTTATATAATGGCAAAGTTCCTAATGTGGAATACTTCCACATCTTTGGGAGTAAATGTTTTGTACTCAGTACTAAGCAAAATCTCAACAAATTTGCTCCCAAAGCAAATGAAGGTGTGTTCATGGGCTACTCTCCACACTCTAAAGCCTTCAGAGTGTATGTCATCTCAACTAAGATGATTGTAGAATCTATTCATGTTACATTTGATGAAAATCAGAATGAGCATTCTACCTCAGCAACAGAAGACATTAGTGGCATAGAAATTCTATACAATCCAGAAAACTCAATTGCTGAACAGCCCAAGTCTCACCCATACTATGTTGATCATGGTATGAGTGATACTGATCAAGAAATAACTCAGTCTAACTCAAATGTATCAAATTCTGAGGTTCCCATAACTGAGAACCCTAATACTGAGTTTCCAATTCTTGACTTGAACAACTCCACCTATGAGGAAGGTGAACCTTTCAGTACTGCTCAAGAATCCACATCAAATTTGCAAAATTTAGAAGAACAGCAACCAGTATTGTCTGATACTGACCAGAATTCCACTCAGTATCAGGCAGACAATACATCAACACAACAAGATATTGTTGACCTTGTTTCAAATGCTCCCTTAGGAAACAATCTAAGGGAACACAGAGATCATCCTCATTCTAATATTATTGGTCCAATTGAACAAGGTGTCCAAACAAGAAGAAAGTTAGAATTTGAACCCCAAGCAACTGCAAACTTTTGTTTCTTCTCAACCTTTTTATCTACCATGGAACCAAAGAAAGCTGATGAAGCTTTATTAGATGAAGACTGGGTAGAAGCTATGCAAGAAGAACTGACAGAGTTTGAAAGAAATAAAGTTTGGAACTTAGTACCACCTCCTGCTGGCAAAACTATTATTGGTACTAAGTGGGTGTTCAGAAACAAGATGGACAAGGATGGTGTTGTCATCAGAAATAAAGCAAGACTGGTTGCTCAGGGTTACAGGCAAGAAGAAGGCATTGACTATGATGAAACTTTTGCACCAGTTGCAAGAATTGAAGCTATTAGGTTGTATCTTGCATATGCAGCTTTCAAGAATTTCAAACTTTATCAGATGGATGTCAAGAGTGCTTTTCTTAATGGAAAACTACAGGAGGAAGTTTATGTTAAACAACCACCAGGTTTTGTTGATCCTAAATTTCCTAATTATGTTTTTAAGCTTGATAAAGCTCTATATGGCTCAAACAAGCTCCCAGAGCCTGGTATGATACCCTGTCTGAGTACTTAATTGAAAATAATTTTATAAGAGGTAAAATTGACAAAACATTATTTTCAAAAAGGAAAGGTTCTGACATTCTACTCATTCAGATATATGTAGATGATATTATCTTTGGCTCCAATGACAAGTCAATGTGTGACTGGTTTGCTAAGATAATGTCATCTCAGTATCAGATGAGTATGATGGGAGAACTTACTTACTTTCTTGGTTTACAAGTTGAACAAAAGCCTGATGGCACTTTCATAAATCAAAGTAAGTATGTGCATGACATGCTTAAGAAATATAAATTTGAAAATTTATCTTCCATGCACACTCCTATGGGTACTCAGGATAAAATAAGTAAAGATGAAACTGGTAAACCAGTATGTCAATCCACAGACTGAGGTATGATTGGTTCTTTACTCTACTTAACAGCTAGCAGGCCTGATATCATGTTTGCAACTTGTTTGTGTGCTCGGTATCAGGCTGATCCTAAAGAATCACATATGATAGCTGTTAAGCACATTTTTAGATATCTTTCAGGTACTCCTAACATGGGTCTTTGGTATCCCAAAGACTCAAACTTTGACCTTGAAGGGTATACAGATGCAGATTTTGCAGGTTGTAGGTTGGACATGAAGAGTACAAGTGGAGGATGTCAATTTCTCGGTGGCAGACTAGTTGGTTGGTCATCCAAGAAACAAAACTCAGTAGCAACTTCTACTGCAGAAGCAGAATATGTTGCTGCAGGAAGTTGTTGTGCTCAACTCTTGTTGATGAAGTATCAACTAATGGACTATGGGTTCAATTTCCAGAACACACCAATACATTGTGATAACAAGAGTGCTATTGCTATCACTGAAAACCCAGTCCATCACTCCAGAACAAAGCACATCGATATCAGACACCACTTTATTCGAGATAATGTGGAAAAGGGTAAGGTTGAGGTAGATTTCGTTCCTACAGATGATCAATTGGCCGATGTGTTTACTAAACCTCTCTCTGAGGAAAGGTTTATGTACTTACTAGGACAATTGGGTATGCTGAATCCTTAATTTTCCTTAAAATTTTCTGATACTGACTGATCAGTATTACTTTCAATACTGACCATCTCAGTATCACTCGTCTGATTTATCAAATTTTATAAATTTTAATTTTTTATTAATTTATAGTTTAAATTATATGTTTTTATGATTTTTAATATTTTTTTTAATTTAATTTTTTTTAAACTCGGTATTGGAGTCCTGGAGTGATAAAACTGCCTTTTAATCCTTATACTCCCCAACGGTAACCTTTCTTAATAAGAAAGTTACCATTGACAAAGGATAAGGCTGTCAAATCAGCCGGTTTTACTTCCCAATACGGTAATTATCTCTAATTAAATATAAATAACCGTTTATTTCTTTTTATTCGCCTTTTCTAACAGTTATTTCATATTTTCTCTTTCAATTCTCTCTGCGATTAACGATTTCACTATCTCTTTGCAAGCAAATTTCTTAAATCAAAATCGTAGATGGCTAATTACAGATTCTTCGCACCGGAAGCTGCACCGCAACTCAGTTTCGAAACGACGAAGTGCCCAAATTTGCGAGGAACAACATAACTGCAAATTTCAATATTCCTCAGGCTTGGGCATGCCCTGAATTCACTCACATGATCACGTATTTGAGGCATTGTCCTATCACGCAAGCATTAATTCGTTCCCCTCGAGCTATTTACCCAGAAATGCTCTGCGAATTCTGGTACTCTGCTAAGCTTGACTCTCCGGACATGATTACCGGTTGGGTTATTCGAGACCAAAGAAGGGCTTTTGTCTTCACTGCTATAATTCGGGAAACACTGAGGCTTCCCGCTCACGCTCAGTATGAGCCCTTTGTTGATCGAACAGAGGCTCGCTCAGTGTTACCATTTATTGGCCGTAGAGGCACCACTGACATTATTAAAAGAAATGAATTTGGTCCTATGTGGGGTCTGTTAATATCTACACTTATTCGATGTATGACCCACAAGACAAGAGCTTTGGATCAAATTAATGAATTTGGGATGCAGATTGTTCATGCCATGTATCATGGTCGAGATATTGATTATGCTAGACTGATCTTGAATGAACTGGCCTCTCTGATTCAGCCTCCAATCAGAGAACTCAATGTTCCTTTTTGTAGATTTCTTTCCCTCATTTTTCAAAATGGGATGCCTGCTCATATTTATGATGAGTTCAATAGTCCAAGAGTGGACCTTCCTCCACTTCATGACAAGATTTATTTTTACAGGCCAAGAGAAGGAGAGCCTGTACTGAGTCACTCCATGTGGGCTATAGTCCAGGCACACATCAATGATGAACAACATTCTAATACTGAATCAGAAAATGATGATAATGATGATGACAGTGGCGATGATGGGAATAATGATCCAGATACTGCGATGGTGGAAGCTCAACCATCAGTAGTACAAGAACCAACACACATTTCTCCACCTGCACATGATCCTGATGCACCTCATATTGCAACAGCTTCTGATACTGAGACCTCAGAAGATACACCACTGGTCCTCCAAAGAAGAAGAAGAAACCTTTCCCCAGTTCTAATGGGAAATTTATCATCAGAAGAGATGCCTCCTGGAAATGTTCCTTCATTAACTGCATCTCTTCAAGCACAAAGCTTAGTTGCAGCCACCGCTGACCTTCCAGGTCCTGAACCAGAACCAACTGCTCAACATATTGAGGAAGCCCATGCTCCTCTCGATGTAGAAATTCAGTATGAGTAACATACACTGGAAGGTACAGATGTCAGAATAGAAGAGGCTCCTGAAGGTGCTGGTGCCTCAAATCAACATACAGAAGATCCAACACCGACCTCAAATGATGCAAGAAGAGAATCCGACAAAGTCTCAGGTATGAATTTCTAAAAAACCCTAAAACTTTTATATATATACATATAATTTTCCCAAACAGAGACTATGTATTGGCCAGTACCAACTCAATACTGAACAAAGTCTCAACCGAACTTTCAAATATATCCAATTATGGCCAACATAGTTAGCCCACTTCTGCTATGCAAAATTCATACACTGAGCACCTCAATGATCATTGTCAGTCTACAGATGTCTCAACATTTAAAGAGATAATGGTGGTTGATGTCATACTGACACCCACTGGTGCTGCTTGAATTATGTCCAACTTATTTTTGAGTTGGGTTACATGATTCTAGAAATGATCACAAACCTTTTAAGCCACATTAGCCAAAATTTTCGATGGGTTTAGTCACATTTCTCTTATCACTCTGATACCGAGTGATAAACATTGAAAATAATAAGAAGCACATCCCAGGCTTTGATTTCCCAAACCAATACCTTTTAGTAAATGTGAACTATCCTATACTGAGCTACTTAAATTTTCACACTCACTTTTACTAAAAACTTTCTTACACATGCTATGCACAAGTTCACAATATTTCATCATGAACCAGATGGAATACAGACTTCAAAAATCTGTTTATATGATTATAGAATTATACAAAACCACAATTCTATTTGATAAACTTTTCTTACTAACCAGTTTTCTGTTTTTGTTTCTTTAGCACCATCTGTGCAGGGCCAAAGAGCTCAAGCCACTCAGTCTCAGGAAGTGCAGGGTGCCTTACAGACTATTCTCAATCAGATCTTGGCTATGCAGAACACTCAAAATAATATACTGGCCAGCATGGATGCCATGAGTACTGAGATAGACTCATTAAAGCAGTCAGTGGCACTTCTTCAGCAACAACAACAGACTCCACCACGTCCACAGTCTCCTAATGGTGGCAATAATAATGCAAAAGGTCCTGATACTGAACCCCGAAGATCACCCTCCCATGCCAATACTGAGGGTGAACAGGATGATGCTACTGAACCTATGCCCTCCCCTACTCCTGAAGATCCCCAGGGGGACATAGGTGGTGATACTGACCCTCTTCCCTCCCCCATAAAATGATAACAATAAGGGGGAGAAGAGACAAAGAGAAGAAGAGGTTGATCAACCTGAGCCATCTGCTCACGGGGAGAAAAGAAGAAGATTAACTGAAGATCAACCTCCACAGCAACAGCAACAACATCAGCAAACTACTCATACTGAACCTCTTAGGTTTAGGTATGAGAGAAGTAGACAAAGGGGAAGGTCAGTCTTAGAGCAACTTGAAGAAGAACCATCTGAGCCATCTGCTCAGGGGGAGACTGAAACTGACCAACCACAGCAAGTTGTTACTAAAGAAAATAAATTGCAGATTAGTGTGTACAGGCCGTTTGTATGGCCAATTGCTGATGATGAAGAAGAAGAACATCCAGTGCCATCTGAAAATTTTCTAAACTTTGCACTGGATGAAGCAAATAAAGAAAGCTCTTCATCATCATCCTCAGATGATGAAGAGCCCCCAAGAAGACCAATTTCTCCTCCAGCTGAAGGACCTTATAGAATTCCTAGAAGACCAATAACCAGAAGAATGACAAATGTGGTTATGTCCTCAGAATCAAGTGAAGAACAAGATCCAGCTCCTCTGATCTCTAGACCTGCAGGACCCACTCAGTATACTGAGGAAAAGGGTGATGCTGAGGATGAAATTGAGGCCCATAAATTCTTCCCTGTTAAGGAAGAAGAACCTGAAACTGAGTCTGAAGATGTTCCAAGAAAATCACATATAGTAAGAAGAATAGGAGATGAACTGCTGGAGTGGTACTGGAACATTGTTCCTCAAAGATTCAGATATAGGGAGAATAGGATGGGTATGCTGAGAAATAAAGCTTTTCTGAATGTGAAGAACATATACTGGCTAAATAAATTTGTCAACAAAATAAAAGTCAAAACTGTTGACAGATCTATTATTGCAACATGTACTGGGCCAGTCAGTCCACCAATGAAGATTTTCCTTCATGATATTCAGAATATGGGATTCCAAGACTGAGTAAAAATTGCAAGACTGATAAAGGAGCTGCCATCTAGATCTTCTGAAGCTCAAGTGATGATGGATGAAATCTGGGCTGTCTCTGCTATATGCTATGAAAAGGGCATCCTTTATGCAGCAGATTACAGAGCACTCAGTGTGATGACTGAGGCTGTGAAGAACAACAAACCTAAATGCCTTAACACCTTCAGAATTTTTCCCAAATATACTGTTCATCCTAATCTTATCTTTCAGGATCAAAAGAGTACCATATATCCAACATCTGGATATATGTATACTGACTCAGATGATATGGAGTGCTTCATTACTGAAGCAGATTTAAATTTGCCAACAACTCCTATTAGCCATCTGGTGGGCTTGAAATGGATGATAACCAAGAAAGAAGATTCTTGGTTCAGAAAGAAGATAGTTGCTGTGCTGAACAACAAGCAAGATGAACTGAAGAAAAGAGAAGAGTTCATCCATGTGAAGAAAGAAGTCTTCTATGAGTTCGAATCAGTCAACAAAAGATGAGAAGAAGACTTTGCAGCCTGTATTTATGTATTTTTGATTTCTCTTTGTAATTGTTTTGTTATCATTTGTTAAGGCAAAAAGCCTTACCCCTTTGGATCTTAAGATAACAAAACAACCTAGACTATCTTAGATTAATATGTAGAATAAAATAGCTAAGTTTAGGTCTGATACTGAGTGGTCAGTATCAGCACTCAGTATTGGAAATCCAATACTGAGTAGAAGGACTGAGTTACAGTCAGTTTTGTAACGGACTAAGATCAAATCCCTTGATCTTAGCCATTTCCTTAGTTTAGTCCTTCGGTTACTCCTTTGCCCATTATGTAAGATCTCTATACCATTATAAATAGAGATCATCTTGCAAAGGAGAACTCACCAATTCACTCTACACTTTCATATCTATTGTAATTGATCAGTGGTCTTGTTATTCCGCAACAAGCCACACTTAGTGGAATTATACATTTGACTTATATCGTGTTCTTATACAATATTTGTCTTGAGTTATAATTATCCAATCAATTAACCATCTAAACCAGGGAGTTGTGACCTAACAACTGGTATCAGAGCAGACTAAATAAACTCTTATTTAGTCGATCTATAACCCTGGCAGCCATCCCCTATACTTATCCTACACTTACTCCAAAATCAAAAATGTGTACCATTGTTGCACCAATTATGTCTGGAAAGGGAGTACCCATCTTTGATGGAAAAGACTTCCATCAATGAAAGCTAAAAGCTCAGTGGTATCTTGAATCTATTCATCACGAAATGCTTACTGTGCTAAATGATGGCCCTATCATCCCACAAACTGTGGAACCCGTTGCTGCTACTGATACTGCTCCTGAGAGCATAAGAACTGTACCTAACCTAAAGCACAACTGGACTGACACTGACCGTCAGTTGTATGTTTTAGACTCCAGGGCTAAAGGGGTGATTGGTAATGCTGTTACCAAAGAAATTCTCAATGCAATCATGGAATTGCCAACAGCAAAGGCTATGTGGGATAGCCTATCAGTCACTTATGAAGGCACTCCAAAAGTGAAGTTGCAAAGAAAGAGCAACATGAGAAGAAAGTATGAAAACTTCTTCTCAAATCCCAATGAAGATATCACCTCTCTTTACAACAGGTTTAATACTGTTGTTCATGGTCTAATTAGTGTTGGCATAGTAAAAGAGGAAGGGGAACTTGTTCAAAAGTTCCTGCACAGTCTTCCTCAACAATTTCTTGACATGTCAAATTCTGTCAATGCTGCTAACAACATTGAGTCATATACTCTTCAAACTTTGTATGGCCTAATGTTGAATCATCAGGAGAATACTGCTGCAAGACTGATCAACTGGAAGAAAACTGATCAATCTTCAAATGGAATGGCTCTCATTGTGCAACAAGCATATACTGTGACTGAGCCTGAAGAACCAGAAGTTGATCTTGCTGATGCTGAGGCAGAAGAGCTTGAAACTCAAATGGCTCTTATGTCTATGAAGCTGGATCAGTTGAAAAAGAAGAGGCTTGGTGTTAGCTCTTCTAATACTGACCCAAGATCAGGTCTTTACTATAGGTGTGGAAAGCCTGGACGTATTGCTGCAAATTGTCATACCAAGTCTTCTGAGACTGATCAGAATGACAAGATTGCATACCGAGCAAAGAGGTATAGAGACAAGTATGTCAAACTGAAGAACTGGAGAAAGGGTAAGAGGGCAGAAGGGAATGGAGCACCTCATCAAGCACTGTACTCTGAAGCTTGGATGGATGAGGACATAAGTGATGATGAGGAAGAGGTTGAGAATAAAGCCTTTATGGCTTTCACTGAAGATGATTTGAAGAGCTCCTTTGAAAAGGATGTCAAAGAGGCCGAGAGGATGAGTGTTCATACTGATTGGGATTCCACTCAGTTGTACAAGGTAAGTTCCTTTCAAACTTATTCAGTGAATGAAAAAACTAAGATTTTAGAGTATATGATTGTTGATCTTAAAACTTTTGTACAAAAAGAAAAAGCTTTAAAATTAACAATTCAAGAACTTGAAAGGGTAAATAATGAAAACTTAGATAAATTAGCAAAGTATAAAGATTTAGAACTAAACTTTTCAGATTTAAAAGACATTAACCAAAGATTAGCTGATAAAGCTCATTTACACAAGCTTGAAAAAGAAAATTTTGAAAAACAGTGTAAATCTTGGGGAAATGCTTCAATAAAATTAAATAAATGTTTAAATCAACAATTCCCAGAAAATGTGAGGGCTGCACTTGGTGTTGATCCTCAATTTAAAAATAGGAATAATTTTGCTGATTTATTTGAAGAGTTTTCAAATATGAACCCTATTAAATTTATAAAAGCTAAAACATTTTGTGAAGTTGGATGTCAAACTGAGTCAGATGATGAGGAAAATGAAATTTTAGAAAAACCTATTGGTCCCTCCATCTGCTCGAAGTGCTATACTGAGCTACAAGAACTCAGTATTGAATTTCCTGTGAAAGAAATTTCTGATACTGAGCTCCCAATAGCTCAGTATGACACTTTTGCTGTTCCACCTTTTAAATTATTATTTAATACAACAACTTTTAAATTATATAATGATAATAAGATTACTTCTATCTCAAATGTTTCATCTAATACAGAAGTTGCAGGAACAGGAACATCATATAGTGAGACATCTAAAAGACCTGTTAAAGTTGTTTCTTCAAAACATGATAAACAAAAAACAACTTCAACTCGGTCCACAGTTGGCAGAAATAAGAAGTATTACACTAATAATATTAGAAAGACTTCTCTGCCAAATAAAAAGAAGCAACCAGATCCACCTCCCTTTAAACCTATACAAACAAATGTTAAAACATCTATTAAAAATGACAAAAATAACATTTTAAAAACACTAGGTGACCAGGTTAAATTTTTAAGTAAAAAAGTTGCAAAACTCACTCATGCTAATCTACCAAAAGTGCAACAGTTTTCTAAAATACCTTATGAAAATATGTTTAGAAATAGACCTAGAAAATGTTATAGGTGTCATCATACTGGTCATAAGGGAGATGAATGCTGGACTGATCTCTCAAGTCCTAGGTACTCAGTACCAAAGAAAAGGACAGAATCTAAGTCAGTATCACCAAAGAAAACCTCTAAAGTTTCCCCTGAAGTGATACTGACCTCTCCAAATAAAGAGATCAAGCCAAAATCTGTTTATTCCACCAAAGGTCCCATTCAAAAATGGGTTCCTAAAAGGAACTAACTCTTATTTTGTGTCTTGTGCAGGGTGATAGAAAATGGTATTTAGATAGTGGCTGCTCAAGACACATGACTGGCAGTATGGAGTACCTTCTCAACTATACTCCAGGAAGGGTCCTTCTGTTAAGTTTGGAGATGACTCGGTGGGAAAGACCAGAGGTTATGGTGTGATCAAGGTAGGCAACATAATTTTTAAAAGAGTTGCTTATGTAGAGGGTCTTAAACAAAATCTACTCAGTATCAGCCAGATGTGTGATGATGACAATGAAGCTCGATTCAGGAAGGTTGTAGGAATCATCTACAATGATAAAGGGCAGCCTGTACTCATTGCTTGAAGAGAAAAGGATGTATATGTGGTCAACCTATCTGAAATAGACCCAACTATTCGAGTATGCCTGCTTTCTAAAGTCAAGCCAGAATTGCATTGGCTATGGCACAAAAATCTCTCACATCAACTTTAGAAATATCAATGAGCTCAGTATGAAGAAACTGGTGAGAGGGTTGCCCACTATTACTTATTCAAAAGATAAGTTATGCTCAGCATGTGAAATGGGCAAGCAGAAGAAGAGTTCATACAAGTCAAAGGTCAATCATTCCATTAATGAACCTCTTACTATGATACATATGGATCTTTTTGGCCCCATCAGCACACCATCTTTGGCCAAAAAGATCTATACCCTAGTCTTGGTTGATGAATTCTCAAGATATACTTGGGTTATCTTCCTCAAGACTAAGTCAGATGCAACAACAGAAATCTTTGCCTTTATAAAAAGAGAGGAACTTCAAAAAGGCAACAAGGTCAAGCAACTTAGAAGTGACCATGGTACTGAGTTTAAGAACTCAGTATTAGCCAATTTCTGTGAAGAAAAAGGAATCATTCAAAACTTCTCTGCAGCCTACACACCACAACAAAATGGTGTTGTAGAAAGAAAGAATAGAACATTAATTGAAGCTGCAAGAACTTTGCTATGCCATGCTGGACTGGCACTGAGTTTCTGGGCTGAAGCTGTAAATTGTGCAAACTTCACTCAGAATAGAGCCACTACAGTCCAGAGACATCTGAAGACTCCATATGAGTTATACAATGGCAAGATTCCTAATGTGGAATACTTTCACATCTTTGGAAGTAAATGATTTGTACTCAGTACAAAACAAAATCTCAACAAATTTGCTCCCAAAGCAAATGAAGGTGTGTTCATGGGCAACTCTCCACACTCTAAAGCTTTCAGAGTGTATATCATCTCAACCAAGATGATTGTAGAATCCATTCATGTTACCTTTGATGAAGATCAGAATGAGCATTCTACCTTAGCAAGTGAAGACATAAGTGGCATAAACATTCTATGCAATCCAGAGAACTCCATTGCTGAACAACCCAAGTTTCATTCACACTTTATTCCCAATAAGTTTAATGACACTGATCAAGTTCGAACTCAGTCTCACTCAACTGCAATTAATATTAAGGTTCCCATAACAGAGAATCTTCATACTGAGTTTCCAACTAATGATCTGAACCATTCTACCTATGAAGAAGGTGAAACATCCAACACTTCACAAGAATCAACATCAACTCTGCAAAATGAAGATGAACAGCAACCTGCACTATCTAATACTGACCAGAATTCCACTCAGTATCAGACACACGACACACAAAATCAACAAGATATTGTTGATCCTATTTCAAATGCTCCCTTAGGAAACAATTTAAGGGAACACATAGACCATCCACACTCAAACATTCTTGGTCCTATTGAAGAAGGTGTCCAAACAAGAAGAAAATTAGAGTTTCCACCCCAAGCAACTGCAAATTTTTGTTTCTTCTCAAGTTTTCTATCTACCATTGAACCAAAGAAAGCTGATGAAGTTTTATTAGATGAAGATTGGGTAGAGGCTATGCAAGAAGAGCTCACAGAGTTTGAGAGAAACAAAGTTTGGAACTTAGTACCACCTCCTACTGGTAAAACTATTATTGGTACTAAGTGGGTATTCAGAAACAAGATGGACAAGGATGGTGTTGTCATCAGAAACAAAGCAAGGTTGGTTGCTCAAGGTTACAGGCAAGAAGAAGGCATTGACTATGATGAAAATTTTGCACCAGTTGCAAGAATTGAAGCTGTTAGGTTGTATCTTGCATATGCAGCTTTTAAGAACTTCAAAGTTTATCATATGGATGTCAAGAGTGCTTTTCTAAATGGAAAACTACAAGAGGAAGTTTATGTTAAACAACCACCAGGTTTTGTTGATACTAAATTTCCTAATTATGTTTTCAAGCTTGATAAAGCTCTATATGGGCTCAAACAAGCTCCAAGAGCCTGGTATGATACCCTGTCTGAGTACCTTATTGAAAATAAATTTACAAGAGGTAAAATTGATAAAACATTATTTTCAAAACGGAAAGGTTCTGAGATCTTACTCATTCAGATATATGTAGATGACATTATCTTTGGCTCCACTGACAAGTCAATATGTGACTGGTTTGCTAAGATAATGTCAACTCAGTATCAGATGAGTATGATGGGAGAACTTACTTATTTTCTTGGTTTACAAGTTGAACAAAAGCCTGATGGCACGTTTATAAACCAAAGTAAGTATGTGCATGATATGTTAAAGAAATACAAATTTGAAAATTTATCCTCTATGCACACTCCTATGGGTACTCAGGATAAGATAAGTAAGGATGAAACTGGTAAATCAGTTTGTCAATCCACATACCGAGGTATGATTGGTTCCTTACTTTACTTAACTGCTAGCATGCCTGATATCATGTTTGCAACATGTTTGTGTGCTCGGTATCAGGCTGATCCTAAAGAATCACACATGAAAGCAGTTAAGCGCATCTTTAGATATCTTACAGGTACTCCTAACCTGGGTCTTTGGTATCCCAAAGACTCAAACTTTGACCTTGAAGGGTACACAGATGCAGATTTTGCAGGTTGTAGATTGGACAGAAAAAGCACAAGTGGAGGATGCCAATTCTTAGGTGGAAGACTAGTAGGTTGGTCATCCAAAAAGCAAAATTCGGTAGCAACTTCCACAGCAGAAGCATAGTATGTTGCTGCAGGAAGTTGCTGTGCTCAATTATTATGGATGCAGTATCAACTATTGGACTATGGGTTCAACTTTCAAAAGACTCCAATTCATTGTGATAACAAGAGTGCTATTGCTATCACAGAGAACCCAGTCTATCACTCCAAAACTAAGCACATTGATATCAGACACCACTTTATTCGAGATAATGTGGAAAAATGTAAGGTTGAGGTAGATTATGTACCAACAGATGAACAATTGGCCGATCTATTTACTAAACCTCTCCCCGAGGAAAGGTTTATGTATTTACTAGGGCAATTAGGTATGCTGAATCCTTGATCTTTCTTAATTTTCTTTAAAACTGAGCGCTCAGTATCACCCCTGTTGATACTGACCACTCAGTATCACTAGTCTGTTATCATCAAAATTTAAAATTTTTATTTTTTTTATTAATTTCAAGAGTAAATTAATTGTTTTTATATTTTTTAATTTTTTTTTTTAAAATTAATTTTTTTTTACTCAGTATTGGGGTATGACGGCGCTCACACCGAGCTTAATCCTCATACTGCTCAACGGTAACTTTTCTTAATAGGAAAGTTACCATTGGCACAGGATAAGGCAGTCAAATCAGCCGATTTTACTTCCCAATACCTTAATTATCTTTCAATCCCCTATAAATAACCGTTTTTTTTTACTTCAAATATTTTTTAACAGTTATTTCATTATTTCTTTTTAAATTCTCTCTGCGATTAACGATTTCACTCTCTTTTAGCAAGAAAAAACTCTTAAATCAAAATCACAGATGGCAAACTACACTTTCGTCGCTCCAGAGGTTGAATCGGAAATCAAATTCCGAGATGATGAACTGCCCAAGTTTGCGAGGAATAACATCACAGCCAACTTCACTATTCCTCAAGCCTGGGTATGCCAAGAATTCACAAACATTGTGACCTTTTTGAAGCATTGCCCAATTGCTAGTGCACTGACTTTGTCTCCTCGAGCAATTTACCCAGAAATGCTATGCGAGTTATGGTACTCTGCCACACTCGATTCTCCAGATATGATTGCTGGGTGGGTAATTAGAGATCAAAGAAGGGCATTTGTTTCTACTGCCATCATTCGTGAAACACTGAGGCTTCCCGCCCAAGCTCAGTATGACCCATTCGTTGATAGAACAGAGGCACGCTCAGTATTGCCATTTTTGGGCCGAAGAGGAACAACGGGCATAATCAAAAGAAACCAATTTGGTCTTATGTGGGGTATTCTCATTACAACGATTATTCGGTGTATGACCCACAAGACGGGTGCTTCGGACCAAATAAATGAATTTGGGATGCAAATAGTACATGCATTGTACTATGGAAGAAACATTGATTATGCAAGGCTCATTTTCAATGAATTAGCTGCTTTGGTTCGGGCTAACATAAGGGAACGAAATGTCCTTTTCTGCAGATTCTTATCACTCATCTTTCAACACTCAATGCCCACACATACTTATGATGAGTTTCACAGTCCAAGGGTTGATCTTCCTCCTCTTAATGAGAAGATTTTCTTTTACAGGCCAAGAGAAGGAGAGCCTCTACTGAGTCCTTATATGTGGGCCATTGTTCAAGAACACATAAATGAGGAAGAAGACATGTCTGATACTGAATCATACAATGATGATGATGATGATAATGATGATAATAGTGGTAATGGAGGACATGCTGGTCAAGATGTTGAGATGCAGGATGTTCCACAAGTTCAAGAACCGACTCAACAACATATCTCTCCACCTGCACAGGATCCTCATGCTCCTCATATTGCAACAGCTTTTGATACTGAATTCTCAGAAGACACACCATTGGTCCTCCAAAGAAGAAGAAGAAATCTTTCCCCTGTTATTATGGGAAACTTATCATCTGAGGAGGTGCAGCCTGCAAATGTTCCATCATTAACTGCCTCTCTTCAAGCCCAAAGCCTAGTTGCAGCCACCGCTGACCTTCCAGGTCCAGAACTAGTCCCAACTGCTCAACCACTTGAGGATCCTCATGTCCCTCTTGATGTGGAGATTCAATATGAGCAAACTACACTGGAAGGTGCTCAGCAAAACAGACAGGTCGGTATTGAAGATATTGATGCTGCAAATCAACAATCACATGATCCTGCACCGACCTCTGCCGATGCTAGAAGGGAATCTGACTAAGTCTCAGGTATGAATTTCTAAAAAGCCCTTAAACTTATATATATATATATATATATATATATATATATATATATATATATATATATATATATATATATATATATATATATATATATATATATATATATATATATATATATATATATATATATATATATATATATATATATATATATATATATATATATATATATATATATATATATATATATATATATTTCATTCCCAAATAGAGACTAAGTATTGGCCAGTACCAACTCAATACTGACCAAAGTCACACACGATCTTTCAAATATATATCCGTTTATGGCCAACATAGCTAGCCCACTGTTGCTATGCACAATTCATATACTGAGCACCAAATTGATCATTGTCAGTCTACAGTTGTCTCAACATTTAAAGAGACAATGGTGGTTGATGTCATACTGACACCCACTGGTGCTGCTTGAATTATGTCCTACTTATTTTTGAGTTGGGTAGCATAATTCAAGAAATGATCACAAACCCTTAAGCCACAAAATCCAAGAACTTTCCATGGGGTTTAGTCACATTTCTGATATCACTCTAATACCGAGTGATAAACATTGAAAAATCAAGAAGCACATCCCAGGCTTCGAATTCCCAAACCCAAACCTTTTAGTAAATGTGACTTATCCTATACTGAGCTACTTAAATTTACACACTCACTTTTACTAAAACCTTCTTACACATGCTATGCACAAGTCCACAATATTTCATCATAAACCAGATGAAATACAGACTTCACCAACTATGTTTATATGATTATAGAGTTAAACAACACCACAATTCTATTTGATAATCCTTTCTTTTTAACCAGTTTTAAATTTTTGTTTCTTTAGCACCATCTGTGCAGGGCATTCAGGCATCACAGGCTGCAGGAGACCAAGTGACTCTGCAAGCAATCATGCAGCATATTCTGGCCATCCAACATACTCAAACTATCATACTGGCCAGAATGGACACTATGAGTAGTGATATTGACTCTATAAAACAGTCAGTCTCACTACTTCAACAACCACATCAGCTTCCATCAACTCCACCATCGTCACATGGTGGACACAAAGAAGAAGGAGAAGGAGATGATGATCCTGAACAGATGAAATCACCCTCCAATGCAGAATCTGAGGGTGATACTGATGCTGCCACTGAGCCCATGCCCTCCCCTACTCTTGAAGAACCTGAAGGGGACATGGGTGGTGATACTGATCCTCTTCCCTCCCCATCCAATGATAACAATAAGGGGGAGAAGAGACAAAGAGATACTGAGGTTGATCAAACTGAGCCATCTGCTCAGGGGGAGAAAAGAAAAATTGAATGAAGATCAACCTCCACAACAAGAACAACAACATCAGCAAAGCCCTCATACCGAGTCACTTCGGTTTCAGTATGAGAGAAGAAGACAAAGAACTAGGTCAGCATTACAAGTTGAAGACCCATTTGAGCCATCTGCTCAGGGGGAGACTCATACTGACCAACCACAGCAAACTTATTCTGAGCCACCTGCTCGTGAGGAGAATGATTTGCAAATTGTGGTATATAGGCCTTTCATCTGGCCTATTGCTGATGATGAAGATGAAGAACCAGATTTAGTGAACTATGCCTTAAATCTGGTAGAACAAGAAAGTCCTTCATCATCATCCTCGGATGATGAAGAACCAGAAAATCTGGTGATTAGAAGAAGGAGTTCCTTATCAAGAAGACCTATCAATGCAATTCTCACTTCTTCTGAATCAAGTGAGGACCCTGCTCCGTTGGTAACAAGACAAAGAAGATCTGTCCATACAATGGACAGTGATACTGAGCAGGCTCCAAGACTGACTCCTCAACAACTCTGTGCAGAACAAGAAAGATTTTTATATGAGCAAGAGTTGGGAGTCAAAGCTGAACCAGAATCTGACCCAGATACTGATACTCCTGGTCCTTCCCATAGAATCTCAAGAAAGGGTCCAAACCATATTCAACATTATTGGAATATGGTTGCTGCCAGGACTCAGTATAAGGAGGAAATCAAGGAGTTCTTGAAGACCAAAACATTTCCAAATGTAAGGGGGATACATTGGTTGAATCTGGATGTCAATAAAGTAAAAGTGAAGCTCAAAGAAGGAAGAATCACTATCACTTGCACTGGCTTAACCAGTCCTCCCATGAAGATATTTCTTCATGATATTCAAATAATTGGTCTTCAAGACTGGGTGAGGATCACAAGACTGATCAAAGAGCTTCCAAAGAAATCAACTTATGATCAAATAGTCTTGGACGAGATCTGTGCAGTTTCTACAGTATGTTATGAGAAGGGCTTGCTTCATGAGATAGAGTATAGAACACTCAGTGTGATGACTGAAGGTTACTCAAACAACAGACCAGAATGTCTTCATACATACAAGTAACTTAAAAAGTACCCTCTTCCTCCTAACCTTGTTTTTCAGGATCAAAAGAGTGTCATATATCCAACTTCTGGATATATGTAAACTGACTCAGAGGATAGAGAGTGCTTCATTTCTGAAGAAGATCTGCCAAGAGCTCAAATCAGTCACCTTGTTGGACTGAAATGGATGATCACCAAGAAAGAAGACTCTTGGTTCAGAAAGAAGATTGTTGCAGTTCTTAATTGTAGAAGGGATGAACTCCAGAGCAGAGAAGAGTTTGTCCACATCAAATAAGAAGTCTTCTATGAGAATGAAGCCATCAACATCAGATGAAGAAGAAGATTTTGCTACCTATGCTGTTGTATTCTTATTTCTTTTTTATCTCTTTGTAATTGTTTTGTTATCATTAGATAGGGGGAGATTGTTAAGGAAAAAAGCCTTACCCCTTTGGATCTTAAGATAACAAAACAACCTAGACTAGCTTAGATTAATATGTAGAATAAAATAGCTAAGTTTAGGTCTGATACTGAGTGGTCAGTATCAGCACTCAGTATTGGAAATCCAATACTGAGTAGAAGGACTGAGTTACAGTCAGTTTTGTAACGGACTAAGATCAAATCCCTTGACCTTAGCCATTTCCTTAGTTTAGTCCTTCGGTTACTCCTTTGCCCATTATGTAAGATCTCTATACCATTATAAATAGAGATCATCTTGCAAAGGAGAACTCACCAATTCACTCTACACTTTCATATCTATTGTAATTGATCAGTGGTCTTGTTATTCCGCAACAAGCCACACTTAGTGGAATTATACATTTGACTTATATCGTGTTCTTATACAATATTTGTCTTGAGTTATAATTATCCAATCAATTAACCATCTAAACCAGGGAGTTGTGACCTAACATCATTAGATAGGGGGAGATTGTTAAGGCAAAAAGCCTTACCCCTTGTGAATCTTAGGATAACAAAACAACTTAGACTAGCTTAGAATAAATAGTAGAATAAATTAGCTGAGTTTAGGAGTGATAATGAGTTTGGCTAGTATTGGCCACTCAGTATCAGCACTCAGTATTGGAAATCCAATACTGAGTTGAAGGACTGAGTTACAAGTCAGTATTGTAACGGACTAAGATCAAATCCCTTGATCTTAGTCATTTCCTTAGTTTAGTCCTTCGGTTACTCCTTTGCCATTATGTAAGATCTCTATAAACATTATAAATAGAGATCATCTTGCAAAGGAGTAGTTACCAATTCACGTATTCACTTCCATACATTTTGTAATTGATCAGTGGTCTTGTTATTCCGCAACAAGCCACAGTTAGTGGATTTATACATTGACTATATTCTTGTGTTATCACTTTAATATTTCATTAAGTATAGTAACCTATCAATTAACATTACAAACCAGGGTTGTTGTGACCTAACACAAAAATTTAAATATTTTCCACTTCCATAATATCTTCATCTTTATCAGCAGCTTCATAAACTAATTTGAGAATACTCTGTTTTCCAGTTTTTAAATGTTTCATTATTTGGGTACATTGAAACAGCATCAGTTAAAAGCTTATTGGATCTTTCATTAAGACTGTCCATTTTTTCAATCAAATCTTTTATTTTTCTTTCAATTTCCTGCAAAATAATATATTTATTAAAATGTATAGATCTAAATTTTATGTAAATATTATTTGAATAACTAGTATTACAATTGTTACCTTCTCAGATTCATCATTGACATAACGTTTATATAAGTCACCGTCACCTAAGCATTTTGCTAATCCGGGTTGAATTTATTTTTTGTTGTTACAAGACAGTCGAGAAGATAAGCACACCAATCTATTGTACTAGGATATGTATTCTTTCCAGTTCTGTACAAAGGATAAAGATTGCATTTTCCCATTGGTGTATTCTGACATAAAGTATTTATAAACAACGCAAGAAAGTTCATTTTGAAATTAAAATCTGCTTCATTTGTTTGTAAAATCTTCTGTTTCAGTTCAGTCAATCTTAAATCTTCAACCTTTTCAAATTGTTCACTCCATTCAGACATGAAGCTTTCTTCATCATTCTTTTCAATAGGTGGAATGTTACAAATATTTGTTTTTCCCATTGGTATTCCTAACATTTCATGAACACATTGCAATGTGACCATAATATTTCCTTTTTTTAATTCAATAACCATCTTATCACTACTGAACTTGCTTAAAACAAAATAAGCAAGTTTTAGAGGCATATCAGTCATTTTAATTTTTAAAATGCTTCCAAATCCCATCTCTTTCACTGCTTTTTTTTGTTCTCTACTTAATAAATTTACAATTGTAAACATCGATTCAGGATAACATCGATTTTTTAACGTGATATATTCTACTATCTGATTTTTTTGTGTCTTTTGATGTTTTATTTTTCTTACTACTTTCCTGTTTTTCAGTTTTATTAACAATTCATTTTTTAGTAGCTAACATTTTGACTCTTGATCTAGAGTCTTTTTGAACAGTTTCCTGCTCAGTTTCTTCAGTTTTCATATCTGCATAAATTAACAAAAATCAGAGTTCTTTTTATAATATGTATTCATATGATGATTTAACACAACTCTACAATCAAAAGACCTGTTTAATCATACACAACTTCAAAAACACACAAGTATTTTTTATTAATGCATGAATTAAACGAAATTTTCTGATACGAACAATTCTTATGCGTTATTCAACATAATACGAGTATTTCAACTGCAAAAATATCTTTAAACTTTTGAGGTGTTACCTTTTGTTGTTGATGAGTCTTGACTTTTTCCTTCATCCGAACATATTTTCGTCTTAGATGAACTGACATCAGCAAAATTCTCCTCATCAAATTCATTCTTTGAACTATCATCAACTACATTATCCGTATTCAAGTTTTCGTCTAAATCTTGAATCTCAAAGGTATAAGTGAAAGGTTGGATTCGGTGCTTAATTTTAGTTTTCCCAATCTCAACAAAAACTTCAATTAGCTTATAAGTTTCAACTAATTTTATTAGAGTTCTAATGTCATCATCACAACCCAAGGGATTCAATCCGTAGTCAAGATTCTTATTAGGGATTCTATAGTTGCAATACATAATATCACTTCTGAAATAACCCAATTCCACCAATTAATGAAACATTTCGTGTACACAAAACTCATCGACATCAATGTAATCAACGTATGAAACTTTACCTCCAATATACTTTCTATTTGGGAATTATGTGAAGTGTCCACCATAGTTTATTTTCATAGAAAACATGTTTTTTAAGCCCGATGTTAAATTAATAAAATGACATTAAATTTAGATTATATATATAAAATTAAAGGAAATCACAGATAAGAAATTACCGTATACCTCATTTGCATCAAACTCAATATCTTCATTTCTAAAAATAATTTTGTTATACATCTTGCTCAGTGTAGTTGATTTGAAGGAGTAAATATCGCAATTTGTATAGAGATAGAGAGAGAGAGAACGAATGGTTTTTCTCTGTGTGTTTGATTTTTGTAAGTGACACAAGGATTGTGAAAAATCGTGCTCCGTTGTGGAATAATAATCATCTTTTTATTTTTATTTATTTAATTTTTGAAGTTTATAAGAATCAAATCAATATAAAATTATTTTTTGTTAAATACATTTTTTAATAATCAATGATTAAACTTGATGTTTTAAATTAATCATACCTGATTACATTTGGGTGTGTAAAATATATGTAATTAACCCGTGCAACACTTTTCGTCTTAAAAACAGATCATCATCGATGATTAAAGAAATTATTGGCTAATCAAATGAAAATGTTGTTTAATCATCGACGATTAAATTTTGTTTTTGTATTTAATCATCAATGATTAATCTTAATGTTTTAGTTTAATCATGGATTATTTTTCTTTGGGTATTTAGAATCATAATATAGTTAATCATCAATGATTAATCATGTTCTTTTTATTTAATAATCGATCATTAAACTGGTGTGCATAATAAATTAAAGCATACATAATTAAACAACACATAGTTTAATCATAAGTCATTAAAAATTAAAGCATACATAATTAAACAACATATAGATTAATCATAAGAGATTAAAAATGAGTTCACATAAAACAGAAACAAACACAAATAGACTACATTACTATGTTTCAATATAATTAAAGCATATATAATCAAAACACAAACATTTTTTGAAATTAAACTACTTCAAAATCAAAAACTTTTTTCATCAAAAGCTTTGATTATAATCTTTGATACCATAAGTCTCATTCTTTGAGAGTAACCCAACGACCATCAACCCACTCTTGATGAACTCTTAAAAGACTTAAAGGGTAAGAAATCTTCTCATTAACAAAATCAAAATACACAGTGTATTTTGAACCTTTTTTCTTGATTATTTTTCCAACCCACCATCCATCCATGTCGTATGCATCAACCACATCTCCAATTGAAAATCGATTCACCGAAATCTCAGGAGGAACCGGCTGAATTTGTGGACCAGAAACTACCTCTCTCAAGAGCGCTGAACCGTCTTCTGTTATAAGGGTTTTATACTCCAAAAGATAGTAATCGTTAGTAAGTTTTGAGAGTATGTTTGCTGTGTAATATGAACCCTCGAATCCTTCTTCTTTGTTCATAACTTCGACACGATCGCCTCTTTTGAACGACGTCATTGGTGATATTATTGTCTAAAATTAAAAGGAAAAATATAAAATCAGAAATGAGAAGAAACAAAAGTAAACTACTGAAATAAAAAAATTAAAGCATCACGAAATATATTTGAATATATAGTTAATCAAAATTCTACGTTTGTTTTTGAAGAACTTCCGACTTCCATCTTTTTTTTTTCTTTCTAGAGAGAGAGATAAGTAAATGATTAATTTGAAAATCTGATTTAATTTTTAGACACCGGTAAATCCAAAAACACATTCACTCACAAAAACATATACACACACAAAAAACTGCTCATTCACCCCTCTATCTCTCTATTAGAATTTCGATAGTTAATCATTAATGATTAAAGATGTTCTTTTGTTATATCATCGTTGATTAAACTAGTGTTTATAAAAAAATATAGCATACATAATTAAACAACATATAGTTTAATCATAAGTAAATAAACATTAGTTCATATAAAATATAGACAAAAAGAATTAGAGTACATAATTATGCTTTTAAGAAACATACATAATCAAAAACAAACATTTGATAAAATTAGACTACTTCAAAATAAAAATAATTTTTGTTCATCAAAAGCTTTGATTCTAATCTTTTGATAATATAAATCTCATTCATTGAGAGTAATTTTTGACATTTTTTAATCATCGATGATTAAAAAGTTTAATCATGAATGATTAACAAAACAATTCTATTTTTAAAATCAAAGATGCCGTTTAATCATCGATGATTAACCTTGTCTCCGGTTTTTAAATTATTAATTCTAAATAAGATGGTGTTTAATCATCAATGATTAATATTTACGACGAGTTTAATCATCGATGATTAAACTTGAAGTTGGGTTTAATCATCGATGATTAAAGTCGTCCAATTTTTTTTTAAATGTTCTTTAATCATACATGATTAAACCTTGTTTTGTATTTAATCAATAATGATTAAACTTTAAGATTGTTTTTAATCATTAATGATTAAACTAGTTTGAAATATTATTTTGGTTAATCATCAATGATTAAACCTGATGTTTTAGTCTAATTATAAATGATTTGTACTTGGCTGTGTAAAATCATAACATGGTTAATCATTAATGATTAATCATATATTTTTGTTTAATCATCAATGATTAATCTTAACGATGTGTTTTAATCATAGATGATTAATTTGAAGATGTGTTTAATTATAAAACATTCATTCAAAATGTTTTATGAATGTAGCTACTTTTGTTATTAATTGCTAAAATGTATAGAGAAGTAAGGGTGAGCAGAAAAAGAGGTTAGCCAGAACCGAAACCGGAACCGTCTCAGAACTTGAGGTTCCGGTTCCAAAAATCATGGAACTGCCCTAAGAGGTTTCTGTTCTTGTTCTCAAAATTAAGGAACCTGGAACATGTGGATACCCATGGAACCGGCGTTTACACTGTATGTTTTTATTAAAATATATAATATATATTATATTAAACATTAAATTAAATAGATATATGATTTATCAAAAGGTAAAATATTAGACCAAGTAAAAATATAAAATTTCCATTCCTCGTTATAATTGAGTGATGATTATGGAAATAAATGAATAATATTCAACAAAATTTAATAAGGGGTGTTATTTTAATAAAACTCAACGGTTATTAAAGGCTAAAATTGAAAATATGATATAATTATTAGACGCGGGTAACTTCAAAAACACACATAGAGACTATATGCTGCACAGTAGCCCCAAAAACTGCACATTCCACTCTCTCTCTCAAAAATTTCAATCATCCCTTCTAAACCCTAACTTTCCGTACTTTTAATCGCTCGTTAACACACATTCACAACAAAATGTCTATGGATGAACAAATGAATATAGAAATGTCTACAGTTGATTCCACGGAAGGTAATACTTGTAACTATATAATGATTTTGCGATTAGAATACTTGTTTTTTTGTTTAAAATCTCTGCTGAAAATATTGATTGAGAAATCAACTCTCAAATAGACTATATATCACTTTTCCTTTTATTTTAATGTATTTCAATTTTAAATTCTATGATTTCAGAGTTTGTATTTTAGGAGTATGTGTTGATTAATCATATATGATGCAACGATCAGTTAAATATGAACATACATCACATTGTGTTATGTTGTTATTATTATAGATGATTAAATGAACTTTGATTTACAACAGATCATGTTTAATCATCTATGATACAGTAGTTTAGTTAATATTACATGATTAAAACGTATCAAAATAATGTTATAGATTATTAATTATATGAGTTTTGATTTTATCAAGGTTTATATTTATTAATTGTTGATTAAATGTTTAATACTTTTTAGATAATATAATAGTTTCATTTTTTTTTTTTTGCGGATTTTGATGAAATAGAAATAATAGAACAAAGGAAAAGAAAAACATCAAAAACAAAAAAAAAAATAATACAGAAAAACGGAGAAAAACAACAGAAGAATCAACAAAAAAACGAAAAAAAAGGAGAACAAATATACATCGATGAAAAACAGATGTTCTCCAGAATCATTGATTGATATTGTAAAAGGTTTTAACAAGCAGCAAAAAGAAACAATAATAGAAATGGGTTTTGGAAAATTGTTAAAACTAAAAGTTAGTGAATTACCTCTTAGATTAGGTTTTTATCTTCTCAACAAGTTCAATAGTAAGAATATGACTATTGAACTTAATAAGGGAAATATTGAAGTTAATACTCAATCTGTTCATGATATTCTAGGAATACCAAATGGAGGAGATAAAATTGATGAGCTAGATATTGTTCATCATGATTAAAAAGAATGTAGTTTGTATAATTTGAAACAAAAGGTTTCAAAAATTGAAGACATTAGATTGACAGAGGTTAAGCAGCAAATTTTACTCTCAACTGAAACAGATTTTGAGTTCAAAATAAACTTTCTCTTGTTGTTCATAAATACTTTATGCGAGAATACACCAAATGGGAAATGCAATTTAACTCCTATGTATAGAATCCAAAGCAATACAGATATTAGAAATATAGATTGGTGTAGATATGTTGTTGATTGTCTAAAAAGAACAAATGCGAGATACACTACATACTCTTACTTCTTTGGTCCTGCAGCATATTTGATTGTAAGTGGCGTAGCATATATACTCCCTCCGTCCCACAAAAAAGTTCCCATTTCTCCTAAAGCTTTTGTCCCACAAAAAAGTTCCCATTTCTCACATGTGGTGGGCTCCACACAATAAAATATTATTATTATTAAAAACTCCATCAATAACATCCACTAATCATCTTTCTCTCTCCAAACCAACCTTATATTTTAATCAAAATAATACCAATGACCCCACCATTAACTATCACCTAAAATCTTATGCCAAAGGGAAATGGGAACTATTTTGTGGGACGGAGGGAGTATTATTTTTATCTAAAAATATATACTTCATATATGATTACAGTTTCACTTAACGTTTAAAATATATATTATTGTATATGCAGTTATTGTATGTTGATAGAGCTAAAATCAATTATATTCAAGTGCCAAGAAACCGTCCAGTTATTTGTGAATGGACAAATGAAAAACTTAAATTGGTAGAGAACATGGAAATTAATTTAGGGTGTTTAGGTGAATCAGATCTACATCAAGATGATATCCAAAATGTAGCTGATGAGGTAACAATTATAAAAGTGGTTTTGATATATAATATATCTATTTTTTTTATATATGTTAATTTTTGCAGGATGTTGAAACAAAATTGGAAAAAATGTTTGTAAAGTTTACTAGTAATCAAAACAAGGAAAAATTATTTTGAATGAATCAATTTCTCAATTCTGTGATCATGAAAGTGTCAAAACATGGGAAATAAAGTTTTTCCTATCATTAAAAGAAAATACAAAAAATAATAACGAAAATGAAAAACAAACTATTCAAGATGAAGATAGAGTAGAAGAGGAAAAATCTGATGAAGTTAAAGAAAAAGATAAAGAAAAAGAAGCTGATGTACTAAATCAAGAAAATGTTGAAGAAGAAGGTGGTAAGAATATATTTATTTGCAGATTTATTTTTATTCTTTAATCATCAATGATTAGAATCAGAACTTAATCAATTCGTATTCATATATATATATATTAATATGTTGTAGTGTCTGAGGAAGTAATGAACGCTGACAGAGATGTTGGTGACAAAGAAGGTAATTTCATTGCATAATGTTGAAGTTTTTGTAACTTCATTTAAAAATGCATAATCATCTATGATAAAATGGGTTCTTTAATCAAGTAGTGATTATATTTTTATGTTCTATAATATATAATATATGACATTTATTGTAGCTACTGAAGAAGTAAACAAGGTTAAAAATGTTGTTGGTGAGAAAGAAGGTAATTTGTTTTTATTGTGTATGGAATGAAAATGAAAGTGATGTTTTTCTTTTTTTTAAATGTTTTAATCACATATGATTTCTAATATTGATGTTATTTTTTCATGTTACAATTGATGTTGATATTGGTGTTGCTGCTACACTTGATGTTGGTGATACAAATAATGATGAAAGTGTAAACGAAGAAGAAAGTTTTCAACTGAACGAATTGGTTAAAGAAATTGTTTCAGATTCAGATATTTTAAAAGGTAAATAATAAATTAATAAAATATCTATTATAAAGGTGACATTCTTTCGAATGTAAGTCTGAAAGAAACATGTAATTGTTTTAAATAATATATAGTGTTTACAAGTTGATAAATTTTTTATATTCATATAATTTTACTATGAGGTAGATACTGAGAAAGTAAGGAATTCTGAAACAGATGCTGGTGATAAAAAAGATGGTAAATTGTTTAATTATATGTATTATTAAACATGTGTTTAATCATTCATGATTAACTGAGTCTGTTTTTTTTAAATTAGTTAATTTCAATACATGAAGTGGAATCGACTATGATTAAATAGATGTTAATCATGTAGCGTTTATAGTTTTATTTTTAATAATAATATTTTAATATTTGACATTTGTTGTAGATGTTGAAGCTTCTGAGCCATTAGGAAATGCTGAAAGAGATGCTGGTGATAAAGAAGGTTATTATTTAATCTTTTATTCATTAACCATGTGTTTAATCAATTATAATTAAACTAATATTAATCTTTGTAGTGTTAATAAAATGTTGTTTAATCATCGATGATTAATCTTGACGATGTGTTTAATCATCAATGATTAAACTTGAGGTTATGTTTAATCATCATTACTATTAAACTAGTCTAAATTTTTTATAAAATGCACTTTTAATCATATATGATTAAACCATTGTGTTTGTTTTTAATTACTAATGATTAATCTTTCACATTTTTTTAAATCATCGATGATTAAACAGTTTAATCATCGATTATTTTAATAAAACAATTCTGTTTTTTAAAATCAAAGATACTGTTTAATCATCGATAATAAACCTTGACTCTGTTTTTTAGACTCTTAATTCTAAATAAGATGTTGTTAAATCATCAATGATTAATTATGAATATTTGTTTAATCATCGATGATTAATCTTGAGGTTGGGTTTAATCATCAATGATTAAAATTTTGTTTTGTGTTTAATCACTAATGATTAACCAAGTCCAAATTTTTTTATAAAATTGTTTTTTAATCATACATGATTAAACCTTTATTTTGTATTTTAATCACTAATGATTAAACTTTGGCATTGTTGTAGATGTTGTAGGTTCTGAGTTATTTGGAAATGCTGAAAGAGATGCTGGTCACAAAGAAGGTTATTATTTAATCTTGTATTCACTAACCATGTGTTTAATCAATTATAATTAAACTAATATTTAATCTTTTGTAGTGTTTATATTTTGATTTTTTATAATAATTTTAATATATTAAACTTTTGTTGTAGATGTGCAAGTTATTGATGACTTGGAAAGGACGAAAGAGATGTTGGTGAGAATGAAGGTAATTTTGTTTAATTATTTATTATTAAAAATGTATTTAATCACACATGATAAAACGAGTCTTTTTTTAATTTTGAGTACATTCTTTAAATAATGTTTAATCATTTATTATTAAAAGGTTTTTTAATCATGTAGTGTTTATATCTTTTTATATATTAATTATATGAATTTTCTTGTACATTTTTTGTAGGAAATGATGAAGTTGTGAATTTTTCATCAAATGTTTGTGACACTCAAGGTAATTAGTTTATCCTGTATGATTAATCAAATCCTTTTTTGTTTTTTTAGTGAAAGTTCATTATATACTGTTTAATGAAGCTTTATTAACCAGATTTTGTTAACCATTAATTAAAATATTTGATTTCTATTTTTTAAAATAAATTAGTTTAATAATATTTACATACGATCCATATGTTTTAGATGCTGAATTAAAAATGACTGCAGATGAATTTGGAAAGGACAAAAGAGATTATGCTGACAAAGAAGGTAATTTTGTTTAACCATTCATTATTGAATGTATATTTAATCATCTAGTGTTTATATTTTTTTGTATAATAATAATATTTACTATATTACTCATGTTGTACATTTTGAAGGATTTGAGAAACTTGTGAATGCTACAACAGATCTTAATGAGAAACAAGGTAAATTACTTTAATAATGTTTTTTTGTTTACTTTTTGATATACTTGATGATATAATTCTTAAATTGATATTCATATGTGATTTTTCTGTGATTTAGATGCTCATCAAATTACATTAAAAGTTAATGAATTAATAATGAAGGAAAAAAGAGCAAAAAAGCCATCATCATTATTAAAATCTCCATTTAAAGAAAGGTTGATTGATGCCAAATCAAAATTAAGTACTCAAGAAGATATCATTTGTGAATGGCTATTTAACCTTCAAGGGGAACCAAAGTATGTACTTTATATTTTTTTCAATATTAATTTTTTGTTTTGCAATTGAAAGAAAAAAATACTAACTAATTTTTTTTTATCATAAAGTGATTTTGTTATTGAGACACAAAATGGAGTTGTGATATGTACAAGGAGAGATATAGAATGTTTTTGTCCAGGTCATTATGTGTACAGTAGTGCCATTGATGCATTTGTAGATTTGTTAAAGAACAATGAAAAAGAAAGAGATTTCAACTCTCCAAATCGGCTGTACATGAAATTAGGGTTAATTGTAAGTAATATTATATATTCTTTTAATAGTTACATTTCTATCATAATTATTATTCATATATTTAGTAACTTTTTTCAATATTCATGTATGAATCATAACAAAGAATATACATTAACTGCAGGGTGCTTATTTCGATGATCAAAAATTCTCCGATGATCAAAAATTCACAAAGTTTAAAGAAGAATTTGCTAGTGTAATTAATAATGATAACGAAATGATTCAGTTAAAAAATGTTGACATGGTATGTTAATTTAATATTTATTTAAATATAACTTTTTTATAACATAATTATCTAATATGATATTGTATTATTTTAAAATCAGATATTCTTCCCTATTTTAAGGTTTTCTCACATATATTGCATTGTTGTCAACTTAAAAAAAGGAGCATTTGATATAATAGACAACAGTGCTAAAGCAGAAACCCTTGAAAATAAATATGGTGGTAACACTGGTAAGCATAAATTGTAAAAACTTACATTTTTTGAAATTATTTTTGTATATCTAACATTTATCAATTTTTTATTAACAGATGGATCTAGTTTTAAATACCTAGCTGAGATCAATCATCCAAAATTAAAACAAATGTCAAATGCATCTCTTACCCCAATTAGACTCCATATGCCATGGAGAACTAAAAAAAATGTAAAAGATTGTGGTGTTTTCACAATGAGGCATATGGAGACATACCTAGGTACTCAAAATCAAACTCATAAAGTATGGGGTGAAGTAGTAGGGCTTGGAAATGAAGGAACTGCTCAACAGAAATTACTAGATAAATTGAGACACAAGTATGCAGCTATATTACTTACATCTGAGTTAAACGCAAAGAAGAGTTATATTTTGGAAAAAGCAAATGAATATAGTAAAAAGCCCCAGGAAGAAAGAGATGCTCATAAGAAGTGGGCAAACATGATTTATTATAGTCGTCAAAATTGATTTGTTGTGTGAAAAATATTTTTGATTTTTTTTTTAACATTTGTATATAGGATTACATACATTTTATCTTTTAAAATAAAATCAATGTTTAATCATTTCAATAATTCTAATGCCAACAGATCATCTTTAATCATCTGTGATTAATCATTAAATTAATCACTCATGATTAAAAAAGACAAATAATCTTTTAATCAAAGACCTGTTTGATTACAAATAGTTATTGTAGTTATTGTAGTTGTAGTTACAAATAATATATAACTAACTTTATATCATAATTCTAAGAAAATTAAAAATTTAAGCCTAGTTTTCATCATCGAATGATTAATCATTATATCACAGCTATTTCATTTATTATTACTGATATAATAGAATAACTCATGGTAAAAAAATATATGAAAATGCTAATGACAGGTCTAAATTAAGAAGGCAAAATACACAAAAGACAACACGCTCGAATTTTAGGAATATTCCTCAGGACCTCATTTAATGAAAATGAAAATGTATGCGAACAAAAATAAATGAGGTAGTTATATTCAAACCACTTTATTTATAAGGGCAAATATATTTGAAATTGTTCACTAACAAAAAAAATACCATAACTGAAAAGTATAAACGCATAGATCTCTCCATAGAAAATTATCAACAAACAGTACGAATCGAATCGAAGTTCTAGAAATCGATGGCTAAAGAGAATCAAATGCGTTCCGATGGAGAAATAAATCAACAACAATCAATATCAGAGAAATTGAAAGGTAAATAGTTAAATCGTTTTGCCGTTTAATTGTACATTTTACGAATTTAGATCTGTAAAAAAAAAATTTATGTTCGATTCATTTTACGAATTGAATTTAGATTTGTAAAAGTTTTCTTCATATAATTTTGTGTTAAATTCGATTTTGAGTTTGAGTTAATTTTAATGCTTAATTTATATAGATTCAATTAAAATCGATAACATTAAATGATCCACGGAACGTAATACTTGTAACTTTATAATGATGTTGCGATTTTATAATACTTGTTTTTTGGTTTAAAATCACTGCTCAAAATATTGATTGTGAAATCAATTCTTAAATAGTCTATATATTACTTTTTCCTTATATTTTTAATGTATTTTAATTTTAAATTGTATGATTACGGAGTTTGTATTTTTTTTAGGATTCTGTTTTTTTGATTAATCATATATGATGCATCGATCCGTTAAATATGAACATACGTCAAATTGTAATATGTTATTTTAAGTATGATTAAATGAGATTTAATTTACAAAGGTATAGTCGACAATTAATATTACATGATTTAAACATATGTTTTGATTTATCAAGGTTTATTGATTGCTTATTTAATTGTTTGATTAATACGTGTAAGACTTTTATATGTAGATTTTGAGTATTGACTTAATTTTGATCCTTAATTTATGTAGATTCAATTGAAAACGATAACATAAAAAATAAAAAACGAAAAACAGCAAATGATCCAGATTATGAAGAATCAGCGGGAACATCAAAGAGGATGAAAACAAACAAAAAAACAAAACTAATCGAATCTGGTTCAAGTTCAAAAAATTCAAGTAGAAAAAAAAAACAAAGGTAAATTTCATATGATTACTTTCTATATCTGTTGTTTCATTATAGGCAACAATTTTTATACCACATGTATTAACTCATGTACCACATCAAATGCTTTATGTAGCTGTACAGTCTGCATATATAGTTGTACAGTGTGGTATAGACTTCAATATTTGTGGTATGAAAATTAACTCCCTTTTCATTATATATGATTTAATTGAGTGTCTGTTTTTTATTTGTATAACATCATCAGTTGTGGTTTTAATCATATTTTGATTTTAAACAATATGTTTAATAATGTATTATTAAAAGAGTCATTGTTTTCAAAAAATAATTGTAACATAACCACATTATGTTTAATCATTCATAAATGATTAAACAAGAGTTTTTTTTTTAATTTGTGTAATATCATCAATTGTCGTGTTAATCATGTATGATTGAATCTGTTTTTGTTAATTTAGCATTCATTTACGCAGGTACAATGAAAACAAAACAAGACATATTAAGATCAAAAAAATCAAGAAATGTTAAGAAATGCCATAAATCAAATTTTGCAATGCAGAATAGATGCTCACCAGGATGATTATTTTCTATTGTTCAAGGTTTAAGTGATGAATAGAAACAAAGTGTTAGGGATATGGGGTTAGGGAGTTTGTTAAAAATGAAAATGACAGATGTGCCTCTAAGACTTGGTCACAAAGTTCTGGAGAAATTTAATAGTAAACAAATGATTATTAAACTGAAAAATGGTAATATTAAAGTAACAAAGAAATCTGTACATCAGATGTTAGGAATACCATCTTCTGGGGATAATATTAATGACATGCCTAGTTTTATTCATGATGATGAACAAAGTTGCATGTATGAATGGAAAAAACAATTTAAGAAGATTGAATCTTTAAGATTAACAGAGTTGAAGAGCAAAATTGATCAAACACCAAAAGCAGACTTTAATTTTAACATTAATTTTCTAGTGCTCTTTATAAATAGCTTATGTGAGGGTACATAAATGTGAAAATGCAATCTGCTACCTTTGCAAAAAATCAAAAAGAATACACCTATAAGCTGTGTAGATTGGTGTAGTTATGTTCTTGATTGCCTTGTAAGAACAAAAAGTTGTTTCAAGCCGTACTCACTTAACTCCTTCTTCTATGGACCGGCAGCATATTTAGTTGTAAGTTTCGTATTCTAATAAATTTTTCAGATTCACATATGAATACACAAAAAATTATTTATCTAATTTAATATATCATTTCTTATATGCAGTTAATGTATGTTTATCGTGCGAAATTTGATTATATACAAGTTTCAAGAGAACGTCCAGCTATTTGTCATTGGACATCTAAGAAGATAAAACTTGTTGAGGATATAGAGATTTCTGAAAAAACTTTATGTGAAGCAGAGTTTAATGAAAGTTACAAAGAAGATAAATCTTTTGAGGTAACAATTGTAATATAGTGAATTCATATATAATTAACCTTCTTATTTTATTTTTTATTCTCTCATTGTGTAGGCATTTAACTTCAAAGTTGAAAAAAAATTTACTAAAATTTTAACGAATATGGAAGAGCTAAATATGACATTACAAAAAGCATTAACATATCACCCTACAAATCAGCATTTCAAAAATATCCAAGTGAAGAATGAAGAATATATGTATTTTTTTGAAAATGAACTAGAAAAAGATGATGGGAATGATTCTGATAATGGTGATGTGGTTGCTAAAGCTGATTCTGGTGATGAACTAGAAAAAGATGATGGGAATGATTCTGATAATGGTGATGTGGTTGCTAAAGCTGATTTTGGTGATGAACTAGAAAAAGATGATGGAAATGATTCTGATAATGGTGATTTGGTTGCTAAAGCTGTTTTTGGTGATGAACTAGAAAAAGATGATGGAAATGATTCTGGTAATCGTGATGTTGTTGCTAAAGCTGATTTTGTTAATGAAGCAGCTGGAAATTCTATTGTTGGAGATGAAGTTGATAATGGGAATGGGGAAGGTGATGATATTGGTGGAAATCTTGATTTAGTTGTTTATGGTACATGTGTTAATGGTAATAATGTTGGAGGTGTTCATGAAGAAAGTTATGTAATTTATGAAGATCGAAAAATTCAACTTCATTATTTGGGTGGAGAAATTAACAATTCAACAAATATAAATAATAGTCAAGATTCAATTAATTCAAGTGATGAGTACTGGAATGATCCAATTGTAACAGAGGTAGGTGACAAACTTGAAGCAGGTATTCGTTTAAAATTTTATAATAAATATATAGTGGTATATATTATAGTTTATCTAATTCAAAATGTTGTAGGTGTGTTAATCGGAATTAATCAACGTGTTGGAGATAACATATCTGGTGATGCTAATCGGTTTGATGCAGTTGATGTAAATGTTATAGATAGCGTGAAAGAGACAAATGTCTATACAAGCATTGGTAAAGAGAATGAAAACATAATTGGAAGTATTAACTGTTAAATTAAATATAGTTAACATTTTTAATATTGTATTCATATATGAATAAAAATTTTAAATGTCGTTGGATATAATTAATAGTTGTATTTATATATGACTTTATTTTGTTAATCATTTATGATTAAGGAATGAAAATGTCCATAAAAATTATTAATAATTATAATTTTTAATAAATTGTTTTTGTCTATTTTAGATGATGGATATTATACAGATGATTTCTGGAATGATCCATTAGTGTGTGAGGCTGCTGAAAAGGCAGAAAAAGAAAATTCAGAAAAAAAAAAGAAAAATTGAAGAAAAAAGTTACATTCTGTGATGTACAAACAATTTTCTTAATCCCAGATGAAATTGAAAAAGCAAAAAACCAAAAAGCAAAAGAAGAAAAGACTAAAAACCATAGTTTCTGCGATGGACCATCATTCTCCTTGGGGATAGATTTAAGCCCAGATGGAATTGATAAAGCAGAAGTTCAAAATGAATCAAACAAAACAATACAAAAAACGGAACATTATGCTGCAATAGAATTAACAAAAGAGAAAACAAATCTAGAAGATCAGAAGAGTTCAAATGAAAGATCACCATTGAAGGATTCAATCACTAATGCTAAAAGTAAATTAACAGATGAAGAAGATATTGTTTCTGATTGGTTATTCAACTGTAATGATTCTACCAGGTATGCACTAGATTTTTATTTATTTTTATCGTATACATATTTTTATTAAAAATAGGAAACTAACAATTTGTGAATAATAAAATACAGTGAATTAGTTATAAGCACCAGCACTGGACAAAGAATTCTAAGGAGACAATTGGAAAGTTTATACCCGAAAATGCATGTATATTCAGTTTTAATTGATGGATGGGCTGATTTAATGAATCACCACGAACAACAAAGGGACACATCACAGTCTCCTTTTCGGTTGTTTATGAAGATGGAAATGACAGTAAGAAATATTTTATATAATTAATACATATGAATAAGAAATTTTGGTTATATTTATAAACTAATATATTGTTTAAATATTTTTAGAATTTTTATCGTAATGCTCATGGAATTTCTTAAGATCTTAGATACAATACGTTAAAAGAAAACTTTGCTTTGTCTGTTAACAATGACAAAGACAAATTACAACTCAAAAATGTTGATCTGGTATGTTAGCTTAATCTTTATATATATTTTTTTTATTTTTCTATCTTTTTTACAAGCTAATATTGTATTATTAAAAAACAGATTTTCTTCCCTGTCGCGAAGAAGGAACATATATATTTGATTGTCATCAACTTGAAAAAAGCTTCTTACGAGATCATAGACAACAAATTTATTTTTGACGAAACTGTGAACAAAAGATATGGGAAAATATTTAATGCTCTGGTAAGCATCAATGATTAAGCAAAAACATATTTTTATAAAAAATATTATATATGTTTAATAATTTTTCGTATATGATTAACAGAAATCTTTGTTCTTGAGATATTTGAATGAAATAAATCATACGAAGCTCAAAGATATGTCAAATAAAAGTCTAATCCCAAAAGTTATAGAAATGCCATGGAGGACAACAGACAATGAATTTGATTCTGGTATTTTTACGATGAGGCATATGGAAACATATGTAGGACAATCAATTTCAACATGGAAACCTGGATTGGGGAAAGAAAGTATTATTCAAGATCATTTTATTGAAAAACTAAGGAAGAAGTATGCAGCAAGAATGCTGACTTCAGAGATTAACAATATGAAAGAATATGTGCATAATAGTGTTTTAGAATATCAAAACCAAAAAATAGCAAAAACTTTAGGCTAAAATGTATCACTGTGATAAATCAATATTTTTGTGAAAACCCGTGACATGCTGATTAATCATCGATGATTAATCTTTACTATGTCTTTAATCATCGATGATTAAACTTGAGGTTGGGATTAATCATCGATGATTTGAACTAGTCTGAATGTTTTATAAAATGCACTATAATTTCTAATGATTAATCTTTGACATTTTTTTTTATCATCGATTATTAAACAGTTTAATCATCGATGATTAACCTTGTTTTTGTTTTTTAGATTCTAAATTCTCTATAACATGTTGTTTTAATCATCGATGATTAATCTTGACAATATCTTTAATCATCGATCATTAAACTTGAGGTTCGGTTTAATCATCGATGATTGAACTAGTCTGAATTTTTTATAAAATGCACTTTAATTACTAATGATTAATCTTTGACATTTATTTTAATCGTCGATGATTAATCAGTTTAATCATCGATGATTAAACTTGTTTCCGTTTTTTAGATTCTAAATTCTCTATAACATGCTGATTAATCATCGATGATTAATCTTGACTATATCTTTAATCATCGATGATTTGAACTAGTCTGAATTTTTTATAAAATGCACTCTAATTACTAATGATTAATATTTGACATTTTTTTTAATCATCGATGATTAAAATGTTTAATCATCGATGATTGAACTAGGCTAAATTTTTTTATAAAATGCACTTTAATTACGAATGATTAATCTTTTGACATTTTTTTTAATCATCGATGATTAATCAGTTTAATCATCTATGATTAACATTGTCTCCTTTTTTTATATTCTTAAATCTCTATATGATACTGTTTAATCATCGATGATTATCTTGACTTTGTGTTTAACCATCGATGATTAAACTAGTTTGTATTCTTTTTTGTTGTTTAATCAACGTTGAAACTTGGTATTTGATTTTAATCATCAATGATTAATAATCAATTCTGTTTTTAAAATCCCCTGCGCATAGATTCTGTTGAAGAGATTATAAATAAATCAACTTTAAATATAAATTATTAATAACTTGATAAATAATACATCAACTTTAATAACATACCATATTTTAATACCTCATCCGATTCAAAATAATTGATACACTTTAAATTAAAAAGATCAAAAATACAGAAACATTTAATGACTAGACTATTATGTTTTTGATGCATGATTCTGTTTGTTCATTGCATAAACTATTTCTTGTCTTTTGGCTTCTATCTCCTTCTCTGAATTAAGTCTTTGGATGTGGAATTAAGCAGATCATGTCTTTTGGTACCATATGCGGTTGCGGGGGCCCGAATTTCACCCGTGGTTAGAGGTTGGGGGGGTCGGAGCACGGGTTTCATTGCTTATTCTTGGATTTGTAACAGACATGTCAATGGGGTTGATAACATTTGGTAGGGGTGATAGATGTATTAGATGGCTTCTTGTCTTTTGGCTTCTATCTCCTTCTCTAATAAGATAAAGGTTGCATTTACCCATTGATGTACTCTCACAGAAAGTATTACTGTGAGAGTACATCAATGGGGACACCACGAAAGAAGCATCATCTTAATTCAACCTGTTTTTAAGTAAATCTTGTGCGTTTTTGGTTATCCCACGAAAGAAATGACATAAACGCTGATCCAGTATGTTGTCTACTAGTGAAAGGACGATTTTGTCCAAATTATCACTCTCATTTTTTGTCGACTTAAACGAAACATCTTCATCATCTTCCGTAGACTGAAATGAGCCTACTTTTGTATGAGTTTGACTTTCTTGATGAAATGTGCAGGATAATTCAAGATCTTCATCAACTTCTGTTAGATTTTAAGAGTTAGGAAAATAAAAATAAAGATCCAATATGAAAAAAATATACCTTGTTTGATGCATGATTCTTCTGATAGATTACATGCCTTATGCCTCTTATTGTTCATTTCATAATCTTTTTTCAAAACTGTGACATTTCTATGTCTTTTGGCTTCTATCTCCTTCTCCAAATCAAACTTCTCAAATCTTGAAAAGTGATATAAAAAAACATCAACTGAACAAATCCAATCTTTGTCTATTCTTTTGCAAAACTTGTAAATCTGATGATCTAATTTTCTTCTTTCAATAAAATCAACTTCTATATTTTTAATCACTACTCTTGATTACACAGCTTCGTTCATGGTTTTATTAACCTATAATGCAAACATCCCCAAAATTAATATATAATAATATCGAAAATACAAAATAAGTAATATATGAAATAGACTGATTTTATAGAACAAACTTACAATAATTTGAAAATGAAAATGATCGGAAATGATAGAGATGGGATGATAATCTGTATTTTGGGGAAGAGTATTTGTAGAGGTTTTTAGGGGTCACTGAGAAGACGTGCATTTATCAAATGATGACGTTAAATGACGCATATACATAAGAAAAATATCTTTAATTATTTTTATTTTTATTATTTTTATTTCTCCAATGTTTTTAATTTAAAAATAGTAGCATGTATTTTTCTGAAATAGTAGCATGTATAATTATCGATGGTTTAACTATTGTGTGTTTTTAAATTTTTTTGATCAACAGGTAGTGTTTAAATTATTGAAGAATAAAGTTATTAGTCATTTCTATAAACGTATAATCCTTATTATAATAATAAAATATTTCTGGTTTATATAATTAGTAGTATTACTAGCTATGAAAATTTAATTATCGGATTAAAACGTTTAAAGGACATGGTCAGATTTTAATTGCAAAACATTATGAAGTACAAAAACAATTAATTTCAAAAAATTGCTTTTTAATTTAACAATTTCTAAGGCTAATGAAAGTATTCATTTATTTGTATTTCAATTTTTCAACAATAATGCGTGTGTTTGGTTTAGTAGGGTAATTAATGTGATAGAAAAGATGATTACTTTTTTCGTTGAAGGTTTTTTGCAGAGATTTTTTTACAGAGATTTTTTGCAGAGATTTTTTACAGAGATTTTTTTGCAGAGATTTTTTACAGAGATTTTTTTCGTTGAAGATTTTGTTGAAGACGTGCATTTATGAACTGATGACGTTAAATGACGCATATAGATAACAAATATATCTTTTATTATTTTAAATTTTTATTAGTATTACTCCTATGTTTTTAATTTAAAAATAATAGCATGTATTTTTTCTGGAAAAGTAACATGTATAATAATCCATGATTATACGTTTTTTTAACTAATGTGTGTTTTTAAATTTTTGTGATCAACAGGTACCGTTTAATAGTATTCATTTATTTGTATTTCGATTTTCAACTCTCAGGCGTTGGTTTGGTTTTCTAGGGGACGAAATGTGATAATAAAGATGACTTTTTTTATGGGTGAAGATTATTTGCAGAGATTTTCAGGCGGCGCTGAACAAAACTACAATTATGACCTCTTTCTTGAAAATGGCTCATATTTAATAAAGTAATAATTAATGTGTATTATTATTATTATTATTATTATTATTATTATTATTATAATTATTATTATTAATATTTGTTAAATAGGCAATTTTTTTAAACGCTTTCTGTTATTTTGAATATACGCAATTTTTTACGTCATAATTCATTCACCGCTAATAAAACAATTTTGTTTTAAATTCGGTGATGCTTTTTTAATCTATAATGATTAATATAATCTGAATTTTTAAAATTATGTTGTTTAATCATCGATGATTAACGTTTTTGATGATGTTTTTTTTTTTGGTGTTTAATCATCAATGATTATACTTGTTTAAATCAATGTTTAATTATCGATGATTAATAAAACAATTCTATTCTTAAAATCAAAGATGTTGTTTAATCATCGATGATTAATCTTGACTATATGTTTAATCATCGATGATTAATCTTGAATAATATGTTTAATCATCGATGATTAAACTTTGAGGTTGGGTTTAATCATCATTTCTCATTAATCATCGATGTTTAAATTAAACAATTTGTTTCTTAAAATCAAAGATGTTGTTTAATCATCGATGATTAATCTTGAGTATATGTTTAATCATCGATGATTAATCTTGACTATATGTTTAATGATCGATGATTAAACTTTGAGGGTGGGTTTAATCATCATTTTTATTAATCATCGTTGATTAATAAAACAATTCGTTTCTTAAAATCAAAGATACTGTTTAATCATCGATGATTAATCTTGACTATATGTTTAATCATCGATGATTAAACTTTGAGGTTGGGTTTAATCATCATTTATCATTAATCATCGATGATTAAATTAAACAATTCGTTTCTTAAAATCAAAGATGCTGTTTAATCATCGATGATTAATCTTGACTATATGTTTAATCAACGAAGATTAATCTTGACTATATGTTTAATCATCGATGATTAATCTTGACTATATGTTTAATCATCGATGATTAATCTTGACTATATGTTTAATCATCGATGATTAATCTTGACTATATGTTTAATCATCGATGATTAATCTTGACTATATGTTTAATCATCGATGATTAATCTTGACTATATGTTTAATCATCGATGATTAACTTTGAGGTTGGGTTTAATCATCATTTATCATTAATCATCGATGATTAATAAAACAATTCGTTTCTTAAAATCAAAGATGATGTTTAATCATCGATGATTAATCTTGACTATATATTTAATCATCGATGATTAAACTTTGAGGTTGGGTTTAATCATCATTTATCATTAATCATCGATGATTAATAAAACAATTCGTTTCTTAAAATCAAAGATGCTGTTTAATCATCGATGATTAATCTTGACTATATGTTTAATCATCGATGATTAAACTTTGAGGTTGGGTTTAATCATCATTTATCATTAATCATCGATGATTAAATTAAACAATTCGTTTCTTAAAATCAAAGATGCTGTTTAATCATCGATGATTAATCTTGACTATATGTTTAATCATCGATGGTTAATCTTGACTATATGTTTAATCATCGATGATTAATCTTGACTATATGTTTAATCGATGATTAAACTTTGAGGTTGGGTTTAATCATCATTTATCATTAATCATTGATGATTAATAAAATAATTCGTTTCTTAAAATCAAAGATGATGTTTAATCATCTATGATTAATCTTGACTATATGTTTAATCATCGATGATTAAACTTTGAGGTTGGGTTTAATCATCATTTTTCATTAATCATCGATGATTAAATTAAACAATTCGTTTCTTAAAATCAAAGATGCTGTTTAATCATCGATGATTAATCTTGACTATATGTTTAATCATCGATGATTAAACTTTGAGGTTGGGTTTAATCATCATTTATCATTAATCATCGATGATTAATAAAACAATTCATTTCTTAAAATCAAAGATGTTGTTTAATCATCGATGATTAATCTTGACAATATGTTTAATCATCGATGATTAATCTTTGTCTATATATTTAATCATAGATGATTAATTTTGACTATATGTTTAATCATCGATGATTAAACTTTTTAATAATCAATGATTTAAAATTAAATTAAATAGATATATGATTTTATGACAACGTAAAATATTAGTCCAAGTAAAAATATAAAATTTCCCTTCCTTGTTATAATTGAGTGATGATTATGGAAATAAATGAATAATATTCAACAAAATTTAATAAGGGGTGTTATTTTAATAAAACTAAACGGTTATTAAAGGCTAAAATTGAAAATATGATATAATTATTAGACGCGGGTAACTTCAAAAACAGACACACACACTATATGCTGCACAGTAACCCCAAAAGCTGCACATTCCCCTCTCTCTCTCAAAAATTTCAATAATCCCTTCTAAACCCTAACTTCCCGTCCTTTTAATCGCTCGTGAACACACACTCACAACAAAATGTCTACGGATGAACAAATGAATATAGAAATGTCTACAGTTGATTCCACGGAAGGTAATAGTTGTAACTATATAATGTTTTTGCGATTAGAATACTTGTTTTTTTGTTTAAAATCAATGCTGAAAATATTGATTGAGAAATCAACTCTCAAATAGACTATATATCACTTTTCCTTTTATTTTAATATATTTTAATTTTAAATTCTATGATTACAGAGTTTGTATTTTAGGAGTATGTGTTGATTAATCATATATGATGCAACGATCAGTTAAATATGAACATACGTCACATTGTGTTATATCGGATAGATACGAATCACCGATACCTTCAACTACGATTGCCCAATGTTCTTCAACTATGACTGCCATATATTGCTATAAATACACATCGATCTCAGATTAAGCTTCAAACAATATGGCTGAACTCTGTCCAGACACCATCTTCAACATCTTGTCAAGATTGCCGATCAAGTCTTTGTTCCGATTCCGGTGTGTATCCAAATCATGGTACGACTACATTGACGATCCGTACCTCGCCATTATTCATAGCAGACGAGGTCACATCGAACGCATGCCAATCATGTTCAATCAAAGTCCTTATATCGATCCCATCTTACCAAGAACCCTACTAACTTTGCATATCCTTGAAGGTCAAACTACTGCCAGCAATGTCAACAAGGTGAAAAAGTGCTTGGTTTCCGAGTATGATTGCCAACAATCTTCTCGACATCTCCCGTATCAGCGGTCCAAGGTTCTTGCAACGGTCTGCTTTATTTGTCACAAAGGCGTACTTTTATTGTGATCCAACCGCTAAGAAAAGAATGTTGTGTGTTGCCACCCGTGGTGGACACTTTGTTACAATATGTAACATGCGACCCGAGAGAAGAAGACGCAAGCGGGCTTGGTTTTGATGATTCAACCAACGGTTTCAAGATGGTTTATGTTCTCCCCTGAAAAGAGTCTGACTTTGTGTATCTATGTGTTATGTTGCATGTGTTGGGCACAACTTCATGGCGAGAGATACCACAAGTGACATCTTATCACATTCGTGGTTCGGGGATATTTGCTCATGGCTCTTTGCATTGGTTGGGTAGTGAGTTTTACCCGCAACCATGTCGCGGAAGAAAAGTAATATGGTTCGATGTTAAGAAGGAGGAATTTGGGGTAATTAAGGCTCCTGAATTAGACGAAAGTTTAGTGAATTGGACTATTGAAAGGTTGGTTGATCTTAATGGTGAAATTGGATATGTGCGACAGATTCTTGATCATAAAACCCAAGTTTGGGTCTTGAAACAGAAAGAATGGGTGACTTACGGTCGGTTTGGTCAAAATTCACCTATTCCTTGTTCGGGCATAGGGGTCCAAGGTTGTTTGAACAAAGATGGGGACATATTAAAAAGGTCGAATGTAGGAGGACATGTTTATGTTTATAGCCTCAAGAATGGCGTTCTAAAGAAGGTTGGTAATATTGGAGAGGAAGATAATTCATGTATTCGAATTTACCAAGGAAGCTTGTTTTCAATCCATGGCATAAACACGAATGCTTTATAATTAACAAAGATGAAAAACGTCTACCTTACTTAGTGTTTTTGGTGTAGATTAAGTTTACACGAATGTTTTCTATCTTTATGAATATCGGTTTAAGTTTATCTGTTGCTCGTACGTTTGTTATATGACATTAATATACATTAATTTTTTGTCGCGTTTAACCATAACATGATTTTCGTGCTAAATTATTATTTTATTTGAAACCCAATCCATACAAATTAGTTGAGAAATTAATAACACAATTCTGTTTTTAAAATCAAAGATGTTGTTTAATCATCAATGATTAATTTTGACAATATGTTTAATCATCGATGATTAATAAAACAATTCTGTTTTTAAAATCAAAAATGCTGTTTAATCATCATTGATTAATCTTGACTATATGTTTAATCATCGATGATTAAACTTTTTGACGTTTGGGTTAATCATCATTTCTATTATTAATCATTGATGATTATTAAAACAATTCTGTTTTTAAAATCAAAGATGCTGTTTAATCATCGATGATTAATCTTCACTATATGGTTAATCATCGATGATTAAACTTTTATGTTGGGTTTAATCATCATTTCTGTTATTAATCATCGTTGATTAATAAAACAGTTCTGTTTTTTAAATCAAAGATGCTGTTTATTCAACGATGATTAATTTTGACAATATGTTTAATCATCGATGATTAATAAAACAATTCTGTTTTTAAAATCAAAGATGCTGTTTAATCATCCATGATTAATCTTGACTATATGTTTAATCATCGATGATTAAGCTTTTGACGTTTGGGTTAATCAACTATTAATCATCGATGATTAATAAAACAATTCTGTTTTTAGAATAAAAAATGCTGTTTAATCATCGATGATTAATCTTCACTATATGTTTAATCATCAATGATTAAACTTTTGATGTTGGGTTTAATGATCATTTCTATTATTAATCATCGATGATTAATAAAACAATTATGTTTTTAAAATCAAAGATGCTGTTTTAATCATCGATGATTTATCTTGACTATATGTTTAATCATCGATGATTAAACTTTTGACGTTTGGTGTAATCATCATTACTATTAATCATCGATGATTAACCTACTCTGAAATAATATTTTCGTTAATTATAAATGATTAAACCTGATGTTTTAGTCTAAATGTAGTTCCATCACCCCACATTCGACAACCACCTAGGGGTGTTGTTTGGTCGAGTTTATGGGTTTCGGGTCAATTAGGTCCGGTTTGAAAACCGATAGAAATGAAATCAAAAACATAAACAAAATTATCATATAAAAAAACTGCAAAACCTCAAATTATAAACAATATATTATTTGCTAATAATATTTTGAATAATAATTCTGTTATATTTTGAATAAGAATACAACTTGAAATTATTTAGAAAATATTTTAGCAAATCTATAGAGCATAACCTCCCACACAGAAATGTCCAACTCCCAATCAAACAATTTTTTCTGATGAGGCTCAAAGTCAGAGAAATTAATACTTGGCAAATCGTCCCATCTAGACATCAATATATCATAAACTTTTCTCCAGCTGTCATTCAAATGCAGTCGTCGTCCCTTTGATTCTTTGAACGCTTCATTCAGAATGTTTAAAGCTTCTTCCTTCTTCCCCTGCGACAACAACAACATGCCCTTTATAAAAATGGCATCCTTTTGCCCCAATGAAACAGCCTCTTCAATTAGCAGCATTCCTTCTTCTCGGTCCTCAAAAAAGTATTTGTTCTAATTAAAAATATAAATCAAATTTTAATCAACAAAATTAAACATTGTACAACTCATGAAGGATTAATCAATTTGATTTATACATTTTTTTATTTAAACTAAGGGTTTAATTATCATTTTGAGTTAGTCTAATCTCATTAGATCTTCTTTGATTATGTATGATTAACAGTATAGTTTTAAAAACATAATTAATAAAAGGTTCTGTTTTAAAAATGTATTCTTATTAAAAGATAATAATATAAATAATTATCAAAACTAATAAAGCATTAAACTACATAATTTAATCATTTTTGTCAAAATGACATGAAAATCAGATTTTCGACAAATTACTTATGACATGCAAAAAAATTTAGAATTTTTTTGAAAAAAATGCATAAAAAATAGTTGAACCATTCCATCTATGAACATCAGGTTTGGGTTTCTCGCATCTTTGCATCTTTCGAAAATTTTGTTATATTCAGAACTTAATCTTTGTCTTCCAATAAGATCAAGTTCTAGTTTTTTAAACACAGCCCTTGACTGTACTGCTTCCTTCATGAATTTACACCTATGACGCAATCATTCAAAAAATTACAAACTAATAATGTTGAAAATACAAAATAGGCATATGAAATAGACGGAATGTAAAATAAACTTACACTAGTGTGCATTTGAAAACTTGTTTTGCAGATTCAGCACCAACAAACGATAAAATGTATTCTACAACAAAATACTTAAGTCAACAATACGTGTAGAGGAGTATGAAGAACCGCCTGCTTCTATATTGTTTCTTTTTAGTGTCTTTGAAGAACTTCCTAATTCCATCTTCTTTCCTTTCGAGAATGATAAGAATGTGTTTTTGAAATGTTAAAGTTTTATTTTTAATAACCGAATGATGATTAGTTTTTGAGAAGTTAGAGTTGATGATCAGTTTTTGGGCGGTTAGGTGAACTGAAATGACGAGCAATGATAACTTCTTTTGAAAATTGTACATAATTACTACGAGTAATTATTAAATGATATTATTATTCTTATAATAATTTATTTTTATTATTATTAATATTACAGTTTAATCTAAAAAATTTAACCAATGCATACTTATTTGATATTGTTTTTAATCATCGATGATTAACCTAGTTTGAAATAATATTTTCGTTAATCATCAATGATTAACCTTGTCTCCGTTTTTTAGATTCTTAATTCTCTATAAAATGTTGTTTAATCATCGATGATTAATCCTGACGATATGTTTAATCATTGATGTTTAAACTTGAGGTTCGGCTTAATCATCGATGATTAAGCTATCATCGATGAACAAACTTGGTGTTTTGTGTTTTAATGATCGATGATTTTTATTCTGTTTTTAAAATAAAAAATGATTTGTTAATCATCGATGATTAAACTTGATAATGTGGTTAATCATAGATGATTAAACTAGCCTGAAAATTTTTAAAAAATGATCTTTATGATCAGTGATTAAACTTTGTTTTGTGTTTAATCACTAATGATTAAACATTGAGATTGTTTTTAATCATCGATGATTAAACTAGTCTAAATTTTTTATAAAATGCTTTTTAATCGTAGATTTTTTAATGATCTATTAAACAGCATCGTATAAAATCCAACTACATACATTATTAATAAACATCAAAATGTACATATATATAATACCTAAAGTTGTTCAAAAACTAGAAAGTATTTATACATATTTAAACATTTGTACAGCACACGTCCCACACAATTAATCAGAACCAAATATCTTAGCAAATCTACGGAACATCATATCCCACATACAATGTTCCAATCCCCAATCTAACATCTGATAACGCTGAAAGTCAGAGAAATTAACACTTAAGATTTCGTTCCATCTAGACATCAAAATATCATTTACTTTTTCCCAGGTGTAACTCACAATCCATTTTCCCTTTGATCGGTCTAACTCTTCATACATAAGTTTTAAAGCTTCTTCCCTTTTCTCGTTCAACATCAACAACATCCCCTTCACAAAAATTGCATCCTTTTGTCCCAATGAAACAGCTTCTTCCAATTACAACATTCCTTCTTCTCGGTCATCAAAAAAGTATTTGTCCTAATAAAACACATAAATCGAATTTTAGTCAACAAAATGAATATTTAAAACTCGTGAAGTATTGAGCAATATGATTTATCCATTTTTAATTAAAATAAAAGATTAATGTATGATTATCACAACTAATGAAGCATTAAACTACATAATTTAATCATTTTTTGTCAAAATGTCGTGAAAATCAGATTTTCGACAAATTTCTTATGACATACAAAATAATTTATATATTATTTATTAAAAAAAATATATAAAAAAAAAATACCATGCCATCTATGAACATCAGCTTTGGGTTCCTCGCATGTTTGCATCTTTGAAAAATGCTGTTATATTCATAACTGAATCTTTGTCTTCGAATAAGATCTAGTTCTAGTTTTTTATACACATCTCTTGAGTGTATTGCTTCCTTCATGATTTTACACCTATGACGCAATAATTTAAAAAAATTCAAACTAATAACGTCGAAAATTCAAAATAGGTATATGAAATAGACTGATTGTAATACAAACTTACACTACTGTGCATTTGAAAACTTCTTTTGCAGATTCAGCCCCAACAAACGATAAAATGTATTCTAACAACGAAATTCTTAAATCAAGAATACGTGTAGAGGAGGATGAAGAACCGCCTGCTTCCATCTTGTTTCTTTTTAGTGTTTTTGAAGAACTTCCTAATTCCATCTTCTTTTTACTTTCGAGAATGATAAAAATGTGTTTTTAAAGTGTTAAAGTAGATTTTTTTAAGCACCAAATGATGATCAGTTTTTGAGAGGTTAGAGTTGATAATTTAGAGTCAAATGATGATCAGTTTTTCGGCGGTTAGACTTTTAGTGGCAATGAGCAGACGAGCAATTATAACTTTCTTTTTGAAAATTGTGCATATTTACTTCGATTAAATATTAATTCTTATTATTATTTTTATAATAATTTATTTTTATTAATATTAGAGTTTAATCACAAATATCTAACTCATTTTCATGTCATAATTTTATCCTAACTATCATTTAAACTTTTAATCATCGATGATTAATATGATTAATCATCGATGATTAACCTTGTCTCCATTTTTTAGATTCTCAATTCTCTATAAGATGTTGTTTAATCATCGATGATTAGTCTTGAATATATGTTTAATCATTGATGATTAAACTTTGAGGTTGGGTTTAATCATTATTTCTATTAATCATCGATGATTTAACTAGTTTGAATTTTTTATTAAATGGTCTTTTAATTACAAATGATTAATCTTTGATATTTTTTTTAATCATCGATGATTAAACAGTTTAATCATCGATTATTAACCTTGTCTCCGTTTTTTAGATTCTCAGTTCTCTATGAGATGCTGTTTAATCATCGATGATTACTCTTGACTGTATGTTTAATCATCGATGATTAAACTTTGAGGTTGGGTTTAATCATCGATGATTTAACTAGTCTAAATTTTTTATTAAATGCTCTTTAATTACTAATGATTAATACCAAAGGGCTTATAGCCTAGCGGTATCAAGGTGATTAGGTGTACCACATGGTTGTGGGTTCAAGCCTTGATAAGGGCAAAATTAGTGTATATTTAGTGCGTGCGTTTGTTTGCCGTTAAAAAAAAAAAATTACTAATGATTAATCTTTGACATTTTCTTTTAATCATCGATGATTGAAATGATTAATCATTGATGGTTAACATTGTCTCCGTTTTTTAGATTCTCAATTCTCTATGAAATGTTGTTTAATCATCGATGATTAAACTTTTGAGGTTGGGTTTAATCATCGATGATTAAATATGGTGTTGAGTTTATTCTTTAATAATCAAACTTTTAGATTGTCATTAATCATCCATAAACGTGATGTGACGATTTTTTTAATCTTCGATGATTAAACTTGAGTTTGGTTTTAATCATTGATGATTAAACTAATCTGAATATTTTAAAAAATGCTCTTTTTTAATAACAGATGATTAAACTGGTATCCACTAATTTTTAAGTATACCAACATTCTGAACAAAGGAATCGCATAAAAAAACTACAAAATATCAAATTACAAACAATACATTATTTACTAATAATAATTCTGTTCTATTAGAACCGTAACATATATTTTTCTAACAATTTAAGGATTTATATTCATTTGAGATCTCTTTTGATGACATCTTTGAACTCATCTCTTCTATCTACCTCATCCTTTCTTTTCCAAAGTTCTTTAATAATCTGATTTTTGAACCACAAGTCTTCTTTCTTAGTTATCAGCCATTTTATACCAACCAAATGACTAATAGGAGCTTTCTTATGTTGTTCTTGTGGTAGGAAGCACTCTTTTCCTTCTGATTCAGTGTACATATATCCAGGTGGATATATTGCATGGCTTTGATCTTTGAATTTTAAATTATCAGGTACTTTTTGAATAAATGTATTGAACTCTGAGCATGAATGAATGCACTCTGGAAGATTATTTATGTAAGCCTTTGACATCACCAGAAGTCTCTATATTCCGATTGTTCCAAGCTTCCTCTTTCATAACATGTGTACATTATAGCATGGATTTCATCATAAACAACCTTTGACTCGGAATTTATAGATTGCATATCCAGAATCAACCTAATTATCTTTTTCCAGTCTTGTAACCCAAGATCTTTTATAGTATTTAATGGAATTCTCAATGGATCTTTTCTGTATGAACCAGTACAAGTAGTGATTATGGTGTCTTCTTCTTCTTGAATTGAAAAATTTTGTACCTCAAAGTTTATAGAGCAAATATCTCTTAATCCTCTTTGGTATAAATATTTTGGTTTTATTGGCTTTTGAATCCTCTTTTGTTTCTTGTAACTTCTTTTAGCACCAATTTTTGAGTTTAACCATGTAGAAAACTCAGAGGAAGATGGAATCTCATTTGGAGCAGGCATATATTCCTTTTTAATGTCGGCAAACTGAATGGTTTGTTGCATTACAGTTTCTGCTTGATCCCTTTTTGGGATTCGCTGCCCATCATCAGTGTCTGTTATTATTTGAAGATTTTGATCATCTTTTGACTTAGATGAAATATCTACATTTACCCGCGCCCTTTTGAATTTAGATATTGGAATATTATCTTCTGGATCTTCTTCAGGTAAATGTTTTGGAATGTGTTCATTATCATCTGTTGAATCAGATGACTTATCTGTTTGTTGTCTTGTTGTTGCTTTTTCCAATGCAGCAGTATATACACTTTGAACGAGAGGTTGAGGAACTTTAATTGCAGTTGGTTCTGGTTGAGGTTCATCATCATCAGAGATGGAGATTTGTGGTTTTGTTGGTGATGGAGAGTTTTTTTGAGGTATTTTGGGGGTTGGAGGTCGGCATTCTTGTTGTCTTTTATACCTAGTCCTTTCATAAGTTTTTAGAAAAGAACTTGAACTCTTCTCCTCATTGGCAGCTTGATCTCCTAAAACATTATTACACGACATGAATAATCATTTTATGGTTAAACTATAAGTTTAATAAATAATCATATTGAATAATCATTGATGATTAAACATGTTTGTTTTTAATCATGAATGATTAAACTTGTTGTTGTCTTTAATCATCGATGATTAAACTTTTTGGGTTGTGTTTAATCATCGATGATTAAACTAGGATGTGTATGATATCAAGATGGTTAATCATCATAAATTAATAAAATAAAGCAATCATTAATAAAACAAGTCTTTTTTTTTTACATTGCAGATTTTGTTTAATCACTTATGATTAAATTAGTATCAATTTTTAATATTATGTTGGATAATTATCTATTATTAAACAATTCTGTTTAAAATCACAGATTCTGTTTAATGAACTATGATTAAACTAGTAATCTAGTATCAGTTTTTAATATTATGTAGGTTAATCATCGATGATTAAACTTGGTATTGTGTTTAATCAATAATGATTAATAAAAAAAATTATGTTTTTAAAATCACGGTTGCTGTTAAATCACCAATGATTAAACTAGTAATCTAGTCTCCATTTTAAATAAGATGTTGGTTAATCATCGATGATTAAACTTTGTATTGTGTTACAAACAGATCTAACGATTTTGTTAAATCATCAATGACTAATTACAAACATATAAACCAGCATCTTATGAACATCATAATCGCTAATTCATGTGAAACATAGACTCGTTTAATTTCAAAGAGATAAAACAGCACTTTATTAACAACAAAATCATCAGAAACGTTGACTCGTTTAAATATTCATGATTGGACATATTTTATTGATGTTTCAGTATTCAAAAAACTCAAACTTTTTGATGTTTAATCATGTATGATATATCTTAAATTTTTAAAAATAAGATTGATTTAAAAAAACGTTTATGTTTGTTAAAAAAATTTTGAAAGAAAACCTTCATTCATATTATGCTCTACTTCTTCAACACTATCATCCTTGTGAACAGCACCGTCAACTAATTCAGAAAACTTCTTTTTCCACCTTTGGAAATTTTCGTTATTTGGATTCATTGAAACAACATCATTCAAAGTCTGATTCAAACTTTCTTTAAGAATCTCTTGTTTCTCAAACAATCTTTCTAATTTTCTTTCAACTTCCTGCAAAATAAGATATGTTAAAAATGTATATTTTTTATTTTTTTGTAATTTAAGTAATTAATTTCTCAGTACTTTACCTGCACAGATTTATCTTCCACATATGGTTCATTTAACCGCCCTTCACCTAACACTACCTCTTTGTCTTCTATAAGTTTAATTTTCGCAGATGTCTAATGACATATAACTGGACGTTCTCGCGAAACAGGCATGTAAGTAAATTTGAAATGATCAACATACAATAGTTGCATATAAAATGATATATTAAATAATATCATTTTAAATCATTTAAATCATATAAAATATTATAATTATGTCACTTACAACTAAATATGCTGCTAGACCAAAGAAGTAAGAGCTTGGTGATTTTGGATTGTATGTCGTCTTTGTTTTCACAAGACAGTTGAGAAGATAACCACACCAATCAATTCTGCTAACATCCATATTTTTTCCAATTCTGTACATTGGATAAATGTTGCATTTGCCCATTGAGGTACCCTCACAGAAAGTATTTATAAATAACAAGAGAAAGTTCATTTTAAAATTAAGATCTGCTTATGTTGTTAGTAAAATTTTCTCTTTCAACTCTTTCAGTCTTAAATTATCAATTCTGTCAAATTGTTGACTCCATTCATTTATGAAGCTTTCTTCATCATCCTCTTTAATAGGTTTTTTGTTACAAATATTAATGTCTCCCATTCGAATTCCTAACATGTCATGAACAGATTGTAATGTGACATTAATATTTCCATTTTTCAATTCAATAGTCATGTTCTTACTATTGAACTTGCTCAAAACAAAAGAACCAATTTTTAAAGCTATATCGGTCATTTTAATCTTTATAATGCTCCCAAATCCCATTTCTTTGACTGCTTCTTTTTGTTTTGTACTTAATCCTTTACAAATATAGTACATCGATTCAGGATAACATCGATTATTAAAAGGAATGACTTTATCTTCATCAATATCAGCAGATTTTGTTTGACTTTTCTTAGATGATCCTTTATTTTTAGATTTACTTTTAGGTATCGATTTACTTTTAGGTATCTTTCGTTTTTTAGTAGCTATCATTTTTACTCTTGATCCAGGAACCTTTTGAACATTTTCCTTCTCTGGTTCTTCAATTTTAATATCTGCATAAATGAATTTTAAAATAAACAAAAATTAGATTTCTTTTAATCATGGATGATAAAATCCAAAGTTTAATCATCCATGATTAAACAACATCTTAAGATTGTTACACAGATTAGGTTAATCATTTTATGATTAATTCCAAGTTTAATCATTATTTTACATAGAATAGTTTAAAATCATCGATGATTAATCACAAATGATTAATCATCGATGATTAATTTAAAACAGATAAAAAACACTAGTTTTGAATCACAAATGATTGTTCAGCATCTGTGATTTTTGCATAGAATAGTTTAAAATCATCGATGATTAATCACACAAATGATTAATTATCGATGATTAATTTGAAACAGATAAAAAACACTAGGTTTTAATCACAAATGATTGATCAGCATCTGTGATTTTTGAACAGAATAGTTTAAATTCATCGATGATTAATCACAAATGATTAATCATCGATGATTAATTTGAAACAGATAAAAAACACTAGGTTTTAATCACAAATGATTGATCAGCATCTATGATTTTTGGACAGAATAGTTTAATATCATCGATGATTAATCACAAATGATTAATCATCGATGATTAATCACAAATGATTAATCATCGATGATTAATTTGAAACAGATAAAAAACACTAGGTTTTAATCACAAATGATTATTCAGCATATGTGATTTTTGGACAGAATAGTTTAAAATCATTGATGAACATCATAATCACTAATTTATGTGAAACTTTGACTCGCTTAATTATACATGATTCAAACATAATCTAACAATGTTTCAGTATTCAAAAATCTCAAACATTTATTTTCATACAACATGATTTCTATTAATCGTAGGGTTTTCAACGAATACCTTTGTTTGTCAATGGCGGTTGCTTTGTTTGCTCATCGGTAGACATTTTCTTATAGATTTTGACTGCAAACTTAGGGTTTTGGAAGATAGATCGATCGATTGGGTAGAGAGAGAACGATAGAAGATTTTGACGGAAGATCTAATTCAAAACTGCATTTAGAATTTTTGACGATTTTGCCCTTCAACCAGCGCGTGGGACATAAAAGTTCAACTTAATTACAAAAATGCCACCGCGCGTCTTTTAGGATGATTCTCACATTCTCACACTTTTTGCAATTCTCAAAGGAACCCCCGCTATATGTATATATATATATAAGTGGGATCCTGTGAGAACTTAAAAAACGGTGAGGACTCGCGAGTACATCTCAAAAACATTCCAAAAAATTCCCAAAACAATATTTATAACACCCCATGATTATTACTACATTTGACAAAAAAAAAATTGAAAAATAAATTATGATCCACTTTTTTTTGCGGATCATAACAATGATCCATTTTTTTTTTGTGGATCATTATTATTTTTTTATTTTTTTTTTGAACGGCAAGTTAGTAAGTTAGTGGTTGGAGCATAGACAGTGACATCCACAAGGGGCAGTATGCCTTCCCTCAACCTTCCACCTATGGGGAATAAATCCCACCACCAAAGTCCACGAAGGGACTTGAACCCATTACCTATGGGCCATGGGCAACACCTTATACCACTAGGCTAGAAGCCTTGGGCATATATATATATATATATAATGTATTTGATGAGGGACCCCCAAATATTGGTTTGCATGGATGTCATTCATGCATGTATAGATAACACTTATGTATACACACATGAAAACATATACATATATGCATACATGCATGAATGACATCCATGCAAACCAATATTTGGGGGACCCTCATCAAATACGTTAATGTGTCTTCCATGATCATTTTATTTCAAAAATCAATGGTTTAGATTGAGTTCTGCTGGTTCTGTAGCCTTAATTGGTTCTGATTTTAATTCTACACTATATATATATATTTATATATATATATATATATATATATATATATATATATATATATATATATATATATATATATATATATATATATATATATATATATATATATATATATATATATATATATATATATATATATATATATATATATATATAAGTGGATCTTGTGACGACTCCAAAAACGGTGAGGACTCGCAAGGACATCTCAAAAACATTCCAAAAAATTCCAAAAAAATTATATATAACTCCCCTTGATTATTACTACATTTGACCAAAAAAAAAATTTTGAAAAAAAAAATTATGATCCCATTTTTTTTTGCGGATCATAACAATGATCCATATTTTTTTTGTGGATCATTATTATGATCTATATTTTTTTTTGGATCATTTATTAAATTTTTTTTTTTAATCTGTTATGCTGCGATTTTAAAGTTTAAAAAAGAAAGTTTTTGAAAAAAGTTTGTTTTGGTTCATTTTTATAGTTTTTTTTGGAGTCCTCGATATATATATATATATACATATATATATATATATATATATATATATATCGAGGACTCCAAAAAAAACTATAAAAATGAACCAAAACAAACTTTTTTCAAAAACTTTCTTTTTTAAACTTTAAAATCGCAGCATAACAGATTAAAAAAAAAATTTAATAAATGATCCAAAAAAAAATATGGATCATAATAATGATCCAAAAAAAATATGGATCATTGTTATGATCCGCAAAAAAAAGTGAATCATAATTTTTTTTTTAAATTCTTTTTTGGTCAAATATAGTAATAATCATGGGGAGTTATGTATAATTTTTTCGGATATTTTGGAATATTTTTTAGGTGTCCTCACCGTTTTTTGAGTCCTCACAGGATCCCACATATATATATATATATATATATATATATATATATATACATATATATATCACGTCAATACAATCCAATGCCATATATAAACATATATACATGCCACGCCAATACCATCTAGTCACCCTATTTCTTATTTATCGACATCACAATCCTTTTATCTTTTCTTTGAATATAATACATACTTATTACTAGTTACATAATATTCATTTTCTTAATATATTTTACCGATAAATACTCATTGCTTTAAAATCATTGTCAATTGCTTTATTAATACATTCTTACTAATAAAGACTCAATATACATTCTTTTAATCAATAACTTTATTATTATGGTTCATTATTAAAGATTCCATGATTACTTTAGTTTACTATATTTACCTTCAAATCATCAATCATACTAGACATTATCTAGTATCACATTATACTTACTTTCTTAACTTTTCAGTTATTATCTTTATCAAAATATTTATTAATAAAGACCCATAAAACATCATACGTTTTTTGCAAAAATTCTTTGATATGTACCCAGTTTAAAAGTCTCATGTACTCACCTTAGCGATAGCTAAATCCATATCGTGTTTATCAACACGAATCCTTGCTTCCCGCCTTTGGAATATCTCCAACTTTTAGGTCCTTGCATCCTATCAACATAATCATCACATTTCTAATTATTATCCATAACTAGACATCATCGAACATCAACATAATACCCTTAACCATCAAGTTCATCCAACTTGGCAAAATCTTCAAACCCTAACTCAAGGCTTTCCCCAACAAATCACATATTTGAAAAAAATTTAAAGTCCGCACACTTTATATGGGTGCTTTACAACCTCCATTGACATATTTAACAAGATCTCCAACATACAACCCTCATACTTACATTTTCCCCCAAATCAAGTTTACAAAAATAACTAACAGATGAAAATACCTTATATCTTTAACAAGGGTTGAAGATCTTCAAGAATGGTGGTGTACAATGCTCAAGAACACCCAAAATCGTCATCATTTTCTCCCAAATCGGTTGCACCTTTTAGAGTGGGGAAAAATGAGCAAAAAACCCTAGAAATCCCGATTTTATCCTGTCCAGACATGAAATTGCGCCGCTATTCCAAGTTCGCGTCGCGAATTAACACTCCGTGTTAATTTACGTTGGATTTCGCGTTTACACCCATCGCTATTTCGGATCGCTTTTATAAAAATACACCAGATCGCGTCGCGATCTCATTTCGCGTTTACACCCATCGCTATTTCGGATCGCTTTTATAAAAATACACCAGATCGCGTCGCGATCTCCACATAGCGCCACTATCTGGTCTGGCAGCTAGGGCTGTAATTTTGACATCCAATTCGACCCGGTTTCGACTTTATCCACATAATACGAAACTAGTTCCCACATCTTTGAAATGATTTATCCTTATTTATAATATTTTTAAACAAATTATTCGATACAAAATTTTGGGTCATTACTACTATCCACCCCTTAAAAGGATTCCGTTATCGGAATCAACTCGAAGATTTCCGATCCACATTCGACCGAGCATTCCGTTCCCATTCTCTTGTGGTTATTACCATTGGACTTTTCCCGTTACATTTCAATCCACAATTTACATGTAAACATTCGCTTAACACCGATAGATCCAAACAGTCAAAACTCAATCTTAAACTCATAATACTTGAACAGGTCAAGATTGCACAATTTGACCATAACACGTTCAGTCCTTCAACCAATCTTGTTATACACATACAAACGATATGATCTAATCATTACAATTAGCTAATCGATCAAAATAGATGTCAAGGTCTAGCTTCAACCAAGTCGTCATATCCCAACTGAAGGAATTATGTGCACAGTTAGTCAACCTATGATGATACATCCATGCCTACGAAACACTTAAGGGTCACACCGGTGAGTGCATGTAATACGAGCAAGATATGCGATGATACTATGAAGAGGAATGATTCATAATAGTCATTATGAATCAGTTAAGTATTAAGTTAAGTTTAACTTATTACTAGATCAGTTTAACTAACTAATTAATACAAGTATTTGTACATTTACTAGTTGAGTAAATATACGATGTGTTAATTATAGATTATCCATGATATGATTTAAAACTATTAAATCATATAGTGATTGGATAATATTATTGTCTAATTAATTGCTAAAAGTATAAAACACAAGTATATATATATTTCGTGTATATGGGTACCGAAATATATAAGTGTATAATACTAAGACATTTGATAATTAAGTGTGACAATAATAGCTAGTAAAACTATGAGGGTTTAAAGTGTAAGAGATAAGTTTAATTATGAGATTAATCTTAATTAAACTAGAAGGGCCCAAAGTGAAAGTCCTTCTATTATAAATAGAAGGCTTAGGGATCCCTTATTAGATTACACCATATCACATGAATCCCTTGCCCCCTCTCTCCTGTCTCGATCGGCCGAAACCAAGAACACAACTCTTTGTGTTCTTCGTTCTTCGTGTTCTTCGAGTTTTGAAGATCAAGATCGTTGCAAGTGATCATCTAGAGGATCGCTCATCGTGTTCATCATCGGTGGACTATCTTAAGCTAAACTAAGGTATGATTCATGGAACACTCTTTCTCCTCTCCCCTCTTGTTCGAATTCGACCAAGAACCCTAGGGTTCTTGGTTGATGGTCGACGAACACACACAAGAATTGTGTGTGTTCGAGTTCTTCGTACAAAGTTTCTTTCTTGTTAATCTAATCGAGATTACCAACATCCCAATCCTTTAGGGTTTAAGGATTAGGTTTAATCCCACTTCCGCTTTTAGGGATTAAATCAGCTAGTTGGTTTTAATCGGGCAAGAACACCATCATGTTCTTACCAGTATGGTTCGAACCAAGCACTAGGTGGTCGACCCAATGGGTTGATCAAGTTCAATGGAAACCCTACACCAACATCATATAACCCTTAAGCACAAAGTCAACTATACTTTAACTATTTCCTTACTTGCTAAGAATTCCATTAATCCTTTTTTTCCTGTAAAATTGGCCTTTAATTAATGATCCATCAACAATCATATACTCGATTCTCAAATTAAACTCCAAAACACTCAAGCGGGTCAAAATCACATAACTCGACTATAACTCTTTCAATTATTCCATTAACCTTCCCACATACATGCAAACGATACATTATGCCCTCATCATTCACTAGTCGTTCAAACGAGAGTCAAAGCCCATCTTTGACCAAGAATCAACCAATTACAATTTGACTAACCTTGACTTATGCATAAAGTCAACCGTACCTTACCCAACAACCAAATTCTCTACTCACGGGATACTACTCCCCAACTCACCACTTCCGGTTATACTCATTATTGTTTCCTTATCAATTCCCGTTTTCCAAAATTTCAATTTCTCTACAAATAATCAGAAAGTCACGCCTTTACTTAAGGTCACACTAGCATTTACCGTTTCTTAACCTTCATTTGATCACTTATACCATTACTTAATATTCTTCCAATCACCTTTGCATCACACCGACCATCTTCATAACTTTTATTTCCCATTGTTGGTATTAGACTCTCTACCGCCACAGAATTCATATTCCTGTACAAATTTTACCATATCTCGGTTACCTATAATAATTGCTCAATAAAAGCATCTCTTTCCTCATATTCCAAAAATTGTAGGTTTCTCCTACACATACATGCAAGTGACTCATCCAATTCTCATTAATCGGAAAGCCCCCGATCTTACGAGATCCATTCAATCTCATTCTACCTTGCATACCATATTAGTATACATCTTTTCGCATCACTTAACTTTACCACTTTCTCACTCATTCAATCGTATACTTATTCATCATTTAATTTAGCACATTTCCCATAATATCACATTATCATTTTCTTTCATATTTAACGTATTTTCCATTTGACATACTACTTAACACGTTTCATATAACATTACCTTTCCATTATCATATGCCTTTAAAGGCCATCACATAGCGCTCATGCATTGTACCCCGTGGGTAAACTAATAAAATCTCCAATTACTATTTACAGTTTCACTTACACATTAACCACCCTTAACCGGTTCATTTCCTTGTTACAAGATTTCCAAATCTTTTTGTCACCACCGGAGTAACCACCAATCCATTCCATTAACCATAATTCACCGGCCAACCCGATCATCTTTGAGTCAACCAATCGACTCCGGTCTACACTTGCAACCCATGACTTAGCACCCAATAGCCCAACACTAAATGACTTACTCTTTATACATCGTGAGACTTAGAAATATTTCTTTCTCAATCGTAGTCTCACATTACACTATGTCATATACTATCATACCATAACTATGACAATTTACCAATAAATGTCTTCTTACCCTTAATATCGAATCCATCATCCCTGTCACAAAACTTAGCTTTGGCTATATGCCAACTTTTACTCAATTTTCAAATATCTAAATTCGTCATTCCCTACACTAATTCTTTTCCACATATTTTCCATTTATTAGTTTTAAGGCATCACTATACCTTTAGCCATCCTTTTCTTTACCATTCACGTATAATAATATTACATTACTTATCCAGATTCCCGCCGAATACTCAAGTTCCATTTCCAAAGTTTGTATTTCTATAATTCCCATCCATACTAGCAATTCTTACCAAGACTTAGTACTTCATTATGCAATCATCTTCTTGTAAAGGCATTCACCAATCTCTTGATTAATCATTTTATACTACATATTAGCATCAACCCTTATATCCTTACTACATGCGACACATCGGTCTATATCTTTCCCAATATATAATTTCCATACACATAACTAACCGGGGAGACTATTCCCAAAATAATTCTCCAAATCATAAAACTCATCTTCAATTTCTATAAGCACCAATTCGTGCAACAACTAAACAATTAAGCCATAGTCACATAGCATCAATTTTACCTAAGATCTTCGAGGTGGCATCATGAACCCCCCCTCTAGATTTCCTTCCGGGCAGACTTCCCCTTTCGAATCACTCGTGAATTCCTTTCACAATATCATGAACCATGTTCTCTTCCTAAAAGTCTCATGCAACACATTCCATCGCGACAACGCCTCATCCTTCGACAATCGAGGTGCAAAAGTCACCATATCTTTCTCCCTTCGTTTGCTACTCTCTAGCACTTGCTAAGTCTACCGAATCCACCAAATCGTGAGCTCCGGCTCAAAACTTCCGAATTACACAACGGTTTTACATGTTATGAAGGCCTTATACAACATCCTTCCATTATTTCGATTAGGTCTTGCTACCTTTTTATGTAGATGATTTCCCACTACGGACTTCGCCACTCGATGACTCTTCCTTCATACGGGTATTGGACATTCTGTCTACCCTCATTCATTCGATTATCGACAATCAGGTTTATAACCTCATTCACAACTCTTCCTATCTGGTTTAACAATTTCCGGATAACTTCCATAGTTATCAAGGTTCGGCTTCCATCAAAACCAGGACCCTCTCCATTATCACCGTGAATTGTCAGAATTCCATTAAAAAAATTTTCCTAAATCAGTGGAGCTCGTCCACTTGTCACGTTCATTCTTTCTTCACACCAACATAATCAACAATCAAGATTCAACGGTCGACTCCACGGTTGAAAACAACACACTTAGATCAAAACATGGCATTTCTCATAGGGGTCGACCCTATCATACAAATGCCCTACAGTCCCAAAAGACTCACACTAAACATCTCATAACAACTTCTATTGGTCCCCTAGATTCAACCCTAAACTTAACATTAAGTCTTAAGGTCAACCTACAAGTTCAAGGAATCTTACATTCCTATTGTTACAGTATAAGACTCGGATGGACATCCAACCTAATTCACTTAAACTATAGCTCTGATACCAAGTTGTAACACCTCAGTTTTTAAAACACCTTTTTAATGATTTAAAATACAATTTGCAACACTTCTCTTGTTGTCAAAATACTGTTTAATGAAAACTTTAAAACGTTTATCAGAGTTTACAAAACACGGTGTTACAAAATAGATCATAACCATAGGATAACGGGATCTACCTACGAGCTCCTGAGCTAAACATCTATAGGCCACTTCTATTGCGACCTTCTATACCTTCAAACCTGTACCTGAGTACATAGCCACAAAAACAAACGTAGTACGTAAGACAAAATAGTCTCGTGAGATCCATGGGTTTTAGACCCCGATAATAATAATAATAATCATTATATATATATATATATATATATATATATATATATATATATATATATATATATATATATATATATATATATATATATATATATATATATATATATATATATATATATATATATATATATATATATATATATATGTTTATATATATATATGTTTATATATATATATGTATATATATATAAACATATATATATATATATATATATATATATATATATATGGTCCGGATCCTGTGAGGACTCTTTTCCTCGCGAGGACTGTGAGGACTCCAAAAAAACTCTAAAAATGATCCAAAATAAACTTTATTCAAAAAATTCCTTTTTTAAACATTAAAATCGCTATGTATAAGATCCAAAAAAAATTCCAAAAACGATCCAAAAAAAAAATATGGATCATAATAATGATCCACAAAAAAAATCTGGATCATTGTTATGATTCGCTAAAAAAAGTGGATCATAATTTTGTTTTTTGAAATTTTTTTTGTCAAATGTTGTAATAATCATGGTGGGTTATATATATTTTTTTCGGAATTTTTTGAAATTTTTATGATGTGTCCTCGCGAGTCCTCACCGAAAAAAGAGTCCTCACAGGATCCCACTTCTATATATATATATATATATATATATATATATATATATATATATAGGACTCTTTTCCCGGTGAGGACGGCGAGGGCAATTCTCGTCCACTCATCTTAAAAAGGGCATAAAGGTCATTTTCGAAACCCCCTTTCCTCCTTTTGCCACTTGTCCTCTTATAATTGGAAGTTGGTTTTTTCCCCGGCACTTTGTTTTTCGCCCATAAATTATTATTTTTTTGTAAAATAAAAAATCTAAAAATGCCAAAAAATTTAAAATTAAATTTTCTATTAAATGAGTATAGTCATGAAAATTTGAAAAAAAAAAATGATCCAAAATTGACAATGATCCATAAATAACAAAATAATCCAAAAATTAACAATAGTACAAAGTAAACAAAATGACCATGAATGAACAAAATGATCCAAAATTGTATATGATATATTATTTTGGTTATTATTTATACAAAATTATGTTTATGCAAAATTAACAATGATCCAAAAATAACAAAATGATCCAAAATTATGACAATGACCCAAAATTAACAAAATGATCCAAATTTAACAAAATAATCCAATATTTTATCCAGGTTTTTTTTTCAAATTTTCATGACTATACTCCTTTTGTAGAAAATTTAATTATAAAAACTTTGGCATTTTTAGTTGTTTTTTTTTTTTACAAAGAAAAAAAAAGTTATGGCTGAAATACGAACACGGGGGTAAAAATAAAACCCACCAAATCAGAAATTGACATGTGGCGAGGAGAGAGAGTATGTGTGCGAAAATTATCATTTTAACCTTACAAATTTTCTTTTTACCCCCCACTATTTTGTTAAACTTAACACAAAACCCCATAACCTTATAGCATTGTTACTTTTCTTCACATTATATCCTAGTCATTGATTTTCTTTGATCCAAGGCCCAGATTTGTCCTCCTAGTCCTCACCGGAAAAAGAGTCCTCACTCCATCTCACTTCTATATAGAAGTGGGATCCTGTGAGGACTCAAAAAACGGTGAGGACTCGCGAGGACACCTCAAAAACATTCCAAATATATATATATATATATATATATATATATATATATATATATATATATATATATATATATATATATATATATATATATATATATATATATATATACATATATAGCTCCCCATGATTATTACTAAATTTGACCAAAAAAATTTTCAAAAACAAATTATGATCCACTTTTTTTTGCGGATCATAACAATGATCCTTATTTTTTTTGTGGAACATTATTATGATCCATTTTTTTTTTTTTGATCATTTTTTAAAATTTTTTATTTTTTTGGATCTTATATGCTGCGATTTTAATGTTTAAAAAAGAAATTTTTTGAAAAAAGTTTGTTTTGGATCATTTTTAGAGTTTTTTTTGGAGTCCTCGCAGTCCTCACCGGGAAAAGAGTCCTCACCGGATCCGGACCCTTCTATATATATATATATATATATAAGGTTGAATTAGTTTCATAACCAATTAAGACTACAGAACCAGTGGAACTCAATCTAAACCATTGATTTTTGAAATGAAATGATCATGGAAGAATGGAAGACACACTAATGTATTTGATGAGGCACCCCCAAATATTGGTTTGCATGGATGTCATTCATGCATGTATACATATACGCAAACCAATATTTGGGGGGTCCCTCATCAAATGCATTAATGTGTCTTCCATGATCATTTCATTTCAAAAATCAATGGTTTAGAATGAGTTCTGCTGGTTCTGTAGCCTTAATTGGTTTTGATTTTAATTCTACACTATATATATATATATATATATATATATATATATATATATATATATATATATATATATATATATATATATATAGTGAAGGGCTAGTTACAGTTGCCATTTTAGGCTACAGAACCCGCAGAACTTAATCTAAACCATTGAATTTCAAAATGAAATGATCATGGAAGATACATGAATTGATTTAACGAGGGACCCCCATGCATGTATGTTATTCATGCACGAAAACATATATGTTTTTGTGCATGTATGTTTTCATGTATATACACATAAGTGTTATTTTTGCATTATTTGAACATATATGTTTTTCAATAATTTTTAAAGTTTTTCTTAAAGTATATGTTTGATTTGGGTTAAATGTTATTGTTTTGCATTTTTTTTTTACTAAATTCTAATATTCTTAGATGATTTATGCTTGGTTCTACGCAAAAAATGGGTTCTGTAAATAGCTCGCCCATTAATATATTGGGTGAGAATGTGAGAATAAATCTCAGCCAATGATTTGGGTGGATTTGGGGCTCACGGCCTGGCAAAATTTGCCGCGCGGCGCGAGGGGGCACATGTGCCCTGTTTAAACATCGATGAACCCTATGAATACATATAGGGTAATCATCGATGATTACACTAATTCTCACATTCTTATGATTTTTCCAATTCTCAAAGGAACCCTCCCCTATATATATATATATATATATATATATATATATATATATATATATATATATATATAGAAGTGAGTTCCATTGAGAATTAATATATTAGGTGAGAATGTGAGAATAGATCTCAGCCTCTCATCTCCAAACATCCCTCACGCGCGCTTTTTAAATGATCAAGGGCAAGATGGTAATTTGTCCTGCTGGAGATACTCTGTTAGTTGCGTCAAAGATTCATTATCGCTCTTTTGAATCATAAATCGATCTCTGATCACAAATCGCTCTCTTAATCAAGGATTCATAATCAAGTTTTTTTTTTCGTCTGAATTATAAATCACTCAGGTAAACTTAATCAAAATCTATTCTATTCTTCTAATTTAGTTTTCGTTTTCATAGTTTTAGCCGAATCAAATCAACGCAATCGATTATTGCGATGTATCAAATCAACGCAATCGATCATTGCGATGTATCAAATCATCGCAATGTATCAAATTGTCTAATCTGATTTCGTTTTTTAGGTTTTTTGCTGTTAAAACTATTTTAGCTGATCAGTTATCGCAAATCAACTCAATCGATCATTGTCGCAGTTTAACTTAGCTTTGTTTTTATGAAATCCGTTTTCCAACTTAATTGCTAATTTTTTTACTTAATTATTGCAGGTTTGTTTTTTGAAATGGCGTCTTCATCAAGTTTTGTGAATGCTTCTGTATTCAGTTCGTTTCACAATTTTGAGAATTCAACAGAAAATTGAATGCTCTTCAAGGTAATATACATTCAGTATTGATTAACGTTATTAATCTCTTATGATTAACCTAGTATGTGGTTATGAAGTTTTCGTAAGATCATCAGATGGTGTGTTTAATCATGGATGATTAAAGTATTCTGTGTAATCATTTTATGATAAAAAGTGCATTTGTTAGTCTTTGTTGTGAAGTAAAATCACAGTTTAGTTTAATCATTCGTGATTAAACATACATATGATGATCTTACACAACATGACTAGACGTCATTCTGAAATATTTTTGTAAAATCAACAAATGATGTGCAATGTTTAATCATTAATGATTAACTTTTGAGATTGTTTTTTAATATTCGATGATTAAACTCTTTTTTTGTGTTTAATCATCGATGATTAATAAAACAATTATGTTTTTAAAATCAAAGATGATGTTTAATCATCGATGATTAACCTTGTCTCCGTTTTTCAGAATCTTAATTCTCTATAAGATGTTGTTTAATGATTGATGATTAATCTTATCAATTAAACTTAAGGTTGGGTTTAATCATCGATGATTAAACTTGAGGTTGGGTTTAATCAACTATGATTAAACAAACTGTTTAATCTTCGGAAACAGTTTAATCAGTTTAATCATAAATGATTAAACATATATTTTGCTTTTTATATCATATCTGATTTAACTTTATTATTTTTATACTTTTTTATCCCCATGTTTTATTAGATGAAGTTTCAAATTCTACAATCGAATCACATGCAAGCAATTTTATTGGAGAGTCCTCTAATAGGCCTGATGTAGATGTAGATTTTATTCCTGTCATTCTTTCCACCTTCCCAACGCTAGATCTTGGCATAAAAAAATACAGTGATTATGCAGAGATTGCTGGTTTTGGGATTCGATTGAGTACTCAATCCAAGTTTCGTGATAAACGTATAAAAGAAAAGCATGTTTTATGTAATAAGGCTGGTATTGGTGTATCTAAGGATAAGCCTTGTGATACATTGGTTTATGGTTCTGTTAGAAGAAAGAAGTATTCTAATAGGACAGTTACTGGTTGCAAAGCAAAGATTATATTTGAAGTTGTACCTGATTGTAGCTCTTATAGAGTTAAGAAGTTTGTAGATGTCCATAACCATCCTTTAGAAAGTATGGAAGATAAATGTTATTCTAAGAAAGCACGGATGATGTCATTTACTAAAAAAGAGTATGTAGTTCGTATGTCGACATCAAAAATGGGTCCAACATTGGCTCATAAACTAAGAGCAAGTATGAGTGGTGGTTATAGGTATATGCGTGCAAAAGTAAATGATTATAAAAATCTTAAGAGAGGTTTAAATTGGATTTTAGCCTACAAGGATGCCCAAATAACAATTAATAAGTTGGAAGAACGAAGACAGAATTGCCCAAATTATTCTTTCGAATATCTTTCTGAAGGAAGAGTTTTATCTGCTATGTTTTGGGCAGATGAAAGAGAGAAGGCGTATTATTCTGAATTTGGAGATGTCGTATCATTTGATGCCACTTTTAGAACAAATAAGTTGATAAATATATTTTATCTTTTTATTTATATTTTTTATTTGTATTGTATTCTAATTTTTTCTAGTTATGATTACATAGGTATAAAATGGTATTTATTCCATTCACTGCCATTGATCATCATACAAATTCAGTTACTGTTGGAGCAGGGCTGCCCAGTAATGAGAGCATTGATTCCTATTGCTGGTTGTTGAGAGCTTTTCTTAAAGCTCATGGTAAAGAACCAGTTATTGTTCTAACTGACGAAGATCCAGCAATAAAACAAATTCTTCAGATTGTATTTCCTAATTCAAGACATAGACTATGCATGTGGCATATAATGAAAAATTTTCAGGCAAATATATTATTTTTTGTATGAACAGATTAATCATACATAATTAAATACCAAGTTTAATCATTTATAATTAAACAACATCTGTGACTTTAAACAAAATAGTTTATTCATGAATGATTAATTCCAAGTTTAATCGTTTATGATTAAACAACATTTGTGATTTTAATCATAATAGTTCATTCATGAATGATTATTTCCAAGTTTAATCATGTATGATTTTTGCAGCATCTTATGACACCACACAACATAAAAAACACTAGTTTAATTATTCATGATTAAAACTGCATTTGTGATTTTACACAGAATAGTTTAATCATCGATGATTAAATATCAAAGTTTAAACATTCATGTTTAACCAGTATCTTATAATTCATTAATGCCAAATGAAATTCAATTGCATTATACACTGTTTTTTTTAATCATAGGTTAGTGTAGATGTGTTACAGAACAAAGATTTTAGGAAAATATTTTACAAGCTAGTTTGGGACACGAATATTTCACCTGCTGATTTTGAAATGAAGTGGGAAATAATTATTAATGAATTTGGGCTTGAAGAAAAGAGATGGTTTAAAGATATGTTTGAATTACGTAATTCATGGATACCTGCGTATTTCAATGACATCCCTATGTGTGCATTGATGAAGACAACTTCAAGGTCTGAAAGTCAGAATTCTTTCTTCAATGCATATTCTCAAACTGGAAATTTGCTTTTAAATTTCATAATGAATTATGACAATGCCATTCAAAAGCAAAGAAATACACAACAACACTTTGACCGTTTAACAAAGACTGCACAATATATTTTTAGAACTCCTCGAGATATAGAAAAACATGCTGCAAAAGCTTATACAAGGACTATGTTTGGTAAAGTCCAACCTGAAATATACGAAGGATCTCTTTTCTGTTACTACGCTCTTGTTGGTACTGAAAATGAATGGGACGTTTACAATGTGGACTATGTGAACAAGAATAATGAAATTGTATATTCAGTAAAGGTAAGTTAATTACTTTTTATATTTTATTCATTAATATTCTATTATATGATTAACAATGTCTATAATTTTATATCTAACCCCAATTTTAATCATCAATGATTAATCAGCATTTTATAAAAATCGTAGACTAGTTTAATCATAAGTTATTAAACAGCATCCGTGATTTTAAAAAGAATAGTTTAACTAATCATGGATGATTAAACATCATCTTATTTTTTTACACAGACCTGTTTAATCATTGAAAATTAAAGTTGTAGAAAAATAAATATCATGCAGCTGTGAAAATTTCAAGCGTATTGGTTATTTATGCCGACATGCTTTTGCTATATTGATGAGATGCGGTTTTAAAGAAATTCCTGAACAATATATTTTAAATCGTTGGAGAAAGGATGCTATAACAAGACATTACAACTTTAGCAGGCTAGATCATAATACATTGGCCAATGACAAGGCCAAATTAGTAAATGAAGCATATTACAATTTTGAATCTTGTTTGGGTCTTGTAAGAGAGGACAATGAAAAATTAGCAGCTTTTGTGAACATAACATCAAGCATGCTGAAGGAATTTTGAAAATGAACCGTCATATACATTTTCGACAAATAGGACTGATGCTGCTAGTGCGAGCAAACTTATGGATGCTTCTATTCCAACAGATGTTGAAGTTGAAGTTGAAGTTGCTAGAATTCAACGTAACAAAGGTTGTGGTCAATACAAAAGAATTCCTAGTGCTGCTGAATTGCTCAAAAGAAAAAAGGACCTAAAGAGCACAGATTATGTAGCGGATGTAATCTAAGGGAACCTCACAATGTACGGACGTGTGTCATTGCACTTGAGAAAGCAAAAGCGAAAAATTAGAGAAAGCGGGAGCGGCAGCAGCACAAGAAAAGAATCAAGTTTGATATTTAGTTAGCAAAAAAACATTTCTCATTCTTTTTATATTTTTAATTGAATAAACAGTTAATAAACGACTTTACTTTGATACATGAATTAATGATATTGTTTCATAAAGGTACTTAAAAGATCGATGGGTTCTTTAATCATGTTTTGATTAAACAAGTTGTTAAATCATTGGTGATTAAACCTTCACATTGTTTTTAATCATCGATGATTAAACTCTGTGTTGTGTTTAATCATTGATGATTAATAAAACAATTTTGTATTTAAAATCAAAGATGCTATTTAATCATCGATGATTAACCTTGTCTCCGTTTTTTAGATTCTTAATTCTCTTTAAGATGTTGTTTAATCGTCGATGATTAATCTTGACGATGTGTTTAATCAAATATGCTATTTGCAGTTGATCAGACCTCACATGGGCATTGGGCATCATATGTTTGTTTCAACAAATGGGTAGAACAGTCCTTTTGGCAGTAAAAAAATATATTTGCAGGTTTGTTTAAAATTAGAAATCATGTGCAGTTTTTGAGCATTTTAGATTTGGTTTTTGTGATTTAAATTAAACTAGTGGAAGGCCTATTTTAAAACGTTCGAAAAAGAAAGGGACTATTTTATGAAGGGTATAAAAGTCATTAAACATCCTATGCAAAAGAAGTATATAAAAGTCATTAAACATCCTAGAAAATACAAAATTCATGAAGGGTATAAAAGTCATTAAACATGCTATTCAAAATTCATGAAGGGTACAAAATTACAGCTAGTCTTACAGCTATTTTTTAATACTTATCTTCATTTTCTCTCTAAAACGACAAATATGATATGCAGTATCATGAAGGGTACAAAATTACAGCTAGTCTTACAGCTACTTTTTAATACTTTTTACTCGATGCATTTAATTTACGCGCTTAAATTTCAACTGACGATTGATATTCCCTCTTCAATTTGGCATTTATTGCCTGCATCTTTTGAGGCCGTTGGTTATTATATAAAGTTAACAATATTCTTCTAAAATGGTAACCTTTGATCACAAGAAAATTATTATCAAAAAACTTTACTTGTTATTAAGCATGAGCTCCCAAAGCGATAACAATTATCCTGCTGAATATATTGAAATCGACTCTTCAACTGTCGATGAGATTAGCAACTATCGAAGTGAAGATCCTATAGATAAAAGTCATTTCTTTACTGTGAAAAGGATTTCTTAGATAGTTGGTCGTTCTGAAATAGTATGCATATATATATATTTTTGTACTTTTTTCTTTCTTTCTTTTTTATAATGATTAAATGTATTTTGATTTGATCTCTAAATTTCAGACTATACTAGCAAAGGTGGTTCATGATCACATGCTCTACAACCACAGCCCTGGTTGTGTCTTCCAGAGAGGAGAAATGAGTGAAAGGTTTGTGATGAATGATCCCTTTCGTGCTCGAAAGAAAAAATCTGAAGAAAGACCCTATGGACCAATGACCATTCATGGGAATTTTGAAAAGTTGAGATTGAACTGGGATATCAAATGGAACCAAAGGGTTGTTTTCACAATTGATCTCGAGAAAATGAAGCCTTCTGGAGGTCGACTTTATTTGAAAGTTACTTTGTTTTAATTAGCTTGTTTGGTTTTTTATTTTGTGACATTTTAATTTTTCGTTGTAGTGTATGAACTTTTATAATATAATTTTAGTAGTTTTAGTTAATCATCTATCTTCAAAGTGTCGGGTTAAAAAAATCGATCTAATTTCAAATTTAGAATGTCTAATTTCAAATAATTAATAGATTAATAGTAATATTTTAGTTGATTAACTTATAATATTTAACAAATTTAATCTGAAATCTTTTAAACATTTATGATGATTTCAAAGATGTAGTAGTTGGCAATTAATCATCTATCTTTAAAGTCTATTAATTTAATTTCATATCATGTAAACAAGTTTTATTTGTAAAACGCGATGATGACCTCTTTGAAAATGACGAATATTTACTACGAGTAAATATTAATCCGTTTTATTATTGTTGTTATAATTAATTTTTAAAAACTTGGTCTAGTGTTTAATCATCGATGATTAAACTGCGCATTGTAAAATAAAAAAGACTTTTAATCATCGGTGATTAAAACTGAGTGTTTTTGTGTTTTAATCATAAGCGATTAATTTCAATGTTTCAATGTTAAGACTACTATGATTAGTTCTAGTTTATCCTAAACTACAACACAAAAACTTAAATATTTTCCACTTCCATACCAACTTCATCTTTATCAGCAGCTTCATTAACTAATTTGAGAATACTTTGTTTTCCAGCATTTAAGTGTATCATTATTTGGGTACTTTGAAACAGCATCATTCAAAAGCTTATTGGATCTTTCATTAAGACTGTCCATTTTTTCAATAAATTTTTTTATTTTTCTTTCAATTTCCTGCAAAATAATATATTTATTAAAATGTTTATATCAATGTGTATTTTTCTAAATTTTATATAAATATTATTTGAATAACTAATATTACAATTGTTACCTTCTCGGATTCATCATTGACATGAGGATATAAGTCACCATCACCTAAGCACTTTGCTAATATCTATGTGTTCTCTACAATTTTTATTTGCTCAGTTGTCCAATGACAAATAACTGGACGTTCTCTAAAAGCTTTTAAATAATCAATTTTCATATGATCAGCATACATTAACTGCATATAAAATTAAATATTACATAAGTTAATTAAATCAAAATTGAAAACACGAATTTTATGTTACTTAATAATGTACTAAATATTAAAAATATGTCACTTACAACTAGATATGCTGATGGCCCGAAGAAGAAAGAAGTTTCTGATTTCGTGTTGAATTTATTTTTTGTTGTGACAAGACAGTCGAGAAGATAAGCACTCAAATCTATTGTTCTAGGATTTGTATTCTTTCCAATTCTATATAAAGGATAAAGATTGCATTTTCCCAATGGTGTATTCTAACATAAAGTATTTATAAACAACGCAAGGAAGTTCATTTTGAAATTAAAATCTGCTTCAGTTGTTTGTAAAATCTTATGTTTTAATTCAGTCAATCTTAAATCCTCAACCTTTTCAAATTGTTCACTCCATTCACACATGAAGCTTTCCCCATCATCCTCTTCAATAGGTGGAATGTTACAAATATTTGTTTTTCCCATTGGTATTCCTAACATGTCATGAACAGATTGCAATGTGACCTTAATATTACCTTTTTTTAGTTCAATAGCCATCTTATCACTATTGAACTTGGTTAAAACAAAAGTAGCAAGTTTTAGAGGCACATCAGTCATTTGAATTTTTAAAATGCTTCCAAATCCCATCTCTTTCACTGCTTTTATTTGTTCTATACTTAATAAGTTTACAATTATAAACATCGATTCAGGAGAACATCGATTTTTTAATGTGGTATATTCTACTACCAGATTTTTTTGTGTCTTTGGATGTTTTAATTCTTTTGCTACTTTCATGTTTTTCAGTTTTCAGGATCCTTCGTTTTTTAGTAGCTAACATTTTTAGTCTTGATCGAGGGAATTTTTGAACAGTTCACTGCTCTGTTTCTACAGTTCTCATATCTGCATAAATTAACAAAAAATTAGATTTTTTTTTATCATATATATTCATAAGATGATTTAACACAACTCTAAAAAAGAAAAGTCTTTTTTAATCATTCATAACTTCAAAAAAAATAACTTTTTTTTATTAATGCATGAATTAAACTACATTTTCATAAAAATGAAGTCAATATACTGTCTATTTTATACAGTTAATTTAATACAAACAATTCTGATGCGTTTTTGAACAAAATACGTGTATTATAACTGCAAAAGCATTTATAAACTGACAGGTGTTACCTTTACTTGTTGATGGGTCTTGAGATTTTTCTTTATCCGAAGATATTGTCCTCTTAGACGAAGTGACATCAACAAAAATCTCTCTATCAACTACATTCTTTGCACTATTATCAACTACATTATGCGTATCCAAGTTTTCGTCTAACTTTTGAATTTGTTCCTCAATTTTAGTTTCCCCAATCTCAACAAAACTTCAATTAGTTTGTAAGTTTCAACTACTTTAATTAGGGTTCTAATATGATCATCACAATACAAAGGTTTCACTCCATAATCAAGATTACTTTTAGGGATTTTATAATTGCAATACTTCCTATCACATGTAGAACATCCCAATTCTTGCAAATAATAATACATTTCGTGTACAGAAACTCATCGACGTCAATGTAATCAACGTATGAAACTTTACCTTCAATGTACTTCCTATTTGGTAACCCTGTGAACTTTCCATGATAGTTTATTTTTAAAGAAAACATGTTCTTTAAGCCTGCTGTTGAATTAAGAAAATGACATTATTAGGGCATGTTTGGGAAAGCTTATTTAAGGGGCTTTTAAGCTTATTAGCTTATTAAGATCCACAATTGCACTAATTTTCGAGCTTAATAAGCTAATAAGCTTAAAAGCCCCTTAAATAAGTTTTCCCAAACATGGGCTAATTTTAAAGTAGCTATGAAATTAAAGGAAATCACATATATGAATTTACCATATATTTCGTCTATATCAAACTCAATATCGTCGTTTCTAAAAATAAATTTTTCATACATTTTGCTGAGTGAAATTGATTGACGAAGGAAATATCTCAATTTGCAGAGAACGAATCCTTTTTTCTGTGTTTGATTTTTCTAGGTCAAACAAGCATTGTGAAAAACAAATCAATAAATAAGAAAAAAATCAATAAATAAGTACAGTACTAGAATCCGTTCAAAAAAAAGTACAGTACTAGAATTTTTTATTGAACTGTCTCACACTAAATTAATAAGTGTCAACATTAAATTAAGTGTCTCAGGCTTGGGTGTGGTTTAATAGGAGACGAAAAATCATTTTTAGTTTAATTTGTATATGTGCTTTCAAAAAGGTCATCATTATGCCTATTTACAGTTCAGCCTAAACACCTCTGCAACTCTCTTCGTCTTCAAAAAAGATCATCATCGATGATTAAAGAAATTGTTGGGTAATGAAAAGAAATCGTTGGTTAATCATCAATGATTAAAGTTGTTTTTGTATTTTAATCATCAATGATTATTCTTGATGTTTTAGTTTAATCATAGATGATTTTTCTTGGGTGTGGAAAATCTTAAGATGTTTGATCATCAATGATTAAAACATGTTCTTTTGTTTAATCATCGATGATTAAACAACATCTTTGATTTTAAAAATAGAATTTGTTTTATTAATCATCGATGATTAAACACAACATCAAGTTTAATCATTGATGATTAAAGAGCATCTTACAAAAAATTCAGACTAATTTAGTCATTAATGATTAAAATTCTTTCTATTTTTCAAAGCCCTAAATAAACGATGATTAAACCCAAACCCAAGTTTAATCGTTAATGATTAAACATATCATCTTCTTTTAATCATCGATGATTAAACATCATCGATGATAAAGCTTGATGCTTAACCAAAGATGATTATACTTGGCTGATTAAATCATAAGACGGTTAATCATCAATGATTAAACCTGGTCTTATTGTTTAATCATTGATGATTAAACTGGTTTGCATAAAAAATGAAATCATAAATGATTAAATAACATATATTTTAATCATAATTGATTAATTTCAATGTTTCCATGTTAAGACTACTATGGTTAATTCTAATTTATCCTGAACTACAACACAAAAATTTAAATATTTTCCACTTCCATAATATCTTCATCTTTATCAGCAGCTTCATTAACTAATTTGAGAATACTTTGTTTTCCAGTTTTTAAATGTTTCATTATTTGGGTTCTTTGAAACAACATCATTCAAAAGCTTATTGGATCTTTCATTAAGACTGTCCACTTTTTCAATCAAATTTTTTATTTTTCTTTCAATTTCCTGCAAAATAATATATTTATTAAAATGTATAGATCTAAATTTTATGTAAATATTATATGAATAAGTAATATTTATTTAAGTCACCGTCACCTAAGCATTTTGCTAATATCTTTGTGTTCTCTACAAATTTTAATTTCTCAGATGTCCAATGACATATAACTGGACGTTCTCTAGAAGCTTCTAAATAATCAATTTTCATATGATCAACATAAATTAACTGCATATAAAATTAAATATTACATAAGTTAATTAAATCAAAATTGAAAACATGAATTTTATGTTATATAATAATCTACTAAATATTAAAAATATTTTACTTACAACTAGATATGCTGATGGACCGTGTAAGAAAGAACTTTCTGAATTCGGGTTGTATTTATTTTTTGTTATGACAAGAAAGTCAAGAAGATAAGCACACCAATCTATTGTACTAGGATCTGTATTCTTTCCAATTCTGTACAAAGGATAAAGATTGCATTTTCCCATTTGTGTATTCTGACATAAAGTATTTATAAACAACGCAAGAAAGTTCATTTTGAAATTAAAATCTGCTTCATTTGTTTGTAAAATCTTCTGTTTCAGTTCAGTCAATCTTAAATCTTCAACCTTTTCAAATTGTTCACTCCATTCAGACATGAAGCTTTCTTCATCATTCTTTTCAATAGGTGGAATGTTACAAATATTTGTTTTTCCCATAGGTATTCCTAACATTTCATGAACAGATTGCAATGTGACCATAATATTTCTTTTTTTAATTCAATAACCATCTTATCACTATTGAACTTTCTTAAAACAAAATAAGCAAGTTTTAGAGGCATATCAGTCATTTTAATTTTTAAAATGCTTCCAAATCCCATCTCTTTCGCTGCTTTTTTTTTTGTTCTCTACTTAATAAGTTTACAATTGTAATCATCGATTCAGGAGAACATCGATTTTTTAACGTGATATATTCTACTACCTGATTTTTTGTGTCTTTTGATGTTTTATTTTTCTTACTACTTTCCTGTTTTTCAGCTTTAGTGATAATTCGTTTTTTAGTAGCTAACATTTTGACTCTTGATCTAGGGTCTTTTTGAGCAGTTTCCTACTCTGTTTCTTCAGTTTTCATATCTGCATAAATTAACAAAAATTAGATTTCTTTTATCATATGTATTCATATGATGATTTAACACAACACTACAAATAAAAGACCTGTTTAATCATACACAACTTCAAAAACACACAAGTATTTTTTTATTAATACATGAATTAAACGACATTTTCTGATACGAACAATTCTTATGCGTTTTCCAACAAAATACGAGTATTATAACTGCAAAACCATCTTTAAACTTTCAGGTGTTACCTTTTCTTGTTGATTGGTCTTGAATTTTTTCTTCATCCGAAGATATTTTCATTTTAGATGAACTGACACCAGCAAAATTCTCCTCATCAACTTCATTCTTTGAACTATCATCAACTAAATTATCCGTATTCAAGTTTTCGTCTAACTCTTGAATCTCAAAGGTATAAGTGAAAGGTTGGATTCGGTGCTTAATTTTAGTTTTCCCAATCTCAACAAAAACTTCAATTAGTTTATAAGTTTCAACTAATTTTGTTAGGTTTCTAATGTCATCATCACAACCCAAGGGATTCAATCCGTAGTCAAGATTCTTATTAGGGATTCTATAGTTGCAATACATAATATCACTTCTGAAATAACCCAATTCCACCAAATAATGATACATTTCGTGTACACAAAACTCATCGACATCAATGTAATCAACGTATGAAACTTTACCTCCAATGTACTTTCTATTTGGGAATTCTGTGTAGTGTCCACCATTGTTTATTTTCATAGAAAATATGTTCTTTAAGCCCGCTGTTAAATTAAGAAAATGACATTAAATTTAGAGTATAATGGTGATTTTCGGTTAAAACAATTAACAAAACGCAGCGGAAAGTATTTATCACCATGAAAGGATCTTGATATCAATCATACAATTAAACTAAAAGAAAAATCAAAGAGAATGGTATAAGAATCATACCCTAGTTGCCTTTGATCAATGATGAATTCGGATGGATATTGTGAGCAACCGAAACCAAGGATTCCAATGGGGAATACCTCTAAAGCAAGTCCACACAACACTTCCAAGAACACCAATGTAATGGATGCTAGTCCTAGAGTCTTGAGAGCAAAAGAGAGAAAACAAAACACCTTCAAAGTGTGTGTGAGAGGGGACGGCCAAGTGTGGTCAAAAGAAAGGAGTTTATGGACCATTATATCTCTTAATGGTGCCATTACAATCCTTTAATGATTTCCATAAATCATTAGTCTTATTTGCCCACAAGTCCCTATCTTTTGTTTCTTCTAGTTTGCCCACAAGAAAGTTTCAATATTAACTTTTAATATTAAACTTATGATAGACAAGCTCATAGCTTATATATATTAATAATTAATGTAATTACACTAATTACACTAATTATATAATGGTGTTTAGTGTTTAAGTGTGTGACCCTTTAGGCTCACAAACAACTAGCCATATAACTATATGTTATACATGTGAAGCATATTCCAACAGCTCCCACTTGCGCACGTGATAACATCAAGTAGTTATACAAGCAAAGGTTAGAGTCTAGCAACCCGCCAATGCCCCTAGAAGTACATGAGGAGTTTCATAAAATCTTTGTTCAAGGTTTTTCAAGCAGTTATCCTTTTGTTACTGATACTATGTTGAATTTTAGACAAGGATAAATGTCAATCTAAAATTTCAACGATTCTGTTTCTCGATCTATATATTGAAGTAGATTACCAAAACCAATCAAGATTCATCTTGATTACCTTTTGGGTGTGGCCACACATACATCTATTCAAATCATCGAGGGGCCCAGTAGTATCTAATCCACATGTGTGGAGGAACAAATTCTTTATTGACTGCACGTGTCTGTCATATGCTTAATGACAAACCCGATAATGGTTGTTATAGCAGCCTTGTTCAGGTCAACGTTTAACCATATCAAAGTTTGCCCCTCTACATACACAAACCAACTTGCATCTCAAGTCAGAGGATAAGTGACAAAGCCTTTGTGAGATTCACTTGTGACATAAATCCATGAAGTGATTTCTCATAGGTTGGGTCAGTCCAATTGTGCATCATTATGGACAACATGTGAGTTTGATTTCATCATCCTTAGTCATACTAAGATAATGTCATCAATGCCCTCAGATTTGTCTTAATAATATTCCCATATTATTAATTATGACAATGGACAATTTAGAATATAAAACGCAGTAAATATTCATGGATATAAACATGCAAATATAGAACACAGTAGATATTCATATAAAAACGATCATATCAAATATATCAATTTATTCCAATAAAAACTGCTCAATGTTCCATTATCCAAATACTAAAACAGATTACATGAAACTATTAGCTGGTCGAAGTCCAATGCTTCTAGCATGTTCAATATGTTTGGTACATGACATTGGCTTCGTGAAGGGATCAGCTAAGTTGTCATCTGTATGAACTTTGAGCAAGCGTACATCTCCCATTAGGATCGCATCTCTAATGTAGTGAAGCTTCCTCCGATAATGTCTGGCACCTTTCTGAACACCAGGTTCGTTGGCAATGATGATAGCACCTGTGTTATCACAGAACATATCCATAGGTTTTTCATTACTGGGGACAACACCAAGCCCAGAAATGAATTTCCTCATCCAAACAGCTTCCATTGCAGCTTCAGTAGTTGCAATGTATTCAGCTTCTGTAGAAGACATAGCGATAGTGCTCTGCTTTGCACTTTTCCAATCAACAGCGCCTCCGTTCAAAACGAAAACATACCCCGTTTGAGATTTGGAATCATCTCTATCAGTCTCAAAACTAGCATCAGAATAACAAGTGACGCTCAGTTCATCTTGACTTTCACCACCATAAACAAGAAACATATCTTTAGTATTCCTAAGATACTTCAGTATGTTCTTAACAGCAGTCCAGTGACTCTCACCTGGATTCTGTTGATATCGGCTTGTAAGGTTCTGAGAGAACGCTACATCAGGTCTTGTGCACCGCACAGCATACATGATAGATCCTACTGCCGAGGCATAGGGGACATCACGCATACGTTTCATCTCATCAGGTGAGGACGGTCCTTGAGTCTTACTCAAGTGTACATTGTGTTGCATAGGGAGACTTCCACGTTTGGAAGCATCCATTCTAAACCGTTTTAGAATCTTATCAATGTACGCACTTTGACTTAGTCCGATTAACCGCTTTGATCGATCTCGATAGATCTTTATACCAAGTATATATGCCGCTTCCCCAAGATCCTTCATAGCGAAGCACTTCCCAAGCCAGGATTTTACATCTTGTAGCATTGGAATGTTATTTCCTATGAGTAGTATGTCATCGACATATAGGATTAGAAAGACGACAATGCTCCCACTAGCTCTTACATATACACATGGCTCGTCGGGATTCTGAGTAAAGCCAAACGATTTGACTTCCTCATCGAATCTTTTGTTCCAACTTCTGGATGCTTGCTTTAGTCCATAAATGGACCTTTGAAGCTTACATACTTTCTTTGGGTGTTTTGGATTAACAAAACCCTCAGGTTGAACCATATAAACATCTTCATCAAGATGTCCATTTAAGAAAGCAGTTTTAACATCCATTTGCCAAATCTCATAGTCATAGTACGCTGCTATGGCTATGACAATCCTAATAGCTCTAACGTCGGCAACAGGCGAGAAGGTTTCATCATAGTCAATCCCGTAGGTTTGAGTATAACCTTTTGCTACCAATCGAGCTTTATAGGTGTGTACATTGCCATCCATGTCGGTCTTCTTCTTGAAGAGCCACTTGCTACCAACAGTCTTACTGTTAGGAGGAAGATCAACCAAAGTCCATACTTGGTTATCTTTCATGGATTGCATTTCCGCGTTCATAGCATCAAGCCATTTGTCAGATTCAGAATCTGATAATGCAGCTCGATAGTTAGGGGGTTCATTATGATCCCCTAAACTCAGCTCCTCAGCATCGACATGGAAACCATATCGTTCAGGTGCATGAGGTGTCCTTGCGGACCTTCGAACAGGGATTACATCATTTTGAGGTGCAACAGGAACAGTTTCGTGTTCAGCCTCATCTTGATGTTCGCTAGTCTCTACAATAGGTTGTGCATCTTCATCGCTTGGAATCTCGTCAAAGTCGATGGTACTCCCACTTGCTTCTTGTGAAATGAGATTGCTCTCAAGAAACTCAGCATAACGAGCAATAATTACTTTTTGCTCAGGTGGGTAGTAGAAATAGTAACCCATCGTTTCCTCAGGGTATCCTATAAAGATGCACTTGACAGCTCTGGGTTCAAGTTTGTTTGGCGTGTCTCGTTTCACGAGAGCCTCACAACCCCAGACCTTCAAGTAAGACAAGTTAGGGACTTTCCCATGCCATATCTCATATGGTGTCTTTTCAACCTTCTTGGTGGGAACCATATTTAGTATGCGAGCAGCCGATTTGAGTGCATAACCCCAAAAAGATAGAGGCAGAGTGGTAGGACTCATCATCGATCGAACCATGTCAAGCAAGGTGCGATTTCTCCTCTCTGATACACCATTATGCTGTGGTGTATAAGGGGGAGTGAATTGTGAGACAATCCCACAATTCTTAAGATGATCTTGGAACTCATGGCTCATGTACTCTCCTCCTCGATCAGAACGAAGAGCCTTTATCTTCTTGCCGAGTTGATTTTCTACTTCATTTTGGAAAGCTTTGAACGTTTCAAAGGTTTCATGTTTATGTTTAATCAAGTAAACATAACCATAACGACTAAAGTCGTCAGTGAAAGTAATGAAATAGGTAGCACCTTCCCTAGTTCGAGTTCTAAAAGGGCCACATACATCAGTATGTATGAGTCCAAGTAGATCGTTGGCCCTTTCGCCTACATGGGAGAAAGGCTTGCGCGCCATTTTACCAGATATGCAAGAAACACATTTATCAAATGATTCAGAATCATCTGATTTTATAAGTCCATCCTTTTGTAATTTCAAAACGCGTTTCTTGTTAACATGGCAAAGGCGACAATGCCATAGGTAAGTAGAATCCAAATTCTTCTTGGATTTCTTATTGCTACATGTATAAATAGAACTACTGTTTGTGATACGATTATGCATGTCAATCTCAAAGATACCATCACGAGGAATAGCATTAAAGTAAAAAACATTATCCTTTGAAACTGAAATACCATAATCCGTAAACGTATGAATAAAACCATTATTCCACAAACAAGAAAGCGATACTATACCCCTAGTAATACTAGGCGCATAGTGACAATTGTCTAATACAATAATTAAACCACTAGGAAGGATTAAATCATAGCTTCCTATAGCTTCGACCGGTGCACGATTGCCATTGCCCACGTACAAGTCCAAAGCTCCATGGTTTAGCTTTCTACTTCCCCTTAGACCCTGCATGGTATTACAAATGTGAGTTCCACAACCAGTGTCATATACCCATGATTTCTTAGGGAAAGCATATAGTTCTATTGTGAAGATACCTGATGTGCCAACCTTGTTGGCTTTGTTCTTCATCAACTCTGCCAGGTAGGCAGGACAATTCCTCCTCCAATGGCCTGGTTCACCGCAGTGATGGCAAGCAAGATCCTTAGCGGGATGCTCCTTACGAGTAGGTGGGGGAACCTTTGGCTTGGGCTTGTAAACTTGCTTTCCCTTGCCTTGGCCCTTTGCAACTACTTGCGGTTTTGGTTTTTGGATCTTTCCTTGCCTTATAGCAAGGACAGTAGGGGCCGGAGTTTTCTTGGGTAGGCTTTCTTCCGTTTGTTTCAGCATAGCATGTAATTCGGCGAATGTCTTCCCCATACTATGCATATGATAAGTCATGACAAACGGTGCAAAATCCTTGTTTAAGGACGTTAGAATCAAGCTAATCCCAAGGATGTGCGGCATAGCGTAACCAAGCCTCTCCATTTGGTCTAAGTAGCTCTTCATCTTCAAGAGATAAGAGCTAACAGACTGTCCCTCCTCCTGCTTACAAGCGTGGAAGGCTTTGACAGTGTCAAAGAGTTCCTGCTCGGCTTGCTTTTGATACATGGTCGTTAGTTCACGCATCATATCAAATGCAGTGAGGTCCACGAGATTCTTTTGAATATCGGGAATCATGCTCACTAGCATAAGCGCGGCGACTTCCTGTTGTTCGTTAAACCTTTTGGTATAGGCTGTACGAACAGCAGCAGTGGCGGTAGCAGCAGGGGCAGGGGGCAGCGCCTCCTCCAAATGGTGGTACTTATGCTCGGCCCTAAGGACAATCCTTAGGTTACGAGACCAGTCCACAAAGTTCGTTCCATCAAGTTTCTCTTTTTCGAGAACGGAACGAATGGTGGTATGTGTTAGGGTTTGATTGTTTGAAGTCATCTACAAAATTACAAAGTTCATTAATTAGTATTTTTAATAATAATTTCTTTTAATAAATTAACTACCCAATTAATTTTAATTAAAAGCTAAGATCCCATTGAGCTTCTATCATCGCATCAGTTGATCTGCTAGAGATGATAGATCCAATAGGTAGGTGACGTTCAACAATTGCATTACAAGTGCAACTCTTAGAGGTATGGGACTTCATGGCACCTAGTGAACAAGCATCTAGGGTCAAGTGGCATGTTTGTCGCATCGTCGCCTCGAGTCAAGGTCTCACCGTTAACTTGATTAAGTCATCCAATGTGAAATCATGTCAAAATAGATCTAGGTCTCACCGTAGAGAATAATGACCTCGGATTTAAATTCAAACCACGTCTCACGTGAATTCAAAAATAGAAGCAAGTGATTTACAACCGATTGGACGGCGTGACTTAAATTTTAGGTATGTTTAAATTTTAATTTAATAAAATTTTATTTAAGATATGAATGAATCATGTACTTCATTCATACCACTTCATAAGTCTTGTAATAAACGGTAAAAACTTTTAGCGATTATTAAGTGATGAGTTTCAAATCATATTTAAACTTAGTTTAATCTCAAAACGATTTTAGATTAAAGGTTTAATCATCAATGATTAACTAGTAGTCATCGATGATTAAGGGTTTGAATGTTTTAATGTTTGTGTCAAAAAACCATTTTTAATTTGTTTTACTATTTGTATCTAATAGAAAAGAAAAACAACCACAAACAAAGAATAAAACATGCAACATAATTTTGTGCAAACCTCGACCGATGAAATCCTAGGTTCGGTCACGTGAGTCATCACGACGGACCGAAGGGTCAAACTAGGGGACGGGCCAACATGAACCCAAACGGGCCTACATAAACCCAATGGGCTCCCACTTGCTCCAAGACATTCTTGAGCAAGTAGAACCCAAAATTGTGAAAAAGTGTAATCTGCCAGAAAATTCCAGCAGACTTTGAAGCCCGAAAAGTCACTGAAGGAGTCTTCGCTGGTCTTCCCGGCCTTCTGGAAAGTTGTAGCCCACGACTTTGCAAGCATTTTGGGCTTTTGAATCGCCCAAAAAGGAGTCCGTATGCCTCTGGAAAACCTGTTTTCGTACAGCCCTCGCTTTTGTGACGGAAATTTGTTGTTTTCTTCATAAGTCTTCAATATTTTTGTCAAACAATTTACAATAAAAAGATAAAATAAATACAATCTATTCTATTACTTTTACATTACAAATTGCCCCAAAAATGGCACCAAAAATAAAAGAAAAAAAATGAAACAAATTACAACAATTAAGCCAAAAAAAAAAAACACGGCTTTTCCCGAAATAAACAAACAACCAAACATCAACCACATTCATTCACAAACGGTCTAGGCTTTCATCGGTTTGCACAAACAATCAACAATTTGACAAGGCTTTGGCTTGGGATATGGCAAAAATACATGTTTTGCCATATCAAAAAACATAATTAAACAAGAATTCCAAGCCAAATAATCAAAAAATTCAATAAACTAGATTAACTTTTTGATTTGATTTTGTAACAAGTGACAATAGGGTTCCAAAAATACATGTTTTAACCCATCTTTTAAATTAAAAAAAAACCGAAAAAAAAAAAAACAAAAAACCGTAGGGTTTTTTTTTTTTTCTTTCCGATCGGGATTTTTATACATCAAAACCGATTGATTTTTGCCACTTTTTACAAAATCTAGCTAATTATATGATTAATATAATGACTCGTGATACCACTAATGGTGATTTTCGGTTAAAACAATTAACAAAACGCAGCGGAAAGTATTTATCACCATGAAAGGATCTTGATATCAATCATACAATTAAACTAAAAGAAAAATCAAAGAGAATGGTATAAGAATCATACCCTAGTTGCCTTTGATCAATGATGAATTCGGATGGATATTGTGAGCAACCGAAACCAAGGATTCCAATGGGGAATACCTCTAAAGCAAGTCCACACAACACTTCCAAGAACACCAATGTAATGGATGCTAGTCCTAGAGTCTTGAGAGCAAAAGAGAGAAAACAAAACACCTTCAAAGTGTGTGTGAGAGGGGACGGCCAAGTGTGGTCAAAAGAAAGGAGTTTATGGACCATTATATCTCTTAATGGTGCCATTACAATCCTTTAATGATTTCCATAAATCATTAGTCTTATTTGCCCACAAGTCCCTATCTTTTGTTTCTTCTAGTTTGCCCACAAGAAAGTTTCAATATTAACTTTTAATATTAAACTTATGATAGACAAGCTCATAGCTTATATATATTAATAATTAATGTAATTACACTAATTACACTAATTATATAATGGTGTTTAGTGTTTAAGTGTGTGACCCTTTAGGCTCACAAACAACTAGCCATATAACTATATGTTATACATGTGAAGCATATTCCAACAGAGTATATATGAAATTAAAGGAAATCACAAATATGAAATTACCGTATACTTCGTTTGCATCAAACTCAATATCTTCGTTTCTAAAAATAATTTTGTTATACATTTTGCTCAGTGTAGTTGATTTGAAGGAGGAAATATCGCAATTTGTAGAGAGAGAGAGAGGGGGGAGAGCGAATCGTTTTTCTCTGTGTGTTTGATTTTTGTAAGTGACACAAGGATTGTGAATAATCGTGCTCCATTGTGGAATAATAATCATCTTTTTATTTTAGTTATTTAATTTTTGAAGTTTATAAGAATCAAATCAATAAAAAATTATTTTTGTTAAATACATTTTTTAATGATTTTAAATATTTAACCTTTAAAATCATTTTTGTTAAATACATGTTTTAATGTTTTAATTTTTATGTGTTTTGTTTTAATTACGTAAAAATGGTGCATATACAAATAAGTAAGCATGGATAAAAATTTGTGATTAAATTCTAAGATTGGTAAAATTAACTATTATTATAACACTAACAATATGTATTAATAACCATTCTTCCGATTTTAAACGATCATTTAAATCAATATATTTATGGGTGAATTTAATTATGAGGGTGAGAAGTGTTAACAATAAATGAAGTGTCTTATGCATGGGTGTGTTTTACTAGTAGACGAAAGATTATTTTTACAATTACTTTGTATATGTGCAATTTTCAAAAAGGTCATCATTGCGTCTATTTTTACAGTTGAGCCTAAAAACCTCTGCAAAACTCTTCGTATTCAAAACAGATCATCATTATCCCCTAAACCAATTTTTTATCCTAATATAAATATAGAATATTAAGTTGAAAGTTTTTCAAGAACACTCGAAAGCAACAATTTAAAATATCGATTTTTTAGTCCGTCGAGGTCCACTAAATCAAGCAAGGTATATTTTTCATAATGATTTCCATATGCTTTAATTTTTATATTTTTTCGTTTGTTTACAGGAAATAATATCCCCAATGACGTCCTACAAAAGATGCGATCGTATTGAAGTTACGAACAAAGAAGTTGATATTATTGGAAACATAGAAGTTTATGTGCTCGAAGTTACTGGTCGTGAAGATACTGTGTGCTATTATTTATCGATGATTAACTGTTGTTAATCATCTATGATTAACAACTTGTTTGACCTTCTTTGTACCCCATGCTCCAGAGTCTGTTTCGTCTTTCTTTTTCAACCTTCTTTTGCACCACATGCTTCATCCGTTTTTGTAAGAAGTTGAAATTATTAAGAGTTTAAGATCAAGATTTTACAAAACCTAGATTCTCATGAAGTAGAAGTAAATGATTTGCAACACCTAACTGTAAATCATTTACTTCAACTTCAAGAGACTCTAAATTTTGTAAAATCCTGATCTTGAACTCTTGATAATTTCAACTTCTAACAAAATCGGATGCACCATGCAGTTCAAAGAATAAAAAATAAGAACCAAAAAGTCAAAACAGGGTCTGGGTCATGGCGTGGAAAGAAGTTCAAACAAGTTGTTAATCATTTTTTTATTAATCTGCTTAGTGTGTTTTGAAGTAGATGTTTTATTAAACATCTTTTGTTAGAAGTTATAAGATGTTGTGTTTAATCAGCGATGTATATCTCGGATGTGTTTTTAAATTGTTGTGCCGTTTAATAATCGATGATTATCTTGTCTCTGTAAATTTATAAAATGATGGTTAATTACCATTGATTAAAAAATAATCTATATTTAACCACTTGTTTATTCATCGATGATTTAACCTTATCAAATAATGCATGATTAACAAAACTTTGAAAACTAAGACAAGTTTAACATCGATGATTAATAAATTGTTTAATCATAAGTGATAAAACTTGGTTAATCAAAATAAATTGTTGGTTAATCATCGATGACTAATAGTTTGGTATTTGTATTTAATCATCAATGATTAAACTTGATGTTTTAAATTAATCATAGATGATTACATTTGGGTGTGTAAAATATATTTAGTTAATCATCAATGATTAAACATGTTCTTTTTGTTTTAATTATCGATATTTAAACTAGTGTGCATAAAAAATGAAAGCATACATAAATAAACAACATATATTTTACTGATAAGTAAAGCATTAATAATTAAACAACATATAGTTTAATCATAAGTGATTAAACATGAGTTCACATAATCAAGAAACAAACACAATTAGACTACATAATCAAACACAATCAAACACAATCTTGATAACATAAGTCTCATTCTTTGAGAGTAACCCAACGACCATCAACCCAATCTTGGTGAACTCTTAAGAGACTTAAAGGGTAAGAAATCTTTTCATTAACAAAATCAAAATACACAGTGTATTTTGAACCTTTTTTCTTGATTATTTTGCCAACCCACCATCCATCCCTGTCGTATGCATCAACCACATCTCCAACCGAAAATCGATTCATCGAAATCTCAGGAGGAACCGGCTGAATTTGTTGACCAGAAACTACCTCTCTCAAGAGCGCTGAACCGTCTTCTATTATAAGGGTTTTGTACTGCACAATATAGTAATCGTCAGTAAGCTTTGAGAGTATGTTTGCTGTGTAATATGAACCCTCGAATCCTTCTTCTTTGTTCATAACTTCGACACGATCGCCTCTTTTTAACGACGTCAATGGGGATATTATTGTCTGAAATTAAAAGGAAAAATATAAAATCAGAAATGAGATGAAACAAAAGTAAACTACTGAAATAAAAAAATAAAGCATCACGAAATATATATGAATATATAGTTAATCAAAATTCTACCTTTGTTTTTGAAGAACTCCCGACTTCCATCTTTTTTTTTAGAGAGAGAGATTATTAATTGATTTTAGATACGAATGCTGATTTGTTTTCTAAGGGGAAGAGTGTTGCAGAGTTTTCTAGGCTGAAATGTTTCAGAGAAGCAATGATGACCACTTTTGAAAATTTCACATATACAAAGTAATTGTAAAATGACCTCTTTGTCCTTATAATAAAATGTCTTGTGTGTTTATCAGATGTCTTTTAATTGTATTATGAAAATGTATTATTATTATTATTATTATTATTATTATTATTATTATTATTATTATTATTATTATTATTATTATTATTATTATTATTATTATTATTATTATTATTATTATTATTATTATTATTATTATTATTATTATTAAATTAAATGTTATTTAATCATCTATGATTAAAAAGTATATTTTTAATTTTTTTGATGTCTATAATGCAATGTGTTTTAAATAAGTAGGAAGTCATCGATGGGTTATTAATCATCATTGATTAAACAAAGTTTTGTGTTTTCTGAAGTTATATTGTGTTTTGGCGCATTATCGCATACTGATTAATCATCGATGATTTAGGGGTCTTATTTTTAATAAAACTCAACAGTTATTTTAATTTGAAAATATGATATAATTTTTAGACGCGAGTAACTCCAAAAACACATTCACTCACAAAAACACATACACACACAAAAACTGCTCATTCACCCCTCCCTCTCTCTTTAAAATTTTGATGGTTAATCATCAATGATTAACGATGTTCTTTTGTTATATCATCGATGATAAAACTGGTGTTTATAAAAAAAAAATATAGCATACATAATTAAACAACATATAGTTTAATCATAAGTAAATAAACATGAGTTCATATAAAATAGAGACAAACACAATTAGAGTACATAATTATGCTTTAACAAACATACATAATCAAACACAAACATTTGCTAAAATTAGACTACTTCAAAATAAAAATAACTTTGTTCATCAAAAGCTTTGATTCTAATCTTTTGATAACATAAATCTCATTCTTTGAGAGTAATTTTTGACATTTTTTTTAATCATCGATGATTAAACAGTTGAATCAAAGATGCTGTTTAATCATCAATGATTAACCTTGTCTCCGTTTTTTAGATTCTTAATTCTAAATAAGATGGTGTTTAATCATCAATGATTAATCTTGACGATGTGTTTAATCATCGATGATTAAATTTGAGGTTGGGTTTAATCATCGATGATTAAAACTTTGTTTTGTGTTTAATCACTAATGATTAAACTTAAAGATTGTTTTTAATCATCGATGATTAAACTAGTCTGAATTTTTTTTTAAATGTTTTTTGATCATACATGATTAAACTTTGTTTTATATTGAATCACTAATGATTAAACTTTGAGACTGTTTTTAATCATTAATGATAAATTATTAAACCTGATGTTTTAGTCTAATCATAGATGATTGTACTTGGCTGTGTAAAATCATAAAATGGTTAATCATTAATGATTAAACCTGATGTTTTAGTCTAATCATAGATGATTGTACTTGGCTGTGTAAAATCATAAGATGGTTAATCATCAATGATTCTACCCTGTATTTTTGTTTAATCATCGATGATTAATCTTGACGATGTGTATAATCATCGATGATTAAACAAAAATGTTTGGTTTAATCATCGAATGATGATCTGTTTTTGAAGTGTTAGAGTGTTGCGGAGTTTTTTAGGCTGAAATGTATAGAGAAGCAATAATGACCTCTTTTTAAAAATGGTGCATATACAAAGTATTTGTAAAATGACCTCTTTGCCCTTATATAATATTCTTGTATTTAAAAAAATATTATTTTATCATTTAAATTTAATCTTGTTTGTCTTTTATAATTTGTACAATAAGATCACAAATTTGTTCAGAATGTTTTATGCATGTAGCTACTTTTGTTATTAAGTGCTAAAATGTACAGAGAAGCAATGATGACTATGGAAATAAATGAATAATATTCAACAAAATTTAATAAGGGGTGTTATTTTAATAAAACTCAACGGTTATTAAAGGCTAAAATTGAAAATATGATATAATTTTTAGACGCCGGTAACTTCAAAAACACACACAGACACTATATGCTGCACAGTAGCCCCAAAAACAGCACATTCCCCTCTCTCTCTCAAAAATTTCAATCATCCCTTCTAAACACTAACTTTCCGTCCTTTTAATCGCTCGTTAACACACACTCACAACAAAATGTCTACGGATGAACAAATAAATATAGAAATGTCTACAGTTGATTCCACGGAAGATAATACTTGTAACTATATAATGATATTACGATTAAAATACTTGTTTTTTTGTTTAAAATCACTGCTGAAACTATTGATTGTGAAATCAACTCTCAAATAGACTATATATCACTTTTCCTTTTATTTTAATGTTTTTTAATTTTAAATTCTATGATTACAGAGTTTGTATTTTAGGAGTATGTGTTGATTAATCATATATGATGCAACGATCCGTTAAATATGAACATACGTCACATTGTGATATGTTGTTATTATCACAGATGATTAAAAAAGCTTTGATTTACAACAGATCATGTTTAATCATCTATGATACAGTAGTTTAGTCGACACTTAATATTACATGATTAAAACGTATCAAAATAATGTTATAGATTATTAATTATATGAGTTTTGATTTTATCAAGGTTTATATTTATTAATTGTTGATTAAAATGTGTAAGACTTTTTAGATAATATAATATTTTCATTTTTTTGCAGATTTAGATGAAATAGAAATAATAGAAGAAAGGAAAAGAAAAACAACAAAAACTAAAAAAAATAATACAGAAAAACGGAGAAAAACATCAGAAGAATCAACAAAAAAAGAAAAGAAGGAGAAAAAATATACATCGATGAAAAACAGATGTTCTCCAGAATCATTGATTGATATTGTAAAACGTTTTAACAAGCAGCAGAAAGAAACAATAATAGAAATGGGTTTTGGAAGATTGTTAAAACTAAAAGTTAGTGAATTACCTCTTAGATTAGGTTTTTATCTTCTCAACAAGTTCAATAGTAACAATATGACTATTGAACTTAATAAGGGAAATATTGAAGTTAATACGCAATCTGTTCATGATATTCTAGGAATACCAATTGGAGGAGATAATATTGATGAGCTAGATATTGTTTATCATGATAAAAAATAATGTAGTTTGTATAATTTGAAACAAAAGGTTTCAAAAATTGAAGACATTAGATTGACAGAGGTTAAGCAGCAAATTTTACTCTCAACGGAAACAGATTTTGAGTTCAAAATAAACATTTACTTGTTGTTCGTAAATACTTTATGCGAGAATACACCAAATGGAAAATGCAATTTAACACCTTTGTATAGAATCCAAAGGAATACAGATACTAGAAATATAGATTGGTGTAGTTATGTTGTTGATTGTCTAAATAGAACAAAGGCGAGATACACTACATACTCTTACTTCTTTCGTCCTGCAGCATATTTGATTGTAAGTGACATAGCATATATATTATTTTTATCTAAAAATATATACTTCATATATGATTACACTTTTAGTTAACGTTAAAAATATATACAGTTATTGTATGTTGATAGAGCTAAAATCAATTATATTCAAGTGCCAAGAAACCGTCCAGTTATTTGTGAATGGACCTCTGAAAAACTTAAATTCGTAGAGAACGTGGAAATTAAGATAGGGTGTTTAGGTGAATCAGAACTACATCAAGATGATATCCAAAATGTATCAGATGAGGTAACAATTACAAAAGTGATTTTTGATATATAATATATCTTTTTTTTTATGTATGTTAATTTTGCAGGATGTTGAAACAAAATTGGAAAAAATGTTTGTAAAGTTTACTAGTAATCAAAACAAGGCAATAATGATTTTGAATGAATCAATTTCAGAATTCTGTGATCATGAAAGTGTCGAAACATGGGAAGTAAAGTTTTTCCTATCATCAAAAGAAAATACAAAAAATAATAACGAAAATGAAAAACAACCTGTTCAAGATGAAGATAGAGTAGAAGAGAAAAAAACTGATGAAGGTAAAGAAAAAGATAAAGAAAAAGAAGCTGATGTACTAAATCAAGAAAATGTTGAAGAAGAAGGTGGTAAGAATATATTTAATTGCAAATTTATTTTTATTCTTTAATCATCAATGATTAGAATCAGAGCTTAATCAATTGGTATTCATATATATTAATATGTTTTAGGTTCTGAGGAAGTAATGAACGCTGACAGAGATGATGTTGATAAAGAAGGTAATGTCATTGCATAATGTTGTAGTTTTTGTAACTTCATTTAAAAATTCATAATCATCTATGATAAAATAGGTTCTTTAATCAAGTAGTGATTATATTTTTGATGTTTTATAATATATAATATATGACATTTGTTGTAGCTACTGAAGAAGTAAACAAGGTTACACTTGATGTTGGTGGTACAAATAATGATGAAGGTGTCAACGAAGAAGAAAGTTTTCAACTGAACGAATTGGTTAAAGAAATTGTTTCAGATTCAGATATTTCAAAAGGTAAATAATAAATTAATAAAAAATCTATTATAAAGGTGACATTCTTTCGAATGTAAGTCTGAAAGAAACATGTAATTGTTTTAAATAAGATATAGTGTTTACAAGTTGATAAATTTTTTATATTCATATAAATTTACTATGATGTAGATACTGAGAAAGTAAGGAATTCTGAAACAGATGTTGGTGATAAAAAAGATGGTAAATTGTTTAATCATATGTATCATTAAACATGTGTTAAATTACTCATGATTGATTGAGTTTGTTTTTTTGAAATTAGTTAACTTCAATACATGAAGTTGAATCGACTATGATTAAATAGATGTTAATCATGTAGCGTTTATATTTTTATTTTTAATTATAATATTTTAAAATATGACATTTGTTGTAGATGTTGTAGGTTCTGAGCCATTTGGAAATGCTGAAAGAGATGATGGGCACAAAGAAGGTTATTATTTAATCTTGTATTCACTACGCATGTGTTTAATCAATTATAATTAAACTAATATTAATCTTTGTAGTGTTTATATTTTGATTTTTTATAATATTTTAATATATGAAACTTTGTTGTAGATGCTCAAGTTATTGATGAACTTGGAAAGGACAAAAGAGTTGTTGGTGAGAAAGAAGGTAATTTTGTTTAATCATTTATTATTAAAAATGAGTTTAATCACACATGATTAAACGAGTCTGTTTTTAATTTTGAGTACATTCTTTAAATAATGTTTAATCATTTATTATTAAATGGTTTTTTTAATCATGTAGTGTTTATATCTTTTATGTATTTAATTATATGAATCTTGTTTTACATTTTGGTAGGAAATGATGAAGTTGTGAATTTTTCATCAAATGTTTGTGAGACTCAAGGTAATTAGTTTATCCCGTATGATTAATCAAGTCCTTTTGTTTTTTTTAGTGAAACTTCATTAGATATTGTTTAATCGTATATGATTATTAGGGTTTTAATTCATACATGATTAAATATGATTCGTTGATGTTACATTACTTTCAAAGACATACCTGTTTAATGAAGCTTGATTAAGCAGATTCTGTTAATCGTTAATTAAAATACTTGATTTCTATTTTTTAAAATATATTAGTTTAATAATGTTTACATACGATCCATATGTTTTAGATGTTTAATTAGAAATGACTGTAGAAAGGAGCATTTGATATAATAGACAACAGTGCTAAAACAGAAACTCTTGAAAATAAATATGGTTCAGTTTTACCCACACTGGTAAGCATCAACTGTAAAAACTTACATTTTTTTAAATTATTTTTGTATATCTAACATTTATCAATATTTGATTAACAGATGGATTTAGTTTTAAAATACTTAGCTGAGATAAAACATCCAAAATTAAAACAAATGTCAAATGCATCTGTTAACCCAATTAGACTCCATATGCCATGGAGAACTAAAAAAATGTAAAAGATTGTGGTTTTTCACAATGAGACATATGGAGACATACATAAAATCAAACTCATAAAGTATGGGGTGAACTAGTAGGGCTCGGAAATGAAGGAACTGCTCAACAGAAACTACTAGATAAATTGAGGCACAAGTATGCAGCTCTATTGCTTACATCTGAATTAAACGCAAAGAAGAGATATATTTTGGAAAAAGCAAATGAATATAGTAAAAAACCCAGGAAGGCAGAGATGCTCATAAGAAGTGCGCAAACAATGTGTATTATAGTCGTCAAAATTGATTTGTTGTGTGAACAATGTTTTTGATTTTTTTTTAACATTTGTATATATGATTACATACGTTTGTCTTTTTAAATACGATCAATGTTTAATCATTTCAAAAATTCTAACGCCAACAGATCATGTTTAATCATCTATGATTAATCATTAAACGAATAGTTTAATCACTAATGATTAAAAAAGACAAATAATGTTTAATCAAAGACCTATTTGATTACAAATAGTTATTTTAGTTATTGTAGTTGTAGTTACAAATAATGTATAACTAACCTTATATCATAATTCCAAGAAACTTAAAAAACTAAGTCTAGTTTTCATTATCGAATGATTAATCATTATATCACAGCTCCTTTTATCATCACTAAATAACATCATCATAACTTCTTTTTATAAAACTGTGCAGCTAATTCATTTATGATTACTCATAAATAGAATAACTCATGGCAAAAAAATATATATGATTGTTAGGTCAAATTGTTAAATTTATTAACAAATATATTCCTCGGGGCCTCATTTAATGAAAATGAAAATGTATGCGGTCAAAAATAAATGAGGTAGTTATATTTGAACCACTTTATTTATAAGGGCAAATATATGAGAAATTGTTCACTCACATAAAAACACACCATAACTGGAAAGTATAAACGCATAGTTCTGTCCCTAGAAAAGTATCAACGAACGGTACGGATCGAATCGAAGTTCTAGAAATTGATGGCTAAAGAGAATCAAATGCGTTCCGATGGAGATATAAATCAACAACAATCAATATCAGAGAAATTGAAAGGTAAATAGTTAAATCGTATGTTGTTAGATTGTACATTTTACGAATTTAGATCTGTAAAAGTTTTCATGTTCGATTCATTTTACGAATTGAATTTAGATCTGTAAAAGTTTTATTCGTATAAATTTGTGTTAAATTCGATTTTGAGTTTGAGTTAATTTTAATGCTTAATTTATTTAGATTCAGTTAAAATCAATAACATTAAATGATCCACAGAACGTAATACTTGTAACTTTATAATGATATTGCGATTTATAATACTTGTTTTTTGGTTTAAAATCACTGCTCAAATTATTAATTGTGAAATCAACTCTCAAATAGACTATATATTACTTTTTCCTTATATTTTTAATGTATTTTAATTTTAAATTCTATGATTATAGAGTTTGTATTTTAGGATTCTGTGTTTTTGATTAATCATATATGATGCATCGATCCGTTAAATATGAACATACGTCAAATTGTAATATGTTATTTTATCACAGATAATTAAATGAGATTTAATTTACAAAGGTTTAGTCGACAATTAATATTACATGATAAAAAAGTATGTTTTGATTTATCAAGGTTTATTGATTGTTTATTTAATTGTTGATTAATACGTGTAAGCCTTTTATATGTAGATTTTGCGTTTTGACTTAATTTTGATCCTTAATTTATGTAGATTCAATTGAAAACGATAATATAAAAAATAAAAAACGAAAAACAGCAAATGATCCAGATTATGAAGAATCGGCGTGACCATCAAAGAGGAGGAAAACGAACAAAAAAACAAAACTAATCGAATCTGGTTCAAGTTCAAAAAATTCAAGCAGAAAAACAAAAAAAAACAAAGGTAAATTTCATATGATTACGTTCTATATCTGCTGTTTCATTATAGGCAACAATTTTTGTACCACATGTATTAACTCATGTACCACATCAAATGCTTTATGTAGTTGTACAGTCTGCAGATATAGTTGTACAGTGTGGTATAGACTTCAATATTTGTGGTATGAAAATTAACTCCCTTTCATTATACATGATTTAATTGAGTCTCTGTTTTTGAATTGGTATAACATCAACGGTTGTTGTTTTAATCATATTTGATTTAAACAATATGTTTAATAATGTATTATTAAAAGAGTCATTGTTTTGAAAAATTATTTGTCACATAATCACATCATGTTTAATCATTCATGAATGATTAAACAAGAGTGTTTTTTTTTTAATTTGTGTAATATCATCAATTATTGTGTTAATCATGTATGATTGAATCTGTTTTTGTTAATTTAGCATTCATTTATGAAGGTACAATGAAACTAAAACAAGACAAATTAAGATCAACAAAAATCAAGAAATGCTAAGAAATACCAGAAATCAAATTTTGCAATGAAAATTAGATGCTCACCGGGATCATTATTTTCTATTGTTCAAGGTTTAAGTGATGAACAGAAAGAAAGTGTTAGGGATATGGGGTTAGGGAGTTTGTTAAAAATGAAAATGACAGATGCGCCTCTAAGACTTGGTCACAAAGTTCTCGAGAAATTTAATAGTAAAAAAATGATTATTAAACTGAAAAATGGTAATATTAAATTAACAAAGAAATCTGTACATCAGATGTTAGGAATACCATCGTCTGGGTATAATATTAATGACATGCCTAGTTTTACTCACGATGATGAACAAAGCTGCATGTATGAATGGAAAAAACAATTTAAGAAGATTGAATCTTTAAGATTAACAGAGTTGAAGAGCAAAATTGCACAAACACCAAAAGCAGACTTTAATTTTAACATTAATTTTCTAGTGCTCTTTATAAATAGCTTATGTGAGGGTACACAAATGGGAAAATGCAATCTGCTACCTTTGCAAAAAATCAAAAAGAATACACCTATAAGCTGTATAGATTGGTGTAGTTGGACATCTGAGAAAATAAAACTTGTAGAGGATACAGAGATTTCTAAAAAAAACTTTATGTGAAGCAGAGTTTAATTAAAGTTACAAAGAAGATAAATCCTTTGAGGTAACAATTGTAATAGAGTGAATTCATATATGATTAACCTTCTTATTTTATTTTTTTATTTTCTCATTGTGTAGGCATTTAACTTCAAAGTTGAAAAAAATTTACTAAAATTTTAAGGAATATGGAAGAGCTAAATTTGACATTACAAAAAGCATTAAAATATCACTCTACAAATCAGCATTTCAAAAATATCCAAGTGAAGAATGAAGAATATATGTATTTTTTTTGCAAATGAACTAGAAAAAGATGATGGAAATGATTCTGATAATGGTGATGTGGTTGCTAAAGCTGATTTTGGTGATGAACTAGAAAAAGATGATGGAAATGATTCTGGCAATCGTGAGGTGGTTGCTAAAGCTGATTTTGGTGATGAAGCAGCTGGTAATTCTATTGTTGGAGATGAAGTTGATGATGGGAATTGGAAAGGTGATGATATTGGTGGAAATGTTGACATAGTTGTTGATGGTACAGGTGTTGATGGTAATAATGTTGGAGGTGTTCATGAAAAAAACTATGTAATTGATGAAGATCGAAAAATTCAACTTCATGATTTGGGTGGAGAAATTAACAATTCAACAAATATAAATAATAGTCAAGATTCAATTAATTCAAGTGATGAGTACGGGAATCATCCAGCTGTCACAGAAATAGCTGACTAACTTGAAGCAGGTATTCATTAAAAATTTATAATAAATATATAGTGGTATATTAAAGTTTATCTAATTCAAGATGTTGTAGGTGTGTAAATTGGAATTAATCAACGTGTTGGAGATAACGTATCTAGTGATGCTAATCGGTTTGATGCAGTTGATGTAAATGTTATGGATAGCGTGAAAGAGGCAAATATCTATACAAGCTTTGGTAAAGAGAATGAAAACATAATTGAAGGTATTAACTGTTAAATTAAATATAGTTAATATTTTTAATATTGTATTCATATATGAATAAAAATTGAAATGTCCATGGATATAATTAATAGTTGTATTCATATATGAATTTGTTTTGTTATTCAATTATGTTTAAGGAATGAAATGTCCATAAAAATTATTAATAATTATATTTTTAATAAATGATTTTGTCTATTGTAGATGATGGATATTATACAGATGAAGTCTGGAATGATCCATTAGTGTGTGAGGTTGCTGAAAAGGCAGAAAAAGAAAATTCTGAAAAAAAAGAAAAAGAAAAAGAGAAGAAAAAAGTTACTTTCTGCGATGAACCAACATTTTTCTTAATTCCAGATGAAATTGGAAAAGCAAAAAAGAAAAAGAAGAAAAAGAAGAAAAGACTAGAAACGTTAGTTTCTGCGATGGACCATCATTCTCCTTGGGGATAGATTTAAGCCCAGATGAAATTGAGAAAGCAGAAGTTCAAAATGAATCAAACAAAACAATAAAACCAAGGCAACAATATACTCCAATAGAAGAAAAAAAACTCTAGAAGATCAAAAGAGTTCAAATGAAAGATCACCATTAAAGGATTCAATCACTAATGCTAAAAGTAAATTAACAGATGAAGAAGATATCGTTTCTGGTTGGTTATTCAACTTTAATGGATCTACCACGTATGCACTAGATTTTTATTTATTATTATCGTATACATAGTTTTATTAAAAATAGGAAACTAACTATGTGTGAATAATAAAATACAGTGAATTAGTTATAAGCACCAGCACTGGACAAAGAATTCTAAGGAGCCAATTGAAAAGCTTATACCCAAAAATGCATGTATATTCAATTGTCATTGATGCATGGGCTGATTTAATGAATCACCACGAACAACAAAGGGACCCATCACAGTCTCCTTTCAGGTTGTTTATGAAGATGGAAATGACACTAAGAAATATTTTATATAATTAATACATATGAATAAGAAATTTTGGTTATAATCATCTATGATTACTAATTATAAACTAATATATTATTTAAATATTTTTAGAATTTCTATCTGAATGCTCAAGGAATTTCTGAAGATCTTAGATACAACACGTTCAAAGAAAACTTTGCTTTGTCTGTTAATAATGACAAAGACAAATTACAACTCAAAAATGTTGATCTGGTATGTTAGCTTAATCTTTATATTTGTTTTTTATTTTTCTATCTTTTTTACAATATAATATTGTATTATTAAAAAACAGATTTTCTTCCCTCTCGCGAATAAGGAGCATATATATTTGATTGTCATTAACTTGAAAAAAGCTTCTTATGAGATTATCGACAACAAATTTATTTTTGACGAAACTGTGAAGAAAAGATATGGGAAAATATTTAATGCTCTGGTAAGCATCAATAATTAAGCAAAAACATATATTTAAAAATATCATCTATGTTTTTAATAATTATTCGTATATGATTAACAGAAATCTTTGATCTTGAGATATATGGATGAACTAAATTATACGAAGCTCAAAGATATGTCTAATAAAAGTCTAATCCCAAAAGTAATAGAAATGCCATGGAGGACAACAGATAAAGAAGTTGATTCTGGTATTTTTTACAATGAGGCATATGGAAACATATGTAGGACAATCAATTTCAACATGGAAACCAGGATTTGGAAAAGAAAGTATTATTCAAGATAATTTTATTGAAAAACTCAGGAAGAAGTATGCAGCAAGAATGCTAACTTTAGAGATTAACAACATGAAAGAATATGTACGTAATAGTGTTTTAGAATATCAAAATCAAAAAATAGCACAAAGTTTATCACGGTGACAAAACAAAGTTTTTGTGGACATCCTTGAGAATTTGGTTTTATATAATTATCAAAATTCTATTACTTTGGTAAAAGATATGTATTTTTTAAAAAGGTGTTATGCATATTCACGTGTGTTTAAACTACTCTTCAATTTTTTATAACATTCTGTTTTAATCCTCGATGATAAACTTGGTGTTGTGTTTAATAATCGATTATTCATTTATTATGTTTAAAATTACAGATGCTGTTATTATGATAAACTTGCGTGAAATTATTAGATACTGTTTAATCATCGATGATTAAACTAGTTTGTATTCTTTTATGTTGTTTAATCATCGATGATTAAACTAGTTTGTATTCTTTTATGTTGTTTAATCATCGATGATTGAACACTCACTGAGGGTTTAACCATCGATGATTTAGACTTCGCTTTTTAAAATATAATGAATTAAAATAATCAGTGACTAATCTTTGAGATTGTTTCGAATCATCGATGAGTAAACTTGATATTGTGTTTAATCATCAATGATTAATAAATCAATTCTGTTTTTAAAATCCCAGTTGCTGATTAATAATCGATAATTAAACTTGTCTACGTTTTTTAGATTCTTAATTCTTTTATAAGATCTTCTTCAAAAATACAAACCAGTTTAAATTTAAATGATTAATAACTTGATAAATAATACATCAACTTTAATAATATGCCACATTTTAATACTTCCTCCGATTCAAAATAATTGATACACTTTAAATTAAGAAGATAAAAAATACAGAAAAGTTTAATGACTAGACTATTATGTTTTTGATGCATGATTCTTCTGATTGATTGCATAATAGGCTCGATATCTGTAATAAAGTAATTCTACTACTGAAAGCTTAATGACTCTGTTTGTTCATTGCATAAACTGTTTCTTGTCTTTTGGCTTCTATCTCCTTCTCCGAATCCAACCTTTCAAGTCTTTGGATGTGGAGTTAAGCAGACCAAGTCTTTTGGCTTCTATCTCCTTCCCCAAATCCAACCTTTCAAGTCTTGGAAAGTGGAGTTAATCGACTTAATCGAAACATCTTCATCATCTTCCATAGACTGAAATGAGCCTGCTTTTATATGAGTTTGACTTTCTTGATGAAATTTGTATGATAATTCAAGATCTTCATCAACTTCTGTTAGATTTTAAGAGTTAGGAAAATAAAATAAAGATCCATTATGAAAAAAAAATATACCTTGTTTGATGCATGATTCTTCTGATCGATTGCATAATAGGCTCATTATCTGTAATGAAGTAATTCTTCTACTGAAAGCCTTATGCCTCTGATTGTTCATTGCATAATCTTTTTTTTCAAAACTGTGACGTTTCCTTGTCTTTTGGCTTCTATCTCCTTCTCCAAATCCAACCTCTCAGGTCATGAAAAGTGATCTATAAAAACATCAACTGAACAAGTCCAATCTTTGTCTATTCTTTTGCAAAACTTGTAAATCTGATGATCTAATTTTCTTCTTTCAATAAGATCAACTTCTAGATTTTTAATCACTACTCTTGAGTACACATCTTCGTTCATGGTTTTATTAACCTATAATGCAAACACCCTCAAAATTAATATATAATAACATCGAAAATACAAAATAAGTATATGAAATAGACTGATTTTGTAGAACAAACTTACACTAATTTGAAAATGTAAATGATCGGAAATGATAGAGATGTGTGATGATATGTATTTTGGGGAAGAGTATTTGTAGAGGTTTTTAGGGGGCACTGAGAAGACGTGCATTTATGAACTGATGACGTTAAATGACGCATATACATATGAAAAATATCTTTGATTATTTTTATTTTTATTATTATTACTCCTATGTTTTTAATTTAAAAATAGTAGCATGTATTTTTCTGAAATAGTAGCATGTATAATCATCGATGATTATACGATTTGTTAATTATCAATGGATTAACTATTGTGTGTTTTTAAATTTTTGTGATCAACAGGTACCGTTTAAATCATAGATGAATAAAGTTATTATTCATTTCTATAAACGTATAATCCTGATTATAATAATAAAATAATTCTGGTTTATATAATTAGTAATATTACTAGCTATGAAAATTTAATCCTCGGATTAAAATGTTTAAAGGACAGGGACAAATTTTAAATCCAAAACATTATGAATACTTTTATTATACGGAGTACTTTCAAAGAAGAAACGCTACTAAAGACAATGAAGTATTCATTTATTTCTATTTCAATTTTCAACTTCAAATACAAAACAATTAATTTAAAACAATGGCTTTTTAATTTAACAATTTCCAAGGCGAATGAAAGTATTCATTTATTTGTATTTTAATTTTCAACTCTAATGCGTGTGTTTGGTTTAGTAGGGGAAGAAATGTGATAGAAATGATGAATTTTTTTTTCGGTGAAGTTTTTTGCAGAGATTTTTAGGGGGCACTTGAGAAGACGTGCATTTATGAACTGATGACGTTAAATGACGCATATACATAAGAAAAATATCTTTCATTATTTTAAATCTTATTAGTATTACTCCTATGTTTTTAATTTAAAAATAGTAGCACGTATTTTTCTGAAAAAGTAGCATATATAATAATCCATGACTATACGATTTTGTTAATCATTGATGGTTTAACTAATGTGTGTTTTTAAATTTGTGTGATCAACAGATACCGTTTAATCATCATTGAATACAGCTCTTTATTAATTACTATAAGCGTATAATAGTGATTATTTCTATTTCAATTTTGAAATTCCTTCCTATACAAAATATTTATTTTAAAAATAATGGCTTTCTAATTTTAACAAATTCCAAGGCAATGAAGTATTCATTTGTTTGTATTTCGATTTTCAACTCTCAGGCGTGGGTTTGTTTTTCTAGGGGACGAAATGTGATAATAAAGATGAATTTTTTTTTTTGTGAAGATTATTTGCAGAGATTTTCAGGCGACGCTGAACAAAACTGCAATTATGACCTCTTTTTTTAAAATGGCTCATATTTAATACAATAATAATTAATGTGTATTATTATTATTAATATTATTATTATTATTAATATTGTTAAATAGGCAATTTTTTAAACCATTTCTATTATTTTGAATATACGCTATTTTTTACGTCATAATTTATTCACCGCTAATAAAACAATTTTATTTTAAAATTGATGATGATTTTTTAATCTATAATGATTAATATAGTCTCAATTTTTAAAATTATGTTGTTTACTCATCGATGATTAAACTTTTGATGTTGTGTTTTCTTGGTGTTTAATCATCAATGATTATACTTGTTGTTTAAATCAATGTTTAATCATCGATGATTAAACTAGTTTGTGGAAAAATCATAAAACTAAGTTCACATAAAATAGAGACAAACACAATTAGAGTACATAATTATGCTTTAACAAACATACATAATCAAACACAATTTCTAAATAGTTTAATCATCGATGATTAATAAAACAATTCTGTTTTTAAAATCAAAGATGTTGTCTACTAGTCGATGATTAATCTTGACTATATGTTTAATCATCGATGATTAAACTTGAGGTTGTGTTTAATCATCATTACTATAAATCATCGATGATTAATAAAACAATTCTGTTTTTAAAATCAAAGATGCTGTTTAATCATCGATGATTAATCTTGACTATATGTTTAATCATCGATGATTAAACTTTGAGGTTGGGTTTAATCATCGATGATTGAACTAGTCTGAATTTTTTATAAAATGCTCTTTAATTACTAATGATTAATCTTTTGACATTTTTTTAATCATCGATGATTAAACAGTTTAATCATCGATGATTAACTTTGTCTCCGTTGTTTAGATTCTTAATTCTCTATAAGATGTTGTTTAATCATCGACGATTAATCTTGACTATATGTTAAATCATTGATGATTAAACTTGAGTTTGGGTTTAATCATCAATGATTAAACTAGTCTGAATTTTTTATTAAATGGTCTTTAATCATAGATGATTAATCCTTGACATTTTTTTTTAATCTTCGATGATTAAACAGTTTAATCATCGATGATTAACCTTATCTCCGTTTTTTAGATTCTTAATTATCTATAAGATGCTGTTTAATCATCGATGATTAATCTTGACTATATGTTTAATCATCGATGATTAAACTTGAGGTTGGGTTTAATCATCGATGATTGAACTAATCTGATTTTTTTATAAAATGCTCTTTAATTATTAATGATTAATCTTTGACATTTTTTTTAATCATCGATGATTAAACAGTTTAATCATCGATGATTAACCTTGTCTCCGTTTTTTAGATTCTTAATACCATTGATGATTAATCTTGACTATATGTTAAATCACTGATGATTAAACTTGAGTTTAGGTTTAATCATCAATGATTAAACTAGTCTGAATTTTTTATTAAATGCTCTTTAATCATAGATGATTAATCCTTGACATTTTTTTTTAATCTTCGATGATTAAACAGTTTAATCATCGATGATTAACCTTATCTCCGTTTTTTAGATTCTTAATTCTCTATAAGATGATGTTTAATCATCGATGATTAATTTTGACTATATGTTTAATCATCGATGATTAAAGTTGAGGTTGGGTTTAATCATCGATGATTGAACTAGTCTGAATTTTTTATAAAATGCTCTTTAATTACTAATGTTTAATCTTTTGACATTTTTTTAATCGATGATTAAACAGTTTAATCATCGATGATTAACTTTGTCTCCGTTTTTTAGATTCTTAATTCTCTATAAGATGCTGTTTAATCATCGATGATTAATCTTGACAATATGTTTAATCATCGATGATTAAACTTGAGGTTGGGTTTAATCATCGATGATTGAACTAGTCTGAATTTTTTATAAAATGCTCTTTAAATACTAATGATTAATCTTTGACATTTTTTTTAAATCATCGATGATTAAACAGTTTAATCATCGATGATTAACCTTGCCTCCATTTTTTAGATTCTTAATTCTCTATAAGATGTTGTTTAATCATCGATAATTAACCTTGACTATATGTTTAATCATCGATTATTAAACTTGAGGTTGGGTTTAATCATCGATGATTGAACTAGTCTGAATTTTTTATTAAATGCTCTTTAATCATAGATGATTAATCTTTAACATTTTTTTTAATCATCGATGACTAAACAATTTAATCATCGATGATTAACCTTGTCTCCGTTTTTTAGATTCTTAATTCTCTATAAGATGATGTTTAATCATCGATGATTAATCTTTAATGTTTAATCATCGATGATTAATCTTGAATGTTTAGTCATCGATGATTAAACTTGAGGTTGGGTTTAATCATCGATGATTGAACTAGTCTGAATTTTTTATAAAATGCTCTTTAAATACTAATGATTAATCTTTGACATTTTTTTTAAATCATCGATGATTAAACAGTTTAATCATCGATGATTAACCTTGCCTCCATTTTTTAGATTCTTAATTCTCTATAAGATGTTGTTTAATCATCGATAATTAACCTTGACTATATGTTTAATCATCGATTATTAAACTTGAGGTTGGGTTTAATCATCGATGATTGAACTAGTCTGAATTTTTTATTAAATGCTCTTTAATCATAGATGATTAATCTTTAACATTTTTTTTAATCATCGATGATTAAACAGTTTAATCATCGATGATTAACCTTGTCTCCGTTTTTTAGATTCTTAATTCTCTATAAGATGCTGTTTAATCATCGATGATTAATCTTGACTATATGTTTAATCATCGATGATTAAACTTGAGGTTGGGTTTAATCATCGCTGATTGAACTAATCTGATTTTTTTATAAAATGCTCTTTAATTATTAATGATTAATCTTTGAAATTTTTTTAATCATCGATGATTAAACAGTTTAATCATCGATGATTAACCTTGTCTCCGTTTTTTAGATTCTTAATACCATTGATGATTAATCTTGACTATATGTTAAATCATTGATGATTAAACTTGAGTTTGGGTTTAATCATCAATGATTAAACTAGTCTGAATTTTTTATTAAATGGTCTTTAATCATAGATGATTAATCCTTGACATTTTTTTTTAATCTTCGATGATTAAACAGTTTAATCATCGATGATTAACCTTATCTCCGTTTTTTAGATTCTTAATTATCTATAAGATGCTGTTTAATCATCGATGATTAATCTTGACTATATGTTTAATCATCGATGATTAAACTTGAGGTTGGGTTTAATCATCGATGATTGAACTAATCTGATTTTTTTATAAAATGCTCTTTAATTATTAATGATTAATCTTTGACATTTTTTTTAATCATCGATGATTAAACAGTTTAATCATCGATGATTAACCTTGTCTCCGTTTTTTAGATTCTTAATACCATTGATGATTAATCTTGACTATATGTTAAATCACTGATGATTAAACTTGAGTTTAGGTTTAATCATCAATGATTAAACTAGTCTGAATTTTTTATTAAATGCTCTTTAATCATAGATGATTAATCCTTGACATTTTTTTTAATCTTCGATGATTAAACAGTTTAATCATCGATGATTAACCTTATCTCCGTTTTTTAGATTCTTAATTCTCTATAAGATGATGTTTAATCATCGATGATTAATTTTGACTATATGTTTAATCATCGATGATTAAAGTTGAGGTTGGGTTTAATCATCGATGATTGAACTAGTCTGAATTTTTTATAAAATGCTCTTTAATTACTAATGTTTAATCTTTTGACATTTTTTTAATCGATGATTAAACAGTTTAATCATCGATGATTAACTTTGTCTCCGTTTTTTAGATTCTTAATTCTCTAAAAGATGCTGTTTAATCATCGATGATTAATCTTGACAATATGTTTAATCATCGATGATTAAACTTGAGGTTGGGTTTAATCATCGATGATTGAACTAGTCTGAATTTTTTATAAAATGCTCTTTAAATACTAATGATTAATCTTTGACATTTTTTTTAAATCATCGATGATTAAACAGTTTAATCATCGATGATTAACCTTGCCTCCATTTTTTAGATTCTTAATTCTCTATAAGATGTTGTTTAATCATCGATAATTAACCTTGACTATATGTTTAATCATCGATTATTAAACTTGAGGTTGGGTTTAATCATCGATGATTGAACTAATCTGAATTTTTTATTAAATGCTCTTTAATCATAGATGATTAATCTTTAACATTTTTTTTAATCATCGATGACTAAACAATTTAATCATCGATGATTAACCTTGTCTCCGTTTTTTAGATTCTTAATTCTCTATAAGATGATGTTTAATCATCGATGATTAATCTTGAATGTTTAATCATCGATGATTAATCTTGAATGTTTAGTCATCGATGATTAAACTTGAGGTTGGGTTTAATCATCGATGATTGAACTAGTCTGAATTTTTTATTAAATGCTCTTTAATCATAGATGATTAATCTTTAACATTTTTTTAATCATCGATGATTAAATTTTTAAATTCTTAATTCTCTATAAGATGCTGTTTAATCATCGATGATTAATCTTGACTATATGTTTAATCATCGATGATTAAACTTGAGGTTGGGTTTAATCATCGCTGATTGAACTAATCTGATTTTTTTATAAAATGCTCTTTAATTATTAATGATTAATCTTTGAAATTTTTTTAATCATCGATGATTAAACAGTTTAATCATCGATGATTAACCTTGTCTCCGTTTTTTAGATTCTTAATACCATTGATGATTAATCTTGACTATATGTTAAATCATTGATGATTAAACTTGAGTTTGGATTTAATCATCAATGATTAAACTAGTCTGAATTTTTTATTAAATGCTCTTTAATCATAGATGATTAATCCTTGACATTTTTTTTTAATCTTCGATGATTAAACAGTTTAATCATCGATGATTAACCTCATCTCCGTTTTTTAGATTCTTAATTATCTATAAGATGCTGTTTAATCATCGATGATTAATCTTGACTATATGTTTAATCATCGATGATTAAACTTGAGGTTGGGTTTAATCATCGATGATTGAACTAATCTGATTTTTTTATAAAATGCTCTTTAATTATTAATGATTAATCTTTGACATTTTTTTTAATCATCGATGATTAAACAGTTTAATCATCGATGATTAACCTTGTCTCCGTTTTTTAGATTCTTAATACCATTGATGATTAATCTTGACTATATGTTAAATCACTGATGATTAAACTTGAGTTTAGCTTTAATCATCAATGATTAAACTAGTCTGAATTTTTTATTAAATGCTCTTTAATCATAGATGATTAATCCTTGACATTTTTTTTTAATCTTCGATGATTAAACAGTTTAATCATCGATGATTAACCTTATCTCCGTTTTTTAGATTCTTAATTCTCTATAAGATGATGTTTAATCATCGATGATTAATTTTGACTATATGTTTAATCATCGATGATTAAAGTTGAGGTTGGGTTTAATCATCGATGATTGAACTAGTCTGAATTTTTTATAAAATGCTCTTTAATTACTAATGTTTAATCTTTTGACATTTTTTTAATCGATGATTAAACAGTTTAATCATCGATGATTAACTTTGTCTCCGTTTTTTAGATTCTTAATTCTCTATAAGATGCTGTTTAATCATCGATGATTAATCTTGACAATATGTTTAATCATCGATGATTAAACTTGAGGTTGGGTTTAATCATTGATGATTGAACTAGTCTGAATTTTTTATAAAATGCTCTTTAAATACTAATGATTAATCTTTGACATTTTTTTTAAATCATCGATGATTAAACAGTTTAATCATCGATGATTAACCTTGCCTCCATTTTTTAGATTCTTAATTCTCTATAAAACGTTGTTTAATCATCGATAATTAACCTTGACTATATGTTTAATCATCGATTATTAAACTTGAGGTTGGGTTTAATCATCGATGATTGAACTAGTCTGAATTTTTTATTAAATGCTCTTTAATCATAGATGATTAATCTTTAACATTTTTTTTAATCATCGATGACTAAACAATTTAATCATCGATGATTAACCTTGTCTCCGTTTTTTAGATTCTTAATTCTCTATAAGATGATGTTTAATCATCGATGATTAATCTTGAATGTTTAATCATCGATGATTAATCTTGAATGTTTAGTCATCGATGATTAAACTTGAGGTTGGGTTTAATCATCGATGATTGAACTAGTCTGAATTTTTTATTAAATGCTCTTTAATCATAGATGATTAATCTTTAACATTTTTTTTAATCATCGATGATTAAACAGTTTAATCATCGATGATTAACCTTGGCTCCGTTTTTTAGATTCTTAATTCTCTATAAGATGCTGTTTAATCATCGATGATTAATCTTGACTATATGTTTAATCATCGATGATTAAACTTGAGGTTGGGTTTAATCATCGCTGATTGAACTAATCTGATTTTTTTATAAAATGCTCTTTAATTATTAATGATTAATCTTTGAAATTTTTTTAATCATCGATGATTAAACAGTTTAATCATCGATGATTAACCTTGTCTCCGTTTTTTAGATTCTTAATACCATTGATGATTAATCTTGACTATATGTTAAATCATTGATGATTAAACTTGAGTTTGGGTTTAATCATCAATGATTAAACTAGTCTGAATTTTTTATTAAATGCTCTTTAATCATAGATGATTAATCCTTGACATTTTTTTTAATCTTCGATGATTAAACAGTTTAATCATCGATGATTAACCTTATCTCCATTTTTTAGATTCTTAATTATCTATAAGATGATGTTTAATCATCGATGATTAATTTTGACTATATGTTTAATCATCGATGATTAAAGTTGAGGTTGGGTTTAATCATCGACGATTGAACTAGTCTGAATTTTTTGTAAAATGTCTTTAATTACTAATGATTAATCTTTGATATTTTTTTTAATCATCGATGATTAAACAGTTTAATCATCGATGATTAACCTTGTCTCCGTTTTTTAGATTCTTAATTCCATATAAGATGTTGTTTAATCATCGATGATTAATCTTGAATGTTTAATCATCGATGATTAATATTGAATGTTTAGTCATCGGTGATTAAACTTGAGGTTAGGTTTAATCATCGATGATTGAACTAGTCTGAATTTTTTATTAAATGCTCTTTAATCATAGATGATTAATCTTTAACATTTTTTTGAATCATCGATGATTAAACAGTTTAATCATCGATGATTAACCTTGTCTCCGTTTTTTAGATTCTTAATTCTCTATAAGATGCTGTTTAATCATCGATGATTAATCTTGACTATATGTTTAATCATCGATGATTAAACTTGAGGTTGGGTTTAATCATCGATGATTGAACTAATCTGATTTTTATATAAAATGGTCTTTAATTATTAATGATTAATCTTTGACATTTTTTTTAATCATCGATGATTAAACAGTTTAATCATCGATGATTAACCTTGTCTCCGTTTTTTAGATTCTTAATACCATTGATGATTAATCTTGACTACATGTTAAATCATTGATGATTAAACTTGAGTTTGGGTTTAATCATCAATGATTAAACTAGTCTGAATTTTTTATTAAATGCTCTTTAATCATAGATGATTAATCCTTGACATTTTTTTTTAATCTTCGATGATTAAACAGTTTAATCATCGATGATTAACCTTGTCTCCGTTTTTTAGATTCTTAATTCTCTATAAGATGGTGTTTAATCATTGATGATTAATTTGACTATATGTTTAATCATCGATGATTAAAGTTGAGGTTGGGTTTAATCATCGATGATTGAACTAGTCTGAATTTTTTATAAAATGCTCTTTAATTACTAATGATTAATCTTTGACATTTTTTTTAATCATCGATGATTAAACAGTTTAATCATCGATGATTAACCTTGTCTCCGTTTTTTAGATTCTTAATTCCATATAAGATGTTGTTTAATCATCGATGATTAATCTTGACTATATGTTTAACCATCGATGATTAAACTTGAGGTTGGGTTTAATCATCGATGATTGAACTAGTCTGAATTTTTTATAAAATGCTCTTTAATTACTAATGATTAATCTTTGACAGTTTTATTTAATCATCGATGATTAAACAGTTTAATCATCGATGATTAACCTTGTCTCCGTTTTTTAGATTCTTAATTCTCTATAAGATGTTGTTTAATCATCGATAATTAATCTTGACTATATGTTTAACCATCGATGATTAAACTTGAGGTTGGGTTTAATCATCGATGATTGAACTAGTCTGAATTTTTTATTAAATGCTCTTTAATCATAGATGATTAAACTAGTTTGTGGAAATATCATAAACTGGTTCAAATACATTAATTAGTAAACATCAAAGTTTTCTAATATATAAAAGCATAAAACTGTTCAAAAATCTGGAAATTATATATACGTATTCAAAGGTTGTTGATCATCCATCACATATGACACATAATTGTAACCAAAATTATCAGCAAATCTAGCGAAAAACACATCCCACATACAAACTTCACACTTCACTTCCAACGCCCAATCTATCATCTGATCAAAACTCATCTTGGCGAGATAGCCATGAATCATACATTCATGCTCAAAGTAACCAATGTACAAAATAAACAAATCGCCCTATCTAGACATCAGAATATCATACACTTTCTCCCAACTTTCTCTCACATTCCATGATCCTTTTGATCGTTTGAACTCTTCATTCAAAAAGTTTAAACCTTCTTCTTTTTTATCATGCGACATCAACAACATGCCCTTTACAAAAATAGCATCCTTTTGTCCCAATGAAACAGCTTCTTCCAATAGATGCATTCTTTCTTCTTGGTCCTCAAAAAAGTACTTGTCCTAATTAAACACATAAAACAAATGAAAAATTAATCATGAAAAATTAATCATATTTAATCATGAAAAATTAAATTACATAATTGAATCATTTTTATCAAAATGTTATGAAAATCATATTTCGACAAATTACTTATAGACATGAAAAAGAATTTAGATTTTGGAAAAATGCATAAAACAGAGGAGTACCATGCCATCTAAGAATATCAGGTTTGGGTTTCCAGCATCTTTGCAACTTTGGATAATTTTGTGAAATTCAGGATTTAATCTTTCTCTTCCAATAAGATCAAGTTCTAGTTTCTTAAACACTGATGTTGAGTATACTGATTTATTCATGGTTTTACACCTACGACGCAATCATTCCAAAAATTAGAAACTAATAACGTCGAAAATACAAAATAGTTATATCAAATAGACTGATTTGTACAACAAACTTACACTGATGTGCAATTGAAAACTTGTTTGGCAGATTCAAACCCAACTAACGATAAAATTTGTTCCAACAACGGAGTAGTTAAGTCAACCATACGTAGAGAGGAGTATGAAAAACTTCATGTTTCCATCTTGGTTCTTTTGAGTGTTTTTGAAGAACTTCCGACTTCCATCTTGTTTGGTTTCGAGAATGATAAGAATCTGTTTTTGAGGGGTTAAAGTTTTATTTTTTAGAACCGAATGATGATCAGTTTTTGAGAGGTTAGAGTTGATGATCAGTTTTTGGGCGGTTAGGTGAACTGAAAAGACGAGCAATGATGACTTCTTTTGAAAATTGTGCATAATTACTACGAGTAAATATTAAATCATATTATTATTGTTATAATAATTTATTTTTATTAATATTAGAGTTTAATCTCAAAAATTTAACTAATGCATACTTATTTGTATACGCATCAATTTTATATAAGATGTTCTTTAATCATAGATTATTAAACGTATTGTTGTGTTTAATCATAAATGATTAAACTTTGAGATTGTGTTTTAAACATCGATGATTAAACTTGGCGTTGTGTTTAATCATCAATGATTAATCTTGAAGTTGGGGTTTAATCATAGATGATTAAACTAGTCTCAATTTTTTATTAAATGCTCTTTAATTATAAGTGATTAAACAAGTGTGTTTTTAATCATCGAGGATTAAACTAGTCTGAATTTTTTTTTAAATGCTCTATAATCATTAATGATTAACATTGTCTTCGTTTTTTCAATTATTAATTCTCTTTAAGATATTACTTAATCATCGATGATTAATATTGTGGACGTGTTTAATCATAGATGATTAAACTTTGAGGTTGGGTTTAATCATCGATAATTAAACTAGTCTGAATTTTTTACAAAATGCTCTTTAATCATAGATGATTAAACCTTATTTTGTGTTTTAGCCACTAATTATTAAACTTTGAGATTGTTTTTAATCATCTATTTTAAGATCATGTTTAATAATAGATTATTAAACTTTGAGATTATATTTAATCATCGATGATTAAACTAGTTGAGATTCTTTTTAATCATCGATGATTAAACATCATTTTGTAAAAACTAACTACATGACATTAATTAATTAATATCAAAGTGTACATATATATAGAAGTTAATTTTACAAAAACATAAAGTTGTTCAAAAACCAGAAAATATTTATACGTATTTAAACATACATACACCACACGTCCCACACAATTAATCATAACCAAATATCTTAGCAAATCTACGGAACATCAGATCCCACATACAATCTTCCAACCCCCAATCTAACATCTGATAAGGCTCAAAGTCAGAGAAATTAATACTTAAGATTTCTTCCATCTAGACATCAAAATATCATTTACTTTTTCCCAGGTGTAACTCACAATCCATTTTCCCTTGATCGGTCGAACTCTTCATTCAGAAGGTTTAAAGCGTCTTCCCTTTTCTCCTTCGACATCAACAACATCCCCTTCACAAAAATGACATCCTTTTGTCCCAATGAAATACCCTCTTCCAATAACAACATTCCTTCTTCTCGGTCCTCAAAAAAGTATTTGTCCTGATAAAACACATAAATCAAATCTTAATCAACAAAATGAAATATTTAAACTCGTGAAGTATTAAGCAATATGATTTATCCATTTTTGATTAAACTAAAGGATTAATGTATGATTATCACAACTAATGAAGTATTAAACTACATAATTTTATCATTTTTGTCAAAATGTCGTGAAAATCAGATTTTCGACAAATTTCTTATGACATACAAAATAATTTATATATTATTTATTAAAAATATATATAAAAAAAAGAATACCATGCCATCTATGAACATCAGGTTTGGGTTCCTCGCATGTTTGCATCTTTGAAAAATGATGTTATATTCATAACTGAATCTTTGTCTTCGAATAAGATCTAGTTCTAGTTTTTTATACACATCTCTTGAGTGTATTGCTTCCTTCATGATTTTACACCTATGACGCAATAATTTAAAAAAATTCAAACTAATAACGTCGAAAATTCAAAATAGGTATATGAAATAGACTGATTGTAATACAAACTTACACTACTGTGCATTTGAAAACTTCGTTTGCAGATTCAGCCCCAACAAACGATAAAATGTATTCTAACAACGAAATACTTAAGTCAACAATACGTGTAGAGGAGGATGAAGAACCGCCTGCTTCCATCTTGTTTCTTTCCAGTGTTTTTGAAAAACTTCCTACTTCCATCTTCTTTCCTTTCGAGAATGATAAGAATGTGTTTTTCAAGTGTTAAAGTTGATTTTTAAGCACCAAATGATGATCAGTTTTTGAGAGGTTAGAATTAATAATTTTAAAGACGAATGATGATCAGTTTTTTGGCGGTTAGACTTTTAGTGGCCCTGAACAGACGAGCAATGATAACTTTCTTTTGAAAATTGTGCATATTTACTATGATTAAATATTAATTCGTATTGTTATTGTTATAACAATTTATTTTTATTAATATTAGAGTTTAATCACAAATATTTAACTCATTTTCACGTCATAATTTTTATTTTAACGATCATTGAACTTTTACTAATAATGTTTAAAATCATTCATTATTAAACTATTCTTTTTTCAAAGCATAAATTCTATTTAATCACTAATGATAAAAATTAAGTTGGTGTTTTAATCATTAATTATTAAACTAATCTGAATTTCTTATAAGATTTTGTTTAATCAATAATTATTAAATTTGAAATTGTTTTTAATCATCGATGATTTAAACTGGCTGTTGTTTTTAATCATTTTATAGTGATTTTCCCTATATTTTTTGTTTAATCATTGATGATTAAACTTGAGGTTGGGTTTAATCATCGATGATTAAAGTAGCCTGATTTTTTTATAAAATGCTCTTTAATCATAGATGATTAAACCTTTGTTTTGTTTTTAATCATCGATGATTAAACTAGTCTGAAGTTTTTTTATAAAATGCTTTGAGATTGGTTTTAATCATCGATGATTAAACAACATCTTATAAAACCAACTACATACATTAATTAATAAACATCAAAGTGAACTTATATATAGAAGTTAATATTACAAATAACATATAAAATGTTCAAAAACCTGAAATTATTTATACGTCTTTAAACATACATTAATCACACGACCAACACGATTAATCAAAAGCAAATATATTAGCAAATCTATAGAACACCACATCCCACATACCAAAATCATCCAAACCCCAATCTAACATCTGATAAGGCTCAAAGTCAGAGAAAGTAATACTTAACAATTCGTTCCATCTAGACTTCAAGATATCATAAACTTTTCTCCAGCTGTCACTCAAATTCCATGGTCCCTTTGCCCCAATGAAACAGCCTTTTCCAATAGCAGCATTCCTTCTTCTCGGTCCTCAAAAAAGTATTTGTCCTAATTAAACACATAAATCAAATTTTAATCAACAAAATTAAACATTGTACAACTCATGAAGGATTAAGCAATATGATTATACATTTTTTTATTAAACTCAAGGTATAATGATAAATAACTAATGAATAAACGTATTTTTTATTTTGATTTAGTCTAATATCATCAGGTTTTTAAAAGGTAATAATATAAATAATTATCACAACTAATGAAGCATTAAACTACATAAATTAATCATTTTTTTTCAAAATGACATGAAAATAAAATTTTCGACATAATTACTTATACATATGAAAATGACATGCAAATGAAATTATATTTTCTTCAAAAAAATGCATAAAACATAAGAGTACCATGCAATCTCTGAACATCAGGTTTGGGTTTCCAGCATCTTTGCATCTTTGGATTATTTTCAAATATTCAGGATTTAATCTTTCTCTTCCAATAAGATCAACTTCTAGTTTTTTAAACACTGATGTTGAGTATACTGCTTCATTCATGGTTTTACACCTATCATTCAATCATTCCAAAAATTAGAAACTAATAACGTCGAAAATACAAAATAGGTATATGAAAATTGACAGATTGTAAAATAAACTTACACTAATGTGCATTTGAAAACTTGTTTGGAAGATTCAGCCCCAACAAACGATAGAATGTGTTCTAACAACAGAGTAGTTATGTCAAGCATACGTGTAGAGAAAGATGAAGAACCTCCTGCTTCCATCTTGTTTCTTTTGAGTGCTTTTGAAGAACTTCCGACTTCCATCTTCTTTGCTTATGAGAATGATAAAAAAATTGTTTTTTTTAAGGGTTAAAGTTTATTTTTTAAGCACCGAATGATGATGAGTTTTTGAGAGGTTAGAGTTGATATTTTTATCGCCGAATAATGATCAGTTTTTTGAACAGACGCGCAATGATGACTTTCTTTTGAAAATTGTGCATATTTACTACGAATAAATATTAATTCGTATTATTATTGTTATTGTTATTATAATTTATTTTTATTAATATTAGAGTTTAATCACAAATATTTAACCCATGAATACTTATTTGTAGGGGTGAGCATTTGGACCGAAAACCGACCGAAATCGAACCGAACTTTATTATTATGTTTTAAATCATTCATTATTCAACTTTGAGATTTTTTTAATCATAGATGATTAAACGTGGTGTTATGTTTATTCATTAATGATTAAACTTTGAGATTGTCTTTAATCATCGATGATTAAACTTGGTGTTGTGTTTTAATCATCGATGATTAATTCTGTTTTTAAAATAAAAAATGCTGCTTAATCATCGATGATTAAGTTTGTCTCTGTTTTTAAGATTCTTAATTCTCTATAAAATGTTGTTTTAGATTAATCTTGACGATTTGTTTAATCATCGATGATTAAACTTGAGGTTGGGTTTAATCATCGATGATTAAACTAGTCTGAATTTTTTTAAAAATGCTCTTTAATCACAGATGATTAAACCTTGTTTTATGTTTAATCACTAATGATTAAATTTTGAGATTGTTTTTAATTATCGATGAGTAAACTTTGGTGTTGTGTTTTAATCATTAATGATCAAACTTTGAGATTGTTTTTAATCATCGATGATTAAACTTGGTGTTGTGTTTTAATCATCGATGATTTAATTCTGTTTTTAAAATCAAAGATGTTGTTTAATCATCGATGATTAACCTTGTCTCCGTTTTTTAGATTTTTAATTCTCAATAAGATGGTGTTTAATCATCGATGATTAATCTTGACGATGTGTTTAATTATCGATGATTAAACTTGAGGTTGGGTTTAATCATCGATGAAAACTTTGTTTTGTGTTTAATCACTAATGATTAAACTTAAATATTGTTTTTAATCATCAATGATAAACTTGATGTTGTGTTTTAATCATCGATGATTAATACTTTAATCATCGATGATTAACCTTGTCTCCGTTTTTTAGATTATTAATTCTCTTTAAAATGTTGTTTAATCATCGATGATTAATCTTGACGATTTTTTTAATCATCGATGATTAAACTTGAGGTTGGGTTTAATTATCGATGATTAAACGTGGTGTTGTGTTTATTCATTAATGATCAAATTTTAGATTGTCTTTAATCATCAATGATAAACTTGATGTTGTGTTTTAATCATAGATGATTAACCTTGTCTTCGTGTTTTAGATTATTAATTCTCTATAAATTGTTTTTTAATCATCGATGATTAATCTTGACGATTTTTTTAATCATCGATGATTAAACTTGAGGTTGGGTTTAATCATCGATGATTAAACTAGTCTGAATATTTTAAAAAATGCTTTTTTTAAATAACAGATGATTAAACTGGTGTCCACTAATTTTCAAGTATATCAACATTCTGAACAAATGAATCATATAAAAAAACTATAAAACATCAAATTATAAACAATACATTATTTACTAATAATATTTGAATTTTAATTCTGTTCTATTAGAACCTTTAACATATATTTTTCTAACAATTTAAGGATTTATATCCATTTGAGATCTCTTTGATGACATCTTTGAACTCATCTTTTCTTTCTACCTCATCCTTTTTTTCCAAAGATTTTTAATAATCTGATTTTTGAACCACAAGTCTTCTTTCTTAGTTATCAGTCATTTTATACCAAACAAGTGACTAATAGGAGCTTTTATAAGTTGTTCTTGTGGTAGGAAGCACTCTTTTCCTTCTGAGTCAGTGTACATATATCCAGGTGGATATATTGCATGACTTTGATCTACGAATTTTAAATTATTATGTACTTTTAGAATAAATGTATTGAACTCTGAGCAGGCATGAATGCACTCTGGAAGATTATTTATGTAAGTCTTTGACATCACACAGAAGTCTCTATACTCGGATTGTTCCAAGTTTCCTCTTTCATAACATGTGTGCATTATAGCATGTATTTCATCAAAAACAACCTTTGACTCGAAAGTTCTAGATGGCATATCCAGAATTAACCTAATAAGCTTTTTTCAGTCTTGTAACCCAAGATCTTTTATAGTATTTAATGGAATTTTCAGTAAATATTTTCGGTACAAACCAGTACAAGTAATCATTATGGTGTCTTCTTCTTGTTGAATTGTAAAATTTTTTACCTCAAAGTTTATAGAGCAAACATCTCTAAATCCTCTTTGGTAAGAATATCTTGGTTTTATTGGCTTTTGAATCCTCTTTTGCTTCTTGTAACTTCTTTTAGCACCAATTTTAGAGTTTATCCATGTAGAAAACAGAGACAAAGATGGAAACTCAGTTGGAGCAGGCACATCTTCCTTTTTAATGTCGCCAAATTGAATGGTTTGTTCCATTACAGTTTCTGCTCGAGTCCTTTTTGGGATTCGTTGCCCATCATCAGTGTTTGTTATTATTTGAGGATTTTGATCATCTTTTGATTTAGATGAAATATCTACATTTACCCGCGCCCTTTTGAATTTAGATATTGGAATATTATCTTCTGGATCTTCTTCAGCTAAATGTTTTGGAATGTGTTCATTATCATCTGTTGAATCAGATGACTTATCTGCTTGTTGTCTTTTTGTTGCTTTTTCCAATGCAGCAGTATATACCCTTTGAACGAGAGGTTGAGGAACTTTAATCGCAGTTGGTTTTGGTTGAGGTTCATCATCATCAGAGATGGAGATTTGTGGTTTTGTTGGTGATGGAGAGTTTTTTTTAGGTCTTTTGGGGGTTGGAGGTCGGCATTCTTGTTGTCTTCTATACCTAGTCCTTTCATAAGTTTTTAGAAAAGAACTTGAACTCTTCTCCCCTTTGGCAGCTTGATCTCCTACAACATTATTACACGACATGAATAATCATTTTATGGTTAAATTATAAGTTCAATAAATAATCATATATGATTAAACATTTTTGTGTTTAATCACTAATGATTAAACTTGGTGTTGTGTTTAATCATCGATGATTAAACTTTTGGGTTGTGTTTAATCATCGATGATTAAAATAGGATGTGTATGATCATAAGATGGTTAATCATCAATGATTAAAAAAATAAAACAAACATTAATAAAACAAGTCTGTTTTTAAAATCGCAGATTTTGTTTAATCACTTATGATTAAATTAGTATCAGTTTTTAATATTATGTTGGATAATCATCTATGATTAAACAATTCTGTTTAAAATCACAGATTCTGTTTAATCACCTATGATTAAATTAGTAATCTAGTATCAGTTTTTAATATTATGTTGGTTAATCATCGATGATTAAACTTGGTATTGTGTTTAATCACTAATGATATAACTGAACTTGGTGTTTTAATCACTAATTATTAATGATTAATCTTTGATGCTCTTTAATCATAGATGATTTAACTTGGTGTTTTGTGTTTAATCATTAATGATTCATCTTTGAAATTGTTTTAATAATCGATGATTAAACTTGGTGTTGTGTTTAATCATCTATGATTAATAGAAAAATTATGTTTAAAATCATGGATGCTAGTCAATCACATATGATTAAACTAGTAATCTAGTCTCTGTTTTAAATAAGATGTTGCTTAATCATCGATGATTAAACTTTGTATTGTGTTACAAACAGATCTAACGATTTGTTAAATCATCGATGATTAATTACAAACAGATAAACCAGCCTCTTATGAACATCAAAATCTCTAATTCATGTGAAACATAGACTCGTTTAATTACAAAGAGATAAAACAGCACTTTATTAACATCAAAATCATCAGAAACATTGACTCGTTTAATTATACACGATTGGACATATTTTATTGATGTTTCAGTATTCAAAAAACCTCAAACTTTGATGTTTAATCATGTATGATATAACTTAAATTTTCAAAATAAGATTGATTTAAAAAAAGTTTATGTTTGTTAAAAAAATTTGAAAGAAAACCTTCATTCTCATCATGCTCTACTTCTTCAACAGTATCATCCTTGTGAATAACAACGTCAAATTAACACGTTATCATTATAAATTATTCAACAAAAATTAACTAATAATTATAAGTGTTAAATCAAAATGATAAACTTCAATGTGTTTGAGCATAAATAAGTTAGGATTATAAATAATTAATTTTCATGTTTACCAAAAAAACTTAACTTAAGTGTAATCGGACCAATTCCACTGGGTCTAACCCGACAAACCCAAAATCCGACCAACATGCCAACTCGATTTCTTATCAGGTCATAATGTTTGGATAAACAACCCAATAAAAGCTCTAACTCAAGCCGTCAACCTAATGGACACCCTTAGATCTGGTTGTGAAAAGCAATCTTCACTATGGTTTTAGAACTATATATAAAAAAACAAAATTTTATTGGTCTCAACTAAATCTTTGTACTTCATTTTCCATCTTATAAAATAAAGTGTTGTTTGGTTCGCTGGAATGTTTATAATGGAAATGGAGTCTAGTAAGGAACAGGAATCTGAAAGGAAATGCATTCCAGTTCCATCATCTGTTTGGTTAGTAGGAAATGAAATTGAAATTCAATTCAATATTCTGTTTGGTTGCAAGGAAATGGAATTTGAATTATGTAAAATGACGAATTTGCCCTTATTCATGTAGTGGTGGTGGAGAGTGGCATATGGTGGCGGTGGGTGGCGGCAGGGGTGATTGGTGGCGGGGTCGATGGAAGGGCGACGACACGGCCGGCTCAATGGGTTGGCCAAGCTGGGCGACCGCCCAAGGCCCCCAAACGTCAAAGAGCCCCCTATTTTAGTAGTTCTCTATATATTTAGTCCAAAAAAATCATACATTGCTAGAAAGACCCAAACTTAGCCCAAAAGGCGAAAAATGCAAATTTTTTAGAGTTTTATTTATTTGTTATTTTTATGTATTATGGTTCAGAGCATGGTTCGGAGCATGTTAGGGGCCCCATTTTATATTTAACCCCGGGCCCCAAATCGGCTTTTGAGACGGCCCTGGGCGACGATAGAAGGGTGACGACGGTGGTGGTAGCAGTTGACAGTGGTTGTGACAGCGGGTGGCGGTGGTTGTCGGTGGTGGGTGGCGGTAGTGGTCGTTTAAGGTAAAAGGGTATTTACCGGTAATATGGTAATCTACCACATTTCCTCATTCGTGGATTTTAAAATCCCTCCATCAATGAATAGAATTTACATTCTCATGGTTGATGAAATATTTTCCCACCATGAATTCTTATTCCGTCCAACCAAACATAAGAATTCAAATGAATTGGATTCCGATTCCTTTAAATTCATAGAGATTCCAGCGAAACAAACACTGCATAAGGGTTTTATTAACTATTGATCTTAAGATTATGATTTATGTTAATTGTTTACAACTGTAATAACTATCATATGTGGTTAGTAATTTTTAGAAATAATGTTTTTTATTAGTGTACACTTGAGCTTAAATTTTTCGTCTTAATTATAGTCAACAAAATCTATAAAATAGAATTTTGAAATTTCTTTCTTAATTTCATTATTTAATTTAAATATTTTTATTAATATATAAATAAAAAAATATTATATCTCTAAATAAAATTCAAGTAGAATCTATATAGCATTGAATGCGCTCCAACGTTGGAATAAAATATGCTCCACTTACCAACTAATGCTTGTATTTTAAGTTATTAAAAAATTCATCGAGGAACCAAATTCTATCTTCCAATAAATATATTTATAAAAATTATAAATTTCTTCAAATTACAGCAAATAAATCCAAAGGGGGCTGCGTGGAGTTTGACAGGTCAAAGTGGATGATCTCTCAATTCTCTGTTTCCATCATCCCAACGGCGTATACTCTCAAAATCCCCAATTTCCAGTTTCCAATAACCAAATTAAATCATTCATCTATGATCCTGATTCAACCCCATCACCGATTACTGCTACTGTTTGTGCTCGCCGGAGCAGTAGCGGTAATCACAGCAGATGAATTTGAGTTTAATTTCGTTTTCAACGATTCACAGCTCAAAGGCTTACGCGAAATCAAACCGGACGGTCAAGTGGTCCATATCAACGATCTATCTCAAATGCCGGACGTCGGTCACACGTTCTACTCAAACCCAATCCGGTTCAAAAACTCAACCGCCGGCGACGCCTTCTCGTTCTCCAGTCAGTTCGTGTTCGGAATCATACCGGAAAACCCACTTTTTCCTTTCCACGGGATGACGTTCGCCATCGCGCCGTCAAAAGCAGTCGTCGAGGCATCGTCTTCCCAACACTTGGGATTATTTAACCGAACTACCGACGGCAACGAATCAAACCATGTTGTCGCACTTGAGTTCGACACGTTTAAGAATCTCGAGCTCGGTGACAAGGATGGTAACCATGTTGGTCTCGATATCAACAGTGTGGTCTCGGTTTACTCGACACCTGCCGGCTATTATGACGGTAACGGCGTTTTTAACAACTTAACTCTTTCGAGCTCGCAGGAGATTCGAGCTTGGGTCGATTACGACGGCGTTAAAAAGCATTTAGACGTTACCCTAGCGCCGTTACTTCATAAAAAACCGTTAAAACCGTTAGCGAGTATACAAAAAGATTTGACACCGTTTTTGCTAGAAGAAATGTTTGTGGGGTTTACTTCAGCAACTGGGGTTCTTCTTCAAACATATTATGTCGTTGCTTGGAGCTTCAAAATTAACGGTAAAGCCGAAGATATCGACATAACAAAAGTCCCCCCTTTACCGATCAAGAAAATAAAGAAAAAAGATCATAAAACGGTTATAGCAATTGGGTCATCTTTAGGTGGATTGCTTGTTCTCTCTTCGGTTTCGATTTTGGGTTTCTGTTTGTATCGAAGACATAAGCGTAAATACGCCGAAGTTCTAGAAGGTTGGGAGGTACAATACGGACCACATCGATTTTCTTACAAGGATTTATACGCAGCAACTAAAGGGTTTAAAGAAAGCGAGTTGCTTGGAAAAGGGGGTTTTGGTCAAGTTTATAAAGGGACGTTGCCGGATATAGGAGCTCAAATCGCCGTTAAGAAAATATGGCATGAATCCGGTCAAGGAATGAAGGAATTCGTGGCGGAGATTGCTACAATCGGGCGGTTACGCCACCCGAATTTGGTGAGACTTCTCGGGTATTGTAGACGAAAAGGAGAATTGTTTCTTGTTTATGATTATATGCCCAATTTGAGTTTAGATAGTTTACTATTTAACTCTAAATCCGCGATAATTTTGACATGGAAACAACGGGCTAAGATTGTTATAGATGTCGCCGAAGCGTTAGCGTATTTGCACGAAGAATGGGTCGAGGTTATAATCCATAGAGATATTAAAGCGAGTAACGTGTTGTTAGACGCCGAATTAAATGCAAAATTAGGCGATTTCGGGCTCGCGAGATTTGGTGACAACGGGAATGACGCAAAAACAACGCATTTAGCGGGGACTTTGGGTTATATTGCGCCCGAATTAGCTAGGAAAGGGAAAGCGACGACGGCTACCGATATTTTCGCGTTTGGAGCGTTTGTTTTGGAGGTTGTTTGTGGGCGACGGCCGGTGGAGTTGAAAGGGCGGCAAGAGGCGGCGATTTTGGTCGATTGGGTGTTGGATTGTTGGTTTAAAGATGAATTGTTGAATGCGGTTGATCCGCGACTTGGTAACGATTATGATACCGAGGAATTAGGGTTGTTTTTTAAGGTTGGGTTGCTTTGTTCACATAGTTGTCCCTCGGTGAGACCGAGTATGTCACAAGTTTTGAAGTTCTTTAAAGGGGTGGAACCGTTGCCTGCCGATTTTGAGAGTGTGTTGGAGATACGGGAAGATTACTCGGGTCGGCTCGGTGAAGCGTCTACAAGTGCTTACTTTTCACAAATACAATATAACACTGCATCAGCACCGATCACGGAAGCTTTCATCTCGTCCGGCCGTTGATTGGGTCAAAGATGTCGGATGCCACATGTATTTATTTATTGATTTGTTTATAGTTTTTTTGGACATTGGTAATGTCATGGTAATTTAAGAATGCACATAATATGTGTCAACTTGTGTCCTTGGTGGCCCAAATGATGTATATCCATTATACAACAGAAAGCTGCCAAAAGGTTTGGTGGGTTGGGGTTGGGTGGGAGGTTTAGGGGCATGAATGCATGATGGTATTAGATTGCCAAAGTCATTTAATCGGAATAAATGTTTAAATTAAAAAAAGGAGATTAGGAAGATAATTAATAGATTCTATGTGATAATCATTTTATAGGTTGAGATTTAGTAGAAACTAGAAAGCAATATAATTTTTAAATGATGGAGGTATAGAAAGAAGCTTTGACTTTCTTGTCTATTAATTGTCTTCTCGGGTTCATCCTCAAGCTTTTGATACAACTAAATGAATAAGTTTTACAGCAGTAAAATCTAACTGGCAAGTGTAAAATGGTTACTATTTATAAAACGGTGAAAAGATGTTGGTATGTATGAATCAATAAGATGTGGTAGCAAAGACAAAAATGGTAACTATACAAGTGTTTTTGAGCTCACATGTTAAGGATAACATACAGTTTTAAATGAAGTTAAAACATACATTTTAAAATGATGTTGTTTTTCAAAGAAAAACATTGTATCAATTGTATTTATAGAACTAAAGTATAATGTAATTCATATAACCCACAAAAAAGTTAAGTAACCCAATGAAGATACTGTAAATATATCTTAAAATAAATCAAATAAAAATGAATTGTAATAATGATAATTAAAAAACTCAATAATACTAAAAGTGAAACATAATATTCTTTTTATAAAGTTAGTGGTATTTTTGTCAGGTTGGTGCTATTAAAATTCAAAAGATTTAATGAGATTTCCAAAATAATTGAAATATGTGAGGGTAAAGGCCTAAAGCGTTACGAGTATTTTAGAAGCTTAGGAATTAGAGGAAAAAACTAAAATGAAAATTACACGTATAGTCTTTTAAGTTATTGACCCTAAATTTCATCAATAGTTTTTTAGTTTAAAAAATTACACTGATGGTCTTTAATTCTGAAAAGTTTTCACCGATACTCCTTTATACTAACTGACGTTAATTTATTCTGTTAACTCACCCCATGTGCAATGCACGTGACAGTAAAAAAGTCACTTTTAATTTCGTTTCATTCTTAAATTATTATTATTTTATTTGTTCTTGCATGTTAACGATGGGATGAAAGAAATAAATAGTTTTTAATTTAAAAATAAAAAGAAAATAAATTAGAAATGACTATTTTATCCGCACGTGCATTGCACATGGCGTGAGTTAACACAATAAATTAACATCAGTTAGTCTAAAGGACCATCAGTGAAAAACCTTTCAGAATTAAGGACCATCGGTGTAATTTTTGAAACTAAATGACCATCGGTGAAATTTGCTATAAACTTAAAGGACCATCTGTGTAATTTACTCATTAAAAATATATAAGGGAGTTTGGGATTGCTTATTGATAGTACATTATTTGTTTTGAAAATGAATAATCTAATAATCAGCGTTTACAAAATGTGATTATGATAAATAGTGTTTAAATTTGATTATTTGGTTTGAAATCACAATAATTAAATAATCAGTTATTTTAGTATTTGATAAACTTGATTATTTGTCTAGTTAAATTGTAAAATGAATTAATTCGTTTTCAAAACGCAAATAATTGATTATTTCAAACTTTTTTCCAAGACACTTATTTTAGATTATTTGCGTGTCAGCTTAAGATGGAGAACGGATCACCCCATATTGCAAGTGTTGGTAATCTGAACGTATAGTCTTACTCAAGGTTCTAAAAACGTAAGGTGTAACGCGACCACACCATTAAGACATAGGAGCCATAGCGAACCACAGTGTTTTTCAATGCGTGACTTAAGACGACAATTTTGTATATAAAATTATAATTACATGTATAATTATAAATAAAATACAAAATTATAATTTCATAACTTAGTTTATCAATTATTTTTGACATATCCAACGATTCTTATAACTAAATATTTATATATGCTTGGCATATATGGCTCAATAACTTTAATACGCCTAAATAAAACAGCTTATGATGAGTAAATGTAAGTCAAGTTGGACACTAACATACGTTAAGCCTTACGTCCAAACTTTGAACCAAGGCGTTGCGGCATAGTCAAGCCTTAGCCTTGGCGAGCCAATGCGGGCTTTTTAGAACTATGGTTGTACATAATAATTAGAATCGGAACCCGTTGGAATTGGATTATTAAAAAACGATTCGGGTATCAGGTCTAAATTTTTCATAAAATCGATATCGGATCTTTTGACCCTGGGTACTTCGGGTATAGAATAAATCGAGTGTAAGATTAGGAACCGAAATTTAATTAATTACTTGGAATTTGTTTTGGTATAATACTATTGATAGTGTTCGTCTCATGTTTATTACACAATTGTTATTTGTAAACTATACTAATATTACATGTATCCACTAACGAATATGATACAAACACATGAAACCGGATCCAATTACTTTTTTCGGTTACAATCGGGTTTATACCCGATTTTCCCGAACCGAGCACGGATCCGAACCGAAAAAGTATTCTGTAAAAACGGTTTGGTTCTCGGATGTACTAATCCTTTGAAACCAGGTCTTGAGTATTTTGAATCCAGATTCATTCGGGTCCGTTCTAAACCATGTCCCATCCCTAGCTTTAACTCCTCCGAAGGAAACCACTACGCCAAACCAAATTTTAACCTGTATGTGCGCCCTTTAAATTATATATTCAAGAAGAAAATTCACTTAAGACAAAAATCTACTATGGATGAACATTAGACTATTGGTAATGGTACGTCTCCCCCGTAAGTCGCCTGACGTCCTTTGCCTTCCGACACGTCCCTCCGTTGACGGGAGCCTTCTACGCCGCGTCCCTCCCGGACATTTGATCGCAGTAACGACCGTTGTTGGTTGTTGAATTTCAGAAAGGAAAGGGTTTGGTCTCCACTATATGGGTTTGGTCGTGATTTGTTAGATGTTTGGTTTAAAGAGATAACCCTAATATGTCACAGTGACCAAATATGAATTGGGTCACTACTATGGCTATTCTTAGAAGTACACAAATGTGGTTGTATATAATGTGTTTTAATGGATGACGGGATAAACACAAAGTATGAAGAGGCAGATTGTTATATTTCAGATTTGTATATGAAAAACGAAGTTGATATCTACCTAACAATGTATTTTTTGTATATTTATACAATGTGTTTTAAAATTTATACAATGTGGTAAAGGAAGTAATTTTTGTGGTTTGGATATTATCCCCTTGAAAGAAATGATTGTAATTTGGAAGATTTTACCATCTCTTATAAGGCCCTGCGGAATGGGCCAACGGCGTGGGAGTAAGGGGTGATTTGGCAAGGGGCAACGCCGTGGCTTGGTATGGAACACCATTTCCCCCCAACACCGTGGGGGGTGGGCGTGGAGGAGCAAGCATGCAGACCACGGTTCGGCCACGGTGTGTGAGGATTGTTTTTTGATAAATGGTGGCCTGTGATTGGTTGAGGGGTATTTTCTTTTTTATTATATTTAAAATTTAATAGAATAAAATGGTGTGGTGTGGTGTGGTGGGTATTTCCTAGAGATGATGTGGTGTGGTGATGGTGTGGTGTATGAGGTGGCGATGATGTGGCAGAAAAGGGCACCACCACATGTGGTGCCCATACCCAGCAGCCTAAGGAAAAGACGAAAAATTGTTTTTCTACTCTCCCATCTTTAATATAGAAACGGCTTCACTAACATTGTTGCATCCAAACATGCGTGTTGCATACAATTAAGTATTAAATGTATTCTTTATAACAATAGTTGTACACCGATGGGAAGTTAAACATGGAAACAAAACGTAACCGTGAGTGGCAAAGGTCGAGCCGGATTTGCATCAAAGTGGGACAAACATATGGATACGAGTCATAGTATACGGGTCTGTGAGAAGTAAAATCATAATCTAAGGGGTGTAGTTGTAATTCCCATAAACACATTTCACTTCCATTTGTGCATTTCATCGTTTTCTCAGCCCCCTTTTGATCTCCTTACAAAAATTCAATCGCGCTAAAAGTTCATAGATACAGCAAAAATGCCTGTCAGAATCCCCAACACCTTCAGGTATTTTTTTTTCCACCATAGTTGCTTATGTAGACTTCTGCGCGTAAATTGCTGTTAAAATTTTTAATCCGTTTGAACTTATGAAACTCAATCATGCAAACGTATTTCATGAACTGAAGGCAAATTGGAGTTCGCTCAAGTACAAATTAGGTTTGAAATAGAGTATGTCGATATGTTCACTTTATTTCGTGAAACATTTGGAACTCATTAGTGTGTAATCGCACAAGGACCTCTGATTTACTGCTCTCAGACTATTTTGACATGATTTCAAGTTGTTTGGAATCTAATAAACGGAGGGAGTATGCAAGGAATTGGTAACAGTTTGAAGAAACTAAACATTAGGGATTACTAATTTGGTTGAACAATTTAATAGAATTCTGATAATCTTTGAATAACAGCAATTAGTAGTTAGACAGGTTTTAAGCTATTCATTGGATGGTGATAGGAAAATGTGGTCTACTTCTGATGCATTCTTTTTCAGGTGCAAATCCTGGACAAACTTGTCTACAACCTTGTTCACTTCTAAGTGTTGGACAGGTATCATTCTTTCCATATACTAATGACGTATTTTCATATTATCTGTTTGTTATCATTTTAAATTTTATTGGAAATGATTTTTCAGGCATTTTCAGGAACTCAAAATGTTTCGAGTCCACAAAAAGAGGAAGCATGGAGAGTTAACGTGCGAATTCAAGGGTGTCATCTGAATCATGGTTATTTATGTGGGACCATGGAAGCCTTAAATGTTCCAATGGCAGATACACCAGTAAGCAGCATACTTTTAATCGGTATATTTATTTATAAGGCTTTTCATTTTCAAAATTGTTTACAGTATTTATATAGGTTTCAAAATCCACCTCTTTTTCTTTTATTTGTTTTATACAGTACTCAATTTACGTTACATGCCAGATTACTATACACTTGTACATAGTGCTTTGTGAATTGTAACTTACCAAACATAATCAATTGCAGGTGGTTACTTTTTGGGAGGGAGAAATTGTTGATACAAAAAATTATACATTCTTCACCAACAAATGGAAAGCAACGTAAATTTTCTTCTATATTTTCCTTCAATTTTCTTATCCAATTAATCATTCTTTGCACTTTGGCTATTGATTTTGGTAACTGTTACAGGTCAGAAGTTGACATAGAACACTGGACAAAATTCCAATCTTTCTCACCTCTTTTAGTAAGTCCTCAAAATTCGTTACTAAAACTAATTATTATTGAATTTCATCTTATGGTTGACATTTTATTGATATTAGACCCAAGTTGAAGTTGATGGTGGCAAGTCATTGGACCTCAGCAACTACCAATATATATTTATGGTAATTTCAGTTATATATCTCTTTTCTAAAAGGGTCAACTTCTGGTATGTTTTATCTCTAATGGGTCAAATGGGCCAAATATTAAAAAAAACATGAAAAATAGGAAATGGGTCAAAATTCATTTAGTGTTTTTATAATGCGTACAACATCGTGAATCGGTATTATGTAAAAAATAAAATAAGACAAATACTGGAATAATATAGTTTTTGTAATTATATCTAGTGCACTAGTAAGTGTTTCAGGTAAACCTGGCCCGTTTCAACCTGGACCAAAGATTACCCGTTTTGACCCGTTACCAACCCGCCCGTATTGACTTGATGCAGAGATGGAAAGAGCAATACTTTGTGAATGTTGGAGCTGATTGTGGGTTGACAATAGCTGGCTTTTACTATGTTTGTTTCTCTTGCATAGATGGATCGATTAACGGTTACTATTATGACCCAAATAGCAGGTATTCAACTTATTTTTTTCTTTTTGTTAAAAATTCGTCCAATTTGTGCTTAATTTCTAGTATATGTGGCAATTTTGGCCCATTTAATTCTAAATTGGTCGATTCAGGTTATGTTTTTTTTTTATCTGTAACTGGTCAAACGGGTAAGATAAAAAAATAACTGAAAAGGAAACTGGTCAAAACCGGATGAATGTCTCCCAAAGTGTATCTCTACTGATCAAGTTCTTCAAATTACTTGACCATTATTGAAATAATATAATAATAATAATAATATAATTTTGTAATCATATTTGATGCACAAGATTAATATTGTTGACACAATTTCAACCCATTGACTTAAGAATGGGTTGACGCAGGTCATGATTTTATATTTAAATGGTTCAAATGGGTAAAGTGAAAGAACAACTTAAAATAAAACGGGCCAAACGGGGTAAAAGTCACTTAAAGTGTATATTCAGTTCAACCCAGATGTAATGAAAAAATTTAGTTTTGACTTTTTACCCAACCCGCCTGACCTGGCATTTTTTGCCACCTCTAATTTCTAGCATAATTTGTTTTTACTTTTTAAAAGTGAACATGATTAATAAGTAAATTTTTATTTTTCTAAACCGATATTGCAGCCCATTTCAGAAGCTTGAGCTGAAGACAACCAATGAAGGAAGATCAGGTTTCAGCTTCTCGTCTTATGAGCTGCAATAAGACTCCAATTTTTTGCATATTTCAAATGACAGTTACTGTTATAATTTGTGTAATAATTTTCAGTAGTATATCAGATTGCAAGCTATATATAATAATATAAATGTCCTTGGTTACTAACACAAACTCCATATTGCATTTTTGTTACTAAAACGACTTTTTATGATACATTAAGAATCAATGTTTTAGGGTTTTTGTTAAAAGGTAATTAACTTAACAAGCGTGCACAAAATGTAAGGTATAAATGTTAACATTGCTATTTGGGTTTTATGAAAAAATCTTAATGTCTCACATGAACAAAAATGAAGATGTTGAATAACAATGTTAGATTTTATGCTTGTGCTTGACTCTGAATAATAAAATGAGACTGTCTTGGATGTACATTATAAATATAAATAGAAATAAATTAATTAAATACACAAATAATAGATATTTCGTATAAATATCAGTTATCAAGTTTTAGATATTAGATATCAGAATATTGAATATTAAATATCAAGTATAATTAAATATTAGACATTACATATTAATTTTTAGATGTTAGATGTTAAATATCAAATATTAGGTTGAATAGTAGTTCAAAAAAAGTTGAGTACAAAATCGTAAAATCTGAAATATTAATGTGGACATATATTTTTTCTCACCTCCTACATTGTTACATGATGCCACGTACATATTATTAATCTAAAATATACATTTTGTGTAGCTACCAAGATTTATAACCGACTATTTTTTCATATACAAAGTTAAAATTAATAAAATGATTTTAATAGTTGGAGACTTTAAATAGCAAGACGATAGCAATTACTAGCGGAAGGTGATAAGTCCAAGTTGTTGACTGATATTCTCCTCCGGGTTTGGCCCACTTAACTGTACGCGGCCCCCCACCATCTAATTACCCGACCCGACCCGAACACACTCCGGCAACAAAAATGGCAAACCGTTGGCAAGTTTAATGTAAACGTCGCCATTGTCCAATAACCACTCGTGTGTGTGTTCACGTAATTGGTTACTGCAGTAAAAACCCACCAATAAAAACAAAACACAACTCATTGCATTTACCAACTTCATGCGGTACGTGTCTTTCCTTCCAACCAACACAACCCTTCCCTTATAATTAACTGTTTTAAACCACCACGTACTCACTCACACACCCGCCATTGTTACACACATCACCGAGAAACATGAATCCTTTGACTCCTCGTTTCTTGGAGAACACAAATGATCAGTTTCTTCTTTGTGATGAAGTGTGGGACATGAGTCCAGTACTGTCTTCTTCTCCCTATGATCATCATACCAATAATTCTTCTGTTCATCACAAGACAATTACAAAACATGATTTTAAATTTGAACACTTGTTTGATACTTATTTAAAAAAAGAAATCAAATACATGACCCACATCAACGTTCTTGAGACGAATCATTTCATTGCAAATTGTCGAATTAAAGCCATCCAATGGTTCATTCATGTAAGTTAAATTTTCATGTATCAAAAACTTTTTAACTTTTATAATCTGATTGATGTTCATAGGTTTTGGTTTTTCCGATTTATGCAGACTCAAAAGCGGTTTAATTTTTGTCTTGGGACCGTGTTTAACGCGGTGAATTATGTCGATCGGTTTATCGATATCAACCAATGTCATGTAAGTCGTTTTTTTATTTCTTTTTATTGAAATGTATAAAATTTTGGTATTTAAAGATTACGGTTTGTCTTGAAAGTTATCAACTAATATTTGTTTATAACATTTATGAAGGGGTGGAGTCATTGGATGATGGAGTTGCTATCTTTGGCTTCTTTATCTGTTGCTATCAAATTTGGTGAAACTTGTCCTCCCTCCTTGCATGAAATTCAGGTAAAGATATTTATTGTTAATTTAATTATTTTATACTTTTTTTATATCTTTAAATTTTAAATATTTTCATGATCAGTGGTTTAAAAGACTAATTAATTATCATGCACGCATTATGCATGTGGTTTTTGCAGGAGGGTTTAGATTATTCTTTTGAAGCAAGATTGATACAAAAAATGGAATTGAAATTATTGAACACAATAAGTTGGGAACTTAATTCTATCACTCCTCACTCATATGTCGAATTGATCGCGTGGGAATTGTCCAATAAGATCGATCTTGATGAGTTAAGTTCAAGGCTAAACGATGTTCTTCTTGCATCTTCTCATGGTACTTAATATATCTTAATTATCTTCAATATAACTAAGTATATACATCGATCAAAGATATGATTCACACACTTATTGTTGCGATTTGATATGACACTATATTTAGTTTTGAGTTTCTTATATTAAATTGGTCATGATTCTGATTATTTAAGTTCATTTTTAATAATTGTGATATTTGCAACATTAGTATAAGAAATTGTGTTAAATGAAATAGCCATTAAAATCACTTAATTACCCCTAGTTTTGATTACATACATAATAACCATTTTGAAAAAATTCATATTTGATTATTAATTAAATTTTGTCGAATCTTTGTAGATGTTAAATTACTTGTATACCGACCATGTGTTATTGCCGTGAGCGGATTGAAATGTGTTCTTGAAGATAAAGATTGCATTTCCCACATCACTAGCTTCATTCCATCGGATCAACAAGTAAGTTAACGATTAAATTCCCGAGCTTTATTAATCTTTATTATAAAAGCACTCTTTTTATTGAAGGGTTTTGATTTATGCAGAAAAATTTACAATCTTGCTACAAAATGATGCAAGAAATGTTGGTTAGCTTTCGCAAATCGGAAGGGTGCACGAACCCCTCGAGTCCAGATACCGTATTAAACAAGGAACAAGTTGTCATCCATGAAGAATTGGTTGATCTATCTTTCATTGGTGGGCCTGTTTTGAAGAAAAATGTCAAGAGGAAGAGGGATCAAGAAGATGAATGTGTGGTGAAACATAAGAAATGATGAAATAAAATGTGTAAATTAATAATAATATTTGTTGTAATGTTGATAACACAAAATACTAACAATTGGGTGACCATATGATAGGCTTTGCTAGAATTTGGTGAGCCTATGGAGTCATGCAAACAGTCAATGTAATGGTATGAACATACTCATGATCAACATAAATAGTGTTGAATATATATAATTGATATTTATTATAATGATGCATATTGTACTTGAAAACTGTTGCACCAATTCCCTATGATGATTCTGTGTGTAGAGAGGTATGTTTCTTTACTGAAATATATGCTAAAAATGAAATAAATAGGTAAGCAAGAGTTGATTAATATATGACCTTAATGTTAAATTAGTGATAATTATAATTTGTAGTTGTTAATAAAACCAAAGGGACAATGACCTAGCGCTAAGGTGTTTGCCCTCCAATCTAGTGGTTGAGGGTTCGAGTCACATATGTAGTTATTTAGAAGTAGATTAGATTTACCGTTCAAAAAAAGTTGTTAATAAACATAGTAAAAAAGAAATGATGGTTATTGGTTATCTAAAAAGATTTTTAGAGAATTCGGATCCATTTCACAGTGAATAACTGAATATTGTTATAAGATTTTCAGTGCATGTACATCTTAGTAAAAGATCAATAATGCTGGGAATTCGGGCTTTAAAATTGGTGTTAATTTGGGTGTTATTAGTGGAATCAATTTTCTGAAAAAACGTTGGGATGTGGATGAATGAGAAAGAATTTATTGCAAAACGATTTGTTAATAAAAAACAAATGTCAAAATATGATTAATTTTCTAAAACGTGTTTTAATTAACTTCATGATATATGTTGTTAGGATTATTATTGTTGTATTCAATAGTTAGAGGACTAATTGTGACACATTGTATAATTGTTACACTAGTCATTAGTCTAAACCTTGATGATTAGTGAGATAGGTATTTAAGGGAAATTTGATCTCACTAATTGTAATGCTTTTCCACTTAATTGAAATTATCATTTGAAGTATCCTTCCCTCCATCTCATTCTCTCTGAACTCACACACACAAGAACACACACACTTCACACACTTGATTTTCAATTTCTTAGCAAATCACCATGAATTAAGCTCATTTCAATCACATTTGATCTCTCAATTAGTATCAGAGCAAAAACTCTCAAAGAGTAGATCCAAATTCGTGGTAAAATGGTTCAGATCTGAATTTTTGAAGAAAAAAGTTCGTATGAAGCTGTGAAATTAAAATGAAAATTTTTCGGTTTGAATTGATGTTTTGATTGAAGATTCATGTTTCTCCAGTGATTCTAATAAGAATAGAATCAAATTTCAATCCAATCCATCAACAAATCACCTCAATTTTGTGATTTTTGTGAAAAACTTAAAAAACTCAAAAAGTCGACTGATAATCCAAAATCGAAGGCTGATTTGATCCGTTTTGTGTTGTTTGATGGTATCAAACTGTTAGAAAAGTGTTTTCTAACGTTTTGTTATTGGAATCACTGGATTTCGTCAAGAATTGAGCAAGATTGAATAAAAAAGATGGGTTTTTGAAACTTACGTAACAAAGTTCGGCCCGTTGAAGGAGTTCGGCTCCAAGAACAGCTTCGGCTCGATCAAGTGTTCGGCTAAGGAGTTCGGCTAAGGAGTTCGGCTCCAGGTGTTCGGCTCGGCTCCAAAAGAGATTCAATATCAATGTTCGGCTCATACTCTTCGGCTTCAATAAATTGATCGATCAACACAGATTCTTAATCTCAGAAATTGTTAATCGATTAAGAAATTGTTTCAAGCAAACTGAAATGAACGATTTCAAACAAGCAAGGAACGATTTCAAACAGATTTCAAACATATTCAAATTGATCACGATTGTTCGTTCTTTACAAATTTTTCAAACAAGCGATTTACACAGATTTCAAACAAACAATTGAGATGATCACGATTTCAAACGAGCAAGGAACGATTTCAAACAGATTTTAAATAGATTTTAAACAGATTCAAACAGATTTTTGTGTTCGTTCGTCAGATTAAAAACCCAGTTGTTCGGCTCAGGATTTAGGCTTCAGAAATTGATTTCAATCGAAAATCAAAATCGGAAATTGATTTCAGTTCGTCGACTCAAACAGTTCGTTGAATTGATTTCAGTTCGTCGACTAAAACAGTTCGTCTGCTCGGAAATTGTTTTCGACTTCGGCATCTGTATTCGACATTTATTTTCAGCAATTGATCTCGGCTTTTGATAAAATTGATCTCAGATTACAATTCCGACTCAACACAAAATCGAATTGGATTAAAGAACCGTTCTTGATATCGAGTTCAATTCTCTGTTCTAGTTGTCGCCGATCTGAAAGTGTTCGATCTGCTAAAGTGTTCGATCTGCTAAAGGGCTTTGAGATCGTCGGCTGTGTTCGATCAAGTTGTTTCATGTGCTCGGCCCTAATACAAGACAGGCCCAAATTCAGCTCTAATGCAATTTCAACCCCAATCGCTTTAAGCCCAAAAACGTGATACAGCCCAATACAACCTTTTGACAATTGATTTTGATTTCAGCCCAATACAACGTCAAGTGTGATCTGCCATTTTATTTCAATTTCAAAATCTTAACAAGCCCAAATTAAATACAATTTAATTTTTAGCCCAAAACCATTAACACAATTAAAATCCAATTAAACATTTTAACCCAAACCCGATCAAATTCTCAACTTTTTAAAACTTTTTAAACACTTTTAGCGTTTACATTTTTTTTAAAAGAGGTTTTAAAAGAAATTTTCACATTTTTAAACACAAGGACTTTTACCCCTAATTGCAAAGATGGAAAAATCAACACCAGTTATAACTGATGATTTGGACAAAGCACTTCAAGATGTGCTAAAGGCTATGTCTTTTATCTCAAACTATAAGAAGAAATATAATTCAAAGCCTGCAAACAATAATCTGAGATCTTCATCCGACATTAAGCCTGATTCATCTGCTACAATCTCAAATGAAAATACCAACAAGAAAAACGAGGTAATCAGTTCTCTCTTATCAAATCCTGGTAATTCCATTGGTCCTGATACTTGTTTTGTTAAAATTCAGATATTTGAAGTTGATTCTTTAAAACAAACCATTTTATTTGAAAAAGATTTAAATACTCAACTTCAAGAACGTTTAAACGATTTGGAAAAACAAAATGAACAAAATGCTCATTTAGGTGATCAACTTGTTCATTATATTAAACAAAATAAAGTTTTTAAACAAGAGAATCTGGATTTACAAACTCAAGTATCAGAATTGGCGGCTAGGCATGATCACAATCACAAATAATACACTAAGACATGGCATGAATTTCAGTTTAATAAAAATGCTTTGGCACGTAAACAACAAGATTTTGACGACAATGAAAAACAGTTTAAATCTTCAAACTCACAAATCAATTAAAGAATTAACTGAAAATCTACATGAACAACGAATCATTTCCTCAAACGAATTGAAAAGCAAACAGAATATCATAAACACACTTAAAAATGAAACCAATAAATTGAATTCCCGTATCAAGCATCTTGAGGAAATGAGTGCCAAACTTGGTCACACAAATCATACACTTAAACTCAACCAAGAAGTTTCTGAAAATAAAGCATTACTCTTGAAGATTGAAACTCTAACAAAAGATTCTGAAACAAAACAACTTCAGATTGCTGAATTATCAAAGAAACTTCATGACACAAATACTGTTAATATTTTGAACATCGAAAAATATGCTTCTGTTTGTGCTGAAAATTGTATTTTGACTGATAAAATCAAACAACTTGAATGTAATTTTGGATCTGATTTACAAAAACAAATCAATATTTTTAATATTGAGAAAACAAAATTGCTAGATAAAATTACATCTCTTGAAACAGATCTTTCTTTGTCTCAAAATAAAAATGAAGGTTTGAAAATTAAGCTAGAAGAAAGTTTTAAATCTAAAATATTTGACAACGAAAAATCAGTTTTACAAACCAAATTTTTTGAATTAGAAAATAAAATTGATGAGTCACATAAATCTTTTGATGAAGAGAAACTAAAGTTGCAAATACAAATTCAAAATTTAGATTCTAAATCATCTCATCTTCAGAAGTTTAAGAAGCCGAGTCCATCTATGAACTTAGATTCTCCTTTAACTCCAAAGAATAATTGTAATAACACAAGACTGTTTTCTCTTGTAATGGCATATCGTAATTTATATATAATCAAACAATCCAAGGTAAATAGAGGAAATTCTAAACCTAAACCGAAATCACAAGTAAGTTCCTCTACCAAGCCTAAGCCTAGGAGATCCACGGTCCCACTAAACTCTGATAAGAAATTGAATGCTCTCAACCAAGTTCTTAGAGGAAATTCCGCACCTAAAACTCCAAATAAATTAGGTTCCTCTTCTAGACTTAAGCATTCTCAAATGGATAAAACTAAACCATCAACCGTGTTGAAACACTCGACTGCTTCAAAGAAAATCTTTTCCAAAACTAAATCGTTAAAATACTCGAGAAAAGATTTACTTTCCTTGGCACCTAAAACAACTTTTAATCAAGTGCCAAAAACAACCCCTAAAACTCCAACAATCTTCAAAGAAATATGGGTTCCTAAAACTCCAAAATCTCAAATGATTCCCCGGAAATTATTTGAAAGTGAAACATCTAGTTTCAGTTTTTCTTGGAATTCTATATCTTTAAATCAAATTGATACAACTTATCGATGGTTTAATTCCCACACTAACACTGTCGGACCCAAACAAAAATGGGTACCAAAAGTTGTATAATTTGTTTTGCAGGAGAATGACTTATACACAATTCAGTGTATAACTCGAACCACAACAGAATGGCTCTTACACATTTCAGTGTATGACCCGAGCTTCAACAATATGGCTTTCAAGTACATCAGCTTGAACCCGCTCATAACAAAGTAAAACACGTCATTGCAACACCTCTTCTCCACTCCTCTACTGCTATTCATGGTATATCTCTGAACTACATATTCTTCAATTTCTTTGATTTGTCGAGGGGGAGAAATATTAATTCTAGAGGGAGAATTAGTATTTCTAGGGGAAGAGACTTTCTTATATCAAAACATTTAATACCCGATTGAATTTTTTTCTAAAACGATAATTTTTTTTTCTTTCTCAAAAGACATTACCTTCCCATGGTTTGCCAGAACCGGCCTTACCTTCCAAGGGAAATATTTTTTAGCCGATTGGTAAATGTGAGGGTATAAGTCTAGGGTATAGATTTAGGTGAGTGCAAGGTGATGTGAAAACATGATAATATCAAGAAAACACACCTTTGAGTGCATCCAAACCGTCAATAAACCGGGAAACCTCACTAAAATGTGTTCATTCATGTGTTGAATGTTTCACCAGACTTAACTGGCCCAGTCAAGCATTTGCATTCAGACACCAACCACCGAGATTCCTCTCAATAAGAATTTGTTTCAATTCATCAGGGGACGTAGCACATATTCTATCGACTGCTCATTCGGAGTATGTTGGTATTGAAATCATTAACCTCCTGCCCCGGGTTATGTCTTTATTCAAAGCACTGTGTGTCTAGATCTCACCGCCAAATATTTCCAATTTAGGACACATACACTATTCGAAAATGAATCTCCGTGCATTCATCGGAACACTCATAGTGGCATCACAATCTTGTGCTTCACGAGGATTGAGTGGAAATCCTGCTAGAGCTAAAATTGCGCCAACTCTCACTGCAGGTCACACATTTGAATCAACGGTTGTGCAAACGACTACCGATTCATACGGTGTGTTAACGGATACTCTATGTGAGTCCGGTATTGCCTTAATTGTTCAAGTTGTTGTGCCTAAACTTTTCAATCATAAAGGCAACAACTTATGCCGGAAACACATACATTTCCGATGAAAAATCCATGTTATTCATTCTTACAACGAAACATCATGTGAGGGTCCATAGGTCTAGGTGAGCAGAAACAAGTATCACGGGATCTTGATTGGGTGCGCTGAGATAAAATTTGAGAGGGGGAATGAAGTATGGGGTGCAATTCAGCTAAATGCATGGTAAAATGAAATGAGGGTGTAGTCGAAAATTGAAAAGGTAAGCTTGAGTGAGGAGGGTGTGACAGGGTTAAAAAAACGAAAAACCCTTACCAAACCGATTAAAAGCCGGGTTGCTATTGAAAAAGACATCATGGACCCAGTGATGCAATGCACACCCCCCCCCCCAAGCTACTCAAGTATTTCTTAAAAAGTACTTGTTTTATTTTCATGGAGACTAGCTCATATGCTATCGACATCTCACTTGGAGATTGTTGATATTGAACAAGAGGACAAGTCTCTCCAGTCCTCGCCTTCTATTGTCCACTAATTGAGTCAGAACCGATATAAACACTTTTAGGACACAAGCAAAATACCAAGCTTATCTAGCCGGAACATTCATAGTGATATCACTTATGTTGATATTTCACGATGATTGAATGGAAATCCTACCAGTGCTAACATCTAAGCCAACGCTGAACGTAGGTCACACAGTTTTTGTAACTGTTGTGTTAACGGGTAATCTATGTGATCCCGGTCTACCCTGTTCGATTGACATGTACATTAATGATGATTGTACTCCAACGTATTCAACAACAGTCGGGATATCAGATACTAAACACGAGACTATTCTTTTATGTCATCAACAACGGTCATTGAGATTAAATGATAAAAGATTTGATCGTATTTCTTCATCATCAACAACTATCTGGTTTATCTGATAAAATGTGTTATATATTGATTCATTCAAAATATGAATATTTCATTATCCAACACATTTTTATCAATGGGCTTCGAAGATTCTTCCTACTTCCACCTCAATGAGCTTTACATGTTGATTCAGATCTATCTTCTTCATCATGAGGGGGAGAATATGAGGGGATAATATATTAAGCTCAGTTTACTGCGCATTAAAAAAGTCATATGCACCGATTAAGGGGGAGTAAATAAGAAACCAAAGATCCGTTAAGCAATAATTGTTTGTTTGAGGGGGAGCGCAAACGTCTTCAACATTTTTCCCTAACAACAATTATCAATAAACACAAATCCACAACTTCAACAAAAGACTTCCGCTATAAATCAACTCTATCTATGGGTCTACATTGTCGTCGATTTACATTTGTGAAAAAGGCGAAATCAATACATTCACAGAAATGTCAAACCACAAATTCACATCCATTTCCATTCGAAATCTAATCGGTTAAATCATTTTTTTCCAAATTCCATAACAACCATATCCATTCAAAAGCTTAACTGTTCTAATCTGTTGTTTCATTCAAAATACAATTTATCCACATTCATCCAAATCTTAAATGTACATATAATTCTTTCCTACATACAAACACATTTCAATTTAAATTTTAACCGATACAAATCATTATTACCAAAAGTTACACACACATCCAAAACGTACTTTAGCCTTCAAATCATTCTTTTCAAAATACAAAACATCATTATCTTATCCTCACAAAAATCTCTACCACAACATCTCAAAATCCCAGTCAAATCCTTACCTAACTGATGTTTCATTTCAAGAACCTTCAAATCTTTAATATACCAGTTTTAGGCATTTCTTACACCAGCAAACTCAACGATAAAAATTTAGTTCCTTTGAAGGAAGACATGGATGAGGTTCTAAAAGCTCAAAAAGAGGGAGATTGGATAATAATAAAGACATATTAAGTCAAGACTTCATGAAATCTTCTGTGATACTTTAAATTGGTTGAAAAGCCAATTAAAAGTATTATTTTTCCACTGGTTTTCAAAAGTTGTAGCTGATACTTCATCAAAACTACTCAACGAATAATTCAGTTTCAGACTTTGTTAGAGAAGAAGATTTCAAGAACAGGTTAATCCAAACTATTGATACAAATGGGGAGATTGTTAGGATCATTATTATTGTATTCAATAGTTAGGGGACTAATTGTGACACATTGTATAATTATTACACTAGTCACTAGTCTAAACCTTGATGATTAGTGAGATAGGTATTTAAGGGAAATTTGATCTCACTAATTGTAATGTTTTTCCACTTAATTGAAATTATCAGTTGAAGCATCCTTCCCTCCATCTCATTCTCTCTCAACTCACACACTCAAGAACACACACACTTCACACACTTGATTTTCAATTTCTTAGCAAATCACCATGAATTAAGCTTATTTCAATCACATTTGATCTCTCATATGTATAAGGTGATAACATAATTTCTATTGACAACACTAAATTTACATGTAGTTGAGTGTAAAATACAAAATACATAATATCATATGATTAACAAAAATCCATCTAAACCCAATCGAAACCCATAAAATTAAATCTTAGTTAATATTTAATAACCCTAAAAAGAAAATTTTAGTAATTCTAAAAATAAAATAAAAAACATTATTTATTTTTTTGAATGGCCAGTTATTAAGTTAGTGGTTTGAAAAATACAACAAAATCCAAAAGAGGCCGTATGTCTTTCAAGAAAACCTTATAAAAAATCCTCAAAGCCCTAAAGTTTCCCTTGGCCAGCACGAGGCAGGGGGCTTTTCGATTATAGACTCCACCCCATGATCAATTTAGCCTTACTCCAGTTGCTATTCCAATGATCGATCACACATTTTCACTTTCTACGTCCCAGAAATCAGGTAAGTCGTTGTCAAGTAATTCAATTTATTTGTCTTCATGAATCATTTGTGATTATTTGTATATAAATCGTATGGGCACGGTTTACTAGTGTTAAAGCAGTTTATTGAATTGAAATTTTGTAATTAGCACAATTTATTGTTATTTTTGTAGTGGCTGCCAGTGAAGCTCTTGCAGGACTCCATTTAGAATCACTAGAAGAGGTAAGCATTTGTTTTAATCTTTTTCCTAAAATCAAATACATTAACTTATTATCTTCCTAAATAGGATGATGCTTCATCAATGATAGCAGATGATTGCTTGAATTGTCTAGATAATATTAAACCAGAATTAGGGTCAGTAAATGCTCGTGGTAGAGCATTAAAAGGGTATTCCCGTAAGTAATTACTGTCTTTTCATCCAAAAATATTCAAACTTCTATTTTTTATTTTCTTGTTTACTATAATAAGCGTTAGGTGAATTTTAAGCCGTTTATCATGTCTGGCCCATTTGACTCATTTTCTTTTAGCTAGTTTTTGTATTTCCCGTTATAAACAAAATAAAATCTAAATTGATCCATTTCCAGATAAATGGGCTGAAACTGTTACCTCTGCAATATAAAAGCCTAAAAATCTTTTTCATATAAAAGACTTTGTAATGGTGGTGTGTATCCTACTCGGGAATCTTGGACTATCATGTCATATGATGATATGAGAAGTTTGTTATAAGAAAAATATATTAATTTGATATATATAGGGGACGTTAGTATGTCATACACAAGTCTAAATTCTTGTACTTCCTCGGTTTCAAAATAAGTGATACACTTTTTATTTGGGAGCTGATTCGTACAGAGCAATTTTTATCTATACAGAGCAATTTGATCACAAATGACAATCATGCCCTTACTTTCCTTATATCATATTTTTTATTTCACCCCTCCCACTAAGGGCATCAATGTCATTTGATATAAGATTGCTCTGCATGGATAAAAATTGCTCTGTACGAATCAGCTCCCTTTTTATTTTGGGGTGTTTCAAAATAAGTGATACACTTTGAAAACTTACCATATTTGGTAAAAGATAGTGGGGACTACACCAACTAACTATCTCCTTTAATAAAGTGAAAAGACACATATACCATTACTTTTACTTTTAAACATCATTAAATTCACATTAATCAATATATGTGGGACTCATCCCCAACCAACTATCAGATTTAATCTAATTAACCTTCATTATCATATTTTGCCTCAAAAACTGTGCATTCTAATTTGTATCACTTATTTTGAAACGGAGGAAGTATATAACAACATACGAGTTTTGACATGTTCCCCTTTTAGCCTAACTCTTTTGTTTGACCCATTTGAGATAAAGTATAATTGCAACATTGGCTTTTACACAAGTGTCGCATGGATTATCCTTGTTTTAAATTTCAAGTTCAAGAAGCTAAAGTGTATAAAAAAGACATAATTGCCCTTGCAAGGATCCTACCCAATTGATCACAGAAGATCTTTGTTAGAAGTTTTAATTATTGCACTTTGACCACAAAAAGGTAAATAAGATGAACATTCTATTTTTTTATTTTTTATTTTTTTTGTACTTTTTGTATTTGGCCATAAAATCTCCAAAGACAAGTTCCGTAATCCATGATTTTGCTACAGGTTTAGGGAACGAGTGGCATCGTACGGTAAGAAGAACAAGGGGAGAATCATTGTACGTTACATAATTACTTAATGTAATTTTTTTGAGTAAATTACATGGATAGTCCCTGTGGTTTAGGTCTGTGCAGAATGGACCGAAATCGACCAGGACCGAAGGAACCGAACCGAACCGGACCGAACCACATCCAACGGTCCGGTCCTCGGTCCTGAATTTATGGGAACCGAAAAATTCGGTCCATTTCGGGTAAAAACCGAAGGACCCGAAAATACCCGAGTAGGACCGATGAGTGTTCAACCCAGCAACAATACCCCCAGCAAGGTAAGTAAGTCCAGCAACATAAATAACATAACGTAAATAAGCCCAGCAACGTAAATAACATCATGTAATCTAGAGCATGCTCGTTCGATCAAACCTAAATGACCGTCGGTTTCTCTTACTTAGTGCTCGATAGAAGGTTACAATTGTCTTTTCAAACAAATACCCCCACCACAAACAAAAACCACAAACCTACACCCTCAACCACCTTGTTGCAGGTGGATGTTGCAGGTGAGCCATTCGACCACCGCCACATACCTCTACTGCCGCTCCACTTCTGTCGCCGGAGATGGTCCGGAATCCACACCACGCCACCGTTGTCATCATCATATTTGTTGGCACAAATTAAAACCCACAAAATTGAAGAAATATAAAATCCCAAATCAAAACCCACAAATTTGAAGAAATCCAAAACGTCCGCCATCTCCGGAAGGTTTAAAGTTAATTCCGTCCATTCAACATTTTCCGATGAGTTCTGATTGCGTATGTTCAACATTTGCCGATGAGTTCTAATTTCAGTTGTTGCTTAAACTGCTGATGAAATCATCAGCTTTTGCATCGACTTCTTCGTAAGTATACGTCATCATCCTCGTCCAGCGCGATCCTCATCTCGCTACGAGACTTCTTCATCTCTGTCGATGAATTTTTCGCCAATGTCTTCTCGGACTTGATCCAGATCACATTTGACACCGACACACCGTTGAAACAAAGAACACAATTGTTACGGAGACGGGTTGTTGCAGGTGGCGTCTACGGAGATGGTTCTGCAAGTTGATTTGTCAGATCTGATTTAAAAAACAATTTTTGCTTGATTTATAGCTTTGTATACGTTCTTGATTTTTGCAAGGAGGAATGGTTGCGGGCAGATGGTGATTGGCTATGAAGCTAATAGGGGTGTGTTTGAGAAAGCTTATTTAAGGTAGCTTATGGCTTATTAGCTTATATAAGCCTTATATAAGCTAATAAGTCATAAACTCCCTTAAATAAGCTTTCCCAAACACCCCCTAGGTTTCCAGTTTACAAAGCTCCATTTACATCTTTTTAGTTTAAGAGAGAGAAAGAGGAAGAGGGAGGAAAACTAATTAAATAAATTAAAAATTTAATAAAAAATTTAAGTTAAAGGGTATTTTAGTCCTTTGATATAAATTAACATCCAATTTTAATAGACGTTTGCCTTAGGGACCAAAAGCGTGACCAACACTTATACTTAATGACCATCCGTGTAATTTTTGAGACTTAAGGACCAAATCCAAAATTTGTAACAAACCACAAAGACTATCCGTGTAATTTACTCAATTTTTTTTTTTTGTCATATAACGTTTAATCTGTATTTTTAATAATAGTCCAATGACACTTGCAAAGGATTTAAACAAGTCGTCGTCTATTCAACCACTCCGTTAAAGTGGGTGATATTGTCATCTTACATTGCAAGTTGAACCTTTATTTTAATATAATTTGTGTTTGGTGTTCATTATATTTTGGTCCTCGAATTAATATATTTTTATCATATCAAACAAAGTTTTAGTTATTGATTTTGTTTGAACAAAACTTCTTGTCTGTAATGATCAGAGGGTAGTCCAAGCAGTCTGTCTTATTTTTAGCAAATGTGCGTACCCTGAATCAAATTCATTTTCTCCTAGCTTATTATAATAGATAAAACTTATATTTATTTTTTTAGTTCGTAAAAAATTATAAAAAAACTAAATCATGTGTGGAAATTGACTCTTTTTGCAAGTTTAGAGCAGCACAAAACAATTTTAATAGTTTAAGGCAATAGAGGACAATCAAGTTGAAGATAGTAACATATATTTTGGCCTTAAAATAAATTTTGGCCTTAAATTATCTCACTTTCTGATAACAAATAGTTATTGATGCATTTTCCCGCGCATCTAGCTCCGGCGAAGATTATGAATTTGAAGAAGAGGGGGCGTACAACAAGAGTAATCGGTGAACGTTAATAAATCGAATGAACATCTTTGTATTTAAAATGTTATTGTTTCGTATTTGGTGAACGTTTTAATATTTTAACGTTTTAATGTTTGGATTCTTACCAAATGTGTTGGGTCACTGAAAAACATCCATCACTAAAGAGATTTAATGAAGATAAAAAGATAAATAGTTGAAGACAATCTGAGGATTAGTTCTTCAGATTAAGGGTAACTATATCTGATCAATTCGGATTTCAGTTATCCAGTTACACTATCTGATCACTATCTGATCACTATCGGATTAGTATCTGATCACTATCTGAAACAACGATCAGTTCCTCGTGCGGAATCAGATACTGATTAACAGATCAGATAGTGTAACAGGTTCAGCGCATTGGACAAAACGTTGAACCATCAAATAGATACTTCTCTAAGCAAAACTCTTAGTGAAGGTCGCTGAAGCAGAAGGCCATCTGAAGAAGCAGAGTATACGAAATCTCATGGCGGCCAAAAGTGCACATAAGCCCAAAGCTTCAGCGTCACAGAAAGACACAAGTACAGCACAAGTTTGTGTATCAGTGTATCGCTGATTATGAGAATATCTTGCAAATCTTCTAGAAGATATGAGCGATCACAAGACGACAGAAAGTACTGTCAGAATTCCGTTAGTCGTGCGCGTCCCATGATATATCCTCTGCACCAACGGAATTCTCACACGTGGAATCGATCGATCATTCATTTGGCTCTACGTTTCCCAATGATATAAATTGAGGACTTAGACGATCGATTCCAGTGTGCACCCAACAAGGTTACACGCTGCTGAATTTACTCCAGAACTTTATTCTCTTGAGCAGAGTGTAAACCACCAGTTAACTCGAGATATCTGATTCGAGAATTGAATCTGTATAACGAAAGTGTCTGGTCTTGTTGTCACACCCTGCCAAAAACGGTTTTATAGTAATAAATGATTTGCGGAAGAACGGGATGTAACATTCATGAGTAACACAACAATGATTATTGCAAACATTTAATAGTTTTTAAATTAAATACTTGAAATAAGTATTATACAAAATTTATATATAACTGAAAAGAATTAAAATAAAAATTAATGTTTAGAAATGGAAAAAATATGTTCGTGGCATCTCGACAATATGCATGCTCATGATCCAAAGTCTAAGGACTTAATGCTTCTCCTAATAACCTGAAAAACATATATAAAATGATCAACAAGATTGTTGAGTGAACCCACATGTTTAATTTAGTTTTAAAATACAAAGTTTTGTAAGCCAAACATGGCAAAATCGTATAGTAAATGTTATTTGAAAATTATTTGAAATACAAAGTTTTTGTGTGCCAACCGGCATAAATTGTTTAATGAAATAACGCTTTGAGTTACCCAAAATGTATATGTGCCAATAAGGCAAAAAAAATATGTGTGATGATAAGATGTTCAAAAATGATTTGATATAAATAAATGTTGTAATAAAATTTGATATGTAAAGACATGTAAGTAATAAAATAGTAAGATTGTAATGAGTAGTAAATATTGAAAATGCATGACTGATGTCACCAACAGTTAGCTACGCCATTGAGTTAATATGCCGATCCTAAGCCCATAATCAAACTGCAACTCTAAGTGTGATGTTTCTGTTCTCTAAGATATGCACTCCCCTGACAGTTGGGTAGAACCGTTAAGTATCAACATAAATGTGGAAGGAAGAGTGTCAGCCAATGGTACCATCTGCATATCCAGGGCCTAGTCGCAACTAGCTAAGATTATGACATGTAAGCATCTACCTATGCACTACACCTACTTAGTCCGAGCATAAAGATTGTTTGTCATGGTTTGCATAATGTATCATCACAGTCAAATAAACAGTTATGAATAAAGCGAATATTTATAAAACATTTGATATGTTGCAAATATTTGTAAAAGTAGTTGATATGTTTTTCACCCCAAAATCTGTAAAAGCAATAAATAAAAGACGGTAAAAAGTGGGGATGTGGACTCACCTGATGCAAGCTTCCAAAAATATGCAAATATGCAAGATCCAACCAAATGACTTCTAGTGCCCTAAATGTATAGAAGTAAACTATAAGCGATATGTTGGTGACGTTGTGAAATTTATATTGTATTTAAATGCTTTTGGTTTGTATTTTTATAAGTTTTACAGATTAATTTCTTTATGTCACAATATAGTGAGTAGTTGTACCATCAATTAATTATACATGGATTTTATATAGCTATAAATATTGTAAAATAAATAAATATTATTTTAACTGAATAATAAATAAAATTACTGATGTAGGAAAGAAATACAAGTTATATAAGTAATTAACAATAAAATAAATGTTTAAAGACTAATTTGATTAGATTTTAAAATTAAATAATTAATTTAGAATAATGTTAAAAGGCTTTAAATAAAACAGTGAGATGTTGGGCTTGAAACATGTCACCACAACTAGGCTACGCACTTCTGGGCCGGCCGGCCTACCGACCTTGGCCTGCGAACAGAAAAGAAACCACGAGCTGGGGGTTTACTCAAGGACTCGCCAGAGCAGGAGGCTTTCGAGGATCAACTAACGCCCGTAGAACTCCGGCGCATGCACACAACGACAACACACACACATTGACAACGAAACATATATATATATATGGATGGACAGGGAGGCTACCTGTCGGATTTGCTTCGGGTCTTGTCGAGGGAGTGATCAGGATCAATGAGGTTGACGGTGATGGTCGGAACTCGTGCTGTTTCACCGGGGGTTTCTGCTTTGGTTGTCGGCATACGTCTGTTGTGCTTGTTGCTGCCGGGGTTGTGATTTGCTCGCCCGAATATCAAGAGGGGGTGGTACGGAGGTGTTGCCGGTAGTATTTGATTCGTCGATATATCGCCGGAAAACGAAGGTGATTGGAGATGGATTTCGTACGTGAGGTTGAGATGATGGGATGCTTAAATTCTTTTGTTTGCGCCGGAAAAACGTGGGAAAGATGGTGGTTGCGTCTACTGGATGAAGAAGAGAAGCCATGGGGTGCGGCTGCCTTATGGAGGTGTTAGGTTTTTAAAATAAGGTAGTACGGTATTGAGGTTTTAGGTTTGTATTGTAGACAATTGATTGTCAAATTAAATAAAGTAGAGATATCATTATTTATGAATAAAATATTATTGCAATTGGGCTGATCCGATTTAAAAAAGAAAAGAATCTATCCAAGGAATGGAAGTGCAGAGTCCTTTGGTGTCCCCAGTCAAGAATTGGGGCCTCGCAATCACTATTTTATCTCTTACGTAAATTGTGAATATTTAAATTGGTATATTTTGGTATTTTTATGGTATACGCTATTACTGATACATATACTTGTATAAATATATTTATCGGGGTTTTACTCAGTTTTTGATTGTGATTGTTTCCTGACTGAAAGTCATATGTTCATATTTACATTTGGCTATTTTTCAGTGTTCTCGTATCCTACTGAGTATTAAGTGTTGTTACTAGTTTATTTAAACATGTAAGATGTTTCGTACGTATTATTTTGTACCAGTTGTTTGGTTGAGCTATTGTATCATTATAAATTATAAAGTTTACACTTTTGATTCGGTTTCATAATTATGTTGTGTCACCAACTCGCTAACTAATTAATCTAACGATAAAATGTCAACAAAATGATGATGCACAAATGATGATGTGTATTTTAATGAGACATGATGTCTAGGGTTTCACTAACTTAAATGCAGTCTAGTTAATATCATATATGACATTAGGGTTATCACTAGACTTAAATGAAAATAAAAACTCTCATAAATTATATTTGGGTTCTAGTACACTATTAGGGTTACAATAAATGTCGAATTAAATACCTAAATTTTAGGGTTGTCACATTCTCCCCTTGTTAAAGAAATTTCGTCCCGAAATTTAAGACAGTGTAATAATAAGTTAGTGGTCGAGGGAAAAGTGTGAATGTTGGCTTTTCATGCCGGGATTTGACTTCCGTTTAGATGAATCATATGTTAACATTCTCATATGATTATTTTTCGTTCATATGAATAAAATTGATAGATGTTGTCAAGCGATTAACGATTTCCCAAATCATATTGTGTCTACTGGAAGTTTGACGTAACTGGTGATATAGAAAAAAAAATCTATAGAAATTGGTTCCCATTTCTATTCGGAAATCTCGAGTTGTTGCCGGAGACGTAAAAGTAGGCATAACAGGTTGAACACTTGGTGATATAGACTACAATCTTCTTTTTCGTATTTGGCATCTAGTACATCTTATTCATATGTTTGTACAATTTATCAGCACTAAGATTAATTGAGTATTTAGTTTTTTTTTTATCTTCATCCAAAATGATGTCGCGAAAGCTTCCAAAGCTTGGAACTTATATCCTATTCACGATGTATACAATGTTCCATCAGGCTTAGTTTCTAGTTGTTTCTCCATACCACAATTAAATTCTCCTTTAATGGTCTCTTCTTTTAGAATATCGATTTGGAAACTGAGAATTTAGGAAGATCGATTTGTCTAGAGAGATTTGTTCGAATAGGAATTTCTAACGCTCGCACTAGCTTGACGTGATTGATTCGTTCTTTTCGACTAAGGGTGTCGCTAACTACGTTTGCCTTCTAGGAATGCGTCTTGATTTCTTAATAAATGTCGAATTAAATACCTAAATTTTAGGGTTGTCACACTTGTGCTTGATCATTTGTTGATCATAAACTTGTCTTAGATAATATATGTTGTTGTCTATCACATGCAAACAGTTTAGTTAGGATTTGTTCTTAGCTATTCCGGAAAACTGCTTGCATCTTTATTGTATCAATTATTGATTAATAAAGAAGAGTTTAAAAAGTGTTGAGTGTCTCCATAAATTTAAATTGATCAGTGAGAGCGTATAGGTGTTATATTTCACTTATTACGGGACTAACAAAATGTTTTGTTTAATGTTTTTGTTTGATATCGTATTTTTCCGAAAAAAATCAAACAAATTATAGAGTAACCGGTCTAAACCGTTTTTTTTCGGTTTTGTACCCGGTTTCTACTGGTTAGGTATTTTTTCGGGCAAACCCGGGTACTACCCGAACCGGGTATTGGGAAAACCGGTTTGTAGGGTTCGGGTTTAAAACCAAAACTAGTTTTTATATAAACCGATTTCGTGCATCTCTAAGTTGACGTGCTGTTAGAATATATGTCATGTGTTTACCAATATCCCCCTAATTGTTTTAGTAAAATAATAAGTTTGAACATGTTTTATCCAACCACTCCATTACATTATATTGTTATCTTATAGCGCAAGTTGCACATGCCACAGCTTTACATGCATAATTCAATGCGTCAAGTCCTCATCGGGTACCTTGACTCCCTTTTTTTAATAATCAGTAATTCAATTGTTAAGCTTAATAATTCTGACCATAGTTTATACATTTTATATTTTTATTTAGTAAAAAGATATTTAAAAGGTTAATAAAAGGTGAAGATTCAGTATTTAGAATTTTCAAATGCCCTAAATAAGATAACATTAGGTGTATTATCTGTGCTTTAATAGTAAATACTAATAATAAGACTATAAGAGTAATGGTGATTCTTTCTATCATTTCTTCCTATCATATTCTTACTCATTTTGATCATTACAAGTGTCAAAATCAATAGATAATATGAGGGAAAAAAATTAGTGAATTACACCGGTCAAATTTAAAAGTAAGTAGACATATGAGTAGAAAGAAATATAATTTCTCTAATAATAATATAGTGTATCAAAGATCGAGCTTCAAATTTCACTATGAACATCATTGGTTACTTCTAACTATGTAAGTCAACAGTTTAGGCCACATTAAATTCAATAGTAAACAAACGGGGTGTAAATTAATATTAAATAATATTATTATAAGAATCATTTAAAAGTATTAGTTTTAAAAACATTCTTCGATTGAAAATATATTTTAACAAACCTAGTCCGGTGGCTTTCCTTTTCTTTATCAATCCGACGACTCTATTAAACGTCAAACACGTTAATAGCACCATCTCCTTAAGTTCCTTGTTTTACAATATATATTGTTTCTTCTACACACATTCATAACTTGTAATTTCTCCTAACACAAACATCATTTCATCAAAATATATATTAATTCGACCCGCAATATAGTAAGTCGGAAGAGAAATCAGATCGAGAAACAACTATGACAAGTGGCGGCATATTAGAGGTTACGTTGGTGGATTCCGAAGGCATAAGAGACAAACAGTTTCTCGGTAAGAATCTAACGACTTATAATCGATATTAGTTAGCCAAGTCTTCTGTAAACAATAAATTTACGTGTTTTTGAGGTAACTTTTTCAGGTTGCTTAGTTTGTGGTGCTACATCGGCTGTTAATAGACCATATGTTTGTGTTGAATACGGGGATCGAAAACATCTAAGCAAAGTTGCGATAGGTACGTAAGAATATTGTTTATAAGTGGAATGTTTTTATTTGTTTTTGTTCGCCGAAAATATGAAATAAGTTTGTGGATTCACAGGAAAAGGGAAGAAATCCATTTGGGATCAAAAGTTCGAGTTCGAGATTGACTACCCAATTGAAGTCAAGAAGTCATCTCAAAAGCTTGTGTTTCGTGTGATGGATAAACACAAGCTTTCAGATGACAAATATGTCGGTGAAGCCACGTAAGAATATTAATATCTTTTTCTATTGTTATTGCATTTTAGATAGTTACGTATGTTATTGATCGGATGACAAATGAGGTGTGATTTTTTGAGTTTGATAATTAATTTCTTGGTACATATTTGAGTTATATTATAATTGAATGGATATAGGGTTTATGTGAAGGAGGTCATTTTGATGGGGATGGAGATAGGAGAAGCCGAGCTCGGAAGTAGGAAATATAGGGTGGTTCGAGACGACAAATCCTACACTGGTGATATATCCGCGATGGTTACCTTTAAGGTTTATTCCGTTAACTCGCTATTTTTGTTACATTTTTTAATAAAAGATATATCAATTACACAATAATATCTTTTTGTGCAGAGAAAAGCTGGAGATGATAAAGAAGTTGAAAGAAAAGAAAGCATTGTGAATAATGAAGATAGTACAATTATGGCCGTTGCATAATTTCCTGATTTCATTTTATTAATTTATTTGTAATATTTATTCAATCATAATGTTTAATCTAATTCTGATCGTTTGCTAGATTCACAACTTGTATTTCTGTTCTCATATGTATGCGTGTTAGGTACTAGAAAGTTGTAATAGATAATCTAGGGGGTAAAAGTGAAACATTGTATAGATGTTAAGTTTTGTTTAGGAATTAGTCCTAACTAACCAAGTTTTAAGCCATGGTATAAATACCAACATGTAAGGCTTAAAACTTTAACTTTTGCCATTAATCTCATTTCAATTTCACAGCAATTGTTCACTCTCTCTCTCTCTTGTTTCTCACTCTAAAAGCCCTAATTGTTCTTCATCACTTTTCATCCAAAACTCATCATCCAACACCTATTATGGATTGATTCAGTGTTATTGTGCTTTTCAATTGGTATCAGAGCAAAATTTCATCTTGAAAACGATCCAAATCCATCAATTGGTGTTAAAATCAGAAGAATCAGTGGGTTTTTGAAGGTTTTTGAAGAAAAAAGGGTTTAAGATCAAAAATCGGATTTAAGGTACTATTTCTTGTTATTATGGATTGAATTGCTTCCTTTTATTGTTATATTAAGCTTAGAATCAAGCTAGGATCGAATCTAATCCATACTGATGAAGAATTAAGAGTTTTAGGAAAAACCATTAAAGCTTCAAAAACCCTCTAAATTCAAATTTTCGAATAGATCTAGGTTGTTTTTGAGTAATATAGTAGTAATGGATTGAAGGAAATAGTATTTGGGCCATTTTGCAAAAAGAATCGAAGATTTTGGCTAAGAAACGACCATTTTAGGATCAAATTAGTGGGTTTTTCTGTTCTGTTCGTCACTGTTCTGCCAAGAAAGACTTCAACCCAAAGTTCGGCCCGAACTTCAACCCCAAGTTCGGCCCGAACTTCAACCCAAACTTCGGCCCGAACTTCAACCCCAAGTTCGGCCCGAACTTCAACCCGAACTTCGGCCCGAACTTCGGCCCGAACTTCGGCCCGAACTTCAACCCGAACTTCGGCCCGAACTTCAACCCGAACTTCGGCCCGAACTTCAATCAATCCTCGGCCCGAACTTCTACACAACTTCGGCCCGAACTTCTACACAACTTCGGCCCGAACTTCTACACAACTTCGGCCCGAACTCTTTCTACACTCGCGTGACAAAAGGGGCTGTACTGTAACGGTCATAACTTTCAGCTCGGGTGTCCGTTTCGAGCCCACGAGTAACCAAATCGAAGCTAAAGACGAAGGCTACGACGTGATAAACAGCCGTAGGCGGTTTACCCAACTTGCCGGCCCAAAAACGCTTGTTTCGATCGCTTAATTTGCGTTTTTGTGATTTTTCGGTCAATTTCCAAACTTCGTTTAGCCCCAGTTTCTAACCCGATCGTCGTTTTTCCCTAATTCGAAAATCTTAGGCACATTTAAAGTGTACTTTATCATCTGAAATAATCATTTTATGATTTCGGTAATTTTGAATTTTTGAAGACCAATTCACGGTCTACATCACATATTCTATTCCAGAACCTTCTCATTCTTAAAATTTTGTTTACCTCGTTTCAATCAAAATTCCCGTGAATTGTTCTTAACATGACTTCCAAAGAAACATTTTCTGCCGGGACGAATGCCCAGGAGGATAAACAGTGCATTGCCAACCTGGCAGTCATGGCAATACCAACTGAGGCTACAGCTGTGTTGGGCATTCCAAAAATTGATGAAAATGAGGTACACTCTGTTTCCCTTGACTCTTTATTATCTGATTCAAACACCGATGAATCAGAGAATTCCTTGTTTAATGAAAAGCTTTTTACTAAAATTGATGAGAAATCACATTTGACAAAACAAATTACTGATTTGGAATCTGAAAAAGGTCAACTCTTAAATGATTTGAGTGAATTAAGTCAAGTTTCTCTTCAAATAACTCAAGTAAACAAGGAATTACAAAATCAGTTGTCTACATCAAAATCAGTTTTTCAATTTCAAATTACTGAGTTACAAAATGATCTACAAACACAAATAAATACAACGAATGCATCAAATACACAAATCCTAAAATTAAAAGATGAAAATTTAACCTTTCGTCGCCAACTTGAAACTCTTGTTCCTCAAGTAAATCAAATTAATAATTCAAATCAAAAAACACAAGAGTTACAACAACAGCTGTCAGCATTTCATGCTGCTCACACTAGTGAAATAAATCGTCTAAATCACATAATTAATACAAAAAATCTTGAAATATCAAACCTAAAAACGATGAAGACGGTATCAAATGACAATGACGACTCCAAGCAGCTGATAAATGACTTAGCTATCCAACTCAGTCGACAGCAAACATGGATGAAGTCCTCATACATCAAGATAAAAGACTACCAAGAACAGTTGAAGACGGCTGACATCGAAATTCAAAAATTGAATGAACAAATCAAAAATATAACAAAAGATTTTAAAAAGGAAATCGATGAACAATCAGCAACCATCCACAGTCTCACTGTCAGAAAAGAAAATGCTGAAGAACACATCTCGAAACTGGAGCAGATGATTGTGAAAGCTGGTCATACTGAACAAACGATAAAATTAAACCAGCCAAAAGAGTTCAGATCTTTCAAATCAAAAGCTGGACTTGGAGCAGATAATCCTCGTGTTCTGGAGAAAGCTGCTGATGTTCTCCCAACATTATACAACTATGATTACATGAACTTGGGAATCTGGCAAAGCTTTCTTCATATGCCGGACGAAGAAGCAGAAATCGAGAAGTTCAACAGAGAAAAGAAGGAACACGCTCAAATTAGCTTTAACTATTCTGAATTGAACTATACATATGAAAAGAATAAAGCAAAATTTGAAAACAATGAGTACTTCCCGATTGTCACTCCAGAAGAATTTTCCATCTCTGAAAATGAAGTTTTAAAACAAGCAATTGAACCAAAGCTTTATGTTCCACCGTTGATTTTAGAAAAGAAAATTGTTCAACTTGAATCTGAAATTGATGAAACCCACAAAGCATTTGACAAAGAAAAGGAAAATCTTCAAACAAAAATACATAATTTAGAGGACACCATTTTAGAATTAAAAACTACAACGAACAATACTGTTTCTCAAAATTCTAAAGCCTCTTTATTAGGACCAGCACCAACAAACCCAGTTCCAATCATCTTGAGGAGAAACTCTAATTCACCTGTCCTAAATACTTCCATTAGTACTTTAGAGCCTCGGAGCAAGGAGCCCAAGCCCAATGGAGTCAAAGGAGATGTGCAGTCTAAGAAGCCGAGTTCGTCTAAGTCTAGCACGCCTAAGAAGCCTTGCGAGCTTAAGAAGTCTAGACCATATACGTCTTCAGTTTCTTCTTCCACTGTTAAAATTAACAATAACAACTCCAAAAAATTTAAATCTCCGGCACTTGCATTTGGAACTGTGTATGATGCTTCTGTTTATCGTCCTGTAAATTACTCACCTGATTTTGGTAATGTGTGTGTCAAATCTGAAAAACTTGGTAAAAAGATATTGAGAGATAAATCTACAAATAAACAAATTTCTCAGAATGATGATCGATTTTTTGTTAAGCTAAATGCTCCATGTGGTTTAAAAATCAATGTTTTCCATAAATCTGGTAAAATTATAAAATCATGCAAAACATGTTTTCCACAACCATGCAAGAAATCTGTCTCTCATCCACACAAACCAAATAAAAAAGGTTCATCTTCACATGCTTCCAAAAAGGCGAAGAGTTCTTCCAAAACCCCACCAATCTCTGATAAACACTCGTCTTCTCGTCGCAAAGTTTCTCGAGGATCTTCCGCACCTAAGCCAAAGTCTTCAGGTTCCTCAAACAGCGACAACAAAACAACGACCAAATCTTCAACGTTTGTGAAATACACATGGATCAAAAATGAAAAATCTCATTGGATTATCCAATCCTCTGAAAAATCTTTAAAATGGGTAGTTAAATCCACAACCTCTGAACTGCCTCCTTGCAGTTCTCCAAAGCTCTAAATTAATATTAAAACAATTTTACATAAAACATCTGTCACTAATCGTATAGGACCCATACATAATTGGGTACCAAACATGTTTTAATTGTTTTATGTAGAATTACCAGAAAGGTGTTTGGAGTTTGGAGGATGACTTATACACAATTCAGTGTATAACTCGCGTTTCATCAGAATGACTTATACACACATCAGTGTATAACTCGCGCCACAACAGCATGGCTTATACATACTACAATGTATGACCCGCTCTCCAACGAATGGCTTTCAAATATCTCAGCTTGAAACCCGGTCCTCAACGAAAGATGGCTTCTGATCACAACAGATTCAGAACCCGCTCTCAACAGAAAGCACAAAGCTCAATCAACCTTCACCGCAAACACTCTCCTTCAACCCTCCGACGATGTATAAGGTACGTCCTCAAAACTCAAAACTTTTTAATACTTTTGTTTTGTCGAGGGGGAGAAATACTAATTCTAGGGGGAGAATTATTATTTCTAGGGGGAGAAAATTAAGAAAATAAAAACAAATTACCCAAATCAAAAAGGTTTTATGTTTGTAACGTTAGTTATAAGTCGTTGTAATATCCGTAAACGATCTCTTTACTAGTTCCCTAGTAAAGATAGTATCTGTTTATTACAAATTCTTTTAATTCTCGTTACTTACTATTTCACAAGACAATACCTTCCCATGGTTTGCCAGATCCGGCCTACCTTCCCAGGGAAATATTTTTCTGCCAACTGGTAAATGTGAGGGTATAGGTCTAGGGTATAGAAATAGGTGAGTGCAAGGTGATGTGGAAACATGATAAATCTAAGAAAATACACCTTTGAGTGCATCCAAACCGTCAACGAACCGGGCAACCATTCAAATAGGTGATCATTCATAAGTTGAATGTTTCACTAGACTTTACTGGCCCAGTAAAGCAAATGCACTCCACCACCAACCACTCAGATTCCTCTCAACAGGAATTTGTTTCAATTCATCAGGGGACGTAGCACATAATCTATCGACTACTCATTCGGAGTATGTTGGTATTGAAATCATTAACCTCCTGCCCCGGGTTACGTCTCATTTTAATGCACAGTGTGTCTAGATCTCACCGTCAAATATTTCCAATATAGGACACATACACTATTAAAATGAATCCCTGTGAATTCATCGGAACACTCATAGTGGCATCACAATCTGGTGCTTCACGAAGATTGAGTGGAAATCCTGCTAGAGCTAAAATTACGCCAACTCTAAATGCAGGTCACACAATTGAATCGACTGTTGTGCAAACGACTATTGAATCAAATGGTGTGCTAACGGTCACTCTATGTGAGCATGGTATTACCTAAACTGTTCAAGTTGCTGTGCCTAAAATTTTCAATAAAAAAGGCAACAACTTATGCCGGAAACACATAAAGAATTCCGATTAAAAAAAAAAAAAAAAAAAAAAATCCATGTGAATTTCTAAAATGCAACATCTTTTGAGGACCCACCTCCAGTCCTCGCCTTCGTTTGTCCACGTATAGAGTCTAGAACCGAATTAAATTTCTGTAGGACACAGGCACTCTACCAAGCATATCTTTGAGATATTGCCGGAACATTCATAGTGATACCAAAAATATTGGTATTCCACGATGATTGAATGGAAATCCTACCAGTGCTAACATCAATGCCAACACTGAACGTAGGTCACACAGTTTCTGTAACTGTTGTGCAAACAGGCAATCTATGTGATCCTGGGTTACCCTGATACCTTCTCGTGCGAAGATCAGACGACCGTACTCTATTGTTATCAACAACGGTCACTATGTCTGATAGAAGATCTGATGACTGTATTTCAATCTTATCAACAACAGTCAACACATCAGATAAGTGATTTTATGACCGTACTCCAACATTATCAACAACGGTCAGAAAATCCACAACATATAAACATTCCGCACTGCTTCAACTCCAACAAACATCAGGAACCAAGGATCTGCAGCAAATCGACAAATGCCACAACTTCAAGAAAGGACTTCCGCTGCTAACCGCTCTATCTATGGGTCTACATTCAGTCGATGTGCATGAAGTCTTCTGGAATACTTTATATTGGTTGAAAAGCCATTTAAAGGTATGTCTGTCAACGATGATCAAGGGCTGATGCTGTTTTATCAACATAACTGCTCAACGGTTCAAATCTCAGCTCCAGCCTTACAAACACAGAAGTCTTCAAAGATATGCAACCTAGTCTACTATTACAAAGGGGGAGATTGTTAGGTACTAGAAAGTTGTAATAGATAGTCTAGGGGTAAAAGTGAAACATTGTATAGATGTTAAGTTTTGTTTAGGAATTAGTCCTAACTAACCAAGTTTTAAGCCATGGTATAAATACCAACATGTAAGGCTTAAAACTTTAACTTTTGCCATTAATCTCATTTCAATTTCACAGCAATTGTTCACTCTCTCTCTCTCTTGTTTCTCACTCTAAAAGCCCTAATTGTTCTTCATCACTTTTCATCCAAAACTCATCATCCAACACCTATTATGGATTGATTCAGTGTTATTGTGCTTTTCAATGCGCTCAAAGGAAAGCTAGCTATAAATTTAAATTCAAACATATGCTGCAAATGGGCTGGAAAAAGACCATGGTTGGAACCCGAATTACAACTTATTTATTTGAAAACCATTATACAGGTCAAATTAAATGAATAACATAAATAGAACTAGCTACAACCTTTCAATGTGTTTTATTAAAAAATGCTAGATTTTTATTTTGAAAATGAGTTAAAGAAGTTAAAAGTTGTCTAAACATCATTATAAATCTTGCAACCCTTCAATGTTTTATTAAAAAGGGAATTCCAACTATAAGATTCGGTTTAATGGTGTCATGCACCCTCAGGCCAAAATGAGGTGGCAACTTCGATTCGCGCTGTCATCCCAAGCTACCACACCCGAACCCTCTTCTACCAAATCCCACTCAAACCACTGCGCGCGAGCAATCGGTTTTAATCTTTTTGTTTTTATAGTGAGAGTGCTGAATGAAGCGATATTTTAGTATGTCACAAGATGAGTATTTTGGCATAAGTTATGAAAGAATATGTATTTTAAGATTTGAATGTGAAATAGGGAATGTGGTGAGGACCTTACAAGAACAAGTTGTTTAAAATGAAAATGAAAATGAAAAATATAATTTATTCATTCCCATTTTTGTAGCAGAACGTTGGAAAAGGGCAAATTAAATTGAAGGAAAGAACTGAAATAGCGTTAACAAAAGATCCTAATTAAACGTCAAATCATCCATTTTCTACCAACGAATTTTCGTGTAAATCGGCCAATTTTCATCAACATTTATGATTTAACCCCGTAATTCATCAGTCCTTGTTTTACTTCATTCCCGATTTCAAAAAATAAACATCAATCAGCTCGCCGAATCCAAATTACCAGGTTAATTTTTTTTTTCTTCAATTTTTCTCCACATTAACCCTATTTTTGTCACGATTTACGATAATAGAGTGTGCAAAAATCATGATAAAACCATGATACAAACAAACCAAATCCATTTGGGACTAAATATCGATTATATACAAAATCCGTCTTTTGGTTAGGTATGGTAACAATAGGATCTGGTTCGAAACTGTTTTTCATTAAATTCAGTTAAACCGTATTGTTTTAGTAAAAACACACTATTTATGAAGAAAAATATTCATGATCAATTGATAAATAGCAATGTATGTATAGAGTAGGTTTTGTGAATGATTTTGTTAACAAATTTTCTAACAATGTTATTTAGAGTATCTCCGATGCAAGCTTTTTATAGAAAAAATAGGTCATTTGAATATATATGACATCCTAGTAAAAAAAAAAATTTCTTTCATAATTTCTCAAGATACATAAAAAGTTTTATATATCCATTGGAACAAAAAAAAAAATTTGAAAGCTTTTTATCAATATTTAGCGAAAAATCTATATGAAAATTTTAATAATATACATTGAAGATGCTCTTATAATATAATGTTGGTAGGTACTAAAACATGGCAGATGGAGAAGATATCCAGCCCCTCGTTTGCGACAATGGAACTGGAATGGTCAAGGTACATCAAATTCAAAAATAACACAGGAGGAGTTTTATCCAAAATAGTTGAAAACTATAAAAGTCAGTTTTTTTTTTTTTTTTAAATTTAGTTATAAAATTGAAATATGGGTTTGCTCCTATGAAAACTTTTCCTAAAAACTCCAATTTCAGCATGTGTTTTGTTTTTCGAGTTTTTCTTGAAAACTTTACATTTTTATAAAGTCTTCAAATGTTTTCATTTTTCATTTTAGAAGTGTTCAAATATTATCTTTTTCAAAGTTTAAAAAACACGAGGATATCCTATCTAGGTAAAGGAAAATAGTTCAAAACCATAAAAGTTGTCTTGTAGAAATTTAGTTGTAAGATTGAAAAATAGTTTTGCTTCTTTCTATTAAAACATTTCTTAAAAGTCCAATTTGAACACGTCTTCTGTTTCAAGGCTGGATTTGCTGGAGACGATGCCCCAAGAGCCGTATTTCCTAGCATTGTTGGACGTCCACGTCATACTGGAGTCATGGTCGGCATGGGACAAAAGGACGCATACGTCGGTGACGAGGCTCAATCGAAACGTGGTATTTTAACCTTAAAATACCCAATAGAACACGGTATTGTCAACAACTGGGATGATATGGAGAAAATCTGGCATCACACGTTCTATAATGAACTCCGTGTGGCTCCAGAAGAACACCCCGTTCTCCTCACAGAAGCACCTCTTAATCCAAAAGCTAATCGAGAGAAGATGACACAAATCATGTTTGAAACGTTTAATTCTCCCGCTATGTATGTCGCAATTCAGGCCGTGCTCTCATTGTATGCTAGTGGTCGTACAACCGGTAAGTTTTTTAAAATTGATTATCTCATTATTGCAACTTTGTAGTTGCACTAATTAATCAATTTTTAAAGTTTCTCATCATTAATTTTGTTAAAACTAAAACTAAACTTCCAAAAGCTTACTCTAACGATCCATTTTATTACGATTTATTATTTTGATAAGAACTTGCAAAAACACACATGAAAACACCCTTATACTTTATCCAATTCAAACTAATGATACATTATTGATTTCACGGTTTTTGAACCAATATATTACGACAAAAGTTGGAATAGATTAAATTGGACTAGTAGAGATGAGTCTTACACCTATTGAATGAAGTGATGTCAATGATGTTTAAAAGTAAAAGTAAGTGTAAAAATATAATTTCATTATATTAAATGAGATAGTTAGTCAGTGTGTGTCCACCACCTCTTATATAATAAGGTAAATGATCAAAGTATATCACTTATTTTGAAACTGTCATAAATAGAAAATGTGTCACTTATTTTGAATCAGATGAAGTACAATATTTCACCAATCACTTCTATTTCCATTAATTTCCAGGTATCGTTCTCGACTCTGGAGATGGTGTGAGTCACACGGTCCCAATTTACGAGGGTTACGCCCTCCCACACGCCATTCTCCGTCTGGATCTCGCAGGGCGTGATCTTACTGACGCCCTGATGAAGATCCTGACGGAGAGAGGTTACTCCTTCACCACATCTGCTGAACGAGAAATCGTGAGAGACATGAAAGAGAAACTGGCATACATCGCCCTTGACTTTGAACAAGAGCTAGAAACTTCCAAAACCAGCTCGTCGGTTGAGAAGAGCTTTGAGCTGCCCGACGGGCAGGTGATCACTATTGGGGCAGAGCGGTTCAGGTGCCCGGAAGTCCTGTTCCAGCCGTCGATGATCGGGATGGAAGCTGCGGGTATTCACGAGACGACTTATAATTCGATCATGAAGTGTGACGTGGATATTAGGAAGGATTTGTATGGGAACATTGTGCTTAGTGGTGGGACCACTATGTTTCCTGGTATTGCGGATAGGATGAGTAAGGAAATTACCGCTTTAGCCCCGAGTAGCATGAAGATTAAGGTTGTAGCTCCACCTGAAAGGAAGTACAGTGTCTGGATTGGTGGATCCATTTTGGCATCTCTCAGTACCTTCCAGCAGGTCACTCTCATCTCTTTATTTTACCAATATGGGCGGGGCGGGTCAAAACAAGTAACAGGTTGGGCCAGCCCGAAACACTTTTGGCCCAAATGGGTTGGGTTAAACAAGTAATTTTTCATTACCTGGATGTGGAATTGATGGTTATTGGATTTTACTTTATTGCAGATGTGGATCGCCAAGGCTGAATATGATGAATCTGGACCGTCGATTGTGCACAGGAAATGTTTCTAATTGCAACAAAGAAGAAAAATATAGTTATTCTTTAACTACGCCATTTGGGGTTTGAAAATTCTGTTTATTTCTACATATGAAGTTTTTTTCTAAGCATAAATTGCAATTTATGCCATTCTTTTTCTTTGTTTTTCGAGTGCTGTAAGAGATGCTTCTATACATGAGTTCCTTATAGCATTCACTATGTTTGAATCTACCAATCTATAAATTATTTGTCCATTATTTTCATTCATTTACAATCTCAAATATATATAGTATTTGCTTCAGATTTTGTGCTGAATATTTTATTCTAATAAGCTATTGTTTTGATTTCTCAAAAAGCAATAAGTAAAACACTTTTTGATAATCACTCCCAAACATGCTCTTAGAACTTTGATGGTTTTATCAAAGAGTTTCTGCACAAATAGGGCATTGGTCAATTTTAAGTCTAGAAAGTAGAAACTATCCTTGTAAATTATCTAAAATTGAAGCCATATTATTTATCAAATATAAGAAAATGATTTTTAGGATTGGAAATTTGACCAAAGTGTGTTGCTATTTAATGTATTATAAAGGATTTCTATTTTGAGTAATTGTCAAACATGGTTTATATATATAATAAATAAATAAAGTTTGTTTTTATTTTGGAAAATTTGCAAATATGTTTACTAGAATAGGGTCTAGGGATTTGACCAAAGTTCGTTGCCAGTTATGTGATTAACTAATTACCCCTACCAAAAACAAAAACTTATAGTTCTAGTTTTTTCTTTCTTTAATCTTACTTGGCCTAATCTACCTGACTTTAGCACAAAAACGTCATATATAAAACAAACAATTAACAATATTCCAAAAAGCTCAAATTCAATATCACCGAAATTCAGTTAATAAATAAATTCACGTCATAATCATATTTACTAATAATATCTGCCAATAATTTGGTATTTAAATTTTAATATATTTACTTGACTTGAGTAGTTGCTGAAATTTGTGAGGGTTGACTTTATCGTTTGGCATGTGGCTGTTTCTTGGTTGACTCTCTGGTTTGGCGGTGTTAGACTCGTAACGGTTTAAAAGGTAAAACAAAGGAAAGGGTTGGTAAGATGATTTTCTGTTTGGCCCTTATTGATTGATACGCTTCTGCATTACTCCCTATTTGAGCCAAGTGGATTAATGAAATCAATAAGCTTGAAAATTGGTGTGAAAAATAAAACTTACTAGCTTAATTAAGCCTAAATAAGTTGTTTTTTTCATATACAAATTCTCATGTCACGATTAGCATACGATTCAATACATATGTGCAATTCTACCAATTTGTAATTCATATTCATTACATTATAATACAAGTAGCACACAATTCAACCATGTATGCAATCAATTTACCAAATTCGAAACATAGGATTTAAAACGTAAAGAATCCACCCGAAAAATCCCAATTTGTCCTTGTCTCGGATTCGAAAACATTGAGCTCGCCTTATCGATTCAAGCACAACGAGCTAATTGTCCCCAAATAGCTAGCAGTCAACATATACATATGTACATATTTAATCATGCCGAGAATCAAAGGAAAATATAAACTAGAGTTTACAAGTACGAAGGATTTTACCTCTTACACGAATCAAATAACACCACAAACGATACATATTGCAAAATTCCTCAAAGAAAATGCAAACATTCGGCCCTCTATCAAAAAATTCCGTTGCTAGGGTTTTTGGAGTACTTAACCTTAACTAATGATGTAACATCCCAAAATCTCACCCTTATAAGACATGCTTCGTTCTCACCTACAACCGATATAGGACATATGTTACAATCTTCCCCCCTTCGGACACAACGTCCTTGTTGTGCACATCGGTCCGGTGACTGGCTCTGATACCATTAGTAACATCCCAAAATCCCGAAGCACGATTATGTCCGCTTTGCCCATCGGCACACGGTTTTGTTCTTGGTATGGATCACTCCACCCAAAAGGCCTCATGATAGGAGAGGTATCCACACCCTTATAAGGTATGCTTCGTTCTCCTCTCCAACCGATGTGGGATAGATCGATGTTACAAATGAGGTCATCAGGTTGCTTTTAAGTTTTACTCGGCTTGGACGTCCTCTTGGACGACGTCCACCTAGTTGTTCCAAACTAAAATCCCAAAAGGCTAAACCGCGGCCTAATCAAATAGGAAGACCTTCCGGACAATATCCATTAGGTCGCCTAAAAGCTGAAAACTGTTTGTGGCCATTTTAACGATATTGCTTATGATATTTTCAGTTCGAGTTTAAATGATTCATAAGCTTGAGTTGATAAGCTCATTAAATAATGTTTTTTTTTGTGTTTTTTTTTGTGTGGTGTGTTTGATAAAGAGGTTTAAGTTTTTTGTTTTTTTTAATAAAAACTTTTGTGTTGGGAGCTTTAAATTTCATCATTTTAAATATAAACTCCTAAACAAAAAGCTAGTGAGAATAGGGTTTAGAAAGATAAGCTTCAATTTACAGCTCTATCTTGTAGCTTCAGCTAGCGTTGCCAAACATACATCCCAACATCCCTTGGTGTGCTTACGATGTTAATAAAATATACAGAAAGCCGATAAGTTTATCCTTTTTCGGTCATATAATTTATTCAAGCTAATAACCTTAATTTGATAAGTTCATAAGACTAGGCATAAGGGGTGACCATCCCATCACCTCATCGACACATCAATTTTTTCTCTTGCAATCAAACACATGAAAAATCCCAACCAAACCCACGTAGCAGACGACAAAATTATTACCTTTGAAAACAACCCATTCCCTTTAAAAAATGGCGACCAACAACGGTTACTTAGACGACCATTGAGCCTTGGGTACGCGTCATGTGACCCTCCCTTTGCATACTGTAGAGGATATAACACGTCTTGTTGTGGGACACATAGTGGGGACGCACCATGTGACCCTCCTCCCTTTACAATACCGTCTAACATTTTCAATAACTTTAAATACCCACTAAAAAAAGCCAATAAACTTATTTTAATTAGAATTACAAGGTTATATAAAGTAAGTAGCCTCTAATTTTAGGCTATTAGGTATGGACCTCACCTTAACACCATATTTTCTGTCACATCATCTGTCACCTCAGCAACCACACCACGCCACACCACACCACACCACTTTTTCCAGGAAATACCCACCACACCACACCACACCACACCATTTTTTTTCCAACTCATCATTTTTTTCCATTTATTTTAAATAAAACACAAATTACATTATAATAAAAATCCAAAAAACAACTTAATAAAAATAATACAAATAACATATATTTTAATCTTCGTCTTCATTATTGTCTTCATTTGCGTTGTGATTTGCGTCATTGTAGAAATGTTCCGCCAAGTCTTCTTGAAGTCTATCGTGTGTTGCATTGTCTCGAATGTCAACAACCCTATGCAAATATTCAGCGGTTCCCGGTACATACAACGTATGTCGGGGGCCGTCCGACACGTAATGTGAAATATTGCGACCTTTGTCTTCCACAATCATGTTATGCATTATGACACATGCATACACCATGGATCTTAAATTATCTAGTCGATAGGTACGCGCCACATTTTTAACGACGGGCCACATTTTTAACGACGGGCCACTTTCCGTTTAAAACCCCAAAAGCATGTTCAACGTCCTTACGTGCTGATTCTTGTTTTTTGGTAAACAAGATTTGTTTTGGGTTTGACGGATGCCGGTAAGCCTTCACAAATGTAGCATGACGAGGATATATTCCATCGGTAAGATAATAACCGAATTGGTAGTGATGCTCATTCACAACGAATGGAGCATCTGGTGCCCTTCCTGATAAGATCTCGTTATATATTGGTGATTGATCAAGGACGTTTGTTAGTCCCCAGACTAAGTAAATAAGATTTGATGAACAATAGCTAAGAAGAATAAATCAGCTGAAGTATGTACTTAGCTGAAATACAAGTATATTCATAATCCTTCAGCTGAGTATGTACTTAGCCCTAGGAAACAAGTCAAATCAACATCTATAGAAGAGTGTTCATTCGAAGTCTATGGCCTGAAGGGTTTCACGCATGCCTGATCGACCCATAGGATCAACCACCTAGTGTACTAGGTTCGAAACCTTGCTGACCAAGAACATGAACTTGTTCTTGACCGGTTAAAACCAACTAGCTGATTTAATCCCTAAAAGCGGAAGTGGGATTAAACCTAATCCTTAAACCCTAAAGGATTGGGATGTTGGAAATCTAGATTAGATTAACAAGAAAGAAACCTTGTACGAAGAACTCGAACACACACATTGCTTGTGTGGTTCGTTCGACCATCAACCAAAGAACCCTAGGGTTCTTTGGTCGAACTCGTCCAACAGGGGAGAAGGGAGAAAAAGATTTCCCAAAACATATCTTATTGTTTGCTTAAGATAGATCCACTGATGATGAACAAATCGAGCGATCTTGTATTTGATCTAAGCAATGAACTTGTTCTTCAATACTTGAAGAACACGAAGAACGAAGAACGAAGAACACCAAGACTTGGTGTCTTGGTTTCGGCCGAATAGGGGGAAAGGGGGCTAGGGTTTCAGCTTTTGTGTGTCACCCCATAAGTGATCCCTAAGCCTTCTATTTATAATAGAAGGACTTTCACTTAGGACCCTTCTAGTTTAATTAAGATTAAACACTTAATTAAACTTATCATTTTACACTTCCATCGCTTATAGTTTAACTAGTTTATTATTGTTGCACTTAACTATTAAATGTCTAGTATTAATACACTAATAATTCGATACCCATATACACGAATTATATACTTGTATTTATACTTCTAATAATTAATTATATAATAACCTTTACGTAATTTATACAACAATATTATCCAATTACTTATATGCTTTAATAGCTTTAAATCATATTATGGATAATCTATAATTAACACATTGTATATTTACTCAACTAGTAAATGTACAAGTACTTGTATTAATTAGTTAGCTAAATTAATCTAGTAATAAGTTAAACTTAACTTAATACTTAAATGATTCATAATGACTATCATGAATCATTCCTCTTCGTAGTATCATTGCATATCTTGCTCGTATTACATGCACTCACCTGTGTGACCCTTAAGTGTTTCGTAGGAATGGATGTATCATCATAGGTTGACTAACTGTGCACATAAATCCTTCAGACTCCCACTTGTGCAAGTTCGTAACCTTTATCTTAATGATACGAGCTACAGTGGCCTTCTAGATGGGCATGTAGGTAACCAACACCATAAAAACAGCTTATGTAACCCTGGTATAGTTTTGTGAAAAACTCTTAATAGCGTCTCCTAGTAAAGAACACTCTGTCTCTACTTCTTGAGCAACGTTGTTAGGTTCATCCCTTGCAGCACGATATTTATGATAACAAATACGAGCATGGTAGAAATTATCAACTCCTGTATTGTTCATTTCATGACTTCTTGATTCAAACTGTTGTGATAAACGACAAAGAACAAATCAGTTCGTTTGGGCATGGCCATGCACTTTCCAGTTATCTCATCATGTCAAAGGACCCATAAATATCTCTCCTAAAAAGGAGGTGCAATTACCATCTTGTTATATTTCGATTCAAAATACAACTTCCTCTGTACCCAGTAAAGCCTCGTATGACAAACATATTTCAGAATTGTCTAAGACGAACCAAAGCACATTAGTCATTGTATCCTAAACCAAATACCTCAGGCTTAAGGACAATCCTAGTGAACAATACTTTTGAACTTTTCAACCACGAAGTATTGTCACGGTGGTCAATCCAATATTCATTGAGCCTCCAACAGAATATCACCGATATTTGGTTTACACAAAACTTGTGTAGCTATCTTCAAAGAACTTCGAATCTACCACCAAATATCGCGATGACGTTAACGTCCCATCAAGGTTCCCACCAAGACGAGTAGTCACGGATTTATTCCTTTTTGAATAAAAAGACTTTTATTCATGGATATTGTAAAACATACAAAGTCTGAATAAAAATGATTCTAACTCAAGTATTATTCCTCACTGAACATAGATACTAAATTATTACTGGATCATTACTTATTCCTATTTGTTCGTGTTGATTACTTAATGACTCTTACAACCTTAATTGTAACTTTATCACTAATCCAATCATTTCTAATAAACTAAAGACATAAGAAGGGTATTTTAGGAATACTATTACTTTTGTCTTTGCTAGATGTTGTTCATGCAACATTTGGAACATTTTCTAGTCTTGCCTATTATGCAATTCCGTAAACATAGGAGGATTGGAAATTAACTCCTTAGTTTCTTGAATTCATAAAATTCTCCTTGTAACTAAAGCCTCTTTTAGTTACTTGATTTGTAGATATTCTTGCTAGTTAAAGAAATTTCCTTAAATGATTATGTTATCCACCGGAGTGTGAATAACCTATTAGATATGCAATAATTAATCACAAGACTTGTGATCACGCTATTAGGTTTGCAATGATCTAATTAACGATCATTTACTTCTCTTAACTCTTTGGCTAATGACTTGGTAAAACCTTGTTGTTTAATGTCTTACTAACTTACTAAATTCATTTAATGTCTTTAATGAATTATGTTAGTCATAGCTCCCAATATCTTTTATGGAATTTAGGCATCTCTTAAACTACTATTTTGACCTAGTCAATAACTTGTAGTTTAATCTTTTAAGAATTCTATCAATAATTAAGATCATCTTTTGAATTTGCGAATATCCAACATTCTTGTTTAGGGAATCATGACCTTTATTGATTAATGTATCTAACAAGTATAAAACACTTGAAACGATACTTCTAATTCTTAAACATATTAGTATTCTTTAAGAACTTCATTTAATGCCAAAGTCATTTCTTGGAGTTCTCAAATATCCATTATTCCTATAAGGGAATTATGACTTGATTAAATAATGTATTTATTACAAGTATAAAAGACTTGCAATAATACCTTTTAATTCTTAAATACTTTAATATAGTTTGTCCCTTTTTAAAAGTTCATTTAATGTCTAAGTCATTTCTTGGATTTTACGAATATCCAATTATTCCTATTAGGGAATTATGACTTCATCAAATTCTTTATTACAAGTATAAAAGACTTGCAATAATACTCTTAAAGTCTATCTTGATTATATCCAATATAATCACACTATATTAATACTAATACTTTAAAACGTACTATCATAAGTAATGACTATTACTTAAGATGTTTTAAATAAGTTCAATGTACCTTGAACTTTATGCTTTCCATAAAGACTCTTAAATACTTTTATTAGAAAAACTTTCTAATTACTAGTATCTAAGTACCTTGAGCTATCAAGACATTATTTATTCATACAACAATCAAACAAGTATATATCAAGAAATATAAAGTAAATAAAAAAACTTGACTTACAATCTAGTCATAAACCTTGACTAGTGTAATTATTACACATGCACACAATATAATTCAACCATGGATTCTAATTTATTAAAACCAAAAAACTTGTTTTAACATAAAATAAAAATTATCCAAAACAATAAAATAAGATTGTTTTACTGAATCCATAAAAATACTGAATTATAAAGAACTTGGTGCTCGTGGGATCATCACCATCTTATGCCGGTCATCATCACTTTGCATCTCCTCCTACAATATACGATTGCAAAAGTTAGATTACTCGTAATGTACTTTACAAGTATCTTAAAGTGATTAAGAAGTGTGGTTGTGTTACCTGAGGAACTTGCGTTTCCTCCACCACCACTTGCACCCTTTGGACAATTCATTTTCTAATGCCCAACCTCACCACACTTGAAGCACCGATTCTCGGTCCTCGCTGTGTTAGGCTTTACTTCTTGACCTTTTGTTTGACACCTTTACCATTCGGCACTCCTTGGTTAGGATAGGTTTTACCCTTTCCTTTACCACCATGACCTTTTCTCTTCTTCCCACTGCCACTGCCATTACCGATCATAAGAACATCCTTAGATTTGGTCCCCAAACTCAACTCGGCTGTCTTGAGCATAGAATGTAGCTCAACAATGGATTTCTCCATATTATGCATGGTTTAGTTGACCACAAAAGACTTGTAGTCATCAGACAACGAATTAAGTATAGTGTATGTTGCCATCTGAAACGGAATGGGGTGACTGAGTCTAGCGAGGTGATCCATGTGCCCTTTCATTTCCATGACGTGAGCACTCACCGGCGTTCCTTTGACCATCTTGCAAGAGTTGAAGGCTCGATTGATGTCGGACCTCTCAGTGCGAGCTTGCTCTTGAAATGAATCCCTGAGTTGCTGGATCATCTCAAATGCAGGCACATCCATAAGTCCCGCTTGTAACTCGGGACTCATAGTGGCGAGCATTAGACAGCTCACATCGAGTGCATCACTGACATGCTTATCATAAGCTTGCCTCGTTTCAGCTCTAGCATTAACGGCAGGGACATTTGGTATTGCTCTCTCCAAGACATACCACTTTCTCTCATGCCTGAGCACAATGCGAAGATTGCGCTCCTAATTGAGAAAGTTTGACCCAGTCAACTTGTCTTTTTCGAGGATTGAGCGAAGTGAGAGATTGTTGGTACTCGTCGTCGTGGTTGTTGCTGCCATCTACAAATCAAACCTAGTTTAATTAGTAATCATCAATAAACATTCTCTAAAATATATTATAAACCCACAATTAATATTTTAGGCCTAGGATCCATATATCACATTCTCGCCACAAGGTTTGGGCACTTCCCGACGAGATATGCTGTTTTCGGTAGGTAACATCCTTACCGATCATACCAAGACTTGACATGATTCCTAGGGGTCGTAGAATCTTTAGACTTATAACTTATTACAACCTTGTACAATCTAATTGTACATTTCTAAGTTAGTAATAAAGTTTAATATGTTTATTCTACTCAAGTACTTTTTGGGCCGGGACTCCCGATTATCACCAAAGTAGATCAGACAATCTAAGACAGTATGCTCTGCGCCGGGACTCCCGATTATCACTGAACCTTACGCACCCTAACACTCGCAATGATTTGAATCCATATCTAAGGTTCTTTATCCTTACAATATGAATATCGTTTAACAAGTGAGGTGTTCCATTAGGTGGATAGTACTTAGATCTAAGATTTTCTTGGGTTTGTTTAAGTCTTAAACTAAACTTAAACCTTTATTCCAATCTTAATCCTTGTTTAAAATGTGTGACTTGTGAATTTAAGAATTCTACAAGACACCTTTTTAAAACTTAAGAATTATTCTTTAAAACTTATTGTTTCAAGAATTGCGCGATTTATATGTGTACCTAAAACGAGGTGTACAAAACGTTTTACTAGGTTTTGTGGAAAAAAAACCTTATCTATGATAAAACTTACTTGTTTTCTCTTACTTGAAAAAACTTAAAACTTATGTTAAACTTTTAATTCTTTTATGATTCATAAACTTGAAACATAAATGTAGTTTAACACATCTAGTTTTTCATATGTCTAATAGTGAAATTAAACATTTGTTTTGACTTACTAGATTCGACCAAAACTTATGTCTTAACGACACACTTATAAACTTTGTGATTTCTTGCGTAGCTCCCACTAGCTCCAACAATCATGGTGGAACTTAAGCAACCACAATCACCGGTCTATACCTGGTGAAACTAATAATCTTATTATATAAAGACTATATATAATAAATCTTAGTTTGTTTAAATCTTTCTTACATTTAACTTGAACTAGTTAAATATAGATTATTAAGTTTTCTTGTTATTTATCCCTTGATCATTAATCTAGTATATTACATTACTTGTAAAATACTTATATTATACTTGTATAGAATATGGATCAAGAAAGAAGCATCTTTATTTGAAGAAGTTGAAGAAGCAATGCATTTTCGTAAAATACACATATATGTATACATATACATACATATATGTATATATATACATATATATTCATATGATAGATATACATACGTTCATATTTATACTGTATATATGTATATATATACACATATATATACGGTATGCATATGCATTTTCGTAAATGAAAATGTAAGTTCCGATTGAAAATGCAAGTTACGACTGAAAATGCAAGTTACGTAAAATGCATGTGTATATATATGTGTATATATAGATATATATCGGGCATGAATATGCACATATATATATCTATGGTATGAATATATATATATATATATATATATATATATATATATATATATATATATATATATATATATATATATATATGTATATATATATATATGTATATATATATATATATATATGTATGTATATATACATATATGTATGTATATGTATATATATATATATATGTATATTTTACGAAAATGCATTGCTTCTTCAACTTCTTCAAATAAGGACCCTTTTCTATTGATCCATACCCTACTTGTATAATTATCTAGTTATAATAACTTATAACTTTATGCACCTTAACATATAACTTTGTATATTTCTAGTTAATCATATAATTTCAACTTGTACAATTTCTAGTTATAATGAAATCATAACTTTATACTTTCTAGTTTTAATTATATAATAACTTTATACAATAACTAGTTATACTATTATCTTTTAAGATCAAAATAACATTACCTTTTTAATTGTTCCATTTTATCTTGTATTTAATAAATTCGTATATATATATATATATATATATATATATATATATATATATATATATATATATATATATATATATATATATATATTATTTATAATAAACTTGTAACATTCTAATAAGAATATTACACCTAATTTATACGAATGTATTTTAGCTTAATCTAATTAAAATACGTATAAACGTATTTTATCTTTTTAAAATTCATTTTTCCATTAAATATTTAAAAATTCCGAAATAATATATATAAACAAATAAATACATCTTGTTAATTTTAGAACTTAAAAATTAACACTTCTTATTAATTAGTTAAACCCTAATCTTGTTTTTGATCAATCAAAACTTGGGTTTTGATTTACTTGATCAAAAAACATTATTTATTAAAATATTAATTCTAATCAATCCTATCTAAACAATAAACTTTGTTTAAATTCTAAGATAGATTATAACCTTAATAAATTTATTTAAACTTTTGAATTTAAACCTTATAGACAATAAAACCTTGTCTAAGTTTCAAGGTTTAAAGAACTAGTCTTAATAAATCTATCAAAATAATAATTAAACCTTTTTAACATGAACTTGTTTAATTATCTAGGTTTTAGATTATTATCCTAATTAATTCTTTTAAACTAATTAAACTAAACTAGTTTAATTTTCTTGATCCCAGATTACTTCTAGGGTTCGAAATTTCTAAAGCCTAGAAAACTTTTCCACCAATTAAACTAGGCTAGTTTAATCAAACTTGGTGTCCAAGTAACCTCCTTTGATTTCGAAATCTTTGAGGAAAAATGAAAGAATCCTTTTTTGACCAATTAAACCAAAACTTGGTTTAACACACTTGGTCCTAGATTTTGAAGATCAAATAATAAGGAAAGAATCATCTTGATCAAGAACTTTGATTTTCTTGATCCTAGGGTTCTTCCTCTTTTCGAAATTTCTAGGGTTAGGAAAAGAAGTCTTTTGACCAATTAAACAAAACTAGTTTAATGTTCTTGAGCCTAGGGTTCTTTCTTGCTTTTCAAAAATTCTAGGCTTCTTTAGAAACCTCTTGACCAATTAAACTAGACTAGTTTAATATTCTTGGTCCTAGGATTCTTACCCTTTTCGAAAAATAAGAAGAAGAAGAAGAAAAGAATTGGAACAAAAAGAAAGACTTTAATTAAAAAATTAAACAAACAAACTTTGTTAATCTAGTTTAGATCTCTAAACCAACGCTCTGATACCACTGAAGGGTTTCACGCATGCCTGATCGACCCATCGGATCAACCACCTAGTGTACTTGGTTCGAAACCTTGCTGACCAAGAACATGAACTTGTTCTTGACCAGTTAAAACCAACTAGCTGATTTAATCCCTAAAAGCGGAAGTGGGATTAAACCTAATCCTTAAACCCTAAAGGATTGGGATGTTGGAAATCTAGATTAGATTAATAATAAAGAAACCTTGTACGAAGAACTCGAACACACACATTGCTTGTGTGGTTCGTTCGACCATCAACCAAAGAACCCTAGGGTTCTTTGGTCGAACTCGTCCAAGAGGGGAGAAGGGAGAAAAAGATTTCCCAAAACATACCTTGTTGTTTGCTTAAGATAGATATACTGATGATGAACAAATCGAGCGATCTTCTAGTTAATTTAAGCAATGAACTTGTTCTTCAATACTTGAAGAACACAAAGAACGAAGAACACCAAGACTTGGTGTCTTGGTTTCGGCCGAATAGGGGGGAAGGGGGCTAGGGTTTCGGCTTTTGTGTGTCACCCCATAAGTGATCCCTAAGACTTCTATTTATAAAAGAAGGACTTTCACTTAGGGCCATTTTAGTTTAATTAAGCTTAAACACTTAATTAAACTTATCCTTTTACACTTCCATCCCTTATAGTTTAACTAGTTTATTATTGTTGCACTTAACTATTAAATGTCTAGTATTAATACACTAATAATTCGATACCCATATACACGAATTATATACTTGTATTTATACTTTTAATAATTAATTATATAATAACCTTCATGTAATTTATACAACAATATTATCCAATTACTTATATTATTTAATAGCTTTAAATCATATTATGGATAATCTATAATTAACACATTGTATATTTACTCAACTAGTAAATGTACAAGTACTTGTATTAATTAGTTAGTTAAACTAATCTAGTAATAAGTTAAACTTAACTTAATACTTAACTGATTCATAATGACTATTATGAATCATTCCTCTTCGTAATATCATTGCATATCTTGCTCGTATTACATGCACTCACCGGTGTGACCCTTAAGTATTTCATAGGCATGGATGTATCATCATAGGTTGACTCACTGTGCACATAAATCCTTCATGACCAAAGGCCAAAGACCAGAAGAAGACCACTCAGCTGATAGTGGAATCAGCTAATGATACCTGCTGCAGATAATGACTTAGCGGAAAATGTTCTTGACACTTTGAACATTTTCCTTTCCCGCTCAAAAAAGAAGAAAACGATGAAGATCGTCTATTTTGGAATAGAAGATAATATGTCAGTACATCATCGTTTGTCCCTCCAAGCATGTAAAGGGAAAGTCAACTACTCTTGTACTATCATAGTACACCTTTTCACTGTGAGTCAGAAAATGTAGCAAAAGGAGTTGACACAAAGTACAATTGGGACTATAACTTATGCAAGTGCATTAAATGTTTTCGTGGACAAGTCTACATCGACGAATGATATGTTTACACGTCGATTAACTTGTGGACCAAGGAACATGGATCTTGGGCTATATATAGAGACGTAAATGCTTGCATTTACACACACCTTTTAACATTCATAGCACAAGAACATTCTCTGAGAGTTTGTTATTGTCTGGTATTAAGTCTCTCATAGTTATTACCAAGGTATTTACTATCAGCTGTTTGTATCAGCTGATACAACTCTCCTTTCATTGTCTTCTAGTTTGAGCGAGCAAAGTGTCACTTCAAGTATAGAGTTTTAGTTAGTGTGTACTATCTATTTCCGTAAACTTTGTACTGTATTAAGTTGTTTTAATAAACTCTTAATCATTGAAAACTTGTGTGTTCTTTATCTTATCATCTTTATTTGTCATAACGCAACACATTTGTGTTGTTGGGATCCAACAACTGGTATCAGAGCAAGTGTCAAAGTTGTTCTCCATCAACTTTGAGCATCTGTTATGGCTGAACCTACAACGTCCGATCTTCCATCATCTGGAAAACCTCCCAAACTCACTCAAACCAACTACCCTATGTGGAAAACTCATATGTTATCCCACATGGTTACCTATCACCCAAAACTTCAAGACAATATAACGATAGGAAAATACATTCCCAAAACCCTTATTCCTGGTACCCCTGAAGTACCAGAACACTATGTTGTGAAATCTGAACCTCAATGGACAGACCCTGAAAAACGTCTTGTTCATCTTGAGAACAAAGGAAGGGATATGTTTTTTCAAGCAGTTGGTAATGAACAGTATCACAATATTCAATTTTTTGACTCAGGCAAAGAAATATGGGAAAGGTTGGCTGAAGTGTATGAAGGCACATCGGTTGTGCATGAACACAACAAAAACATGCTCATTCATGACTACGAGCTGTTTAAAGCCAAACCTAGTGAGACAATAGCTCAAAGGAAGACTAGCACCTGTTGTCTCTTCTGCTAGACCTTAAAGGAAGACTAGCAAGACAACAGGAAAGAAAACTTTTCTTACACCCTTCAAGGGTGAGACAGCTGGAGTTCGTACTCAAGCTGCAAGGAACAAAGGTAAGAGTGTTCTTAAAAACACTCCAACTCCTTCTTCAGCTGGTCCTGTTAAACAGCTGAAAGGAAAGGTCAGCAAGCTGACATCTCTCGTGCAAACTCTGACTATCTCAGATAATTAGAAAAGGATTTTGGGTCCAGTTACCAGCCTCGCTGCTTCGCCCTCCACTCCACTACAAAAGAACATAAAATGTTATAAGTGTGGAGATCGTGGGCATATGGCAAGCGAGTGTGACAACACAAGCTTAAAACCCTCTCCAACTTCAGCTTGTGAGTCCATTAAGAACCCAACCCCTGTGAGTTCCAGCAAGAAATCTCAAGGACCCACAAAGGTGTGGGTTCTCAAAAAGAACTAACTCTTTTAAACTTATGTGCAGGGTGATCAAAGCAAACACGTCTGGTACCTAGACAGTGGTTGCTCAAGACATATAACTGGATACAAATCCCTGCTTGAAGAGTTCGAAGTTTGTGCTGGTCCTCCAGTAATTTTTGGTGATAATGGTAGAGGCTCAACTGAAGGTTATGGATCCATCTCAAATGGATCTATAAAGATCACAAGAGTTGGTTATGTGAACGGGCTGAAACATAATTTAATCAGCATTAGCCAAATATGTGATGCAGAGTTCTCAGTGAACTTTAATAATTACAGAGGAACGGTGACAAATAAAAGTGGAAAAGTCGTGCTTATAGCACCAAGAAACAACCATGTATACAAACTTGACATGAATCCTCAAAATCAAGAAGTTTGTCTATTCTCTCACTCCACTGAAGAACTGAATTGGTTGTGGCATAAAAGGTTATCTCACTTAAACTATAAAAACATATCTAAGCTGTCCCGAGGACAGCTAGTGAATGGCTTGCCACAGATCAAGTATGAAAAAGATAAGCTTTGTTCAGCTTGTGAACAAGACAAACAACATAAAAGCTCCTTCATATCAAAGCAATGTTTTTTCATCGACAACTGTCTGCACATGCTTCATATGGATCTCTTTGGTCCTATGAGCACTGAAAGTTTAGGTGGAAAGAAATATGCACTTGTTATCGTTGATGAATACTCACGATATACTTGGGTTATATTTCTTCATAACAAAAGTGATGCAGCTGATGAAATTATCAAATTCATCAAGAAGATGGAACTTCTAAGTGGGTCAAGAGTAAAGCAGCTGAGATCAGACAATGTTACTGAATTCAGAAATCGTACATTGGAAGACTTCTGCTCAGAAGTTGGATCTCACAAAAATTTTCAGCCGCTAGAACACCTCAACAGAATGGTGTTGCTGAAAGAAGAAATAGAACCCTAATAGAAGCTGCAAGAACAATGCTTGCTGAGTCAAACATGCCGAAACAATTTTGGGCAGAAGCTATTAACACAGCTTGTTTTACTCAAAACAGGTCTCTCTATGTGAAGAGACACACGAAAACTTCTTATGAGATTCTCTGTCAAAGGAAACCTTATATCGGTTTCTTTCATGTCTTTGGTTGTGTGTGTTTTGTGTTGAACACACGAGATCAGCTGAGTAAGTTCGACTCTAAAGCTGATGAAGCAATTTTCTTGGGGTACTCCACTGTATCTAAGGCATATAGAGTCTTCAACAAAAGAAGACAAACATTGGAAGAATCTATAAATGTTACTTTTGAAGAAAACTCTAAAGCCTTAAATCCCACATCTGCTGAATCATCTGACGCATTTCAGAGATCAGCTGTACCACAAACTGATGATACAGCTGAAGCATTCTCTGATGCTTTGAATCTTTTTGAAGTTCCAATAAATGATTCAGATGATACATTTCATGATGCTCCCACATATCTGGTAGATATTGCAACTGTTCAATAAGAAATCCCAACAACAAGAGCATCATCCAAGGCTAACTCTAAGCCACCTCTTCATACTTCAAGAAGATTAGTTCAAAATAAAGTACTCAATCCTGCTGAGCATTCAGCCGCTCATCAAGGATCAAATTCTGCTGAATCCTCTTCCTCTTCAGCCGCTCCTCAATCCAAGTGGACCTCAGAACATCCAATTGAATTAATCATTGGAGATCCACATCAAGGAGTGGTCACAAGAAGTAACGCATCATGTATGTCTATGGTCGTGTTTCTTAGCAGCTGAAGAACCGAAAAATATTAAAGCTGCCTTAGAAAACTCCAGTTGGATTCAAGCGATGTAGGAAGAATTTAACCAATTTGAGGTCAATAAAGTGTGGCAGCTAGTACCTCCACCAGCTGGTAAGACAATAATTGGTACCAAGTGGGTATTTAGGAATAAAATGGATGAAGAAGGCGTGGTTGTTCGTAACAAGGCTAGACTTGTTGCAAAAGGATACAGACAATAGGAAGGAATCGATTTCGATGAAACATTTGCTCCAGTAGCAAGGCTTGAAGCTATAAGAATATTATTAGCCTATGCTGCTTACAAAAACTTCACAGTTTTTCAGATGGACGTGAAGAGTGCATTCTTAAACGGTAAATTGCAAGAGGAAGTCTACGTGAAGCAACCCAGGTTTTGAAAATCCTAAGTACTTAGACTATGTGAATAAGTTGGATAAGGCGCTGTATGGGTTGAAACTAGCTCCTCGTGCATGGTATGACACTCTCTCCACGTTCCTTCTATCAAATGATTTCACCATGGAAAAGATTGATAAAACTTTATTCATTCGTAAAATCAAAGGTGATATCATTCTTGTTCAAATTTATGTGGATGACATAATATTTGGTGCTACTGATGAAAAGCTTTGTAGACATTTCCCAAAACTTATGTCTACAAAGTATGAGATGAGCATGATCGGTGAATTAACATATTTTCTTGGCTTACAAGTTAAGCAATCTAAAAATGGAATTTTTATAAATCAAGAAAAATATATCAAAGATCTGTTAAAGAAATTTGATATGAATTCATCATCATTCATGAAAATTCCAATAGCTCCTCCAAATAATCTAGATGCTGATACAAATGGGAAATCAATTGATATCACATTCTACAGAGGAATCATTGGGTCTTTGCTCTATCTCACTGCCAGCAGACCAGATATTATGTTTGCTACTTGCATGTGTGCTAGGTATCAAGCTGATCCTAGAGAGTCTCATTTAATAGCTGCTAAGCGAATTTTGAGGTACCTTAAAGGTACTCCAAGCGTGGGTCTTTGGTATGCCAAAGATTCCGGGTTTCATTCGTAAAATCAAAGGTGATATCATTCTTGTTCAAATTTATGTGGATGACATAATATTTGGTGCTACTGATGAAAAGCTTTGTAGACATTTCCCAAAACTTATGTCTACAAAGTATGAGATGAGCATGATCGGTGAATTAACATATTTTCTTGGCTTACAAGTTAAGCAATCTAAAAATGGAATTTTTATAAATCAAGAAAAATATATCAAAGATCTGTTAAAGAAATTTGATATGAATTCATCATCATTCATGAAAACTCCAATAGCTCCTCCAAATAATCTAGATGCTGATACAAATGGGAAATCAATTGATATCACATTCTACAGAGGAATCATTGGGTCTTTGCTCTATCTCACTGCCAGCAGACCAGATATTATGTTTGCTACTTGCATGTGTGCTAGGTATCAAGCTGATCCTAGAGAGTCTCATTTAATAGCTGCTAAGCGAATTTTGAGGTACCTTAAAGGTACTCCAAGCGTGGGTCTTTGGTATGCCAAAGATTCCGGGTTTGATCTAATTGGCTATTCAGATTCAGACTTTGCAGGTTGCTAGATGGATAGAAAGAGCACTACTGGAGGATGTCAGATGCTAGGTGGAAAGCTGGTCAGCTGGACAAGCAAGAAACAAAATAATGTTTCCACCTCTACAGCGGAAGCAGAATATGTTGCTGCCGGAAGTTGTTGTGCTCAAGTCCTTTGGATGAAGAATCAGCTGGTTGATTTTGATATGAACTTCTGCAAAGTTCCTATCTACAGCGATAATACAAGTGCTATGCAATCAGCAACAACCCAGTTCTTCATTCCAGAACCAAACATATTGATATCAGGTATCATTTCATTAGAGATCACACAGAACAAGGTGACATTGAACTTCACTTCATTTCAACAGACCTTCAGCTGGCTGATTTGTTCACTAAGCCTTTAGATGAAAAACGTTTCAATTTTTTAATCAGTGAGCTGGGTATGTTAAATGCTTAAATCATCTGCTGAAGTACTATCAGCAGCTGATTAGATCACCTTGTCACTTAGTACATTCAGGTGACTAAAAACGTTTTGAATTTACTCAGTCAGCCGAATAAAACATCTCAAAATGATAACTTATCAAGTTTTATAAGTTAAAACGTTTGGTTTCTCCCTTGAGAAGGAATCTTTTATCCCTATCCACACAATTTTTGTGGCCAATATCTTCACTCGAGTGAAAATATTTGGCATTTATGAAGGATAAGACACCCTGACACCGAAACGGCTCCACTAACCCCTCTCTGTCACATCCGTCCTTTTTTTCGCACAGATACCAACATTTCCATAGTTGGTTTCTAACTATCCATTTTTAGTCCGGTTTAATTTCAAATGTTTACCCAAATCGTCCTACAATCCCTATAAATACCCATCCATTCACCCCATTCATCCTCACCACCCTCTAAACTTCTTCCCAAATCCTCTCACAAACCATATTCTCTTCTTCAAGCTTTTGTCTTTCTTCTCCCAAAAATGTCTAAGAAAACCTCAAAAGCCACCCTTACCAGAGATGCTATCGAGTTTGTCCAAAACTCAAACTTGATAGCAAACACATCTCCACCGGAAAACCTCTAAAAGGTTTACTGTCCGGTCGGAAAGTTCTTGCACCACTGCCCTATCAGAGGTGATTTCTTTCGATTCACCAAGAGTTTCTATGAACTTTTGCGTGATTTATGGATGTCTGCCTCCATCTCCGGAGACGACATTGTTGCGCAAGTTGAAGATCATCAAATCACCATCACTGTTGACGATTTTCGAACAGCTTGCGGGTTCGACTACATGCTCCCTGTCCAACTCTATCAGGAGATGAAGTCTACTGATGAGGCTAAAGCGAGTCTAATCGGTATCACCAGATATCGATTAGAAAAGGATGATGTCAGGGTTCGCATCTTTAAGAAGTCTCAGCTGACGAGACCATGGGTATATTTCTTCACTTGCATCATTCAATGCATAGGCGGTAACCATGGGTCTCAAAACCAGTGCAACTCCAAGCTTTAGGTCTTTGTTGAAGCCCTAATCACCGCTCAGCATACTGATTATGGGAGACTGGTTTTCGAGGAGGTCAAGACCAAGCTCAAGGCCAAGGGAACTCACATTCCCTACATTCGATTCTTCACTCTTTGCATCGCTCATGTGATGCTTGAGAAGTTGAAGATCGATTATGATGACCTTAAGGGGGAATCATTTGAGGTTCGGTCCTTATCAAACATCATTTTCTCCAAAAAGGAAGATGATGAAGATGTTCCCCTTTCCTCATACATGCTGAAGATCATTAATGATCGGACCAGATCCAAAAGGGATCGATCACAGGGCACCACAACGGAGAATTCTGCCCTACAAGAAGGTATGTCCTTTTCTCGTCTGAAGTGTTTTCCAGCAGCTAGTAGTCCGCTAACTGCTGATGAAAATACTACCACTTCAACCGGGACCTCAGTTCCCATTGATGTGGAAAATGAGGATGAGGAGGTGGCTCCTCTAGTGGTGAAGAAACGAGTCAAAAAAAGGCTCATCGATCTCCCACTTCCTCTCCTTTCCTTTCCCCACCTTTTCCCAATTCACGTGCTCCTTCTTCTCCTCAGCTGAGGGTAAGAGGGTCTGCTACCCGTGGAGAAGGTGTGGTGGATAATGATGTTGACCTGGCGACAGCAGCATCATTAGGATTCAGCCAGGATCCTCTGGGTACTCACTCGAGTCCCAGATTAGAAGGATTACGATCAGATGCTATGTCAGCATCTAAGAATAGTCCTTCTCATTTTCAGATTGGCAGTGTTTCTCAAGGAACTCCACCAACAATCGGAGCTCCTAGTCAAACGCTCCTGGCTGATCGCCTTTTTCTCTCTTTTGCTCTTCAACCTCCATCTGTTGATTTCTCAACAAGTCAGCAGACTTCAATACGGCAATTTCGTACTTCAGGAGTTAGTGTCGGCTCCAACTTTCTGCATAGCTCCTCGACTGATTCATTATCAGTCATTGTAACAAGGGAACAAACTCCACAAGCAACCTCAGTCTCTCAACAGACTGTTGGTGAAGTTTTTGGCTCAACCCAAGCCACCCGTGAGTCAGCTGCACACACACCACCACCAACTTCTCCATCACCTTCTGAGTCAGCAGTTGATGATAGATTGACTGGAAACCAAGTCAGTCTTGAAACTGTTCTTTCTGTTTCCCACAACGTCACCAGCTCACACCAGCTGGAGATCGAGGAAACCGCCACCGCTAATGAAGAGACAACTGTAGACCCAGTTGTTACTGAGGCATCCACCCACGCTGCCAGTGATCGCGAACGTATTCGCCAACTGAGCTGTGAGGCAGCTGACACGCCACCCGGAGGATTTCTTCCTTCAGTCTCTATACCAGATCAGCTGACTGGTGAGACTGAAACTCAAGGTTATCAAACAGCATACGTCGTGATGTTTGATTATGCTGATGAACCCATTCAACACTACTTCTCGTCTCCAGACGAAGAAGTAGATGAACCTTGGTTTCAAACTGATTTCACAGCTGATGTCGGCACTTCTGACAGAAACCCAGAAGTTTCAGTTGGACAAATCACCCCCTATAGTTTCTGAGCATCCCATAGGAACCATTCCTCCTAACTTAGAAACACCCACTTCCACAGCTGAGGTTACCCCTCCAGCTGGAGACATACCGGACCCCTTTCCCCAAAGCGTCCAAGTGTCCAATGCTGAATCCAGCAAAGCTGGAGAAAGAATTCCCATCAGAGCCGCTGCTGCTTTGATGTCTAGAGTTGTGAAATCCCAGATTTGACCTGGGATGGCCACGCTGAGGAAGCACATGAACACCCTTCACAGGGATGTTCCAAAGAAGTGTGCTGATGCTGTTGAAAATCTATCCTCCAGTATCACTTCTCTGCATACTGAGGTTCATACTCAGACTCATCGGCTGGCTCTTCTTGCTGATCAGATAAGCTGCAACACAAGCGAGTTCATCTCCCTCAAAGAACATATTCATCGAGAGTTGAACTCCATTCGCGAATCTGGCAGAGTCGAAAAGGAAAAGCTTCTCTCCGAAGCTCGGGCAACAAAAGTAGAAGTTGAACGACGGCTGAATGCCTTACATTCCAAGGTATCCCCTTTCTAACCAGTTGTCGATCGTATTGGTCTTGCACTATCCAAGCAAGAATCTCTCCTGACCAATACTCATAGCCATCTTTCTAAGGCTATTGAGGAGTCTGCTTCTGCTGTGTCCACACGGATGGACAAACTGGAGACTGAGGTCAGTTCTTTGACCTCCCAAGTAGCTGGTCTTCAAGGCACCCTTAACCTCATTCTACAAAAGCTTAATGATGGTGCCGCTGCCGTCCATCCTGCTTCAGCACCAGAGAGTACCTTACTTCTCCAGGCACTCTCTGAGGGGGAGAAAGAGCAAGCTACTTTAGCAGGTGAACAATCAGGCGAACACAATACTTCACAAACTATAGTCACCTCTGCTGTTGGAGCCAATATAGAAGACATTCCAGCAAGTGAGACTCAAATTTCATCACCACTCACCACTGCTGGAATACAAGGAGAAAAAGACGTTTCAGTAGACGAGATCCCAATTATAACAACACTCGTCCCTACTGGAACACCTGAGGTAATTGCTTCAGCAGATGAGACAACAACGCAATCAACACTCATCTCTGCTGAAGGTCTCAGGGCTGAAGAAACCTCAACTAATCATTTTAAATTGTTGATTCATTTCAATTAGTTGAGGGCCCACAAGTCCAAACCCCGCCAATCCAAAACCCTCGGCCCATTGTACAGGTGAATCCTCAACCTGCTGAGGGGGAGCTAATTCTTGCCGAGTTTAATGTTGGCCTTCTAGATGAAGTCAGATCCTCTGCTAAGCTCGAAACAGTTATTGCTCTCCAAAGGAAAACTCAAGAAGAGCTGTTTCAAAAAGTTGAAGCAGAGAGAACTGAGAACATTAGGTTGTTCAATAAGGTTCTCTATAAACGAAGGCAAGAACCAAAAATCACCAGTGTCAGAGGCCCCAAAACAACATCCAGCTCTCCACCTGAAATCATCATATATAGAGCTGGAGGGGTTTTTGTTGCTGAAAGGGTTCCTCTGAACAAGATCAGCACTCAATTCAACTATGATGAATGGAATGAGATGCTAGCAGCGGCCAAATCTGCAAGACCATCGCTTACTATAACAGATTTGGAAAATGATATAAGAGTCGCAATCATTTCCTTCAAGACTCTATGCGATAAAATCAGGAGACAATCTCCTGACTTGGCATATCGCATACCAGCTGAATTGTGTGAATCTCAAGCTGCTGCTGTCAGAGAACCTGCTGGTGAAAGCTCCTCAGCAAGAGGGGAGAAACGTAAGTCAGTTCTCCCCGAGCCCTTCGCTGAACCCAGAACACTTGATATTGGGTCTTCAATAATGTTTGCAAAACGACCAAGACTCAATATCACAAGAGCCATCCCCATGGGAGTCAATTTTGTCCCTGGACTGATCGTCAAAGAACTCATCTATGGCTTTTAATATCTGAAAAACAAGGTGCCTTGCTTTCAACGAGCTGATGAGTTAGATCTATGCGATGTTGATCAACTTATGATCTATCACAAGCTGCTGAGTTCCTCCACTGAAGAGGGAAGAGAAATGAAGAAATTAATCGACTCAACCATCAGCTCACTATATCACAGTGTCGTTGGGGAAGCAATGCCTAAGACATTGTAATTTTTTTTTTATTTACCTTGTATTTTATCAGCTTCATATTAATAGAAAATCAAAATTTTGTAATATACTTGTAAAAATATTGTAAAAAGACAAACATATACAAAAGAACCCAAAGGGTCAAAGCACATAAGCATTCAGCTGATCCAAACAGCTGAATCATTACAGGTTCATACTTATACAGCTATTCGATTGCATCAAATAGGGGGAGATTGTTAGTCCCCAGACTAAGTAAATAAGATTTGATGATCAATAGCTAAGAAGAATAAATCAGCTAGAAGTATGTACTTAGCTGAAGTACAAGTATATTCATAATCCTTCAGCTGAGTATGTACTTAGCCCTAGGAAACAAGTCAAATCAGCAGCTATATAAGAGTGTTCATTCGAAGTCTATGGCCAAAGGACAAAGACCAGAAGAAGACCACTCAGCTGATAGTGGAATCAGCTGATGGTACATGCTGCAGATAATGACTTAGCGGAAAATGTTTTTGACACTTTGAACATTTTCCTTTCCCGCTCAAAGAAGAAGAAAACGATAAATATCTTCTATTTTGGAATAGAAGATAATATGTCAGTATATCATCATTTGTCCCTCCAAGCATGTAAAGGGAAAGTCAACTACTCTTGTACTATCATAGTACACTTTTTCACTGCGCGTCAGAAAAGGTAGCAAAAGGAGTTGACACAAAGTACAATTGTGACTATAACCTATGCAAGTGCATTAAATATTTCCGTGGACAAGTCTACATCGATGAATGATATGTTTACACGTCAATTAACTTGTGGACAAAGAAACATGGATCTTGGGCTATATATAGAGATGTAAATGCTTGCATTTATACACACCTTTTAACATTCATAGCACAAGAACATTCTCTAAGAGTTTGTTATTGTCTGGTATTAATTCTCTCATAGTTATTACCAAGGCCATTTACTATCAGCTGTTTGTATCAGCTGATACAACTCTCCTTGCATTGTCTTCTAGTTTGAGCGAGCAAAGTGTCACTTCAAGTATAGAGTTTTAGTTAGTTTGTACTATCTATTTCCGCAAACTTTGTATTGTATTAAGTTGTTTTAATAAACTTTTAATCATTAAAAACTTGTGTGTTCTTTATCTTATAGTCTTTATTTGTCATAACGCAACACATTTGTGTTGTTGGGATCCAACAACGTTGACATCATTGTTCGAACCTGCAACCCCAAAAAAGGCATGCCAAAACCATAGATCTTGTGAAGCAACTGCTTCTAGTACCAACGATGGCCTTCCATGATGACCTCCAGTGTACTCTCCTCTCCACGCTTGAGGGCAACTCATCCAGTCCCACTGGGTGCAATCAATGCTACCAAGCATTCTAGGAAAACCATGTTTCTCTTCATGTGCAGCATATAAATTTTGAACATCGGTGACGGTTGGTTTCCTCAAGTAAATAGGGTCAAATATTTCTACAACCCCTTGGACAAAGTTATACATACTTTCCCTAGCAGTCCTTTCAGACATGTGTAGGTACTCGTCAAGAGAAATCAGGGGACGCCCCATAAGCCATGGATCGGATTGCTGCCGTACATTTCTGCAATGGTGAAAATCCCCGCCTACCTCTAGCATCATATTTAAGTTGAAAGAAAGGATACCTGTTTTCTAATGCACTGCATATGTGCATAAACAAACTTTTGCTCAATCGAAATCGTCGTTTGAAATCTTTGTCGTTATAAACACTGTCATCCGCAAAATAATCTCTATAAAGTCGTCGGTGTCCAGCGGCACGATTATGGTTCAGCTTCGCCGTCCTAGTGTCGAAGCGCGCATTACTAGTCTCCGCTAGCTGATTCAGGCGCGTCGCGCAATACACCAACAGAGCCGTAACGTATGTGTCGGATGATGAAGAAGATGATGATGATGATGTAGCCATGATTAATGTAGTGATGATAAGATGATATATATGTTGTGTTATAAAATGGGTATTTATATTGGTGTGTGATTGGGGTATATATATATATATATATATATATATATATATATATATATATATATATATATATATATATATATATATATAGTGTAGAATTAAAATCAGAACCAATTAAGGCTACAGAACCAACAGAACTCAATCTAAACCATTGATTTTTGAAATGAAATGATCATGAAAGACACATTAATGTATTTGATGAGGGACCCCCAAATATTAGTTTGCATTGATGTCATTCATGCATGTATACATACATGTATAGATAACACTTATGTATACATACATGAAAACATATACATATATGTATACATGCATGAATGATATTCATGCAAACCAATATTTGAGGGTCCCTCATCAAATACATTAATGTGTCTTCCATGATCATTTCATTTCAAAAATCAATGGTTTAGATCGAGTTCTGCTTGTTCTGTAACCTTAATTGGTTCTGAAAATAATTCAACCATATATATATATATATATATATATATATATATATATAAAATACATATGATATATTAATTTTTTTTATTTACTATTTTTGAACGGTAATATTACCGTTGAGATACCCCAACGGTCAAAAATCTCGCTCCCGCACCCTCGTTAACACATGTTGCCTACAACCTCCGTGCACCATTCTCCCCCACGCCGTGTAGGGGGCCGGTGTGCCAACGTCACCTAACGCCGTGCTCCACCTCCACCTAAGCAACCTAACGACACTTTATGACTCATAGCGACCGGTCTAATAGATATATAGGTTGGAAAGAAACTTACACTTCTCAAAATTCAAAAAATTATCTACTCAGATTATGTTGTTTCAAATTTTAATTTTAATAAAACATATAAAGCTCAAATCACCAATAAACTTTCCGATCGATTAAAAACTTTAACCTAAATCAGAACCGACGTTTTAGTCAACGACGATCTTGTATGTTCCAGAATGTTCCGAACACCTTACATATAACAAGGATCGTTCTAGCCGATTGAAAGAGAACCGTACAAAGCTTCCAAAAGTCTTCGAAATCCGTGAAGTCAGTTTTTGATCGTAGAGATTGTGGTAAGATATCGTGAAGTAAACATTTGATCGTAAAGGTTGTCGCAAGAGATGGCAAAAGAGGGACCTAACTGGGATGGCTTGCTCAAATGGAGTATTGCTAACTCGGACGGCACCGGAAACCCTAGAAAATTAAGGTAACTATAAGCCCTAATCAATCCGTTCTTCTACTGATTTCGGTTTTGTTTTGTAATTGATCAATATTATTGGATGTTTAGGATACATATAATAATTAACTGTTAATTCTGGTGTGTAATTTCGGGATTTTGTTTAGGTTCATTTGAATTTAGGACTTGGAGATCTATAACATTTAGGAATCCTTCTGTTTATATGATAGTTGTAAGATTAAGAGTGGTTGAGATTGTGCCCCTGTGTTTGGATTAGCTTATTAATCACTTTTTTCAGATGGTTTAACAGAAACTATTATGCTGATTTGTGTTATGCAAACACGATCATAAATTGTGACATTTAGCGATAAGCCCTAAATGTTTTAAAATGTACTTATTGATTGAACATTAGATTCCAAAGTATGTTTCCAACTCTGTATGTTTTGCCTTTAAAAGAGTTGAAATTTCTATCAAATCCACATGATAATTGGTCCAAATTGTGACATTTATTTTCATTTTTTGTTACTATTATTAAGCGAGGAGGATAGAAAATGGTTCATGGAAGCTATGCAAGCTCAAACCATTGATGTTGTTAAACGTATGAAAGAAATTACACTTGTTATGCAAACTCCTGAAAATGTACTCGAGGAACAAGGTGTAACCTCAACCGATATTGAAGGTAAAATCAAGCATATGACCACAATTTTTAGAATTAATTTTGCAATTCTGGCATTTCTGAAGTTTTCATGTTTGCAGATATGTTGGATGAGCTTCAGGATCATGTTGAATCTATCGATAATGCCAATGGTAAGGATGTTACAAAATTTAATCTTTCAACCTTATTTTTTAAAAATATCATATACATGTCGAAATTTTGGTTTAATTTTAATTTTAATTTTTTTGGTAGATCTTAATTCGATTGGTGGTTTAGTTCCACTACTGAAATATTTGAGCAATTCTCATGCTAATATACGAGCAAAAGCTGCAGAAGTTGTAAGTACAATTGTACAAAACAACCCAAAAAGTCAACAATTAGTCATGGATGCAAATGGTATGGAGCCTTTGCTCTCTAATTTCACTTCTGATGATGATGTCACTGTTCGCACAAAATCACTCGGTGCAATTTCATGTGAGTAGTAATCTTATAAATTCATGTTGTATATAAAAAATGTCATAAATTGTGTATGATAAATTAATAATAAGTTAATAACTTAAAATTTAATTATTGATTTCAGCTTTAATTAGGCATAACAAACCCGGGATTGCAGCGTTCCGTCTTTCAAACGGTTATGCAGCTTTGAAAGATGCTTTAAGTTCTGAAAGTGTCAGATTTCAGAGGTATGTATATATATATATGGATCTAAAGGGGGTGTTTGGATCTACGTTTTGGAACTGATAATCTGGGTGTTTGGTTAAAATGTAGGAAAGCACTGAATTTGATCCAATACTTAATTGAAGAAAACCCTGATGACTGCAATGTCATAACCGAGCTCGGGTTTCCTCGAATCATGACACACCTTGCTTCAAGTGAAGATCCCGAGGTTCGGGAAGGTGCATTAAGGAGTTTGTATGAGCTCACCAAGGGCAAAACGGGAAATTCAGAAGATGACGAAAAACTGAAACAAGTCCTTGTAGAGAGAATCAATGACATCAGCTTGATGTCATCTGATGATCTGGCTGCAATTAGGGATGAGAGACGGCTGGTTGACTCGTTATGGACCGCGTGTTGCAATGAACCGTCTGCCCTGAGAGAAAAGGGACTTGTGGTTCTAGCCGGTGAGGATGATGATGAACCGCCGCCTGATGTTGCTTCTAAGGTTTTTGTGTCGCCACTTAGAGGCTCGAGCCGACCGGCTAACCGTGATGATGAACCTGAAAAGAAAGATGCAGCACCGTTGTTACTTGGCCCGTGAGCTTGAGTGTAGTTTGGTTTTTGGTTTCTTGCGTTTTCGGTTATGTATGCAACTCGTTTGTGTTTGACTTTTTAATTTGGGTATCGTTTTTCTTGTTACATCTATATCTATGATTCAAACACCTTTTAATCGAGTTTGATAACAAATTTATTGAAATTGTGCCGATCTAAATGCTAGTCAATTAAGATTTTATTTTTGATCTTTTATTGGTATGGTAAGGTTTTCTTGGTAATGGTCTATCTGAAGTTTTGGTTGATTTGTTAATTGTTAATACTTACTAAATGTTGAGGGTTATACTCAATGTTTTAAAGACAGTGTTAGGACCGGCTTTGTCGGACAAGGAACTGAGCTGGGTCAATATGCAAGATGTGGGTCAAGATGTTAGTCAATATGCAAGATGTGGGTCAAGATGTTAGTCAATATGCAAGATGTGGGTCAAGATGTTAGATGTTAGTCTGATTGAACTGTTGGGTTTTTTTTATCGAACTAGGTTGAACTAGGATTAAGAAACTGGGTTAGGTGGGATTTGTATATATTTTTTTCAAGTTTTAAACTAATTGTTTATCATGTTCTACAGAAATTACATTTGTGAATCATTACTTTCTTTCTTTATCTTCAAAACCGGCCATTTTCTAAATATCGATTACTTACAAAATTTTCTTAATTTATCATAAATTATAAATAGTATTATAATTTGTTTCAACTGGTTATACTACCAAACAAGTAGAAGATTAAAACGTAATTAGTTCATAATTAAATACTTACAAGTCCTGTTAAACCAAGCACGTAGATTCACTACCAACATTATAAGCAAACTAACCAAGTATTGTTGAACCCACATTCAAAGAATCATTTAGGAGGGCAAAATGTGATGACATATCGCGAAGCCCGACACTTGTTAAGACTCGAAGAGTCATCAAAGGCGTAACTATACGCCTTAGGACAAATCGCCTTAAAAAGATTTGCAAAAAGCGTAGGCTTACACGTCTTTGGATTCGCGTACTCACCCGTACAACAATATTTAGGAGACCCCATTGCTAAACACGCACTTTTACAACCTACAACTTGGCCTCCAATCTTCACTTCTAAGGCCGAGGGACAACATATATTTAAATCAACCTCACACGCCGCCCTACCACACCCTACACCGCCGCCAACCGGAGCCATTGCCACCGGAATATTGAACCCGTCCACCAAACTCACATCATAAAAATGCAAAGGTGAATCCGATGACCCTAATGTCATTTCCACCACCGTGGCTGGCGGCTCACCGCCGCTACCCTGGCAGTGTAACTGCCCGGAGCAGCCGCCGGTGATGCATCTACCTTTACCGTTGTTGTCAAAATAACAACCTTGTCTCGCCCATATTCTACCCGACCATTTGTCGGGTACGTCTAAAACTACCTCCTCGGCACCTCCCAATTGGAAACCGCCGTCTTTTGGGCTTGGGTGGCCCGCACCGCCTTGTATACCGGGCCATATGGCTTCCCTGCAGTTGTTGACTATGATTAACTGAACTCCATCTGCAATATATCAATAAAAAGAGTGTTAATGTGCAAGCTTTAATTGTTATATTTGAAGAAATTAAGGTTGTTGATTACATGAAGTGAAGAAATGATGGAATATCAAAGCTAGGATGAAGTGACAATATGTTGATTTAGCCATTGTTGTTGCTCCGTATGTTGTGACCCCTTAAAATGAATTTATATATATAGGGGAGTGTGTGCATGTCGCTTTCACTTTGTTGGAGTAAAAAAGGGGTGCATATATGCGTTGCTTCTACAAGAGGTTTTTTGCATTATCTAAAGTGACAAAAAGAAAAGACTATGACTATACATACTATGATACCATATTATGCATAAAAAGTAATGTTGTGATCTCCCTAACACCGAATGCTTCTACTAGATGCCATATGAGGGGTCTGTTTGGGTGAAGCTTATCTAACAAGCTTATTACTTATTGTCTCACCGAATTGTTGTAACCTTTTTTCAGTATTTGGATAGGCCTAAATAATTTAGAGGGGTGTATGAGATTGTGTTCTTTAAGTGCTTAATTGTGGTCATTGCGTTTTTTTAGACAGGCTGCATAGTAGGGATGTGTTCTGACTGGAACCGAAAAACCCAAAAAACAAGAATAGAGAATCAAACTGAAATAATAGTTTTAGTTCTGGTTCCGGTCCGATCAGGTTATTTCAGGTTTAAACCTGATTAGAGTTGGAAAGTACATCATCAACATAAATTACATATTAAGTTAGACTCAAAATTGTCAAATTCGGGTTCTAGAACCGAAAACCCCCGAACCAAACCGGACCCGTAAACCAAAAAAGATAAAAAAAAGAAAAAGAAAAAAAAGAACAGAACACCATAACCAGCCGGTTCCGGTACAGGTTCTGGTCGTTTTTTCGGTTAAAATATACACCCCTACTAGTTGTTGAGTGTTTGGGTGAAAAAATAATAAGTGAATGTTTTTTTATTTTATAATTAAATATTTTTCTACAACGAATTGGTGCTTATTTTTATAAACATTAAAGTTTCTTTTTATAAGCTCCTCTTTTATTTTATCCTGCAAAATTTACCATATCTATCCTCTTAGTTTCTCCTCAGTTGGAAGTGTCGGTTCTTTTAAGTCATTTTACTATTAGTAATTAAGGGTATGGTTAGGAAAACTTATATAAGAGCTTAGAAGTTTATTAACTTATATATAAGTTTAATAAGCTTACATTTTGTAAGCTTAATTAACTTGTTCGTTTTCTAGCTTATCGCTGGTAGTTTTTTTTTTAATGATAGTCCTTTTAAGGGGGAAAATTATATAAGCTAATAAGCTTGTAAATTCTTATATAAATTTTCTTAAACATAAATGTTGATAATAAATACGCCTTAACCAATCATGATCAATTATGTGTATTAGACTACTAGTTACTTTGAAAGGTGGTCAAGCACATGCTTTTAAATAGTAGTCTTGTAAGTAAAATAATATTTCCTTTTTAACATGTTTGAAGCTATTAAAAAGCACCAACAAGTTGGTGCCTTTGCAATTAAATATATGCTGCATAACCATTGGTTGGGGAATAAGATCTCATAAAGTGTGTTTGATGATATTCTTTAAGTCATATCAGTAGTAACGCGTATAAGAATGGAGTTGTGTCAAAATTGTATATTTTACATGCAAATGTGCAATCAAAAGACAATACACCAAGCAACCACAAAAGCTAGTGACATACATGTTGTTAGACTGTGCACTTAAATCACTCTAGCACAAAGCGAGTCGAAATCCAAATTAAAAAAAAAATACGGGTCAAGAAATGTGGAACTAATACGTTTCTTAATTGGGAATGATAGTATTACCATTTTTGGTATGTACTATTAATGTTAGTTTTTATTTTAGTGTACCACTGTACCATAGGTATAAAATTAGAAACTTGGTAACCAATTTTGAAACTCGACATGTATTTGAAGTTAATTATACCAAAATAGTAGTACTGAATTATTATCTTATTAGCATCTTATTAGCAGGATACACGTGTTGTGTGCGAGTGATACCAGATGTGAGTATAAAAAATGATTAACCTATCCATAAATGAATTAAGGAAAATGAAACTGACAGCCCTAATAACAAGACAAAACTAACGTAAAAATCGCCTCCTGAATTTTAAGATCACTACTCTATCAATGATACAATCATTTTATGCATGTTAGAGACAGCCCTAAGGGTTGTCATTAACAAAACCCTTGAATTAATTAGGGGTGAGTGCGGTCTAGAAACCAAACCGAACCGAAACAAAAAATGATAAATTTTCAAAATCGAAAACAAGTTAGCCAAAAGCCATAGATATTACATTACAGATGTCATTACGACATAAGATAATTTTGTACTTATTTTTGCATTGATGATGTTATCTGAAATCATTCTCATTTTAGTTAGTATTAAATTTCTACAGTAGAGTTGAGAAAGTTGTTTTTAGTAGTTATACAATAGTCCGTAAAAATCATCTAAAAATATCCTAGTTTTCAATCGTATTCACTCATTTCTCATTCCAACTTTAAACAAAGATAACAACTTCTGCATCACACACACAAACCAATGACAGAAGCAATTCCAATCTCTCCGGCAACAACCGTCATCTCAACCACCATACCCCATGAACCACAACCATACATCACCGGCAAGCCCATCTCTTGTCAAGCCGTCGCCGGTGCTGCAGCCACCACCACTCCCACAAAGAAAAAGAACCGATACGAAATCGAAAACTTAACAACATGGTTGCTCAAACAAGAACAGGCTGGACATATAGATGCAGAATTGACCATTGTTTTATCAAGTATTTCATTGGCTTGCAAGCAAATTGCTTCATTGTTGCAAAGATCCAGCATTATTAACCTGACCGGAGCTCAGGGAACCATGAACATCCAAGGTGAAGAAACTTGATGTTATCTCTAATGAGGTTCACTTTTTAACCTTTTCACTTTTGCGGTCTAATTAGCTGATTTTATAATATTGAAAACATGCATGGATTTTGTAATAAATTGACCATGTAATATACTTTCTATATGTGGAATTTATCTCCAAGCTTGATATCATGAGCTACATTTATAAAAAATGGAAAGTAAGTCATCAATTTTGATATTGATACATAGCATTTTGACTTCAAAGTCAGAGTATACATTTCTTTGAAAATTTAAGTTGAATAGTACCTAATTTTCAATTTTTGTTTAATTTATCGTTGGGTCATATGAATAGTTTAAAGAGGAAATTTACATAAAAGGTAAACATTTAATTCTTATAGAACAATTTGTCGAAAACTCAAAGGTGCTCGGGTCCATGACTCAAACCGATAGGATCAAGACCGATAATGATAAATTTCCAAAATTGAAAATCGAACTGATTACATGTTTTTAGGTCGGTTTGGCTTTATTAGCCTAAACGCTCACTTATTGTTTATGCTTTAAGATCTTGTAAATATGAGTTTAAATCCCGTTTTACATTCGATTTGATCTCCTAGAAAAAAATATATATATTTGGTGGAAAAATCATGTAGTTTTTCTGCAACTGCTTGAGATCAAGTGGGCGAACAGGGATCATTGCATCTGAGGAAGAAGACGTGCCCGTTGCAGTGGAAGAAACCAATTCGGGCAACTACATTGTCGTTTTTGACCCGATTGACGGTTCTGCTAACATCGACATCGCCTTAACCACCGGTTCAATATTTGGCATTTACGCTCCTGATGAACAATGTCTTGTGGACTACGACACCGATACCGTACGTATACTTTTCATTATTTAAAATCATATAATCACGTTCGTACGCAAATCCAAATACCGTTTGTAACATCTTTTATTTTGTGTGGATTCGGAAAAAAAATATTTATTTGCATTAATTTCATAGAATAGTTACAAAGTTCTAAAAGTGTAATAGACTTCTATATAAGTCACTCACTCTATAATAATGACCGAGCTTAAAAAAAGATTTCAATCATGTGAAATTCACCTTTAGGTTACCACTTATGTATAAACTGAAATTTCCAACTATTCTATAACATAAGGTAAATTTCATATTATTTTGAAATTTAGTTATTATTTTAACACTTTTGAAAGTTGTTCGGTTTTCAGTTAGACGAAGCAAAAGAAAAGTGTGTGGTGAGCGTTAGCAACTTACTAGCAGCGGGATATTGTTTATATTCAAGTTCAATTGTGTTCACAATTTCAATCGGAAACGGTGTTCATGGATTCACGCTTGATCCAGCTTATGGTGAATTTGTTCTAACACATAAAGATACCCAAATCGGGGAGAATTTACTCTTTTAATGAAGGGAATTATGATCTTTTTGACGCTAAATTACCTTGATCATCTCCGGAAGCCTGGTGGGCCCGCCGGAAAACCGGGAGGTATATTGGGTGTCTTGTTGGTGAGATTCATAGGATGTTGCTTTATGGTGGTATTTATGGAAACCCTGATAATGAAAAGGCTAAAAATGGGAATTTGAGATTGTTGTATGAGTGTGCACCCATGAGTTATATGGTTGAACAAGCGGGAGGGAAAGCTATAGATGGTGTTCAAAGGATTCTTGATATTCAACCTCAACATGTAAGTTGTTATTTCTTATGTTTTAGTACGCCAATCAAATAATTATTATATTTTAAAAAATCGGGGTTATATTATGGTTTCGAGAGATGTGTTGACTATTTTAAGTTGTTCTTCAACTTCAAAATGTGTATCCATCTTTTGGAGTATTTTGATAGCCAGAATTTTATTAGCAGAATATAAATATGGGAAATTATTGGTGTTAAATTTCATTAGTTTAACAAGTACTAATTTGAGATTGAATTATAGTAAGTTTGACGATAAAAGTCAAAATGTAGCATGAACTCATGGAGCAACTATTGTCTAAAAGACTAAAACCATGTTTTTTGTATGGACAGGTTCACCAACGGACTCCGATTTTCATAGGAAGCCCAGATGAAATCGATAAGCTAGTGTCATACTTAGCTTGAAATTTGTAGATAATTTTATCATTTTGTTCATGTCAGTTTCATCCAAATTTATGTTAACTGAAGATTAATAAGTTGACACTTCATTAAATATCAAAATGTAATTTGAATTTCATACGTGACAAGAAGGGTTACAGTTATATTATTTAATAAAAATACTTCAACTGCTTCATTAATCCTACTTGGATGTAAATTGAATATGCAAGTTTTGTATATAAGGTTGGTTTCTAGATATTGTATTGCTTAATTAATAAGATTACTCTATTTGACTTTTCAAATATTAACAACAATCATAACCTAATTGTAGAAGAGCACAAAACAGCATAACAATGTACCATAATAACCGATTGATTGAAATAAAATAAAAAAACACTAGAAAGATAAAAGAATGGAAGTTGCATCATAATATGTTTGATTGATTGAAAAGAAAAAAAAAAAAAGAGACAATTAACAAGAAGCTTCATGAGACCATTCTCATTCACGATTCACTCAAGGGTGAATCCATTGCTGGTGGTACTATTTCCACCTATTCAAACAACAAACACATTATTTTCTTTTCAATTTAAGTTTATTAAAAATATACCTAAGTGAACAAACCCTTGTTAGTTTTGATTTTATGATTAAAATATTACTTTGAGAAAATTTGTATTGTTGTTGTCGTTGTATATTTGTTAATAATCTTTAATCATTAATGAGAAAAAGTCAAAACAACTGTTCTAAACTTTTTATATAAGTCAAATGTTGAAATTTTTATAATAATCTGGTTCAAAATGTTGAAACAAATTTAAATACCTTCTCCATCTGTTGGTGCACAAGGAGATTTTGTGTATCTAGTTTGCTGTTGAGTTGGCTGGATAAAAAGACAAAAAAACAAAATACTAAAATCAAGACACTCGTTTCATAAATAAATACTCCACAATCTTACAAAAACATACGTTTATGCATAAAACACCTTAAAGAAACAGGTTAAAATTCTCCCTAAGTAATGTTATTCACAGTAACATTATAACTTCCATTATCATATTTGACACTATAACTACATATTAAAACTTAACAAATTTGGACAAAAGGATCAACATATTTTCCTTTTGATGATTATGATTTATCCCAATTTATTAATTAATATAAACATAGCAGTTGGAGTAACATGAACCAATTTAAAAAGATCTGCATACCTGTAGTTTAGGTCGAAGTGCCTCAAGAGGTCCTTTGGGTTTAGCTGCTGCACCTTGCTGCCAAAAGTAACATTACGTTTTAGGTCAAATTATGTATTAGTCACGTAAACAATATTAATTAACTAACGTATTTAATCTATATCTTTATTATTATATACATTAAATAACAATTTCTATGACGCAAACAATATTAATTAATTAACGTACTCATATGCATTTATAGAATATGTATGAATATATAATACATCACTTTAAAATGGGTAAAATACTTATTTCATTAATATCTTAGCCCTTAAGATATCAATGAAAAATAAAAGATAATTTAATTATACACTCTTATTATCAGGTAATTTTTTATTTAACTTGTATTATTATTATTATTACATGGGAATTAAACTAAATTGTATCAGATCGTAACCAGATTTAGTTCGAGAGGAAATTGGGCCAGATGAGATGTACCTTTCCCAAAGCCCAGTCAGCTGAATCAAAATAAGCCCGTTCATGATCCTAATAAACAATTTCAGTATCTTATATAAGATCAACAAATATCTAAAATTTCCTTAAAAATAGGTAGTCAGAAAATGGATTTAAAATCTTACTTTAGAAATGAGTGGGACCTTTTTTGGCACAATGCCTCCATACTTCTTCTGAATGACTTCCTCCTAAAGAATATAATAAAATAAGTGGTTAAATTTGTATAAACTAAAAATCAAAATAAATAATGATTTCAAGGAATATAAATTATTCACAGATTAAGGATTATTACCTCCTTTACTGATGAAGCCTTAGATGTATCCTCCATTTTTCGTTACACTAGCAAGTGTCTACAAGCTGGCATTATCACATTATAGTATTTATTTTATCAAATATAATGATATGTAGAAGTTATCATTTATGAACTAAACTACTAAATGTTGTTCTGTGTACAGATTAAAATTCCTAGCAAGTGGCAAACAAGTATTCATACTGACAAAGATCATATCAACTCACATCCATCATTTCTATTTCACTTATTTTATAAAAGATTATTCTATTTATAATGTGGATCAATGTTTGTTGCTATAGTGAATATTCAATGCAAGCATGTCAAGCAATTATCTAACGCTAAAACACATGTGAGTTCCAACAATTTCGCCATATAACAGATTATGAATATTTGTATAGTAATTCAAATTCATGACCTAGAAATTGTAACTCGAGAAAATATCAGTTTGAATTAAACGAAACAACAATCATTGTAATAGCATTCTAACACAAGTGCAACAGCTATGAATAAAACCAACTGTAACCTATTTAGAACATCTTATGGTTATTTTAGCTTCTGTCAACAGGCAAACACGAAACGCTTGCTATATTGTAAATAAAATCATTCAAGATAACGATCCGTTCCACCAATTCGATAAATTATCCAATGAAACATCAAACAAACACGAAATTAAATAATTAAAAAGGCGCTCCGAATACGCAGATTTCATCTCAATGATTCAGATAACAGAAATAGCACCGAAAATGTCCGGATAACAATAATGATCGAGGATTAAATTGAAATCAAACGAGAAGAATAATTGAGGAAATGATTGAGCGAATTACCGATCAAATAAAGCTGCGCGCGGAGGAGCTGAAACCAGTTTCCGATTACCGTCGATCGAGGAGAGGGATCATAAAAATGTGAGAGACGGAATATTGAAGAACATTTGCCCCCAATTACTCCCCATTTCATGTATTGTTATACTTTTGACTTTTGAGCTTTGACCACCTCATTAACACGTTTTCTTTCCACAAAACGTGTTTATAAATAAAAAATAAACAAAAATGTCTAGCGGTAAAAGTGTTTGCCTTCAACCTTAAGGTTAAGGGTTTCAGTCTCATAATTAACATAGGTAAATTTAGAAGTAGATTAGATTATCATTTAAAAAAAAATTATCAAAATAAAAGAGTATTAAAGTTTTAGTTTTGAGAAGGACTTTCATTCCAAACCTTAAATGTATAAAAAACTTCAGGTGTTTTGATAAGAACAAAATGATTTAGCGTTAAATGATTCGAAGGTCTGAATTATTAAGAGATTTTATATAAAACTTGTTTTAAACGTAAGAAACTTTATTATAAGAATTCTGAGTTCTTAATTATTCAGCATATGTTTTAAAGAAGAATGATTTAACAGTTTTTTGCTATTTCATTCAGCATATACTTCATTAAGAGGCATTAAATAAACGCACTGAATGTTGAATGATTTAGAATTGAGCGCTGGATAATTCCACTAAGTTGCACACAAATACTACCTTATACTTTTATCTATAATCAACTTCTGCATTTTAGGAACTATTCCCGGTATATTGATGTACAAATTTTAATGCATTTAACATACCTTATTATCAAAACATATACGTAGTAATAAATTGTTAAACTAAAATTGAATTACAAAATTACTAATTGGTCCACCACGTAGTAATTTATATCATGTTTGTGTTATTCATCAACGTAATTGACATGTAGCAGCTCCAAGGAGGAAGAAAACAAACATAAAAGAAAAGAAAATTAATTTACTATTTCTATATAATACAATACTCATTCTAAAAGTACTGTTCATTATAATTTATGAACGGAGTTTTAAATAACGGGAAGTAATCAACGGACTATGGTGTTATGTGGTCAACCAAAGAGAATATACTGTCAAAAGAAAGATACAACACAATATTGCATAGTGTACAAACAATCTTAAAGAGCCAAACACACCTCCACAAATTATCCCCTGTTCCCGAGAAATTAACTAGAATCTCCCATGTGGGCCCATTCATCCTTGAAATATGAATGTAAAATACTCTGAATTTCATTATCATCATACGGGGTATATTATAAGTAGAGATTTTTTAATAATATTACTATTGATATTTAAACAAAAATTTTAAAAAATTCTCAACCATCAATGTTATAATTAGTAAGTTCTTAGTAATGTCAATATATTAACATTGATGAAAATTTGGCCAAACTAGAGATCAATTTATATTATGATGTTACAATTAGTATTTTAAAGTCTGGTTGAACCGGATACTCGAATCGAAAAACAATAGCGGGTTGAAATTGAGTCGGTTAGATTGATGGGTTATCACATGGTTAGAATCGTCAAGCTTGACATAAAAATCCGGTTGAATCAGGAACAATCGTTTTTTCTAACATAAATATATAAATAAAATAGACACATATATATTTTATACTTCCTCCGATTCAAAATAAGTGATACACTTTCCTTTTTGGGGTGATTCAAAATAAGTGATACACTTTGAAAAGTTTCCTTATTTGGCATAAAAAATGGGACCCACACCCACTAACTATCTACTTTAACAAAGTGAAATTACCCCTTTACCCTTACTTTTTACTTTTAAACATCATTAACCTTACTTTATTCAAAAGATGTGGGACCCATTCTCTACTAACCATCCAATTAATATAATGTAACCATCATTATAATCTTTTGCCTCAAAAACCGTGAAACCTCAAGTGTATCACTTATTTTGAATCGGAGGAAGTATAAGATTTTGAACTCAAGCGAATTTTAATCTACATGTAAAAAATTGTATGCTTTAACCCACATCAACGCGCGGACAGTAAATTACTTGTAACAATAGCCATACCACAATATTGTTCATAACATATACGAAGTATTTATTAAGTGTTCTTATCTCCATAGCAAGATTACGGTTTCTTTCTATTTTAAAAAGGTTTAAATTATAGAAAAATAGTTACTACATGAAGTATATATTTTTATTATATATATGCTTATTACTACAAATTTTTTTAGTCATTTTATATATATTTATAAGTGGATAATTAATAATTTTTAATTTAATTTAAAAATTAACGTAATTAATTAGAATGGTATAATGTGTGCATTTTTTGTCAAACATAAAACAAATAGCGGATTTCACAACAGATGTTTAGGTGTTGTTTGGTTCGCATAATGTTTTTGGTAGAATTAGAATCTAGGAAGGAATTGAAATCCGTCATAATTGAAATCTAATTTCATACTCTGTTTGGTTGGCATGGAAGGAAATTGGAATCCAATTCAATATTTCTGTGTTGGTTTGACATGAATTGGAATTAAAATTATATAAAATGAAAAATATACCCTTATTGTTGGTAGTGGTTGGTGGGTGGTGGTGGGTGGTTGGTGGGTGGTTGTGGTCGCGGTGGGTTATAATGGTGGTGGTGGCGGCGGTGGAGGCGGTGGTTGGTGGTGGCGGCGGTGGTGGATGGTGGCGGGTGGTGGTGGTGATGGGTGGCGGTGGGGTGGGGGTGGTGGTGGTGGCGGCGGTGGTGGCAGCGGCGGCGACAGTGGGGTGGGTGGTGGCGATATGGGTGGGTGGTGATGGTGGTGGTGGGTGGGGGAGGTGGCGGTGGTGGTTGGTGGCGATAGGTGGTTGGTGGTGGCGATAGGTGGTGGTGGTGGTGGTGGTGGCGGTGGCGGCGGTGGCGGCGGCGGTGATGGATGATGGTGGTTATGGTGGTGGGTATAAAGGGTATAAACATAAAAGAGCATTCCATCTAACCTTGAATTCAAATCCATCAACATTTGAATGGACTTGAGATTCTTTCATCTGGTGGAATGTTTTCATCATTTAGGACTTCAATGCCTTCAATTTTTTTTAACTAAACACTAAAATGTGATGGAATTAGATTCCAATTTTAGCGAAACAAATAGGACCTTAAAGTATGGCCTTAAATTACGGGACATGTCATTTGTTGCATGGGCTTATACATTTATTTTCCAATTAAATATTTGTTTCAATATGACATTTATGTTTTACTGTTTACCTCTGTTTAAATTATGGCCAATAAAGGGTGTATCATTTAATTTGGCCAATTTAGAATAAAAATGATTTACCTTATAGATAAAGAAAAATGTATCAATCATTTGATGATAATTTGACGATAAGGATGTTCAAAGTGAAGAGGTAACACATTCGATCTATTTTTATAGGTAACATTTCAGAAATTTCCAAGATAATAATTAGATTACGTACATCACAAGCAACGATAATAATTAGATTACGTACATCACAAGCAGTGTTCATTATAAACATAAATATCTTTTAAAAACAACATAAATATCTTATAAAAAGTAAAAACAACTTAGGTTGATGAATTGTATTAAAAAATAAAAGAAATTATGTTGTGATTATTATTATTAATATATTACTCCCTCCGTCCCACAAAAAAGTTCCCATTTCTATCATAAATTTTGTCCCACAAAAAAGTTCCCATTTCTATTAAATAATATTATTATTATGGGCCCCACCACCAACTATCTCTTAAAAACATTTTCTCTCTCCAATTAACCTTATATTTTAATCAAAAATAGTACCAAAGACCCCACTATCAACTATCTCCTAAATACTTGTGCCCAAAGGAAATGAGAACTTTTTTGTGGGACGGAGGGAGTATTATTTATAACTTTATAAATTGTATCTAAATGGCTATAACACTTATAATAAAAAATAAAAAATGAGATTTAATCTTACCATTTAGTCATTTTCATAGTCATATCCACTTTATAGGTTGACGTGTGTAATCTATTAATTCTCTCTCTTAATATTATCTATTAATTTTAACACATGTTTTCTTGATTTTAACACATATTTTCATCTATTATCCACTAAATATCATTACTCTATTAATAAAAAAAATAAAAGATGGAGAAGGTGTGTTTATTACAGCATATCTACCCATTTGAATTAGCAATTAATTAAATGTATCGAATGGATATCCTGTAGGCTAGCTGAATTAAGTTATGGGGATTCTTTATTTGCATTTCATATGGAATTCAAACCCCACACAGGAGACCGTTGATACATCAACTACTTTTAATTTAAGTCTATGAATTGACAAAAAGATAAATTAAGTAATCAAATAAATATTTAGAAACGGCATTATGTGGCCTTATATGGGAGGTGAATTAATTCTCCACATGCACGTACATTTACACTTCAAATGGAAGTCGGCATTGATACCGACTCAACAACTTTTACTCCTAAGTCTATGATGATAGTTTTACGGTTTTATCCTCACCTAGCTCCTATATAAACCAAGCCAAACGACATCTTCATTCATCAAGTCATCAATTAAAGTAGCTAGCCATGAAGTCTCCTCTCCTTAATTTGTATGTTCTCATGCTTGAGCTTACCATTGTAAATAAAATTTTAACAGCTTCACCTCAATTCTTCATGCATGCAGTATCACCTTTGTATCAATCGATCACTTTTAATTCAGTTGTGTGTTTATAATTGTAGGTCACGCATGTTGGTTTGTCTGCACGAATTCTACATGTTTCCAGCCCCGATGCCACCACCCACTGCAGCATGTCCGTCCGGAGCATCCCCACTCCGCCTAAATCACCTCCTCCACCAGTTCCTTGCACCAGCTCCGCCCGAACCACCTGCAGCTCCTTAATGCACCCACCCATGTCCTCCATGCATGCCCACTCCGCCTGATTCGGGCATGGATCATGGTGGTGGTGGTTCGAAGCTAGGCAGTGATTCGGGCGGAGAGCAAGATGGTGGTGGTTCGAAGCTAGGCGGTGATTCACGCGGAGAGCAAGGTGGTGAAGGTATCACCGCCTTACTGCAAATCACCATCTTGCTCTCCGCCCGAATCACTTCGAACCACCACCACCTTGCTCTCCGCCCAAATCACCACCTAGCTTCGAACCACCACGTCCTTGCTCCCCGCCCGAATCACCGCCTAGCTTCGAACCACCACCACCTTGATCACCGCCCCACTCGATCCGCCTGATCACTTCGAACCACCAGCTCGTTAAAATACAAAACGGAAACTAAACTTGGAAATAACTTGAATAGGTAATCGCAGGCAAACCGGGCTGGCCGAATCCATAAAGCAGCAACAACAATAGAGTTTTTTGTATAAATCGGGGTGTAAGAAAAAGCTTTGTAGAAATAGGGGTGTTTTAAAATGTTTGGTAGAAGTAGGGGTGTTTGCAAAATCAGATTTTTAAATAATTACACTTTAACCCCTTATGTTTCAAAAATTAAACTTCTAACTTATATCCATCTTTTATTTACACATTTAATCATCACATGCTTTTAATTCAATATAACCAAGAATTAACTTGCAAAATTAATTGTCTTTAATAGCAATTGTTTGCAACAGTATGCATTTAATATGCATTCAGTTTCACAATATACCTATCACTATGAATCTGGGTGGTCAAACTACAAATACTAGTTTTGTAGGACTTTTCGTAATTTTGATCCCAACCCCTCAAATATACCATTCCATTTGAACGAGAATCGTTGTTAACTTTATGAATGTAATGTTGGAGATGTAGAAAATGATGACATAGTTGATTTGGAAAATAACATTCATATAGATGTTTGGAGTGAAGCACAAAACAAAATATGGTTGGGAAAATCACATGTGGAGAATTACATGTTGGGTGGAAGCACACAACTGTGTCGGGTCTTGCATTGGCAATAATAACATAAATTTGAATTCTGCAACTATTGCCTCTTATATCCTCCACTCAATTAAAATAGATATAGAATATCCGGTGAAACAAAAACAATCAGATATTGAATTTCCGTGCATCAAGGTCGGAGACGTGAAAAGCGATTTCGTAACGAGATGGACATTCGTCGTCCTGACAAACCTCGCAAATGTGGCTTATGCCACGAACTTGGGCATAACAAAATAATTGTTCAAATTCTCAACCAAGATTCAGTGAGATTTGAACTATGTTATTTTTATTGTAATGCTATATGTACTTGATCTTGTAATTTTGTAAGGTTGTAATATATTTGATTTCTAGAATATCCATTTTAAATGGTAAGGGATTGAATCTATAAAAAAGATTGAGATAAAAGTTAAAAATATATGAATGTAAACATAAGGGGGTAAATTGTAATTACTTAAAAATCTGGTATTTCAAACACCCATATTTTATCTTATTCCTTCTTAAGTTTAGAAGGTCTTAATCTTAAACTTAATCTTAAATTTTTACTTGGGAAACATCTTAAACACCACAAAATAAAAAATATTGCTTAGAGGATTCGAATCCAAACCTTTTGCGAGTACGAGCTGTGTGTTAACCAATTGATCTACTTGATACTTTGTTTTATCCCAAAAAAATCCAATATGACGCATAAACTTAAAACGCCAAGTCAACCAGTAGCCATTATCCGCACGACCACAACCAGCAGCCACTATCACTACCGTCGTCATCGCTCACTACTTGATCGCCGTCAAATTTAGTCACATGGTACCCGCCGCCGCATTGCGCGCGCACGACCACAACCAGCAGCTACTATCACTACCGTCGTCACCGCTCACTACTTGATCGCCGTCAAATTTAGTCATATGGTACCCGCTGCCGCATTGCGCGGGTAACCTGCTAGTTTTTACAAAGGAATTTAAAACACCCTTATTTCTACAAAGCTTTTTCTAAATGCCCCTACTTTTACAATTGACTCACAACAAGAAGCTTTATCTGCAGGCTATACTCGCATTTGAAAACCAAACATTCCAACTTAAATGTCGGGTTTTTTCACGATAAGATATCCAAAAGAAAGAGACCATTTGAATCTCGAACACGATTATTGGTAGCACAAAACCCCTCATTATTTCTGAATTTCCACTGGAAGTAGAAGCTAATTTTTACCATCAAACTTCAGATTTTTTTTAATCAACATGAAGTGGAGACATTGTTTGAAAATGCAATGATATTATTATAGAATATATCTCCATGCTCTATATTCCACGAACGAGAAATTTTATTTCAAGACATTTTGAGCAAAATTATTAGTAGCCAAACAACGATCTATAGATTTGATTTCACCGTGATCACATGTAGGACAAAAAAAAACATTAGTGTAAAAAGTATGTGCTTTAAAAATCCGTCAATTTAGAGCAAAAAGTGTATGCTTTAGAAACCCTATGGGTGTATCCGAGTTGAGCCGAGTAATAGGAAATTTTGATCGACTCGTTAGATAATTATTCGGCTCGAACTCAACTTCGGCTCAAATTAATTTTAAAATTTATTCTTGAACTTGAATATTTTTTTATATCTTCGAACTCGATACTCGTTTAGTGATCAAAAGAATGTTTATCAAGCATATACATGCAATATTAACAAAAAAAAAATGTAATAAATTGGTAAAACTTAATGGTTTATACATGAGGTTCGACGTTCAAATCTCATAACTAACATTTATTTAATATTTTAAAACATAAAACCTTATATAGATTAGTTGGAATAATTAAGCTCGTTCGGTTGGAATAATTAAATGAGCTTTCGACCAAGTGAAGCTAAATATATTTTGTTAATATCATCAGCTCTTGAAACCAAAGAAACAATAGTTTTTTGGAGCTCGATTCAAGCAATCCGTTGGTTAAATAGAAACCCTACAACGCGGGCCATCTATACCTAATTATATATTCCTTGTTATTTTGTTAGGCTTGTAATATATGAAGGTGCGGATATACAATTACCAGCTTGTTGAGGGTCTACTTTGTCACTTCCTCTTTTCTTTTCTTTTATTTTCTTTTGTTTTCTTTTCTTGAGACGAAAGACAACCTCAGTACGCTTATTTCCCCCTTGTTCAGAAACCCCAATTCAAAAATTCATTCTGCAAGATCAATTTTGCCCTAGAACAATATGAGTAGCATAGGAACAGGTTACGATCTATCGGTTACAACCTTCTCGCCGGACGGTAGGGTTTTTCAGATCGAATACGCAGCTAAAGCAGTCGATAATAGCGGCACCGTCGTCGGCATCAAATGCAAAGATGGCATTGTTATTGTAATTTTTCTATGTCTAATTTTAACTTTGAAATTTGAAGGTTTGGTTGCTGTTGATTAATGACTGCAAATGATTTGTTGATTCAGGGAGTAGAGAAGCTGATTGCGTCGAAGATGATGTTGCCTGGATCTAATCGTAGAATCCACTCTGTTCATCGTCATTCTGGAATGGTACATATAAATCATATTTCAATTTGTTGTTTTGTTGCTGTATTTGAAAGCTCTATTATGTTTTTTCATGAGTAATTATGCAACTTGTTGATATTGAATTGTCACTTATGATCATGAAATCCTCCAATAAGCATTTAAAAGTAGTTAGAAGCTATCCTGTACTTAGAAGTTTTGTGTACATGCCTTATTATCTGGTGATTTATGCTTTACCGAGTGTTAAATTCATCATTTACACGATACAGGGTGTAGCTGGATTAGCTGCAGATGGGAGACAGATTGTTGCAAGAGCAAAATCTGAAGCTCACAACTATGAAAGGTTATTCTTCATTCTTTTTGTAAAATTATGATAATAGTTTTAGGTATTTGATGAGGCCATAAGTTAGGTTTTGGATAGACTTTGAATGATGGAATAAGGGTATATACCGTATACGTGAGAGTATATGATTACTTATGTTATTTAGCATTCTTAGGCATATACCGTGTTTGCTGATTGTGCAGTACTTATGGTGAACCTATTCCAGTTAAAGAACTTGCTGAGCGTGTGGCTAGTTATGTGCATCTTTGCACACTTTATTGGTGGCTCAGGTCAATTTGCAAACACCTCTTCGAGATTATTTTTTATCATCATTATTATTTTATTTAATATTATTCTTTGTGTTTCAGACCTTTCGGATCTGGTGTTATTCTTGGAGGTTATGACCGTGATGGTCCACAACTATACATGGTTGAACCTTCTGGCGTTTCTTATGTGAGTTACTATTCTACGAGCTTTGACACAATTTAGATAAATAATATATTTTTTGGCTGAATTAGCAATGGTTTAATTGCTGTAGCGAATACTGATTGTTTGTTTTTATTGTAGAGATATTTTGGTGCTGCAATTGGGAAAGGCAGGCAGGCTGCTAAAACGTGAGTAAACTCATGTTTGTTTGTATAATTAATTATTTATATTAATCCTAAGACAGTTATGAATGTTGGTTTAATTTCTGAACTGCAGGGAGATTGAAAAGTTGAAGCTTTCTGAGATGACCTGTCGTCAAGGAGTTATTGAAGTAGCAAAAATGTCCGTATTCATACTTTATTTCAAACCTCTTTTTGTTTTCAGTAATTAAATTAATTAATTACATGTTGGTAAAGTGGTTGATGTTTTTTTAATTGGTAAACAGAATCTATGGAGTACACGATGAGGCAAAAGACAAGACATTTGAATTGGAAATGAGTTGGGTTTGCGATGAATCAAACCGCCTGCACCAAAAGGTAAATAATTATTCATTTTATATACCAGAATAAATAAATAAATTCCAGAATTTTGGGTCTAATGAGTAGAATATGATAATTGATTAGAGCATGCGGTGCGGTGGCGGATGCCACCTCCGCCGGAATCATTTATGCCTATGTGGCATGTTTGGCGAGCTCCAAGCCCTTCGCCACCACACCCCTCGCGACTTCAGTGATGCATTTCGCCGGACGACTAGCTTGGCCGGCGAGGAGAGAGAGAGAGAGATTCTTTTATTTTTAAAGGGGTATTTTGTAAGTTAGGGGTATTTTGGTGGGTCCCAAAGGAGTATTATTGGTTAGTGATGGTAGAGGGGGTATTTGGGGGTTTTGAATGTGAAATGTGAAATGATGATGTGGCGCATAGGTGGCGCGGAGGTGGCATTCCGACTTGTGTTACCACACCTAATACTCTTATGCTGTGTAGGTCCCTGAAGCACTTTTGGAGGAAGCAAAATCAGCAGCTAAAGCTGCATTGGAAGAAATGGATGCTGACTGATTAAAACTCTTTACGTGTTTGTTGTTTGACTACCAGTAAAATATTTAAATTCGGTCATCTAAGATTCGGTTTATTTACAACATCTTCAAACTTTCGTGTATGTTGCATAAAAAAACCATGATAATTAGACTATTCGTAATGGTGACTAAACCCAGGTTTGGACACCGGTGCCACATCAGCTTTCTTATTTCGGACCGAACGCATGACCAAATTTCCTTCGTGGTAAATAAACTCATGATTAAACCTTAAAATTGATTTAATTAGTATATGTACCACTTACCATGCAATTACAAGAGATTATTTATTGGCGACCGAGATTGCAATCGCCAATGGGAGATTCGACGACCCAAGTACGTTCAGTCTTAGCTTCTCTCTAAACCGTTTTTTGTCGTGGGCCTAGTCTTGTAAATAGATAAATGTTCGAATAAAAGTTGTGGGCTATTTAAATAGAGCCGATAAATGATAACAAGATAACAAAAACTTGAGTTGGTGAAATGTAGGATTGTAAGCAAGCCGAGTTGTACGCGGACTATTTGTGCATGACTTATTAAAAGATCGATAAAAGCTTGTATTAAACGAGCTCAAGCTTACTTTGAGCTTAATAGAGTTTATTTATCAAACGATCTCGGATACTTAAAGATTTAAAGCTAAAGCCTAAACGAATTAATATATATTGATTTTTATAAAAATATAATTATATTTCATATATCTATATAATTATGCTCTTATTTATATATTATGAGAATTAATTTATCTACCACATCTTCTTATGCCTATACTACAATATATAAGTATTATTGCAGGCTTATAAACACATAAAACAGTTCTTGTGGTTGTAGATTAGAAATGTGGTGTAAAAATCGCCCATATATATTATACATATATATATGTACATATATACTGTAAAAAAAAATATTTACATAATATTAAACATTATAATTAAATAAAATATGTATATTTTGTATATATGAGAGTTTAAATGAGATAAATCGAGCCGAGCCCGGACCTGCAAAATTTTTTAATGTACCGAGCTCGTGAGAACTTAGACAAGCTCGAGCTTGACTCAACTTATTTACACCCAATGAAATGCATCTGAGTCAATAATAGTATCCTTCTAGCGGTTAAAAGTGTTTTGGATTTCTGTAAATAATTAGTTTGTTAATGTGATTAATAAATTATTCGGTTTACAGTAGTTTTAGCAAGTGTTATTTATTTTGGGAAAATGCTAATGACATCTCTTAGGGCTATCATTAAAAAGGTAAAATACACAAAAGACAACCCCTCTTGAATTTTAAAAATATTATTTTTTTAATCAATATACAAGTTTTTTATTTATATTAGTGACAGCCCTAAAGACTGTCATTAGCAAAACCCTTTATTTTGAATCAAGTTTGGATGGGCGGTCCACAAGAGTTGCATTCAGCATTAGTTATTTTCAGAACGTTTTAGGGAGACTTTTTTTTGGCCATTCTCCTTGCTAATTTATGTTTCTAGTGTTGCAATATGGGTAATAAATTACAACTAGTGGGCTTTCCTCCGCGCGTTGCCGCGGGGATTTTCATGTGATACCTGGAAGATTGTTTACTAATTTTTACAAACATTCAAATAATCGTTGACAGAAGTTTGTTTATTTGCAAATTTTTATGTGATACCAAGAAGAATTTTGTTTGCTAATATTTAACCCGCGTGATCCGCGCGGGGGGGGGGGGGGGGGGGGGGGAGATTTTATATGATGTATAAAAAGTGTATGTTGGTATCCATACAGTAGTGTGCTATTAAGTGGGCTCTTCCCAATCGGCCCAAATTTTGGCCATATACTTATGTCTATAGATTCCAGATAATTCATATTCAAACTAAATTAGTAAGAGCATTTCTAATGATTTATCTTACAAAAACTTATTACTATTGCTACATCAACATTCACTAATCAAAAAATTATTCCTAAATAACATCTCTAATACTTTTTTTAATGGCACCTAATCTACTCCTTTTTTTTTTTGTCTACGATGGGAGCAACACATTAAATCCTTCTCCAATACCACTAGGCTACAAGGCATTGGGTAACATCTCATAAATACCTCTACATATAAATTGACATTTTACAATAACGTTTTCTTTTACATTATTTATAATTTACCTTTATCTATCTTAAATGTATTGACAATTTTTTTTGACATGTTATAAAACTTAATATTTTTTAATATATTTCATAAAAAAATATTATAATAATTGACATTAATATTTAAATAGATTAAAACATTATATTGCAAATATTAAAAAAACACAAAGTCTAAAATTATAACTCATATCTAAGCTTTAAAATAAAAAGTTATTAAACATCGGAGGGCTAAAAAAGACAAACATGAAAAGTTCATTAAAAAGTTAGTAGAAAAACAGTCATTGCAATAAAATTTTAAAAAAGCTAACTATTCCAATTGTAAAAAGTCTTTCAAAGATTTACTAAAATAGTAATAATAAACTTTAAAAAAATAAAGATGCTCTAACATCAGTCAACAACTGCGGCAAGGAAAAAGAAATTAGAGTTACTGTTTATGCACGATGGCCAATGTTATATACTATTGTATATATACTAATTAAATAATTGATTCAACAAATAAATAATGTAATACTAGAAGACAACTTAGCTTTCATTTCATTATTTAAATAATTGGTCTATATAAATATTAACTAGTTTCATAACCCGCTCGATAGGCGGGCTAGCTGTAAGAAATATAATATATAATGATGAAAAAATGTAAGAAATTATATGGTCAATTATTATTAAAATGATGATTAAAGGTTTTGTTGTACATGAATAATCGGTAAAAATAAATCAAAAAAGAAAACGAAATTTTATTTTATAAGACGTTTGTTGTTGAGTTTGTATAGTTACCATCTTGGTCGCAACAAATAATTTTCAAGCATTTGTTTCTCTTTACTCTTAATACATCAACATATAGCTGGTCATGTGACAATACTGATATTTGGACAAACAAATCAACCTGTGACAATGTTCGCCCATGGGTTTTTTAATAGTCGTTGAAAAACGTACTTAAATAGGAAATTGTCTTCGGCTCAATTTGAAAGGCATAGTTTTGTCGTAAAGACTAATAATCATACGTGGGATAACACAAATTGTACAAACTTTGTCACGATCTTACCTTCAATTATATTAGCCTAATTCTATTTCATAAATCTACTTTCTGATCAATGTTTTGCATACACATTACAGGAGCATCTATCTTTAACTTCAATATATGATGCGTGACACATGACATTTTTATAGTATACAAGAATTATGTGGTGTAAAGATCGAGTCTAAACATAGTATCATCAACAATTTCATGTGTGAGTGTTGATAATAATATGTTTAGACTATAATATTTTTAGATCATAATATTTTTAAACATTGATTATTATAACTTTCGATCATAATAAAATTGGATTATAATAAATTTGGGTCGTAACATTCTGTGATCATAACATTTTGTGACCATAATAAATTTAAATTACATTTTCAGATCATAAGATTTTTTTCGTAAAATGTTTGAACCATGACATTTTTTTGTTCAAATTTTTATGTCTATACTCATTTCGTAAAGAATTTAATTTTAAAAACTTTTATTTTCATTTTTGTGATTATAACATTTTGTGATCTTAATAAATTTAAACTACACTTTTAGATCATAAGATTTTTTTTCGTAAAATGTTTGAATAATGACATTTTTTTTCAAAATTTTATGACTATGCTCATTTCGTAAATAATTTAATTTTAAGAACTTTGATTTTCTTAAAATTTTTTAATTATAACATTTTGTGATCATAATAAATTTAAATTACATTTTTAGATCATAAGATTTTTTTTCGTAAAATGTTTGAACCATTGTTAGGTCACATTTATTGTAACCAATAGTTTAGGGACCATTTTGTATTTAGTCGAAACTTTGGCTAGGTATATATAGTAAGTAGTAACCTAATTTGCACAACCTTTGCCCAAATTGTAGCAGCTCCCATCAATAACAAAGTGTTCAAATATTCCATCCATCTTAATCTTCCTATATTATCACTTGTTTATGCTTAATCTTTGAATTAATCATTGAATTCACAATCTACAACCATGATTTTTTTTTAAATTTTTATGACTATACTCATTTCGTAAAGAATTTAATTTTAAGAACTTTGATTTTCTTAAATTTTTTTGTTTACAAATAAAAAATAAAGCTATGAGCGAAAAACGAAGCGAGGGAATACATGAATATGTTTCCATATAAAGAAGAAGTTAATTGCCTATTATGCCCTTTGAGTCAGCGTTCATGTCATCATTAAGAAGCAATATTATTGGTACATGTCATCAAATTAAAATCATGTCCTTGCTCCATATATAGGTGGGAGATATGGCGTCATTAATTTGTTTTACATGTAATTTCATACTAGTAATCATTGTTGTAGAACTCGCTACTTGTTACTCGTTTGTTTGACGACCTTTTAGCGAGTACTCGGTTACACGGTGAGTACTCGGTGAGTACTCGAATCGGGAATTTTTATGTATAAAGTTATAAAAATATACTTCCTCCGATTCAAAATAAGTGCTACACTTTTACTTTCACGCTTTTTGATGCAAAATATTATAATAGAGATTATGATACATTAAAGGGGATAATTAGTGAAGAAGGGTCCCATATTTGGCTTTATTGAAGAAAGAGAAAGTAAATTAGATAAACTTAATGATGTTTAATAAAGTTAAGTAAGGATAAAATAGTAATTTTATATACAAAAATTTACCAAATAAGGAAAGTGTAGCACTTATTTTGAATCGGAGGAAGTATAATATACATGTAATATGCCTACTTTTTAAAATAAATACAATAAATATTAAATGATATATTTTAAGTTAAATTATACCTCATGTATAAGATTAGTAGCATAGAGCAAGTAACATAGCTTCATTCCCTTGTGGGCCCAATACTGCATTCCCTTTAAATTTATTAATTTAAAGTTTTAAAACCCAATTGGGCCTAAATCCCCATTGTTGACTGATTTTGATCGCCTAAACCGGTTTTCACCACCGTTGACCATTGTTAACTGCATTGACCGAGTAATTAACCGGTTCGGACCAACCCGACTCAGTAGAACACCGGGTAGCGGTTACCCGGCGAGTACTCGGCCGGGTAGACCGAGTTTTACAACAATGCTAGTAATATTTAAGTGGAAATAACTGGAATACTCGTAGTATATGTAAATAAACGACGACTATGAAGCCCGCTCGTTGTTGCGGGTTTTAAAATATGCATTTTTTATGACAAATTTGATTTTGTATTCACAAATAAAAGAAGAAAATAAACTATAGAAGATCATATAATGGTCGTTGCAAAAATAATATATATTAAAAGTTTTGATCATGTTTATTAGCATGATAGTAGTGTATATCAATATTTTTCATGATACATTTGAAGGGTTTCACATAACCTGGTCGACCACTTGGGTCAACCTCCTAGCATGTTTGGTTCGACCATACTGACCAAGAACATGAACTCGTTCTTGACCGGTTAAAACCAACTAGCTGATTTAATCCCTAAAAGCAGAAGTGGGATTAAACCTAATCCTTAAACCCTAAAGGATTGGGATGTTGGAAATCTAGATTAGATTAACAAGAAAGAAACCTTGTACGAAAAACTCGAACACACACACATACTTGTGTGTGTTCGTCGAACGCTCACCAAGAACCCTAGGGTTCTTGGTGTTCTCGTTCGATCGAACAAGAGGAGAGGAAGAAGAGTGTTCCATGAAACATACCTTAGTTAATGGTTAAGATAGATCCACTGATGATGAACACGACGAGCGATCTTCTAGTTGATCACTCGCAACAATCTTGTTCTTCAATACTTGAAGAACACGAAGAACACAAAGACTTATGTTGTGTGTAGTTTCGGCCGAAGCCAAGAGGGAGGAGAGGGAAAATTTAATGAGGTGCTATAAGGGGTTTTAGGGTTACCCTAAGCCTCTTATTTATATACAAATAAGTTACGCTTATAACCCTCTAGTTTAATTAATATTAGATCTTTAATTAAACTTCCTTCTAATACTTTCATCCCTTATAGTTTAACTAGTTTATTATTGTTGCACTTAACTATTAAATGTATAGTATTAATACACTAATAATTCGGTACTCATATACACGAATTATATATACTTGTATTTATACTTTCAATAATTAATTATATAATAACCTTTATATAATTTATACAACAATATTATCCAATTACTATATGATTTAATAGCTTTAAATCATGTCATGGATAATCTATAATTAACACATTGTATATTTACTCAACTAGTAAATGTACAAGTACTTGTATTAATTAGTTAGTTAAACTAATCTAGTAATAAGTTAATCTTAACTTAATACTTAACTGATTCATAATGACTATTATGAATCATTCCTCTTCGTAGTATCATTGCATATCTTGCTCGTATTACATGCACTCACCGGTGTGACCCTTAAGTGTTTCGTAGGCATGGACGTATCATCATAGGTTGACTAACTGTGTACATAAATCCTTCAGACTCCCACTTGTGCAATGTAACACCTCAAATTTTAATACAAAATATTGACCAAAATAAACATTTTATAAATAGAAGAACATCCTCAAATTTGGATTTACAAAAACCTTGGTATGAAATCAGAGTATAAAAGTAGGTGTTACAAAATAGATCATAACCAAGCTAAGACTAAATCCAATCTAGTGTTCTTCTAATCTAGGTCCCGCATCTCTATCCATGCGTACCTAAGCCTTCGATCCCGAACCTGAGTACATAGCAAAACAAAACAAGGAACACGTGAGACAAAACGTCTCGTGAGCTACATGGGTTTAGACCCAATGATAATAATAATAACTGAATGACATACGGGTAAACATGTAAGTAATCATCCATCTAACTAGTCACCCTATTGTGACTCTAATACCTTGCTTTCCTAGCAATCATATCTAGTTATCGGGTTGCCCCCGAACTAACTAGAACCACCTTGACTTATTAACCGAAATCCATCGCCATTAATAAGCCTCAAGATACTGGCAAGAGGGATTCGCCCAATCTACCAATACCTGCCTTACTCGCCGGACTACCTCCAGTTAGCAAGACTACTATCGTGGTGGAGTCGATGGGAATCCACCCAACTGCCCCTCACACCACACCTCATGACCGGGGGTCCCCCGTACCATCACATCATCTCAACATATCATAACTCGATGGTTATGTCAATCTAGCTCTCGGCTATCACGTCTATCATCAAACAAGTTAGTTCAATACAACTATCGGTATAACTAACTACTAACTACTAGTCTACACAATTAAGCAAATAGACCGTAACACAAGTAATAAAATGTATTTCATAGGCTATGTACTCAGTAAATTTCCACACGTACTCACCTTAGTAACAAAGATGCTTTAACCGTATTCTTTCCGCCGGTTCCTTGCTCACAATTCGTCCACTTCAATACTTCACCGAATGTCTAAAACAATTATCACAACAAGATCTCATCACAAACTACTACCAATGTGTTCATCTACCTCTAGATAACACCCATCAATCCATTTCCCCCAAATATGGTGATTTACCAAACCCTAGGTTTAACCAACCCGTAAGATTCTTACAAATCATAATCATACACTTGTTTTCCTTGTTAATATATCATCTATCAAGTGTATACACCATTTATATCACCATATCCCATAACCCCAAGAACTAGGGTTTCAACCCCAAGCTTCTAAATCCTTAGATCTAAAGCTACAACTACAAAGGATTGAAGATATACCTTAAATCTTCAACTAGGAGTGATTAATCAAAAGATTTGATGAAGAATTCAGCTCCAAATGATGGTTTACACCCAAAATCGTCCACTAACTCGAGAGGAAGAAAACTAGGGTTTTTCTTTGCAATAAATGAGCTCAAACCCAACTTTAATGCTGCACGACCAGACTTCACGACGCGAACTAGTTCGCGTCGCTAACTTTGCATGTCGAACACATACTTAGCGATCGTTATCCAAACGCGAACTACATCACGCCTCCTGACCAAACTCCCTGGCCCGACTTCACGATCGCGAACTAAGTTCGCGTCGTGAACTTCCTATGCAGCCAGGGCTGCACTTTTTCACCTTTGTCTCGGCCCGGTTTCGCCCATAACTTTCTCGTACAGTGTCCAGACGACACGAAACCAATTCCTACGTTCTTTAAACGATTTATCCTTATTTATCATATTTTTGTATAATTTATTTATTTACAAATTTCGGGTCGTTACATGCAAGTTCGTAACCTTTGTCTTAATGATACGAGCTACAGTGGCCTTCTAGATGGGCATGTAGGTAACCAACCCCATAAAAACAGCTTATGTAACCAGGTATAGTTTATGAAAAACTCTTTAATAGCGTCTCCTAGTAAAGAACACTCTGTCTCTAATTTTTGGGAAACTATGTTAGGTTCATCCCTTGCAGCATGATATTTGTGATAACGAATACGAGCATGGTAGAAATTATCAACTCCTGTATTCGAAATCATTTCATAACTTCTTGATTCAAACTGTTGTGATAAACGACAAAGAACAAATCAGTTCGTTTGGGCATGGCCATGCACTTTACAGTTATCTCATCATGTCAAAGGACCTATAAATACCTCTCCTAAAAAGGAGGTGCAATTACCATCTTGTTATATTTTGATTCAAAATACAACTTCCTCTGTACCCAGTAAAGCCTCGTATGACAAACGTATTTCAGAATTGTCTAAGACGAACCAAAGCACATTAGTCATTGTATCTTAAACCAAATACCTCAGGCTTAAGGACAATCCTAGTGAACAATACTTTTGAACTTTTCAACCACGAAGTATTGCCACGGTGGTCAATCCAATATTCGTTGAGCCTCCAACAGAATATCACCGATATTTGGTTTACACAAAACTTGTGTAGCTATCTTCGAAGAACTTCGAATTTACCACCAAATACCGCGATGACGTTAACGTCCCATCAAGGTTCCCACCAAGATGAGTAGTCACGGATTTATACCTTTTTGAATAAAGATACTTTTATTCATGGATATTGTAAAACATACAAAGTCTGAATAACAATGATACAAACTCATGTATTATTCCTCACTGGACATAGATACCGAATTATTACTGGATCATTACTTATTCCTTGCGTTCGTGTTGATTACTTAATGACTTTTACAACCTTAATTATAACTTTATCACTAAACCAGTCATTTCTATTAAACTAAGGACATGAGACAATTGTTGGAAAAACACTATTACTTTTGTCTTTGCTAGATTTTGTTCTTGCAACAATCTAGGACATATTCCAGTCTTGTCTTTTATGCAATTCGGTAAACATAGGAGGATTGGAAATTATCTCCTTAGTTTCTTGAATTCATAAAATTCTCCTTGTAACTAAAGTCTCTTTTAGTTACTTGATTTGTAGATATATCATTACTAGTTAAAGAAATTTCCTTAAATGATTATGTTATCCACCGGAGTGTGAACAACCTATTAGATATGCAATAATTAATCACAAGACTTGTGATCACGCTATTAGGTTTGCGATAGTCTAATTAACGATCATTTATTATTTCTCTTAACTCTTTGGCTAACGACTAGGTAAAACCTTGTTGTTAATGTCTTACTAACTCACTAAATTCATTAATATCTTTAATGAGTTAGGTTAGTCATAGCTCCCACTATCTTTTATGGAATTTAAGCATCACTTAAACTACTACTTTGACCTAGTCAATAACTTGTAGTTTAATCTTATAAGAATTCTATCAATAGTTAAGATCATCCTTTGGATTTGCGAATATCCACTATTCCTGTTTAGGGAATCATGACCTTTATTGATTAATGTATCTAACAAGTATAAAACACTTGAAAGAATACTTCCAATTCTTAAACATATTAGTATTCTTTAAGAACTTCATTTAATGCCAAAGTCATTTCTTGGATTTCTCAAATATCCATTATTCCTATAAGGGAATTATGACTTGATTAAATAATGTATTTATTACAAGTATAAAAGACTTGCAATAATACCTTTTAATTCTTAAATACTTTAATATAGTTTGTCCCTTTTAAGAGTTCATTTAATGTCTAAGTCATTTCACTTGGATTTTACGAATATCCAATTATTCCTATTATGGAATTATGACTTCATCAAATTCTTTATTACAAATATGAAAGACTTGTAACAATACTCTTTAAAGTCTATCTTGATTATATCCAACATAATCATACTATATTAATACTAAACTTTAAAACTTTCTATCATAAGTAATGACTATTACTTAAGATGTTTTAACTAAGTTCAATAACTTTTGAACCTTATGCTTCCATAAAACTCTTAAATACTTGTATTAGAAAAACTTCTAATTACTAGTATCTAAGTACCTTGAGCTATCAAGACATTATTCATTCATACAACAATCAAACAAGTATATAACATGAAATATAAAGTAAATCAAAAACTCGAATTACAATCTAGTCATAAACCTTGACTAGTGTAATTATCAGACATGCACACATTATAATTCAACCATGGATTCGAAATTATTAAAACCAAAAACTTTGTTTTAACATAAAATGAAAAATTATCCAAACAATAAAATAAATATGTTTTACTGAATCCACAAAAATACTTGAATTATAAAGAACTTGGTGCTCGTGCATGGGATCATCACCATCTCATGCCGGTCATCATCACTTTCCATCTCCTCCTGCAATAAATGATTGCAAAAGTTAGATTACTCATAATGTACTTTACAAGTATCTTAAAGTGATTAAGAAGTGTGGTCGTGTTACCTGAGCAACTTGCGTTTCCTCCACCACCACTTGCACCCGTTGGACAATTTCTTTCCAATGCCCAGCCTCGCCACACTTGAAGCACCGATTCTCGGTCCTCGCTGTGTTAGGCTTAACCTTCTTGACCTTTTGTTTGAGTCCTTTACCATTTGGCACTCCTTGGCTAGGATAGATTTTACCCTTTCCTTTACCACCATGCCCTTTTCTCTTCTTCCCACCGCCACTGCCATTACCGATCATCAAAACATCTTTAGATTTGGTCCCCAAACTCAACTCAGCTGTCTTGAGCATATAATGTACCTCAACAATGGATTTCTCCATATTATGCATGTTGTAGATGACCACAAAAGACTTGTAGTCATCAGACAACGAATTGAGTATAGTGTCCGTTGCCATCTGCAACGGAATGGGGTGACCAAGTCTAGCGAGGTGATTCATATGCCCTTTCATTTTCATGACGTGGGTACTCACCGGCGTTCCTTTGACCATCTTGCAAGAGTTGAAGGCTCGATTGATGTTGAACCTCTCAGTGCGAGCTTGCTCTTGAAATGAATCCCTGGGTTGCTGGATCATCTCAAATGCAGGCACATCCATAAGTCCCGCTTGTAACTCAGGACTCATAGTGGCGAGCATTAGACAGCTCACATCGAGTGCATCACTGACATGCTTATCATAAGCTTGCCTCGTTTCAGCTCTAGCATTAACTGCAGGGACATTTGGTGCTGCTCTCTCCAAGACATACCACTTTCTCTCATGCCTGAGCGCAATACGAAGATTGCGCTCCCAGTTGAGAAAGTTTGACCCAGTCAACTTGTCTTTTTCGAGGATTGAGCGAAGTGAGAGATTGTTGGTACTTGTCGTTGCGATTGCGTTTGTTGCTGCCATCTACAAATCAAACCCAGTTTAATTAGTAATCATCAATAAACATTCTCTAAAATATATTATAAACTCATAATTAATATTTTAGGCCTAGGATCTATATATCACATTCTCGCCGCAAGGTTTGGGCACTTCCCGACGAGACATGATGTTTCTGGTAGGTAACATCCTTACCGATCGTATCAAGACTTGACACGATTCCTAGGGCTCGTAGAATCTTTAGACTTATAACTTATTACAACCTTGTACAATCTAATTGTACATTTCTAAGTCAGTAATAAAGTCTAGTATGTTTATTCTACTCAAGTACTTTTTGGGCCCGGACTCCCTATTATCACCAAAATAGATCAGACCATCTAAGACAGTGCGATGCTCTGAGTCGGGACTCCCGATTATCACAGAACCTTACGTACCCTAACACTCGCAATGATTTGAATCCATATCTAAGGTTCTTTATCCTTACAATATGAATATCGTTGAACAAATGAGGTGTTCCATTAGGTGGTAGTACTTCGATCTAAGATTTTCTTGGGTTTGTTTATGTTTTAAACTAAACTTAAACCTTTATTCAAATCTTAATCCTTGTTTAAAATGTGTGACTTGTGAATTTAGGAATTCTACAAGACACCCTTTTAAAACTTAAGAACTTCTCTTTAAAACTTATAGTTTCAAGAATTGCGCGACTTATATGTATACCTAAAACGAGGTGTACAAAACGTTTTACTAGGTTTTGTAAAAAACCTTATCTATAATAAAACTTATTTGTTTTATCTTTCTTGAAAAACTTTAAAACTTATGTTAAACTTTTTAATTATTTTATGGTTCATAAACTTGAATCATAAATCTAGTTTAACACACCTAGTTTTTCACTTGTTTAATAATGAAATTAAACATTTGTTTTGACTTACTAGATTCGACCAAAACTTATGTCTTAGCGACACACTTATAAACTTTGTGATTTTCTTGTGTAGCTCCCACTAGCTCCAACAACTATGATGTAACTTAAGCAAACACAATCACCGGTTTATATTTGGTGAAACTAATAAACTTATTATATAAAGACTATATATAATAATCCTTAGTTTGTTTAAACCTTTCTTACATTTAACTTGAACTAGTTAAATATAGGTTATAAAGCTTTTCTTGTTATTTATCACTTGATCATAAATCTAGTATATTACATGACTTGTAAAATACTTATATTATACTTGTATAATTATCTAGTTATAACAACTTATAACTTTATACACCTTATAATAATAATGTATAACTTTGTATATTTCTAGTTAATCATATAATTTCAACTTCTACAATTTCTAGTTATAATGAAATCATAACTTTGTACTTTCTAGTCTTAATTATATGATAACTTTATACAATAACTAGTTACACTTCTATTCTTTAAGATCAAAATAACATTATCTTTTTAGTTGTTCCATTTTATCTTGTATTTAATATATATTCGTATATTTAATTATAATAAACTTATAACATTCTAATAAGAATATTACATCTAATTCATATGTATGTATTTTAACTTAATCTAATTAAAATACGTATAAACTTATTATATCTATTAAAATTCATTTTCTTTTAAATATTAAAAATTCCGAAATATTACATATATATATATATATATATATATATATATATATATATATATATATATATATATATATATATATATATATATATATATATATATATATATATATATATATATATATATATATATATATATAAATACATCTTGTTAATTCTAGAACTTAAAAATTAACATTTCTCTTAATCTTTATTGATTCCCTAAATGAATTAGATAAACTCTAATCTTGTTCTTGATCAATCAAAACTAGGGTTTTGACTTTCTTGATCAAAAACATTATTTTATTAAAAGATTAATTTTAATCAATCCTATCTAAACAATAAACTTTGTTTAAATTCTAAGATAGATTATAACCTTAATAAATTTATTTAAACTTTTTAATTTAAACATTATAGACAATAAAACTTTGTCTAAATTTCTAGGTTTAAAGAACTAGTCTTAATAAATCTATCAAAATAATAATTAAGCCTATTAAACATGAACTTGTTTAATTATCTAGGTTTTAGATGATTATCCAAATTAATTCTTTTAAACAATTAAACTCAAACTAGTTTAATGTTCTAGGGTTCTTTAGGGTTTCGAAATTCTTAAGCCTAGAAAACTTTTTCACCAATTAAACTAGGCTAGTTTAATAAACTTGGTGTCCAAGTAACCTCTAGATTTCGAAATCTCTAAAGGATTAGGAAAAAATCCTTTTGACCAATTAAACAAATCTTGTTTAACATACTTGGTCCTATTGCTTTTTTTCCTAGTACGCGAAATTTCTTGGGAAAAAGGAACGAATCCTTTTGATCAATTAAACAAATCTTGTTTAACATACTTGATCCTAGGGTTCTTCCTAGATTTCAAAAATTCTAGGGTTCTTAGAAACCTTTTGACCAATTAAACTAGGCTAGTTTAATATTCTTGGTCCTAGGGTTCTTACCCTTTTCGAAAATTATGAAAGAGAAAAAGAACTTGGAACAAAAAGAAAGACTTGTAATTAAAATAAACAAACAAACTTTGTTAATCTAGTTTAGATTTCTAAACCAACACTCTGATACCACTGAAGAGTTTCACATAACCTGATCGACCACTTGGGTCAACCTCCTAGCATGCTTGGTTCGACCATACTGACCAAGAACATAATCATCATTTGCTCAAGATATCCTACTAATTACGTATTTATACTCATAATCATCATTTATGTTTAATTTGGGAGTGAAAATTATAATCCATATGTTTGTCTCTACACATTTTTCTTAAAAAGTATTACCGTTATAATGATTTCTTCAGGATGGCCGAGCTAACATTCGTTGCTATTTTCGCAATGTTTTAAAACCCGGATATTGAACCGAACCGGGCGATACTCTAAAAATGGTTGAATCGGTCGGACCGGTTCAACCGGATTACAACGCTATTAAATATCTATGTTAAATTAGTTATGTAAAATGTATATAAATGTTAAAAAATCTTTAAAAGTTACAAAATAATATTATAAGCATCTAAAAAATTACAAAAACTATTTTCCTAACAAAATTCGACACTTTGAGTTTGTAATCTATAATAAAAAAGAGACATAACACTTAAAATTAAACTAGAAACTTTGTGTTTAAAGTGTAAAACATATAAGTTTCAAACGAATAAAAAATAATACAAAATATTCACTTTAATTTAAAAAAAAATGAGATTAAACTTAAAAATACAGTTCGACCGGACGGCCCGACCGGGGTTCACAGTTAACCCGGCCGGTTCGAAGCGGTTCATAAATGGAATTTAAACCGGTCGATTCGGCCCGGAAAAATTAAATTCCATTTCGCGGTAGGACCGGCCGGTCAATCCCGGGTTTTAAAACATTGTATTTTCGAACTCTTGATCTCTAGGAAATTATTCAAGAAACCTTACTACTAATCCACCTCTAGACGGTTTAATGTTGAATGTTCACCAATTTGAATGGAAATCTATCAAATGTAGAACAAATTAAGTTATTATAATTTGAGTTTGAGTAAAGTTTAATAATTTCCCTTATAAGTTAAAACTTAAAAGTCCAAATATATATCTTAAAAAAAGGTTTTACACTTTGTTAACGTGAGGTTTAGGTTCGTCGTTTTAAGTCATGTTTATAGTTGGGTGGGGATATTTAAATAAATCCATTGGAGATAATATATTAAAGTCAGTCAATAGAAGCTGTTAAAAAGGTCAAGCAAATCAATAGTCAACATTGAATTCCTTTGAAGGGGGAAGCTTTCTTCCATTTGTATTATAGCGACCGTACATTTAAATTACAAAAAGTTTTCATACAACAAGAGGCGATATCGTTAAGGTCTTATGTATGCAGGTGGGAAGATATTTTAGAAAAAGACTGTTTGTTTTTTGGAAGTCAGAAGATGGAAAAAAGTCTTTTTAAAGTTTGCTTAGAGAAGACTTGCACCATAGTTTTCCAAGCTTGGAATACATTTTATCTACACCTAAAAAAAAGTTTATCTACCACCACCACCATATACCAACACCGCCACCCGCCACCACCTACCGCCACCACAAATTACCGCATCCACACACCGCCACTACCACTCACCACGTACCGCCACCATCTAGCGCCACCACCCACCACCATCCACCGCCACCCACCACCATCTACCACTACCACATACCGCCACAACCACCCACCGCCACCCAATACCATCTACCGCCACCCACCACTATCTACCGCCACCACACACCACCACCACATACCGCCACAACTACCCACCACCACGGCCACCCACCACGCCCGCCCACCACCATCTACCGCCATCGCCACCACCACCACACACAGCCACAACCACCCACCATCATCTACCACCACCACCCACTGTCACCACAACCCGCCACCACCCACACAAATACTACCACTTAATTTTTATATCAACCTGCAGACATTAGAAAACAAACACTCTTCTTCTTATAGACTGCATACGTTTGGTCCAAATCTTCTCTGCGGATGTGGTCCGCAGACTGCAGACCTTCTACCTGTTCAAAAACAAATAGCACCTTAAGCTGCGGAAGTTATTATACAAAAAGAGGTGATGTCGTTAACGAGTTTAGAACAAGTCTTGAATTTTAAACTGAAAATATACGTGCTATTTAAGGAGAACCCAAAATGGTGATATAGTTTTAATAAATGTTATTTAAATGACCAAACTTAGTGTTAATTATACAAAGAATAAAAAATGTTTTTTGATACGGTAAGATTTGGGACATCTCAAGTACAATCCTAAGCTGTTTTTATTTTTGATTTTTTTCTTTTGAAGTGTAACGTTAACATTGGCCCTCTAACTATATAACTGCATATGTGTAGATCAAGTGCAGCCCACTTGAGCAATTTGCCATTATCCCTCTAACTATATAACTGCATATGTGTAGATCAAGTACAATCCTAAGCTGTTTTTATTTTTGATTTTTTTCTTTTGAAGTGTAACGTTAACATTGGCCCTCTAACTATATAACTATATAACTGCATATAATTTATACCAAAAGTTAACCATAGTAACGTTTGATAAGATAAAATAAAGGGTTTTGTTAATGACAGCCCTTAGGGCTATCATTAAGAGGTAGTTACGTGCGTAAAATGTTTGTACTTTTATTGATGGTGGTTTATTCCTAAAATGCAGGGGGGCGGTTATTTATTATTGTAAAAGTTTATTGTGCGTGTCATGGGGTCTTATTGACAACCCTTTGGACTGTCATTATCATTTTCCTAAAATAAAATAGAACATCTCTTGGGTTTTAACTTTTTAATAAAATAAAGTAAAGACGACCTTCTAATAATTGACTTTGACCATTTAAAACATGAAACCGAAGCCGCATGTGCTTTTGTCAACACGCTGCGTCTCGGAACAACGTATTTTAGTCAAAATGAAAGTTATAAATAGGAGTGAAAATGAATCGATATATTAATTTTTATAAAAAATATGATTATGATTATGTATATCATATAATATAAAAAATAAAATGTTTTATATCATATATTTAATATTGTAATTAAATAAAAGAATTATATATATTTTTTTATATGGGAGCTTAAATGAGTCTAATCAAGCTGAGCCTGAGCCTTGAAAAAACATAACGAGCCGAGCTCAAGCTTTAAATGTAAGGCTCGAAATGAGCCGAGTTCGAGCTCGAGCTCGATAAAATTAAACGAGCAGAGCTCAAACTTTGTCGAGCTCCGGCTCGGCTTAACTCGACTCATTTACACCACTGGTTATAAAATAATGTTTGTGTAGCGTGTCTACACCATCAAACCATAAACCTTACGAGTAATGACATTTTTTAAGGCTTGACTTAAATCAATATTTTAATATAATTCATAAATACTATATCAAGTTCACAAAAAATGTAAATCTATTGATTTTATATGATAACTCATATTGTATGTGAAGTTCACAAAAGATGTTATATTTAAATTTATAGTTACATGTCATTTTTTATAATATAAAAAAATAAAAAAAATCAAATTCTATCACGAGTAAAAAAAAACTCTTGATATGACACATCTTATGATACCTTATCGCGTTTATCTTACGTCGCGCCTTACTTCGTTGTCGTATGATATCTCATAGCAACGGCGCACGTTTTGGTCAAAATAATGTAAGCATTAAGCACCATCATTAACCAAACTAGATGATTACATATTTATCTTTTTATTTACTATATATAACATATTTGAAATTTTTCAAAATAAGGAAGCTGAATTTTCAGCACATTTTTCAGCACATCCATCAACTGGTTAAGAACCAGGAGGCAGAAACGGACTCGCACGAGCCTTGAACTCAAACGTGTTTGAGATCAAGATATGACAAGTCTTTGGTCTAACAATTGGCACCCCTAAGGAAAACCAAGAAAAAGTTTGACCTCCTTCTCATTTCCTTGGTTGTTGGGGTGAGCATTTGGACCGAAAAAACCGAACCGAACCAAACCAAACCAAAAACCGACCGACACTGAACCAAACCGAACCGAACCGAAACCGATAACATGTTGTTGGTTCGGTTTCGGTTTTGAAAGTTCGGCGTTTTCGGTTCGGTTCGGTTTGGTTTTCGAAAAAGGAAGAACATTTGGCGTAAAACCCGAACCAAAACCGAACCAGACCGAAACCGTACCAAAACCGAACCGTACCAAAACTGATTACATGTTATCGGTTCGGTTTTGAAAATTCACCGTTATCGATTTCGGTTCTATCGGTTTCGGTTTGGTTTTGGGATCGAGCTCACCCCTACTTGGTTGTACTTGGGTATGTTCATCTACCAATTTGGGATTTGTTTGATTTTTTGTTCCAAACTCACCACTTTAAGAGTCGATATTTTGGACATTCTTTACTCATTGTGTAGTTTTCACAAATGAGAACGCAAACTATCAAACATTAATTACATATAACAAATAAATATATAATTATATGAGTACAAAGTTGGTCAAATATCATTTTCAACACAATGTTTCCAACAAACAATTATATATAATTCAACTATAAAGTCATTTTAAATATGTAACGGGACAACTTTGATTCGCCGCAAAATATAGTTAATAGGTACTTACTTTCCGCGATTACCCTATTAGTTATCAAGAAGCTATTTTGGTCAGAATACCCCCAACACGTGTTTCGTATTAAAAATCATAAACTAAAAGTAAATATTCCAGAATCCATAGTTGTAGACATTAGAGCAAGGGGTGTGGTGGCTTAAGCCACTTCGCCACCTCTGCGAAACTTATGCGCCACATCACCATTTCACATTTCACATTCAAAACCCCTAAATACCTCCTCTACCATCACTTAAGCCATTTGGGGCCCACCACCATTTTTTTCTTTTTTCTTTTTTTAAAAACATAATACTTCATTAAAATAAATATTACAAAATACAAAATAAAAATACCTAAAAAATAAAAAAAATTACCGAAAATAAAAAAAAAATACCGAAAAAATTAAAAAAAATACCGAAAATTAGGAAAAAAATACCGAAAATTAAACAAAAAAAAAACTACTCGTCGTCCACGTCAAAGTCATCTTCGTCGACGGGGTATTTTTCGCGGATCGCCTTTTTTTCTTTGACGATTCTCGCCTTATCTTCGCACCCCAAACCGTGGGCGTTAGTGCTTAGAAATCGCAATTCTTCCAACCGCACGAACCGGTCATCCCGCGCCTTTGCCCTTTCGTAAGCCGATTGAGCGGCTTCACTTTTCCACCTAAACTCGGCCATCATAGCCTCGCCAAGGTCCGGCGGTGCGGCACTTCCGGCGGTGTTAGCGCCGAATGAACTTTCCGACCTACTTTTCTTTGCCTTACGAGACTTTCCCGCCGGACGTGGTCTCGTATCTTCCCCGAAAAGTTCTTCGTTATCGGGGAGCGAAATGGGTGCGGGGGCGTCCCATTTCGGGCAATGGCGCAAAACTTCCCACGCACCTTCGTTGTTAAATTGTTTTTTTGACGACGACTCGTCACGGTACGCTTGTCGGACACGGGCCATAAAGTCGACCTCATTTTCACCGCTTCGGTTTGTACGTTGTAGACGTTTGTAGATACCGTTGAATTTTTGACAATTACCATTTAAGGTCGTCCACTTCCCCGTCAACATGTCTTTGGTACGCGGCGTACCAACATCCTTGTTGAACTCAACAAGGATTTTGTTCCAAAAACAATCATCGGATTGGTCGGCGCCCTTTTCGCGGTCTTCGGAAACGCTAACCCAACACTCCGCCAATAAAACTTCTTCGGCGGCGTCCCAACGCATGACCTTCCGACTTAAGTTGACAGCAACTTTTTTCCCCTTTCGTCTCGCCTTTTCAACGGCGTCGGTGTCTTGAGGGGGTTGGTTTTGTTGAGATTGTTGTGGTTGAAAAGATTGTGGTTGTGACCATTGGTGTTGTGACCACATTTGAGGAGGGGGTTGAAATTGTTGTGGTTGTTGTTGAAGGTTTTGAAATTGTTGTTGAAGCATAAAGTGGTTCTATTGCTCTTGGGAAAATGTCGGCATCACAGTGTTTTAGGTGGACGATACCGATTGTTGGGACGAAGGCGATGAGCCGGAACCTCCCCATCCTAAAATACCGTTCATCCAATCGGGGTGTGGTGGTTGAGACATTTTGGAGAGTTTTTGTGAGTGAAAGGGTAAGAAATTGTAGAGAGTTTTAGAGAGTGAAAGTGTAAGAGATGGTGTGAAAAAATGTATTGGTTAAATTGGTTATTTATAATAGGTTTATTTAAAAAAAAAAATTAAATTTTTCTGGAAAATAGCCGTTGCCAACGGCTAGTGCCACGTGGCACGACGGGATTGGCTCGTTGGCTTCGTGGGTCGTCCGGCGCGCAGGACCGCTCGCGTAGCGGGCGGTGCAGTGGCGGAGCCGGCGAGCCCGCGTGGCATCCGGCGGACCACCCCCCCTGCCACTACACCCCATACTCTTATAAATTACCATCGTTATCTACGATTCATCGATGTATAATTTATTGTATTATTTCTATGTAAGGGGGTGTTTGAGATTGTTTGTTGAATATAAATTATATGTTTTGAAAATGAATAATCAGATAATTAGCGTTTAAACGTGATTCTAAAAAATAGTGTTTGGATTTGACTATGATGTTTGAAATCGCAATGATCAGATAATCTGTTTTTTACTGTTTGGCAAACCTAATTATTTGTTTAGTTAATAGGTAAGGTAAATGTTCAAGGTAGTCCATTAATTTTATCTAGTCCCAAGGGACAATTATTAGCCCTTGGATCAAGAAAAATTAATGGTCAAGATCAAGATTCAAACCACCACCACCACTACAAACACATGTGCTTCTCCGGCGGCCGGCGACGGCGGACGGCGGCGATGGGCGGCGGTCGGCGGCGGACGGCGGCCAGAGGTGGCCGCCAGCGGTGGTGACCGGTGGTGGTGGTCGTGACTGGAAGCACATGTGTTTGAAACACATGTGTTTTGAAAATAAAGGAGTGTATACGTGCAACCAAGCACATGTGTTTCAAGTAATGAAACACATGTGTTTCATAACGTTAAGCACATGTGCTTCGTGATTTAAAGACAAATGAATTGCTTGTAAGTTACATGTGTTCAGGACAAAAACACATGTGCTTGGCTTTATGAAGCACATGTGCTTCATAATGATATGTTTGTCACTTGTTTTGATTTTTTTTCTTGTGTAGTGAAGCACATGTGTTTCATAACGTCAAGCACATGTGCTTCATGATTCAAACACAAATGATTTGCTTGTAAGTTACATGTGTTCAGGAACAAAAACACATGTGTTTGGCTTTATGAAGCACATGTGCTTCATAATGATGTGTTCGTCACTTGTTTTGATTTTTTTTTCTGTGTAGTGAAGCACATGTGTTTCATAACGTCAAGCACATGTGCTTCGTGATTCAAACACAAATGACTTGCTTGTAAGTTACATGTGTTCAGGAACAAAAACACATGTGCTTGGCTTTATGAAGCACATGTGCTTCATAATGATATGTTCGTCACTTGTTTTGATTTTTTTTTCTGTGTAGTGAAGCACATGTGTTTCATAACGTCAAGCACATGTGCTTCGTGATTCAAACACAAATGACTTGCTTGTAAGTTACATGTGTTCGGGAACAAAAACACATGTGCTTCATAATGATATGTTCGTCACTTGTTTTATTTTTTTTCTGTGTAGTGAAGCACATGTGTTTCATAACGTCAAGCACATGTGCTTCGTGATTCAAACACAAATGACTTGCTTGTAAGTTGCATGTGTTCAGGAACAAAAACACATGTGCTTGGCTTTATGAAGCATATGTGCTTCATAATGATATGTTCGTCACTTGTTTTGATTTTTTTTCTGTGTAGTGAAGCACATGTGTTTCGTTACATCAAGCACATGTGCTTCGTATGCTCCCCTGTGTGTTTAGAAACTCATGTTTTTAGTGACTTGAAACACATGTGTTTCGTGACCTGAAGCACATGTGCTTCGAAGTAATATGTTGTGTTTTAGTGAAGCACATGTACTTCGATACATCAATACCACCACCACCACCATTACCACCACCACCTTCACTGTCAGCCACCACCACCGTCGCCGCCGGCCGCCGGCGGACGGTGGCGATCGGCGGCAGACGGAGGCCGGAGGTGGCCGGAGGCGGCGGCCGGCGGTGGCTGTAGGTGGCTTGTAGGTGGGGGATTTGATCTTGATCATCTTGATCCAATGGCTAGGATTTGTCCCTTGGGACTAGACAAATCCTTTGGACTTCCTAGAATACAACTCTAATAGGTAATATTCAAAACTTCTTTTTTCAAAACGCAATAAGTAACTACCAACCTACTTTTTCAAAACTCCAATTTGAAAGCTACAAAACGAAAATAAGTGATTATTTCATACTTTTTGTCAAACACTAGTTTTATAACTAGACATTCTTTAGTTAAAGAATTCTTAAATATATGCAAGTTGATTAATTTAAAATTAAATTTCTACCTATAAAACATTAGATACAAAATTAGAACTAAACAAAAAACATTTTTATTGAACACAATATTCTAAATATTCACTAATATAATGAGACTCTTAATTTAAATATTTTGAGTTTATATAATGACAATCAAGATGTCTAAGAAATGCGTAGCTCAAACTAATAAATAAGTACATCTTCGATCAGTTTACAAATTTAAAAATGACATGAAGTGATATAAACATCCACAACTTTGGTACAATATATTGAAATGTTATTTCTAAACTATTCTATTCATCCACAACTTTGATGCAATCTACAATTTATTATCTTTATATATATAATAAACAAAGCTTTTTTTTGAATCATGCCATGTCAACAATGACTCAACAATGACATGTACATCTGTGCAGTTATAGCATTGTTGTCCGCCACATGTACGCCACATGTATGCCACATGGACATGCGTAATAACCGTATCAATTTTTAGAGGTTTTTGAGCAGTTCCAACTTGAAAAAAAAAATCAAATTAAATTATTCAGTTTCCAATTAGTGTGGAGTCATTTTCGGTATTAAAAACCTATTAGGTAGCACGATATTCAATTAATTGATAGGTTCATTCAATTATTTTATGCAATTAATATACAGTTTTTCAATTACTTTATGCAATTAATTTACAGTTTTTCAATTACTTTATGCAATTAATCTTTGTTATTTATTTTAATTTATATAATAACTTTGTTATTTGATGATCAGATTTGTTTGTGATCCATATAAAGGTGCAGGAAACAATCATCAATGTAAGTAACTTGTATTGTTTCTTTATTTTTATTTTTTTGCTTCTAGGTTGGTCTATTGGCAAAGGGGGTGGGAGCATTTATAATAAAGCAATCCAGCACAATAGCTCATATTCAGGTAATTGTTCTTCAGGTAATTGAGCTTTTGGAGTTTGCAAGGAAGAAGATTTCTGTAATTTACTCAAAACATATTATTACCAATTTCTATCTTTTTTATTTTTTTGGTAATAGGTGTTGAAAGTGATCCATTTTTGTTGCCCGGGTCGATATTATGTTGGAAATGCAGTTGCAGCCCTCATGGCTCATTTGGATCCAAAAGCTAAGCCCTAAGGTATGTCATAAATAATAAATGTATAGATGATAAAACAGGAAACGGGTCAAATTAAGAAATTGAAACAAACAAGTTTAATATATATGAGCCGAATGAGGTGGGTTGACCCAACAACATTTTTGAAAATTTATAGATATAACTATTAGTGGTTTCAGTTTTATTTACATGCAAAATAGAATGTTGTATATATAAAAGTTTATAAACTTAAATCTTTTTGTTGCTACAAATTTTATAATATACATGTATGTACACAATTTGCCCTCTTCATTTATGTCTATTTTTTATGTCTAAATTGTTATTCTTGACATTAAATCAAGTTCTTCTAGGTTTGTTGGGTCTTGGGTGTAAGGAACGTCTCTTTTTTTCAATATCCTGCAAGAGTGAGTTGTATTATTTACTAAACCTTAAGTTGGAAATCTTGACCTTTTTAGTTTTGAAGGAGCTGATTTAAATTGTGTTTTATTTAAAACGGGTCAAATAGCTAATGTTTATTTTTAATACCTTACGTTCCTCGGGGTATCCTACCTTTTACACTCAAGCTCTTTGAAAAACTTTCAATACACATTCAACATGTATATTATTATTATTTACATGTTTTTAAATATGGTTTAATGCTTTTATAGATATATACATCAATTTATATGTACATGTTAGTATGGAGAGTAACATGAAAGGAGTATCCATAGATGATGTATGCCTTCTTTTATGAAGCTGGTGAAATCCATTTGTTGGAATTGGATCAAATGGTAAACATAGTTTTTACTTTGGCTTTTATATACAAGATTTACAAATAATCTGTGGCTTGCTCTGTGTTTGCCTTCAGAACTCACTACCTTTTTCCCCAAGATATAATCGCAACCGCATCAGATCAATTACCAGAACCGATAACTTAGATATAATTGCATCACAAAGATTTGTAATGTATAGTACATCAAATGGACTTTTTTTATGGAAGTTCCAATTGAGTACTTCAGCAGGAGGATTATTACTCGAATTGGTAATAAGGTGGGAGTACTTTTTAATTTAGTTTTTTTCAAGTATTTAAACTTTTTTATGAAATTTTCTATAACCCACCCGTGATTTATCACGGGTTATAGGCCAGTTTTAATAAAACTAAACTATTCATCGCTTTTAGACACTAGCTTATGTTACAGTTGTGGAAATAAATTATACTCCCTCCGTCCCTAAATAAAGTTTTCATTTCTCTTGGGCACAACTTTTTAGGAGATAGTTAGTGGTGGGGTATTTGGTATTACTTTTGATTAAAATATAAGGTTTGATTGGAGAGAGAAAATGTTTTTGGAAATGATTAGTGGTGAAAGTATTGATAATAATATTATTATATTAATTGGGCCCCTTAGTTTAAGAAATGAGAACTTTATTTAGTGATAAAATTTAAAGGAGAAATAGGAACTTTATTTAGAGACGAAGGGAGTAAATCATTAAATATGATTGATTTAGCAAGAGGCTAGAAGTATCTTATATTATGAGGAAATTATGTTTTTGGTGACAGATAATAATACTTCCAAGGACATTATAAATACACCATTTTCATATTCACATGTGTCATAACATTTGAGTGGTACATTACATTAATAAAACGTTTAATATAACATCACTTTCGTAATTGAATACAACGTGTGGAAGAGTTTTAATAGTCCATAGGTGTCTCAACTTAATAGAACTATCATTAATCTTATCTCACGCTTGTAATTATTTTTATAAAATAAACAGAGTAAATTAAAGGAATTTGTAATTATTTTTATAAAATAAACAGAGTAAATTAAAGGAATTGTACTTATGATCTATAAAAATTTATTTTTTCTTTATTAGAAAGAGAATTAAAATTAAATAAAATAAAAATAAAAATAAAACCTGAAAAATAAAAGAAATTAGGGATTTGTTTTTTTAAATTTACTCAAAGAAATATGCAAAAATGTAACGTATTTCTTATTTTATCTAAAAAATAACAACCAATTTGGAATATCTTATTAGTCGGTATTCGTTTTTATTTTTAAAAATTAAATTGAAGTCGATTATACTTTTTTTATTAACCACTTTTTTATGGTGTCATATCAAACAATATTTTAACTTCCCCACGGACCCCACCCATCTCAGCAGTCACCACAAATATCAATACCACTAGTTAGAAAGTGCAAAACCATGACCTTGAAATATTTATTATCATACGCCTTTTTGTTGTAATTAAATAAAATAAAAACAGGAGATCCAATTTTGTTGTAGTTATTTAATTGGTTTAACCTTTTCTTTAATAATAAATAAAATATTTTTACTCTGAGCCCATTATTGGATATTTAAAAATATTAAAGATGTACCAATTACGATATGGATTTCACTTTTTTGAGTATATTATTGTACTAGTTCCATAATTTAAAGAATAAGGATAACTCGATCGATAGTGTTGTTTAATCAACTAATTTGAGTTCGAACTTCACTCAGTCTCAAATCGAGTGGAATTTATGCTACGGTATTTAATACGTAAACAAATTAAACTCAAACCGTAACTAATGTTTGTTCATTTCTCAATTCAAATTCCTATCAATCATTTCGTTTAATACATAAAAAGAACGTTTCAAAAAAGAAAATTTATACATAAAAAGAACCAAAACGAAGCAACATTCTAGACAAAAATTGGTGCACGAAATCTACTCGTGCATTTAACAACTAAAAAAAGGTTTTTAAAAAGAAATATTATATTAATTCATATTAAATCTTCATACTTTGTTTTTATATTAATCAAAAGATTAACATGTAAAATTCACTAATTATTTTTTCCAATTTTATTTTTTTAATTTAAACACTTGTATTAATTAAATGAGTAGGAAAATAAGTACTATAATTTACTAATTACTAATGTGTAAATGTGTATCTATTTCAGAAAAACATAGTGCAAGATCTGTTGGAACAAAATCACAGATCAACTTAATACTGATGCTGCAGTTAGTACTGATCATGCTTATTACTGATGAATATTATGTTTAGTACTGATGGGCCAGAAACTTACTACTGATGAAGTTGATACTGGTGAAAGACTATAACTTAGTTACTACTGATCAAGGCATATTGAAGATACTACTGATCATTAGTAGTTACTACTGACGATGTATCCGGACTTACTACTGATCACCTTACTTACTACTGACGTTGCAAACTTACTACTGGTGATTAGTTTTGCTACTGATAACGCGTTTATGGAACATATCAAGTCCGAGATCTTCGCAGAGATAGTTATAGAATGTAATTCAATGTATATCTTTATAATTCGAATGTAAATCAAGTCCCAGAATAACTAGGGTAAATAGTTAGGCTTCAAGGACTATTATAAATAGTTCCTTACGAATTGTAAACGTACGTGTGTATTGTGATTCAATAATATACATTAGAGCTTTTTGTGAAACTGTGTTCTTAATATTCTCGTTTATTATTTACAGTTCATTGTTCTTAATTCATTGATATAGTGTTGATCCGCTGCAACTTCTATTATCAATTAGATCTAAGGTGTTTATTAACTCGTTCATAGTTAATCGATCCTGACAAGTGGTATCAGAGCTAATTGGTTATAGATCTACTATTTGTTAAGAACAACAAAAAGTTTTAATCCTTAAAAACACACACATTATTAATCATGACTGATAATAATGAAAGCACTCAAGCTAACAAAATCCCTATACTCACTCCCAATAACTTTGGGATGTGGAAGAATCGTATTAAGCAATACATGCTTATTACTGATTATTCCATGTGGGAAGTTGTCATTGAAGGAAATAAAACTGGTCCGGCTCAAGCAACCAGTTCTGCAACTGAAGCAGATAAACTAAAGTGTGAAAAGGAGAAGAAAGACAGAGGAATCGAGCTCAAAACTCTAAGCACACTCCTACTGGCCATTCCTAATGACTATCAACATCTCTTTGTTGAGTATGATGATGCAAAGGTGCTATGGCAAGCACTGGAGAAGAGATTCGTTGGTACCAAGAGCACCAAGAGGAACATGAAATCTGTTCTCAAGCAAGACTTTGAAAACTTCAAAGGAAAGCCCAATGAGACACTCACTCAAGTGTTTGACAGATTCAACAAGCTAATTGGTGAACTTAACCAGGTTGGAGTTAAGATGGATCAAGAAGATGTCAACATGAAGTTCCTAAGGTCTCTTAGTATAGAATGGGCCATGTACACAGTGATGTACAGACAGAGAGATGCACTAGAAGAAAAGGAGTTAGATGAACTCTACAATGATCTCAGAGTATTTGAAACTGAGGTAAATCAAAAGAACCCTTCTATTTCTTCTAATAATGCTGCATTTGTATCTAGTACAGGTCAAGGTCAAGAAACCTCCACAGGAAAGGCTGCAGATTCTGAAGATGATGCAAGAGAATCCTTTTTCACTAGTCATGTGCATACTGCACTGATTAGTGATGATCTGGAACAATTAAATCCAGATGATCTTGATGAGATGGATCTTAAATGGCAGATGGCTATCCTGAGCCTAAGAACCAAAAGATTCTTAAAAAGGACTGGAAGGACAAGTCTCAACTACAACAAAGGTGACAAAGCTGGATTTGACAAAACTAAAGTCAAATGTTACAACTGTAATAACCTTGGTCACTTTGCAAAAGAATATCCTCAGTCAGACAAAAGATCAAAATCAACTGCTCTTGTTTCACAACAAGGACAAGGCTATGACTGGAGCTTCCAAGCAGAAGAGCATGCTCAAAATCAAGCTCTTATGGCCTTTACTGACAGCAAATCTGAGGTAAAACCTAAACCTTGTACTTCTGAATGTAGTAAAATTGTTAAAAATTTAGAAAAAGAAAACACTAAATTAAATGAAGATTTAGCAAAAGCAGTAAGAAGAAATCATGAATTTAATGGTGTGATTGCTGATCAAGAACATCAGATAGAATTACTTCAAGCTGTAGATGAGAAAGAGTTTTATGAATTAAAAAATAAAGAATTAACAAGTAAATTAGAAGAATGTCAACTTGAAATTGAACAAAATAAATTGACAATTAAAAAATTTGAAAGAAGTACAAAAATTCTTGATGAACTCACTAACAATCAAACTACAGAAAAGGTTGTACATGGGGTGGGATATCATGCTGTACCACCTCCATATAAATTCATCCCTCCACTTAAAGATAGTTCAGAAAGAATAATTAATGAATTAAAAAGTGAAAATCAAACTGAATCTAATACTGAAACATCTGAATCAAATGATTTTTCTGATGATGATAGAACTACAAATTCAATTGAATTTACAATCTTTCAAACTGAACCTCCAAACTCAATTAATACAAGTTTTCAAACAGCACAAAGTGAAGAAGATTCTCCTAAATATAATGCAGAAAATATACCAAAAATTTTAAAAAGGGGAAATGAAAGAAATAAAAATCAACTCTTAGATCAAAGAATACCTGAAGGTGCTAAAAGTAAGAAATTAAGATGTGTTATATGCAACAAAATGAATCATTTAGCAAAGGATTGTCACTTCAATCCAATTAATTGTAAAGAATTCAAAGAATTTAAAATTTCCAAAGAAAAGGCAAAAACACAGAAGTTAAAAAATACTACTGATACTTCAGTAGTAAATAAAACAAAAACTCAAATTGCTGAAACACCAAGATTTGGAAGAAGTGCACCAAGATTTGTGCAAAACAGAAGAGTTGGAAGCCCAAAGAACAGCAATTACTTCAAGAACAATGGAAAATCAAATCAAAATAAACAATATTTGAAATTTTCCAACACCAGTAAAAACTCTAACAATTTTACTACTGGTGTTAACCCTAATTATAATACTGTCTGGTACCAGTACAAAAACACTACTGGTAAAAACCCTAATTTCAAAAATACTACTGCTACCAAACCAAAATTTCAAAACACTACTCGTCATTCTAAATATAGTAAGTACCCAAATACTACTGGTCCATCAGTAGTAAAGTATTCAAAAGCTAAGAACAATGGGTATTGACCAAGATCAGTAGTAAACTCAGACACAACTAAAAGGTCAGTAGTAAAACAGAACATCAGTACTAAAAAGGTATGGGTACCAAAAATGTTTAAAGTTAACTGTTCTAAATCTGATTTCTCAAAGGATGAACCCAAGACATATAAAGCTTGGGTTCCCAAACTTAACCTTTTTATTTACTTGTGCAGAGCATTCAGATCCCAGAAGAAGGAAGAACATGGCACATTGATAGTGGATGCTCAAGGCACATGACTGGAAATCTGCAAATTCTAAAGGATTTCAAGTCTTTTGATGGAGGTTATGTAGCCTTTGGTGAGAACCCAAAGGGAGGTAAGATTACAGGTAAATGTACTGTTACTAATGGCAAAATTACCTTTGATGATGTATTTTATGTAGCTGAACTAAAATACAATCTAGTCAGTGTGTCTCAAGTTTGTGATAAAAAGAACAAAATTCTTTTCACAGACATTGAGTGCATCATTCTTTCTCCTGACTTTATTTTAGATGAAAAATATGTTGTCTTAAGAACTCCAAGGAGAAACAATGTGTATTGCCTGGATATAGGGGGAGAACTCATTTCTTCAAATGAGGTCAATTGTTTTATATCCAAGGCAAACACCACTGAATCAGAACTATGGCATAGAAGGATGTGTCACACTAATTTCAAAAACATGAACAATTTAGTAAAAAGAAATTTGGTCATTGGACTACCTCAAAAACAATTCATGTGTGATCATCATTGTGTTGCATGCCTAAAAGGTAAACAACACAAGACTTCTCATAAGTCCAAATCTGTGAATTCTATTTCTGTTCCTTTACAGCTCTTACATATGGACCTATTTGGACCTACAAATGTAATGAGTATTGGAAAGAAACAATATTGTCTTGTTATTACTGATGACTTTTCCAGATATACATGGGTTTTCTTTCTCAGGACAAAGGATGAAACAAGTGAACTCATAAAGAACTTAATTGTTAAACTGGAGAATACATCTGATCAAAAAGTTAAAGCCATAAGATGTGATAATGGCACAGAATTTAAAAATGCTAACTTAATTAACTTTTGTGATCTTAAAGGTATTGACAGGCAATACAACTCACCTAGAACTCCACAACAAAATGGTGTAGCTGAAAGAAGAAATAGAACCATCATAGAAGCAGCAAGATCAATGTTAGCAGATTCAAAATTACCAATCACTTTTTGGGCTGAAGCTGTTAATACTGCCTGTTATGTTCAAAACAGAGTATTAATAGTGAAGCCACACTATAAAACACCATATGAACTTTTTAAGAAAAGAAAACCTTCTATAAGTTTTTTAAAATCATTTGGTTGTCCTTGTACAATTCTGATTACAAGAGAACAAATTGGTAAGTTTGACTGCAAAGCTGATGATGGAATCTTTGTGGGATACTCTACTCAAAGCAAATCATACAGAGTGTTCAACAAGAGATTAAGGATAATTGAAGAAAGCATCAATGTATCCTTTAATGAAAATGTTCATCATGAACAAGGAAATGGTCCAGATTGGCTATTTAACATAGACAATCTAACCAAATCCTTTAATTCTAACATGGATTTAAATGCAGGTGATTCAAATTGTCACACTCAGAAGGAAGGAACATCATCTGTTAATACTGATCAAGAAAAGATGAGATACATAATAGTTGATACTGCTCCCACAGTTAATACTGAGGACAGTAATAACTCAAATTCTGAAACCAGTAGTAACTCTGAGAATGAGGACAGTAGTAATTCAAATACTACTGGTACCAGTAATAGTACTCAAAATACTATTGGTTCAAGCAATAACCTAGATTCTCAAGATACTACTGATCTCAGTAACAACAACAATACTACTGATCTCAATGAAGATAATAGCAGTAGTGACTCTGACCAAGATGATGATGAACCAAACATCAATGACAATGAAGGATCACTAGAGGAGCAATTGCCTGAGACAAATGAGTCCAACCTTGAAAATCAACTAGTAGTTGATAGAGCTACAACTACAAGGACTCAGAAGAACCATCCATTAGATCTTGTTCTAAGTGATGTTAACTCACCACTGCAAACAAGAAGCAAATTAAATAAAAGCTTAACTGCAAACATGTGTAACATAAGTTTAATTGCTAATGAATGTATGTTTGAATGCTTTCTGTCTCAGGATGAACCAAAGAAGATCCAACAAGCAATGAAGGACTCAAACTGGATTGAGGCAATGCAAGAAGAACTCCTTCAATTCAAGTTACAAGCTGTTTGGACACTTGTACCTCTACCCAAAGGAAAAAGAGCCATTGGAACAAGATGGATCTTTAGAAACAAGAAAGATGAAAGAGGTATAGTAATCAAGAACAAAGCCAGACTTGTAGCCCAAGGATACACTCAAGAAGAAGGAATAGACTATGATGAAGTATATGCTCCTGTTGCTAGAATTGAAGCAATAAGAATATTCTTAGCATATGCTTCATTCAAAAAGTTCAAAGTCTATCAAATGGATGTGAAGAGTGCATTCCTATATGGGAAGATTGAAGAAGAGGTTTATGTCTGCCAACCTCCAGGTTTTGAAGATCCAAAACATGGTGATTATGTATTCAAACTGGATAAAGCTCTGTATGGCCTACATCATGCACCAAGAGCATGGTATGATACATTATCATCATATCTATTGAAGAATAACTTTAAAAGAGGAGCCATTGACAAAACTTTGTTTACAAATAAAGTCCAAGATGATATACTACTGGTACAAATCTATGTAGATGATATCATCTTTGGTTCAACCAATGATTTATTGTGCAAAGAATTTGGAGAACTGATGCAGATTAAATTCAAGATGAGCTCTATGGGTCCAATGAACTTCTTCCTTGGACTCCAGGTCAGTCAAAGAACAAATGGTATTTTGATAAACCAATCAAAATATGTTAAAGACATCTTGGAGAAGTTTAATATGAAAGACTGCAAAAGTGCAAGTACACCAATGGAAACACACAAACACCTACATCCAGATGTTGAGGGGGAGGATGTAGATGAACACTTGTATAGATCAATGATAGGATCTTTGATGTACTTAACTGCATCAAGACCTGACATTATGTATAGTGTGTGTGTGTGTGCAAGATATCAAGCAAGACCTAAAGAACTACACTTACAGGCTGTCAAAAGAATTTTCAGATACTTGAAAGGCAAACCATCACTGGGTCTATGGTATCCACATGATTCACCCTTTGAACTCATAGCCTACACAGATAGTGACTATGGAAGTGAATGTCAAGATAGAAAGTCCACTACTGGTGGATGTCAATTCTTTGGATCAAGACTGGTGTCATGGCAATGTAAGAAGCAAACAAATGTATCAACATCAACTGCTGAAGCAGAGTATGTAGCTGCATCTGCTTGTTGTGCTTAAGTACTCTGGATTCAAAACCAACTTCTAGACTTTGGTATCTCTATCCTTAAAACTCCTATTTTTATTGATAATCAAAGTGCTATTAGTATTGTGAACAATCCAGTAAAACACTCTAAAACTAAACACATTGAAATAAGATTTCATTTTATAAGAGGTTGCAATGAAAAGAAATTAATCAAAGTGGTTAAAATTCATACTGATGATCAATTAGCAGATCTTTTTACAAAAGCATTTGATGTAGGAAGATTCAACTTCTTGGTTAGCAGTATTGGAATGATTTTGATAAATTAAAATCTCACTTAAAATCATGTGTAAAGTTTTTGTTGTAAAAAGTTATTTATTTGTTTAAGTGTTTTACTACTGGTAGGTCTGTATTACTGATGTGTAGGCATGTGCACAAAATACTACTGGTAGGTCAATACTACTGGTGTGTATTAGGTTTACATAAATACTACTGGTAAGTCAGTACTACTGGTATTCACGTATACTACTGGTCTTGTGTGTGGGTGGTTACTACTGATGTCTATAGTTACTACTGATGTCAAAATCCTTAGTTACTACTGACGTTCGTAGATACTACTGACGTTCTCTTACTGGTATCAAATCTACTACTGGTCTTTCAGAATCAAAATTACCAAACTAACCCCCGTGAAAATAACCGTTATGTTATGATTCGAAGGGCAATTTAGTCTTTTTGCAGGTTAAATCGAAAGATATAAAAGGCGGCAGTCGATTAGTTTAGCATTATCTTTACTTCGATTCACTAAATCCTCTCGATAAACCCTAGCTTACGATCAAATACCCTACATCAGTAACAAAATTCTTACGTGTTTCTCTCAAATCACCAACAATGGCAACTCTACAATCTCTCAATGTTCAGACAGATCTCAAATATTCAGAGTTCCACAATATGTGTGCGTTTCTACGCAATCCAGATGGAACAAAAGACTTTCGTCCAATAGTCAATTTCTTAAAAAATTCATATATCAAGTTTGCATTAACTGTCAAACCGAAAGCATATCAACAACACTTGGTGGACTTTTGGACCAATGCTGAAAGAACAGAGGGTGCAACTGTGCCCATGATAAAATCATCGGTGGATGGAAAGACGATCACAGTCACAGAGCAATCAATTCGACACCATCTACAACTACATGATGATGCAGGTATGTTTACACTTCCTAAGGAATTCATTGCTGAAATTTTAAATAAAATGGGATATGAGGGAAGACTTAACATAGTAACTTTTCAAAAAGATCTTCTCTCCCCACAATGGAAATTTATTGTACATACTATTCAGCATTGTATTTCTCCAAAACGAAGTACTTGGAATGAGTTTAATAAGGCAATAGCCTCTGCTGTTGTCTGTTTATGCACAGACCAAGTATTTAATTTTTCATACATGATTTTTGAAGGTATGTTGGGAAATCTTAGTTCCTCAAAGTTTTTAATGTATCCCAGATTTCTCCAACATATCATAAACTGTGAATTACAAAACTTGTCAACTCCCAAAAACATTTTTATCATTCCTGAGTTGAACAAGAAAGTTTTCTCTAATATGAGAAAACAATTTAAATTTTCGGGCAAGGAAACCCCTTTGTTTCCTAATATGATCAAAGATCAACCACTAATTGGAGAGGGTTCAATCATAGATACAACTCATATTGAACCTCAACCCACTCCATCACCCCCAAATGCAGCCCAAACACAACCCCAAACAGTCACTCAATCACCCACAAATATAGAAGTCCTGAATGTGTCCCAGGAACTTGAAATAAATCCTCAGAGTGCTACTCTTCACTCTGTGGAAGACCTGCCCAATGTCACCCAAAATATATCCACAATCTATAAAAGAAAGAAAACTTCTTTAAAGGACACCAGGGGACAAATTGAGTCAAACCCCAGGCTCCAAGAGTTGTCCTCCAAGGAGGAGAGAGGACATGAGGCGAGGGCTTTCACTACTGATGCCCCAAAGGTGGGTGCACAGGACAGTGAAAACATCTCTAAGACCCAAACCTCGGCAACTTTAAGTGATGACTCATTTGAGGAATTACTTAAAGGACCCCGGTGTCAAGAAACCACAAGGGGGGGCATCTCTGCTTCTTCTAGGAAGAAGAGGGTGTCTAAACAACCCAATGAATCACCAAGAAGTGATGAGGGTAGATCTGTGGATTTGATGGATAGGATGGAAAACCTTAAAGCCAATGTACCATTCAGTGAGCTCGATGATCTTGCTAGATGGAGTGAGGGCAGTATTAAAACCAAACAATTGACGGATAAAGTGGATTCTCTTGAATCCACTGTACAAGATTGTCTTAAGTATCTTACAAACCAAGGAAAAACAATGGCTGCAATGAAAAGGCACATGAACACCATCAACAAAAGAATGAGGTTATATGAGCACAGGCTTCATCAACAAACAAAGATTATAAGAAGATTGAAAAAGAAGATTGATGATAGTGAGGCTCCACCAGTTGAGCTCACTAAGGGGGAGAAGGACAATATTCAGAGTATGATTGATGAATCAATTGCAGCAGCAGCATCCTCTCTCCTAAATCTAAAAGAAACAACTGTTGATGAAGACCAAGAAAAGATGGATGTTCATGATGAGCCAATTACTACTGCTCCCATGGAAGAACAAGCTGAAAAAGAAGTATCAGTAGTAACTCCTACTACTGATATCATAGCAGTAGTAAGTCAGGAAGAGGAAATAAATAAGGAAATAAAAGCAACAAATACTACTGATGCCCTATCTGTAGTAACTCCTGAAGTCACACCAGTAGTAACTACTTTGGTTACTACTGAAGAGGAAGAACTGCAACTCCCAGAGTTAATTGAAAGGGAAAGACATGTCATTATCTCCAAACCACCAACTCCTAATCAACCACTTATCATACCTGACATTGATGATAATGTGAATTGGTTTGAGGTAGATGAATGTACACTTCCTCCACACCCTAAAATCTTATCAGAAGATCAACTGCACTTGTTCTATCCAAAACTACTGATTTTGGGTGTACCTGATATGAAATACACCCCACCTCCACCATCTGCCTGTATTGGAAAAGGAAAGGAAGTATATGATGATGATTATCCCAACAGAGCCTTAGGTCACCAAATGGTGAACAAAATTAATCATGTCAGATCAGAAAAGCAGTCCAGATGGAGGGTAAAACACAAGAAATTTTTGGAGAAAGTGGAGATGTATCAAGCTCTTGAGGAGAATAAAAAGAAGAAAACTCAAGAAACTAAAATTCCTGTTCAAGTACCTGTTCAAATAGAAGACATTCAGATAGAAGCTCAAAAAGCAGAATTCAAGATGTTTAGAAAAGTTGAAGAAGAACACATTAACTGTCTTGAAGATTTGGTTTCTGAATGCAAGAGAATAAGAGTGAGTTAACAGATGATGTATTTGAACAGAAGACCAATATGATTGATTACTTGAAAACAAAAGGGCATAGTGCAAAGTCCTTTGGCAGAATGAAGATGATGACTATTATTGAAAAATACTGTGCTGCCAAGAAGAAGGATTTGGCTGAACAAGAGGAAAAAGAAAAGAAGAAAGCAAAGGCCCTAATTCCAATCAGTCCAACATTAATCAAAGCTGGTAGTTTATCAACTACTGGTGATTCTTCAACTCCCCAATCAAAGAAGAGAAAGGCTGTTACTCAAGAACAGAGTACTCAAAAGAAGTCAAAAACACAGATCATTCTTGTTCTTGAAGTGCCTGTTGCTCCCTTGCAGAACAATCCAATCATCAATTGGAGGGTTATGCAGAACAATGTTATAGAAATTGTAAGGGAAGATAAAGTAGTACAAAGATTAATGGATGGTTACCATTGATCAGTTCATATTCAAGAAGTGATGTAATCAAGCTTCTGATCATTGGAAAACAAAGAATGTCAAAGAAAACATGGAGAGAATCTGGTGCTGGATACTTAACAAAAATGATTGATGCTGCATTTTATCCAGACAACTATCCAGAACAATTTACAGATCAAGGAAATGTTTATGCTTGGAATGTGATTCCAACTGCCAACATGTACTTCTTTGAAAAGTCAGGCAAAGTATGTGAGCTCTACTTATATGAAAAAGAATATCCACATTCTGAGAAGACTATGTATCAGATATTCACAAATACAATGATGAAACCTTATGATGCTGTTATGTTTCAAAACAAATTGAATTATTTCACAAAGAGAAACAGCAAATACATCATTGAGCAAAGACATCAACAGAATCAAAGAACGTTGGAGAAAAGAAAGAAAGAAGAAGAAGAACAAAAGAAACTTATGTGATTGAAAAGAAATCAATAAGTTTAGGGGGAGATTGTTGGAACAAAATCACAGATCAACTTAATACTGATGCTGCAGTTAGTACTGATCATGCTTATTACTGATGAATATTATGTTTAGTACTGATGGGCCAGAAACTTACTACTGATGAAGTTGATACTGGTGAAAGACTATAACTTAGTTACTACTGATCAAGGCATATTGAAGATACTACTGATCATTAGTAGTTACTACTGACGATGTATCTGGACTTACTACTGATCACCTTACTTACTACTGACGTTGCAAACTTACTACTGGTGATTAGTTTTGCTACTGATAACGCGTTTATGGAACATATCAAGTCCGAGATCTTCGCAGAGATAGTTATAGAATGTAATTCAATGTATATCTTTATACTACGAATGTAAATCAAGTCCTAGAATAACTAGGGTAAATAGTTAGGCTTCAAGGACTATTATAAATAGTTCCTTACGAATTGTAAACGTACGTGTGTATTGTGATTCAATAATATACATTGAAGCTTTTTGTGAAACTGTGTTCTTAATATTCTCGTTTATTATTTACAGTTCATTGTTCTTAATTCATTGATATAGTGTTGATCCGCTGCAACTTCTATTATCAATTAGATTTAAGGTGTTTATTAACTCGTTCATAGTTAATCGATCCTGACAAGGTGTAAGAGATGAAAAAATAAATATGTAATATACGAAACACATAGAAGATAAGAAGGATCAGGGAAATGAGGCTAGTCTTTTATAAATTTCTAACGTCCACATGTTATACACATGTATTGACTACTAAAATGCACTTATTATGTGTGCTTTCCAGAATTGTCCCTTAGAATATGCTTTATGTTATGTGGGGTGGGGGCAGGGGTAGGGTCCCCTGCCCCACGCAACCAATTTAGAAAATCACTAAAGGGGGTGGTTGTAAATGGTGTTTCTGTACAACAAAGTCAATTGTGACACATCCCACTTGAACTAAAACTAATAAACACCCCAAAATCTTATCCCAAAAAATAAAACTTTAAAAATCCCCCAAAATCCAACTTTTGATCTCAAACTAGCCGCCTGATCGTGGCCCGTAGGGCTAACAAAACCGATCAGCGGCTGTTGTGAACGGGCCAGTGTCTGTTATGGTTGCTCGCGGGCCTCACGTTGTGGTTTTTTGCAACTGGTACACTCTGCTTTGGGAGATCATGCAACTCCATTACTTGTATCGTTCGTTGTCTCTTCGCTGTTAAAAAAATAAATATTAATATTTTGACCATAAGATTACATTATAAAACCAACTTTAATTATAATTTATAACATCAAGAATTCTTAACACAAACCGTTTTCCGCTTGTTGATAACGTTCTTGGAGTTTCCTCTTTGTCGCTTCAAGTTTGTCTTGAACGGTTTCTCCATCTGAAGCCATCGCTTTCTGTTTATAATCACCCAAAAAAGTGTTAATTAACATAAATTTAACGGTAAATTGGTAATATAGTAATAAAATTCGGTAACTTACACGTTGTTGAGGAGCTATTGGTCTCCTAGGAAGCGTCGGGTTTTCAGGGTTTTGCACCTTCCTTTCCATATTTGGATTCACGCGTCTTCCCAGTGCTGAGTCAGCAACCGGAGGTTTACTAGGTTTAACCACGGTCGTTTTTGGGACCATAGTTGGTCCGTTTAACGGTTTTTGTTGTTTCCACTTGTTCACATTTTGCTTCTCGAGTGGCGGCTTTGCATTGTTATTTCCGTTTTTGTTTAATTCCCTGCTTTGTCTAGGATCTGAAAACAATATCCAAAACGCGATTTTAATAAATAAAAACAAGTATAAATTAAGGTTGATAATGTACGAATTCAACTCACTTCCATAATCATCCATGCCATCAAAGAACTTCAGAGAGCCGCAAATAAAAACATAAAAAAAAAACAAATACAACACGTCAATAAATGGTCCCGAAAACGTCTACCGAAAATGCCATAAAACCGAAATTTGTTATTTAATAATTAAAATAAGATAACTAAAGTTGCATACCTCATTTAGCTCCAATGACATTGAGTGAGGGTTCAAAAATGCTAAATCATCAAGAGGAGGTGATGGTAAACCTTCTTCTTCATCTTCATCAAGAACAGATGGATTTAACGAATCAGGGGTATTTTCGGAAACTGCCATTTAAAAACCAAATTTATTTAGCAACGATAAAAAATATGGAAACCGTGAAATAAATCTACATATATATTTCAATTAATTACCCGTCATCTTTTGAGTAGTATTCATATTCACCCACTCATCAACCATTTCCTTCCACAATCTGAAACCGGGAACAATTAATTAAATCTAGGGTTTCTAACATAATTTAAATACGTATACGTATTATTATTAAAATGACGTAAACTATAATATGATCACGACCTAAATAAAGTATAAACAACACTTTCAATCGAACTTTTTGGCAACTATATAATTTAAAAAACGGTCAAATGCATACTCAATAAGTGTTCTTGCTATTTGACGAACATCCTTAGATGCGTGTTTTCGAAGAACATTAACCGATTTTCCAATTTCGGTTGCCTGAAATACGATTTAACAACCATAACATTAACATAATAACAAATAACAACTAAATTTCAAATTGGTAATTAATCGAGTAAAGATTATATATACTAACTAACCTTGAGTGTGTCAACCGATATTGCCATCAATTGAAGCTTCCTTAACGAATTGCATAAAGCCGATGCAGACTAACAATAACAATAACAAGAACCATGATTAAACATTGTGCAAATCGAATCAAAACAATTATAAAGACCTAACCCTAATAAGATTAAATTAAACATAATTCGATTAAATTAGTAAAAGTAATTAAGATTAACCTCATCTGGACTGTTGTCAACAATCTCTTTAATCCTCATAACTTCACCAAAAGTTTGCGATTCTTGTTCGATTTCATCGGTGAGTGCTTCTGCATCTCCATAACTGTAATTGCTAACATGATGATTACTCTCATTAAGCTCTGCATTTTCATTATCATAATCATCATCATTTTTAGAAGAATTAATCACTTTACTGCTTTCTTTACTGCAATTCCCATTAACATCTGTTAGATTACTCTTGAACTTAGCCCCCTCATCATCATGTTCATGATCATGATCATGATCATGATTATGATCATCATCATCATCATGTTCTTGATTATCTGCAGGTAAAGCCAATATCTCTTGATCACAACCAGTACATTTGATCAATTTACAAGAAAATAATATTTGAGCAATATTATCTCTCCTGATTTTGAACTCTTTAGGGCAATCAGAAGCAGCTAACATGATTGCACCTTCAATTATTTCAAATATATTTGCATTTGCACTACGGAAATACTCCCTCCAGTAATCCATCCGTACACCGGATTTTGAAACCGAAACCGTCATAGCAACCACCAAGATCAGACAAAATGTTTTGATTTCAAGATTTTTGGATTAAACCCAGATATCAAAATTGAAACTTCAATCGATCTTGATCATACCCATAAACCTAAAACCTCAAATTCACAACAAATTTTAGGTTTTATTGCAAAATGTTGTGTTTTGAAGCTTTTTAGATTAAACCCAGATATCAAAACTGAAACTTTAATCGATCTTGATCCTACCCATAAACCTGAAACCTAAAATCTCAAATTCACAACAAATTTAGGAAATTCAGGCAAAATTGAAGAAGCACGCCAAGAAAACTGATATCAAATATTCAAATTGGATGGTGATTTCTGTTAAGGGTTTTTTTTTTTGGAAAACAGGAATTTATGATTAACCCAAATTGGGTTTTACGAAACAATGAAAGAAGATTGATTATAGACGTCCAAAATAAGGAATCGGATAATTAAAATAAAAATAAATTTAATTTAAGAATATTGAGATAGATATTGTGGTTGTAGGTATACGCAAGGCAATGTGTGAAACGGAGAATCCATTCTCAGATTTCACTTTCACTTCAACTTTTTGGTGTCTATCTCACAGCAATCGGTAGACTTGATAAACTACAAAATTCATATGTTTTTTTTTACATTTATTTTATTTGACCGCCAACAATAATGCTTCCATTGTCCAAGAATAAAATAATATATATTTTTATTTTAACAGAAAAATTTACCAAGTTCGATGTATTGTTTATTTTTTGTTTTACCGGTGTGCGTAAAAATCTAATTAAAAAATGAGTAATAAATTTTTTTTTTTGGGCAAAATGCATAGAAGGGTAATCTACTTTCCATCAAAATTCATTTAAGGGTATGTACTTTTATTTTGATCACTAAAGGGTAACATACTTTCATAAAGGTTGATCAAAGGGTAACCTACTTTCATAAATGTTGATCAAAGGGTAACCTACTTTCATACAGGTATATAAAAAGGGGAAATGACTCACTCAACAAGTTTAATTTACCTGTTCAAACCAAAATGAACGGTTACAAAAAAAAGTAGTTTAAAGTGTACATGCTTCTTCGTTTCTAAATCATTTTACTCAAACAATAAATTCAAAAAAGAGTCATGTATTGGTTCTTAAAGTTGAGCTTCTGAGATGAGTCTTGAACTTGATTAACTTGGGTTACTAGATTAGTTTTGTTTCCATACCTTAACCATTAGTTCAAGAAAAGATGGAATTTTGGAATTTGAACGAAGAATTGATCGACTTTATTTTGACCTAGTTTGAAGACTATGAAACAAAACTAATCATATAAGCATTAAATAGTCACGTGGGAAACAAATGGAAGAATTGATTACCGGTAACAAGTTTAACAAGTCACATTTTACCTTTTTATATACTTTTATGAAAGTAGGTTACCCTTTAGTGATCAAAACAAAAGTGCATACCCTTAAATAAACTTTAATGGAACGTACGTTACCCTTTAGTGATCAAAACAAAAGTACATACTGTAACATCCTAAAACCGGCCTAGTAGTTATAATAATAATTGGTAAGTGATAAATATTTAATTGAATAAATGCCAAATTATTTGCTTAGTTAATTACCTTAATGTGATATTTTAACCATGGGGTTAAAATACGTAATTACTAAAATGTTTAAATTAATTATGTGACTTTATGCTGACGCGGCCGCGTGAGTTTTCCTCATGCCCGCGTGAATGAATCTGCCTTAATCCACGAAGTGTTTCAGTCAGGTCTGCGCGCCCGCGTGAGTTTTTGACGCGCCCGCGTGGGATGCATCAGTAAGTTGCCCAAATTCCAGAATGTTTGACGCGGCCGCGCGACCGCCCGACGCGCCCGCGCGAATCTGCCAGATTTTTAAATGAATTAAGCCTTCCCTTTTGTAAAATCATATAAGTGAGAGATGAGGGGATAAGGTTGTTCATTTTCTCTGCTCTCTCTCTCTCTCTCTCTCTCACCTTACGCCTCTCTCTCTCTCTACACCACCATCATCTTCTTCATTGTTGTTCTTGAGCTTTTAGTGAGGATCCATAGCTTGTTTCTTGGCCAATCTTTAATCCGAACACGTTTTTGAGTAGCTCTTGAGGTAAGCTTCAACCTATATGTGTTCGTTTTCGATTTCATGATAGTTGATAAATTAGGGTTTATGTGTTCTTGAGATTTGGTTGGTGATTATGGTGTTAAATGTTATGTTAAGTGTTTATACAAAGTTTGACATGTTTTGTTGTATGGGTACAAGTATTTTAGCACAAGGTACAACCTTTTTAGCAAAATGTACACATGTGTGAGTGTGTGTGTTCGTGGGTGTGTGTGTGTGTTCGTGAGTGTGTGTGTGTGTATATATCAATTGTGGGGTTTTGGATTATGCTTCTAACTTGACTTAATATGGGTTTTCATGTTAATGTAGGTTAAATTAACATGTAGGAAGTGTTAATCTTGTAGAATTGGGTAACTAGTTATGACTTGCTAGTGAGATTGTGATTTATGGAATTTATGTCTAATTATGTTAAATGACATGTTGAATATGTTAGTTGTGATTATAATCAACCATTGTGTTAATTGATAAAATGACTAGTTGTGATAGTGTGAGTCAAAATTGTTAGTTAAAGAGCTAATTGGCGTTTTATGTTTAAATAGTAAACTAGTTGTTATATTGGTGTAAAATTTCATTTAGGTGTTGTATGACTTTTATTACTAGAAAGGTTAAATTAACATGCTAGAAATGTTATTTAATGATTTGTGTCAAGTTTGGTGAGATTTGGTTGAAATGCTAGCTAGTGTTTGGATGTTCTTGGTTAAAATGATTAATTAGTAAATTGGAAGTAAAATACATGGATTGTTGGTGACTTGGAACTTGACGAATTGATATATGATTATGACTTGCTAAATGTTGTTTAATGTCATGGTAAAGTTCATTGTAAGATTAAAGAGGTAATAATTGGGCATGTTGACAATTATGTGATTTTTGACCCGTTTGGGCCGTTTAGTGGTAAAATGACTTAAAGTAACTTGGATTGTGAAAGTATAAGTATTTTGTTAGGATTATGTGATTAGCAATGTTATTGGTAACATTTGGTGAATTGCAAGTTGATGTTATGTTTACAATTGTAGGATGTATTATTGTTTAATAACTCGGTTTGACCCGTTTGAATGTAAGACTTGCAAATGACTAGTTGACTTGCTATGTAAGTGTAAATGGTCATGCCATGTTTATATGATGATTTAAAGGTTTGGTTATCTAGTTAGTGCAAGTGTTAATGTTAAATGTGTATTTAACATTGTTTATGATTTGGTGGAATTATATACTAATTCGGTATTCCTTTGGTGTACGGGAATCGGAATCGAGACTCAGAAACATTAGACCTCTGAGTTCGACAAGTGGAAGTAACGGTGAGTGGATTTAATCTCCAACTTGTGTTCGGTCACAATTGGTTCGGTATATGCATACTTGGTAATAATGTAGGAAATCGCCAGATGAGGGGAGTTCACGACGCGAACTTAGTTCGCGATCGTGAAGTCGGTCCAGAGAAAATGGTTTGCCATCGCGAAGAGTTCACGATCAGAGTTCACGTCGCGAACTCTAGTTCGCGATCGTGAACTAGAGTTCGCGATTGGGAACTCTGTCGTGACGTTTTTTCGCGGTGTTTTTCGTAGCCAGTCTACTTGCTATGTATGCCTAGTGTTAGGGAATACCATACATGATTAGGTGCACTTATGTGAAGAGACCTTGGCTTGTCGGGTAGCTACAACTCGGTTTGACTTGGTGACCGGGGTTTGAGAAGTCAGTGCGCTGGGCAATGGGTGTCGACTAAAGGGTATCCGACCTTACCTGTATTTGTTGCATGGTCAAGGGGAGGGAGTTGCCCTGGTGTTGGACACGAAACGCTATCGGTTACCGTGGTTTGGCCGACCATGGTTTAAGGCTCCGGCAGGACCCCGATCTTCTCGAACGAACCGGAGATGTTTATTTAAACTTCCGTGTTCCAGCGATGACCCAACCGGAGATGTTTATTTAAACTTCCGGGTTTAAGTGATGACCCAACCGGAGATGTTTTATAACTTCCGTGTTTTAGTGAACAGTGATACATGGTTAGGTGGCTTTTAGATCGTAGAGATGTCTATGCTAGCTTGTTGGGCTTTACAGAATTTGTAGTTTATATTCATTCACTTAGCTTTGTGCTAATCCCTCCCTCGTTGAATTTTTTCAGGTGATCGGTGCTTTGGACGGGATGATTGACCGAGCTCAGTTGATATGTTTTAAAAAAATGAGCCATGTCGTTTAAGTGACACCGTTTAAATGATTAATGTTTTGAAGTTTATTTTGGGACATTTGGTTTGTAAACCTAAACCTAAACTTACTATTATCTTTATGCTTCCGCACACTTTAAAAAAAAAAAAAAAAAAAAAAACGTTCTCCAAATTTTGCGGTGTTACAACTTGGTATCAGAGCTTCGGTTTGGCGATGGATACACGGGGTTGGTGTTCCATTCCCAAATCGTGGCTCAAGTTTGGTCAAGCATTCCGGACGAGCGGGATTAGAGCAACGGTGAATGAAGCTAGTTGTAGTTAGTATGTAGTTACTAACGATTTAAACTAAGCTTTCGTGAGTTGTTGTGATTGTTATAGATATGACAGGTAAAGAGAACCCGACCCCCTTGACCCTAGTAAATGTTGGCACATCAAGTAACGATGCGGGAACTACCCGAGGAGCATATATACGCACGTAGGGATATGAAGTACATTAGAGGTGGTCAATTTGGGCAAGATGGAAGTTGACCTTGGGAGAAGAAAAGGGATTGTGGGTCAAGGACGGAGGCGATCGGGAAATCCTCACCAAACGTGGACCGACAATGATAGCTCGGGTATGCTTTAATAAACTCAATACTTGTGTTTATGTAGAATTGTTAATTGACAAGATTGCTTAACTAAGGATTGGTGAAATGTTGTGATGAACTGAACTGCTTACCCGTGGTGTTTTATGTCACTTAAATTAGAATAATTGATTGCTTGTTGATTGGGGATACATCTTATGTGTCAGGAGTTTTGTAGATATAAGTGATGTATGCTTACATGTTCCTTTTGTTGAACCTTAGACTAAGTTTAGTGTGATATGATGTATGTATTAGTCTAGTTTAATCAAAGTTATGAATAAATGTCATAGAAGATTGAATCTTTTCTTGTTTGTCTGGACACACATAGTGTCTCGGTGGTTAAAGTTGCTTGTGTTTCCGTATTGTGCAAATTGGTGATAAGTTGATTGTAACTGTTTGTTTGTTCCTTCACCTTAGGAGAAGCGAAGAGAATCGGTTGTATGTCGGTTACGGTCACAACATATGTGACCATGGATCAAATTGAGTATAATAGTAATTATTGTAGATTTCTTGAATGTGATGCTTGTATTTAAAATGGAAGGAATTGTATACGTGAATTGAATAGTCCAAGTAGGACTAGTGTTTGTTATGTGAAAGAGTTGAAACTTTTGTTGTGACCCGTCGGGTCACATGTAGTGACTTGTATGGTGAAAATCGGAAATGTCTGTCCAATGTGAATAAATTGATGCTTGCTTTTGTTATAGACAGTAATCGTGACAGATAGTCAGTGATAATTATTTGAATGGCCTGAAATGTTTATGATGCAATCCTGGTTGGTTTCCTATTTTGAATTTGGAGTCTGAAAAGTGACTAATGAACTGTATGTGTAGACTATTTTGAGTTGACGTGTGATAGTAATAATTGAAGAGAAAAGAGGTTGTAAGTGATTGCTTTGATTATGAAATTATTTGAGAAAAGTGTTGAAATTGTGATTTATACTTAAATCTATGTTTAGATTTAAGGATTGTATTGAAATGATTTATGTTGATAAAATTGATCATAGTTTAAATTGCTAATTTAAAAAAAAAATTACTCAAAGTGATGATGATGCCTTATTGATTGTAATAAAAGTTGTATATGCGTAATTGTGAATTGAATTGATGAAAAGTATCATGCTATTTGGATGTTAATAAGTAAGAATCGAGACTAGTTGAATTGTGATTGGTTGACTTGGAGTCTAAGTAAAAGTTGACATGTATTGAAAATGCTTATTAGTCATCACATGAGTTTGACATGTTAATGAACCGTTAGTTGTATGTTTGGAATGGTTATGATAAATTTCTCAATTTTAACTTGTTTACGTTATATAGTATCAAAACTTGATTGAATACATTTTTAGTTGCTAGACCTTGATTATGATGATAATCGTTGTTAATTGTATAAGTTGGTTTTAGTAAATACTTTAACATGTTAAAAGATGTTGCTATTTATATTGCCATGATTGTAATGAGTTATGTGGGGTAGACTTGAATTGTGTAAACTGTGACTAGTCTTGTCAAAACGTGCAACTCGACTTTATAAAATTGTGTCACCCGTGTAATAGGGCCAATTAAGCATGGAATAATATATGATTGTTAGAAGTATGTTTAACTAGGGACTTGGATAGTGTCACGGAGAATTGCTTGTTTTTGACCCGTTTGTGCTTATTATGCAAAATTGGTGTGACTTTATGTTATGAAAGGGTAGCTTAGAGAATTAAATGATTAAGACCGGTAATTTTGTTTTGGAAATTCTTAAAATTGCGGGTCAATGTTGCAAATTTTGTTAGAATAAAGAAAAAACAAGTAGGTATTTGAGACTTGAAATAATGATCACGACCAGGTATATGGAAATTATACGCAACTTATGCTAGTTGATTATCTTTTTATGACATGTGGAGTGCTAACTGAATCATGAGTGGTGATTGCTATATGAGTATTGAGATTAATATGAATGTGTATAGACTAAAGAAATGAATTCTTGTTAATTGAATATTGTTGTTGGATTCCGAGGACGGAATCCTTTTAAGGAGGGGAGAGTTGTAACATCCTAAAACCGGCCTAGTAGTTATAATAATAATTGGTAAGTGATAAATATTTAATTGAGTAAATGCGAAATTATTTGCTTAGTTAATTACCTTAATGTGATATTTTAACCATGGGGTTAATATATGTAATTACTAAAATGTTTAAATTAATTATGTGACTTTATGCTGACGCGGCCGCGTGAGTTTTCCTCATGCCCGCGTGAATGAATCTGCCTTAATCCACGAAGTGTTTCAGTCAGGTCTGCACGCCCGCGTGAGTTTTTGACGCGCCCGCGTGGGATGCATCAGTAAGTTGCCCAAATTCCAGAATGTTTGACGCGGCCGCGCGACCGCCTGACGCGCCCGCGCGAATCTGCCAGATTTTTAAATGAATTAAGCCTTCCCTTTTGTAAAATCATATAAGTGAGAGATGAGGGGATAAGGTTGTTCATTTTCTCTGCTCTCTCTCTCTCTCTCTCTCTCTCTCTCTCACACCTTACGCCTCTCTCTCTCTACACCACCATCATCTTCTTCATTGTTGTTCTTGAGCTTTTAGTGAAGATCCATAGCTTGTTTCTTGGCCAATCTTTAATCCGAACACGTTTTTGAGTAGCTCTTGAGGTAAGCTTCAACCTATATGTGTTCGTTTTCGATTTCATGATAGTTGATAAATTAGGGTTTATGTGTTCTTGAGATTTGGTTGGTGATTATGGTGTTAAATGTTATGTTAAGTGTTTATACAAAGTTTGACATGTTTTGTTGTATGGGTACAAGTATTTTAGCACAAGGTACAACCTTTTTAGCAAAATGTACACATGTGTGAGTGTGTGTGTTCGTGGGGGTGTGTGTGTGTGTGTTCGTGAGTGTGTGTGTGTGTGTGTGTGTATATCAATTGTGGGGTTTTGGATTATGCTTCTAACTTGACTTAATATAGGTTTTCATGTTAATGTAGGTTAAATTAACATGTAGGAAGTGTTAATCTTGTAGAATTGGGTAACTAGTTATGACTTGCTAGTGAGATTGTGATTTATGGAATTTATGTCTAATTATGTTAAATGACATGTTGAATATGTTAGTTGTGATTATAATCAACCATTGTGTTAATTGATAAAATGACTAGTTGTGATAGTGTGAGTCAAAATTGTTAGTTAAAGAGCTAATTGGCGTTTTATGTTTAAATAGTAAACTAGTTGTTATATTGGTGTAAAATGTCATTTAGGTGTTGTATGACTTTTATTACTAGAAAGGTTAAATTAACATGCTAGAAATGTTATTTAATGATTTGTGTCAAGTTTGGTGAGATTTGGTTGAAATGCTAGCTAGTGTTTGGATGTTCTTGGTTAAAATGATTAATTAGTAAATTGGAAGTAAAATACATGGATTGTTGGTGACTTGGAACTTGACGAATTGATATATGATTATGACTTGCTAAATGTTGTTTAATGTCATGGTAAAGTTCATTGTATGATTAAAGAGGTAATAATTGGGCATGTTGACAATTATGTGATTTTTGACCCGTTTGGGCCGTTTAGTGGTAAAATGACTTAAAGTAACTTGGATTGTGAAAGTATAAGTATTTTGTTAGGATTATGTGATTAGCAATGTTATTGGTAACATTTGGTGAATTGCAAGTTGATGTTATGTTTACAATTGTAGGATGTATTATTGTTTAATAACTCGGTTTGACCCGTTTGAATGTAAGACTTGCAAATGACTAGTTGACTTGCTATGTAAGTGTAAATGGTCATGCCATGTTTATATGATGATTTAAAGGTTTGGTTATCTAGTTAGTGCAAGTGTTAATGTTAAATGTGTATTTAACATTGTTTATGATTTGGTGGAATTATATACTAATTCGGTATTCCTTTGGTGTACGGGAATCGGAATCGAGACTCAGAAACATTAGACCTCTGAGTTCGACAAGTGGAAGTAACGGTGAGTGGATTTAATCTCCAACTTGTGTTCGGTCACAATTGGTTCGGTATATGCATACTTGGTAATAATGCAGGAAATCGCCAGATGAAGGGAGTTCACGACGCGAACTTAGTTCGCGATCGTGAAGTCGGTCCAGAGAAAATGGTTTGCCATCGCGAAGAGTTCACGATCAGAGTTCACGTCGCGAACTCTAGTTCGCGATCGTGAACTAGAGTTCGCGATTGGGAACTCTGTCGTGACGTTTTTTCGCGGTGTTTTTCGTAGCCAGTCTACTTGCTATGTATGCCTAGTGTTAGGGAATACCATACATGATTAGGTGCACTTATGTGAAGAGACCTTGGCTTGTCGGGTAGCTACAACTCGGTTTGACTTGGTGACCGGGGTTTGAGAAGTCAGTGCGCTGGGCAATGGGTGTCGACTAAAGGGTATCCGACCTTACCTGTATTTGTTGCATGGTCAAGGGGAGGGAGTTGCCCGGGTGTTGGACACGAAACGCTATCGGTTACCGTGGTTTGGCCGACCATGGTTTAAGGCTCCGGCAGGACCCCGATCTTCTCGAACGAACCGGAGATGTTTATTTAAACTTCCGTGTTCCAGCGATGACCCAACCGGAGATGTTTATTTAAACTTCCGGGTTTAAGTGATGACCCAACCGGAGATGTTTTATAACTTCCGTGTTTTAGTGAACAGTGATACATGGTTAGGTGGCTTTTAGATCGTAGAGATGTCTATGCTAGCTTGTTGGGCTTTACAGAATTTGTAGTTTATATTCATTCACTTAGCTTTGTGCTAATCCCTCCCCCGTTGAATCTTTTCAGGTGATCGGTGCTTTGGACGGGATGATTGACCGAGCTCAGTTGATATGTTTTAAAAAAATGAGCCATGTCGTTTAAGTGACACCGTTTAAATGATTAATGTTTTGAAGTTTATTTTGGGACATTTGGTTTGTAAACCTAAACCTAAACTTATTATTATCTTTATGCTTCCGCACACTTTAAAAAAAAAAAAAAAAAAAAAAAAAAAAAAAAACGTTCTCCAAATTTTGCGGTTTTACACATACCCTTAAATAAACTTTGATGGAAAGTAGGTTACCCTTCTATGCATTTTGCCCTTTTTTTTACTTTTTTTTTACACATATTCTTCCTCATTTAATGATGACAAGTGTGAAAATCAAAACATAATATGGAGAATAATAATTAGTTGATGACATGAGTCAAGTTTAGATTTGAGTTTGAAGAAAATGTAGAAACAAATATCACTTCTTTTAAAAAACAAGTACAACATATCTATTTGTACACATTTCATGTTGTTACTCACCGCAATATAATATGTGTAATCTATTAATTTTCTTTATTAATATAATTGATTGATTTTTACATTTATTTTGATTGGATAAATAGACACATAAATAAACGTAAATAATAAACGCTAATATCATTTCTCACCTATTATTTATTTGTTTATATTTATTGCGTTGGATCTATGTGATTATTTTATATTTCAATAAATGCTTCAGTTATGTAAAAAACATAAATCACGTATTATAAAATCCATTCATTAGTAAATATTTAAATGCGAACAAAATAAGTTAAAATGTTAAATTTCAGATCTCAATTGCATTTTTGTTCGTTCATTAATGAAAAAAAAAAGATCTTTTAATTTGACTCATTAATTATTACCATAATATGTAATTTATAGTATTATTTTATTAATCTTTTAATGACTTATAAATGCTATCTTTAAAATATTTAATGCAATAAATTACATATTTTATGTGAAAATGGTAAATTTTGCATGATATGGTGAAAATACTTAGTACATTTTCAGAACAGGCTACTAATAAAAGTAAAACACATTATGTTTTCTGTAGTTTATCTTTAATGTAAATTGCTTTTAGGTGATTCTTTTTAGTTCTAGTTTATTGTTAAAAGTTATCATGTGATTTTTTTTCATTTTAATAATATACTTTAGTCACAAAATTATGGAATATGCCAAAATAGCATTAAATGCTATGATTAACAACATGTTTAGACTTATTTTTGTACCATATATATGAACAATAGTTAGCATAAATAAATTGGTTAACAAAACACTCATTTTTGGAAAAATAATAATCATAAAGCTGTTACCTAAACATAGCTTAAAGATAATTTTGCTATAATACGTGTCAGAATATTTTTGTGCCGATAGTTTATTTTCTTTAAGTTCTTTTAAATTTTATAGATAACTATATTATTTCTTTTGAATAAAATGGTAAAACAATTAAACACACTTTTAATACCCGTTAAGCCATTCTTATACATATAGTTCCATTAAATTAATCACTAATTAGAGATCAAATAGTTCTTCATAAACTATCTAAAAGTGACTAAGTGGTCAAACACCTATTGGTAAAAATTGTTTTTAATTATCTTTTGGTAAAAGGAAAATCTCAAATGTATTCAATTAACGGTCAAGACTTACAATAAGTCAAATAACCAAGTCGTGGTCAAATTGGTTGGATGGTGTTAGGTTGCGTCGTTGGGTCATAGATTAATTACTTCCCATATAATTTACGTATATACATATAATATACGTATACATTTAGCTTTTATGTTTGTTTTTTGTGTTTATTAAAATAATGGTTATATTTATATATCAATCTATTCTTTTATAAGTAATAATAATCCAAATTTATTCTAGCAAAAGAAATGTTTTGAGAAATATAAATAAAACTATTTTGGTCAATATAGGCCTAATTAATTTAATTTCATAATTTGATAATGCAAGGATGAGGTGTAATAAACAATTTGATATCTTCAAAAGTATATTGTGGAGCTCTTTTTATATTTTCTTGTGGCTTCCAAGATAACGTAAAGTAGTATGACTAATAATAATGAAATAATAGATGATTAAATACTTTTGAAATGAATAGTGATAAAAATACATTACAACACTCTAAGTAAATATATATGTTAGACCGAAAGTAATAAAAATAAATTTGAACAGCAAATCTTAATTTACACATAAATCTATATATATCTGAAAATAATAAATGATAAGAATATGGTGAGATGAGTAGTGATATAGTTTTTACAGTATTCTCGTGTAAGGCTGTCAAAATCTGACACGACACGATAAAAATACACGAAACGAAACGAAATTGGGACGAAACTGAAATTTGAATTCGTGTTCGTGTCGTGTTCGTGTTGTGTAAAACAAACACGAAGTCGTGTCGTGTCGTGTCGTGTCGTGTTCGTGTTCAGAGATTAACACGAAATTGACACGATAGTTATGATTTTGTCGTGTTTGTCGTGTTTATCGTGTTTCTAGCATGTAATAAGTAAGAAATTTGTTATTTATTTTGTGTTGTCGTGTTTATCGTGTTATCGTTTTTTTAATCGTGTCGTGTTCGTGTTAGCAAAATAAAACACGACTTCGTGTCGTGTCGTTTTCGTGTTGAACGTTTTCGTGTCGTGTCGTGTCGTGTCGTGTCGTGTCATGTCGTGTTATCCAGAAACACGAAACGATGGCACGATTTGACAGCCTTTCTCATGAAAATATATATTGTTGATAAAAAGGTGAAAGATGGGATGGGAATGCTCTGGAAATTTTAAAAAGATAAACAGAAAAGTAATATAAAGTCTTCAGAAATTAGAAAAAAAAAAAACATAAAGAAAATTGATTAACCGTCTTGTTCCACCGAAATCTTCCCGGAATATTGTTCAGAACGCCGTTTCAGAGTGAAAAACGCCGTTTCACAGCATTCTCAACAATAAACAATGATAAGAACAAGACCATTCCGTGCAATCTATGTTTTTAGTGACCATGGGTCACTACCTATATATCAGTTAAAACAGAAAAAGATTTAAATGTCACTAGTTACATATCAATTAACATGATTTTAAATTCATAATGTAAGTATTAAAGAGGAAAAAATATGTTTCGTTAGTTGAACGTAAACTTGCATACAATAAAGAGCAAAATAAGCACCGACTTTGTTTATATAAAAGACTTATAGTGGCAAAAAAGTAAAAATTTCTTTGTTTTTTTTTATCTTTGTAACACCTAACTTAAATAATATTCATATGCACAAATATTTTATCAAATTGAAGACGTTACAGATAAATGGAGTTAAGACAATGTGACAACTAGAAAGATAAATTATTCCTATGTTAACTTTAAGAAAAATGATATTGATATCTATTATTTGTGTGCACATATTTCAAAACAAGTATAAAAACTATGGGTAACTAGAATTATTGGATTAGACATGTCAATTGATCATATGAGTAACCGCATAAGTACACATAAATAATAGGCAGACATCATTTCTCTTATATGAAAACCAATTTTTATAAGTTAACATTATACTGCTATATATGGAACTTGATAAAAAAAACTTTTATAGGTTATGACAACATACATAGCATCGAAGGAATTGCCACAATTCGTAAAAATCAATTTATTATGATACATATACCGTAATTACTCTTATTATCGTTTCTAATTGTTACCAATGAGGAAATAGATAATTTTTGTTGGATCTTTTACGGAAAGGAAAATGGAACAGCATACTTGTATTTAGATCGAATCAATTTGTCTTAGGATATGAAGAGATAAAACGTACACGCATACAAAAACACACAAATGCACAAAATATTAAATTGTAATACTTTAAGTTAGGTATTGGCCCATCCACTACTTTTGATGCCTTTAAAATTCGATTTCCCTATCCAGAATAGTGATTTGAGTTAATTGCTAAACCTAGTTTTCGGTTTGATATATTTTGCTATAAATGAGTTTCACACTCAATCATAACTCATAATAACCTCACACCTTGATTGACATATTTACTGTCATGTTCTCAAGATTAGTTGATTTAGATGCAATTAAATTAGTATACTTCCTCGTTCTAAAATAAATGATACACTTTAAGTTTTACATTTTTTGAGACAAAAAATTATAATATATGTTAAATAATATTAAATTGGATAGTTATTAAGTACTTGATTCCACATATTATGATTAAAGTGAATTTAATAATTTATAAAAGTAACAGTAATGAGTTATTTCACTTTATTAAATGAAATAGTTAGTGGGTATGAGTCGTATTATTTTTTAACAAATAAGGAAATTTCAAAGTGTATCATTTATTTTGAATAACCTCAAAATGAAAAGTGTATCACTTATTTTGAAACATATGAAGTATAAGGTGTTTGAGATTGCGTTTTGAAAGCGCAAAAAATCTTTAAATGAATGTTTGGCAAAAAGTCTACAAATTCGTTGCATTTTGGAAAATCGAAATCAAAGTTTTGGAAAAAAACAAATGTGAATGTGTAAATGTGCTTATTAAGTTTTGAAAACTCATTATTTACTCTTTAACTATTAACTGAACAAAACCTTTGTCAAATATTAAAATATATGATAATCTAAGATTTCACATAATCATATACTTCCTCCGATTCAAAATAAGTGCTACTTATTCTGGATCACCCATTTATGGAAAGTGTAACACTTATTTTGAATCGGAGGAAGTATAAATATTATTTCTCAAAATCACGTTTTTAACAGTTAATTATTTAATTTTTTATTTTTGAAATATATAATCTATATGGAATCCTAAATAGGGTGGCAATTTCTGACCCGACACGAAACCCGACCTGAAACCGACACGAAAATAAACAGGTTTGGGTTGAGGTAAAAAATAATTGGGTCAGTCTCGGGTTGAGTCAGCTGACCCGTTTATTAAACAGGTTCGGTTCGGGTCAATGATAAATTAAATGGGTCAACCCGCCAACCCGTTTAATTATTAAAATATATTTTAAAAATTATATATTTATACTTAGTTTATAGTTTACTAGTTAACACGTAATTAATAGTTAGATAAAAATAAAAAATATTACTTAGTAATTTTGTATTTAGTATTTTGTTATGAAATTTGTGTTATAACAACATTTTAACCTGTTTGACCCGTAAGTTGTTTGATCTGATAACTTCTTTAACCCGTTTTATTAAATGGGTTATATGGGTTAGGTTTAGGTTGAAGTTAAACAGGTTAGGGTTGAGATATGTGACCCGTTTATATAAACAGGTCGGTTTCGGATTGAATGTTTCTGACCTGTCAACCCGCGAACCCGAATCCAACCTGAATTGTCACCCTAATCCTAAACACCTCTTAATTTGTGCAAGATAGGGCCCAAGTAGATTATCTTTTCTGAAAAAGGTGGATATTATTAAAACCTCAAAAAACATGGGCAAAAGAACTAAATTACAACGACAAAACTCGATGCCTTTATCATTGTTTTACTGAAATTATCATAACGTTTTTTTCTTCTTTTCAATTAAAGAAAATCACTTGAGTTTTATTGTTTCATTATTATTATAAATCTTTTTATGCATAATCAAAACTTAAAATTAAGAAAACTAATTGGTACCATGTAACCACTTTTTCTTCCCTTCAACTTTCACCTAAAACGACATAACTTCAACACGAGAAGGTGCAAATTTGACCCGAAATGGTAAATACTTTCGATTCTTATCAATGAAGAAAAATCGCTAAACAAACATCTTTAAGTTGTGATTAACACACACAAAACCGAACGTTTTACAAAAACAAAAACACATTTACGTTCCAAAAACATATTCTCGATACAACCCGATTTCACAACGACATCAACGTACGAAGATCGGCTAAATTGATCTCCCTTTTTTGATCCTTCCCCTTTTTACAAAAAGCTTCTTTTGCCAACTTTTGTTTATTTTCTTGCAAAACCAATATCCTCTCATCAATACTATATTTAGCAATCATTTTCACAATCTTAACTTCCTCTTTTTGCCCGATTCTATGAACACGGTCCATTGCTTGTTCTTCAACCGCCGGGTTCCACCACGGTTCCATCAAGTAAACCCTAGATGCAACCGTTAGGTTTATACCCGTGCCCGAAGCTTTAAGGCTCGCTAGCAAAACCGTGGGCCCATCGGGCCCCACAACTCCAAATTCCTCAATCACATTTGCTCGCCTTTTTGCACTCATTGTACCATCTAATCTTAAAGTCTTGAATCCCGCCTCTTTTAAGGGCTCTTCAATTAAAAGTAACAACTTGCGGAATTGAGAAAATACAACCGATTTTGTCGACGGGTTTTCGGTTCTTGTTGCTTTTAGAAGTTGTAAAAGTGCTTCCACTTTGGAAGATGCTTTGCATTTGGATTTATCGATTTCGGTTGTGTATTCGGGTGGTGGTGAGAAAAGGTCGGATTCGGATAATTGGTTTCGGCATAACGGGCACAAAGATTTTGAGTTTTTTAGTGTTCGGATGATGCAATTTTGACAGAAAATGTGGGCGCAAGATGTGATGATGATTTTGGATGGTGGTGAGAGGCAAATTGGGCAATCTAAATCCTCACTATCTTGTAGTAGTAAAACTAGCTTTTTAAGAAGTTTCGGGTTGTTCGATGCGTCTGCAAGATCGATTTGAAAAAGAATATAATCATTTGTAAAGATTAAAAAAAATAGTATATATGACAAAATCCATCATTATAATTTGATTTTAGTTACATATTGGCAAAGCTAAACTAGAGGTGGAAAAATGGGTGGGTCTGAGTAATGGGTCCAAACGGGTAATTTATTGTACGGTTGATTTTCGGTTGACAAAAACATTGTAATACATTATATTTAACTAAATAATTTCAGAAACTATGATTTAGATAATTAATTTACTCATGATCGGGCCGATTTGTGTTTTATCATAAACAAGGCAAATTAAAAAAAATTAATGGATGCAGGCATCTAAACCTTTTAATAGATACAGCTGCCTAAACTCTTTTTATTCAATGATTTAAAATTGCTATTGCAAAAATAGCAATTCTGATCATCATAATCACATTAATTATTTATAAAAAAGGTTAAAATGGACAAAAAGTTTTTCTTGTCAACTGAACACAACTCGGCCCAAACTAAAAATACCCCATTTCACCCCGTTTTGACTTTTGACCCATTTAACTCGTTTGACCCGCTAACCTGTTTAACCCATTTTATATAGGTTATATGGGTCGTGTTCGGGTTGAAGGTAAACAAGTTAGGGTTAACATATCTGGCCCGTTTATATAAACATGTCAGTTTCGGGTTGATTTTTTTGACCCGACAACCCGAACACAACCTGAATTGCCACCCCAACATTAAACAGTAAAGAAAACATTTGAAACAAGTGAAAGTAGTACCTTCAAAGTTATGGGCCGAAAGTGACGATGTAACATCTGAAGGGACCAATTCCGTATGTGTGCATATTTGGCGAAGGCGTAAAATGATGCTTAAAACAGTAGAATAATTGTGTGTCACGCTTCCATTTTCAATATATTTTGAAACAAAATTTTTGGCCTCACTTTCCATCTCGTCATACAACACACGTTCCTCTACAGAAAGATCCACATTACATGTATGCACGGTTTTTGGAGGTAAACCAATTAACGCCTTTTCTTTTGTTCGTCTCAAAGAAATCGTCTCCATTAAAGACTAAAAAAACATTTAAAAAAAATAGTTAGAAGCCACAGTTATTTCTGCATAAGTTGATTTGGGTTATAATTTCTCCCTAATTGGTCAAATTAAAGTAAACAGTAAATTACACACATGGTCCTTTAGGTTTGTACCATATTATATATTTGGTCCTTTAGTTTCACCAATTACACTGGTAGTCCTTATTTTTGAAACTATTGACACGTTTTGTCCTTTATCTAAACAAAACTGTTCCCGTCAAGTACGGTCACGTGTGATGCACGTGGGGTCTCAAATTGGTGAAGGGAAATGGAAAAAGACAGATTTAACCCCTCGCGCATCACACGTGACCATACTTAACTAAAGGACCAAATGTGTTAATAGTTTCAAAAATAACAACTACAAGTGTAATTTATGAAACTAAAGGGCCAAATATGTAATAAGGTACAAACCTAAAGGACCATTTGTGTAATATACTCCAAAGTAAATAACTGAATGTACCTGCAGCCTTGAAAGTCCCTTTGACAACCCTTGAGCAATCGGGCGTTGCACCAAGCTATCCCAATAACTCTTGGTAGAAAACGGGTCAAACCTTAAAAACGCCATCAGAGAGAACAAATCCATCGACCCGTTTTGTATAGGCGTGCCCGTAACAACCCAACGCCTTTCAGCATTCAACTTATTCACAGCCATACTCTGTTTTGATTTATGATTCTTGATCACATGTGCTTCATCTAAAATCACTCTCCACCAATCAATCTTTTTTATAGGATCATTCTTTAAATCGAGCTCACTCCCTAATGTGCTATATGTTGTCAAGATTATGTCATATTTTTGTAACTCAGAAACATATTGAGTTCGTTCACCATAGTATAAATACGCCTTTAACATTCCACGTTTCGTGTGCTCGTTTATCTGTGTTATCCAAGCTGAGAAAACAGACGGCGGGCAAACTATTAATGTCATTTTTGACCCGACCCGACCCATGGATTCCTCTGTTTTCGGCTTCTTATGACTACTAACGGGATTTATCATTTTCATTTTCCCTTTTCTTGATCTTTTACCACTCGGGATAACCAATGGCTCGTTTTCTACTCCAATTTCTTCACTTTTTGGTTCGTTTGTAACGTTAGATTTGTCTAAAGCGATTAACGAAAGTAAAGTTAAAGTTTTGCCCAATCCCATATCGTCTGCAAATATCCCGCCACGTAACGGGTGGGGTCGTTTATCCGTTTGATAATTCGTTAACACGTTCACGAAACCCTCATCATTTTGTTCCGAAAATGGTGGCAATTCATCGGAATTTTCACGGTGGTATAACCAGTACAGACCTTCTTTTTGGTGAAGAAAAAGATCAGGTAAAATGTAATCTTTTGAAGGCTCCATCACTCCGTTGACCACATTTTGACTTAAATTTTCATCAACTAACTTAAAAATTGCATCTAAATCACCTTTTTTCTTTTCTTTTACAACCATAGATTCAGAAGTACTGAACAAAGGGTTGTTTCCAGATAACAAGCACAGTCCATTTGCATAAACGCAATCTTAACAGTTTCAAACGCTTCAAGTTTTGCAAAAACATGAACATGGCATGAGACTTTGAATCTAACGGCATTTTTAGGGGTTTTGGGTACAATTCCTTCAACATGAATCAAATTAGAGTCAATTAATGGAGACTAGCTACCTTCTTTTCGATATGACCGACTTGAATTGTACGAGTATTGAAGACTTTGATTGCGTTTGGGTCGTAACGATTTAAGGGTTCTCGAACAAGACCGACCATTTCGCGACCGGAATAGTATTGTAGTCCGACAATGTTGGCGATGACGAACCCTACCATGTAGGTATCTGACTCAGTTGTTTGTGAAGATGATGATGATTGATCTTCGTCTTCGATTGAAGCAAGCGGCAATTGATCAGGATTCATTTTGAAGATTTTGGGGGAACAAGGGTTTTTGGTCCGTGTCGTTTAAAATTCAATTAGACGGTTTTTTCTTTTAAATATTAATTGAATTGAATGTCACAATTTTTAATAAGTTTATTACAACTATTGCATTTATACTTGGATAAAACACCATACCGCACAAGAAGAAACAGGATGTCTCAACTTGCACATTACAAACCATGCATACAATATTTAAACCACGCCTTGAAAGAGTTAGGAAGACAATCTAGTCTCGCTACATAAAAATATTAATTTTGCAAGGTAACCAAATCGTAGCAACATCCAAGGAAAGGAAGATACAAATAAGTACATGGATTTCTCCAAAAGTGAATGTGCCATTCTTACCAAGATGCCAATGTTGCAATTCCGATAACATAGCACCAATACGACCATTATCAACGCCAATTCCAAATCCATCCATAACAAGATAAAATATCCATATCTTTTAATCTGTAGAGCCGATTAAACATTCATCACAGAGCCAAGTGTCTTTCCAAAGTCTAACTTGATTGTCATTATCAATAATGAAACATAACGTGTTTCTTGGGATAATATCACGGGAATGAAGAAAGTTAATTGAATAGCCCAAATCCCATTCGTTATAAGTTATAACCCAAACCGGCCTCGTGAGAGGTAAAAATTTGATAATACAAACTCATAAAGATTTGAGGATTATAGAGTAACCTCCAATGCCACATGAGAGGTAAAGAAAGAGACCAAGATAAGATACATAAACTCCTTGTTAATAAACACATAACTGAAAATTAACTAATTTATTCACATACAAGTGAATGATAAAAAAAAAATCGTAAAATTCATACTTACTCTGATTCAAGATAAGTGATACACTAGTCTTTTTAGGGTGATTCAAAATAAGTGATACACTTTGAAAATTATATTATTTGGCAAAAAATAGTGGGACTCACACCCACCAACTATCTACTTTAGTAAAGTGAAATGACTCGTTTACCCTTACTTTTTACTTTTAAAGATCATTAATCTCACTTTAATAAAAAAGTATGGGACACATTTGCCACTAAGCATCTAATTAATCTAATTTAACTAATCATAATAATTTATTTCCCTAAAAAATCTTGAAATTAGTTGTAAGTTGTAACTAATAAATTTAACAATCTTCTCAAAAAAAAAAATTAAAGTAACAATGTGGATTAATGTTACACAAGTTTGGTATCACTATATTAGTGTGATAACTTGGTGGTGAACATGAAAATTACACCTGGAGATGGAGATCGATTACACATTACACCGAATTTTCGTGTTTTTGATGAACAATTCGCCAATATTTCCCACCATCGCTCTGCATCTCAATCATGTCATACGAGCCATGGATTCCCTATGCAAAATTAATCTACGGGATTATATTAATGCATACATTTTTGAATCCGGTGAATTGCAATCCAGAATCGGATGAGAAAGTGAGTTTACCCGGCCAACCGCCGGTCAATTTCAAGCAATTTTCCGGCTATATTACCGTCGATGAAGCCAAAAAGAGATGGTTATTTTACTATTTTGTTGAAGCTGAAACAGATTCGGCTTCTAAACCACTTGTGCTTTGGTTTAATGGAGGTAATTTTCAAATTACGATACAATTTGTACTTGAAATTGAAGCATTTGATTTTAGGACCTGGTTGCTCGTCTCTTGGAGCAGGGGCTTTTGTTGAACATGGACCTTTTAAACCTACTGTGAAAGATTTGTTGAAAAATGATTATAGTTGGAATAAAGGTGAACATAATCTTCATTTTTGTTGAAGTTATCAGATTATCAATTTCAAAACTCACATCCAAACAATTATAAAATAATTACATAATTTGATGATATAATTTTCATGTTTTTTTGTCCAGAGGCAAATATGTTGTACTTGGAATCACCAGCAGGAGTGGGATTCTCTTATTCTGATGATAAATCCTTTTATACAACCGTGAATGATGTCATGACAGGTTCTTTGCTTCTTATGTATTTTTAAAGTTTAATATTATCATTACTTTTATTATATTCAAATTTAATTATGGTTGCATGTCGCAATTAACATATTTTTAACAATTATTGTTTATTCTTTCAGCCGCTGATAATCTTTCTTTTCTTGAGAAATGGTTCGAGAAATATCCACAGTACAAGAATCGAGACTTTTACATCACAGGCGAAAGTTATGGAGGTACTGTAGATCATTTTCTAAATCCTGTTTAGGTATAAATTCTCGTAGAAAAGATAAAAGTGTTTTCTTTATTTCATGGAAAAGGGGGTAAAATGGGCGGGTTTTGTAATGATAAATTGGTTCGGGTCAAACCGAACATTTCTAGAACGGGTCAAAAGTCAAAACAGGTCCAGCTGGATGGGTTGACCCGCAAACAACTTTTGGTCTTTAAAAAAGATATTAATTTACTAATTAATGCATTTCAACCCATATGACATGTTTCTTTTTAGCTCAATTTTAAAATTTGACCCGTTTGAAACACATAACCCGAATTGACCCGTTCATGGGTCGAAATTTCCATCTCTACATATTACATTACAGTAACGTTATATTGCATAATACAGGACACTATGTTCCTCAACTAGCAAATCTAATAGTTACCTCAAAAGTCAAGATCAATCTCAAGGGGATTGCAGTGAGTAATTTCAACAAATGTTTTTTAATTTTTTATTAAAATATCCAATTTAGTGAAGTTAATTTTTTTTTTTTTTTTTTTTTTTTTTTTTTTTTTTTTTGTAGATAGGAAATCCACTTTTGGATTTCAATACGGATTTTAATTCACGAGGGGAATATCTTTGGTCACACGGTTTAATATCAGATGATACATATGATTTGTTAACTAACAAATGCAACTATTCAACTATAGAAAGAGAATCTAATTTTAATTTTAGTTCAGTGAGCAAAGATTGCATACATATTGCGAATCAAGCTGATACTGAGATTGGTTACTATGTTAACGCGTATGACATCACTCTTGATATTTGTTTGTCAAATGTTTTCTCACAATCACAAGTTCTGCAAAATGTGAGTTACACACAACTTCCTAATTGTTGCTTTATGATATTTAGAATAAGCAATTTGAATTTTTTTGACCCGTGAAGTTATGAACGGGTTGGTGTGAGTTGTGTTCTATGTCGGATGAGTCAAATTGCTAAATCATTTTATTGAATAATTTAGTGAGATGATGTAGTTATGAGTAAATTACATAAGTCGTCCATGTGGTTTGTATGAAATAATAGATTTTGTCCCTCGACTTTTTTTAATTACACTGATAACTAATTTTGAAACTTGTAACACCAACGATCTCTAAAATGGATTTAAAAATCCTACAAGTTTAAGGGACCATTAGTATTACAAGTTAAAAAAAATAGTGGCTATCCGTGTAAATAAAAAAAAATCGAGGGATGCAATCCGTAAATGACAGATTTATGGAATTTAAACTCTAAAGTTTTTGAAAAGTAAGGCTATTTTGAAAATAGGGGTTAAAAGTTTAGAGTGTAATGTATTGATTCTGTAAATAAAATATAGATATAAGTTAAAATTTTAGTATATAAAACATAAGGGGTTAAAGTGTAATTATTTAAAATCTGATTTTTCAAACACCCATATTTCTATGGAACAATTTAAAACACCCCTCTTTTACAAAACTTTTTCCAACACCCTACATTTACAAAAAAAAACTCCACAGTATTTACTAGAAAATTATAATATTTGGACAAAAAGTGTTTCAGACGAACCCGTACAAAACCCGTTTTAACCCGTTACCCGACCCGCTCATCTTGCCATGATACGGGCTAATGATTATTTTGATTTGATAGAAAGATTCAGACACAAAAGTAGATGTTTGTTTGGAGGATGAAACAATTATGTACTTGAACCGACAAGATGTTCAAACTGCTCTTCATGCTCGCCTTGTGGGTGTTGACAAATGGAGCATGTGTAGCAAGTAATATACAAATTTAAGATCATTAAATCTATAAATCTGAGGTTATTTTTTAATAATTAATAAACATTTATTTTTATTGTGTATATTTACAACAGTGTTTTAAAATATGACATGAAGGGAATGGAGGAACCGATGGCTCCTGTGTTGGCCTCCCTTCTCAATGCTGGCATTAGGGTTTTTGTTTACAGGTAAAAGAAACTACAAATTTGGTGATAATTTGTGTATATAGAAATTAAATGTTAAATGATAGCCTTTTTTTTTGCGTAAAATGACAATATGTAGTAGTTACATTTGTTTTTATTTATTTATCGTACATATTTTGTACAAATGTGTCACAAAAAGATGGTTTTGTGAAATTATATCCTAAATGATGACATGATAAAACAATGATGAGGTGGTAATTTGCTGAGTTGGCAAATGATATGACATTTTTTATGTCCTGTTTGTGTCATTCGGTTACTGCCACATCACCGTTTTAACAAGTCATCACATATAATACATTTAAGCAAATAAAATAAATATAATTTTATTTAACTTTTATAGTGGTGATCAAGATTCGGTCATACCACTAATCGGGACACGCTTGGTGGTGAATAACATGGCTAAGAAACTAGGGTTAAAGATGACTCTATCGTACAGGGCATGGTTAGGGGTGTTCAAAACCGGGTACCCGGATTTTCGGATACCCGAAATTCGGGTACCCGGATTTTCGGATAGTGAATTTTACTACCCGCATTTGGTACCCGGATTTCGGATACCCGGATTTCGGGTACCCGGAATTTCGGGTATCCGAAATCCGGGTATCCGGTATCCGGAAAAAACAAAATATTAAAATATTTTTCGAATATTTCGAGTTTTTTTTGGATATTTCGGGTATTTTTCAGATATTTCGGGTACTTTTTAAATATTTTGGGTATTTTTGGGTATTTTCTCAAATATTTTGTGTATTTTTTGAATATTTTTTGAATATTTTCGTATATTTTTTATTTTCGGGTAATTATTCGGGTATCGGGTATCCGAAAATCTTGAAAACACTACCCGTATTTGGTACCCGGAATTCGGATACCCGGATTTCGGATACCCGGATTTTCGGATACCCGGATATTCGGATACCCGGATTTCGGATATCGAGTAATTTTTCGAATACCCGGTTTTTCGGATATTTTTGAACACCCCCTATGGTTCAGTACTGACAACCAGGTTAGTTAACTTATAGTGTTAAGTTTCATGTTTTCTTGGCTAAATTCTAACAAATAAGATATTGTTGAAAATACAAATTTGTAATTTTAAGACTTTCATGAAAACTGGTCTATTTGGTAACATATATTAAAGTGTACTAAAGAGCTTCATAATATTTTAATAATGTAGTTTTGTAACCATTTTGGTAAATTATAACACTTAACGTCGCGTGAATAGTGGCAGACTAGCAGGTGATTTTTTTTTAATTCTAGCCAGCATTTTTGATTTTTTTTTTATTCTAGTCTCTAACATCTTTGACATTTAAGTTTTAAATACTTAACTCAATTTGTTTTAATATGTTGATTTTTTTTGGTCCAAAATTGGGATGTGCAAATTAGTAATATAACATTTACCAACTTGATTTTATAGCTCAAATTATTTATAGTATCTAAGTTATTTTGCCACCTCTAGTTTTAGCTTTCGGCTTTTGTTTCATTTAGTTACTAAGCTTATTTTTTGGGCAGGTTGGTGGATTTACACAAGAATTTGGTGATAATTTATATTTTGCAACCATTAGAGGTGCATCACATGAAGCACCATATACTCAACCCGAAAGATCAATTGATCTTTTCAGATGGTTTTTGGCTGGAAAATCATTGCCATCAGCCGATGCTGCCATTCAAAATAAAAAAAGCCAAGATCCTTCTTTTTTAGGCTAAAGAAAACAGTTTTCCAACATTTTTTGGCACTTTTTTGTTTTAGTGAATAATTTTGTCTAACGATTTTTGTGCCATCTATCTCTGATTAAGTCTCAACAAAGAGTTTGTTTATACTCTGTTTATTTATGTTAGTCTCGTGATAAGTGAATTACTTCACTTATACGTTTTCACTGACCAAATAAAATTTAAGGCAACACTCAACACTTTTTAAACTTTTCTTTATTAATCAATAATGATACAATAAATATGCAAGTAGTTTGCGGAATAGTTAAGAACAAATTCTAACTAAACTACTTGCATGTGATAGATAATAACAAATATTATTTAAGACAAGTTCCGATCAACAAATGATCAGGCACAAGACCAGACACATTCGTTACAATGATTTAATTCTCAAATCAAGTAACTAAGGATTAACTGGTGGTTTACACTCTGCTCAAAGAAATAAAGGACTGGAGTAATTTTAGCAGCATGTAACCTTGTTCGGTGCACGCTGAATTCGATCGCTAAGTCCTCAATTTATAGCATTGGGAAACGTGGTGCCAAAGGAATGATCGATCGAATCCACTTGTGAGAATTCCGTTGGTGCAGAGGATATTTCATGCCACGAGCACTACTAACGGAATTCTGACAGTACTTTCTGTCGTCCTGTGATCGCCGATATCTTCTAGAAGATTTGCAAGATATTCCGTTTATCAGCAATGCACTAACTTGTGCTTTACTTATGTCTTTCTGTGACACTGAAACTTCAGGCCTTTGTATGCTTTAGGTAGCCATGAGTCTTCAGATACTCATGCTTCTTCAGATGACATTCAGCTTCAGTGACCTTCACTAAGAGTTTAACTTAGAGAGGTATATGTTCAATGGTTCAGCGTTATTGTCAAGTGTGGCTACAACTATCTGATCTATTAACCAGTATCTGATTCTGCACGGGGAACTGATCGTTGTTTCAGATAGTGATCAGATAGTATAGCTGGGTAACTGAAACCCGAACTGATCAGATTCAGTTACCCACAATCTGAGGAACTGATCCTCAGATTGTCTTCTAACTATTTGTCTTTTTGTCTTAATTAAATCCCTTCAGTGGTAGATGCTTTTCAGCGACCCAACAATTTATTTTCATGAACGGACACAGAAGACTGGTAATCTTTTCGTTAATGTGAACTTATATGCGCTTAACCATATGAATGAACATGAATTATTTATAATTTTGACACGATGTTTGTTTGTCAAATATTTTATCACAATCACAAGTTCTTGAACAAGAAGTGGTAATTTCAACCCATTTACTTATGAATGAGTCGGTTTAGATTATGTTTGATATCTAACGGGTCAAACGGGTTAAAAAGTCACTTATGAAGTGGGTCAATTAGGCTAGAGGGTTAAAAGTTAATCAAAGTATATTTTAAAGGGTTATTTTATTGTCTAAAATAACAACGTACCCGAACGACCGGTTTTGGAGGGAAAACCATTGCCATCCACCAATGGAATCCCTCAAGAAGAAAATTGTTATCCCTCTTATAAATAGCACTTTTCACACGTCTCTTTCAACGGGTTTAGAGTCATGTATCTTCAATGAGTCTCAAAAGAAGTTTGTTTTACTGTTATAAAATTAATACAGAACTTACTTTGGAATGTCGTTTTATACAAGAATTGGAAATTAATCAGAAAAAAAGTTTAATAGGAAAGAATTGAATTGGTATATGATTTATATGTTTTATCCAAAGTTCGATTTGTAGCCTAGTGATATTGGTGTTGCCCATTGTCTAAGCTTATGACCGGGTTCAAGTCCAGGGACACAATTGGTGTAAAATTTTGAGTTGTTCAAAGACAAGATTATATGTTTATTATTATTATGATTATTATTTGTTGCGAGTTTGGAGATAAAATAGTTATGTACTTTACAAATGGGAGGTGATTCTTACGGATAACCTTTATTTATATAGACAATTGCATATCAAATAACAATCATACTCTTATTAGAATGGGTGAAATGTAAAATATGATAAAAAGAAATGAAGGATATAATAATCATTTGATATAAAATTACTTTGTATGGATAAAAATTACTCAATAAGAATCACCTACCTCTACAGAAACAATGCCTCATAAAATAGTAACTACAAAAATAAAATGTTTTTTTTTACACAAGTTCTAGTAAATCATACCATAGGTTAACACAAGTTCTAGTAAATCATTTGTTGCACAAGTTCTTTTTAAACATGTACATGTATGCATATATGTAGTATTGTATACGTGTCTCCAACCGGTACATGCTTCTATGCATGCATATAGTATTTTATAGTCACACTTCACTTAACTTTAACCTCTTTCTTTTCTAATAATCTTGTCACATTAACATCAAATCATCACTTCTAAACGGACTTACTTTTGTCGATCAACATCAACTCTTCAATTCCTTCGTCACTCTACCTTTTTTTACAATAATATATTTGTAATTGTTCGTGAGTATATGAATGTGTTTATTTATATTGGCAAAAATGATTTAACAAAATATAAAACTACTAAAACAGCTATATAGCTATTAGTTTTGATAAAATCAATTAAACTCACGATCTCAATGGCCACCTACTTTCTTCGTCGCTTCACCGAACCAATTCAACCGATCACAAGCTCGAAGATGACCCGTGTCAATGATGTCTATACAAACGAAGACGACGCGCCAACTAAATTGTTTGCACGCACATAAGCATCACATATATGAAAACACATATTAATAGTGTTATTCTTTGTTAGGATAGTGTAATATGATTTTAGTACAATCACATTGTTTTTTTAACAATAAAAAATAATTTAAGAGATCAACTAGCAAGATTAAATTACAGTATTTATCTTTTATGGTAAATGTTCAAGGTAGTCCAAGAATTTTAGCTAGTCCCAAAGGGCAATTAATAGCCATTGGAGCAAGAAAAAGTCAAATGTCAAGATCAAGATTCAAACCATACAAGCACATGTGCTTCAATACATCAATACCCCACCCACCTCCGGCGGCCGGCGGCGGCGGACGGTGGCGGACAGCGGCGATGGGCGGCGGTCAGCGGCGGCCGGCGGCATCCGGAGGTGGCCGCCGGCGGTGGTGACCGGTGGTGGTGGTCGTGACTGGAAACACATGTGTTTTGAAAATAAAGGAGTGTATATGTACAGCCAAACACATGTGTTTCATGACTTGAAACACATGTGTTTCACTAATAACAGTTGTTTTGAAAATAAAGGAGTGTATATGTACAACCAAGCACATGTGTTTCAAGTAATGAAGCACATGTGTTTCATAACGTCAAGCACATGTGCTTCGTGATTCAAACACAAATGACTTGCTTGTAAGTTACATGTGTTCAGGAACAAAAACACACGTGCTTGACTTTATGAAGCACATGTGCTTCATAATGATATGTTCGTCACTTGTTTTAATTTTTTTTCTTGTTAGTGAAGCACATGTGTTTCATAACGTCAAACGTGTAACACCTCAAATTTTAATACAAAACATTTGCCCAAAATAAATCATTTTTCATAAATAGAAGAACTATTCCAAAATATGGATTTACAAAAACCTTTGGTATGAAAATCATAGTATAAAGTTTGGTGTTACAAAATAGATCAAAACCAAAGCAAAGCATAAATCCAATCTAAAGTTCTTCTACTCTAGGCCCCGCATCTCTATCCATGCGTACCTAAACCTTCGATCCTGAACCTGAGTACATAGCAAAACAACAAGGAGTACGTGAGACAAAAACGTCTCGTAGTTACATGGGTTTAGACCCATTAATAATAATAATCGTTTATCCAAGTAATCAACAAACAAGTAATTTCGTCCATCTACATAGTCACCCTATGGTGACTCCAAACCTTGCTTTCCTAGCAACACATATCTAGTTATCGGGTTGCCCCCGAGCTAACTAGCAACACTAACGTGCCTAACTATCGGGTTGCCCCCGAACTAGCTAAAAGCACCAATATATCCAACTATCGGGTTGCCCCCGAACTAGCTAGAAACACTATCCTATCTAACTATCGGGTTGCCCCCGAACTAGTTAGAAGCATCACCATGTCTAGTTATCGGGCTGCCCCCGCACTAACTAGCATCACGTCATCTCGTTCTCACCATAACTCAAAGGTTATGTCAATCTAGCTCTCAGCTATCACATTCATCATCAAACCAATTAGTTAGATATTAACAATAATACATAACTAACTAAACAATTATAAATCTACTCAATTAAGCAATTAGACCGTAACACAAGTATAAAAAAATGTATTTCAAAGGCTATATACTCGATAAAGTCCACACGTACTCACCTTAGCAATATAATGCTCCAACCGTATTCTTTCCGCCGGTTTCCTCGTTCCAACAATTTGGTCAAACTTCAAGACTTCACCGGAAGCCTAATTCAACAATCATACAATGTTCAACACCACATACTACTAATAATGTATCCATAAATCACTAGATATCATTAACTAACACTTTCCCCCAATTATGGTAATTTACCAAACCCTAGGTTTAACAACCCTTAAGATTCTTACCAATCGAAATCATACACTTGTTTCCTTTGTTAATATACCATCTATTAAGTGTATACATCATTTATTCACCATAAACCATACCCCCAATAACTAGGGTTTCAAACCCAACCATCAAAATACATAGATCTAAAGCTACAAAGATCAAGAAGTGAAGATATACCTTTAATCTTCACTTAGGAGTGAAATCTACCAAAGATTTGTGAAGAGATCAACCACAATCTGCACTAGAGCTCCAAAATGGCCAAGGAAGAAAACTAGGGTTTACTATTGCATTTAATGAGCTAAAACCCGACTTTAATGCTGTCGTCCAGAGTTCACGGCGCGAACTAAGTTCGCGTCGCTAACTCTGCGAGTCGTGAACTTTTCCCGATCGTTACCTAGGCGTGAACCTCAATTGCCAAAAACCACAAATCCCTGGTCGGAGTTCCCGATCGGGAACCCCAAGTTCACGGCGTGAACTTTACATGTGCAGCAGGGCTGCACTTTTCGGTTGTTGTCTCGACCCGGTTTCGCCCATAATTTTCTCATACGGTCTCCAAACGACGCGAAACCAATTCCTACGTTCTTTAAACGATTTATCCTTATTTATCATATTTTTATTCAATTTATTTATTTACAAATTTCGGGTCGTTACAAAACACATGTGTTCGTGATTCAAACACAAATGACTTGCTTGTAAGTTACATGTGTCCAGGATCAAAAACACATGTGCTTGGCTTTATGAAGCACATGTGCTTCATAATGATATGTTCGTCACTTGTTTTGATTTTTTTTTCTTGTCAGTGAAGCACATGTGTTTCATAACGTCAAGCACGTGTGCTTCGTGATTCAAACACAAAATGACTCGCTTGTAAGTTACATGTGTTCAGGAACAAAAACACATGTGCTTGGCTTTATGAAGCACATGTGCTTCATAATGATATGTTCGTCACTTGTTTTGATTTTTTTTTCTTGTTAGTGAAGCACATGTGTTTCATAACGTCAAGCACATGTGCTTCGTGATTCAAACACAAATGACTTGCTTGTAAGTTACATGTGTTCAGGAACAAAAACACATGTGCTTGGCTTTATGAAGCACATGTGCTTCATAATGATATGTTCGTCACTTGTTTTGATTTTTTTTCTTGTTAGTGAAGTATATGTGTTTCATAATGTCAAGCACATGTGCTTCGTGATTTAAACACAAATGACTTGCTTGTAAGTTACATGTGTTCAGGAACAAAAACACTTGTGCTTGGCTTTATGAAGCACATGTGCTTCATAATGATATGTTCGTCACTTGTTTTGATTTTTTTTCTTGTTAGTGAAGCACATGTGTTTCATAACGTCAAGCAGATGTGCTTCGTGATTCAAACACAAATGACTTGCTTGTAAGTTACATGTGTTCAGGAACAAAAACACATGTGCTTGGCTTTATGAAGCACATGCGTTTCATAATGATATGTTCGTCACTTGTTTTGATTTTTTTTTTCTTGTTAGTGAAGCACATGTGTTTCATAACGTCAAGCACATGTGCTTCGTGATTCAAACACAAATGACTTGCTTGTAAGTTGCATGTGTTCAGGAACAAAAACATATGTGCTTGGCTTTATGAAGCACATGTGCTTCATAATGATATGTTCGTCACTTATTTTATTTTTTTTCTTGTTAGTGAAGCACATGTGTTTCGTTACATCAAGCACATGTGCTTCGTATGCTCCCCTGTGTGTTTAGAAACTCATGTGTTTTAGTGACTTGAATAACATGTGTTTCGTGACCTGAAACACATGTGTGCTTCGAAGTAATATGCTGTGTTTTAGTGAAGCACATGTGTTTGAATACATCAATACCACCACCACCCCATTACCACCAAGACCTTCACTGTCAGCCACCACCACCACCGCTGCCCGCCGCCGCCGCCGCCGGCCACTGACGGCGGACGGCGGTGGCGGGCGGTGTCCGGAAGCGGCAGCCGGCGGTGGCTGTAGGTGGGGGATTTAATCTTGACCATCTTGATCCAATAACTAAGATTTATCTCTCTTAACTATGCTAAACCTTAGACTTCCTATAATACAACTCTATCTTTTATTATATTTATCATTAAAAACAATATATAGACACAAAATTAAATTCTCATAAATTAAAACGGCAAGAACTTTACTTTTTTGCTGATTTTCTTATACAATCACGACAGTTTTACTTTTGTTCTGTTGGTCTTTGATAGCGTGCCAGGCTTAAATTACTAAAAGCCAAAACTTTGATAGCATGATTAAACTTAATATTTATTACGAGTAATATTAAGAAATGTTCAGTAAAATAAAAGCATTTTGCTATTATTAACCAAAACTTAATAGTACAATTTTTGGTTTAGTCTCTTCATGCGGTGTTAGTTATAGTACACCACGCATGAATGAGTGTACATTAATACGAAGCAGGAATATATAGGATATCCTCATACGGAATAAACTTGTCATCGCCACGTTTATATTATATAATCTCAAGAATATTTGTCAATAGGTCACAAAACATCGAAAAGAAAAAAACCATGAAAATTGTTTTCTTTTCAATTTTATTGGTTTTTTTCTTTACAAGATGTTCTTATTCCCTCCCTTTATCAACAAAATCGCGATGGATCATGGATGAGTTTACGGGTGAGCGTGTCAAGTTTAAGTGTGTAAACTGGCCCGCTCATTTGGAACCAATGTTAGCCGAGGGGCTAGACAAGAGGCCGTTGAGTTACATTGCAAGTCATATTGCGTTATTAGGGTTTAATTGCGTTCGTCTTACATATGCTACTCATATGTTCACTCGTTATAGTAGGAAAACCGTTGTGCAATCTTTTTATGATCTAAACCTTATGAATGCAATTAAGGGTCTCGAGAAGAACAATCCTCAACTTTTGAAACTTACGCTGGTTGATGCGTTCTCAGAAGTGATAGATGTGATTCAGTGGCATAGAGTCATGGTGGTGCTTGATAACCACGTGAGCAAACCGATGTGGTGTTGTTCCAATAATGACGGGAACGGATTTTTCGGAGATAAATATTTCGACTCGGGAGAATGGTTAAGTGGTTTGTCTATCGTTGGAGAACGTTATAGGAACACTCCTATGGTAATTTAGAATTTTTGTTTACTCTATAAAAGTTTAATCACATTAAAATTTCATAAGCTTCATATTAGAGGTGAGCACGATCCAGAAACTGAATCGAACCGAGACCGATAAAACCGAAACCGAAAAATTATGAACTTTCAAAACCGAAACCGAACTGATTAAATGTTTCTGGTTTTGGTTCGGTTTGGTTTCGGTCCAATAAAACTGAAACCGAAAATTAGGACTCTTTAAAACCAAACCGATTACATGTTTTCGGTTCAGTTCAGTTTCGGTTGTTTTTTATTCGGTTCGGTTTTTTCGGTCCAAATGCTCACCCCTACTTCATATTTGTAGGTAGTGGCTATTAGTTTGCGAAACGAGCTACGTGGCCCCCGTCAAAATGCGAATGAATGGTATCAATGGACTCGTAGAGGTGCAACGGTAATCCACAATGCTAACCCTAATGTGCTAGTCATCATCTCTGGCTTAAACTATGATCTCGACTTCACCGCGTTGAAAAACGAGCCTTTAGGATTAGACACTGAATTACCAAACAAATTAGTCTACGAAACACACAGATACTCGTTCTCAGACGGGCAATACAAATGGCTTGGTCGACCACTTAATCAAGTTTGTAATAGTATTAATCGCGATGCTAATAAGAGGGTAGGATTTTTAACAACGGGCCCAAATCCGGCCCCATTGTTTATTAGTGAGTTCGGCGTGAACCTAATGGGCACGAACCGGGCCGACAACCTTTTTCTAACTTGTTACATGGCTTATTTGGCTGAAATGGACTTGGATTGGGCCTTATGGGGTTTGCAAGGAAGCTATTACCTTAGAGAAGGGGTCCAAAATGTGGATGAGCAATATGGACTACTTGATAACACTTGGACCGGTCTCAGAAACTCGAGCTTTAACCGGAGATTGCTTCTTATTCAACAAAAACTACAAGGTACGTATTTCGAACTAGAGGTGCCAATCAAACTGGATTACGATCCGGAAAAAGTTTCAAAACCAAAACCGGATTGAAGTATATCGAATCGGATTCAAAACCGCCAGAATCGATTTGATTATCTTTGGGCATGCCAGTTTAAAAACTGAATTGGGAAAAAAAAGCGAATTCAAAACCAAATTCGGGTATTTATAAGTGATTTGGGTGGAAATGTGCAAAAAAACCGGATCAAATCCTGTTTCGATCTAATCTAATCCGTTTTCAATCCAATCCGATCCGCTTTCTGTCGGTTTACAAGTGTTCAATCCGAATCTGGTTCCAATTCAATTCGGTTTTGACGACCATTGACCAAATCCAATCCTGTTTTGAAATCGGATCGTTTTTTTAAACCATTTTGCACGAACATAATTCTATCCAATTTTATCATTCTAAAACTCATTATTAAACTAAACATTTCATGTAGTTCCAAAATTGATATCAATCAACCATACATTCATGTACCACCCGTTGAGCGGACTATGCATAAAGCCCGATTACAAGAACGAACTCTTTGCCGACGAATGTTTACGGCTGACCGGATGGAGTCACACCGGTGACTGGACTCCGATCCAACTATCAAAATCTCCGATGTGTATTACGGCCGCCGGAGATGGACTTCCGGTGAAGCTCACAACAAATTGTTATGTTGAACCAAGCACGTGGAAATCGATACCAAATTCTTTTCAAATCATGAATAAAGATAAAAACGGTGAGAATCTTTGCCTTGATTTCGATCCTAGCAATAGTTTAAAGGTTTTGAGCAAGAAATGCGTTTGTGGGGGAGAAGATGCATCTACATGCCTCAGGAATACTCAGAGTCAATGGTTTCAATTCATTCCTACAAATACTCGATTCTTTTAGAATTACTATGTGTGCAGTAAGTTATCTTATATACTCGTATTGTTTTCTAGCATGTTTTATTGTATTTGAATAATGTACAATTTCATCAATCACGAGATAAAAGATCTCAAATCTCATCATCAAAATAAATAAAAGGATGATTTAATTGTATTGTAATATTCCTACCTAAAATAAATATGATAGCCAGTTTATCAATTTGTCATTCAATAAAGCATACACCCAAAATGAGATGATAATTCTTTAACAAAAACCGAATTACAGCTTAATTCGTTAGTCCTGGTTTTTTTAAAACCATTTTGAAACACATCTCACACTTACATCAACTGTCTTGTATCTTAACTTTAGCATGATGCAAACTGTAATGAAAAATTATGCTCTTAAATGATCACAACAACGGGCCAAAATCAGTCATGCAATGTTCCCAGTATGTCATGATCGTCATACAAATGATACCTGAAATTAATACCAATAATTTTACAACTTAAACAAAAAATTATTATAAAGCAAAATGAGACAATGAAATTAGTAATTACAACGATAGATTGCAACACATAAAAAAAAAAATAAAAAGACTATATACTTTTACGGAAAATGCAGAAAGATATTATTATAATGGTCATTTGCTTAAGAATTTGTTTAAAAATGTTAAGTTTATTTATCGCTAAATGGCCAATTTGGTTAACACATTGCTTTCAGTTTTCCCTGAACTCTAATCCATTACTTTTAGACAGATTAAGGACTCAAATTAGAGACTTTTCTGACAAGATTCTATAACACATAATTACATCTATATTTGTAGTTATATACACAATTTAGCTTACAGTTTCCGATAATATAGGGGTAATTACTAATTTGTGATTTAAGTATTAATATATGGATAAAAAATGCAAACTTACTCCTTATCACCAAGTTTAACTTGTGTTCCTCCATACTCAGCTAGTAAAACAGTGTCACCTTCTTTCACACAAACAGGTACCAATTTGCCCTCTAAATCACGTGATCCAGGGCCCACAGCAACAACTTTACCAGAGTTTAACTACATGATTAATACATCATAATCAGTTTACTAATTGAAAATTAATCTACTTCAGGAACAAACACATTTAACTACATGTAAAATCTATTTACATAAAATAACAGCTAAATGCAAGCTGTCTTGGTTGTATTTGGAATATTATTAAAGCAAATCATTAGGGTTTCATAAGAAAAAAGGAAAATAGCTATGACATTTTGCACATACTCTGAAAGTGAATTAATCAACTAATTATCATTAAAACATTAAGATCCTAAGATCCACTGTAACTTTCTATGGAATCAATGAGAGCAGATTGTACCATTAAAAGAAATCCTAGATTTATGAAGATCGCAAGTTGTATAAGCTGCAATTGCATTATAGATTATAAAATGATTAAGCATAAGAATGCATTCACAAATAGGTCATAATTTTCACTTTCTGGTGTAATTACCGCAACAAAAAAACATAATAATCGCATAGGAAGGTGTTAATGTGCATAAATTTACGGGCCATATGTAAACACAAAACCCTAGATTTGGAAATGGTAACCAACCTTGGAGGTAGCAGAATACCAGCACTAGTCTTCGATGGAGGAACGATTTTCTCAACCAAGATACGGTTTAAAGAAGGAATCAAACGTTTCGCCATTTTGCTTGAAAACGAAACCAGAAATGAGGGAAAAGATGAACAGGGTTTTGGTAATCAAGGGGTTTAGTTTAGGGCTTCTAATCTTGGAATAGTAGAGTTTGCACAATGCATCCATATATTATGATCTAATTGCAAAGTTACCCTCTATGTTACGTAAAAAAATTATTCGTTAAAACTTGCGTTCAATAAAATATTAAAATTACTCGTAAATTTTTATAGCTAATGTAGTATGAGCAGCAATTTTTTACGCTACGCGTGTTAAACAAGTAGCACAATAAAGTGTAACAAATCGACCCGTTATGAATTAAGTTTGTTCATTTATTTCCAGCTTTAACCATATTTAAAAAGATTATAAATTTAATTCTTTCCAAAAATCAAACTCTTTTATAATTGTTCGTCTTTCACCTCTTATTATTTTTCTTATATTTTCAAAGTATTGTTTATGTGACTTTAAATTTAGCGTAAAGTATGTTCAAAATGTTTCAACTCTCAACTTCTAATATAAATCATGTTTGATTCTAATTTATGTCATAAACATCGCTAAGTAGCTAACCCATTTACATATACGTTTATGGGTCAAAGTTCACATCTTCGACACAATCAATTAAATGGGTTGGGTTAACGTTGGGATATATGAACCCGTCAACTAGAATACTATAATTAACGATTAGAATGTTATATTAAAAAGATAACTCGTAAGAAAAAAAACAAAAAGGACATGGTTTCATTACAAGGAACTCAAGATAGTGATGGGTCCAACTGCAAACACTCTGTAAACAGACACAAACACACATGAATACCCCAAATTCCATTTATATATCATTTAGAAAAAATGATCCAGAAAAATAGATATGAGCACACAAATTCGGAAACCACAAGCAAACTCATATACAAGCATACAAATTCGAACCAAGAACATCAGGGACCATCTATGTAATAAACAAAATGTTATGATTTTCATAAATTCGAGCAAACCGCATGGCCATCCGTGTAATTTACTCAAAAAACAACGATAACATGATTTCAAACATAAACATATGTGAAGTAAAGTGTGACGTTAACATGTTTATTTGGTTCTGTACATAAACACCAAATAAGAAGTCCATACATCATAAAACCATAGACAATTACAACTCAAACTCAAACTAGCAGTTTATTAATTACAATATCATCAAAGTTTAACTTTCACACAAATGGATCATTAGCAGCCTTAAATTCTCGCATCTGCTTAAAGTTGATCCATGGTTTCACCCAAATTTTGGTTTCATAAACTTTAATCTTGCCAGCAGCATCAGTTGCCTCTAAAGTTAGATGGTACATCATACCAGCAACCACTTGTTGTTTCGCCTTTATCAATCTGGTAAACTTCAGAAACGAATTCTGCATACAAAAACGGAACCACAAGATACAAATATTAATTTTATGGGAAATTATATTTTGACAACGTTGGTGTGTAAATAGTATCAAAGCGAGTGAAAGTTTAATTTCAAAAAATATATGCGAAATTTTGTGGAAATTGAAATATGTGTCGGTTCTTATATTTGTCGAAAAATCAAACTCTCACTCTAAAAGTTTGTTAAAAATTTAACTTTATGTAAAATGGCAATCTAATTTTAGTAATTTGCCTAAAATGTAAGAAAGTTGAATTGCTATTCTGAACATCGCCTAAATTAAGCAGTTATTTCGCTCAATTAGCCCTCAAAGGAATTATAAGTAAACTAGTAAGAAATCATCAAATCAAGCAAGTGAATACAGAATTTGAAAAACAATATATGCTCGTATGAATCAAATTGATAAACAGTACCTCCTTTTTGTTGTGTTCATCAACGGCAAATCGAGCGAGGGTTTCGACTTCCACATCGTTTAGGGCTTGTCCCGTAATATCACGAATTCCGCCTAATTTCATCGAACTGATTCCAATTCTGCAAACCCCCAATTCGAAAAACGCGAACAGAAAGAGAGTAGTGATGATTAGGGAAGTTTTAGGGATCATGGTTTTTGTTTTCGGAATTAGATGTATTGAATGAAATGAATACTGAAGGATATGATTCCAGTTTGCTTAATACTTCAACAAAATAGATGTTGCTTGTAACAACAGGAAGGCTCAACAACACCAACCTTGATATGGACACCTCTGCTATCTAGTTTCACATTTAACATTTTTGACACCAACCTTGAAAATATGATAAAACTTTGTTTTTATTTTTCTATTTTCTTAAATATTTACAGCCCATCTCTGTCCACATTTTCTTTTTTATATATCTCAAAATTATTGTTCGCTTTAAAATCCAATCAATAAAAAACAGTTAGATGATAAAGATAAAATTTTATTAGTTGTACAATGTAATAAATATATTTTTTTTAAACTCCGTAAACTTTAAAATGGAGAGAGTAATAATTAATGCTTTACGATCTTACAATGAATTAATTTTCTTTCATTGTTTTTAGTGAAGTAATGTTATTATGTTATCGTAAGGGTTTAGGGTTTGTATTTATGTTATTGTCTGTATTATAACAAGGAATATCTGACACGTGCGTTACTCACGAGTAAGGGTGCTTATCGGGCCAAAACCGAACCGAACCGATAGAACCGATAACGATGAATTTTCAAAACCGTAACCGAACCGATAACTTCGGTTCGGTTATTTTAGGCCAAATGTTCATCCTTTTCCGAAAACCGAACCGATAGAACCGATAACCGATAACGATGAATTTTCAAAACCGAAACCGAACCGATAACATGTTATCGGTTTCGGTTCGGTTCGGTTTCGGTCGGTTATCGGTTCGGTTCGGTTTTTTCGGTCAAAATGCTCACCCCTACTCACGAGTTTTAGAAAGTAAACAAATTAGGTTTACAATATTTTTTTTTTGAACGGCTAGTTAATAAGTTAGTGGTTCGAGCCTAGACAGTGACATCCACAAGGGGCAGTATGCCTTCCCTAGTTAGTAAATTAGGTTTACAATATGAAGTATAGACTTAAGTCGAATTTGATATACTTCCTCCCATTCAAAATAAGTGATATGGTTTTATTTTCTGGGTGATTCGAAATAATTAATATACTTTGGAAAATTACCTAATTTGGCAAAAAAAATAAAGAACTCACACCTACTAACTATGTATTTTAACAAAGTTAAATGACATTTACCCTTACTTTTTACTTTTAAACATCATTAACTCCACTTTATTCAAAAGACGTGTGACTCATTCTCCATTAACCATCCAATTAATCTAATTTAACCATCATTGTAAATCTTTGTCTCAAAAACCCGTAAAACCCAAAATGTATCACTTATTTTGAATCGAAAGAAGTAATTAATTTTATTAAAATTAAAGTGTAAATTGTATGCTTATTTTAGGCCAACTGAAAACTATCTAAGTTTATGGATCAAATGGCATTTGGGTTTGCGTGTTATCCTAACTAGGTTAAAACCCGCGCGATGCGGTGGGCTGCGAACTACATATTTCTGGCGATTAAAAGTCCAATGGTTACATATTTTTATAACGAATACAATACATAAGCATGAAAACTATGTATAAAATAGAGGAAAAAGTCAATAATTAGCATTTGTGTTGAAATGTTGTCGATTACATGTTTTGATATATAGTAGGGTACCCGCGCAATGAGGCGGCGGGTACACTGATACATCTTTTCCGCGACGATGTTGATGGTGTTCGTTTCCATGTCTTTTTATAACGATTATTATACAAATGACTAATAGTTGGGAATGAAATATGTATAAAAACTACATTGAAAACTTATCGGCATTTAAAATTTGTTAAATTACATGTTTTGAAAAAAAAAAGTTCAGACATGGCGATGAATTAACACGTATATTATTCATCATGTAAGACCTCTCGATACACCACATTTTTCTGTGTAAACGCCATCAACATTAAATTGTTTTGCTGGAGTTACCAATACTTTTGTTGTCTGCCGTGAAATTCCTCTTGACAGGGCTACGTAAAGTTGCCCATGCGAGATAACTGATTCCGGAAGATAAACGACGACGTTTGGAATTGTTTGTCCTTGGGCTTTGTTGATTTTCATAGCAAAGCTTAGCCGAACCGGAAACTGTTTTCTTTTCAACTTGAAAGGGAACATGTCGGATTCAGACGGACATAGAGGTATTCTTGGCAAGAAAACCCTTTTTCCAGCATGCTGACCAACAACTATTTCTGCATCAATCAGATTTGTCTCAAACTTTCTGCATATAAGTCTCGTGCCATTACATAATCCATGCGAGGAATCGAGATTCCGCAAAAGTATAATCGAACACCTAATTGTAACGCCCCGTAATTTCTAATAAATAAAATATTACTTTTGAAATTAAATAATGAGTTACATTTTAATTGTCTGTGATTATTATGTGTTCAGATGGTGTGTACGTCAAGGCTAAAGGCCGACTGCCTGGTGATCCGACACGAGCCTTGTATGAGTTCAGCTAGAAGGGGATGTAATTTGGGCTTTGTGTGGTCGATTTTATGATGGACCCAAAATGTAGAATTTTTAGGCTTAAGGCCTCGAGACTATTAATGTAACGCCCCGAAAATTCCTAGTAAATAAATATTACCTTAATCCTTTATATTAAAATAAGTTAAGTACTTGTCTTATTGTTGATTTAGTTAAGGTTTATATTATAATTGTGACTAGCTACATAGTAGTTTTAGTTTATTAAATTTATTATAAGTAAAGAGAATTGCATTTAATAGTGTTTTTGGTAGTTAATACAATCATGTAAAATTCAAATTGGATCAAATGTGGGCCGGTTAATTTAAGTGCGCGTTTTAGCCCATGTGGCAAGATTGGATACAGACCAAGGCCTCATTACGAGGAGTGTTGTCTGAAATATAAATATGCATATTATTCTTTTCTTGCATAATAAACTCCCTCCCCTAAACCCTCATGTCGCAACCATAGCATCACCTCGCCGTTTCTGCACCGCCGGAGCATACCGTACCACTTCAGCTCCATCTCGCCGCGGACGTACACCGCAAGCTTATTCAGCATTTCCGGCGGACACTAAAAAGCTCTATTAAATCGCGTCAGTCGTCGAGCTTCGATTTGGATATTTCCGTCCGGTGAAACTTCGTCCTCTCCGTATCAAGTAACAAAGAATCCCCGAGCGTAGCAGCTATTTTTCCACCGAAGGTTTCAAGGAGAGCTCAAGGTGAAACGATTTCCGGTAGCCCCTTAACCATTTCTGTTTTCATCAGTTAGCACGATTGAATGATTCCTTTGAGCTTTTTTTTTTCGTTGTCTGATAAGGGGTTTGTTTGTCACTATTAGAGGAAAAGCTTGGTGTCACTTTCCTTTCTATCGTTTGGGATTACTGTTAAATCGGTTATGGTTTTTGGATATTTCATGCAAGATTTTAATATTGAATTTCGAGTTTGATAGGCAGTCACTGTCGTGTAAGGTCCACGCACGTGACTTCAGATTGTTTTCTTTATTTTGCACCAAAAAGGAAACACACTTTTCAAAACTCTAAAGTTTAACAAATAATAATTTCAAATTCCTTTGGTTGCAACAGATTAAGTTTTTGGGTTCTTTTCTTTTTGTTGTTAAGATGGAGATGTGTCTTAAAGTTATATAAAATTACATAAGTAAGAAATTTTAAAGATGGTGATTTCTTAATTGTTTAAACTAAGTTTTGGGTTGAATTTAACTAAGACTATTTTACGTGGTTTAGGCCCGTCTAGACGCTAATTGAGCAGTAGTATAGAGTGCGGATACATCTTCGAAGTATACGTTGTCAAGGTGAGTTTTCTCACCGTGTATTCAGTTTTAACGTTGTACATGCATGACTTATGTGTTATATATTTGAACCATACTTGCTATCTGAGTTGATCTAATATCTGAGTATCTGAGCATCTGTTTATTTATCTATTATTTATCTGAGACATTGTGCCCGGGTATCTAAGCTCGGCGCAGAGTCATTCTGTGCTATTATCTGCTAGGGCATCTGAGACAATAATGTTAAAGAGATAATAACATAATAACACACATCTGAGTTTTGGCTATATGCCATTTTGGGATCACCTCCCGCCTGAGTTTTGAGATCACTCCCGTCTGAGTTTTGGCTTACGCCTATCTGAGGTGTGAGGAGGGGCGATCGACCCGAATCACACAAGCGCGCTATATAAATTAAAATCTGAGTAATAAAATCTGAGAAATAAATCTAAGTAATTAATTGAGTAGATTCTGAGTAGGAGTACACCGATGTGCCCTCATGTGTTGTATGTTATGATTGTGTGCATTTTGAGATTATTCACTCAGCTTCCCAGCTGACCCATATTTCCCCCACTGTTTCAGGTACCAACAAAGGAAAGGAGAAGGTGGACGGTTGACCGCTGTATCTTCCCGGTGCTGACTCATTTAATATTTTAAAACACTTTATTTTATTTAAACTATTTCCGCATTAAATACATTTTTTAAATAAAAATATTATTTGGATCTAATTTCTCGAGTTATTGGGACCTTTTTAATTAAAATCTTGTACTCAAAAGTTTTTAAATTTTCGTGAATTTTTGGGTGTTACACTAATTTTGAGCCGGAGAACATGAGGCGACGACAGAAACGGCTTATATCATATCGAATTCTTAAACTCGCTTAGTTTGAGTGGTTGCCGCTCTTCAGTTTTGTTTGAAATCTACTCATCAACTTCACGTAAATAGAACCGTGAATCTTGCCTCCCTACAAAAAATGGGTAACCAAAATGATGTTAATTGTAAGTTAATATTGTCGAGATAATATTTATACCTAGTGATGATTTATCGAATATGATTAAGAGTAATACCTCCTCGTCAATTAAAAGCAACTCAAGTGATATTATCTCGTTTTTGTTGTTGAGGTTTCTGTGGGGCCAAATCCGTAGAACCTTGACCTTGAGGTGAATTTTGTCCTTGAATTCATGAATGTTTCTTACAAAGTGCAATCCAGCTGTTGACATGGTTTGCCGAATTATGATGAAAAAGGATGACGGGTGATGGTTTGTGGTATTGAAATTCTCGTATCGTGAATGCAAAGGTATAAAGGTTGATTTGTCTATTTATACACAATTAAAAAAATGTATATATTATAATTAAATGTAATAAAACGTCATTAAAGCTATGATTGTACATAAACATTTAGAAAACGTTACTACTTCTCCGGTTGAAAACGTACATAAGTTATTTGAATCGCCAATTAATGTATATTAAACTAATACATTAAACGTATAGCGAGTTTAGTGCGGAAAACGTTTTTTTATTAATGAGTTTCTAGAAAAATGATTTGAAAACGTAATTGTCATATTTAAACGTCAATAAAAACGTTTATAAAACGCATGTTTATAGTATTTTTAACTATGGTAGTATGTGTTTTGATGACCGAATATTAGACAAGAACATTGATGAGATTTAAGATAAAACTGTCATTCAAACTTCATTCTATAAACGTAATCTTAAGAGTAATTACAGATATTGTAAGTCAAACATCAATTTCCGTTTTTTATATCTATATATAGAAACACTTCAATTTTCGAATCTTCCAATAACTGATGTATTAACATTTTCGAATCTATAACTTCAAATACATAGTCAAATATTATTTTCATAGTAAGCGATATTAACAAGTATATAGTAACCGATATTAATTGTCATAGTAAGACTCATTTAATTGTGATCTGCTCTACAAACTATAGAATGAACGCATTATTTATACACAATTAAAAAAACATATATATTATATTAAATGTAATTAAACGTATTTAAAGCTATGAATGTACAATCTGCATTTTGAAAACGTTTCTAAGTTTAATGTAGAAAACATTTTTTTATTAATGAACCCATTATTTGAACTTAAAATCGGAAATTCACCATCAACACGAATAACCACAAAAGAAAAACAACCATATGCGTTTTTTTGGAAATATTGACAATTTATATTTATATAACCAAAATATAAATTGGGAAATTAACATTTATTTAATAAAAGGAAACAGATAATGAAAATCATTATTCTCAATTAAGGAATGCAATATTGGTGAATCAAAGCTTCACCACGAATAGGTCCTATCGGCCGAATTTAGACGTGGGGACGGTAGGTACTCATACGTTTATTGCCAAACAAAGAAGTTCTTATGCGTTTGAAATAACTTCTCGGCTTAGCGCGCGCGCGGGGGGGGGGGGGGTGTGATCTTCATTACTGATAACGACATCATCAATTTGCTGGACTGGACGGATTAGTTGAAGATTAACCGCTTCTGGAATAGTTGGGTAGAATTCAAGCGTCGTCAGATCGGTTGAAACAAGAAAATTGGCTGACATGCATTAAAAAAGAAACGGTTATTAAATTGTTTTATGTAATTCGAAATGTTAATCGATATTTATTGCTAATTTCAAATAATTTAAGGAATTAAATGCAATTCCTTAAATGTTAATTAGAAATGTTAATTGTTATATGGTTAACAGTAACTAACAACTTAAATTTCAATTTATATCCTCATAAACTACGCTAACTGTAAATTTATAGCAAGTTGTAGAACCGTGTTAAAACATCATTCATTTGGACGTATAAATTTATTTTTACTGTAAATTAATTTCGTACATCTAGTTTCTTTGTACACTAAATTTACAGTTAATTTACTCTAAATTTTCCGTTTATATTAGTACATGTACTTTCTTTATACTTATTTGGACGTATAAATAAATTTTAAGTTGTAAGTTACTGTAATTTACGGGGATATAATTTATGGGATTGTAGTAACTGTTTACCTTACTAATAAAGGTGTATTAAATTAACGCCATAAATTAACATGGAACAATGAAATTAGTTAAAAAATTATACTAAAAGGAACAATGAAATTTACCTCATTGTGTTTTAATAAGCTTAACTCACGTTGCATAAACAATAACAATTTCAGAAGCAACTATTCCAATGATTATGGCAGTGGCAGCTGGTATATGATACAAGATTAACTTTATGCATTTTCGTCTGGAGTTTAGAAAATTTACATTTAGGTTAAGAGAATTCCATGTAAGAATATATTATATATGTATTAAAAAAGACTTACCAGCAATCATGTATTAGAAATTCACACTTGATTCGCCCATTTATAAAGAAAAAACAATCGTTCGACAAATTCCCAGCAACATCTATGACATATAAACTCAGTTAAAAAATTGTAGACTAATAAAGTGATACTAAAGCTTCTTAAAAAAATAACGTAACTCAAATGAAAGATAATGGTATTAGTATTATGTATGTACCAATCAACATGTTGTGGCGAGTGTTATCCCACATGATGCTTGTGGCGGAAGAAACCATTGGATACCTTGGAAACCACTCATATTCTCCTGAATTAATATCTTTGAGCTCGGTTTTTTCGTTGAATTTAATCGCCCATTCATTGCGAACAAAGGTGTAGCCTTCAAAACGAGGATAGTTTTCGAGATCGTTGTAATCAATCTTGAAGTAGTTCAAAGAAAACACGCAACCTTGTAAATTTCGGCTTTCATATGCGGAGATTAAATTGTGGGGGATAATTGCAGCATATTTGTGTCTCTACAAAATCCATTTATTACATAATCATGATTAATTGTATTGTAACATATGAATTTAAACGTAAAGATAGTTACTTACGTATTTGTCTAGCTGGAAAAGGTATAGTTTGTTATGCTCGCGGTCCATCCAAACATACTTCACACACACGAATTTGCATTTATACCATAACTGGGGCGTGTGAAGGTCTTCAAAGTTTGCAATTGTAACGTACGGATCGAATACCTGCACAAAGTACAAGAGTTTTAAGATGTTCAAAATTACAGTTTGTTGTTTAAAGTTCATATTAAAAATCATCACAGTACCTGTCTTTGATGTGGAGTATGGGATGAGCCTCCATCAATTGAATGCGCTGTCACGTTTTCTACATAATCGAAGATTACAATCAATAATATCACAAATGTTGTTGTGGGAAAAACGCAGCCACAAAATTACAATCCAGGACATTCTATACCAGTTATGGTTTTATCCAAAAAAATAAATGTAACTTACGTGAATTGATGTGGCTAAGCAGATCATGGAGTGTAACTCGGTTTGTGATTGTTTCGTGTTTGGAAACGAAGGGATTTTCGGGCGGGATTGCGGGATCTGTTTATGGGCGGCGTCTGTTTTTTAAATTAACGTAAGAAATCATAACCATTTCTATTAATTAGGTATACGTTTGAATATCGCCTAAAAGGAAGGAATTAATTAGGTATATACGTTTTTAATGAATATAGTCAAACGCGTTTTGGTACGGGTAGTATATTTAGTTTACGAAACATAGTCACCAACTTGCTTATTGCCTAGTGGTAAGCTTCCTGCCTGGGGTAACTGCCCACCTGGGTTCGAATCTTGGCAGCAACAACTTTAAATTTTTAATTTTAACGGCAAACGGGTTGCGGGATAGTTAGTAGTTTCAGTTTACGAAACATAGTCACCAAGTTGCTTATAGCCTAGTGGTAAGCTTCCTGCCTAGGGTACCTTGTAACACCCGTATTTTTATATCATCGTTTAAATCATTTAAAATACATTTTTCCCAATATTCGACATATTGTCCAAATTACAGTTTAACAAAAACTTTAAAACTTTTATCAGAGTTTACAAAAATATGGTGTCACCAAGTATATCAAAACCATAGGCAAACAGGATCTACATATGAGCTCATGAGCTAATCGTCTCTAGGCCACTTCTAGTGCAACCTTCTATTACTTCAACCTGTACCTGAGTACATTGCCACAAAAACAAACGTAGTACGTGAGACAAAAGAGTCTCGTGAGATACATGGGTTTTAGACCCCAATAATAATAATTATTTCATGAATATATAACCTTATAAATATAAACAATCTCACTACCGCCTAGTCACCCTATCATGACTCTATCAATCTTTGCTCTCCTAGCAACCATGTCTAACTATCGGGTTGCCCCCGAACTAGTTAGAAGAACAAACATACCTAATACATAAACATATATGTACTAGAATCACATTAACTTACTAACCGAAATCCATCGTCATTAGTAAGCTTCACATCAACTTATTAACCGAAATCCATCGCCATTAATAAGCTTCAAGATACCGGCAAGAGGGATTCGCCCAATCTACCGATACCTGCCTTACTCGCCGGAATACGTCCAGTTAGCAAGACTACTATCGTGGATGAGTCGATGGGAATCCACCCAACTGCCCCTCATTCCACACCTCATGATCGGGGGTCCCCCGCATCATCATGTCATCTCATACTTACGATAACTCAACAGTTATTTCAATCAAAGCTTTCGGCTATCACATAAATCATCAAACAAGTTAGTTATTCAATAATAACTACATATAACTAGTTCAACATAGTATGAACATACCTGTATGGTCCCACGGACCCGATCATAAGCAACCCACATTTACTTCTACCTCTATGACCATAGGAGGTCCATACTTGCTTATTTCATAAGATATATTTCTTATTTATCGATATCATAATACTTTTATCTTTCCATTGACTATAATACATAATTATTACTAGTCACTTCATAATCAATTTCATATATATTCGTTCTTTACTTTTATTAGTAAATCTTACCAATGGATACTCATTACTACCAAATCATCTCCAATTGCTTTACTAATACATAATTATGAATAGGGTTTGGCTAACTCATGCCCTGAGGGCATGAGATTAGAGGTATTAAATGAACTCGAAAATACTATTTTTAGTTATAAAATATTTAATACATGCAAAAATTAGACATTATAAGTACGTAATAAATGTGTGATTTCATTATAAACGGAAATGTTAAGCTCATTCAATGCTTCTAATCTCATGCCCTTAGGGCATGAGTTAGAAAAACCCTTATTAATAAAGACTCAATATGCATTCTTTTACTCTTTATCTTTATTATTATGGTTCATTAATAAAAATTCCATTATTACTTAGTTTATCATACTACTTCCAATATCATCAATCATATTTACCCTCAAATTCGTCCATCATACTAGACATATTCTAGTATCACACACTACATACTCTCGTACATTTTCAGTCACTATCTTTATCAAAATATTTATTAATAAAGACCCATATATTATCATATGTATTATCAAAACTATTTGCTATGTACCCAGTTTAAAAGTCTCATGTACTCACCTTAGCGATAGCTAAATCCATATCGTGTTCATCAACATGAGTCCTTGCTTCCCGCCTTTGGAAAATCTCCAACTCTTAGGTCCTTGCAACCTATCAACATGATCATTACATTTCTAGTTATCATCCATAACTAGACATCATCTAACATCATCCTAATCAACCCCATCCACCAAATTCATCAATTTGGTAGAGATCCAAAACCCTAGCCCAAGGATTCCACCAACAATTCACAACCCACCTTGAACACAAGGTCCACATACTATCTATGGGTGTTTTACACCCTCCATGGCATCCTTAACAAGATCTTCAACATACCAACCCCATAATCACAACTTTCCCCAAAACAAGTTCATAAACTAGATAGGAGATGAAAATACCTTAGATCTTTAACAATGTTTGAAGATCTCCTCGAATGGTGGTGTTCTATGCTCAAGAACACCCAAAATCACCCCCAAGAGCTCTCAACTTGGCTGCACACTTTGTTGGGTGAGAAATGAGCAAAACCCTAGTTTTACCCGACTTTTAATGCTGCTGACTGCGAAGTTGACGTTCGTGAACCATAGTTCGCGTCGCGAACTCTTTGCGTCGTGATCCAGATCGTGAACCCCAGTTGGCCAAAACTCAGAATCTCTGTCCCGAGTTCACGAACGTGAACTTGGGTTCGCGTCGCGAACTACTTGGCCCAGACAGGGCTGCAACTTTTGATCATCGTTTCGACCCGGTTTCGTCCGTAACTTCTTCATACGATGTCTAAATGACACGAAACCAATTCCTACGTTCTTTAAACAATTTATCCTTATTTATCATATTTTTAAATAATTTATTTAACACGAAAATTCGGGTCGTTACAACTATCCACCCCTTAAAAGGATTCCTTCCTCGGAATCACTCAAAAATTTCCAATTCCCATTCGTCGAGCATTCCGCTCCAATTCTATTGTGTTTATTACAATCGATCTTTTTCCATTACGATTTAATCAATAATATACATTCAAACATTCACTTAATCCCGATAGGCCCAAACGGGTCAAAAATCAATCTTAAGCCCTTAGTACCCAAATGAGTCAAAATTGCATAATTTTGACCATAACACTTTCAATCCTTTAACCGATCCTACTGTACACATAGAGTTGACATGACATATTCATTACAATCAACTAATTGACCAACACGGATGTCACAGTCTAGCTTCGACCAAGTTGCCATATTCCAACATCGTCTAACCTTTGACTTAAGAACAAAGTCAACTATACTTTAACAATTTCTCTTCTCGTTAAGGATTCTGTAATCCTCATTTCCTTTACAATCGACCTTTAATTTATGATACATCTACAATCGTATACTCGATCGCCAAATTCAATCTTAAAAACACCCAAACGAGTCAAAGTCGTATAATCCGACTACAACTCTTTCAAATATTCCATTAACCTTTTCACATACATACAATCGATACATATGCTCTCAACATTCACTAGTCAATCAAAACGAGAGTCAAAGCCCATCTTTGACCAATTCAACTAATCACAAGTTGACTAACCTTGACTTTTGCATAAGGTCAACCATACTATTTCCAAACTAACAAATTCCGTACTCATGGGGTACCATTACCAACTTATCACTTCCGGTTCTAATCATTATTGTTTCTTTAACAATCGTCCTCGTTTTTCCAAAATTTCAATTTCTCCCCAATTAATCTGAGAGTCGCACCTTTACCTAAGGTCACATCGACCTTTAGCGATTCTTGACCATCATTTGGTCACTCACACCATCACTTAGTATTCTTTCAACCATCTTTGCATCACATCGATCAATTTCATAACTCTTATTCTCAATTATCGGAAAGATCTCCTATCGCAACATATTCCACAATTTCATACAAGTTTACCATATCTTGGTTACCAAATAATAATTTGCTCACTAGGTGTTTCTCTTTCCTCCTCTTCTATAAATCATAGGCATCTCCTACACATACATGACCTAAATGCAGCCCGCATTTCAAACCAAACTCTCATATACCATAACATAATAGCAATACTCATTAACCACATGGTTCTACATTCATCATATATATACATATACATAAGCATATACATATACATATATACATCTATATCGTGGTCATATACAAACATATGTATATGTCACACCAATACCATCTGATATCCATCTTTTCGCATCACGTAGCTTTGCTACTTTCTCACTCATTCAATCGTCTAATTATCCATCATGCATTCTAGCACTCTCCCATAATATCACATTATCGTTTTCTTTCCTATTCAACGTATTTCCATTTGACATACTTCTTAACACGTTTCATATAACATTACCTTTCCACTATCATATGCCTTCGAGGGCCATCACATAGCTCACATGCATTGTACCTCGCGGGTAAACTAATAGCATCTCCAATTGCTATTTACTGTTTCACTTACACATTAACCACCCTTAACCGGTTCATGTCCTTAACAATTTCCAAATCTTTTGTCACTGCCGGATGAAGGGTTTCATAATACACTGATCGACCACTTGGGTCAACCACCTAGTATACTTGGTTCGACCATATTGACCAAGAACATGAACTTGTTCTTGACCGGTTAAAACCAACTAGCTGATTTAATCCCTAAATGCGGAACTGGGATTAAACCTAATCCTTAAACCCTAAAGGATTGGGATGTTGGAGAACTAGATTAGGTTAACAAGAAAGAAACCTTGTTCGAAGAACTCGAACACACACATACTTGTGTGTTCGTCGACTACTACCAAGAACCCTAGGGTTCTTGGTTCGACTTCGAACAAGAGGAGAGGAAGAAAGAGTGTTCCATGAATCATACCTTAGGTTAATGCTTAAGATAAATCCACTGGTGATGAACACGGCGAACGATCCTCTAGATGATCACTTGCTACGATCCTTGATCTTCGAAACCCGAAGAACACGAAGAACGAACGAAGAACGAAGAACACGAAGAACACAAACTTGTGTTCTTCCCTTGTTGCTTGTTCTCGACCGAAATAGGGAGGAAAAGAGGGAAGTATTTCGTGAGGGTGTCAGGGGTTTAGGGTTACCCTAAGCCTCTTATTTATATACAAATAAGTTACGCTTAGAACCCTTCTAGTTTAATTAAGATTAATCTCTTAATTAAACTTATCCTTTTACACTTCCATCCCTTATAGTTTAACTAGTTTATTATCATTGCACTTAACTATCAAATGACTAGTATTAACACACTATAATTTCGGTACCCATATACACGAAATATATAGACATGTATTTATACTTTTAATAGTTAATTATATAATAACCTTTATATAATTTACGCAATAATATTATCCAATTACTATATGATTTAATAGCTTTAAATCATATCATGGATAATCTTTAATTAACACATTGTATATTTACTCAACTAGTAAATGTACAACTACTTGTATTAATTAGTTAGTTAAACTAATCTAGTAATAAGTTAAACTTAACTTAATACTTAACTGATTCATAATGACTATTATGAATCATTCCTCTTCGTAGTATCGTTGCATAACTTGTTCATATTACATGCACTCACCGGTGTGACCCTTAAGTGTTTCGTAGGCATGGATGTATCATCATAGGTTGACTGACTGTGCACATAATTCCTTCAGACTCCCACTTGTGCAAGTTTGTAACCTTTGTCTTAATGATACGAGCTACAGTGGCCTTTCTAGATGGGCATGTAGGTAACCAACCCCATAAAAACAGCTTATGTAACCCTTGGTATAGTTTTATGAAAAACTCTTAATAGCGTCTCCTTGTAAAGAACACTCTGTCTTTACTTCTTGGGTAACGTTGTTAGGCTTATCCCTTGCAGCACGATATTTGTGATAACGAATACGAGCATGGTAGAAAATATCAACTCCTGTATTCGAAATCATTTTATGACTTCTTGATTCAAACTGCTGTGATAAACGACAAAGAACATATCAGTTCGTTTGGGCACGGCCGTGCACTTGCCAGTTTCTTATCAAGTCAAAGGACCTATAAATATCTCTCCTAAAGAGGAGGTGCAATTGCCATCTTGTATACTTCGATTTAAAAATACAGCTTCCTTTGTACCCAGTATCGCCTCGTACGACAAACGTATTTCAGAATTGTCTGAGTTGAACCAAAGCACATTAGTCATCGTATCCTAAACCAAAAACCTCAGGCTTAAGGACAATCCTAGTGAACAATACTTTTGAACTTTTCAACCACAAAGTATTGTCACGGTGGTCAATCCAATATTCGTTGAGCCTCCAACAGAATATCACCGATATTTGGTTTACACAAAACTTGTGTAGCTATCTTCGAAGAACTTCGAATCTACCACCAAATATCGCGATGACGTTAACGTACCATCAAGGTTCCCACCTAGACGAGTAGTCACGGATTTATATATTTTTGAATAAATAGACTTTTATTCATGGATGATGTAAAACATACAAAGTCTGAATAAAAATGATACTAACTCATGTACTATTCCTTACTGGACATAGATACTGAATTATTACTGGATCATTACTTATTCCTTTCGTTTGTGTTGATTACTTAATGATTCTTACAAACTTAATTGTAACTTTATCACTAAACCAATCATTTCTATTAAACTTAAGACATAAGACGAGTATTTAGGAATACTTTTACCTTTGTCTTTGCTAGATATTGTTCTTGCAACAATCTAGAACATATTCTAGTCTTGGTTTTTATGTAATTCGGTAAACATAGGAGGATTGGAAATTAACTCCTTAGTTTCTTGAATTAATAAAATTATCCTTGTAACTAAAGCTTTCTCTTAGTTACTTGATTTGTAGATATTCTTACTAGTTAAAGAAATTTCCTTAAATGATTGTGTTATCCACTGAAGTGTTAACAACCTATTAGATATGCAATAATTAATCACAAGACTTGTGATCACGCTATTAGGTTTGCAATAATCTAATCAACGATCATTTATTATTTCTCTTAACTCTTTGGCTAACGACTTGGTAAAACCTTGTTGTTAATGTCTTACTAACCTACTGAATTCATCAACATCTTTAATGAATTACGTTAGTGATAGCTCCCACTTACTTTTATGGATTTTAAGCATCTCTTAAACTACTTTGACCTCGTCAATAACTTGTAGTTTAATCTTTTAAGAATTCTATCAATAATTAAGATCATCCTTTGGATTTATGAATATCCAACATTCCTGTTTAAGGAATTATGATCTTTATTGATTACTGTATCTAACAAGTATAAAACACTTGAAATGATACTATCAATTCTTAAATACATTAGTATTCTTTTAAGAATTTTATTTAATGCCAAAGCATTACTTGGATTTGTCAAATATCCATTATTCCTATTAGGGAATTATGACTTGATTAAATATTGTATTTATTACAAGTATAAAAGACTTGCAATAATACCTTTTAATTCTTAAATACTTTAATATAGTTTGTCCCTTTTAAGAGTCACTTAATGTCTAAGTCATTTTACTTGGATTATGCGAATATCCAATTATTCCTATTAGGGAATTATGACTTCATTAAATCCTTTACTACAAGTATAAAAGACTTGTAATAATACTCTTTAAAGTCTATCTTGATTATATCCAATATAATCATACTATATTAATACTAATACTTTAAAACTTTCTATCATAAGTAATGACTATTACTTGAGATGTTTTAACTAAGTTCAATAACCTTTGAACCTTATGCTTCCATAAAACTCTTAAACACTTTCATTAGAAAAACTTTCTAATTACTAGCATCTAAATACCTTGAGCTATCAAGACATCATTTATACAACAATCAAACAAATATATATAAAACATGAAACATAAGTAAATCAAAACTTGACCTACAATCTAGTCATAAACCTTGACTAGTGTAATTATCACACATGCACACAATATAATTCAACCATGGATTCGAGATTTATTTAAAACCAAAATAAAACTATTTTAACATAAAATAAAATTATCCAAAAACAATAAACTAAAATTGTTTAAAACGAATCCACAAAATACTGAGTTATAATATCTTGGTGCTTGTGGGATCATCACCATCTCATGCCGGTCACTATCACTTTCCATCTCCTCCTGCAATAAACGATTGCAAAAGTTAGATTACTCGTGATGTACTTTACAAGTATCTTAAAGTGATTAAGAAGTGTGGTTGTGTTACCTGAGGAACCTGCGTTTCCTCTACTACCACTTGCACCCTTTGGACAATTTCTTTTCCAATGCCCAGCCTCACCACACTTGAAGCACCGGTTCTCGGTCCTCGCAGTGTTAGGCTTAACCTTCTTGACCTTTTATTTGACACCTTTACCATTTGGCACTCCTTGGTTAGGATAGGTTTTATCCTTTCCTTTACCACCATGCCTATCCTCATCGCTGCCATCAGTTATGCGACCCCTCTTAGAATTGGTCTCAATATTCAACTCAACAGCCTCGAGCATAGATTGTAGCTCGGGAATGGAATTATCCATATTACGTTTGCTATAGTTGGCTACAAAAGACTTGTAGTCATCAGACAATGAGTTGAGTATCATGTCAATTGCGAACTGCAATGGCATGTGGTGACCAAGTCTAGTAAGGTGATCAACGTGCACTTTCATTCTCATGACGTGTGCACCTACTGATGCTCCCTCAGCCATCTTGCAAGAAGCGAACGCCTTACAAGCATAAAACGCTTGTCCTGGTTCGTTTTCTTCATCCTTGGCAGGGGTTTTCAACACGTTTCTTTCTCGGTCAATCCTTTCCCTCTCTTGTCTGAGCATGATCTTAAAATCACGCTTCCAATTGAGGAAATTTGACCCAGTCTTTTCTTTCTTTCCTAGAAAGAAACGCCGCGAGAGTTTGTTGTAGGTTATCGTTGTGTTTGTTGTTGCCATCTACAAATCAAACCCAGTTTAATTAGTAATCATCAATAAACATTCTCTAAAATATATTATAAACCCATAATTAATATTTTAGGCCTAGGATCCATATATCACATTCTCGCCGCAAGGTTTGGGCACTTCCCGACGAGACATGCTATTTCTGGTAGGTAACTTCCTTACCGATCGTATCAAGAATTGACACGATTCCTAGGGGTCGTAGAATCTTTAGACTTATAACTTATTACAACTTTGTACAATCTAATTGTACATTTCTAAGTTAGTAATAAAGTCTAGTATGTTTATTCTACTCAAGTACTTTTTGGGCCGGGACTCACGATTATCACCAAAGTAGATCAGACCATCTAAGACAGTGCGATGCTCTGCGCCGGGACTCCCGATTATCACAGAACCTTACGCACCCTAACACTCGCAATGATTTGAATTCATATCTAAGGTTCTTTATCCTTACAATATGAATATCGTTTAACAAGTGAGGTGTTCCATTAGGTGGATAGTACTTAGATCTAAGATTTTCTTGGGTTTGTTTAAGTCTTAAACTAAACTTAAACTTTTATTCCAATCTTAATCCTTGTTTAAAATGTGTGACTTGTGAATTGAAGAGTTCTACAAGACACCTTTTTAAAACATAAGAACTATTCTTTAAAACTTATAGTTTCAAGAATTTGCGCGATTTTACATGTATACCTAAAACGAGGTGTACAAAACGTTTTACCAGGTTTTGAGAAAAACCTTATCTAGAATAAAACTTACTTGTTTTATCTTACTTGAAAAACTTATAAAACTTATGTTAAACTTTTAAAACTTTTATGATTCATAAACTTGAATCATAAACCTAGTTTAACACATCTAGTTTTCCATATGTCTAATAATGAAATCAAACATTTCTTATGACTTATTAGATTCGACCAAGACTTATGTCTTAACGACACACTTACAAACTTTGTGATTTTTTTGTGTAGCTCCCACTAGCTTCAGCAACCATGATGAAACTTAAGCTAACACAATCACCGGTTTATACTTGGTGAAACTAATAAACTTATTATATAAAAACTATATATAATAATTCTTAGTTTGTTTAAACCTTTCTTATATTTAACTTGAACTAGTTAAATATAGGTCCTTGTTATTCATACTTGATCATTAATCTAGTATATTACATTACTTGTAAAATACTTATACTTTACTTGTATAATTAACTAGTTATAACAACTTATAACTTTATACATCTTAATATATATAACTTTGTATATTTCTAGTTAATCATATAATTTCAACTTGTACAATTTCTAGTTATAATGAAATCATAACTTTGTACTTTATAGTTTTAATTATATTATAACTTATACAATAACTAATTATAATATTATCTTAAAGATCAAAATAACATTACCCTTTTTAATTGTTCCAATTCATCTTGTATTTAATATATAAAATTCGTATATATGTATATTTCTTATAATAAACTTGTAACATTCTAATAAGAATATTACATCTAGCTTATACATGTGTATTTTAACTTAATCTAACTAAAATACGTATAAACTTATTATATCTTTTAAAATTCAATTTTACATAATAAATAAAAATTCCGAAAATTTAAATACATATATATAAATAATTAAATACACCTTGTTATTTTAGAACTTAAAAATTAACATCCTCTTTATCAGTTCCTTAAATTAATTTCATGAACCCTAATCTTGTTTTTGATCAATCAAAACTAGGGTTTTGACTTTCTTGATCAAAGACATCATTTTATTTAAAAGACTAATTTCTTTTTAATCAATCCTATCTAAACAATAAACTTTGTTTAAATTCTAACATAGATTATAACTTTTAATACATTTATTAAAACTCTTTAAATTAAACCTTATAGACAATAAAACTTTGTCTAAATTACTAGGTTTAAAGAACTAGCTTTAATAAATCTATCAAAATAATAATTAAACCTATTAGACATAAACTTGTCTAATTAACTAGGTTTTAGATTATTATCCTAATTAATACTTTTAAAGTAATAAACTTAAACTAGTTTAAACTTCTAGGGTTCTTTTGGGGTTTTCGAAAACTTAAGGCTAGGAAACTTTTCCACCAATTAAACTAGGCTAGTTTAATAAAATTGGTGTCCAAGTATTCCTCTAGATTTCGAAAATCCTAAGGGATTAGGAAAGAATCCTTTTGATCAATTAAACATATCTTGTTTAATATACTTGATCCTAGGGTTTTCCTTGGTCACGAAATTTTAAGGGGTTATGGAATGAATCATTTTGATCAATTAAACATATCTTGTTTAATATACTTGATCCTAGGGTTCTTTCTAGGGTATTTTCGAAAATTGCTAGGGTTTACTAGAAACCTTCTTGACCAATTAATGTTCTTGGTCTTAGGGTTCTTACCCTCTTTTTTCGAAAAACATGAAGAAGAAGAAAGAATACTTGAAACAAACAAAACTTAAATTAAAGTAAACAAGCAAACATTGTTAATCTAGTCTAGATCTCTAAACCAACGCTCTGATACCACTGAAGGGTTTCATAATACACTGATCGACCACTTGGGTCAACCACCTAGTATACTTGGTTCGACCATACTGACCAAGAACATGAACTTGTTCTTGACCGGTTAAAACCAACTAGCTGATTTAATCCCTAAATGCGGAACTGGGATTAAACCTAATCCTTAAACCCTAAAGGATTGGGATGTTGGAGAACTAGATTAGGTTAACAAGAAAGAAACCTTGTTCGAAGAACTCGAACACACACATACTTGTGTGTTCGTCGACTACTACCAAGAACCCTAGGGTTCTTGGTTCGACTTCGAACAAGAGGAGAGGAAGAAAGAGTGTTCCATGAATCATACCTTAGGTTAATGCTTAAGATAAATCCACTGATGATGAACACGACGAACAATCCTCTAGATGATCACTTGCTATGATCCTTGATCTTCGAAACTCGAAGAACACGAAGAACGAACGAAGAACGAAGAACACAAACTTGTGTTCTTCCCTTATTGCTTGTTCTCGGCCGAAATAGGGAGGAAAAGAGGGAAGTATTTCGTGAGGGTGTCAGGGGTTTAGGGTTACCCTAAGCCTCTTATTTATATACAAAATAAGTTACGCTTAGAACCCTTCTAGTTTAATTAAGATTAATATCTTAATTAAACTTATCCTTTTACACTTCCATCCCTTATAGTTTAACAAGTTTATTATCATTGCACTTAACTATCAAATGTCTAGTATTAACACACTATAATTTCGGTACCCATATACGCGAAATATATAGACCTGTATTTATACTTTTAATAGTTAATTATATAATAACCTTTGTATAATTTACACAATAATATTATCCAATTACTATATGATTTAATAGCTTTAAATCATATCATGGATAATCTTTAATTAACACATTGTATATTTACTCAACTAGTAAATGTACAACTACTTGTATTAATTAGTTAGTTAAACTAATCTAGTAATAAGTTAAACTTAACTTAATACTTAACTGATTCATAATGACTATTATGAATCATTCCTCTTCGTAGTATCGTTGCATAACTTGTTCGTATTACATGCACTCACCGGTGTGACCCTTAAGTGTTTCGTAGGCATGGATGTATCATCATAGGTTGACTGACTGTGCACATAATTCCTTCACCGGAGTGACTACCCCTCCATTCCATTAACCATAATTCACCGTCCAATCCAATCATCCTTGAGTCAAACAATCGACTCCGGTCCACACTTGCAACCCATGACTTAGAAACCAATAGCCCAACACTCGATGTTCTACTTATTCACATCGCGGGACTTAGAAATATTCCTTTCCCAATCATAGTCTTACACTACAGTATGTCATACATTATCACACTATTACTATGACAAATTAGGTTTACAATATGAAGTATAGACTTAAGTCGAATCTGATATACTTCCTCCCATTCAAAATTAGTGATATGTTTGTATTTTCTGGATGATTCGAAATAATTAATATACTTTGAAAAGTTACCTTATTTGGCAAAAAAAATAAAATAAAGAGGACTCAGACCTACTAACTATCTACTTTAACAAAGTTAAATGACATTTACCCTTACTTTTTACTTTTAAACATCATTAACTCCACTTTATTCAAAAGGCATGCGACTCATTCTCCATTAACCATCCAATTAATCTAATTTAACCATCATTATAAATCTTTGTCTCAAAAACCCGTAAAACCCAAAATGTATCACTTATTTTGAATCGGAAGAAGTACTTAATTTTATTAAAATTAAAGTGTAAATTGTATGCTTATTTTAGGCCAATTGAAAACTATCTAAGTTTATGGATCAAATGGCATTTGGGTTTGCGTTTTATCCTTACTAGGTAAAAACCCGCGCGATGCGGCGGGCTGCGAACTACATATTTCTGGCAATTAAAAGTCCATTGGTTACATATTTTTTATAACGAATACAGTACATAAGCATGAAAACTGTGTATAAAATAGAGGAAAAAGTCAATAATTAGTATTGGTGTTGAAATGTTGTCGATTACATGTTTTGATATATAGTAGGGTACCCGCGCAATAAGGCGGCGGGTACACCGATACATCTTTTCCTCGACGATGTTGATGGTGTTCGTTTACATGTTTTTTTATAACGATTATTATACAAATGACTGATAGCTGGGAATGAAATATGTATAAAAACTACATTGAAAACTTATCGGCGTTTAAAATTTGTTAAATTACATGTTTTGGAAAAAAAGTTCAGACATGGCGATGAATTAACACGTATATTATTCATCATGTAAGACCTCTCGATACACCACAATTTCTGTGTAAACGCTGTCAGCATTAAATTGTTTTACTGGAGTTACCAATACTTTTGTCGTCTGCCATGAAATTCCTCTTGACAGGTTACGTAAAGTTGCCCATGCGAGAACACTGATTCTGGAAGATAAACGCCGACATTTGGAATTGTTTGTCCTTGGGCTTTGTTGATTGTCATAGCAAAGCTTAGCCGAACCGGAAACTGTTTTCTTTTCAACTTGAAAGGGAACATGTCGGATTCAGACGGACATCGATGTATTCTTGGCAAGAAAACCCTTTTTCCAGCATGCTGACCAACAACTATTTCTGCATCAATCAGATTTGTCTTAAACTTTCTGCATATAAGTCTCGTGCCATTACATAATCCATGCGAGGGATCGAGATTCCGTAAAAGTATAATCGAACACCCAATTTTGAGCCGGAGAACATGAGGCGACGACATAAGCGGCTTATATCATATCGAATTCTTAAACTCGCTTAGTGTGAGTGGTCTGCCGCCCTTCAGTTTTGTTTGAAATCTACTCATCAACTTCACGTAAATAGAACCTTGAATCTTGCCTCCCTACAAAAAATGGGTAACCAAAATGATGTTAATTGTAAGTTAATATTGTCGAAATAATATTTATACCTAGTGATGATTTTTTGAATATGATTAAGAGTAATACCTCCTCGTCAATTAAAAGCAACTCAAATGATATTATCTCGTTTTTGTTGTTGAAGTTTGTGTGGGGCCAAATTCGTAGAACCTTGACCTTGAGGTGAATTTTGTCCTTCAATTCATGAATGTTTCTTACAAAGTGCAATCCGGTTGTTGACATGGTTTGCCGAATTATGATGAAAAAGGATGACGGATGAAATTCTCGTATCGTGAATGCAAAGGTATAAAGGTTGATTTGTCTATTTATACACAATTAAAAAAACGTATATATTATAATTAAATGTAATAAAACGTCATTAAAGCTATCATTGTACATAAACATTTAGAAACTGTTACTACTTTTCCAGTAGAAAACGTACATAAGTTATTTGAATCGCCAATTAATGTATATTAAACTAATACATTAAACGTACAGTGAGTTTAATGCGGAAAACGTTTTTTTATTAATGAGTTTCTAGAAAAACGATTTGAAAATGTAATTGTCATATTTAAACGTCAATAAAAACGTTTATAAAACGGATGTTTAAAGTATTTTTAACTATGGTAGTATGTGTTTTGATGACCGAATATTAGACAAGAACATTGATGAGATTTAAGATAAAACTGTCATTCAAACTTCATTCTATAAACGTAATCTTAAGAGTAATTACAGATATTGTAAGTCAAACATCAATTTCCGTTTTTTATATTTATATATAGAAACACTTCAATTTTCGAATCTTCCAATAACTGATGTATTAACATTTTCGAATCTATAACTTCAAATACATAGTCAAATATTATTTTCATAGTAAGCGATATTAACAAGTATATAGTAACCGATATTAATTGTCATATTAAGACTCATTTAATTGTGATCTGCTCTACAAACTATAGAATGAACGCATTATTTATACACAATTAAAAAAACATATATATTATATTAAATGTAATTAAACGTATTTAAAGCTATGAATGTACAATCTGCATTTAGAAAACGTCTCTATTTTTCCGGTAGAAAACGTTTTTTAAACCATATTAATCGCCAATTAATGTATATTAAACTAATACATTAAACGTTTCTAAGTTTAATGTAGAAAACATTTTTTTTATTAATGAACCCATTATTTGAACTTAAAGTCGGAAATTCACCATCATCACGAATTACCACAAAAGAAAAACAACCATATGCGTTTTTTTTGGAAATATTGACAATTTATATTGATATAACCAAAATATAAATTGGGAAATTAACATTTATTTAATAAAAGGAAACAGAAAATGAAAATCATTATTCTCAATTAAGGAATGCAATATTGGGACGGTAGGTACTGATACGTTTATTACCAAACAAAGAAGTTCTTATGCGTTTGAAATAACTTCTAGGCTGAGCGCGGGGCGGGGGGGGGGGGGGGAGAATGATCTTCATTACGCATAACGACATCATCATTTTGCTGGACTGGACGGATTAGTTGAAGATTAACCACTTCTGGAATAGTTGGGTAGAATTCAAGCGTCGTCAGATCGGTTGAAACAAGAAAATTTGATGACATGCATTAGAAAAGAAACGGTTATTAAATTGTTTTATGTAATTAGAAATGTTAATTGATATTTATTGCTAATTTCAAATAATTTAAGGAATTAAATGTAATTCCTTAAATGTTAATTAGAAATTTTAATTGTCATATGGTTTCCTTAACAGTAAATAACAATTTAAATTTCAATTTATATCCTCATAAATTACGCTAACTGTAAATTTATAGCAAGTTTTAGAAACGTGTTAATACATCATCCATTTGGACGTATAAATTTATTTTTACTGTAAATTAATTTCGTACATCTAGTTTCTTTATACACTAAATTTACAGTTAATTTACTCTAAATTTTCCGTTGATATTAGTACATGTAATTTCTTTATACTTATTTGGACGTATAAATAAATTTTAAGTTGTAAGTTACTATAATTTACGGGATATAATTTATGGGATTGTAGTAACTGTTTACCTTACTAATAAAGGTGTATTAAATTAACGCCATAAATTAAAATGGAACAATGAAATTAGTTAAAAAATTATACTAAAAGGAACAATGAAAGTTACGTCCTTGTGTTTTAATAAGCTTAACTCGCGTTGCATAAACAGTAACAATTTCAGAAGCAGCTCTTCCAATCATTATGGTAGTGGCAGCTGGTATATGATACAAGATTACCTTTATGCATTTTCGCCTGGAGTTTAGAAAATTTACATTTAGGTTAAGACAAATCCATGTAAGAATATATTATATATGTATTAAAAAAGACTTACCGGCAATCATGTATTAGAAATTCACACTTGATTCGCCCATTTATAAAGAAAAAACAACCGTTTGACAAATTCCTAGCAACATCTATGACATATGAACTCAGTTAAAAAATTGTAAACTAATAAAGTGATATTAAGGCTTCTTAAAAAAATAACGTAACTCAAATGAAAGATAATGGTATTAATATTATGTATGTACCAATCAACATGTTGTGGCGAGTGTTATCCCACAAGAGGCCTGTGGCAGAAGAAACCATTGGATACCTTGGAAACCACTCATATTCTCCTGAACTAATATCTTTGAGCTCGGTTTTTTCGTTGAATTTAATCGCCCATTCATTGCGAACAAAGGTGTAGCCTTCAAAACGAGGATAGTCTTCGGGATCGTTGTACTCAATCTTGAAGTAGTTCAAAGAAAACACGCAACCTTGTAAATTTCGGCTTTCATATGCGGAGATTAAATTGTGGGGGATAATTGCAGCATATTTGTGTCTCTGCAAAATCCATTTATTACATAATCATGATTAATTGTATTGTAACATATGAATTTAAACGTAAAGATAGTTACTTACGAATTTGTCCAGCAGGAAAAGGTGTAGTTTGTTATGCTCGCGGTCCATCCAAGCATACTCCACGCGCACGACTGTGCATTTATACCATAACTGGGGCGTTTGAAGGTCTTCAAAGTTTGAAATTGTAACGTACGGATCGAATACCTGCACAAAGTACAAGAGTTTTAAGATGTTCAAAATTACAGTTTGTTGTTGAAAGTTCATATTAAAAATCATCACAGTACATGTCTTTGATGTGGAGTATGGGATGAACGTCCATCAATTGAATGCGCTGTCAAGTTTTCCATAATCGAAGATTACAATCAATAATATCACAAATGTTGTTGTGGGAAAAACGCAGCCACAAATTTACAATCCGGGACGTTCTATACCAGTTATGGTTTTATCCAAAAAAAATAAATGTAACTTACGTGAATTGATGTGGCTAAGCAGATCATGGAGTGTAACTCCGTTTGTGATTGTTTCGTGTTTGGAAACGATGGGATTTTCCGGGGGGGGGGGGGGGGATTGCGGGATATGTTTATGGGCGACGTCTTTTTTTTAAATTAACATAAGAAATCATAACCGTTTCTATTAATTAGGTATACGTTTGAATATCGCCTAAAAGGAAGGAATTAATTAGGTATATACGTTTTTATTTAATATAGTCAAACACGTTTTGGTACAGTTAGTATATTTAGTTTACGAAACATAGTCACCAAGTTGCTTATAGCCTAGTAGTAAGCTTCCTGCCTGGGGTAACTGCCCACCTGAGTTCGAATCTTGGCAGCAGGAGTTTTAAATTTTAAATTTTAACGGCAAACGGGTTGCGGGATAGTTAGTAGTTTTAGTTTACGAAACATAGTCACAAAGTTGCTTATAGCCTAGTGGTAAGCTTCCTGCCTGGGGTACCTGCCAACCCGGGTTCGAATCTTGGCAGCAATAATTTTAAAATTTTAATTTTAAGGTGGGTTTGGACATTGCTAAAAATGAAAGGGTTGAAATTCAGACTTCCTCTTTTAGAAATGTGCAATCTCAATTTTAAAGTAATATATATATAGATATAGATATAGATGATCAGATATTTAAGTCACATAGTAGATATATGTGATATTTATAAATAAAGTATGATTTAACGTTAAAAAAAGAAAATCTAAGTTTATGGGTTTTATAGCCTTTAAAATAAAAAAATTTAAATTTCTAATTGATAATAATATATATTAATAATAAAAGTAAATCTACTACTATAATAAAACAAAGCCTATAAGGCCATATTTCACCTTTTTAGAACATATGTGCACGTGGCCGCCTCTACAATTTTTCTGAATATTTTTTCCCACCTATAGATTTATTAAATAAATAAATATGATTAAATTAATTAAATTGGTTGATCATGAAATCCGATTTGAAATTTTGAAAAAAAATCCAGATTTATAGGAATTCTATTTGCATCTTTAATTACTGATTTTTATTTTAATAATAACATTTAACAACTTTTCAGTAAAAAAATAAATAGCTCGATTTTAATAATATAATTACCGGATTAGTTGCTAGATTAGAATAACATTATTAAGTTACTTAAAATATCGTGTTTATTAACGATTAGTTGCTCGACCATTCATAATCATAAACTAATAATTTGAAATTTTAAGTAATTTTTATTATTCCTTATTTATCAACAATTTTTTAAACATGGATCTTCAATTTACCATCACAATTTGCAGGTATAATTTTGCACTTTAATGTTTACTGTATGATTAGTTTGATATTAATGTTTTCAAGTCTAATTTTTCAGTTTTTCTATTTATGATTTTTTCTATCTATGTTTATGTTTATGTTATAATTTATGTATGAAGGTATAATTTATGCTTTCAACTCAAAATTATTTTATATTCCAATTATATTTTTTGTTATTTACATTGACATATAACTCAACTTTAAAAGAGTGAGTCAATAAATTTGTATATTAGATTCCACGTTTATGTATTGTTGCAGATTGAGAATATATTATAAGCGGATCATGAATTATGGCTTGTGACATAGTGACAACCTCAAATGTGAAAATGCCTGAGGCATATAAATATTTAGATATATTTTTAACAATTATGGTTTAGCAATCATAATTTTCACATTAGTCGTATAAAATATTAGTAAAATTTTTCAATTATCATAGATTTCATGTAAAATTATTGAATTTTGGATGCAATATAAGATTGAGGGCTCTATAAAACCATACTATTAAGTTAGCATTTGTTTGAGTTTTAACTTTTTGAGGTCAAACATGCTACTTTATAATTTGAAGATCATATTCTTATTATTCTTTTGAATGTTTGGGTTACCAACTTTAAATATTTGAGCTTAAAACGAAGACAAATTTGCAAATGTTTCAATGTTAGTAGAATTCCATGTTAGTGTTATATCTTGAAGCTTGGTATGTTTGACTTACAAAGTCAAAGTACATATTTAGTAATGACATGCTTTATCTAGCTACCACTGCCACCATTAAACACAACCATTGCAATGGTGATCCTTATTGAAGACAAATTAATTATTGTAACTCTTAAAAAAACCAAATAGGTTAATAATCCACTTTTTGCTTAATATGATATTGATGATTGACAAACTAATGACATGAACATGCTAATTATTACAAATACTCAACATAAAGATAAATTGATGCTCTTAAATATAGCTTTTCAACATAGTAAAGTAATGAGAACTAATTTGTACACCATGTTTTTTGATGCATATACCATAGTATACAAATATTTCTGCACACTGTACAAACATATATAACAACTATTCTTGTGCATGGTTGAAATGTGTGATGTAAAAATCACCATCTTAAAATAATATGTAGTAAATATTTATTTTAATAGTCGGCCCATATATTTATTTTACATGACATGCAAGAGAAGATTATGCAGAATTAAGACGAAAAGCCACTAATCTCCAAGAATACTCTAATGCAAAACTTAATCGAGTAACACGATATCTAGGTATTCTTGCTGATAAACCCTAAAACAGAGTATAAATCCTAACTCTAATTTTGTTTCTTCTTTTTTTTTAATTTTTAAACAAAAGATTTAATTTTTTTTTATGAAGAATACAAAGTAGATAAATTGAATAACATAATAAAATCCTCTAAAACAATTGACCACATCACTGATTGACTCGAAATCCTCTACATTGGCCACCCTAACAATTCCTCTATAAAATCAAAATATCCTTAATTTCATGGCCACCCTGACCGTTTGCGTAAGTTTCTGTTTTACAAGCTCGCGCAAGTTTAGAGATTACAAGCTCTAGAGGCTCAACATTATCATTATAAATTTTATCAAGATATGCTTCACCCGACCCCTCCTTGTGTATAGCCCATGAAATTGTAAACTTTGAGATTCCAAGTTTCAGCTATTGTTGTTCGATTAAATAGCAAACCCTTATAATCGCACACCCTTAATAAGAGTGATTTGTCAAAGGTTGTTATGAATTTGAGAGAGCCAGTTTTTCACACGAGCAATTGTTTGTAGCCTTATCTAAATTAAAAAGCCAACCGTTTATAAATAAAACGTCAACCGTTGTATTTACGGAAGTGTTTAGAAAAATTTATCTTAAACACATTGTTTTTTATAAACACTTTTTAGTAATGCGTTATATGGCGTTTTATCTCTTTTAGTTGTTACTATATTTACATGTATATGAAGTTAACACTTTTATTTTGTTTGATGTTTATATTTCCTCATGTTTATATAATGTGTACATTTGATTTCTAAATCTACAATATGTCTTCTTATCTTATACATAATTATAACACCACTAACAGTTCATTTTTGTATTTCAATAATACTTACTTTCAATAAATTTTCAACAACCCGTGATTTTTCACGGGTCATAACCTAGTTATATATATATATATATAGTGTCCGATTCAGTGCAGAACCCTTTTAAACGGCAGAACCACAGAACTATTATTACTTTTAATCTGGACCGTTCGGATTTTGATATGCGGTTCATAATTAAGAGTCCAATTTTGAAAGATTATTTAATATTAATACCGATATTTTTGTGGAGGTAGGGGTGTTTTCGGAATTTTACACTTGAAGCATATCCCCACATATTTTAAACTGAATATCCATTCCATTCGTGCCATATTTTTTCGGTGATAACGATAACGACGACACCCCTTTTCCGCATATTCCTTTTTCAAAATTGATGTATTTTGGCAATGAGATATGCGTAATCCTTTACAATTTATAGATTTTATGTTGATTATAAGTTAAAATCACGCCGTTGTTACGTTATCGATCGGTTTTTTTTGGCGAATTAGGGCTTTTACGATTCACGGTCAGACGAAGATCATAAAGTGAAATTGAAGCTTTCAAAGTGATGTCTGGTTAGTAGTACATCTTTATTTTTACTTTGTATTACTCGATTGTTGATTATTAGGTTAGGGTTTGCTTCCGATTTCAGTATCAGTCATGATTTTTTCGAACAAGAATTTTTTTTTTTAAAATGTTTGTTTATAGCTCGACATTGGTGTTCATATGTTGTTGATATCTCGATTTCAGTATTAGGTTAGGATTCTATGATGTTAGTGAAGTTTACATTGTATGTTTAACACGGGTGAAATAGGTCAAATGCAATGGATATTGAAAATGTATGTGTTTGACCGGTGTTCTTTTTCCAGATTGAAAGTCTTTAGCATTTTTTTCAAAATTGAAAGTCTATCATATGTTGTTTTATGTTTATTTGGTGTTTTTTTTTTACAGATTGAAATTTTAATTCCGACTTTTGATTGTAACTGTTTAATAATTTCATTAACTTTGTGTTTGGATTAAGGTTATGTTAGATGTTTTCATTGTGTATTATTGTTGATGTTCGAATATAATGTTATGTTTGTATTTGCAGGTATTAGGAGAAGTGGCCGGAAAAAGGCGAGACCAGTTGACTACAATGAAAGTCGGAGGCCTAAATCGATTGTTGTTCACGGTATGTTGGTTTAATTTATTATCGTTTATATGTCGGCTAATGTAGGTTATTGTTCAGATTTAGATGACGAAGAAGATCAACTTAATCGAAAACGTAAAGGGAAAGGTAAGGTTGGTGAAACATCTAATCGAGATGGTGAAAATGTTATACCTGCAGTAATCAAAAATGAGTTCTTTCACACTCGATCTAGCCCTAAGACGTTATGTTCAGTAATGTCAACCTTGAATCCTAGTCAGAAGTATTGTTTAGATGTCATGGGCTTCACTGGATTTATAGATTTTTGTGTTGATAACATCCCTACGAAGCTTGCTCTTTTTGTTGTAGATTCATTTAATCCAGAAACAATGGAGATAAAGTTGCCCAATGGATCAATTAGGATAACACATGGACTGATTGCTGAAATGATCGGGTTAGAAAACAAGGCAGAACATTAATGATTTGGTTGTTCATGAAGATGATAGTTTGATTCAAGAATGGTTAGCCCAATATACCGGTTGTAAGGAGGTGAAACCACCTGACATTAAGGCGGTCAGATGTTGCGGACACGAATTTCAAACTTAATTTCATTGTACTGTTTTGTAACATTATGGGTACAATAAAACCAGGTGGTGTATGTGACGTATCAGTATTGTCGTTATTGAAATCCACAACAGACTTTACCGAAATAAACTGGTGCGATTATTTGTTTCAATGCTTGAAGACTTGCAAGAGAGGTTGGGTGAAGGGCAAGAAAGATTCGTTTTTTAGGGGCCCGTTGACGCTGCTTGTGGTAACTGTTAATAAATTGTTTAAATTATAAAACTTTCCATTTACTAACATGTTATACATTGAATGTTTATTTGTCATACATTGAATGTTTATAAACATACATTTACTGCTTTTTTGTTTAAGCATGTAAGGTTTGTGTATTGATTAAATCTGAAATTGATGGTTTCTGTTTCAATGGATTTTTTGATACTACAATTGATGTTTTTTACACAGATGTGTTATGTCGATAAGTGCAAATGTCAAGCTGTTAAAGTGTCAACTAAGAGACCTCCGGTATCAGTTTGGACTTATGAGTTATTGGGTATACGGGAGATTGCAGAGATTAATAATGGTGCGTTTGGGATAGGTGAGGTGGATGATACCCTGGTTGTAGATGGAGGAGATTCAATTCCAGAGAATTTACAGGTTACGCCTTGTCTATTGTTTAATTACTTAATTAATAATTATAATAAACCTCATTATATTACTAAATTAAATTTTTTGTAGGGTTGTTTATGGAATCTCAAAGCATACATTACATCGGTGGGTAATGGAATCGCTGACTTTGACAAAACCCTTGTATTCGCAAAACATATGTTCCCGGACAACACCGAAGTCGATGTGCTTTTAGATAGGTACGATATTATGTTAAAGTACAGCTATGGTAGTATAAAAGAAAGAGCTGATGCATATTTACGCCGTGAGGTCGCCGGAAATCAGACCGCCGGTGGAAGTGTTAATCGTGTAGGTGAGTCATCAGACAAACATGTGATGCAGAATGTAACTAATCAGATTCAGAATGTAACAACTCCAATTCAGAATGTCGGTGGCAGTTTAAATCGTGTACGTGACCCTCCGATTCACAATGTAACAACTGGTTTTGGACTGTCAACCAGTATACCAACTGTTGAAAATTTGAAAACTCATGAAAGAGACCAACATGTGATGCAGTCTGCTATACCAACTGGTTCATCCTTTGAAAAAAATAACACAACAGATGATATTGAGTGGGACGATATCGACATGTCAACATTTGATGATAGTGATGATGGTATGGGTGGCCCCGCAACACAGCTCAAAATTATTCAAAGTTTTGATGAGATTGATAGAATAAGTTCCGAGAAGAAAAGGCTAACAACTGAAGCTGGTCCTAGTTTTAGTCTCGGTCTTACTCAAGAGATGGGGCCATTGGGTGAAACTGGTCCTAGCTTTAGTTTAGGCCTTACCCAAGAGAATGTGTCGTTGGGTGAACACGTTGAGACTCACAAAGAAAAAGGAAAGCAAGTTTTAACAGATACAGTTAATGTCGTGACCGAAGGTGTTAATGTGTCGCATTATGGAAACGATAACGAGAATATAACAACACCGGTCCCGGTACAGATTGTGTCTCCAAGATTTGCGGTGGATGGGACTGTTACGTTTCGAGGTCAGAGGGTCCCTACTAAATCATGTGCATTACGGTCTCCCTATATTCAACGTTTGGTTGACGTCGACCGAGGAATTACAGCTGAAGAAAATAGGGCTGTTTGTTTTGTAGGTGAAATTACAGATCCCAAGTAAGTCGTTAATGAAGTTCATTTTAATTTTCATATTAAGTTTTCTATAGATGCTAACCTTTATGTTACATTTAATGTCTTATTGGATAACTTTTTCAGTTTTGTGTTGTTTATGGCTTCTAATGGACACATATCAACTGATACTGATATTGAATTTTTGGTGGACGATGATATTCGTAGCAACCTTATAAATACATGGTCTATTGTGTTGAATACAATGGAAGACTCTAGGAGCCCAGAATCAGCAAGTAGACTGTTTTTGCCTGTCTTTGAAATGGTAACGAACTTTTTTTTCTTTACTAATTTATAGTCACAACAATGTTTGTTAACAATACTTATATCTAACATCCATTGTTTGTTATATATAGGCACAACAAGGTAACGACATTAATATGCTACCTGAATATCATCAGACAAAGTATTTCAAGATACATATGGATAATGTTGGCAAGCATACCAATGATAAAATGCAGGTTTCCAACGTTGATTTGGTAAGTTTGCCATTTATTATTTTTTAAATTGTTTTTTGTATATTAATTATTATTATCAATGATAGGTGTTTTTACCAGTGAACAACCACGGTCAAATTTTCTTGCTTTCGTTTGACATGAGATCTGGTGCGGTTGTCTTGTTCGATGGAAAGAAAAATGCAGACCCAATAGGAAAAATAATAAAACGACGCGGTTGGCAGCATAAAACAACCAATGTTGCTCTCCTTATGGTAATTTTCTATGATTAAACAATATTTTTTTTTCACTCTTAACTCATATTTTTGCTTAGTATTATTATTTTTTATTATAAACAGAAAAGTCTATTTGGAAGATACCTGTTAAGCATCGGATGTCAGATAGGAAACACTATAGAAAACATGGCCCAACTGCAAGTTGCTGAATTTCCTTGGCAATCTGTCCGATACAAACATGGTATAAATGGTTTAGTTATTATGCGTCTCATGGAGGTCTATTTCGGGCAAGATTTAAGGAGGTTTGCATGTGGTCTAGACGGTGATAAGGAAAAGTTTGAAAATCAGTTGGAACTATTGAAGCAAAAGTATTTGTGTCGTATTCTTATTTCTGAGGCCAACACATTGAGGAAGGAAATGAAAAGCATGATGGATAAGTCTACAAGATAGAAGAAGTTAAGTTGGTTTTAGATGTTAATGACATTTCGTGTCTTTGCTTAGTTTTGGGGGGTTTTATATTTTGAACTGCTTTGTTTTACTTTTTTATCTTATAATGTCTCGTGGTAGTTTATGTTCTTTTGGAACAATGGATGTTTTTATGTGATTTTATGCCCTTTTGAAACATAGATGTTTTGTTAGGTTACAATCAGTACAACAATGTATGTTTTCAATAGTTTTGCAGATTGAGTTGTTATATGATACAATTGATGTTCATATAATAATGTTATTCGTCATCGGGGAAAATGTATAGTTTTGCAGATTGAGTTGTTATATGATACAAGTGATTTACTACTATGTTAGAAGATAGACGTTTTGCGCGTTTTTTAGAATTCAATAAAACATTTGATGTTCCTACACTGAAATATATTAAGACATTAACATCTCATTAATATGTTAATGTGAAATTAATGAGTACAATTTAATGTTAGTTGATATGTTTAATCTTATATTAGTACAATTTATTATCCCATAACTGGTGAAACACACAACATCATATGTTTACTGTCTTATTTGGGTTGTATATTTCTCAAGGATCCCCAACATCACATGCAGTCAAAATAAAACGTCAATTATAACATATAAAATAGAACAGAAAGTCAAAACATTATTTTAAACAAAAAAAGATCCAACCGACAACCATAAAACTAACAAACTAGTCTAAAATAAAAAAAAAAACAAAATTCCCAAACAAGTCATAATTGAAATTAATCAGAACTATATAACTCATCCGACTCATACTCGTTGTGATTTCCATCTTCTTCTTCATTGACATTATCATCATCTTCTTCTTCATCATATTCGTCTACATTCTCGTAACCATCTTCATCTTCATCTTCATCAACTAATGTCTTTTTCGTTTGTTTCTTCAACCACGCTGCATGACCTCGTCGGTTATGTCCGTATTCTTGACATATACTACACTGACGCTTTTTGAAGGGAAGTTTGCGGGTCGTTTTTAGTTTATTACCAGAAGTTGCTAACTCAAGTGCACTCTTAATCCTTTTTGACCCCTTATTCCTTGATTTTTTGTGCAGTTTGATATTTAAATTTTCAGGCTCTTCGACCTCATACATCTCCGCGATCAGTTGCTCCTCTGTTTCAACCAAATTTGATGCGTTTGGGTCTCCTTCAAGTTCCTTTTTCATGTTTTCCAATAATTAATATACTCTTTTATCTTTGGAACATTGTTACGCGACATATTAATACAGTCATCAACCAATGAATGAAGCTCAACAGCCATTTTATCTGTTTCTGCCAAACAGGGTCCATATCGGTACCTGTTCTCTAGTAGGTGTGCAGGTAGTGCATTCTTCGTCCATCGATTTTTTATGTAACGCTCTGGAATTCTGTCTACGCAATTTCTCTTTAGAACACATAATATATGGCGGCACAAATAACCATGACGGATAAAATGGCCGCACGAACAAGAAAGTGTTCCATTTTGTGTATTATATTCAACCTGTAATGTTCTAAATGTTAGCTTTTCGCACGGATAAGTTTGTACGTATGTGACCAAGTAAATCTAAATATTAATGTTAAATAAGCAAATTAAAATCTTATAACACGTACCTTTGTTGTTACAACAACTTTTAATGACTTTTCTCGTTGTTCAATCATGGACCATTGGATGTCACCGTCATCACCTGTTAGAACCTGAGAACACGAATAAAGACCTTTATATATTTCATTTTGAACTTCTCGTAACACCGCTTGTGTGTACACCTCGCTCGCGTGCCTTTCAAGTGGCAAATCAGTACGCTTTGACAACGATGTACCATCATCCTTGTTTTCGGTTGTACGCTGGTTGTATCTTTGCAATTCCATAGCTTGTTCAAAATATAGCATGAAGTGAACAAATGTGTTTCCACTATCTTGGAACATCTGAAAAAACTTGTTTGAACTTTCTGACCGAGACGTTGTTTTCATTAAACCGCACATCGGATATTCTTTAAAATACGCCGGTATCCAACGATCTCTTAGTGTATACATATCAGACAACCATTTGTGATTACATAGGTCGTATTTTCCCATCAATTCAGCCCACCGTTCCTCAAACACATCTGGCTCTATATAGACATTCCAAATTAGCTTGTGAAAATCTCTCCTGAATTCAGTGTTAACGGGTAAATCACCAAGCACCTGTTTAAAAAATATTAAATACTATTTAACTGCATTTAATGTTAGACTTAATTTCTTACTATTAACTGAAAAACATTTAATGTTACCTTTCCCGGAAGTTTTTGTGTAATATGCCACATACATAACCTGTGCCGGGATTCAGGAAACTTATCAACAATGGCTATCCTTAATGCCGGATCTTGGTCTGTTACAACCAATGGTGGCTGTTTAACATGAACCTTCTTAAAAGCTTCCAGCATCCACGAGTAGGATTCCACAGTTTCATCAGATAGAAGAGCTGCTCCAAATGTAACACATTTCTTGTTGTTGTCGATCCCAGTGAATGGGACGAAAACAAAATCATACCTAACAATATTTACAAACACATTAGTACTTTTAATACATATTAAATAGTAATAAAAAATTTTGTGCTACCATACTTGTTCGTCTGGAAGGTTGCATCGAATGATACAACGTCACCAAATATGTCATAGTTAGCTTTCATGGTCTCATCAGCCCAATACATACTAACGAGTTCCGAATTACGAAGATGGTACTCAAATGAGAATCCGGGTACATGTTCTTGCCTTTTCGTCATTTTATCAACTATCATTTGAGCGTCTTTATCTCCAATGAACATGTTTACCCCTCTCCTAAAATTCCTCCAATCTATTGGAGTTCCACGTACGCCATCATACCCACCCATTAAAGCTACTTTCAATCTATGCGCTTTTGTGGCACTCAAATTTGCCAAAGCCGCCTGATGCATAAATTTAAACTCAGAATATTTTAACTCTCTACGTGCCGCACACAAGTCCATGTTTCGTTTATTCATTAATGAATGGTTGTGGTTTTCAATAAATAGTGATACTGTAAACGCTTGTGTACCTCTCACTGCGGTAAATCCTATTTTCGCGGGGCAACCAGTGACTTTTGAAGTAGTTTTCCGTTTTTTTTTTATTTTCCCGTCAACTGTTGACTGCTTATCTAAAGATTCGTTAAGTGTGTTCTTTTCCACTTTTGTCCGTAACTTACCCCCACAGCTGCAAACAATATACCTGTGCGTTATCTGACCCTTATACCTTTTAACGCCATCTTTTCTTATGTTAAATCGGGCCAATTGTGAGTACGCTTTGTACATCTCATAACATTTATCAAAATTTTCATGGATGCTTCCAACTTTTGGTATATCGTCTTCCGCGACATCTGGTATCCAATATTTAGTACCTTCTGGTGTTGGCAGCAGCTCTAAAATACTTGTATCAACATCTGTTTCTGATATCAAACAAAAAATCAAATAAATAAATCGCCGAACTGAAATTCGATCATACATGCAGTGTATGTTACAACATTGTTTGTTATTTGATAATTATTCATAAAATAATTTTTTAATTCAATCATACATGCAGTGTATGTGACAATATTCACCCTAATAAGATAATCATTGAATACTATAATCATTGATTTATTTTGAAAACATCCAATGTTCACCCTAATAAGATAATCATTGAATACTATAATCATTGATTTATTTTGAAAACATCCAATGTTCACCCTAATAAGATAATCATTGAATACTATAATCATTGATTTATTTTGAAAACATCCAATGTTCATTACCTTTTTCAACTCATACATAATAACGTAACATATCAGTAACTATCACAATCAATCAATGTATACACAAACAACTCTTTATAATTTCATTCAACACCTAATGTCACAACACACACTTATCATAGCAAACAAACATCGTATGTTTATTCCTTCGTCATAAGATATACAACGTTTATAAACTTAATGATTACTTTATTCGTTTATTCAAACATCTATTTTTAAAACTTACCAGGAGGCTCCCCACCGTATTCTGTTGGAATTTCTGGAGTTCGTTGCTCATTGGTGTCTTCGTACATGTAGTCTGGTGTGTTGTTTGGTATTGATTGCTCGTTATTCATCTTTTTTCTATATTGATTACTCAGTTTTTTCGATGTTTAGGGTTCATGGAAATCTGTAGAGTGCGAACGGCATAATAGGGTTTAGGATTCCGAAATAATGAACGTGATAATGATTAAGAAACCGACTTCCCATGTTTTGAGGATTCCAGCGCAGCATGATTCTATTTCCATATATAACTGATATGTGCTAATTGACTGTATTACCCTTCACGTTTTATAAAAAAAAACAAATTAATTATTAAATGGTGCTTTCTGATTGGCTGTTAGTCGGTTCTGTAGTTCTGCCGCGAAAAATGGTTCTGCGCTGAATCACACCCTATATATATATATATATATATATATATATATATATATATATATATATATATATATATATATATATATATATATATATATATATTCACATGCAATCAAACATTCATGATCATTCTCATTGCGGGACTTTGAGCCTATCTAATAGTAATAACAACGAACTTATAATTTTATGCAACAAGTAGCAATGTACTTTCATTTTATTTGCTCATGTTAAGGCATTTTATATCTAATACCCAATTATTAAGGTAATGTACTGTAAAAAATATCACCCACTCATTGTATTGGACTTTGAATTTTGTCCGATTATAATGTCGCTCGACTTTTGCTATATACGTGGGCCGTGCTTAGCACGGCCTAACAACCCTCTTGTGTATATATATATATATATATATATATATATATATATATATATATATATATATATATATAGTGCATAATTAAAATCAGAACCATTTAAGGCTACAGAACTCACATAACCAAATCTAGGCCATTAGCTTTTGTAATCAAGGGTTAAGATTGAATTATGAAATTTTGGTAAATAAAACTAATTACACACTTAATAATAATAAATGAAAAGGTCAAATTAGTAATTGTGCACACCCATAATCCGTGCATTTCTCCTTCTCTCCCCATTTATTATATTGAAACTTGACACTCTCTCTTCAAAAACTTCCATTCTTTCTCTTTCCAAAATAATAAAAACCACCATCATTCTTCTTCTCCATTTCTGGCCATCTTATCGACTCAAACAAAGAAAACCAATCACACCATTGAAAAGAGTGTCTTATTCCGAATACAACGATACCTTCCGTCATTGAAACGGGTATATGCGGCGGCGGTGGAATTAGGGTTTCGCAGGCGGCGACGGTGGTGATTCGAAGCAAAATTTGTCGGGGGTCGTCTTACCATTACCAACAGTCGCCGTTTCGATCTCCGAAAACCATCGGGTTCTATTCTGAATCCACAGCCTTCACCCACCACCGAATCGACCACCACCGATGTCTCTTAATTGTCATCAAAATTGAAGAAGGTTCAAATCGGAAATGGAACTGAAGAAGGTTAAATCGGAATTGGAATCCGACGACACTCAGTTATTGCGTCCAATGTATTGTCGTCGGCAGCCCTAACGCCGCCACTGGTCTAAGTTTTGTCGTCCAGATCTGATGATGTCCTTTATACATGAATGTTATTACATAGGTGTCCTAATTCTACACCACTACATGTTCCTCTGTCCTTTCATTCGGTCTTCGCCGGCAACAAAAGGAGATCTGCAATATTGGAGTTCATTGTTGGTGCAATGGTGTCATATTTCTACTAGTATGAACATGTATGTATACCATTGGGGGTATACATGTATGTGTATGTCTTCAATTTTTTTTATGAGTCTTTTGGAACCATTTATTGTAGCATACATGTATGTATTTGGTAATCATTTTATAATGTAGATAGGCTATCCCTTGGGTATACATGTATGTATTTGTATTCATTTTTATATGAATATTTTGGAAGCAGTTATTATAGCATACATATATGTACCTTTATAACATGCATGTATTTTTTGAAGTAATTTCTATTCTTGTGACGTTGAAGTTTCAAAAATGTCACCAAATCACGTTTTATATTTCATGGACATTAGTGTATTGACTAAAAAGTAAAAACTAATATGTAACTTCATAAAAACATAGGTGTAAACTCTTCATAAAAAGGGAACTAAGAATTCGATAATTAAGGAAATGTAAATTACAAAAAAAGAATTTGCTTAAATGTAGGAACCATTCAAAATATGGCAGTTACCAAAATAGTGGTGATGCATTACCCAATATACCCCTACCGAATTAATTAAAAATACAAATTAAAACCGAAAATTACTCTTCCCTCATTGGCTGAATTATAGTTCTGACGGTTCTGCTTCTAATTTGGTTCTGTATATAAAGCATCCCTATATATATATATATATATATATATATATATATATATATATATATATATATATATATATATATATATATATATATATATATATATATATATATATATATATATATGGGGATAGTGAGTGTGTGGCTGTCATGTATCTAAGGTTAGGTGTGGAACCACCTATAACTACATAATTTTGGCTAAAAAAATATTCAAAACGGTTATTTTTACAATATGTTGTCAATTTCCCACCATATTAGAACAGTTAGATAATACAAAAACACTAACTCAACACTATTTCAAGAATATGAGATATGTTCAATATAAACACCATTTCAAGAATATGTAACTTGACTCACCAATTCAACAAAAGCATAATTAATATTTATGATAATTGATGAGTTTTAGACGGGATTTGATATACTAATGAGTTTATGTAGTGAATTATAAGTTCTTTTAATCTAAATTATGTAGTTTTAGATGGTTCCACACCTAAGCTTATGTATGTGACAGCCATACACTCACTTTTCCATATATATATATATATATATATATATATATATATATATATATATATATATATATATATATATATATATATATATATATATATATATATATATATAAGTGGGATCCTGTGAGGACTTTTTTTTCGGTGAGGACTCGCGAGGACACCTCATAAAAATTTCAAAAAATTCCGATACAAATATATATAATCCACCATGATTATTACTACATTTGACAAAAAAAAATCAAAAAAAAAATTATGATCCACTTTTTTTAGCGAATCATAACAATGATCCAGATTTTTTTTGTGGATCATTATTATGATCCATATTTTTTTTTTTTGGATCATTTTTGAATTTTTTTTTTTGGATCTTATACATAGCGATTTTAATGTTTAAAAAAAGAATTTTTTGAAAAAAGTTTGTTTTGGATTATTTTAAGAGTTTTTTTTGGAGTTCTCACAGTCCTCGCGAGGAAATAGTCCTCACCGGATCCGGACCCTATATATATATATATATATATATATATATATATATATATATATATATATATATATATATATATATATACTAGCTACAAAACCCGCCCGATGGGCGGGTATGCTGTAAATTTTAGTATGTAGGTCCAAAAACTTTATATATTTCTAAATGACATAATAATCGATAGATGTGATGATGATTTTATACAAAAAAACGGTAAATGAAGAAATGTTACACGGGCATTTTATTAAATGAAGAATCCAGCTTTTTATGCCGTAATCCGTAATATCTGAAGTCTGGTTCCGTTGCACAATCCAGCTTTTTATGCCGTAATCATAGAATGCCGGTTTTATGGAAATTATATTGAGTCGTGTATCACTTCTGAATAAATACGATTAAGTCGCTGATTGATCTTTTAAATATTTATTTGTTTCCTTGTATGTAGGATCTTTTAAATAGTTATTTATTTGTTTCCTTGTATGTAGGAAGCCGTATATGGAGCATATGAATGTAGACCGTAAGCCGTACCAGATTCGTTTGCCGTATATGGAGCGTATGAATGTAGACCGTAAGCTGTACCAGATTCGTTTGTATTAGTGCAAATGACGTGGACCAATCAGGGAATTCCAAGTGGCATTATGGACGAATAGGAATGCTTGGAATTGCCATGGTGTCAAACCCTCTTCAAATTTAGGCCTCATATATAGGGTAGGATATATATTGTCTTTTGGTATTCTAAATTTTATGATTTTATTCATATAATTTGAATTTTCTTTTTTGTCTTTGTATTTTCAGTTTCGTGTTTTTTTCGCCATAGTCCTCAAATTTCATTTTAGTCTATTTCTAACCTAAAATCACCAAAATGTCCTTATAAGTATTTTTCAAAAATTTGTAATTCTTTTTAAATTCAATTTTCTATTTCTTTTTTCTTTTTTCTATATTTGGTAGTATAAAGAAAAGTGATATTTTAGATTTTATTATTTTCTTTTCTTTTAGTTAAGTAAATGAGCTCGTCATAAGATCTCTTAGATTGACTGGATTAAAAACTCATTGTATTGATTTTGTTTAGCTTATCATTAAACTCTCATGAATGAATTTGCTGTTAAAATGATTAAATAGTAATAGCAAACCAAATAAACCAAGCAGCCAACTTGGTTTGGTTGTTGTGTTGACGGCTAGCAGGCCTGGGGTTCGAATACAACTGTCATATTTTATTTAAATTAAAATCTTTCGAAAATAGTAAGCCGAAATTATAACCTGCCTAATATATGTGCTGGAAAATTTTGGACACATATAATTGTATATTTAATTATATATAATTAATGGTTGGTATGTCTAAAATGTAGTTGTGGTGAATGAGATATCGACTCTCATAGTGGGGTGTATCGACTCTCATAGTGGGGTGTATTGAACAAAGAAATAAAACAAAATGAACTAGTGGGACATTGAACCTATCCACGCTCGTCTCCTGAGTTTCATGGGGGTTCGTTTTTGCCACTCAGTTTAATTGAGTGTATTCAAATAATATTATGAATAATATTATTTATAATTTTAATGTTAGTCATTAAAATATATATTTGAATGAGTGATTTTGATTTTTGTAATGAATTGACTTAATGACAATAATGTATGTCAGTAATCCACTTGACCATCTTCCACCCATCTTCCATTATAAATAGTGGGTTTGTTCATTTGGAAGAATGTACACAGATTCATATACTTTCCTACTCACTTACAAGTTATCACAAGTTTTCTCTCTATGGTTACTGATCCTTAAACACAAGAACTTTCGATAAGTATTCTGGCTTGGATTATATTCGGTAGTTTAAAACTACTCGGTTGTTTTACCTTGGGAGATAGACGACGAATCCATTTTAAGGGGATCGTTAATTTCACGAGACTCAACCAAAACTTGTTTCATCTTTGTTTCTACATATTTTGTTTCAATCTTGTATTTGTTTTAGTCATTTTCCAATTGTATTGTATTTTATTAATGAAAATTGGTATTAGCTCCTATAAACTTCTCTTTGCTAATACCGGTTGGAAAATACTTTTTTCCGGATTTTGTTCTTTAATAGCATAGATTCGGAAAAAGTGGTGATTGAAACGTTTATCTAGAACAAAAGGTTCAATTGAGTTTTTCGAAAATTTCCAATTTTATTTTGTTTAAATTGTTAAATCCAATTTTGATATATTGTTTATAACAATTTTGGATTTAAAATTTTTTGGTGATCAAGTTTGCTTTGGCTACTTGATTTTTCTCATACTTGTGAAAAAGCTAAAAAATTTCGGGATTTTTATCTATGGATTGCTTTAGCATCTAGAATTTTTCTTTCAAAGTTTGAGAATTATTGGTGTTTCTGTATGAAACTTGTGATTGATGGTTATAGAGTTTATAAAAATAATATATGTTCAATAATATATGTTCAATAATATATGTTCAAGAAATTTTTTGGTGATCAAGTTTGCTTTGGCTTCTTGATATATGGTTTCAATTTGTGAAACTAATTGGAAATTACATGTTTTGTGTTAAAATTTTACATTATTGTTTTTCTCTTGAATTATAGAGATTTTTCTTTGAAAAAAATTTAATTTCCATTTTATACATATCAAGATTACTTTGGTTTCTTGAATATAGTCTCAAAATGTGAGATATTTGGAAATTATAAGATTTTTTTAAAATAAAAACGTTTTGTTGTTTTAAGTTTTCAAGATAACTTTGGTTACTTGAATTTTCTCAAAGTTGGTAAAAGTTAAATTCTTCGGATTTTATATCTATGAATTGCTTTGTCATCTAGAATTTTACTTTCAAATTGCGAGACTTGGGAAAAATGTTGCTTTAAATTAGTGAGTAAGATACAAGATAGTCTTTGACTTCTTGAATTGATTTTTGATAAGGTGATATTTGAAATATATCTCACTACTAATTGGAACATTTTGATTGTTGAGGCTTATTGGTTAAATTTGCATTTTTTATTTGATAAAAATGACAAATGTTGTGACAATGCCTAACATGGAAGTGTACATGAAGGAAGATGTGCATAATGCGGCCATGATTTCCGATTTGTCGGAAGTAAATTTGGTGGGAATCGATTCAAGTGGATGGTATGTCGATACGGGTGCTACCCATCATGTGTGTTTCGATAAAAATATGTTTATCATTTCCAAAGATGTTGAAAAATGAGTAAAAACTTTTTATGGGAAACTCGGCTACCACATATATCAAAGGTGAAGGAAATGTTATCTTAAGGATGACTTTCGGAAATGATGTCATGTTGAGCAATATTTTGTATGTTCCGGGGATTCATAATAATCTTGTGTCCGGATGGTTGCTTAATAAGTTGTTATTCGAGTTGCGATTGAATCCAATGGAATTGTGTTATCAAAATGTGGAATTGTTGTTGGTAAAAATGTTGAAATTAAATGTGACAACTTGTAACTGCGATTTTCATAAAATGCTAATAAAGTTGTTCATTTATTTTAAATTGTTAAATATTTAACATGGTTGATTATGACATATAAATTTAATTAAATTTGTTTTTAATAAATTAAATGGCATACCACAAACATTTCACATTGATTCAAAGTCACAAATGCAACACATTGACAAAATTCATCCATCCATTTAGTTGAATAAAATAACCAAAACTCTTTGATGTACACGAAAGGGTGTGATTATACTTAATGGAAAGTAAAAATGAGGCAATTGATACATTAACTTGTACAAATTTGGGGGTATGTCGTGTGTCGACTAATTATCTTTTATATAAGATACCCCTTGAGGATAGAATGAACGTTGTACAAACTTTGGTTTAAAAGAAAACCGTATCATAAGTACGTAAAAATGTGGGGGTATGTCGTGTGTCGACTACTTATCTTTTATATAAGATACCTGGTGAAGGATAGATGAAATATCGTACGAATTTTGGTTTGAAAGAAACCGTCTTAAAAATACCTACAAATGCGAGGGTACCTTGCTAATGTATTCATTCATCTCCTTACAATTACATCAATTAAGAAAGATATTCCAAATAATTGATGTATAAATTGGCATATATCATTTTCTTACATTCACATTAGTCAAGTGTACAATGTATAATAGTAAGACATAATACGATATGATAACTACTCTCAATTGATGTTATCAAGATTAACTATCAAAAGTTAAATGATAACATCGCGGATCCGCTTATGAAAAGGCTTAAGTAGAGAGTTAGTTATGATGGAATGAGACTAAAGCCCTTGGGATAAAGTTTATGCGAAGGAAATTTAACCTAGTTGACTGGAGATCCCAAGATCTAGGTTCAATAGGACAACCTAATTGTATAAACGAAGGGATGTCACTGTGGGGGTACGGAATTCCTCCAAACATTCTTAAAGGGAGTAAATTGTACTACTTCCTAGTCCATTCCTAGTTTAGTGACAATGAGGATAATAACTACGGCTTTTAATGATTCCTTGTAGAGAATCACCTATGTGAGGGAGAAGCGGGGTCGCTTCGAATGGAATTGTTGGGGCACAATTCTTAGTAGCTCTCGCAGAACCAGTCAGTGTCCATGACCAAGACGGACACGATAAGAGGATATGAACAAGTTAGGGAGAGTCTTGTGAGAATGTATACTGTCGTCTACACAAAAGGCGGATTCAGTTCAAGGACATCGCGTCTACCGACTGCTAGGAGACTAAGTGTGCTTCTCAATGGAAGGTTCAAAGGCTAACACCTACCTATCCTCTGCAAGACTTAACTGTTGAACATTTATCGAAATTTTGTAGTGTTTTCGATCGATCTCTATTCGTGTGGGGGATTGTTGGAAATTTTAGGACACATATAATTATATATTTAATTATATATAATTAGTGGTTGGTATGTCCAAAATGTAGTTGTAGTGAATGGGATATCGACTCTCAAAGTGGGGTGTATGGAACAAACAAATAAAACAGAATGAACTAGTGGGAACTTGAACCTATACACGCTCTTCTCCCGGGTTTCATGGGGGTTCGTTTTTGCCACTCGGTTTAATTGAGTGTATTCAAGTAATATTATGAATAATATTATCTATAATTTTAATGTTAGTCATTAAAATATACATTTGAATGAGTGGTTTTGATTTTTGAAATGAAGTGACTTAATGACAATAATTTATGTCATTAATCCACTTGACCATCTTCCATTATAAATAGTGGGTTTGGTCATTTGGAAGAATATACACAAATTCATATACTTTCCTACTCACTTACAAGTTATCACAAATTTTCTCTCTATGGTTAGTGATCCTTAAACACAAGAACTTTCGATAAGTATTCTGCCTTGGATTATATTCGGTAATTTAAAATTACTCGGTTGTTTTACATTGGGAGATAGACGACGAATCTATTTTAAGGGGATCGTGAATTTCACGAGACTCAACCAAAACTTTTTTCATCTTTGTTTCTACATATTCTCGTTTCAATCTTGTATTTGTTTTAGTCATTTTCCAACTAATGAGATAGTTAATTATATATGTACACAAATAATTTAGATATATTATTTTATAAACTCATAACCATACATATAAATTTATCTAAAATCTCAATCAGAGTACGTAATTTTTGTTTATTGTTAACAAGAGCTAATAATATATCTATGTGCCCTTCATATGAGCCAGCCTCTTAACTCTTTTTTTAACGGCCAATTCACACCTAATTATATCAAATTTTCTTTTCCGATAAGTTTTTTGTAGACATATATTTCTTACACTAGCTTCAAAGCCCGCCCGACTGGGCGGGCATGCTTCGAGAGATATGTAGAAAAATAACAAAAATATTGATTCAGTTGAAATAACATAGTGATCTTAAATGTACATCAATTTGTCAAATACTTTAAATTTTCAAAACATAATTACTAAACTACTTTTCTCATGTAAAGTTATGACGTAATTTGGTTTAGACTTGTCTTTTATACCAATATTTTATTCATTTGTCATTTTTCTTTCTTTTACAATATTTGACACATATGACCATTTGATAATAAATTGGTTGCATTTTATTCCCATGGGTTCATAGAAGCTTCATTCCAAAGCTGAAATCGATACTTTTTTGTATGACTTAGATGTGTCTAAAGTTACACTGCATACATCATACTTAAGTGGTTTATTCATATAATTATAATCTTTATATTATTGTCAATGGTAGCAAACATGAATCAAGGAAAGATGTAAGACATTTGCAATTAACCTGCAATTTGACATGTTTGTATATTTGACCATTTGACCAAGCTAAAAGTAAACATAACTCAACCTAGGAATTAACCTGCAACAAACCTAAAAAGTCAAATATGTAATTAACCTAACTCAACCTTGCAATTAACCTAAATTTGACCCGTTTGACCTTTTTGACCATTTTCCTTCTAACCTAAATTCCATTATACATCTTGTGCTTCACAAATTGGAGCACTATAATAAGATGCCTTAGATTTGTCCTTTCCCCAAGAGCATTGTTAAAACTGACTCCATAATCACCCGGTAATGTCACGATTTTAAAGAGTGTAAAAAAAATGTGAACTCATTAGGGATACACACTATGCCTAATGAGTGTGTAAAAAAAATCAGAATGGACGGGATAGTACCTTCTCGTCAAGCAAAATCATGTGGATTTTATATGTCAAAAGTGGAAATTTCAGGTCATTGTATTTCCACAATCGGATTATCCGAACCTTGATAGTCCAATCTTGTTCAAGATCCTATGGCAACTTGGAAATGAAATGGATTCTAGCCGCCATTATCGATAAACCGCGGAAAAAAAAATTAAATCATTATTACTAATATTTTTAAATCTTAAAAAATATAACAGACAATTTGTTTCTGCTCGAATGATTATATTATTAATAATAAACATATCTATAAGTTGCAGTGGTATCATAAAAAATAAAAATTTGGGTCAAGGTCAGATTTGTTTTTTGTCAGCTGCATAGGTATAAACGGGTCATTTTGACCCATTTAGTTATAAATGTGTCGATATGGATTATGCTTTAAAAAAATTCAAAAAAATGTTTAAAAATATATGAATTTTTTTTTCATATCATGGAATTTTTTTTTCACATTTTTATTGAATTTTTTAAAATTTTTTGTGATAACATGCTTGAAGTATGATCTCTCACCAAATCCAATTTCCAATTTCAATGTCACATGATCTATAAACATATAAGTACCCATGATGATAAAATTAGAAGCATAATTATCATTCCCTACACACAAATCTCAATCACTATGGCATGTTTTGACCTATACAAAAAAGGACTCACTTTGACTTACCCAACGTGGCTATATTGCTTGCCACCTCTACTCAAAAGTCAAATGTTATATTTTTGAGATACCCATGTAACATCAGGATTCCAACTTACCCATATGCAAAGGCATTTATAGCGTCTAATTTTCCGAAATTATCAACAAAATGCTTAAGGGTCAAACCAAACCCGATCAAGACAAATAATGACCCGTTCCAACCCAACCCGTTTTGATCCATCACCTAATCCGCCCATTTTACCACTTCTAGCAACAACAACAATAATCTCAAACATTAAAAATTTAAAAAATTTACACCTCATCAGACTCCTCTTCATGGATAAAAGAGCTAAAAACAGGTCCATACACACCATCTTTATAAGTTGACATTATTGCGTTTCGAGGTATTAGTGCCCGCGCTTCGCGGCGGGTTGCAAACATACACACCATCTTTATAAGTTGACATATTTATAAGCTGACATATTCATAACATATAATTGATAAAATTATATTTGTAAGAAATGAAAAGCTCAGATTCCTCCAAAGCAAGATGATCTCCCAGAAAATGCACTTTTAACGGTTTGTAAAATAAGCACATTGATCCCTGTTGTCAGTGATCATATGTTTGACTTAGCAAAAAATCTCATTCTTAAACTCACCAATAAATAGAGAAAGATTTAATTCTTTTTGTAGTATGGTAAAAAATAAAGAAATAGGTTAACTTATTAACTCACTTCTGTGTGGCCCGTGTATGTATAAGCTCAATATCATCACTAAGACTCCATGGTCCACATCCGGTCAACTTCATCTCTAGATCAATAGTGGAATCATTTACCTAACAACAACAACAAAAATAATATTGCATCAAAACTGTAAATGTGTTAATTAAATTGCAACAATGTTGCCAACCATTGTTCCAATAATCCAAAAGCAACTGTTAAAACAGAGGAAGACCATGGATCAATTAATAATAAAAAATAACGGTTGTCACAAACAAATTAAGCCCAGTAAAAAGGTTAATAAAAACGATATTACATTGTTTTCAGAAGAAAAAAAGCCATTGACATTGAAAAAATAAAAAGAAAAGATAAGCAAATTTGACATAACAAAACCTCAAAGGAGTGAAGTGGAGTGGAGAACTCTTTCACAGTTCAACCACTTTGACCACTTCTCATGAACTGCAACATCATCCCTAATTAAAAGAAAAGTCAAAGGTCAATAGTAGCTTATAATAACGCAGAAGTCAAACCATGATATCATACTTGTGATTTGTGAGTAAGAAACATGTAGCGAGCTCCACCCAATTTTTCGATATTGCTAGCTAACCTTTCTGTGTATCTAGGACTACAATGTATTATAAGAAAACTATTTTTTTTGAAAAAAAGTTGAATTTAAATGAATATTCCAAAATGATTATGTGCAATAAAATAGGATGACATGTCGATAAGAATGTTTCCTTTAGGATGAACAATCAAATAGGATGTTGCTCCATATGATTTATCAGAGTGATAACCACAATGATATACCCCCTGAAAAACAGTTTACAACCTTTTTACAATTTATCATAATAATGGACAGGTTGTAGTAATTTAAATTAGGAGGTGTTTTATTATCTCTAGAAAAATACTGAATTAGTTTAGGTTAAAATGATACCGGAATTGTTTCTGGATCAACGGGAATTGGAAATGTTTTTTGAACTTGTAGAATATCATGAGCAGGTTTCTCTGTACAATTGAGCTCGTTGGACATGAAAGTAATGTGTGCAAAACAGGAAAGAAATAAAAAATACTTTTAATCAAATTTTCAAATATTCAGGGAACATACAATTCCATATCTATAAGCTTGATCTAACTCAATAAAAAAAGATCATCAAATAGTATATGATTATAGAGCGTGACATATGATATGATACCTGAAGAGCCTTTAGACGCAGAACGTTTGTATTCCCTGAATCCAAATCTTTGATCAGCTTAAAATCAAAAGCATTGTCATGTCATAAAGTCCTCAATATTTTAGTACATAATATTTATCACAATTATAGTACAATACGAATAAACTATTAGTAAAATAGATCATACAGTGAACAATTTTAGTACAAATTATAGTATTCTGAACATTAGGAAGTAAATATCAACAAAATACAATACTACGAATTATACTTTTCCCCTCATCACGAATTAAACTTCTGAACTAAGTTTTCTCCAAAAACAAAATCAACATCAACATCATAAACAACTAAAAATAATTTCAAATAAATCTGTTAACAAAAGTATGGTTTGAGAAGAAATACATGTGACTAAATCTTCTTTTAAATGTTTCAATCAAACTAGCGTTTCAATAAAATTAGGGATTCAGAGCACCATCGATGTTATCATCTTTTAATCAGAGGCACAATCTAACAGTTAATTGCATCTTCGTCCACATCAGCAACTAATAGTACTGGAAAAACGCAACTTTTAATTGCACAATCAATCTCTTACCGGTGATCGAGTTGCAGTAGCTCCTCTGTAAGGTCTGCCTCCGGGGAAAAACAAAGACTCACCGGTGCAAAATTTAGACGGTTGCTAATCACCAAAACCAACCGCTGAAAACAAAACGCAAGGAAAAAAACATACAAATCGCTGAAAACAAAACGCAAGGAAAAAACATACATATCGGATATTGGTTGATTGCGGCGTGTACGGTGGTTAGGGTTGAAATTGGGGGAAGGAGAGGGGAGAATGGAGCATACGGTGGTTAGGGTTTGAAATTGGGGGAAGGAGAGTGAAGAATGGAGCATGAATGGGAGAG